>OX388343.1:27076976-28477664 GCA_947579665.1 Sympetrum striolatum | reverse complement strand
CAAAGCTACAGTCCACTGTACAGAGGCATATCTTCTGTCCAGAGAAGAACATCGGTTTTCAATTTTACTATCCATAAGTTTCCTAGCATTAAGTTGGATTATGTTCTTCAAAATTCCCTTTTCGATGGCATTTCCTTCGTTTCTTGGAAACATTCTCAAACGAAACAAGGAGGTGAAGAAATGACAAAACACTCGAAGCAGGATCTTCCATTTTCCGGGGAAATCTCTGCCCAATTACGCTTCTCCACAAACCAGCTTTACTTAAGTTTGGAGCATCATCTCCGAAAGTGAATAATCTGGGTTTGGTATCATTTTCCAAACCTAATCATCCTAATCTATCATAGGGTTTTCCTGGCTGCACAATTAATAAGTTATTGTGCCATCCTATCCTTTCCATTGAGGTTCAAAATTTTGTAATGTAATGCTAACATTCTCCCAATAAGCTTATGATTGCTGTTGCCGTTCTTATAATTCGGAAAACTGACACTTAGGCCACGGAAACACACGACGGGTGCGTGAAAAGGAGTTAACGCACGCAACGTTCATTAATATAAGTGAAAAGGTTTTTGGGACGCCTCTGATCAGCTCGGATAATGTCTGTCAATAACTTTCTCACGACAAGCTCTTCTTAATTACGAGACTCTGAGGTAATCATTTCCTTCCCAAAGAGTTTTACTGATTATAGATGATAATGCAAGCTCTGACAAAAACTTAAAACATCAATGAAAAAGGTACTCATTGCGCGAGTGATATATAAAGATGAGAGAGCCTATCCATCACAATTATCCAGAAAGCTGATATTCATCTAATCAACAAACCTCTCGAATGAATGATTCACAAAGGAATACTGATTAGTAGCAATAATCTCATATCGGATAATGGTATCAACAAGAACTGCGTAAAAACTCATTGTTAAGATAATCCGAATGAGTTACGAATAAAATGTTGCTTTGACTTAACAGTCAACTTTTACCAAATACAATTAAAGTCTTGAAAATAAATCATTAAGTGAATTTTTTAGGAAACAAAGGAATAAGTACTCATAATAATATAAATCTTTCGAGAGGTTATGCTGGAAAGCGAAAGAATGCCACCACAGCACTGAATTCGTAAATAGCTGCCTACCATTTCGGATAACTTAACTCGGATAACGCGTTACGAATCACTTCAAAAAGAAATTAGGATATTTGATGGAAGGAGAATATTTGCAGGGTATCACAAACGTTGTTTCCTTCAGCTGATCCTCCCAGGTCTCAAAACAGTCACACCTTTCCTTCAAGCATTTCTGCCTTGCGGAAAGGCAGAGATATTAACGCCGGGCAATCATATTTTGTCGGTAACTCCTAAAAGAAAGTGAACATAGGCTTGCATAGTTTCTGTAAATAAACAAATCTTGCTCTTTTAGAAAAACGAAACAATATATGCATAACTGATTTAAGCCTAGGAATGGAAAAGTACTAAAACTTTGAACACAATTTAAGGAGCAAAAATCGCAGCTTATTCTTCTATTCTATCTTCCCCGTCTTTACTGCGGTAATCCCAACCAAAATTTTCCAATAGTCGCCGTGTACTGGGCATCAGCCAAGGCAGAAGATGTTAGCAAGACTAATTATCTCCGACCCTTAACCTATGCAAACAGATTCCATCCAAGGGGGTATTTAAATATAGTCGCTGTGGGAGGGAAGGGGTGGTGAGCGACGGCAGATAAGATTGGCTGCCGGATTCTGTTTCAGAGAGAATGAAAATCGATACGGCGATAACAACGACAAGCCAACAACAGGAAGGCAATATTCGCACGCCCCGACACTCAAAATGGCTACACCCACATAGAAAGTTACTCACTGAAATGACAATTACAAATACCAGAAGTAATGACATCATTTACTTCAGCCTTAAATACAACACATATACGTTTCACATTAGCGATTTCAGCTGCAGGATATTCAAAGGTGAGAATACTCAACAGATTTGCAGGAGAATTGTCGGTGATTAAATATGTAAAAAAATAGAACATAAGGGGTAAAAAAGTTGCTGTTCGAATACTTACAATAAAAAATTTAATCAATGAATTCGAAAAACCCCTGTGATGTAATTCACATTAATACGAAGTCACTTAATTCCTTTAAACTAGATTTTACAGGAGTAGCTTAATTGAAAGTACTACCACACAGTTTTATTATAAAGAATAAATCCGAGTTCTAAAATACGTAAGGAGGATTATAGAGATGGAATTACCCAATCTTATAAACTATACAATGACCTACAGTAAAATTGATAGAAGGCAACAACTAGGACTATGGACCATTGGATTACGAACATATGGATACTTTTTACACTAGAAACTTCAAGAGAAGATTTGAATTCGGAAAAAGACAGGGAAAGCTTTCGAACTTCCTGCTTCTAGACGACCCAAAAACTGGGACGAGTCGACAATTAGCAAAAGGCTGAAAACAAATACTTGTGAAACATCCTCACCCATAAAGGAACAGCACTGTGGGTGCAGTTAACTCCTCAAACGAAACAGCGAGCGATTAAAAATTTACTTCCTCGTCCAGGGGAAAAGCCAAGCCAGATTACGTGGGTGAAATTCCCCCGGTAAAGGGATTACGTTTTCGATATGAGACCACGACTTGAAACAATGACGATGGTGCTCATATTCCTAACGCCATGGAGAAAAGTCCAATCTGAGAAAGAAAGTTGGAAGTGAAGCCTGCAACGGAGGGGAGAACGATCCAAGGCGGACTCTTTTAGAAAGTGTTTCGAGGAAGGCTCGGCCGCAGAATCAACAACTTCTCTAGGACGACCGACCCATAACAACGCCTCGCATTTGCCTACCTTATGAAATATCTATTCAACTTCCGATAACTTCAGGAAACTAACGTTTTGAGGTCTTGATTCGATGCGCAGGAACGCAGATGAATAATAATGGACACGAATTAGTAACACTTACAGAAATTAACTCCCTGAGATATTGCAAGTGCACGAGATTTTCGGGAATTTTATTAATCTAAATGACTCTAACTAAGGGTTTTCGTTCATTCATTTATGATCACTCGCAAGGATCGCTTTATTATTCCATAGTAAACATTTCTTAACGATACAGTAAAGTATCCGCACCTTTTGTATACCATTGAACCGCTCACACATAAAAAGGTATGTTTGGTGGCTATTCTATTGAGTGAAATAACGGAAACAAAACCATTTTTACCACGGCACGTCTAACTACGTCCGCATCAAATGCATATAATCCTTCAAAATTTTAATACAAAATTGAAGGGGAAGAATCGGATCAAATACTCGGGTAGGGAAATATTAAGTTGCTCAGTTTCGAAAAAGAAAAAGATGTGGAGACAAAAATAATAAATTGGAGATGATTGAACACCTTAATTCAAAATTTTAATGCTGCAACTCTGAAAACCGAGAAAGTCACAAGCATAGTAAGTTACGGTTTCTCCATTTAAATTAAGGGCAAATCTAGTTAATAAGGTAGTAAAAACTTTCTAGATCAGATAAGAGAATTTGGTAACGAAACGAGGATGAAGAGATTTCGATTCTTTGAGACAAAACGATATATATTCCATCTTTACACGAGACTCCCAAATAATACATAAGATAATGTGGAGCAACTTAGGTAAAACGATCAGAAAGTTTACCAATGTTTTCCGAAATTTTAATAGGATTACAGAAAAGGATAAAACATTCATCGTAAAAGCAGCGAGCACACATCGAGGAAACTTCAAACACTGGCCAATCTGTGAACTGCCGAATTTTATCCGAAGGCAATGTTTCACGAGATTCTGAACCGGTGTACCCTAATCTAGAAGTAGAGAAAATAAAATGAGAGTAATTTTTCCATCAATGTGACAAAGTAATAATTAGTTTAGCGGCTACAAAACTAGCTATCATCGGTCAGAGAAGGCTACACTTCCAGCTGGAAAGTCCATGAGCTCTTCGTAGAAGTGCCGCAACACGTGGAATGAACCTCCCCCTTCGAGTACTGGCGAGGGATGCAAGTCATCCATCATTTGAATACATCCGCACTTCGATCTAAATTTGATCGGCGATTACTTGGCCGCTGCTGCAGCATCCAAACCTAACCGACGGCGAAAGCGCAACTCTCGTCGGATTTCTCCTTCGTACGGAGAGCGAGTTTCGCTGGAAGCGGAAATATAAGATGAGAATAAGGAGATTGATCGGGGAGAGTTCGGAGGGGAGAGAGAGCGTCGGGACGCCTAGGAAGCGACGCCGTGGCACGCGCTCAGACAATCGATAGGGCGGCTGGAAGGGGGACGTCGTCGCGTAAGAAGAAAAGCGAGGGGAGCTTATGCAACGCCTCCACACACACACTATTAGCTATTTCACGAACGAGTTTCCCTTTACCATTTGGACGACGCTCACGAAGATGAGTTTGATGCACGAACTCGTTTATTAGCAGTGCCCTTTGCGGAGCGTGACCTAAACTGCGAGTGACGCGATTTCTGTTACACGGAGAGACACTCATTAGCCAAACGTTCCTCGAATTCGGCCTGAGAGGAAAATCCGTTGCAGCATCAGTTAAAAGAGGGTTTCCCATGAGTAAAGGCCAGTGTAAATACACATTGGCATAGCCAAAAAAACAGTATTCTTACGGGTAAACCAAAGGCAACTCAACACAGCCCGATATCTTAGACGCATAACATTACTACACGAACTACTCTTAAGGGTCAATCCACTCCGATCTCTACGATATCGAAAAACACTATCGAATTTCTCTCTGTGTGCAGGGCGGACCTCAGTGACTCGCTGTCCAAGTAATCGACCAAATAATACATGTTTCGTCGTCAGCTCTTATCCTTGCATCACCAGTCTTGTTCTAGTTTTAGGTACATAAATTATATAACATTTGTCTCACATTTATTTTTAGTAACTCTTAATGATTTATTATAACACTAGTGAGTGTATGTATGTATGCATTCGACTTATTATAATGTTTATTATTAGCACTCGAATCACGAAGATAATTGTAATGGTAGTATTGTTTAAAATGCTTCCACGACATAGGTCATTTGGCAAATGGGTTTCAACCGGGAATCGAACAAGGGACCCCTTTCACCAAAATCGAACCCGAGGTTCACTTGGCTATCCGGAAGCTCAGGAAAAATGTTCTTAACATGATAATGCGATACCAAAGGCACAATTCTATTCCTTTACTCAAACGGAATTACGATTTAAACTTTTCTTTGGAGGTGAAGACGCTCCCCATTTTGGCACAGACACCAGCGTCGGCATTCAGACGAAGAAGAAAGTGGAGGAATACGAAAGCAGAAAATAACGCAGCTATGGAAGAACGAAAAAGGTACAGATCTATTGATTGTGAGAGAAAAACTAATGGGTGCATGCGGACGGGTAAACGATCTCCTGAAGACCTTATCTCTGAAGAGCGTGACTTATTGAGTTCGTACGTCATCGGACCGTGACGCCGGATACCAAAATCAACAAGAAAAAGGCTTACTTAGAAACGAAGAGACCTCAAAAGCTTCAAAGGTTCTGCTTAAAGTGAATACAGAGAACGTTTCATCGACATGAATTTCCATCGCCACGAAAACCTGCTTCAAAATGAAAAAATTGACAACAACAGCAGTGGAGAATTAGCCGAATGAAGACAGCACGAAAGTGATTAGAATACAAAGTTCGGACCGGATTCTTAATACTTCAAGAGACCAAGGCTTACAGATTTCCAAAAGTAGAACACCCACGTTCACTTTCCAAAGAATGTTTCTCTCCCATGGGGAATCGCTGGAGATATAAGAGTCCATGAGGATTAAAAAGGAACAGTGCATAAGTTCACGAGAGAATTATTATGACACGATGAAGTAGAGGTTCATATAAAGACATTCACTGAGAATAACAACTTACTCCGAAGAACATCCGAACAGATTCCTTTCTTGAAACGTTTAAAGAGCGTTAACGAGGGCCTTAGCTCCGGTTGAGACATTTTTTACCTCCATCAAGGTCGTACATTGCCCCCGAAAACTAACATCCCTATATCTAAGGCAGATTCGCTGTCAAAGAATGGCACTCCAGACTCATCCACCATGGGCAGTTAAAAAATAAGTTTCTCAGCTACATGTAGGACTTAGTACTTCACATGAATAATAACTACCATGAAAAAGAATGATACAAGCTAATAAGTTACTGTAATAAGTTATTCCAAGCCGAGAGAGGCTTAAGTGTATTTCAGGATTTTTACTAGACGTAATAGCATGAAATAATAAGTGCTTTTTTCCCATGAGCAAAGAAAAGTACAATTAATACGAAAAACATTTGTGGGAGTTTGAAAGATCCTCAGGACGTTAAAATTAGTCGCCACGAAGAATATATTTCAAAGTGAGTATATTTGCACTGAAGTAAATACGAGAGCAATAATTCGATCGTAATATTCTTCTTTGGGAAACAAATTCATCGAAACATCGAGTTTTAAACCGGACTAGCATTTTAATTAATCCAATTCATCTGTCGCAAGCCACTGGTGGTAAATATTAAGCTCATTTAGAGGTGTAAATAGCAACAGTGATGTTGTATTAAGATCTGAAAAATAGCGACATGTCTGAAAATAGTAATAGTTATAATTGATTCTCGATGAAAAGTCATCAGCTTAAACTAAACATCAAATCCTACCAACTCCTCACAATCAATAAGACCCACCGGAGGTATTACACGTAATCGCGAATCTACTTGATGTTAAAGCATATTTACGATGCATAATCGTGTGTCTGACCAAAAAGACACAAATAAGGATCCAGCGCATTAAAGATGTAGAAAGTCGAGTTTGTTGGCCACATCGAACTTTTAAGGGGACCACCGCGGTCACCTCCGAAAGGGCAAAAAAGGGGAAAAAATGCGAATGAGACAAGAGGTTCGAATTCGCAGACTTTAAACGAGAGGGCGGCAGACGCTGCCCAAAACCGGTAGAGAGGCTCAAGGACGCCCGCCGTCCACGGGCAACCGGAAACGGGGGAGGTAGGGAACTCGGTTTTAGGGGCTTCGCAGGTACATTCCACTCTTCCCCAAAAGGATTCCAAATTATGGCCCGCACTTACGACACATTTGGCCCGACGATCGCGAGACATCCGCGTAAAACAATGACTTCCCCGACATATAGACACAGTGAGATTTTAAATGGCTCCAAATTAATGGATGGGCTCAAAATTTCCCAAACCGATTTCTTCGATTCGGCAGAATGGAGATTTAAGGAGACGAAGGACCAGACGGGCTGAAACCTGCCAAAAATCTTAATCGTTCGCTGGTCACGCAACGGGAACTGTCTTCCTCAGACTTGGAATGGCAACTTTGACTTTCGTTGGAGGGTAAAAATCGCCGTCTTGATACGAATGACAAGGAGACTTGAAAATAGAAGTGACAAATAGCGGTGCGATTGGAACTCGAATCCAAGTCTCCTACTTTCCTGGCTTCTAATCACTAATCTACCAGTACTCGGGATGGTAATACAGTGAAATACATACAACCATGTTACTTTTTATGACTTATATTTATCCTTGGGATTTCAAGGGTATGGCTCCAGTTGCCATAATGAGAAATTTACCTGCCTAACCTTTCACCACAATCATCTAACAAGACACCCGCGGCTCACACAGCAAATACGTAACAGGTGAAAATAGCTCATCGCATTCAACGTGGGACGGAAATCTTCGCTTCGCTGTTAAACTATTTGATAGAAATGTTCTCGACGAGGAACATACCGGCATGTAAACGCAGTAATGTAACACTCACGCAAATAATTTATATCAGATAAAGAGATAACAAGTACTTTCTATAAGCAAAATCAACCATGCTCTTTTCAGAGAAAAAAAACGATTACTTAATTAACAGGAAAAACCATTACCTTCACTAAATAGAAGCAAGAACTTACTCATTGCGTTCAAATTTGTAACAGCGATAAAATGATTTAAAATTCATCATGAATTAAAAATTTGGAAATAAAGGAACAAGATAAATTCATTGCTAAAATACATTATGGGTAATTGATTTTATGGTTAAATCAACTCCATCACAATCACAATATAGATAAGAATATATAGGTATCCGAACATCGAGATTCGATAAAAAGAAAAAAATCTCAATCAATTTACAAAATATCTCTAAACGACACAATATTTCCTGGGCCTTGATGGGCAAATCCAGAGCAAAATCATCGGAAGACAGCCCACGTGAACCAGTCCGTCACCTCCGATGTCAATTACACAAACAACCTTAACCCATTAAAAAAATGTGACGCCGACGAATTAAGCTCACCAAGCCGAGACAACTTTAAACGGCCGACATTTCCTGGTTTTGTCGCCGAAGCCTCACGAAAGAGTACGCGGTGCATAAGAGTGCCTTTAGACGATTACCAGTAAAGTGAATCCTTTGGCTTCATACACGCGCTTCCATAGGACTTTGAAAAGGGAAATGCGAACTATCAAGAACCGCACAGAAAAAGGTAGTAGTTATACACTTCATGATGAACCGGTCTTCGGAAAGATGTTACCTAAGTATAGCAACGAATGCATTTAGGGAAACACGGCGAATAATCAATCAGAGCTCTGTCGTACTGAAGGACGCTATAATTAGAGGTTACCTAATTGGTATACCCATCCATCCGTCTCCCTTTGTTGGCAGGGGTCCCGGATTCGATCCCGGCGGGAAACCAATTTTCCCCTTACGGTTTGGTGGTGGAAGAGACATCTGGCCGTAGAAATTTAAGGAATACCATTTTTATCATAACTATTATCGTCAAGCTATAATGATATGATTGACATGGTTAAGAGACATAAGAGACAGCTACATAAGGAAAGTTCGGAAACAGCATTTACTGCCTACCTTTTAAACTAAAAGTCTGCCGGCCACCAATGCTATAAAAAAGATGGTTATGTGAAACGATTAGTAGTTTAGCATCTTCGATGATGTAGTCGTAAATATATCCAACAAGTTAACTCTCACATATGTGGCGAAAACTCCAAAACTCCAGGTTGATACTAGGCGAAGTGGCAACCCTGGCGGTGACCTGCGGCCACTCGCAAAGACGACAATGGTTTGTCTCAAGGAAGGGCATTTGGGGCGCCCTTGAAGGCACACCTCGCCGATCACATTGTGTCACTTGGGCAATGGCTCTTAAGTAGGGTGCGCTCACTCAATATGAGACAGCGGGATTCCTCAAACAGCCACAAAGGACTTTCCTAGGACAACACCAAGAAAGCTACCTGAAGATGGCACCCTGAAATACACGTCACCATGAGAGCCCCTTCACGTATACCCACATCGAAAGAATGCATAGCGACGTATATGAATCAAGAAAATCCTTCACGGGATCAAATAATAAATACGCAAGACTTATACAATGCGATTGCGAGATTTAACACGAACATTGAAAGAACAATTTCGATATTAGACGAGTACGAAACTATCTATCCATTTACGATATATCCGAAGTATATGCTAACAGTATTATTTGGTTGACTAGGTACGAATATTATTTTGGTATATAAACTCGGTAATGTACACTCAGTTACATGTGATCCTTAATCTACCTGCTGTGATTTTATTTATAATATAATAAATAATTATAATTAAATTCACTCAATAACTACCAGCGAAGTCTGCATGTCATTAATCGTTATCTTGAGAGTAAAATAAAATACAAAGAGTTAAACTGTTGGGAAACAGCATATCAAGAAATAGAACAAGACAACAAACTAGAAGCACTGCGATAACCTTTCGAGAACCCCGGAAAATGGATGGCTTAGACCTAGTTACATATGGATTCCACTAAAAAACACAGCGTGTGGAATATAGATAATAAGTAATACGTAGCAGACATTAAGATACATGAGAGTTATACCTTCCGGTATATTCATTCCCTAAATATTCCCCATTTAACGCTATTTCTCGGTAACTTACTACACGCTTTATGTCATCTAGCAACTTCTACCTCTGTCTTCTCTCTGTTTTATCCCTTGTATTACATTCTCCGTTACTTTGTTTAATATTCGAGACTTAAGATACTCTCCTTAATATTAAAGGAGATTAATATTCTCCCTATTATTTGAGCAACTATTCTCTTCTGCCGACGCTTAATTACTATAATTCATACCCTACTCTATCGAACCAGAAGTGGCACCTCAGTGTTAGTTTTCCTATCAACCCAACGTAGATATATTACAAAACAAAATGGTTAAGATAGATATAAAAATATTACTTTCTCAACCATTTACGCCATTTTAACATAATTCGTGAGGAACTAATATAAGCAAGTTCACGGAGGTAAAAAAGTTGTCCAAGAGGAATAGCATCCAAGAGTACTTCCTCTACTCTTCCTCGGAATCTTCTACGTGACTGCAGCAATTCCCACGGTGTTCCCCGACATAACGATTTGATCTCGAAGGATCGGCCATCGTGGTCCCGGCTATATAATTTCCTCCGTGTAGCAGGGCACAGGCCGCAAAATGCCGCCCCCTCTGCCCACACTTCCGGCTGCGCGCACATGCCCCCGACGCCATCCTAGGATCCGGCAACAAGGCAAAGGGAACAACAACCCACTCTTCTCTATTTTCCGGGGGACCCTTAGAATTCACCTTTACAATAGGTGCCTGCGAACCCTATCCGGGCACATAAGAGGGCCGAGGGTTCGCTCGACGCAGGATGTGTTCCCTTCCAATATATCCTTCCCGTGCCGAGGGCATATTTGGTCTAAATATCCTCCTGTGTGAAGTGCATTATTTTATGAGGAAGAAAAAGAAGATGGCCTTCCAGCCCCGAATGCAAACTGAATATATCTTTGTGATGAATTCCTTGCTTCGTTAAAGTTATTTTCGAATCATCATCCTATCCTTAATCTTCCCAAATCATGATTCATTCAAGAGATGTCTGTGAAGAGATTCCAGGCTGCAGACTAACCGTGGTCCGTTGTCATGCGTTACATAACGCTTTCTTTGTTCTTCTTATATAAGAATGCTAGGAGACAGACACCTAATGGGCAATCATTATTCTAACTGGGTACTAATACAACTGACGAAAATGACTAACAGGATACACAGTAACTAGAGGGCAAAAGTGAAACCAAATAAACAAGCTCCATTGCATTATAAACGAGTAACATACTTTCTTCAGCAAAAACGGTCAAAATTCAATAAATCTTAAAATGCTCCCGAATACGAGATTTAAGAATAATTACTACTTAGTAACTACAAACCGGGGACAATTCCTACGAATTTAAGCAGCAAAATATGTAACGGTATTGTTACATTTTTTACTAAATAATTCAAGTTTCAAGAACTAACCATATGCCGGAGAAAAATGTTACATTTCAAACTACACCATAATGAACGACGAAAGGCATAAATAAAGTTGACAGGCTCAATTCTGATCCACAACACAACAAAGGATATTATAACAGCATCTGAAAATGCACATTAACTCATTAATCAATGAAAAATTCAAGCTTCTTTTTAGAGGTAGAAAGTTTAAATATCTTAAGCAAAAGAATCGTTTACTCAATGCTGAAAACAAAAAAGTATTAGTTTGGATTACATCTCGCAGACATTTTAATATCTGTTCAATTATTTTTAAATTACTCACTGCTTCTTTAATACCTAAATTAGTTCAGGAGATGGCGATTCTACAGTAAGGCGTAAACCGTTTCTAGAGCCTTCAACACATGCTAATTAGATTGAAAATTGGCTATACTCAACATTTTGATCAAAACGTACATAGGTAAAATATCCGAAAAATTAAAAACGAGAAACAGAGAAAGAATACGAGCCCAATGAATCGCGTGAAAATCAAATTTAAAACGCAGTTGAAAGTTTCATTAACTGCAGTGAGTTCCCCGCTCTCTGAATTCACGTCATCAAAAATACAGCTGAGAGATTTACTAAAGAGTTGTGGATAGAGTCCAAAGAGTTCATTGCCAAGGCCATGTCATCAGCTCCCGCTGCATGTTGAGGAAGTGTTCCATCAGGACATAAGCAACACATAAACGCAGAATGAGTAAACATCGCTTGCCAGAGAAGTCTCTTAAATTCTCTTTTTAATAATAGCCTTTGGTCATAGCGTTCTTTATCCTTCAACTACATTGAGGCCAAGAATATACCACGATACTTTTACTAATGTGACGACTATCTTTCCTACCTTCGCCAAAATCACCCCTACCAACCACCAGCAGATATCGAGTTTGCATTACTTTGCTGTTGTTACCAACTGAACGAGTGTACGAGCTCTCCCCAGAGCAAGGATAAAAATAAAAAATGGTCATTATCAGAGGCGTACGGGGGATTAAGGGTGGTTTCCTGGTCCACCCAGGGTGGTTCCACAAACCACCTGTTGTGGACAAGCGTTGACCCTCTTAACAAGGATGGTGATCATTCCAGCACAACCTCTTCCAACCCCACCTTGCTACAATGAATCTATTACATTTCACCGAAAATAAAACTTTGAAAGGGTGTGTTCGCTGCGGGTGATCGTGATTCCTAACCTCCAAATAACTTCCGTTGTGAAAACCACATCAAAACATAGATGTTCGTTATTAGTTGTATCTTAAAATTAAAAATTGCATTATGTGTTATTCTTTTAATAAAAATACCCCGATGGTTGTCATTTATACCCTAATTATTCAAATGCAACCTCAAAATTACCGTCCTGATGAAGACCACAGCAAAACATCTCAATGTCTGATATCAGTTGTAGGTTTACCGATAATTAGCACTAAATGGTACTGCATTTAACCATCAACCCTGATATTAAGATTGTATAACCTAAATATTCACATACAAGGTTATCATTACTTTTTGGATTAAAGTAATGATAACTCTAAGGTATATAAAGAAGATGACAGCAGTGTTTCAGCAATGATTGGGTTCTTCGTGTGGGATTAGCTTACGTAAATAAGACTTTATTATCGACGGAAACAATTCGAAAAAAATATCAATACAGATCTCGTCGACGAGATTGTTTGTTTTGCTACTACTCAAGGGATTAGCGTTGGCGAGCTTCAAGAGAAAAGTCGGAATCATTTTAATGAATAAATTGCAAGGACGGACGACATCTGGTCGTTCTTACCGTGGAGCATATAAGAATATACCAATTAGAGGTAGGGATATTAATATTTATGAGGTCATTACTTAAAAAACGAGATACCACGACACAGGTTTGTAACGTAAACATTCGGTATTCGATTATATTTCCCAAGATCCATAGGAACGTCTTTTAAAACTAGAGCTTAAAATGTATCCATTGGCTCTCATTGGTGGATTATTTCAAAAGCGGGAAACAGCTGTAACGGGCCGAATGATGGAATCGTGACAGTTTGAAGACCCGCCTCCAGAGACAGATGCATCTTCCCTTTCGCAACGTTGCCGCTTTTACAGTGACTCCCAAGAGGTGCAGTTTGCGCAACGACGTCTTATTTTCCAGCATCGCGTGTCCTATTTTCAACATTTCCACATCGAGAGCGCTCGGCCCGAGATAGTAAACGGTCGTACAACATCCCAAAGATGCGCATGATTCGAGGAGTATTGGTCAAGAACCGAGCTCGAACCCAAAATACATTCGGTAATTCTCTCCAAAGAAAACATTTTAGAGTGAAGACCGGCAATTAAATCTCTTCCTTTCGTACCAAGATTCAAAGCTAAATCTTTATTTCTTCCACTTCTTCTTTTGTTAATTTTTATCGCATCAAATGTAATTGGGCCATTTTCAAATCTGTTTGAGTTAAATAAATTATCATTATCGTAATTAACGCTTGAAATTAATATGAAGAGTGGAAAAACTAAAAACTACTCAAAGGGGACGATTTGATATTAACTGCAAACATTCGTGTCCTAGGGTAGTAATGCATCGTATGAAAATTTAATTTGCCTCGAAAAATTCAATAAATCTAGAAAAATCGAAGAAAAATTCTATTAGTTTACAAAGAGTAGAAATTAAAATTAGTTCAGATGGTGAAATTTTAAACTGCGGTCGAAAAGTTCCTACCAAAATATTAAATCTAAAACGTGAAAAGGTGGCGAAAAAATAAAATTGTCGATGAAAGATGATAATTCATGCATGTGCGAGATAATTCCGGAAGTTAACGCCCAGAAGTCAAACATCTTAAGGTAAGGTAAATTTTAGTAAAAATATTAAGATATCCAGAGCGAAAGGAGACGAAATGCTCAGAAAATATTCAAATAATTTAACTTCGTAATTAGATTTGAACATTCTTTTCGCCATATAATAGGCATAAGGAGAGTCAAAATAAGCACGGTAATAGGGCGCTATATGAATTAGTGAAGCTGTTTGCGCTGGAAGGGAGAAAGTGCATCCAGGGCAGAGAGCGAGTTGCAGAAAGTTTGATGCAGTTCCGAGAACGTCGCCCCTGTAACAGCAGCAAAACTGCTGTTGTGCATCGACCAGCGGAAACAAACAAACTAAATGAGAGAAAGAAACACTAGGAAAGACATCACCTGAACGAGATTGAAAAAATAACTTGCGGGGAATGAGTTATCTTTGTAAATGTGTTGCTTCCAAAACTACAATCGAATAGGAATAAGATATTAACGTCCGTTTTATTAGAGGAGAAGCTGAGGATATTTTTAGAAAGCACGGTTTACGCAACTTAAAAAAATAGCAGTATTCATTATTCCAGTTATACCATATGCAGTAAAACAAATTCAACAGCAAAGGGAAATTTGACGCCCGGCATAGAATGTACATTTATGATGGAATTAAACACTAATCTTGGCTTTAACAGTATGGGAATCGAAAGTTTTTATCTTGCCTAGAACTAAAATGATGATTACCATAAGTACCAGATCAAGGCCCAGTATTATAATGTCTAATCAAATCTGCTAATCAATATATTTTAAGATTAAGCTCAATATATCTGATACTTAGGTTGATCATCATTTTAATAGCCCGAAGAGTTAGCTACCGATTATAAAACGGTTTTCTAGATTTTTAAGTCAATATACATTAAGGTCAACTTTAACGAATCATTATAATAGCCGACCTGTGAGGATATTTTTCATTTCTTCTAAACTAAACAACAAGATCGAAAACGATACAGCAAGTCCATGAGATACGAAATAGAAGAACGACCGCTTCAGATTCCGGAAAGGCCCGCATCATCCCTTGCCTCACTATCCCCACTAGGGGGAAAATTTTATCACTCGCAAGGGCCCCTTCGAGGACCCATCTGCGAATTATTGAATTAAAACAACATCCATCTTTGGGGCCTCGCAACGGTGGGGCCCTCAGCTACTGTCAAAACCCGTCCCGAGCCCCACCCGCCTCTCTACCGAGCCACTCAATCGAAAGTCATCCGCGGTGGCATACGCTCACCTTCCCACGTCCGAGGGCCCACGCCCATCGGGTGGGAATCATTCACTGCAGAAATCGGTCCGCAGACGGGCGAAAAAAGCAGGCGCCGCTGCTACTCGACGGCGCGGAAAGCGACTGCGAAATTTGCGCGCTGATTCATGGATGGGGCAACGACTTTTCCGGGAGTATTTAAGGACGAGATGGAATACCGTAAGGAAATTAAACGTGCGGGAGGGGGCGATTTCGGGGATGGAGTGTTAGGGCGCGAGAGGGGAGGGCCCCTAGGATCCGACCGTGACGTCATTCGCACAGACTGGTCTCAAGGTCAACGGCTAAGTCACGTGACAAACTGGAATCCACTCCCACTTGGCCGCTCACTCTCTCCTTGGCAGAATCGCCATCCGTAAACAACGCGACGACGGTTAATACTCCGATTCCGCCCAAATAATGAGGACGATGGTGTCGGGGAAACTCCAATTGCACGAGCGGAAAAAGCGCGCCTGCAGACCACAATCATCGTTGGCGGGGGTTTTTGCAGTCGAGAGCCGAAACAACATATGATCCGCAACTCATGGAAACATCCCAACCGGGGGAACAACAGAAATTCAAGAAGAGCCGATTCGCAAATATCGTGTGCTCTTTGTTAAGTGCAATTTACTTACGTTTTAGCAATTTATTTGGGTATTTTCACTCTATTTTTAGAAATAAATTATACGTAATTAATCTTACGGTTAATTTAATGGGTTATATGGAAGATTTTTACATTCCGCTTTCAATTCTGTATTGTTAGTATGCTGCTATCATAACCCCGGAGAATTGTCCCGTAATACATCTACAGAACTAAATCCTATCTAGCTGAAATTTCAACAGCTGAGATCTTTAAAAAAACACCAAATTCCTTTGAATCAATTGCTTACATTATCATTCAACGATTAAAGAGTCAACAATCAGAATTTAAACGCAAATAATAAATATAATATACCCATTACTACGGTGGATCTGTACAAGTAAATACGAAAAGAGGATATACCTGATGACTATTAAATAACACTATTATTATTACATACCACTTTTTAAGTATTATTAAATTGTAGGTAATTTATATGTATGTGTAGATATAGATCGTTAAAATATATATGACTTATCAAAAGAAAAGGATTGCTAAATGTTTGTAATGTGAGGGTTAATGGTTGTAGCTGCCACCTAAAACTGGTGAAACCCAACAAAAGATCAATTACAACTTTACAAAACCATAATTGCAGGACTTTTTATTCTTGATTTCGTTATTCGTCAAATTATCAAAATATTACAACCTCAATATTCGAAAAAGGTATAAATAGTAAAGTTTCCAAGTCCACATAATCGAATCTCGAACTCTCACATTATAGCATTAGTCTAGGTCAGACAAAAGAGGAAAATTTCAACGAGCTGAACGACTACGAAGATACGAAAAAATCCCTTAAGATGGCCGACCAGTGAATTCTTTACATCGCTAATTAAATGAGAAGAGTGGGTTTCCGCGAGAGGAATTCGAATTGTTCACTCAAAACCTTATCGCCTGAGAGAGGTAAACAGAGGGAGGCAGAATCGAGGAATTCCTCACGGCTCCAGCTTGAATTCTTCTACTCGAGCGAGCTCGTATCCGTCCGTGGGTTTTCGACTTGAAAACCAGCTATGATTTAAGAATCAGGCATGAAAGCATTGAATATTAGCATATTTACAATGAATAAATACTGTTGTAAAAGTGAAAAACAAGACGCTTCTGTGATCTCTAGAGAGAGATGCTCGAGAATAATTAAATGCCTTCCAGAGTTAAATGGCCTGGCAAATAACCTTTCCTCGGACCTGAGCTGCGGCCTTTTAAAGCTAACCTTGTCATTCCTCTTTTGCGCTCGCTTTGATACGGTAAGGTACCCGATTCGAATCCCGGCCAGGGTATGGATGTTTGAGTTCGTTCCGCTTTAAGCTATAGTATGTTGATGTCCGTCAAAGGGTAAGTAATGGTATTAGTTTAGATACTAGGGTACTAGATGATGTATAATTTTTATTATAGGCCTTCAAAACATTTAAGTTGTAACTGGATTACGAGCTATTGAAGAACTGAATTGAAATCAAGCGAACATAACAGAATGTGACAGCGAGGGTACACATTTCTGATATCTGAACATGGAAAACAGACGAAAAGATGCAGATCATGGACGACTATATCCTCTCATTACTACGCAATAAAGCAATCAGTTTTGTGGCGCAAGAAACTTATAATAGATTGATAACAGCTGAATCCACAGCGCCTTTAACAAACGCTCTGAATTACCCTGGAGAAACGCTACCTTAATGCCATTACGTCCGTGGCACCGCTTTCAAGGAGAGGGGACTAATTAAGCTCAGGGTCGACTAATGTGGAGCAAGATGATTCGGAGAAATATCGAATGCGATCGTGGAATCAGCGCGGACTTTCCGCTAAGTAGTGAGCGCGCCAAATAGATAGTGAGCGAAGCTTCAAAACATACACGCTCGTCTCGAAGACCAAGAAGGACCGCAGTAGAAGACTGATACTTAATTTAGACAACTTCTGTTTCTGAAGATGGGAAAATTAAGCTAAAAATATCAAATTTATGACGCTCAGATTCATAGATTTCATAAATCTCCAGCCCCTCACGAAAAACGTTGAAACAACCATTAAAGAACTCAAAACCCCAGTTTAACATAACTCAGAGAACCGTGTAAAGGGCAGATTCGAAACGGTAGAGAGATAATTCAACGCCCGGAAAAAACTTCATTAGGTGCCAACAGCCTCTCAAATTTTACGAACGAAAACAGTAAACACCGACGAGCACAATTTAACTGCGACTATTTGACTGTTCCGGTCCCATTTTTAACGACAACTATTAGTCTGCTTCGGTCCGATTTTTAAAATCGGGTCAAACCGTCAACAACTTCAATCTTCTTTCCGAAGCACCCCAACAGAAACCCGAAACGAAACATTTGGACCCTGCGCCTATGGCCATATACTTTTTTTGACCATTGACCACCGTTTTATGGCGCCCCTGTCATCGCCAGACCAAAAGCGTGACGTTGGGAGACAGGTCCCAAAATAGTAAAAGGCCTGAATACTCAGAACTTGGGAGAGTCCGGCAATAAACAAGTCCAGGGGTAGTGAAACAGATTCGTTCTGCTTCCATTGAACCAAAATCACAAACGGGAGAAGTGTCCGACCTAGGACAACCGTGACGCAAGCACCGATTGCAGGATACATCTCCCCCATGGGCATGCCCGCGCATGCGCAGCCCTTCCTTTCTGCAATTCCGCCCAAGGGGTTTCCCCCTCTCCCCCCCACGAACATAGCAAAAACTCTCTCTCTGCAATCGCGTCGACTACTTTCCCGCTCCACGAATGCGGACGAAAGAAACATTAGAAGTATTAAAATATCTTGTTTTTCTTTCGCGAATACTATATATATTCAGGGACGGATTTACCGCTAGACGCTAGCTATGGGGACTAGCCTTTAATTTGCAATGATTAATCTCAAGGAGATGGTCCTTACGGCTAAATAGGGCCCCCGATTGCTAAAATGCGCCCTTGAACATAATTAACTCCCATATTGATTCTTCCTAATTAGTTCCACTATTTAAGCATCGTGTTCCATTCAGTTAACTAGATTTACTTTTCTATTTATGCGTCATCCCTTGGCACAACGTTCCCTACTCTATCGACATCCTAACCTCCTGAACTCACAACCTCTATATACCATTTCGGACTGTCCTTTGACACATTCATAAAATAATATTATCGAGAAAATAATCTCTCAAGCAAATAATTTCGTACTCAAAAGGTATTTCGTGATTTAATGGTGGATTGTTTGGATGGCGGTGAAACATTATTGAAGTATTAGAGGCAAAGGCAGCTCTGAGAATTTTAAGTTTTTCCGAGAGATTTATATTGTACAGTGCCTTCAACTATAGATTTACAGCCATTACGAATAAATCTAAATTACTAAAATATCCTAAATTTGTGTGAATGATCAAGAGTACACAGAGTATATTGTCAATTAAAATATTTCCAAAGGAATTTACTCGCTTGATGAGGGGTATTGGGTCCCACCCCCAATTTTCCAGAAACCATTAGTATACAATAAAAAAAGAGAACATTACAATGACCGCCCTCATGCAGGATACAGATAGTTAAATTTATATTTTCATCGATATACTGAATCTAAAGATATACGAGCATCGAATACCAACGACCGCAAGAAACACTTCTGAAGAAATCGATATTTCGAAAGAAACGCATCTGAGACATTGGCTTCCTTCTCTTTGTAAACCAAACAAACATGGAACTAAGGGATGACTTACGCACCAAACTTGCTGTATTTAAAACATTCAATCAAAATAATGTTTGACAAGATGGGGAAAAGGAAGCAACAGCTCGATGAATCATGCATACAAGCAATGAAATGACAAGCATTAAATTAAACCCGAGTCACACAGTATCTGGACCACGAAAAGTAAATTCAAATAGATTTAGGAGATAAAAACAGTTAATAAATTCGCTAAATACCTTGTGAAAAAGCAAAACTGTCTCTGAAATAAGTGATACACATGATTTTTTTCGTCATTATCAGTTTCTCTTCAGGGATATCTTTACATTATAACGAAACCTACATTTGTGTATCGAATCTAAAACAGAAATTATTGGCACAAAGAACTTAGAATGATGATGGAATAGACTTTCCGTACGGTTAGCTCCAAAGAGCGTTCGAATGCGGGATGGCGAAAGAGTTGCACAGAAGGGAGAGGGAGGCCGCATATCGAACACATGGATAAATGCACGTAGACCAGGTCACGCTTTGGTCATTAGCTATTGCAGTTTAGGGAGGAGAAAATGCACTCAACTCATGCTTTAAACGTTCGCAACTATTGATGTAAAGGATTAAATCTATCCAAATCAACAACATCGTCCTGGCCAAAAGAAATACAACAAAGAATCTAAATTTTAAGTTAATTATCACGTTCTTAATTCATTAATAATCATTTTTTTCTTATATATCCATATAATCGTAATTTTTAATGAGATCATAACTTCCTTAAGTACCATATTTTATTGTCACATTTTTAACAAATGGTTAGATAAACACGACGATTATGTGCAACTATTGTCAGTGAAACATATGAACTCATTATAGAGCAGTTATATAGTATACCACAAGCAATTGCTACATGGGTTGATACACATTTTTTACTACGAACAAACCTATAGAAACCATATTTTATTAAACGAAAAAATACTATAATTTTAGGAGGCCTACATCCGATGTCGTATTGAGAATGGCTGATAATTTTAAACATAATATTTGCGGCATAAAATAACAAACCACCGCACAATTCAATCAATTGCTCGTGGCAATTTCCCCAAAACAACACCAAACGCAAGGCCCAGAAGACATCGCTACCAGAGGCGCTAAGAACGCAGGGTTTGGCCAGATATACATCGCGAGAGATGGAATTCAAAACGAGGTTAATTAAAGGAGGTTTGTCAATGCACGATTATCGACGAAGAGGCGGCACCTCATTAGACGTCTGCAACAAGGCCATTTTCCCTTTCGCCCCGCTCCGCGCTATTTATAATCGAGTCACACAGCGGGAGAGTTTCCACAGTGACCCACTTCCTGGCGGCGGTAAGTCGCGGAGGGGTTGCACACGGTCAGCGGATGCGGGGAGCACGTGGCAAAAAAAGGACTCTCGCCGTACCTCAAGCGAGGGGGCTTGAGGTACAAGCGAGGGGGCTTGAGGTACAAGCAATCCTCCAATTTCCCCAATTTAATTGGACTGATTTACTACTCTGTCTTAGCGACCAATCCCACATTGCACGGACTCGCGCAGCATCCTCAGATGGTCCAGCGCAGGGGGAGGCGGCAATGATACACGGGACACATCAATAATCAATAGAGTATTAATAATGATAACCTAATATTTGTGACGTTAATAAATTTATAAATTCCAGACAGCTACAAATACGTAATTGAAGTAATTCTTAATTAACAGAAAAATAAGATGCAATTCGAGTCAATGTCAATTATATTTGAGGATGATCGATGATTGTAATAATAATTCAATTATATTTATCATCTTTTATACGATATAATTAAGCTGCAACAAGAAGTAACTTGAGTTATAAAAAATAAAAAGGATGATGATAAAAAACATTTTTAAAAAAGTAAGAGAGTTCTTAATAATTAGTCACATTAGATGCAATTTGTTTCGAATATTATATAGTATGCTTAAGTTGAAATTTATGATATTAGGTAACACAGTTACTAACTCGGGCCTAACCTAGAATAATACAGGGTCTAATAAAAACAATATTATTGGGTATAGGTGAAATATATGCAGGCAAGTATAAAATGAGTCGTATTTTTCATATCAAGCTATTTCCAAACGTACCAAGACACGCATGAATAAATTGTACATGATATCTCTTGATCCTAAAAGAATTTAGCTCGAGCTCTGATTAGCACACATGAATAGAAAACTAAATGTATAGCGAGAGATGAAATTTAACTTAACTGAAATGTTAAAATACTCAAAAGTTAGCCAACCTAGAGGCATCTGCGCTTGTCGTATCTCAAACATTTAATCAAAATGGAGCAACGTTGAAATTAAACAAAAAACGTCAAAATACAAATGTTTAAACTCAGTGGCGGACAACTCACTTGGAAACAACTGATTCCCTTTCCTAAGGATCCATGTGAAAAGCAAGCGACCGCAAAGAAAAGAAACTTAAGCCGTCGAAATGGAAAAAGGGCGAGCTCTTAGAGGGAGTGCCTGCACAATAAAGGAATTCCTCTTGGCCTATTTTCCAATGCGAAATGCCTGCTTGACCATTCTGTTAATCCGGCCAACCTCTCGCTAAAATATGTGCGTCCTTACCTAAGAGCACGGGAAAGGTTCGCAGGGAGAAAATCTAAAGAATTTTCTGCCGCGTTCCAGGTCGATGGAGATCTGAACGTCACATATATTCTTTCTTAGTAAAAAGCAAGGCACAAATGATTCAACGAACCAACAAATTACATAGATAATAGAACGGTGGTTCTATGGCGGAACAGAATTTGAGTTAACCAATACTGTTAAGCATAAAAATACTATGGAAAATCCACGATAGTATAGGAAGAACTCAACAAAAAGGTTGCCAAGAGTGATCTCGACTAATTTTCCCCAAGCGAATCGCCACGTTAAATCAATCTTCAATACGAATAAATCCATAGAGTTAGATAATACTTTTATTAAGAATTCCCGATGTCTCATATGCAATGTGATGTCCGTAAATAAACTTTCCCTAGTGACGACATGCGGGAACTTCCTGTAGCTCAATTAAAAGTTTAACTTCCTGAAGCGATCGCAACAAATTAGATTCCTCACGCATAGTACAATCGGGAAAAACCGAGGAATTGACTAGTGGCAAATACTTGCAAGTTGTATATACACGCTCGTGACTCGCCTCGTCACTCACCGAATTCGCGATTTACATTCGCACGTTCGTCTCCACAACGCGAATGGCAGTTTTCTCACTCTCTGTGTTGAGAGAAGTTGAGGCTATCAACATAGCTACAAATCTTTGACTCGTCTCAAAACATGCTTCCGGCACGAGCACTACGAGCGACGAAGCAAAAAGACGAGGCGAATGACGAGTGAACTTACTACATATTAGCCCAAAACAGTCGCCACACTTTGAATGTGGAAATGCCGCTTTAAAACTTGCGAACGTACATTTTCCTCGTAGATACAACGAAAACAACAAGCTCAAAACACGGCTGGGTAAAATAAACACGACGGGCTAAGAAATCCCATTGCCTTTACGAAGAGTTTTTACGGCCCGCGAATTCCCACAATGCAAACAACGCCGGCTTCGGAGCAGGTAAAGTCGTCTTTTACAACCATCTGGACCGGGAATGGTTACGGCGGACGTTAAAGGGGTCTGAAACGCGGAAAAAACGTGAAAAGACAGCCGGGGCCGAAATGCAAAGCGGTCCACGTATCTCGAAGAAAAGGCCCCATTTACAAGCTCTTAAAGTGTCACTCAGAGGAAACGATGTGCCGTAAAAATTTCTTAAGAGCCTCCAGAGTGAAACTACCAACAATTGCGCAACGATTGTTTCCGCCTGGATTCGAAACGGTGCTCTTTTTAGAAGAACGGACAGCTGTGGAGAGATTTAGTGCGGAGGACATGTGAGATACTCCGCTGGACGGTGATCTTTGGACCTCCGAAAGATTGGCGACAATGTGAGTTTGAGCACGTATGCACGAAGATAGCCAACGCAGATAAAATGAAAGGGAGGCCATGACGGCTCCGTTTACTTGTACAGGAGGATTCCAGAGATCGGCAACATAAACTGACTAGATTCCTACGTGGTTATTCGGAAAACCGAAGAATCAAGGTGTATTCTCAGATTGGTATAAAATAAGGAGATATTTAGAGGTCATTTCATTCATTTCAAAATCTTTCTTGTTAACGAAACTTTTTACTACGGTTGTTAAGCTTTCTTTAATGAGTTCCTAATCCTTAATAGCCTAAAGTAATAATAATAAAATACATTTTTATCGTACCACATGAAATGGAACTATTTTCTGACCTTTATTTAATGAATATAATAAAAGTATTATCATATGGCTCATAAGCATTTTAGGAAAACTTGAATTTTAACTAATGAATAGAGCATTACTTGAATCTTTTGGCCATTTAAATCAAAGTTACCAATCAAATAATCATAATATCACCAGCGAGCCCTGTATACAATGTAATCAGTCATTCCCTCTTGTAACATTCACAAAAATTCGATTAAAAACTTCCAAAACTGATATGTATCCATGAAGGAACTTTCTGACGCGTATGACAGCATATTAAGTAGCCCGAGCTCAACATTAATCTAGAAAGGAAACTACAGAAATTTATATGCGAAAAAAACGAGGAACTCTCGCTGGAAATCCGCAATTATAGAACTCACCAACAAATCTCTTGAACCGCTAAGACGGAAAACTACCTCCGGGTAAGAACTGCGTAAGAACTAAAAATAGGCACTGATTCTGATGTATTTCTCATGCACCGCACACTGATTCCCGGAACACCGAATTTTAACACCGCCAACATCGCTCCGAAGGACGAACATCTTGGCGAGCAAATTTAGACCTCAGTGATAAACGGAGAAGATCTTCGAATACATTCAAGTTTAGTTAGAAGCTAATCAATCAAGCGTAACATAAAATAACTCACGGTTCGGAAATTTCCGCATTATAATCTAGCAAAGCACTCATCTCGAGAGACTAACGAAAAGGAACCTGGACTTTTCAGCTTTCCCTTTAAAAAACCGGGATGAAAGTAAAGCATTATCTATGTTTTAAATGCCCTTAGGAGAAGGACCGGTTCAACCATATATCAAATCCGAGTAAAGGAAGACATTGGCGGGCGCTACGAGGAAATATCGAATTTAAAAAAGATAGCGTACGTTGCGCGTAGGGACGTGGGCGGGAGCTATTCCTTGGAGCGCGACATCTGATATCTATTTGCCATCACTGACCTGGGTTAACGCCTGGCGAAAGCCCGCCAATTCTGACTCGGTGATGTCATCCTAAGGAGCCCCAACAGATTAAACCGATTAATCTCTCGAGCGCTGAAATCGAAAACGGTGGAACCGATTCCATCGCGTTTAACGGTTAACATGAGAATATCCGTGGATTTAATCCATTAGATACGAAAAGATAACTGAAATTATTCGCAAGAGCTCTTCTAGCGCTATGAAGTAAATACGAATGACGGAAAGATACCGATCTTTTATCATAATTGGAAATCTATTTATTATTAATTAAATAGCTTCAGAGCTTCATTGTTAGAAAAAAGATCATTTTCTAAAAGGATGGAAATTAACAAAATAGTACTAAATTATTAAGGTTCATTAATACAACGATATATATTTGAGTAGATATCGTCTTCACGCAAAGTTACAGTAATTGTGCTATATACTGATGTTTTGAATGCGCAATAAAGTTGTCATTAACACAAATAAAAATAAATCAATACGGCTACGACGGAGCCTAATGAGCTCGTTGGTCTAGCAATTCAAGAATTGATAGTTGTTATTTCATAACTATTTTTAAATAAAATACTTTAAGACAAATAAGGGAATTCTGTATACGTGTAGAATTAGTTGTTGACAATTCGTATGAATATTTGAATCATAGAATATATATAATATCAAGGGTTTCCTAAAGAAAGAAAACATGGGAAAATGTTAAAATAAAATCTATAGATACTAGTCGATTTTTACCGTATCATCGATATAGATATCGATATATCATATATTGATAAAGTAAGTGTACATGACATATATCGGTGATTGTGTTCATAGAAAAATCGATTGATATAAAACCTCATATCATGAGGGACATGCAATGATATGGCACAAATGGTTCGCCAATTTTAAACAATCAGGTACTTCAACGTCTAACACGGCGTAGAAGAAATGCTCATTCCTACATCTTTGGAAACTCATTATTGAACGAAAAACGAAACGCTTCAAAACGTGAACCCAAAAATCACGAATTTGGTTAACACTATACTCAATATGGAACTCAAGAGCGGCTTTGTTAGAAACGAAGTGATAACCAACGTAATGAATTCTACGGCACGAGGGTTCCTATTCATTGAACTGGAAGGCCGAGCGAGGTAATTGGGAAGTTAAACCTCGCATCACCTGATTGAATCACTCAAGCAGATAGTTTTCGAAGGGAACAAGTTAAAGACACATTCCATTTTACTGCATCTCCATTTTTATATTTAAACATTTTTTATCTCCAATGAGTGAAATCTACGGGAACAGCTGATAGGACAGTAGGTATTTTAAGACGAAGGCACAGACTTGAGGAGTACGGGGGATTCGGCATTTGGAGGAAAACCTAAACTTAACGGCGAGACGCCGACTGAAACAGTTACGCAGCTGTAAAGCCTGCTAATCATAGAGTCGACCTAGAAGAGAGAGCCGAAAACCTACTTCCAAGATACCCATTTCGAATTTCACAGTTATGGTAAGTCACCCGCATAAGCTAACTTTTGATCTACCAAGTTTATACCCAATCTTAACGAACAGCGAAATGCGATACCTTTAGCAAAGAATTACTCAACCGGTATGCGAAAACTAGTTGACTCTTGACGTAGAATAGGCATTTTTAGGGGGAAAACGTCTAAACTCAGCTATTTATTATACTTGAGAAATCAGCGATATAACGCAAAGACCAGTCGCTTAAAAATTAATTTTCCGCGAACGATACACTACCGTTAGTGACTTGGGATATAGACTGCACAGTGCATGTCCTCCCACAAGTCAAAAGACGGCTTACGGGATATATTTAAGTGATTAAAAGTTTCTCATTACCCTGTTCATTATCGAAGAAGTGCACAAAAAGAAAATACAAGCAAATCCATAGCAAATAACGTATAAGAAAATTACTCTATAAACTCTTCTCTAGAATACTTTAAACGATACTCTAAAGGCCGACCGAGTCATCAAATGGTACTTGTTCGACCGTTTAAATTTATAAATGTAAATTACCTAGAAAGATATTAAGCTTCAAAGTGTTACCTTACGCGTTGACGTTACGTCCGATTAAAGGAGATAACTTCTATTAATTTACAAGGGACATGAGAGAGCGTTTAATTTTCACGTATCATTTAAGATAGGTGTCGTAATAGAGGTTATGAGAATGAAAATGCAGGTGTGCGAGACGTGTGTACGAGATATTGTAGATAAGAGAGAGTGGAGGAAAGTCGCATTGAGGAGAAAGCAGACGGACGAGTTTCCTCAGGGGAAGCATCAACACCCAAAGAATTCGAGGACGAGTCCATGGACTAAAGAATTGCAAATTAAACCCAAACAGAGCTTAGGTTACCAATAACACAAGATATAGTTCATAATGAAACATTTAAGATCGCTCCAATGGGCTTCCCTTGCTCTTCGACAAGTTCCTCAACTTCGGCCAAACACAAAATCTACGCAAATCTTTCCCTAATGTTCACAGGCTTATTTAATTACCTTCGACGCTGTGGTCGCAAAACTTGAAAGTTGTTCGGAAGAGGAAAAGCAACCCTCGTAACTGGATATTCGGAAAGACCTGATTCCCACACGCTTTAAACATATCAATTTCACCCAAAAATTTATTGGGTTAATACATATTTTGTATTACTATTTTCACCAAGGATAACACGACTTCCTCATTCTCACGACATAGCAACGGATGGCTTTCCAATTGGACAAAATGTCTTCTCTGATCATATTTACACTTGGGCTGGATTCTGCAACACTCCTCTGAGGATGTATTTCTCCAGAGACGTACTAAAATAGACTCTGTTACCTAGCAATCATAATAGAATCGTAAATTTTCATGCATTGGTAAACATAGAAATGTTTAATATTTGAAAGAAGTCTCACTTAAAATGTACTTTACAATTACTAGAGAAAATTAACCTTTAGAAATATTACTTTTACTACCAACTTCCAAAACATTGGACATAGTGAAAGTCAAACAGTTCGTAGGCTATTCACGGCGATAAAAAAGAACAGCCACTAGAGAAGCAACCTTGAGAGCTATCTGAAGCCAACCAAGGAGCCTAGAAAATATATTAAAATAAACTTATTGAACCAGAATACCGATGCATGACCTATATGCTGTTCCTCGTGATTTAAAGGTTCGTCATTAATATTACGTAAAGTCATTGCTGAATAAACTGGTAGTAAATTTCGTGATGAGCTTCTCTGGGCATGATGGAAGGATGTTCATGAAGTGAAAAAATAAATTAAATCGAAATGACAGAAAATTAAAAAGATATCAAACGCAAAAAGGAAAGACTTTGAGATCTATTGCATATCGATTATTCACAGATTTTGATGATAAGAAAGCATCCGTTCATAATAATCGCCTATGTGGGTTATAGAGTAATTTAAATTATGCAGCGTTAATTAGAGATCTACTATAATACTATCGAGAACAACTGTGCTTACATACAATGTTTTTTTCTGTTCTTGACACTTTAGCCAATAGCCGCATGGAACAACACTTCAAAATACAAATACATCACGCAACCTATTGCATTGGGTACCCCAAAACGTAAAAGAATGCACCGAATGCGATGTTTCCGTGCAGCACGTGCACCGGTGCGAGAGCAGGCAACGCCGGAGGCGTGGGAGAAGGGCAGGCGGAAATCCGTCGCAACTTCCAGAAAAGGGAAGCCTCCCCCGAAGGGAGCCAGGTATAGCCGGGGACAAAGACGCCCTCCGCCGCATTATCCCCCGGTGCCGCACCTGGTGGGAGGGCATGCCTACGTGATCCGCAAGAGGCCGCTCATGGAGGCGCATTCGATTCGGCGAAGGGAGCGGCCCCCGTCTTTCGGGTGGCGAAAATCGTTGAGGAGGGAGTCGAGACCGGGACCCTCTCCAACGCACCCTCCACCGGAAACACTTGACTGGTACACGCTCAATGACCGAGTCTACTCCTTCCCGCAGCAACGTCGAGAAGGATGGCAGAATGTGCGATTTTCTAAACTTAATCAACGGAATTCCAATCTAAAAAATAAGACGAAGCAACTCTAGAGAGCCTTCGAACCTCTTCTACCTCAGTGGATTCCCTTCCAATTATCATGCTTCTCAGCCTTAACACAAGAAAAGGGTAGTAAAATTGTAAAATATTTTCGTCGAAGATTCGAGGGACTAGAGAAATACTTAGAACTTCTAGAAACCTATATATGGAAATATAAGCGACAGCTCTAGATATATGTTGAAAGAATACCCTAAACTTCTGTATAATCCATGGTAAAGCAATTATCCACATCTTCCTGCTACTTAGAAATCTAACTTTTATCTGCCTCTATTAGATATAATATAGACATCGTATTAAAACATAAACCTCACCTCCAATTCCACATTCAAAAGAGATGTTATTCAACCAAATATTTTCCCAAGCATAATTATATGTTACTTATAGGTGTTTATCATTCCAGGAATGTCATTTCCAAAACCAGTTCTAACGCGAGACGGCCCAAACTGATGGGTGCCCGAATCCCCTCCAGAAATTCATGACGTAAACAAGCCCTTCTTCACTGCAAGGCATAACTGGTTCCCATACAAAACAATTCGCTTACAAACAAGGACACCGACCAGCTGGACTAAATTTAAAGTGCACCTTGCGAGAACGTGAAATGTTGCAAATATGACGATCCCGTAGTAGACGTAGAATAGTGAAATCTGGCTGAATTCTCATTGGGAAATCGTCGACAATACCGTAATGAAATGCGAGAAATAAATAGTAATTATAAAAACACTATAATTTAGCATTCATTGTGAGACACTGATCATAACTCGAAATAGTTACGCAACACTTTTCTCAAGATGTCATCAAAGGAAGGCAAGCTGGAGCGAAGACTGTATTTGGATAACGTAATGTCGACCGTTTTTAAAACATGAAAGCTTCCGCTCAGATTCGTTCCTCAGACGTGCAGATTTATTGAGAGATTTCGTAGAGTAAACATAGCCGACCGCAATGGCGTTGCCAAGAGAGGGAAGCCGTAAAACCAGGGAAGAATTATGACCCTGCTCCGTACCTGAGAACACGGCCATTTCACGCAGCAAATCATTCACTGTAGCATCAATCCCGAGGAGTCCGCACAAACGCTGTGATGGAAGCCTCTCCGTGGAGATAGAGAGCATCACATTACTAACTAATCACGATGTTAGCTTTCAGCAACCGATTTGCTTGTAACGCCCACGCCATTCCTGGACTACGATTCCTCGCACTCCTTCCCACTTAATCCGTCCCATGCTCACACAGCCTTCTACGCCAAGAATAGATACGCAAGGTTGTTCAAAACAAAGTCGAAAAGGGAGAGAAAATCTTGCTAACAGCTGAATGATTAAAGGGTTAGGAAGATGGTTCGGACTCCATACAGAAAAAATCCTACTTCCCCGTGGAAAAAAAAATCAAGAGCTATACGCAAAAGCAAACCAGGAACTCTCTCTCGCGTTTCTGTCTGTCTCAACGAAAATTCTTGGAGAAATGATTTTAAATGAACCTACATATAACACTGAGTAGTAACAAGAGTAAAACCACGCTTATTTAATGACTTAAATTGAGGTGCATACACCAGCAGTTACAATATATATTAAAGATATAGTTCTGTTTTCTAATTAAGATGAATTTATTGTCTAATCTAACAGAAAATTTTCAATTGGTGACGTTAGCGGTGGAAATAACCTTCACTGTTGATGAGTTGAATTATTTACGTTGGTACTACAACTTAACAGTAATTACCGAGGCTAAAATGGATTTCGGCTTCGCCTAAAAGCCAGTAAAATAACTCACGAGACATTTTTGACAAGTTGATAGTAAAACTAGTATCATACCTTAATAAAGCTTAATCAAACAAAACAAACCAATGCCAAGAAGGCAATAGTTTCTGCTTGCCTCAAAACCGAACTAGATAATGTCAGTTTCCACCCTTGTAAAAGGTTCACTACCTTTCAGACATTAACAACGACTCTTCCTTGGCTTTCAAAACAAGAAAATCACCTTGACTGCAACTAAGAATGAAGAAATGTAGCCTCATAACGAAAACAAACTGAAGTTACGACATTTTGATGAGCAAGTTAGGAATTCAAGTAATTTATAAGCGTAGAACTATTCCCGAGACACGACCGAGGAAAGACTTGGAGAAACTGAGCATCTAACAAGAGGAAAACTCGTTTGCGTGCGAGCAGATCATCGAAGATCTGCTGAAATTCGTTTCGAAAGACAACATTCGCTCGTGGGACGGGCGGAATAGAACAGCGCACCTTTCGAGCTTTTAGATGTCGAAGGCTAAAAACGAATTCTTTACGAGTGAAATGCTTAAAAAGGCGGGAAGGATTGGAAAGTGCGCTTCGAGGGGAAAGCTGTGAGTTGGATAAGGTTAGGGAGGATGAATGCATCATGGCTGTGTTGCAAGGCAACGGAGACCTAGAGCAACTCCATTATTGCGAAGCAAAACCTCCTTGGTCAGGGCCGACTACCTACCCAGAGAAAATGGCTCTCTTCTTATAGTCATGTAAAAAGCCCTTCCATCTGGAATGTTACGCAAAGAAGCAGAATCGAAGAAAGGCTATAATGCAATGCATTGATAAAAACAAGCCCAAAGTTTATGAGGCAATACCTAACGGGAGACCAAAGCTTTTCTAGGAGTTTCCAGACCGACCTTCTGCAGCTTAACTTCAAGGGTATCATAAATTTAACGATTTACCAGGAGCTGTGTCAGTAGAAAAGGGTGAACTGAAATCTGCAACTTTCTAGAATTCTTTCTTAAATTGCTGTAATTAGGGGTGGGTTCTGAAAATGCCTTAAACAATCCCTACTACCAGGGTGCCGGCGTGTTATAGCAAAATCTTCAAACCCTTCCAACTTTTGTGAGTAAAGATGTGCATGGTAAGAGCATACCAGAATATATAAGTAGGTGAAAAGTTCTAGTCAACGGTAATGGAACGTTAACTTTTCATTCTGAACCGAATTATTAATTAGAATAAGCGAAATATTTACACTATTCTTCTGCAGTTTCGAGAGTAGACGAAGGAAATAGAAGTTACAATTTTAAATTTGTATCCATTAAATAGAAATTACTAATTATTATTACTATAATATATTACAATCTCACGTGTGTTCTGATCTTTAGAAAAAGGAATATTTGAAGAATGAATGCTTTGGTGTACACACAACCTGATATAAAATCTGGACGTTACTACGTAGGCTTACGAGGTTGAGCTAGCATGACAGCTAAGAGATGGGAAAGAAAGGGGTAAGCAGATGGGGTTGTGGATGAATAACTAAGCGACACCAGAATAAATAGACTTGGAAAAATAAGAAAACATCAACAATGCGAAACAGACGTACTTAAGGAGTGGTAGGAATAATTCCGCGAAAGAAATTACGAGTCCCTTACGAGGAAGCAAGAAAGGCGGACAGGAAGAAAACTGGAATTCCTTGAATCTTTGTGCCTAAACGTAAAACTTTGGGAAACCCAACCGCACGAAATGAACCTGATTGCACCCAATTCGAAATAATTCCAAAAGAAACGCCCGCAATTTAAATCCTGGAAAAGAGAAAGACAGTAAAAGTGAAAAATATTATATTATTCTAAAGGTCTATGGTGAGCTTGATCAGGCAAGCCGAAAAGACATTTCCGAAACTCAAACCCAGTTCTCCCACTATGGTTCTCTAACGATTAACAACTATGCCCCAGCAATTTCGCTGTTAACAGGATGCTTACTCCTTTCGAAAGAGACTGCTCTTGAACCTAATCCCACGAATTACACAACGCGACATTATTTTATGCAGTTACGTACTTAGTGACCTTACGGCGAAGGAAAAGTCCTCGGCCTGATACAAGCTTATCCCACCATAGGAACGACCAACCCACCAGCGAACATTAAAAGCAGCCTAATGAAACAAGCAATGAATTCTTCCTCATTAGAGGTCGCTAATTGCAGCCGACAGGAATGCCGAATTGTGACGTCAAGTCGCGGGAGGGCACGATCGATGAGCCCGAAGATCCCCCGGAAAGTACACGCAAAACGCAACTTTCAATTTCCACGCTTACTTTCCCGAGCTTCCAAGAATCCACGAGAGCTCCCAAGACGGATCGATGCATCTCTTTCGCACTTGGACACACACGAATTACGCGGGATGGAATTGCGAGACTAAAAACGGCGACAATGCGGGAAAAAAGCGACAGTGATGACGTCGGGGGATGCGTGATCGAAGCCGGCACCACCTGGATGGACGTCCATAGAGAAGAGGGTGCGGGAGGGTCGATGACCCGGGGCAGAGGTGCGCAGGCGCGTGACGTCACTGGGAGGCAATGGCCGATTGAGAGGAGCACGCGATCTAGCGCTCCATCTACACTCGGAACAAAAGAGGGCAGTTAATCATTCATTACCCGATGTGCACCTCTCGGGGCGATGCGCCCCTCTGTTTACGTTTCCCCTCGATCTTCACTTGCACCGGCACTCGAATATCCCTAAGGATTAGACTAAGACCTACCAAACCGGTTCCTGCCACCCTGTTAACCGGTTACGCGCGAAAAAATTTGAACTATTCGTTAACCGGTCAACTGAATCCAATTAACCCAAATTCCGGAGGCGGAGAAAAACTGTAAACAAAAATATGAGGATTTTCCGACTGCATTGCACCCTGACCATGTCCTTCTGGTGCTGGAAGACCACCCCTGATGTCTCGACTTCATTTTTTTGCGAATTCGGACTATGTTGCAAGTGGATCAGCGGCTCTCTGGCAAACTCAACTCCAAGTGGCATATCTACAGATATATTACAACGAGATAACACCGTAATAAAACTCTTTCACATTCTTGCATTGCACCCTCACCTTCGAGCGCTGGAACACAACTCTTGAAACCTAAAAATCTACATCATTATCAAGAAGGACCATGTTGCAAGTGGATCAGCAGCCCGCTGGCAGTCTCAACTTCAACAGGCATACCTGCAGATACATTCTAACGACATAACATCCTAGCAAAACACTTTCACATTCTTCCACGAGAACAACAAGCATACTCTTAGCTAGACTTAACTTCAAATCATACGGATGAGCAGAAACCAGAAAAACCAGTAACCTATACGACCTGCTAGTTAGATAAATCCATAATTTATGGCACGGAGTGCTCTGCAAAACTGCTAGCGATGCTAACATAAACGTAAATGACTGTGACATCTAAGTCCTAGAATGTTTACATCATTATATGTTTATCTACTAGACTCCTTGAGCCTTACAGCTCAAAGTGAGATACTATACGTCCTTCATGAATGATGAAAAGTCCCTATAGAAGAAAAATTATCAACATGTACCTGAAGCCGCAAGTAGAGAGATTAGGAGAATGACAATTTTCGTGACTTTTGGATGGATGACAGGCCTTCTTGAGGGTAGTGTCAACGATGAAACCTTTCTTTGGTAATAAGAGCTTTAATCTTTAAGGATCTCTTCGGGTAGATAACCTGGGCTAACTTCTATTTCGCGAGGCGAACGCGGAAGTGTCCTTGAGAGGATGTCTGAGAGGAAAATAACTTCGAATCATATCTTCCGCGTTTCCCGACTCGACTAAAATAAAAAGGAATAAAAAAATCGAAGCGAGGGGATTCAGGAAAAACAGTTCATTTACCTCGAAGACAATGAACTTTCAACTTTTCCTCGGGCCTTATTTACACGCCTTTTTCCTTGAGTTATTTTGATTGATACTCTGAAATCAAATGATTCTTTACATACGATTTAAGAAACCAAAAGCTTAACGTACAATCGCAGTTAGATTGTAATAGGAAAAGTCGGAAAAGTAGAGGACCTAATTATTTATCATTGGTATTATACCACGTCAAACTGAATGTTTCTACTGTTTCCTTCCTATGTAATAAATCTAGCATTATCATTTCTATAATTATCCTTTCATTAATTTTAATTATATCATATGTAATTGACTTCATTAATGACCTGTTTGTGATAAATTATTGCCATTATAACGTAATGATTACAAAAATAATAATAATTTCCGCGAGAAAATTTCTCACCGCCCACGTGATTCAAATTCATTACTTAACGCGAGCTGTTTCTTAATTTGCTGATGACCTTACTGATTTCATCTCGGATAATCCAGCGGATGCTTATCATGCTAGATAAAGAGCAGTTTCCGCTTGACCGAGCGGCGATTAGACGCGAAGGAGGGGGGAAGAAAACAAACAACTCGATGAAAGCGCTAATTAATTCGAAGATGCAGAACTTTATCGCTGGTCAACCACGTACAAAGTAATGGAGCGATCGTAAATAAGACCATTCTTTTATTGCTTTAAAAAGGGCCCGTATTATTCATCCCACAATAGTTGAACTGTACGAGGAAAAGTTCACCGACGAGAGGTTTACGTGTGATAGCGGTGAATATAAGCCGCATAAAGGACAGCTATAGGAGTCTAAGTACTATCTGGTGGTGGGGGAAGTGATAAGATAGCAGCTTTATTAGGGCGGGACAGGCGATGAGATTAACCAGCCTTTTCCTCCGAATGAAACAAAGTCGAGGCGGATGTGCGCACATTAGATTCGTCTGGACAACATCTCGAGAGAGAAAACGTCAGAAAAGAGCTAAATTCAGCCAATACTTCCTTCATACATTAACTAAATTTCCATAATCAGCACCAGACCTTCACAATGGCTTGAAAAACGATAAAAATTGAAACAAAAACACGGATAAAATTACAAAATAAACAAAAAAAAGTCATTTCATACCAGCAGTGGTCCCGGGTTAGAGTACCAGCAACTCGAGTTTTTTTCTGGTTGGGGAATGAGTGTGGTTGCTCGTCATTGTTATTGTTTACTTCTCCAGTTGTAATTGTTCTAAAATTGATGTTTATGGCGACTTCGGAAAACAAAATACAAAGCTGTGATTATTACATTGAACGATCAATGCAGTTAAAAATAATGAAATGTTGAAATCTATCACTCAAATTGACCTGAAGGAGAAAGATATACTATTTTACAGACGAGGTAATAGAAAATGAAGCAACGTTTAGTAACTGAAAGTCGAGGTTAATGGCAACGAAATAGAGTTTAATCTAATAGGTAGGGAAGGAAAAAATTAAAATTAAATCATACGTACAAGATACAACCCAATAGATACCCGGAAAATCCCATTCATTCCAAACGACAAGAAAATCTAGATACGCTAAGTAAATAAAAAAAGTACACATAAGGTCAATTTTACATAACTTCGAAGTTCCATCTTATCAAATCCATTGCATAAGTCTACTCGATTGACATTCCACGAGTGAAAACGCGCGGATTTCGGTGGGAAGAAAGAAAGACTTTGTGTCTGGAGCGACGTCTTTCGGAACGAAATTAAACGTGCCGCGGAGTGTGATTGTTTGTAAATACGGGCCCGAGGCGACGACCTTTACGGCTGACGCTCTCCTTAAGATAATAATTTACGTCGCACCGAGTAAAAATAACTCCGACTGCAGGGTGCCATTTCGCTCGACGGATGCTCGGGATGGGAATCGTTTTAACTGCGAAAACATATGATCCGCTGAGTCAATGGAACGACTGAAAGTGTGACTGCAATTCATAGAGCATCTTCTCAAGGAGTAAAGCCACACCCACAAATCCTTTACCAACCCACTAAATGCCAGATTCTTTTACAAATGTAACACTAATTAGCAAGAGATAAGTGGACAGACTAATAAAAGATGATGTGTTCATTCATTATTCTGTCTTATCATGATCTTCAATGGTAAACATTCATCACACGGCAATAAAATTGCATTAGCATAATCTCAGTCACCTAATCTGCATGAACATCAATAATAAAGAATATATTCTTGATGTAAAATGGCACATAGATGGTCAGATTTAAAAGATGAATACAGTATGAATCGATGATTATTCCTATTATACCTACTATTCTCGCCCTAACAAAGACAAATCATTATTATCTGTACTTAATGATCGTAAAAAGTAATGATTGATCACGAAAGAAAACCAAATAGCATAGGTGAAATATCAATCGACCAATTTATTTTGGCATTAATTAAAATTTAATTCATTAATAATCGAACGATAGAAACAATACTAAAGCGATGCCGGTAGCCGATTTCTCTAAATTGTGCATGATTCAAATAATCAGATAATTAACAACTCTACGTAAAAATTTACTAAAAGAGTAATACTTCATCCTATCTAGATAAATCGCCCAAGCCCACATACGGAAATTAAACCCGATAGAACACATGTTTATATACATGAGTTTTTAGAAATAAATTCGACAAGGATATCTTGATACCTAGTAAATACTCGTCAAAAGTAAATCCTTAGTAAATACTAGTCTAAACTAAACTCCTTGCATAAGCTAATCCCTGAGCATTATACCATCCTCAAACATCCCCCGCATTAATTATGAACGGCTTCATTTCTTTTCAATCTCATTTACTGACGTCTCTCACCCGCGACATTGGGTCTACTCCTTCTCGGTCTTCACCGATGATTAAACTTTCCTGGAAACTTTAGACTCCATTTCAAGGTCTGGCATCAAAGCAATTCCAATTTCCGCCGATGACTGGGAAGCCATACGTTCTGGGAAAATCCACAGAAGCATGAATGAAGGGACAGATCAGAAAGCTAGCGGGATGCTCTGCAGCCAATAAGTCAACTAATTCGCCGTAATAGGGTGATGTCATTGCGGTCTTCATTCGTCAAGAAGCTGTCACAGTCATCGATTCATCATAACGGGAAACAAAAACTCTAAATTTGAATTCCCAGCCAACTCTGACAAGAGCAGTTCAATGATAACTAATCCCGAATAATGGATTAAGTGATCCTGGAACGAAGAAGTGGAGATATCAGCTATAAACATACCCTATGGAAAAGTATTAACAAAAAGGAAAATACATATTAAAAAAAAAACAATGTTTGTCAAGAATTGATACGAAGATTTTGTCGAGAGATTTCTGGAAGTTTCTACGCATAACAAGATTTATTAAATTATCAGGAATCTGAGATTTCAAAAGATAAGGATAGCAATATCTTTCGCAACGGAAAGTTAAAAAGTCCGCGAATAAAATCTTACGCAACAAAAGGAAAAACAAATTGTCGAAAACCTTTTAACAACGAAAATGTTATCGCTGGAAGTATAGTTACGTCTATATCCAATCAATCGTGGAATGCAAATATGTACTCGAATCTGTGGATGCGAATCTTCTTGATCACTTACAGAACGTCATCCATCCATTCAATCATACATCGACATAATTTCGAATAGTAAGAACATTTCAAAAATAAGTCTAACAATACTAATTAATTTTGAAAGAGAATCTTCGATAGCCCCTTCCTCACTTATTTCCTAATTCTCTGAAAAAGAAACCAACAGATTCTAAAAAAAGAACTTAATACAAACAGCTACTAAAAGATTTATACTAATTGCTTTATTACTCGTCCCAGTAAAGTATAGCATCCTATTCCCAGCAAATTGAGCACTATTTTTCAATCCTCTCGCAAATATTCAAAACCATTCCAGTCTGCTGCCATTCATATCCCCCGCAGAACGACATATGACTCGCGACCAAAAAATACCTGAACGAAAACCAGCGAAGCGCAACCTCTGGCGATGGCGGGTGATTTATAAACGATTCGATTGATTATCCAATATAATTACCTTAATTTAATGATGAAACGATGGCAGCTGTGATGAAGAGGGGACGGGATTTCCCCATTTCCGACAGAATGCATACTTATCGTAATCGTCCATCGAGACATTTAGAGAATTACATTTACATAATTACATTTTCTGATCTCGATTAAACAGACCCGCATATCGACCACTACATCTCGTACGGATGTTTTTACACGGTTACTTGCTTGCATTGTATGTAGTAATTACTCAATTATATTAATCACTGAAAAAACCCTGCTGCCTCATTAAATAGAACCTGTGATTTACGGAATTCACACAAATGGAAACTAATAAGTAATAGGGCACGAACATTTTTGGTTCGACTATAATAAGATAACGCTAGACGACACCAACTATATTAATTTCCAATTAAACTATTTAAGGGCGACATTTTTCAATGCGAAATACCGAACTCGTGGGAAAAAATATACGCGACCGTTTATTAGTGAAGTACACGAAACAGTAAAACTGAACATCCCGCTTCGAATTTACCGTAATATCTATTAACGCCTCCCATATCCCACATTCCTTCGTTGACAATGATGCGTAAGGTTGACATGCTCTACTTACAATTAGATCCAGTACAATTATCAACTATAGGTGACAGAGACGCAGTACCCTCGTGACAGAAGACTTAGCAACAACTCATTCCGGAAAAAACATCGACATCTTCGTGTGTTTACAAAGAGACAAACCGGAGGATAGGCAGGCCACGGAGGACCTTCCGGGGAGGGCCCTCCACCGGCCCAAATAAACCCGCACCCGAAGGCCGGACACAGCACCGCCGTACTGCAGAAACATTTTGCAAGGGAAAATGCACTGTCGGGCGGAGGTCAGTGACGTGCATTGACACATTGGGGTGGCAGAGACACGAAAAGGCGCTCCATTACGGGGCGCGGAAAACGTCCTCGACTTACCAGCGCGTGCCGTGACGTCACGGAATTTAAAGACCAAGGCTGAGAGATATTCCAGCGGCGATAATCTCGTCGGACGCGGGGTATCGCAGACACGCCACTTCCGGAGTCCGACGGCGGAAATGCGGCAGCGAGAAAATACACGAAACACTAAATAAATCCAAGATTGCGGGACGGATTACGGGCAGTGCGTGGATCACTTGCAGCGGGGGCAAATCCCTCGGGAGCACCGCCTCAGGAGCAGAGCGCGGCCATTTTCAACTCGCTCTGCATCACATAGACACTCTTGCGCGCCCCTCTCTTCGCCCTCCAAGGCTGTCACATGGCCGATCGAACGACGGGAATCGACCCACGGCCGCCGGCGTGCGATGCCCTGCCCTTTCTCGTCTATTCCCGACCGACACCCAGCGACGCGTCTTCCCCCGACAAAGTCTCGCCTCACACTAGGAAGGAAGAGCGATCGCCGTCCCCCTCCGGACTGCCGCCCCCCACCCCTCGCCGCTTGCCCCCACCACGTCGCATCTATGTGCGTGAGTGCGTCGACTAGTAGACGATCCCATTTATACCTGGGGAGGGGACTTCTTTGTGGAGAATGGGGAAGAGGCATGCGCCGGGGGGGAGGAGGGGGGTGGGGGGCGGGCGGACCCCAGCCGAGTAGGTTCGGTACGGCTCACACATACATACACACAGCACCACGGGGCGGCGTTGCCACGTCTCTTGCCGGAGTTCACGCAAGCAGCGCGCGGAGGCAAGTTCAGTACCCTCGGATTAGGAGCGCCTCTCCTCGTCGGATACTATTTCCTAAGCGCCGAACTACGAACCACGGAGATGAGGAGGAATCGCGGAGGCGCCCCACGTACATCCTGAGGGGGACTCTCACGGACCCCGCTGACACTTTCCCGGAGTGATTCCCAATCCGATTGATGATTTTCGAATGCACCGAAATCCTTATTTATTTACCTTTATTCGATTAACTGACTCCATGATGGTTATTGGAGAGTCTGGGGTGGAAGGAGTTGAAGGGGTCGATTGCCCTCCCTTGATGACTTCGCAGCGCTAGGAATTTACCCAGAATCTTACCCGGAGTGGAATTAAAATAAGATCGGAAGCTTTTCCCACGATCGATCGGCTAAATTTATTACGAAACAATGGAATTTTGACAGTTAATTTGGGATGTATAAATAAGAATTTTGTTGTAAACGTTCTCAATTAGCACGTATCTAAGTCTGCCCCTGGTGTGATAATTTAAGAATTATGGTCACTAAATAAATATTTAATAAATACATAGTAAAATAAAATATTGTCTAAAAATAAAGTCAATCCGAAATAAATTTTCCATTAAAAAATCCTTTCCAATATCAATTTTTGGGAGCCGCCTCGGTTCGATTTTCATCACTTTCCGATACACGTCGCCCCCAGAATCGGGTGCGGGAGAAAATAATTTATTTCAAGACGACCTCTCGAATATTTCTACGGCACCCTCTGGAGCACCTCACTTTTCGGGCACATCCCCTTCCTCTCTTCCATGAGCACCTCCGCTCATCCGCGGGGACGGCAAACACGGCGCGACAAATGGAAGAATTGTCGCGAGAGAAACGAGCGCGGGCTCATTGCGCTAGAAGTAAACAAAGCAGGGGGCGACGCGGGGCAGAGGGCGTCCCGCCTTGGTCCCGCCGCCCCGTATCGATCCCCCAAAACCCTTTAAAGGAACCCACACGCAAAGAAGGGTCCTCCGAGGGAATCAAAGGCCGCTTCCTTCCGGCGCGGAGGGGGGAAGACGAAACGATGCCTCGTAAAGGCCCGATAAATAGCCGAGATAAAAAGTGGCAGAGAGATTGCGCGCCAGGGCCGGTCAAGGGACGGAACGGAGACGAAAAAAGACCATCCATAACTCCAGGGTTCAATGTTTCCATTACTTGGATGCGTTGCTTTACGACGCCCGTCTCCGCGAGGAAGGTTCCGCAAAGATTTAATGGACGGAGTAATTTCTGTTCGCCGGTGACGCAGACTCGTACGTCACAGCACCACGAGTTAGCGGTGATGCTGACGATGTTAGGGTGAGGCAGCCTTCGCATTGAGCAACTAGTGGCGGCAATCGGTGACTTCTGCGTGCGTACTCTGCAAGCCTACTACCAGCGTGCAGCAGGCAAACACTAAGCGGCCAGCCAATTTAGTATTAAAACCAGTGAATTTATCAGGTCTTTTCACTATTGCGACAGCTAAGAGAGAAATCTGTCCCTACTACCGGGAATCAGTAGTTAACAGTCTTAGGTGCACCTCGATCTATAAGGATGTTTCAAACAGAGGCCAGCTCGACCAGCAGCAGGCTGATCCAATCAGTTCCAATCTTCGAAAATTATTTACAGCTTCCTAGAGCAGGTGATGAACGAGATAAGCACGTTCCACTCCACCGGCTTCGTAAAAAATTAATCTTAACTATCTCCAACGTGGGTGGACTCTTTATAAATCGCGATTGATAGCAGTGATTAATGCCCACTTGTTAAAACACAATATTGAGATTAATAAAAACAATAATATTCTATATCAACATTGCAAATTTCATAAAATTATGTAAGATTTTAATTGAAACAACCTTTTCAACCATCTGGAAATTAGTTGTTAACAGTCGCAGGTGGGCCTCGATCTCTGAAGCTGCTTCTAACAGTGGCCTACCCAATCGCCAATTCCTATCTTTGAGATTATTTATTGCTTCCTGGTGGAGATACTGAAAAGCACTTTTGAGTACGCTTTCCTCCGCCGTCTTCGTAAAGCAATGATGGTGAACAAACTCCTTGTAGACTCTACTTGATCGCCTTTGATAACTGCGACTTATGCCCAACGGATAGTGTAATCCAACAATAGCGAAATCCAAATTTCCAAGCCTAATTCACTTCTCCAAAATAAAGACGAATCAAAAACTACATTGATCTATTCGAAATCGAAAATTCGATAAAATGTATCTTTATAGCCAAACTGAAATCACAACGCAATAACTAACTTCTTAACCTTCGTTACTTTTTCACACGTAGAGGGTAATAAACAGGCCTTCTATTCTCCTCCATACCCTCGACTGACGAACTGTTTACCTTGACGAGCAAAGACTTTAAACTCGTTCATAACAGCAACTGGTTGCGGCTGCCAATTGCCCCAACTGGTTATCTCGTGCGAAGGCAGCATCTGACAGACTGATTGCCCCTTGTCTAATCGGTGGTGCAACTTGTACTCACATTTCGTACACCGAAAAGTAGCTGATTGCGTGAAAACATTTTGAAGGCCTAACTCGGTAACTACGACATCGGATAATATTATTAATGGACCAATTCTTCGGAAGAATCGCAGTCAAAACAACACGGGTTTGTACATTCTATTTTTTACTTGAAAATAATGACAAAATTTTAATAGTGAAGGCTAAAAGCAATTAGTAATGAGCTTAAGAAAGTTATAAATCCATCATCGCCACACTTAATTAATACATTCTATAGTATTAGGTATAAATATTATTATATTTGGAAAGAGATTAACCCAGGTTTCTTCTAACGACAATTTTATCGAGGCAATACAATACCTAATAACCTTAGGGGAATGGCAGCCAAAACCTTGACATAATGAAGTACACATTACGTAAAGAAATACATAGTGCAAATCAATTACAAGTACTATTAAGTGTTGTCAAAAAAAAGATGATTTGCCACTGTTTAGGTAAGCAAGAGCAACATTCTCTAAGCAGACATTTACACTAAATTTTCCGAAATAGATTGGCGTTGATATGGAGAAATCTGATATAATTTAATTTTATTTCTATACCATTATTAACAAAAGAGTGAAGAAAAGCATATCTGCACAGTTGAACAGAATTTCTATTTAATTATTTAGATAGGAACTGAAAGGTATTCAGCCCAAAGGTACTTAATCCCCTCTGGTATAAGCTACTAAGAGCTTGCAGAGAGGAATGAGGTTCACTAGGCAGGATGAGGAGTGAGGTAGTTTGCCATCGCTATCCTCACTGAGCTTGAATGCAATAAGCGGAACATGCCCATGCGAGTGAAGCACAATGACTCTACGAGTAACACTTTTCTTGGCATTCCATAATTATGATTAGTGCAATTATTCACTCATACCACAGTAACATTAATTTCATCACAGCCATGATCAAGACTGGGACAAAAGAAAATGAAATATACATTTTTCTCTATCATGAACCACATGACAAATGAAAATAGTCTATTCGTTATATTATGCTAGCAGGAACTAGATAGGAACAAAAATTTTAATATACAATTCAATCTGAATTAATGTCAATACAATTAAATAAAAATAATTAACTGGTTATCTTTATTCTTACATCTTTTTTAAAGGATTTTCACAAACTTAAGCCTTCAGAAATTGACTTCAAAATTCTATTTATTTATCTATACGAGAACTAATTTGGCAGCCTTTGGTTTGAGGTAAAGAACATATTTCCCCATTTCCGAAGAGGTGGCGTCCGAAAAATTACCTACTTAATTTCTTCCCTTAAAACTGACACAGCCGTTGCTGCCCGACATTAGTTACATCATTCTCGGGAAATAGCTTCGATCATTAAAGAGAATGGACAGGTATTTTTTGTAACGACTGTAGTCACCATCTAGCAAGAATGAGCACGTTATGTATTTACTATGTCTCTCATCAAATATAGGTATTTCCTAATACCAAATCTATAGCTTCTATAGCATGATGTAAAATAAATCATCAAGTGATCAAGTACTTTAGTTAAATATTCGAATGTGGATCAGAAAAAAAATTATCATCACGTTTTACTTTCGCGAAATCATTTCCTATTATATATAAGTATATTTTGAACGATGTGTTGAAGGCTCCTAAAATACTACGGTAAGTGTAATAATCCAATTCAACCATGGCGTTACTGATCATAAAAATGTAAAATAAATGTAATTAATTTAGATCCATAGGGAAACAAAACAAAAGAAAAAGACGTTAAGATGCATTCATATGATATGCACTGTTTTGTTTGTGTTGAGTTCCACCAGATTTCACAGGATATGATCAAATGTAAAATAAGATAACTCTGAAGACGCCTTTAAAAGGAAACGGGTGTTAGCTCACTTTAAAGAACTTCAAAAGGGAAACAAAAGCTGCAAAAATTTCGGTGGGATTCTATCATAGACAGCTGATCGACCTTATTAGTTCAGCGTCTTAGAAGGAAATTATGTTGAGCATAAACTGAGCTACACTATCATTTCAAAGGAAATACAACAGGGGTCATGAGAGGAAATGAATTAAGCTCAGCGACAAAATTAAAAAAGGAATAGAAAAGAGAATTACCCTTTACCTAAGCTTAACTAGCTGATAGGCGATCGATCTAGAAAACAGTGGTTAGCGAATAAAATGAGGTGGGGATTCCATTTAGTGAATGGCGAGCGGATATGCGATACAATCTCAATTACGATTCATTTCCGGTCGTCGTTTACGTGAATCCTTCTCTTTTTCCGTTGAATATTCCGTCGATCGTAGATAATGGCGATACTGCGAAATCTCAAGACTCACTAAAGCATAATGATGCTTAATAACCTGCCAAGAGTACCTGACAATAATGCTTCAACTCTCAGGGAGTCATCTAGATCGCTTTATGTTACTCTTTAATCGAAATTAACGTGAACTCTAACTTTTAAATACCAACCGTATCTATAGCAATCTGCTTCTAAATCTGAGAAGAATAAGAAACCATAAACGCATAAATATTTATAGAGAAGAGAATATCGGTACATTTGAGATTAAGCGTGGGAATTTCTTGACAAATGTTTCGACCGCTTCAAAAGCGCTTTATAGTTAAGTGATATCAGAATGTTAAACGGCATAAATCGATTAGAATGTTAATCGTACTTCAAATAGAACATTAAAAGTTTCGTTAATAGTTTTAAAACCTGCTTTAGGATTTAGTAATCAGTTAACTCCGAATTTATAAAAATATACGAATGTATGTACAAGGCTTGACTTTGTACGATAACAAAATGAGTATAAAGAACGCTTATGAGGAAAATAATTACGTAAAAAGTAGAGATAATTGATAATATGTTAATTGATATATGATAATAAAACAATAAACAATTAATTTGACAGCTACATTTGACAACAGTAGTATCATTTTGAAGCCACTACAACCATTGTAATATTATTCGAGAATTACTTATCAAATTCCTCTTTCGACACACCGTTTGCATAATTTGATAAACCATGATCTTTTGCAAATAAACGCAGTAATACTTAACGTAATCGGTTTCGGACGATATAAACGTAACGAGTATGAAGGAAAAGAGAAAATCAGATAGTGGAAATTATCTACCGCAGGAGAAATTTTAACACCTCTTCAACACTGTCTTTACTTCACGAAATTCATTATAGAAACAATCGCAAGGTTACAATCTTATGTAAACTTGACTTATGTAAACCACGACAGAGAAAAGAGATATTTGTGTATATAAAATGAGATCTCCATTCTCGCTACGATCATCATCCGTTACGTCATTCAAGAGAGCCACTGACGGAAAAACTTGTACGGGAATCGTCATTATCGACATACGTTTTAACAAGGTGCCAAATCAATAATAATAATAATGCCGTCTTATTTTTTGGGCGAATTTTAGCCTAGGAAGGCTATTCCTCCAATTAACCCCTCTTCTTGATGTTATTCCTTTTTTTGCATTTTATTTTATTAATATCACACAAACACACACACAACATACACCATACCCTAACAGGAAAAATCCGATTAGCCGGGATTCGAACCCGTGACAGGAGGTTGGAGCGTTAACGCGCTAGCATGTTAGCAACTCCGCCATTACGGCCGGTTATGACTTCTTAGATTAAATTACCCAAAGAACAATACACACACTTAATTTTCTAAGAAGCCGACTTCGAACTCTTATCAAAATACGCACCCACATCAGAACTTCTGAACGAAATTTATGTGAATGAACCTCATCAAGAAAAAAATAAACCGATAAAATAAGTTACGGAAAACATTTGTCTTTTTTACCGTCCGTAACATATCACACATGAAAAAACAACGAGTAAGGATATCACAAACAATCCTGATACATCACTATTAAAACTATACTACTTCATACCACCTAACGAATGACTCCTTACATCAGCAGTGGATTATAAGACCAACTCAAAGATATATCGCGGGAATAATGTCGAGATATACCACCTTCGATATAAATGACAAATACTAAAATATATGAAAATGCAATCTAGACGATAAGCTACGATACGAACCACCAACGCGTTAACTTCAAAAAATATGTTTTAAGAGATGATTTTCTCAACAAAACACAAATATCAATCACGAATAAAAGCATTTATACTAAATTTTAGCAGGCGGTGTCAAAATCGAGGGCAGGATACTTTTCAAAAGAGCGTGCAAAAGAGATCTGAAAACGAATTATCGTAGAGCGGCAGGTAGGTGAGAAGGAGCGAGGAAAGATTTGCAGAGGTAAAAAGCAACATGTGTGCAATAGAGTGGAAATGGCATCATATGTACGAGGCGTGTATCTACCGCTCGCATCAGAGCAAACGGCAACATATGGATGGCAAAGCCGCAAGCATCAAACTGAGGAGGATGGGCCCACCCTTGAACACAGTGTTCACACCGATAACATTTGAGTGAAAAAAAAACCTTCGGAGGCATAAATTCGGTAACCATGCATTATCCAAGGGATATAATAACAGAGATACGAAGACTTTGAAATAAAAAATATCGCTAAGTTCGGTTATTTCTTACATAGACGAATAGTTAGAGAAGGATTTTTTTATTTCTTAGCTAGTGCTCTATCCGTAGAAAGATCGGAGAATTGAAAACTCTGGTTAAGAGAAAAATCCGGTCAATTCCATTTCGAGAAATGAATGGAATGTTTTTATTTTCATCTTAATGCCTCAATCATGCATTCGCTGGACGATACAGGAAGACTTGACTCGTAGTTTATTTTCTGCTGGGGTAGATGAGGCACATATCGCCCCCTCTTCCCCTACCCCAGCAGCTCTCCAAAGAGAAACCCAGCGATAAAAGAACACAGGCATCCATGCTTTAATCGGAAATCCGGTTAATCGAAAACCGAACCAAAAACCATGACGAAGTTCACATAGCGTACTACATCGAGATTGCCAGTACATATATTCAATTTCTTTGGATTTGGTAGAATATTGACCAATTCCCGGTTAGCCTGAAAAAAACCGCTTAACTATAACCGGTTATCCAAAAATCAAACCTGGTAGCTAAAGCTAAGCTAAGCAGGTAAGCTAACCATACCGCACACGAAGTAGACAATTTCTTCCATTTCTACGCATTTGCTAGAATGCTGACCAATTCTTGAGGTCCCAACTCTAACGTAAATGGATTACAATCATCTAATCCAGTAGTCAAACTTTTCTGCGAACATCATTCACTGTATCACGGAGGAATTCTATCGAAAGATCGTAACAGAGGGTGCATGATGCACAGATCTCTCTTCTAGAGAAGTTTAGATCATTTCCGCGAACGTTAGTATACAAAGCAGAAGAATTTGGCATGACGAAATGGGCAACAGATGTGGAAGAAATGACCAAACTTTATCCTTTCGCTTAAGAAATATAACTACAGATAGAGTAGGATAATTTGATTTTATAATATACCTACTACAAAAAATAAAGCATCACACAAAGCATAGAAATGTATCAGATACATTCAGATAAATACTTTCATATTCACATCCTAATTTAGCAAAAATTCTGTCACATTAACATCAAGTGATGTTAGATAGAATATCTCAAAATAAACATCGCCAAAAACTCACTTCCTTGCATACGTGACTGATGGTGAGAATTGAAAACACTTGCCCGTGGCGCCTCAATATAGAACGGCAGAATCGAGAACTACATGCGGTTAGAACAGGGAGTCATTCCAGAAATCATTCCTTTATAAACATGTATAGATTCTCGACATTTTACCTCTAAAGCGCTTGTTTACTAGATATGGATGAAAATATTTAGATTAAGCTTTGGAAGGCGATAAAGTTTTGCTCGGTATCACCTTCGGAAATTTCAAAAGTTCAAATTTCATTAAGCAACGTTTCAAATTATGCTTAATTATTCCCGCAATAGCACTGACGATTTTATAATAACCAAATCATCTCAATCCTACTTTCTTATCTATTTGTCAACTCTTTGCTTAAAAATACTATTTCATAAAATTTAACGTGTTAAATTCAATGAGGATAACATTTATCTCTGATAAATATTTTTTAGGGTCAATAGCCACTGAATGGGAAAATTTATTCAAATATGCTGAACTTTTCACAATTAATCTGGAACAATTCTGACGACAACGAAGGCTCTATTCGACTACACGGAGAAGTTTAGTTCTGGAAAATTCAACTAAAAAGAATAACATCCACTATAATATTCCGAGGAATTTGAATTTTCCGTCTTCGGAGATTATAAAAAAAACAAGAGGTTCCCGTATCCGAGAACTACTGGATATATGCTTCAGCTAACACCATCTTCGAAGTTTGTTCAAGGTTTAGTTATGATTAAATTAATTCTGCTAAGATCGGTAGATTTTTTCCGAGTTCGCAAATTCGAGAATTAGATCGATCTTCTCTAAATTTAACGACTCATTGTATATTCAAAGATCGTTTAATTTTCGTAGCGCTCCGTTTAGACTCTAATTATAAGGACCCGTAAAAGGTGGTTTATGCGACTATCTAGCAGTTTCAGAAAATAACGAGATAGTTTTCTAGAACTCAAATCAAAATCTTGCTTGCTCTCGCAAAATTACTACTCTATAATATTTTTATCGACCAATGATCCAATTATAGCATAATAATTGTATTTATGTCTATTATAACATCTGTATATTTCTATTGGATTATTTATCAGCTATATCTTTTTCTGTACGTAAATTATAGTTTCTCGACAAAGGTACAAAACAAAATAATTTTGTGTTTTAACGTTACTATAATTATGATATTTCGTTAAATGTCTAATAATAAAAAACAGTGAAGATGAGTATCACTAAGAAGCAGATTTAACAACATCATCACAAAATGTACTGAATATAATTTGGAAGTAAATGACTGATGCTTTGACATTCTTGACAGCAGTATAGCCCAAGGGGTTATGCATGGCAACGCCAACCTACATTCTTGCTCTAAAACTACATTCTTCAACACAACTTTACAGCCCATAACAGTATCATTTCTTTATCAAACCCATCAACCCTAGTCATGGTAATATAAATACTAGATTTCAATGCTTATCCGTAATGTTTCAATGCCGCCGACAATGACACAATAGAAAATCAGTGCATTTAGATTTAGGGGTTTAAACATGAAGGGTGTTACCCTACCACAACTGAGTGAATCTAGTTTTCCGTCCACTCTCGGGGCAGCGTATATTTATATAAGCTGAGGAACTTGTAGTGAAAGAGCTAGGAACAGGTCCTCCTGCCAAGCCATCCGCCCATTCATGGAACAGGAGATTCGCATTTGAGCACACCCCTCCCAAAACACCTCAAGGGCACGCACGCACTTATATAAAACATCATCTGTTAATGCTCGCTCCACTCGTCAGCTGAAAATGTACACGGTCCACTGGCGAATTCCGATTTTAACGCATTTGTACGCATTCCTGGATCGAAATGAATAGAAGACGAGAACTTAGCTACTTTGAAATGTTTCTACGATAGCATGGTTACTCGAAGAACCAGGTCTACAAATACTACTCAATTAAAAACAAAACGTGAATAAAATTATTTTTTCTTTCACGTAATAATTCCCTTGCTCAAAAGATTGGACATTTACGTGCCATTTTTCGAGTATAACAGATTCCATGCTGAAAAAAATTACGATCATAGATCCTAAATATATAAGATTTGATGCGATCTCCTTAATGGAATATCGCCAAACTTGACCTGATAACACTAATTGATATCACTCTGGAGCGTGAGTCAATATGTAAAATCACCTTACCACTAAAAATCTATCAGCCGAAAACTTACAAATTTTTTTGTCTTAAAATAGACTTCGGTTACGAAATTACTTATGAAATAAACATTTGGAAGTTAACAGCTTTAGCAGTATGAGTATTGACAGAATATACAACATAAATTGGTATCTTTTGACAAGACATCAAGAGGAATAATAGAAGGAAAACCGACATTGCAAGGAACAAGAAATTATTCAGCGAAGCCAAGATAAATCTACTCTAATCGATCGGAAAATCGGGAAAAATAGAAAAAAAATCATAAAACTCTGCAATCTATACAGCGATATTGTTTAGACAATGCTTTAAATACCTGGTTCTTATGCTCGTGACATAGTTAGCTTTAAAAATGTTATAAATCAAAAGAAGATAAAAGGAATGGATATTGCTTCACGCAGAGATGACACACGAATAGCGAAATAACAATGAAAAGGCGGTAGTTCAATCCATGATAAAAATATATCCCACTCCTGATTATACAAAAGGCATTCGGAATTTAAATAGGACCTGCATATCCCCGAAACTTGGCTAGAATCTAAAAAACCTAGGACTCTACAGAGAATACACCGATCTCGAGAGGTTCCGTTATTTCAGCTTACCTTTCAATACAACAAAGTACAATAAAAAAAGATTAATTCGCACCTTGAGATCGAACATTGAATCAGCAGAAAATCTTCGCAACGTAAGCTATCACTGGCTAAACATAACCTCCCAGGAATTTGAAAAGGTAAACCACTCAGCATTCGAATACCTGTGTTTGCAAATTAGTTAGCAAAAGCAACGATAGACTTCTTCATAAATTGATATGTATAACTTCGCTTATAAATAGTTATCATACGACGTGGTTTCTGCTACCATATCTAAAAATAAAAAAACCGTATCTGTCATCTTGCCATTCTTCTTCATGGCTGAGTTGACTAAAAGCTACGAGGTATGAATAATAAGGGAAAATGATTGAGGTTGCTCCTTATGGAACGGTTTGAAAAGTTTTACTTAATCATTTGACCTCACTTAAGAGGATATATTCCGCTAATAGCATTCTTGCTTTGAGAAGAAATCAAAAACAACCTCACTCCTCATCTTGTTTTTGGTGCCTCATTCCCATGTAATTGCTCTTGGTAGCTTATACAAGAGAGGGTGAGGCTCAAACGGGGCAGCTGACTGAATACGTGGAAGACATGCGAATAAGAAGAACGCGGTCTGCGCGAATAACAACGTCAAGGTAATCAGGGATTTATGACAAATTCTGGTAATATAGATAAAACGAAAGTAAGTAAATCCTTTTCATTTCAATCGAAAGTTAAGCACCGCGCAAGTTGAAATTCAAAGGCTTTCACTGCGGGTTCTCTGCATGCTGATTACTTCTGGTCTAATCAGCGAGGGTTTGCCAATAAAAATGCAAAGTTTCGACGGCTTTGCTGCATCTATCTTCTCGCGAAGGAAGCTATTAGAAAAGATTGAACGCTGTGTGAGATGTTTAAAAACAAAGAATCGACCAATCTTCATAAATTACGAGATATTAATCGAAAAGGTAGATTTCAACTCCCTGTATATACTTTCCTCGTCATAATTGTCATTTCTTACTGTAATATTAAAATGTCTCTACGTATACCATACAAGCAGATTAACTTAGTAACAAAACATAGCTACTGATTTAAATATTATCAACTGTATTTTGCATTGCGAACACGGGGGGAGCTGACGTCATTTCATACTTTTGGAATTCAGTTGGAATTCGGCCTCGAGGCAACTCAACCATTTCCGAATATCGGGGATCCCTTATTTCACGATTACAAATAAAAGCACGAAGGAGCTCAACAGAAAGTATGGTTATCTTTCAATAACTTTTCTTCAGATTAAATAATGCAGGAAAACTGTTTCCGGAAAATCTTCGATCATTGGCAAATCGAAATATAAATAGACTAACAGAACTGTTTGCCACCGTTGTTATTTACCTATAAAGGCAAACACTTGTGTTTAAGGATCTCGAGAACAGCCAAAGTAGATGTAAGTATGCGTATGATAGCAACTGGGCAATCGCCTTCTTCCTAAGCTGCAGCATCTGAACATCAAAACTATCGCACAATGACGGAGTACAATTTTCAAGGTGAATGCCACCATCATAGATATTAATCAAGGTACAATAATTCCGAAGGACGATGAACTAATTTTTAAAAGGGAAGCAAACAAACTTTATTAACAGCTACAATTACTTCGCAACTTCCACTTACACAAACACGATTTTACCTTCATTCGACTTAATAGTTCTGAGATGGACCGAAATAGGTATCTATAAAGGAAGCCTATTCCGATTGTAAACAATAATTGAATGATCACAAAAACAGTCGGCAGCATGCGAAGACCTTCGCAGGCCTTCCTCAGGCCACCGATGAGTTCTGCACGGCACGCCAGCGTAAACCTTATTTGGATGTGACTCGTCCATCAAGAGCATCACCCAGCGCCTTTCTCGGATTCTGAGAAGAAATACGCGTGCCGAACGGAATCTCAAATCGAACTCTTGGCAATGAACCGCAAACCTGAAAAAGCGGAATATGTTGCCAACGGAGTTTTCCAAATAGCGAACGAAGCGCAAAGCAGGCAATCAAAGGTCAAAAAGCTCTAGGCATAACCTACGATAATTAAGAGTGCCATTTCTATGTTTAGGTGAATTACACCTCTTTTATTGAAGAGCTAGAAGAATGCTTTTATGTATTCAGCAACAGGAAAATTTTAAAATGTAAATCCTTAAGTTCTTTCACTGCCAATTCCAAAGTTTTCGTCGATGACGTTCAATAATACCCGTGGGAAATTTCTTGAACACTTTTCGTTCTCTTTACGACTAAAATCAAAATTTAAGGATGGGAGTAAGGTCAATTCTTCATATTCAAAGGAGATAGGATATCTTGCACTTCACATATAATATACAAACTATGAATATACGGTAGATAAACTAATTATCATTCAAATACAGGGTCTAGGACATTTCGCCGCAGCTGCTCTAACGCCAGATCGTTTTGCCGCGTAATGTAAGATCACTTCGTCGATGAATACAGACCCTCATAGAAACAACGGAAAATTCTAAGAGCCATTCGGCTATTGGAAATTCATTTATGGGTAAAGTCAATTATTTTTAACACATAAAATAAAGAGCTATGTAAAATTAGCGTAACAGCTGTCTGATGATACTTAAATTAATTAAAAATTCATTGTTTCAAATTCAATTAAAGGTTATTTGATTTCCTTCCACCTTTCTGGCTTCCGTTGAATACCCAAATAATTATCTCCCTCCAACCCAACTAAATAGTAGATCCTTCCATTTTGAATGAAACGACACTTTCACTGCACCACTGAATATCAACCATTTTCTAGATAATGTTAAGGGAATAGAATTCGAACAAAACCGTGTGACGGAAAGAAAATATCTCAAATATTCTCCACTTGTGAGTAGTTTTTCCCCCTCAAACATTAGCGGCGGCGAAACCGCATGGTCAAGAAGTTCTTCGTGGCCAAGAGTCGGTGGCGAAACGCCCCGTTCCCCAAATCCGCAATACCTGGAACTGTGAATGCTATTAGTGATAGAGCTACTTCCGACACTCAATTTTTCTCCAAATTGAACGGTGTTTTTCTCGGAATTTCAAACTGTAATAAAAAATCCCAAACTTCTATGCATCATCTAAGATGGTTCATACAATCTCAAATTAGGAGCGTATCCGAAAGAGTGAAAATTCCTTTCTGGATTTCTCCTGGAAATGCTACGTTATGAGAAAAAAAGAAGACTTGTTTATGATTAATTTTCGGTGATAAACTTTAAGGGATCCCGGATAACCAAATGGGCTGCTTGTTGGGATTTGGCGAAAGCGGTAATGTTAATAGTAATAATTTATTTACCTCTTACAGGTTACCCCAATTACATGTGTTATAACAAAAAGGACGACACAAAACATGGAAAAAAGGTAATAAAAATACAGTGAAAGATATAAAACATTTAAAAAATTAATTAAAATAAGAGGATTATGCTGCGGAATTTAGAGTAAAAATTGAGTATTCCTTCTCCTTATGCGATCCAGGGAATCACAGAAGAAGTTTTACAAATTGGAGACTTCATTAACAGACCTACTAACTCTTGGGATGGACGAAAACTTGCGATCGTTTCTTTATAGGAAGGTCAATAATGATGTTTTTCAAGTTCTGCAAGGTTGATACAGCTACATCAAAGTCCAATCAGGGAACAAGTGTCAAATGCACCTTTGAATACCATGTGAGCAAAAGAAATACGGTCCCGCGTTCGATTCCCGGTGGGAGCCCATGCGCGGAAATGGCCTAATACATAGAAGCAGTTCATAAAAAAACAATAATAAATTCAAATAATTTGTAGAACATACAATACTAATTTCATAGGATATTCTCATTAGACACCCGTCACAAAGAATAAAACTAGCCGTTAGAAAACATACAGTTCAGATGGAATTGCACCCGGACGAAATTTTCCGTTACATTTAGATTGATAGCTATTAAGCAAGTACACGATAGAACAGCGATCTTCCTCAATTCGACAAGGACGGCTAAGCAGATGTGCGGCTTCCAGTTTAACATAATCGCGTCGATTATAATGCATTCGATCAGGAAGAGATGATCGAGGGAGTCCAATCATCATTCATTCATCTAAATTGTGCATCTGTCAGTTCCGCTAGAAGCTCCATCGAGATGGTTCCGCATTCGTATGCCGACGCAGAAGCTGGAATTGCCGACGGGAAAATGCCTTCAAATTAGCCGGAAAAGAAGAAATGATGCAAAGAACGATGAACGTTGAAACTGGGAATTGACAATTCAATACGATAACTATACAACCGGGAAGAGAAAGAATCGAGGGAGAATTTGATGTTAAAATCCCATGTTCCTTGAATGTGATCAAAAAATTCTCGACATTCCCATTAATTTATATTAAACATTTGCCACAAAAACGTCTACGTGGAAAATTAGAAACACAAACTGTAGGAAAAAGATTTGAAGTTAAAGAGCCCATGGTTCTTGAATTGGATAATTAATGGCATCTGTTCGAGAGTAATTGGGAAAGAAACCTGTACTTCATTTAAAATAACTTTTTATTTCTTTTTCCTGTGACTATGTTGGTAATTAACCTAATATAAATCACACTTATGACTGGCATCACGTTCACCCAATACTGAATGGTTTCGAACAAATTGGATCATATCTATATTTTTACGTAAATTTAGCTACATCGTAAGAGATATATGTATAGACTAATGCACTTCAAATGGTGCCTTTATGTATCCATAAATCTTCATATCAACTCTCAATCACATACTTTTTCATATTTATTTTGAGTTACGGCTTGTACCCGATATTTATTTTAAGATAGTTGATACATGTCTATTAATTCTACATTTTTATGTTAAAAATTAACTGCAGAAATGTCACTGTAAAACTAAGATCCTGGAATTCTTGAAATTGGACTCAGGGTCATACTACGTACTTGGGAAGTACTTAAATAAAATTATTAAGTTGGCCACAATGTATTCTTCACGGGAGAATTTTGATTGACATATATAGCGTGTAGAATAAACTACAGAATTTACTTGTACGTCTTTGTACGGAGTATATTTGTAAAGATCGTACAGAGACATTTATAAATATGGTAACAAGTTGCTGCAACTCATTTTAAATCATAAATATGATACATATAATTTTAATTTTTTATTGCTGCTGCAATGAAGAGATGGAATTCTCTATGTAATCTAAATCTAAGATTTACAAAGATGAAATCATTGTGAAAGTTTATGACAAAAAGTTACTTTATGCTCTGATCTTATCATTGGGCCTCAATCTATATGTATCCGTCCATGTCCACAAGTTAGAACAATAAAAATGAGGCCTTAAATACAGTCATTATGGATTTAATGAACATATCGACAATAGCGACGGGAAAGAAAAGCAAAAGACAACGTGGATCAACGCGATAGAATATTTGAATGAAAAAAAAGGAAATTACGAAGCAATACGAACCGCGTGTGAGCGTAAAAACGTTTCAAAGACTAACATAAGTAAATATATACGCCTAACTCCATCCGGCCGTCAACTGAGAAGATTATCTTTGCTCTTCATTTTCCTCGAAATGATAAAAAAAAATGCTGTCGGAATGCTTAGAGATATCAAGTCTAACTAGGACTCGAATTTTTGGGGTCAGCAATCTCCCACTCGGTCACAATTGTTGGGTCCAAAAAGCGGAAAATAACAAATACGCAACGAAATAATCAGGAATTGATTCTTGGGGTGTTGAGAATGATTGGGCGATAGCTTAAAATAACGGTGTCACCCACGTGAGGAAAAGAGGGTGCTGAAATCGGAGGTCTAAATTGGGCACAAAAAGGTGCTAAAACGGCAATAACTGATAAGACTAGCAAACAAAAGACAATGCGATACGAACAAGTTAATTTTAGATAAAGGAAAGAAATGGGAAGACGGTACAATGTCGCGAGAAAATGGAAAAATGACGATACAGAAAAAATAAACCAAGTATTTAAAAAACGTACGATAAGCCCCGAAAATAAATACTTCGCAATGTGCCGAAGTTTTGATATAAATTGGAAAAAGGGGTAAGAAATTTTCTAATGAATTCATGAATGGTAATTTGTATTAAATGAATTGTTATTTAATATTCAAATACGAGTTTAATGACAATATATATTTCGTAACTAAAAATTAATGTCATTTTAATTTTGGATACTACAAATTAGCGAAGGATTTTTTGATTTTGGGAACTGTAAATTCATTTTTCATAATGAAAAAAATACATTGTGACAAACAAGTCGTCGTAAAGTCTACTAATGTAGCTCAATGAATTTCCAAATAACACCGCTAATTACCGAAGAGCGATTCAGATACAGGTAAGAACATTGCAGAAAAATGCTAGACGAGGTCTTTATAACAATAGATATACGAAATTCACAACAAATGATTACGATATAATTTTATTCAAGTCTGATTTCAGATGAAAGCCAAAATTTCTAATGACCTTAGAGAAAAATAAATCAATAAAATCTATATAAGAGAATAGAATTCCAAATGCCCTTTAAATACCAAGGATTTTAAGATGAGGAGAATGCTGCTTTTTCAAACAACTCTTATTATGACTGCGTGGGATAATTATACAGAAAATGAAACTCGATAAGCCATTACCAAGTGCTTTAATTGCCGAAGATAATGCAATAGTGCATTTGCCGTGGTAATACCGCCATCGACGCTCTTGAGTAATAAAGTCCATGAATTTAATTAGTTCGGCTCAGACTTCATACCCGAGAAAGCATATTTTATATTTAAATAAAGCATGGGGACATTTTTCTTTAATCGACACTTAAGTCGGAGATCACACTGAGACGTAAAGTAACTTTAAGAATTTGGAATCAACTGAGAAAAGTCAGGAAGAAGCCGTAAATGGCCAAAAATACATTGTTTTCTCTTCCTAAATCAAACCTCTTACATTGGATTGCTAAGGGGATGTCAGGTGGAAACTAACATCGGGAAGAAGTTTTCGTGGGATTTTTGGAACGCAATCCCCATGCAAAATACGTAATTTGGAGTAAATCAATCCAATATAACAGAATGGACATAATCGTAAATTCTGACTGAGATATTATTTCAAATCTGTGAGATTTTGGATACCTTAAGATATAGAGATTTAAACAATAAGAAATGCAATGGAACTACAACTTTCATCGAGTTCGTTAGTCTCCATTGAATGCCCTTGATCTTAAAGATACTACGGGATTTCAATTCCAGTTATCTAGCTGTCAAAGTCACACTTTTAAATCGAATACTTTCATAACTTCACTCTAAATTAGTAATTAAGAAACTAATAATTTTCATTAAATAAAATTGATACTTACGCAATGCAATGACAGAGATTAATTCTTAGAACTTATACACCTAATGAGTATTCTAACACTCACAAACGGCTGTAGCGACGTTTTGCTAATGAAAATTTAACAGGAGAATCCGATAAAATAATTTTTGGAACGATTAAAGAATCATAGTAAACATTCGAAGCACCTAATAAAATGGTCATGGATAAACTAATTATTTTGATAAAATAAATCTGAAGCTTACTCAATGAAATGAAAGAGACTAATTTTTGTTACAGTAATTAATCAGTAATACCGTACTGTAAACACCGCCAAAGCAACATATAACAGAAATGACAAAACTTTAAAACAGAAGCCGTCTAAAGATTTTTGTGCGTTTAGGATGTTACAATCAATGTATTCGAAGCGGGAACAGACCGAGGATTGCAAGTTTCCTCATTTCGTCGAAGCACCAACCCCTAGCGAATTCCCCAGCATGCGGGTTCCATTCTTATCCACCAACCGCGATGCATAATTGAGGCTAAAGTAATTGCGGCACATTGATATGGGCGCGTCTTGATTCCACGTGAGCAGCCTCATTCACGCATGCTTTTTCGCCGTTTACACGCACCTTCTCTTTTTTCCTGCAGCGCGATTCTCTACTCAATGAAAATGTCTGACGTCACGTCGAGTGATAGCAGCGATTAACGAATTTCAAGACAGCTCCGTGGTCAAGATAATTGCGGATCGATGCGAGTCTGACAGCGGTGCTGGGAGGAACACTCGGAGATTTCCCAGAAATACACGCTCTTTGCAACAAAAAGAGATCCCTTCCAACCAAGAATAAACCGCCGCCCCTAAGGATTCTCTAAGGACACTTCATCCACATTCCATCAAAATTCTGTACGCATCGGCGGTGCGAAAGAATGTCTCGATTTAGAAGAGAATTATAGAATACGCGAGTGCTCCACCTTTCGGTAGGTTCAGATGACTAAAATTCCTCATTCAATACTATTTCTTTCGTTTATTGGTAACCTACCCCGCCCATAATGTCATCAAACATCTTCCCCTCGGATTTCCCCTCGAATTCCACCCTCAATTACACTCTTGATGATAACAATCGTGGCGTGAATTGCATTTAGCGGTACAAATGGGGATAATCACCGGCGACGAAAAATAGTTCTAGCTAGACTCGACTTCCTATTGGTTCTGCTTGTACCCACACACAATAATTTACTTATTTAAAAAATTCTATGCGGGACCAGAAAGCGAGGTGCCGCGCGGTCCTTGGTTATAAAGACCCGGCTTTACCCTCCGCATCTTGGCCTATCATAGAGCGGATGATCTTTGGGAACTCGAGCAAAACTTTGGGGAATGGAGGGGCTGTAGAATTAATATCATGATGCATTCATAATATTGCTCATTAGAACATTCGAAAGAATGGTGAACACCTATGTAGTCATGGATAACTCATTGGCCGCTTTAGGTTGCCGAACGCGGCTGCGGACCGCCATCCCATAGGCGTCATGTGAACGACCTGTCTGGCGCGACTCAGCTTGGCAACATCGCTGGGCGACGCAGCCATGCCGACGGCCCACGGCCGCACGTAATCTTCGCTCGGCGTTCATCGCCCCGCCATCTTCGCACTCCCCTTGGGGGGAATCGCCTCGATATCCTGCCACCTGGCAGAGCCGACTGTCTTTCTTCGGATTAGAAATACTTAAGAAAACGAATGTTACGGATCGATCGATTTCCATCGTCCGCCGGAATACGTAACTAGGGCTAGCATCGGAAACGCCGAAACGAGGAATCGATAACTTTACGAATGGACTGTCGCTCAACGCAGAAGAAATGGCTGTCATATCACCGCCTCAGTTGAGCGGCTGATCCCCGACGGATACTACCGTGCCATCTATGAGCCGGAAATAGAAGCGTGCACGAGTACTAAACGGGCGCGACAATCAAATCGATAATGGATGACTGAATAAGAAACCTCGGGTTTCGTTAGATTTCAGACGCATCGATTGGTGAGCAAAACCACGCCATCTGTGAGAATAGAATTTTGAGCAAATAATCTGAATGTTGAGAAGAAATTGGGCAGAAACGATTTTATAGTAAGTAAAATAATCTTACGTAATCGAGAAAAAAGAATAGAAAAAACCTACGATAAACATACAGAATCCCAGTCCTGGCAATAGGAATATACAATAGTTTACTGCGGATAAACAATCGCTCAGAGCATAAAACTTCTGTCAATGACTATAAAAAATCTTTAAAACATTACATATACATTATTTCCATGCAAGTCCCGGCGTATAAGAGGGAAATTAATAACACCTTTAAATCTTTTTAAGAATCTTACACATTCCACTCCAAAATAAGGGAATAATTGGTTCTTTAAAAGAAATATATATTACAGAAAAATGTCCGTACATAGACGCCAAAGTTACCGATTAAACGAATATTTCCAATCCGCTCACGATCTTACAAAAGAGGAAATCCAAGAAATATGAAAGGTCCGTAATACAATGGAAATAATTTTTCGTCGCTGAGTCCCTGAGAAGTCTATGAAGTTCTTCCGATGTATTTATCTGCTCAATACGCCATAGATGCCTAATTATTGCAAGAGGATATTGAAAGTTACTTACCACTGAAATGCATTGAAATGGAAGTAAACCAGCCCCTGTCCGTAGAGAAAATTGGCATCCTTCCAATAATCAGATTTCAGGCTGAAGAATTTCTGGTACGCAGACATGGCTGTAATGCGAAAAATAATCACACAATCAAAACCAAAATCATGCAGCAGGACTCACGAAATTCAAAGCTGTAATCAGAAAACTATAAAAATTAAAAATAAAAACAGAAAATTACGATTTTCCATTTTCTATGGTGCATCCCTATAACTGAACAAGATTGTTTGGATTACCTTCAGAAATGACGGAGAATTGCCTAATTTTATTCATGAAAAATGTTGCGTAGTCTTCGTTTGATATTTCTAACAAGGATCGCTAGGTTCAAGTTGTGACTTAAGTAACAGACGTTAAGATAATGCATAATTATAAAATATATGATTCTAGAAAATTAATCCAAAATACGTCGAAAAAGATACGGAATTGCTATTAACGTGGTCCTTGTCGACAATTACGTACATGCGTTTAGTTATAAATTCGAGCATCGAAATATAAATCACTTAGAGGAGAAATGTTGCACATTTTAAAATGAATTTTCTTATTCAAGATTTACACCATTCAGTGGGGAACATAATATATCAATAGACTAAAATTTGGGATTCCAATTTTAAACGAACAAAACTTGAACAGCAGATAATGAGAATTAAACATAAAGAATACTAACTGATTCTTTTCTAGCTTACCAGCGGTATTTCAAAAATGAATCTGAGGAACCTAAGGTGCCCTGGTATCTAACCGAGCTCCATGGAGAAGCCATTAGAAACTTCCTTTCGAAGTATTTTGTACCTAAAACCTGACACAACAATTGAAATCAAGAAATTGTACAAGTCCTCGAACGAGTCGCTCAATAAGAGAAAGTAAATAAAATTTTCACAGGAGTGTACTTTGTCATTGTTTCGCTAGTCATGATTGAAAAACTACTGATGTGATAGGTCGATTTACATGTGTTACTTGAATCATCTTCTTGGTGTTATTTCAAGAAATTCACTCGATGGTTAGCAGAAAACAATCTAACCCTGGTTTTTGTGCCATACCGTCGCTACTGGTAAACATTCCGTAGAGAGATTCCAACTTCCAAAGATTAGATTTAAAAATAAATTAATCCAAAATGCTACAGCTTTGGAAACTACAGATCATGAAATGCAGAACACATGGAAAGTTACATAATTGCATGACTCAGTCGGATAGAAACATACACGACATTGACATTTAAATGGTGATTAAAAACAACTTTTAGCGTAAAATTTTCCGACAGACTTCCATCTAAAAAGGAAATCACTCTGATATTATGAGTTCTCAACTAGAGATAATTGTACTCATAGAGACTGCAGAAATCTTCTATAGGAGGTACGGGGATGATGAGGTAAATGCCAATAAAACAGGTAAATTATGTCAATCAAAGGAATACTTTCAGACCATTTTATGTTGACACTCTCTGCCAGCACTAATGTGTATTTTTGAAAGCATACCTTGCTGAAATGAAAAGGGTACAAGGCCGGTAGCCATAGTACAGGAGGAACAAAAAGGTCGGGAACTATTGTACTGCTTTTCCTCGGTAACTAACAAAGAGTCCAATTAACCTCTCTTTAGCCTGCTCCAGAACAAAAATTCAAACACGATCGCTCTATCAACCGGATAAAACCCAAACATTACATAGTTGACTTCGGTGATGACATTCCTTTGAAAGATATTACGCCAAAAAATGGATGGACCGTTGACAGAAACGGACCGAGGGTCAAATCTCCCTTCTCTGGATATAGCTACGACTAGTACTAGAATGACAATGAAATCATGATTAGCCTTCTCGCAACTAGCATGTGATCAAATTGATAACAACTCTAAGCAGATTTCAAAGAACCCTTAGAAATAAAAACAAACGCTTCTCCGGGAGGGAGCTTACACAAAATATTTCGTCTGAAAAACTATCGCGAGACAGTCAAATACGGATCTCAGAGCACGTAGCACGAGGTTGGACTTTTTTGACCACCAAGAACACTATGACGTCAAGAAGAAAAACGGAAGGAAGGTGAGAGAGGGCCATAACTTAAGCAGGTGTGAAGAGAGCAATTGGTGAAAGTAGATGGCCCACCAAAGGGAGGATTTTTGATAGAAGAAATGATAAGAGTGCGAACCTATGGGTAGTAGAGCTCATTCCAAGTCAAATTGAACTGGACGGGAACTTGCCGATCAAGAGCACTAGAGTTTAATATACACCAATTTAAGAATCTTCTAATATTCGAAAATGTTAAGTCTTCGATTTCTATAAAAATAAAATCCGTTTTTATCTTCATTTGCATTTTTAAAAATCGACGCACCGAAATTTAATTCTTAACTAATGATTAAGTATTTCCATAAATAAAAAATAAAAGAAATCAAAAGCAAAATACGATGGACAAGATAAGGGAAATCATTTTCGTTTAAATAAAAAAAAACATTCAAGTCATCCGGTAAGTAAATTAACTAACAAGATTCAAATAGGCAGAACTTAATCAACGAACAAGCCCGATGAAGTCCACCTACGGGTAAAAAAATATACCAGATATGGACCATTATGAATGGAAATGCAATAAGTATATGCCTGCTGATTTTTAAGAATTTTCCCTTTAAAAAACTGAAATGCTAATCCAGAAAATTACATTTTGAGACAACTTCCTTCCAAGCTTACTAACTAACTTGTTGCATAAATCCATTTATGACTATGGAAGATCTATGCAAACTTGAGTTTTTAGTAATAATTTGGTAAACTCTTCACAAAATAGCTTCTTCTCTTTTGGGGACAAAGGCTCAAACTACTTATTTGCTTAAGACGATTTTTACCAATAAGATCACTTTCTAATGCACCCCCTTTACATTTCTTGAATAGTTATGTTTAAATATACTGTTAACCTCAATTGTAACTTCCAATCTTCTGATACAGCAGAGCAACACTGGATCAGATTTAGCAATAACCTTAAGTAATATTCTACACAAGTTAATTGTCACATAATAAAAAAATGACTTTCACTTTCCTTGTATGCAGAAGACCACAATATGTTATCAAAGATAAAAATAAAAGCTGAGTTCCAAATTATAACAAGGAGGCAAAATCCGACAGATTCATGGTTCTCATGGGAAGAGTGATTTCACCAGATATTATAAACTGCATAGTGTATAGGGGGACTTTTTCTAAACGGGATAAGGCTTCATTTAATTATTGTCACTCATTGTGATTAAGATGAAGTTTTATATTTTCTTGCAACTAAAGAATCATCTAGTTATACTTTAAATGCATGAGATTGCTTTTTATTTTTAACTAACCACATCCATGCATACCTCTTTAAAAGTAGAATTGTTCTCTATGGTTTGCAATCCATGATCAATAAATGAGGGATTGATTTACCACATTACACAAAATTTCCAATCATTTGCAAGGTGCTTCAATGCAAGAAAGATATACTTGAGAAAAAATTAAGCTGATGTAAATGGAAAGCTTATTTTTAATTACAAAATTAATTAATTTCAAAAGCCTTCAGGAATATCAAATATTTGGAACTGGTATTTTGAGCATCATTGAGTAACTCAATAAATCACAAACAACATGCAGAATTTGATAAATAGTAGGAAATATTACCACAGTTTCTTACAATTATTCACTATTTATTAATTTACGAGTTTCTTATCGAAATGTAGGTAATACTCAAACAAAAAATTAAAATTTTAGAGAAAGTGTATTTTTTTAATAAATTCTCAAAAGAAATGCGTAACACTGAGATGCCTTGGAGATGAAATAAAATATGAAGTATTATACTCACAAGTATACACATTATAAAGCAATTTTAATGATATATATATGAAATCAAATCACTATTCATAAAATAAATTATCTCAATATCAATGCTGAAAAATATTTTATATCAAAGAATCACTGATACTGCAGTTTGCTGAATGATATTCAATTATGTTTCAACATTTCAGTAAATTGTCAATATATTACAAACCAGTTTATCGTCCAATTGGCCATTTTAATACAATTCATCATAACGCTTGGGTTTCTCAGAAAAGATTCTAAATATCCATACATGAGCAACAGAGAAATAACTCATCAATGGCTCCCAATGTATATTCATGAATTTGGTTCTCCATCTTTGAATACTTCTATTACAGATTTTTTTGGAATATGATAAGAATACCCTCAAAGCAAATTACTAAAAATGCATGCTTCTATTGAAGATGGAAAAGAATAAAATGATCTTGAAAAGTAAAGTTCTGGCCTTAATACCTCTTTGCAGGTACGAGAAGTAAATTTCAGAATAAATGAGCACTTAAAAGGTTAATGGAGGAGAGAAATCATTCTAATGAAACCCCTTTTGTTATTTTGAATGATTAATACAATTTTACAAACTAAAAGTCCTAAATTATTTAACAAATATGCCCAAAATACTTTATTTAGGAAACTTTGGTTAACAGTACAGTTTTCTCAAAATGCAAAATCTATCAAATATCAGTTTCTCCTTCCCTCTTTCATTAATAAAAAAGAGAAACAATTTCTCATGGAAATGTAATAAACTGGGGGACATTTTTCTATTAATACTTCTTATCTTGGCTTGGAAAGAAGTTAATCTTGAAACTAATTAAAGATACCCTTTGATTATTACTGATCCAATTCTTCATTTACTAACAGGATAACCTAATATATTCTGGAGTATATGACCTAAAATTCACAATCACATAACCATCTCCTCAAGATTTATTTCACTCATCAGAAATCTTCTTTTAAACCCTTGTACTCGCTTGAATAATTTTGCTTAGCTTTCCCTTTATTGTATCAACAACATCTAAATAGTCTTTTTACTTATGATTTGACTTAAACTTTAAAGGCAATGAAACAAACATAAATGACAACACAATTAATTGAACATGGATTGGCAAAAGTAAGGTGGATACTACCTTCTAAATCATTTTTTCTTCTGATTCATACATGTCTATACAAACCTGTTCTAAGTAAAGTTAAAACTCAAAGTAATTAACAATCTACGCATACCTTCTAAAACATCTCTCCTCTTATTTTACACATCCAGGACATTATTCCCATAACAAATAAATATGGGATGCGACAACTACTTTTCATTGTTAAAAATGCACAACCCTTTGATTCCATTTGTTCCTATTCTATATGATAAACTATAGAGAATTATTCAAACGGGCTAGATGCAGATTGCATCCATCTCCTGCATTTACTAAAATCCTACTGCCACTATAACGCTCTTTGAAGAGATAGAATAATTCAAATCTTAGAAAGGAGTTTAATCAGGCAAGTGATTATCACTAATATTATTTTCAACAGTTCAGGAAGAAGTTTTTAAGACCAGGAGCAAAATTGTACACCAATAATAAGATAAACGTCTACATCTGACATCCATGTTTGACAAATAACAGTACGCTCTTTGTAACCATCACAACAGATTCTGCTTCAATAACTAATCAATATACAGCAAAAGGCATTTCTCAGAATAAACTTCAAGAATAATTGGAAATGTAATTTTCTTTGCTGCATGGGTACCTACACAACTCCAAGAGGTCCTTCTAGATAACAGCTTACAATAAATTTGCCTAAGACCACTTCTAACCAGTAATGAGATGTAACGAAGTAAAAGTAATCGGAGAACATGTAACGATAACATTTTTGGTAATATTTACTTGTAATCGTTACATAAAAAAAGTAATTCTTACTTGTAATCTACTTCAAAGGTCGTGCAAGTAATCATTACATCTGAGTAATCGTTACATTTGAGTAATCGAAAGAGAACATTTGAATACCTCGCCCGCTGATTGCATCAAGAGGCAGTTCTAACTACATTGCTCACCCTGAAACCGAACATTTCTTCTCTTGGGAGGGAAGGGGCGAAGGAAAGGAGGGATGGCTGTTGTCTCTGCTACAAAGTATTGTTGAAATATTTGTGCTGCGCTGGAGGTACAAATGAGTTTCCTACGAGGACTGAACGCGGCAGGTCCTTCTTCGGAAGAATAACTACAGATGTGTTTGAGTGGTCTCCAGGCTAAGCTGGCCGAAAAGATTATCGTACCCAGGTAATGAAGCCATTAGTTGTTGCCCTAACAATTTTGCAAGCAGAGATGAATATGTTTATTGGGTTTCTTCAGCCAACCATCAAAGGATTATTACGTGAACTCCATAAGAGAGCCCTTGACAATGCCCTTGTGTACTCCATCAAAGGATTATTACGTGAACTCAATAAGAGAGCCCTTGACAATGCCCTTGTGTACTGTAGGCCACTGGCAAGAGCGTTGCTTCAGGGAGTTTGAACAAGATTTTGCAACGTACAATAGGAAAATAAACTAACCATTGCAGCAGATAGCTTCTTTTAAAATCACGTGGCTTGAGGGAGAGGAAAAAAAAGAGGCTTTACGTATTTTTAAAGAAGAAATCGTGTCAAATGAAAAGTCTCCAGTACAAAAACATGACTAGTGTGATACGAGCGATGGGGAAGCTAAACTTATAATTATTGTAAAAAGAGGGGAAGTTTCCCCAACTTCTGATAAAGTGAATAAGTACTTGCTCTGTACTTCAAAGGAAATTGATACAATTAACCAATTCCCAATTATAAAAAAGCATTCCTTAAATCAAACTCTTCCCTACCATCTAGTGCTTCTGTGGAGCGGCTGTTTAGCATAAGCAAAGATATTTGCTGTACAAATTAGAAGTTGTGGGTATCAATGCAGAAGTTATTAACTGGATAAAAGACTTTCTCACCGATAGAGAGCAACGAGTAGTACTCGATGGTATTAGTTCCAACTTGGTGACCTCGGGCGTCCCTCAGGGCAGTGTAATTGGACCGTTGTAATTTTTAGGTTACATCAACGACCTCAGCAATCACATTGAAAGCAATGTTAGGATATTCGCAGACGACACAGTCATTTACAGGGAAATAGTTAGTTCAGAGGATAGATTAACCCTTTCGAACGACTTAGATAGAATTATGAACTGGTGTGATGATTGGCAATTAGAGCTTAATGTAGAAAAGTGTTTGGTAGTTAACTTTTTTGAAAGTAAATCTATAATAAATGATTATTCTTACACCCTCCGTGGGGTAAATCTAATGAGAGTAGAATCAGTGAAGTATCTTGGAGTAACTCGCACGAATAATCTATCACGGATTGCCCACATACAAAATATAAGTTGAAAAGCACTTAAGAAACTCGGCCTTGTTAAAAGAATAGTCGGTAGGAGCGAAGATAAAGTTCGCGAGCGATGTTACTTAGCATTAGTTATGCCTCACCTTGAGTATGCATGTAGTGTATGGGACCCCGCCGAGAAATGTCATATTCGGGATTTAGAAAAAATACAACGAAAGGTGATACGAATTGTAAAGAATTGCTACGATAAAACAGCAAGGGTCACTCAGATGTTACAGGATGGGGGATGGGAATCATTAGAAGATAGAAGAAAAATTCAAAGGATAAATTTATTAAATAAGTTCAGAGAAATTACGTTTTCATATGATGTAACCAATATAATGCGATCCCCCTGTTATATGGGCTGCTCTGATACTGCCAGAAAGATTAGGGAAATAGATGCTAGAACAAATCGTTTCAAAAATTCATTTTTTCGCGAAGTATATGCGAAAGCAACCTTTTGGAAAATAAAGTCAAGTTGCTTGTACCCCCTGCCATACGCCGAAAGGCGGCTTGCAGGGATTTTACATAGACATATTTTGCCACCAAATTTTAAAATGCAATTGTATTGCAAATTGAATTCGCATATTTAATTGTTTTTTTCTTAAATATATTTCTGATATTTTGAGAGCTTCCTATTTATTTGCATTTATTTTGATTTTAGAATCTATCTTCATCCACAGGTGTAAATTTTAGTAGAACATAAACAGTTAGGCACTGTAATTACTGTAGTAATCATAATTTGAATTAAACTTCAATGTTACGGCATTAAATTCAAATGTTAGATTGCATGTTAGTACTCCCTGTTTGAAAAATATATTGACTGAGATTGTGTAATCTACCGGAGCAAAATAAAAAGTAATTGTAATTGTAATCCTACTGATTACTTTTTCAAAAAGTAATTTGTAATTGTAACTGATTACAAATTTGATAGAGTAATCATAATTGAGCCAAATTACATTTTTTCAGTACTTTTCCCATCTTCTAACAATAGCATTGATGAAGTCAACCAAGAAATCTAACTTTGCTGGAGAAATTTGTAAGTAGAACTCATATACTGAAGTAATACGCGCCAATTCTCTTACTACCTGGCTGGCTCTCTAACTTGCAAGTAATACAGACTCTATTAATACATTTGGCTTCCCAATGATTTATACCCCATTCAGAACAATGTCCCAGGATCACCAGCAACCCATGAACTAATCATTTTGCGATCCACATGCTAATCATTTTGTAATATTATTTTTGGTTGACGTGGTATTCATAATGTGCCTTGCTTCATTTTTTCCATTTTTAGCATTGTTGGGTAAATAATCTTTTATTCCACCTGACATTCATTTTTTCTTAACATACAAGCCTAAATAACTGTTTGCCTCCATAACAGAAGGAGAAGTCATAAAATTCTTTCTTGGAAGACTAGTGTTTCTAGATTTTGATATCTTACATGATTCCCTCATTGAGACCTGAGAGAGAACATAAGCTCCATCAGATAAATAATTAACAACATTATTAAGAAGAAAAATAGCGAGGAATTGGCACAAAATATAAAACATTTATGACGTTGCATGAGAAATTTATGAAAAAGAAATGAAGCATCAATACTGAAAACAGTTTTCAGAATTTACACAGATAAGTGGTTTCACAAAATAACAGTTACCTTTGAAGTTTGAAGATTATTTCATTAACACTAATGTAGCAGAGGATGCACTTGTGCATTGTTAGGTGCCTATTTCAAGGGGTGCGCCCATGCATCATTGTTTCTATATTCACAGTTTTAACTAACCTACATCTATCTATCCTACTACTTTCTTCAAATTACTAGCTATTTTCCCCATACAAGGAAATCCATTAATATATACACTGTTTTTGGTAGCATATTCTTTTAACTAGGAAGTATAATGTTGCTGCCTCAAATATTTCCTACAAGTACTAATTAAGGAACATGACTACTACGCTCTAAATGAAACCACCAAAACTCTATCAAGGGTATATTAAGAAACAGGAATTATGACCATATCTTGTTCTTCCAACACTATATTTAGAGATATTATATCCTTTCTGTATGTATCACCAAATAATTGACTTTTAGAGAACACATTTGTGCTGAAGCATTTTTTTTCAATTTATTTCAATCAATCATCATACACAAAAATACTATTCACAAAATTTATATAAAATAAACATAAAACAGTGTGTATAATGCTTGAGATAGCCAAAAGATTACATACTTTAATCTTGTTCGACAATCTATTAGTTTACTTTGTATAGTAAATATACATTGTTTCCATTAAATTAGAGTTTTAGTTTTGGAGTGAATGGAATTTTTTTTAATAAGAGTGTGATGGAAGTACAGTAAAATTGCTTAAATATTATTTCCAGAGAATGGGCTAAATAGTGCCCTATGACCAACTGCATTTTTACCAGGTTATAACAAGAATTCCTTTCTTGAGTGTTGGAATACAGCAAAGAGGAGTTTTTGGCTTTTTAATTTTTAAGTAAGTGTTTTACATCTCAGGTCAAAATGAATTTGCTTTATTTCTACAGTTACAGATGGTAAATTTATAAAGTCTATAAGCTAAAAAAGAATAAGGTTTAATGAAATTAAATAGAGTTTGCCTAAATAGAGAACACTGCGAACCGCTTTTCAATTAATATCCTACCCTGAGATGAAACTGTAGCAAAGAACTCACAAGATCAGAGCTAGGTTCAGCTCTATTGTGGAGATGGAGAGTGAAACATCTTTGTATTTTCTCACACAATAAGTTATTGTTAATAATGGAAGATAAAGAAATATTCTAAAGACAAAAAAGCCTAAGATAATTATATTGCTATTGTAAACAACCCTTAGTCTATTGAATGAGGTGGATGCTTAGCAAAGCAAGTTTTAGTGCATCTAGGGAAGGGTAAAATCCAACTTATAGGTGGTCAACAGAATTGCAAGTTTCATATGGTGAAAGCAAATAGAATGCTAACGAATAGCAAAAAATTATCACTTAATGCTATAAAAATGTGAGCACTAGAAGTAAAAAATGTGTTATGGGTGGTTGCATACATATTTCAGTTTTCAGGGACTAAGACGACAACTCACAGTCACATCCTTAATTCATTTTAGGTTAAACAATAAGGCTTTCATAAAATTTCATTATTATTAAAGACCTAAAGAACCTCATAAACTTCTAATTGTTTTGTTGCACAAGAATAAATAATCAAATTTAGCAATATCAGTGAATGTTTTACTTATAAGTTCATCTATGAAGCCATTTGAAAATATCTAAATCTCATATAAAAATATAACTATAAACGATAGCATGTATAATTGTTTTTAATCCTTTTTCATCATGAAGGGCTACCACTAATTCCAAGTAGAGGCAAAAACAGTGGATTTTTAATCTAAACTTCAGTTTGCCACTGAATGTATTTCCCATAAATACTTGGAAAATGTATCATCATATATGCTACCATTCCGTACATTTTCTGAGATAATGAATTCTTTATAATTGACGAAAAATTTGAAACCAGGATCACCTTCTCTTCCTTAAAAATTGTCCATAAGGGTAAAATAACATCTACCAGATGAAATACTAGAGGTTGAATACTAAAAAATGCTAGCCATTCTTATTTATAGAAACAACTACTGCACATAAGGAACATGACTACTATACTCTAAATGAAACCACCTACACTCTATCAAGGGTATATTAAGAAACAGGAATTATGACCACCTCAGCAGTTTGGATAAGAAAGAGGTAAGATATTAATGTTGAATATAGCTCTTTTTAGATTTAGGTGATAGGTTTACTGATTTTGGTGATTTTTAATAATGCCTCATCATCTATTATATATAGATGCTTCTCCGGATACATTCATATATATAGATACCCAGATAGGATACAAACTCACAGGCTAAACCACAACCGTCATTGGCTTGAAATTTGTACGACATATTGGCCATTACGTGTAACCTCCAGAAAAAGTGCGATTTTGAACTTCAGTTTCATGGGTTCGATTCCTGAGGGCCCCAAAATCCCGATTTTTCCCGTTTAAATGCATTGCTTTGATTTTCGAGAATTAAAAAAAAAATACTTCCCGGATAGGTAGAGAATCGAAACTCTAGAAACCTTTATATATAATCATGATCTATCGAAAACATAAATGAGTTTTACGAAAAATATCCTGGGTTCGATGCTAGGTCGGGGCAAATATCGCCCGTTTAAAATGCATTGCGGCGATTTTTAGGATTTTTTTTTGGACCACTTCCCGATGGCATGGAAACTTGAAATTCGGCTCGGGGTTAGATATCATAAATATATATCATAATAAAATTTAACATATTCGCTGATGGTCCTTGGTTCGATCCCGGAGGGCAATTTACATTCCTCAATGCATTTCTTATGGAGATAACGGAAACTAATTTTAGGTACTTCTCGGCATGATATCGACTTCAAACTTTGCATTATATAAGGTCAAGTCCTAACAAATCAAACTGTGTATTCACAGATACCAATGTGTCCTGGATTAGACACCAGACGTCTCTACAATCAGTAAATTATCCGATTTTTAGGACTAATTTTGAATCTCTTCCTTTTAATTTTAAAACTTGAAATTTGGTATATAGATAGTAATAATAGATAAATATCGAAAAACTGCTTTAGATTTCAATGATCGTCCTTGGTTCGAATCCAGAGAGCCATTTACATTCGTGAAAAGTAGAACGTCTTTTGAGGCAGTTGTAGCCAATATTTCTGCTTGAATTTTCACACATAGTTAGAGATGGTGATTTTCTATTGTGCTGCATAGTAAGTTCACCAGTAAGACCCGGGTTCGATGCCAGACGATGAAATTGCAGCGAATTTTAAGAATATTTTCAATCCCTTTTTTTTCGTTTGAGGACCGTTCCGATATGATGCCGACATGAAATTAGTGTTGTTAATCTGCTTGCAGTATGCAAGCTACATTTTACTCGTATTATGAGTATACCCTTCCATAAAACAAAAGCCATAGGTCACCTATATTGTGCCAAACAGAAGAGTATCTACAATCTGATATGAGGGTAGATATCTAACATGGAATTTTGTACAGAGAGCAAAGTTTCAGTCATTTCGTCATCTGCATATCTGAATATTCAATCCAACCACAGAAATAAGATTGCCTTCTGAGAGAGATAAGATTTCATTAACTAAGATACCTATTTATGACTAAGATATCTGAAGATGAACTTTGATCTATGATAATAGGCAACTGACCCATAGGCATTAGTAATGCTCAAACTATTGTTAAGCCTTCCTGAAAGATACACTTCCTCAAATTTTCAAGTTTCAGAGAGAAACCCAGGATATACAGGATAATTTGAAGAAATAATGAAATATATATATAATTGAAATATCTCAAATGCTCTCGGATAAATATTCAAGCCATAGTCTCTAAGGATATTAATGCCAAAATCATTGCACGCATTTTCAAGAGCTACAAAGTATGATTAAAAGCTTACTTCCAAGGTATTGAGATTTTTTCACAGGAATGAGAAATATATAAGAATTATTGATTCAATTGTGAAGAGAGAATATTAATTCCTGAAGGATGATTTATTAACAATTGGTTACCTAAATATGCTATGCAAAAGTAGTACTAAAGACAAAGTTAACTCACATTATCACTTCAGAAATTTAACCTCTGATAATACTCCAAAGATTTAGGGAAAATTACAGATGCGACATTCAGTTTTACTGTGCCTAATTGGTTCTCATTGTAAGTCCAGCCGTACAATAAATTAAATTTCTTGAGTAGGTGAAAAACCTTCCCTCCTCCAATAATATAAATTTAAAATAAATCAACCAACGTTGTCATTATTATCACTTACCTTTGGAATAATCTTCAAGAAGAAGGTGAAAATGGCCGAGTTTGCAGTATGTTTTAGGATCAATGTTGATTTCCTTGTCAGGAGTTCCATCTCCACTAGCTTCATCATCCTTTGATGCTCCACTGCACCTTCGACTGCGCTCTTTTTGACTCTGTGCTTGCACTATCATACGCTCCAAATACTTGACAGCCTAGAAGAAGGATTCGAGAGATTAAGCAAACTCAAACTAAGTTTGGATAAAATCTACTACCCAATCTTTAAGTAACATGCAGACTTAAGTATTAAATTAAAATTTAAGCAGGAAGGTACTTAATGCAGACCTGACATAAACAAATAAATAAATTAAGAAAGGAAGAAGAGTAATTTGCTTTTACCAAAGGAACTAGGAAGGATAGAGAGGTTTGCTTTGAGGATATGCTGAAAAAGTTATTCTGCTAGGCTATCTTTAAAACAGGAGATTCAGCATACTATGAAATCACAGTTTATCTTCAGTACCTGCCAATATCTAAAATGTATTTTCTTTCCGTCAATTTATTTAATTTTCACTTTTATCTGTTAGCCCTTTAAGGACTGTAAGAAAACTACAGTTGAAATACCGTTTTCTCCTTCTAAATTTTGTTAATTTATGATACCAACTCGATTTTTAAGAAAATATATAGCCTAATTACGTAGGTATAAAATTGGGACAAATTTGTCCTCTGGGCATCCTATCATTAGAATAGGTCTAAAGATAAACGAACCAGAATTTTAGAAAATCATGGGACAAATATGTCCCTAGGTCCTTAAAGGGTTAACCAATAATGATAATAATACAAAAAGAATTCTTATTCCACAACTACATAAGAAATGAAAATTTTAGCATCTCTAGCTATACATAAACCTGAATTCATTTTATTTCTCCTAAAATAAAACCAATTTCCTTCTGCTTCACTTTCTTAAATACTTTTCCCAAGAGCAAAGCAATTCATGAGTTTTTGAAGGAGAGGTTAATGATTATGTTGCACCCAACATAGGGATACTTGAAGGCTCTGAGTTTTAATTTAATTCACTAAATGTTAGTTGAAGAAATTTTAAAATCCAGCTCTACTGGAGCAAAGATTATGATATGATAATTAAATATGAGACAATTTTCCATGGAAGTGTTCCTGAAAAAAAATAAAGATGGAAAAACTACTTAATCAGGGAACCAGAAATGTGACAACTGATGTAGAGGGGATGAACAATAGAGTGAAATAAGGATTTAAACTTCTTAAAGTTAACATTTTCTTTTTATGAGAAAATAAATTTGATGATCAGAAAAATTCAGGTAAATGAAAACAGGACAATGGGGAAAATTCCCATTTCAGAGATAATAATTTTCATTCCAAATTATTAATTCGAAGGTTGTCGAGATTTAGAAATGGATTATAATAAGAAAAGAGAACTACAATACAATAGCATAAAATGGGAACCTATAATAATTTACCATCATTTCCAATGGGGAAGATAAATTACAGTTTTAAGTTTCCCATTATGACAGGAGATTTGTCAAGATTCAAGGTGTGACATTCTTCAAATAGAATAAGTACACTAATGGCAAAATTAAACAGTTCATTTCACTCTCCTTAGGCTATGATGAGTAATCTTAAGTAAAGTTCAATTTTTAGTCATAAAAACTGAGACATTTTCACACAAGTTTTGTTTACTTAAAAAATTTCAATCCATCGAATCTTACAAACTCTAATTTACTGTCTTTATTTCTAAAAAAAAACAATATTTGCAACATAAAAGTCTTATTTTGTTGCCAATCAATCAGCTAGCAATGTCTAAGTTGCAAGGAAAATTGACTTAAATCTTATTACTAAAGAGTAAAAATGACAATTAGCATATACATTAAAAAATGCATTCCCAAAAATGTGAGTTCTTCAAAGAAATTAAGACTCAACTACGATCAGCAAAAATGACGGTCTTTATAAAGGAGAAATTCAGTTGAGATAGACAAATATTAACAACAATAAGAGATAATTTGAAGTTCAGCAAATGTTTAACCAAAGGACTATATCACAACAGATATGATAAACAAACAAGATACTTTATTTATATTAAATAAGAAAAAATGATTTGCCAAGAACATCATTTAAATTTTCATATGAATATCTACCATGCAAATGTGGTTTAGGAGAACAGGTTAAAAGAGTTACATAAACAGAAAAAGGGTTGAGTTTAGACTTGTACTAGTAACCTATTAGAACAGAAGAAGAGTAAATAAGAGCATACGCTTGAATAAAAACTTGAAAATCAAGAAGGAAGTAAAAAATCTTATTTAGCTTTATACTCAATCTTGAAGAAATGATACAATATTAAGGTTCGAAAAAATAAGGTACTGACATTACATTTGATATAAGTAGCTACATTAAAGGGTAAAAGAGAAGACCACGGCTAAACAGTTTTAACTCACAGAAATACATATATAAAAAACTGGCAAGATGTGAAATACAAGATTAACATTTACGATAAATCTACTAACTAGCTTTGACTAAAGCACTACAAACACCTATTCTCAACCAGATTAATATCAATGATTCAGCACTCACTGTCAGAAATATCTAAATACCAAACAAACTACGTCTTAAAAATGATTCTTAAAACTTATACATTTGGAATTTATTTCTGGAAGTTCTTCCATTTACGAACACATTTTCAGAACTTAATTAGATTCATTAAAATTTTATAACTAGTCCCTGAACATTTTCGATATTATGTTGTATGATACATACCTTAACCACAAGGGCCTTCTTCTTAGCTTGTTCCGGCGTATTGAGTTTTAGAAATCCAAACTGCCGGCTGGAATATTTAAGTTGTTGACATTAAATTACGTGCCATAGAGTAGAAATATCAATAAATATATTTACCGCTCGGACTACATTTTAGGGGAAGCTGTTAAATAAAACTTAATAAATAAAAAATGGTGTACAGTGTGACGAAAATTATGATCAGTAAATGTTATAGGCAATCAAGAAATACTTCAAGAAGCCGTTGATAGGGCAAGATTAACAATCTAAGCTTGTTAGCTATAATAACTCCAAACAACTCCGTAAAAGTGTCCATAATATTATGTGATACATACAATTTTTCAAATAAGCCTTTACGGCGTGAGCAAGAATCAAGTATTATCTAATATTAATCGATATACGAGTATTTTTGACGATGAAACCACCTAATAAATTCTCAAAGTCATTATATGATTTTCACTGTGACTACGCCGAGACTGCCAATAATACAAGCTCCAATAAAGAAGTGAAGTATAAGTAACAATCCTAAACAATTATCTCCATTATGGCAAAATCATGAGAGACAAAATAAATATTTTTAATTTTATGCGACTTCGGCGACAACACAAACAAATCACGGTTGACAATGCATCACAGACGTCGATGTCGGCTTCATTTAATCCTAGAGAAATCTTAGAACTCTTCCTTTATCCAATCAACGCTATTAATACCAGGAGCTATCTGATACACATAGTTATAACAATTAATGATATCCAAATGCATTCGGAGCCATGTTGTTTACCTGTCAAGTTCTGAGAGCACCTGCAATTCTTGCGGTGTTAAATTAATATCGTCGGTTTCTTGCGCCATTATTGTGACGCAGAGACCAATCTACAACCGATTAGTCAACTACTTCATTGTATTATCGAGAAATATCCATTTTCACTGAAATAAACTTCCATTTCTGATAACCCAACGCGCAACACTCTTCAAAGGTGCCCACGCGCCACCACTTTCAGATGGGGGAACGAAGGGTCTCTATGTGCAAAAACAAAAAAATGTTGTACTAGTTCCCTTCCAGAGAAAGAAGAGCATTTATTATGGATTTAATTTGCAATTAAACGAATAGTAGATATAATTTCGTAGTAAAGATAATAATGAAATCTTTAATTTAAAAGATTGATCTTGAAGGTCATTCGAAATTGAATTCATTGCATCTCTCCATGTACTCCAATAAAGATAATGACCCCCTCTACATTCAGTATTTCGATTTAGCATCCGAAGGCATGTACGGGTTGTCAGTCGAGGACTGAAGTAACTCCTTTTTCTGTATTGTTTCATCGAGTTTTGTAACTATGTAAGTATATATCGTAGAAGTTACAAGTATATCTTTGATATAGACTTGTACACCGATATGTCATCGATTTTTTATTGAATGATGAAGCCAATCCATTCTGTTGTATTTTAAATTTAGAACTTCGTCATACTATGTTTTTGTTTTGGTTTAGTAATCTCTATTTTCGATTCTAATTGGTTAAATATTTTTATTAAAACGTAATTATAGATATCTTTTCAAATCGATGGTAGACTTAATCTAAGAATCCTTTTTCATCCGTAAAGGTCGAAAGCCAAAGAAACTAATAAAGAACTTGCCAAAGTGGAAGAAATGGCTAAGAATACGAAAGGTTTGATCGAAAAAATTTTAGGAGATGTTAGTAAAACGTCAGCTGGTAAACAAATTGCTTTGGGTGGGGTCTCAGGATGGTAAGTTAACCAGCAATTTCAAATATAAGAATACATTTTTTATGTACGTATAGAAAATAAAAAGTTATTCTCTCTGAATGCCGACTAATTTTCTCTGTACTGTGTCAATAAGTCGTCTATTAACTCTCAATGATTCGGTTTATAGGTGTACAGGTTTTCTGGCAATGAAAGTTGGAAAAGTTGCAGCAATGGCTGTTGGTGGTGGCATAATACTGCTGCAAGTTGCCAATCACCAGGGTTATATCAACATTAATTGGGATAAAATCCAGCGCAAAGTCGACAAAGTTGTCGATAAAGTGGAAGAAAAAGCTACTGGTGAAAAAGCACCTTGGATGAATAAGGTATGGAATGTATTCAGGAATAATTTAAATTTATTTCCCGATCCAATTGCTTCGCTTGAGTCAACTAGGAATGATTCATCTAATGAAACTAATACGCAATGCGTGTTCTCAGCCGTAAGGAATAGTATTTATCAATTGAGTTATTTGGAACGTATGAAATCGCAGTCTATTTTCTGTAAATTCTATTGGTTGGTTTATCTTATTTCTTGAACCCTATCAAAGCAAAAGTATTAAGTTCCTAATTAGTGATGTAAATGATAAATTTCATGTATGTTTAATATCCCAAATCGAAATCGATACTCATTAGATTAAGAGCAGTTACGACTCGGATGGCACAGAAAAGTGCAGTTTTCACCCTAGTGACTGAAATGGATTTAATCATAACTTTACCCATTTTAAATTTCATTTGTCCTCAATTTAATATGGCTGAAAAGGATAGGGTAAGCTATCAGATGTATAGTAGTAGTCTATATAGCTTATTGTCTTACTTCATTGCTTAAATTTATGCGTAAAACCAATTTAATTAACTCATTTAAATTTCTTGTACAACAGGCCTTAACGTGCAGTTAACTATTTATTTATATGCTAGAATTATTTTTCTTAGTGTTGCGTAAACCGAGAAACTGTTAGTTTGAAGAATTGTCTAAATAGAACTATCATGGGCAAAATTTATGTAAGTAACCATTCTCAGAAGAATTTATCTGTTCAGCTTCCAAAAAACATATTATGCGAGAACTTTGAGCAATGCATTTTCTTTATGGGCCTCGAAAGACTTCACAAGGAAAAAATGAAATTTATACTTCTTCAATATTGTTATCTCTATTTTAAGTACTCCCAAACATTTTGAAAGAGACAATTATAACATTAATGGTAGCATGTGTAACAGTTATTACGTAAGTTCTGGAAACGTTTCCATCTCTTACTTTTACAATTTCTTGTTGTCCTGCAAAACTAATAACAATTTTCATTGCAACATAAATAAATGAAGTAGAGAGTAATTTTGGGGTGTATTATCTTACTAATACATGCTTTGTTGTCATCCATGTCCCAGCATGCATTTTTATGTGATAGTGGGTAATTTTACAGGTATGCTTGTTTGCTTTTGTTGATTGAAAAATAAGGGGAAATAGTTTTTTGTAATTCGGAAAGTAGATTTAATATGTGGAATAAAATTACATAAATCTAGATTTTTTTTTTCTGTGGTAAGATGTTGTCTTTGAGAAGAGAAATACTTAGTATCTTGCAATGTCAGTCATTGTCATGTGTTCTTAATATTGGAAGGGCAAGATTTTTAGAATCTTGCTTTGATAAAATTATTAAATGGCTATTCTGTTTGTAAAACTCAGATAATCCTGGGTTTGGAAGCATTACTGCAATCTTTTAATATGGTCTGCTTACGATTCGATAAAATTCATCCCTCAAAATGTTGTTCACTTTTAGGAACATTTTATCTTTCTTCTCTTCATCTCATATATTTTCTTTTGTGTCACTTTTTATTTTCATTATTCTGGAAATTATTTTACATTTCTTAAAGCAGTGCAGTTTTGTTTTATTGGGTAAATCTTGGTAATGAGAATACTCATTTGAAATGAGAGAGAGAGAGTAATAATTTCCTTATTAAACAATTTTATCCTGTGATGTGCTTTTCACAAAATTAGGTTAACATCTAAAAATATCTGAATGATTTTTCTCTGTTTTGACAGTAGCATATCCTTTTTTTGGTCATGCCTTTATTGTGTATAGTAATTAAATGTGTAATTTAATCAAGCATATGTTTTTCTAAATTTTATTTGCATGCCCTGGCAATTAGAATTTCATACCTCTTTAACATATTTTTTCTCTCTTTTACGTAAAAATCAACTTCATTTGAATATTTTCGTAAGGTAATTGTTAATGTTCGTCATATCTTAGGGTTTATTGGAAATCAGGCACAAAATTTGGCCTTTTTCCCTAAATCACTTAGCTAGGGAATCAATACAGCTTTATATAAATTCTTTAATATACTATTCAAATTTTATAAATATGAGGTTTTAAGTTTGAGAATCATTACCCAGCTATTCATTAATTTTGTATGATTAATGTCACCATATACATTAGTACTGCAATTGAAGTAGAAATTGACCCGTGTCTTTCTGCATATAACATTTCATTAGAGAAAAATGTCTTGTTTTGATTATATCTTCAATTGAAGTCTCACAATTTTTTATCTCATTGGTCAGTTTTCATCTCATAGGCAAGAAGATCTGAAAAATCTTTAAGTATCACTTTGAATAAAAGTAAACATGTTTATATTCAATTAGTGACAAAAACGTTTGTTTCTTGTAAATCAAAGATTGTCACTGAAATTCCAAATAAAGTTAAATTGAGATATCTTGCTTATCTAGTAACTTTCAATATGTGTACTTAGCGTCTTCTTAATATTTTATTTCCCTAATAGCTTAAATGAGAAACCCTTACGTTAATGGTAGATCCTTTGTGTATGACATCATATATGTATACTTAGGGTGTCCAAAGTCCCAGTTTTCCAGGATTTGTCCTGGATTTAAGTCATTACACCCAGTGTACTGAGAAACATTTTTGGGATGTCCAGATGCGGCGGTTATTTAGAAATTCTCTACTAAATAAATTTTTATTGATTAGTTGACGTCTTCCTTTATGACTGAACTTTTTTCATCGATAAAAGAAATGTGAGCACCAATAATCCATCGATCAATGTTTTTCATCCTCAAAATTTTCCTATATTTTGTGATGATTTCGTTAAAATCCTGGGGATATTTTTGCACCTAATATTTATTCTGTCCTTTAATTTAACTACTTTTATATTAATGTTTCCAATTACCTTACATGTATTAATATAGAAATTACAATTCATTTTTTTCATTAAAAATAGTTAACTTTCATGACAATAAATACATTAAATGCCAATTTTGTTAGAACTAATTGAAAAGCAAAATCAACCAGACAACTAAAAATATTTCAATATTCTTAAATATGACAATGACTGAACTAGAACATTGTCCCATGTAAATTCTTGGTTGTCTCTCAGATCTTTTATCCTTGGAGTAGTAAGTGTACTTTCTTTGCTCAACTGGATTCTGGACACCTTATAAATAACTAATTCATTTTTAAGAAGCATGTAGCCCATAATTTCCCTTCTATTATTACTAGAATGGATTGCTATTGAAAATATTATTTGTTCTTTGAAATAGATGCTGCATTGATTTAAATATATTTAGGAAAGTGTGAGGGCTGAATGCCTCAAGTCTTCTTCCTAGTAAAGGAAAGGACCATCTGTCTTTGCAGGCCTGCCAATATGCACAGGAGAACACGTACTTGGCTGCTGGATTTGTAGGGGGACTTCTCATTGGTGTAGCATCTTCCTAACTCCTCCTTGCTTTGCCTTTTAATCCTTCTTAACTAAGAGAAACTCATGTGTGCTCCTATTAATCCTCGGAAAGATCTTCAACCAAGAAAATGTTTGGTGTGCTTTACATGTTTGAATACATTTTTATATGTAGTTCACGTCCCTTGAAGGGGCTTCCCTGTTAGAAGAAGACTTGAGGAAGTTCTCGTTTAAAGCATTACTAAATCTTAGTTACTAAATGTGAAGAAAATTGAGATCTGCTCAAGATAGTGTCGCTCTATTTTTGTAAATGCGGCTTTTCAGATATCTCGTTTTTTGAGATGTTCCTGAAAGGTGAGATAGGAATCAAATTTTAATGTTATTCTTAGCTGAAATAAATTTTCTCTGTAAAAATTTTAAGAGAGAGTACTTTCATGTGGTATTATTTTCTTTATTTGTCTTTATTTTATGAGCTGAAAATTTCATTCTCCTTTTCTTGTGACGGAGAAATGAGTTCTTAGTGCTAGTCTAAGCTTTTGCAAATTTTAAGTTATTTTTTATACTTGAAAAAGTTATGTACAAAAATCTTTTTAAATAAAAATAATCATTATTTGAGTGCTGATTTCTTTTATGACTTCAGTTTATTCTTTAATTACCTTTTAGTTAAGTCTTGACTATAAGTTAGCTTTGCTCTAGTGCAGTGTAGTCTTTGTGGCGTAAACTACTCCATAGACTGGCCAAGTATATTTTAAGTAGTTACAGAGTTGTTGCTTTTCCCTTCGAATAATGGTGATTGCATGACACAAATGTATTTGGATCTTCGTCACCATAGAAGAAAAAATAATTCAGTAATAGATTTCATTATCCAAAGAGCTTATTTCTCTAAAGATTTTTTATTTCATAATATTAATTGACTTAAAATTAAAGGAATACTTTCTTTTAAATACAAGTGATTGCAGGCTTTAATGATTCTGATTTCATCTTCTGTTAGAATTAATGATTCCTTCTTCTCGTCAATCCTTGACAAATCCTTACCTGCTTGTCTACGATACAAGAGTCATTTTTCCCTTGCATTAGTTTACTCATTCGCTTTTGCTAAGAAAATATTTTTCTGTCATTCTTAAGAGGGATTCTCTATTCAGTAGATTTTTTCATGAAATTTGAATGGCTTTCTCACAAGTTTTCAGATGAAGATGAATAGGCTGTTAAGGGAATAATTTTATTGATGTGATCGTGAATTTTGCATAACTATTACATGCATTGTAGACATCTGAATCTATATACTCGTTTTCTGAAGCAATTTTCAAATAAGCCTAACAAGTTATAACTGTAGATGAACTATTTTATATACAGATTCCATAGTCATGAACAATCTCTCCTGTGTATACTTAATATAAATTCCTCTAAAATAATGAAACTTTGCTTGATAAGCTGTAATTGATTTCTGGCAATGACTCTAATTGTCATATCATGATTACGTTCAATTTTAGCTGCTAGACCTTGGTACTATGTTTCTTTTTGATATTTTAATTATTACATCAAGTAAATAAAATTTTAGGACAGCTTGCATAAAACTACTAATTTCTACCACCTTTATTTGGGGATATATGCTATATCCTGGTAAGAAACAACTTTCCTTTTAATATACCATTTCACTTCAGATCAATTGTTTACAGTTTTTCAATTCTGTATTTGCTCCTATTAAACAAAACTGTTAACTAAAAGGGTGTACTGTTGATGCTAATAATTTTAAGTAAACTGCAATCTAGTGTTTTGTTTGTTAAATTATTTTATGGTAAATCAGATTGAAAGGGCTTAGTTATATGAGGATGCATATGAAGCGATTTATTCTTCGGAATGAAGCAAATTTAAAAAGAATTACTGAAAGTAACTTTTTCTTTATTCCGGGCTACATCCTAGTTTAATATTAAATTTTCTAATTATATAAGTAACCCGTAACACTTTCTGTGAGTACTTGGAAAGCCACAGAAAATACTTAGGCAACACCTACACCTTGAAAAAAAGCATGCAGCAATTCCTCCAGTATTGCCACGCTACATTTTTTGTTAAACACATATGAGCCAATGGTAGCATTTTGATGACTGTACAGATTAAATCTGTTGTGGGAAAACTTTAATTGTCAATTCATCGTGTGTGTCAACTATTTCACATCAACAATCATATCAGTTACTTCTTAGATGTAAATATTTCTTGCCAAGGATTGAATCTTGTAAGTATTCATATTGAAGTCCCTCATTTATAAAGTGTAAAAGAATTTATTCTAAAGTTGTATAGCTTTTCTCAAACCAACGACAAAAAGATGGTATTCTCGTAAAGAAATGGTTGGAACATAAGAAAATAAAGCTCAACTTCCGGTTAACCGATTTACTCCAAAAACTAATCAACTCTGACAGCACCAACCACAATGCTATATATGAAGTTTGGTATTGGTACGACTACTAGTTTTTACGTTAGAGCGCCCACACACACACACACTCACACATCATTCCGAAAATGGTCAAAACATGTTCTAGGGACCCCAACACATGTATTTCCATTGAAATCTCGAAGTCGATATTTCTCATGAAAACAATACTTTCTCTGTACTACGTATATGGAGAAAGTAAAAATAGGAAAAGGTGATGAGTAAAATAGGACAAGTAGAATGATGAAACCTGTTGCAGAGATAATCTTGGTATTTCTCTTTTCCAATATTGCACTGTTTGCTTGATCTGATGTTGGCCAAGAAAATTCATTCTTGTCTCTTCCCATTTATCATTTACACTTTCCTGCACTTGACTGTAGACTTCCTAGTAGGATATATCATCTGAATGTAGCTTTTCCTTTTTCTTACCTCTAGTTGGCTGCATTATCAGGAAAATTGGCTTAGGCTTTATGCTTCACCTTCTTTCTGATTGTAAAACATATTCCTTGCAGATCATCACTGTGTCGTTCATTTCATTTCAGTGACTTTAATCCAGAGCACATTATTGTTAATTTGCGGGTGGTTTTTATCAAAACCTTGTTCTGCCTGCTGGTAAGAGAAATACATACAATACAACTTTCAGGAAACTTTAGATTATAGAAAGAAAGGCATCTGAGAACTGGTGAAATTAGAAAGTATCCAAGGAATGATAACCATAACTCCAACCTGTATCTCCCTCCAGCCTATCAGATGGTTCCACAAAACAATAGAAATATGATGGAAGAACACTTACGTCTTTAATTCTGAGTCTGATGATTCTGTTTTGATTCTATCTATACTTACCATTCATTGCTCATTGCCTTTCTTATCTGACAAGATTGCATTTAACACTGCATGATTCGTACGTTCCTGATGCAGGTAGTCCCTGTGCTTCTTCACATTTTATAAGATATTATCTGAGGAAAGATAGCCATCCATTAACTATTAATTTCGGTTGATTATGTTTGATTTAGTTATTTTTCAGATTATTTGTACAAATTTCAGTTTTTTTACCACATTCATTCTCTAATGATAAGTTAGTTCTGCAATAAACAGCATTATATGAATTTGGATAGCAATCCATGCAGCACTTACTAATTACTACAAAAATTATTTGTAAGAATCAAGAATCTTTAAGTCAAATGATGACAATCCGAAGAACTTTTCTTATCTTTATTTTTATTTCATAAATTTTGGACATAAATAAAAAGAGCAGATTAGTAATGTTGGTTAATACTGAATACACTGTCTTTAAAATTTACCTCTGAAAACATTTTGAAAGGAGATTGAGTTTATATAAAATGGAGATCTCTTAAGTGGTTATTGCAGACTCTTTCATATGAATTGAGAAATCTGAAAGTTTTCAGAGCTAGATATAGTATCAGGATATTTATTTCGTTGCCATTCAAATTGCTTGCAATTTACTGATATACCTTCAGGAATTTAAAGTCACAAAAACCTTACTTGTAACTAATCTTTTATAAAATTTAATTACTCCAAGCTAATTTCAGCTACAGCTTCCATTTTTTTTATTCCCAGCAGAAGTTTTACAGAGGGCATTGTAGGTAGGTGCTGGTGAATTAAATCACTTTTCATTTAACTGTCAAAATAATTTAATCCTATTGTTTATTGCACTGGAGTATTGAATTTTCATGCTTCATTGCAAATCATTAGGTATATGTAGATTTACTGGCAATTGGATTGTTTCCAAATTTGCAGAGGTTACTTTCGTAATTTTGCTTTACTTGTAACTTTGCTCGCTCTTACTGAAAGGATGTAAATTTCTGGAATGTCTTGAAATTTTTCTATCTTCTAATGAGCTGGGGATATTGATACTTTTCTTTAAGAATTTAAATCTTATTACTGTAAAAATAAAAAACATTACATTTTGTATGATAAATTATATTCTTGGTGTATTTTTATTTACGATATATAATCAAATACTATTATGACAAAGTATTAAACTTTCTCATAAATCAGCCTGCAATTTTTATGCATATCCATATTTTCTCTTAGTTTTAAATCATATACTTGTAAAGAAAGAACAAGAGTTAAGTTTGTAAAATATCTGATGGAAATTAAAAACTGCTTTGTTCCTCCTTCCCAGGCACTATTCCTTTCACTTGAAGGTAAACTGTTGTTATTTTACTCAACTTTTGTTTAATTTATCAAGTAATTTTATAAGAAAATATAGTTAATGAGAATAAAAGAATATTCCTTTTTAAGAACACTGAAGGAAACCTGATGAGTGACATAATGTTATAGATACCTGGTAAATGCTTTTATGCATGATTATCCAGCATGTTTTGCTTTTTGAGAAACTTGCACATGGTTCATAGCCATGTGTAAAAATTATAGTAGTCATTGAAGAATATTTCAATTATGGAGAAATCTCAATTAGGAGACTAAATTTGCTTTTATTGTCCAAGTCTGGGAATTTTCAAAATTTTCTGCGAAGTACTCAGGGGCCTTGGTTTTTTATTGAATTCCTTTCATTTTTTGTACAGGCTGAGAGATTTGTTGATCGAAAATTGGATCGAGCTGAGGCATTGTTGAAGAAGCAGGAAAGGAGGGCTCGCCGCAGGTGGTACCAAGTATTTGGAGGAGAAGAACCTTTCGAGACGAGGGAAATCCACGTCTTTGTGGTCTCTTATGTTGCAGGGCTTGCCTTAGGGTTAGGCACCGGCATGTGAACACAAGTAGCAGACCTAACTCTAGTGCCCCTTCATAAATGTTGCTTGGTTCTTATATTGTGGGATACTGTGGAGGAAGACAAGATGTCAGTCTGCAGACTAGTAGCACCTCCCTTTTGTTGAAGGATTAGATTACCTATTGTAAATTCTAAGTTGAGGCCCTTGAGTTGAGTGTATAATTATTCACACTGCTATTGATATTAGCTTTTATTCACATGATTGAAGCAAATAAGTGGCACATCTATAATCACGACCTTTCATAGTAGTTTCATAGTGGTTTGTGGTAAATCAGTCTTAGCTTATTTAATGTTTTCATGTATTATGTTCAGTAATTTAGTCATGATTTTATTTGAAAGCCTATAAGGTTTCTAGTCTCCCTAGAGTACTTAATATTATAAAATTTGTTATATAGTCAACTAGTAATCTTGTCGTGTCTTGCCTGGTGAATCTCTGTGGACATTGTGGGAGAGCGAGGAACAGCTGTGCATAATTTATGAAAGATGAAGATGTTATAAAGAGCGGATATCGTGACTGAAAGTGATGAGATGATATGACCAAATGCATAGTACTCTAATAACAAGTGCTATTGTAAGGCTGATTAAATGAAGTATTATTTAGAATGTCTCATGTTTGACAGTAAGTTTACTCTTGCTTGAAGTTGCTACGCCTGTGGATAATGTGGGGAAGATTTTTGTGTATCAAATCCCATATGACCATGATAAAGACTTTTACAATGTTGTGATTAAAATTTTCTTTGATTATTAAATGTGCATTTTTATTTCTGAATAAGGAACTTTGAATTTTCGCAAAAATATAGAGAACTTGAAATAGCTACTTACATTCAATATATATTTATCTGGTGTATGAACAAGGGCGTTGCCAGCCACTGGGCTAGGGGGGGGCAAGCTGCCTGTTAAAATGAAAAATGCCTTACTTACAGGGGCTAGTTTATTCATGCCCGCTTCTTACTACAAATATTTCAAATCTTTTAAAAACTAAATGTATTGAAAACCAGAGGAGTTGAACATTTCTATAGCAAACTCATTAACACTAGGGGGACGGCAGTTTCGGCCTACCTAGAAGGACGGGAGGTGGTCATTTGACCACCTACTTTTAAAATTCATAATTAAATACTTTTATGATTTTCAAGGACCTGAATATTGCATAACTTCTAAGTTTGACCATTACACAAATGCTGATAAGGTGTTTTACCTCGTATTTCGTTTAAATTTTAATTAATTAAACAAAATGTTGACCGATGTCCTAAATCTGCAGAATTTCATATTCTAGAATATTTTATTCATTCATAATGGACCAATGAAACTCATATTTTCGGAATAAGTGGAAAAAAGTCCGAATCTATATATATATAAAGCAGAAATTCTGTGGGTTTGTTTGTCTTGGATTGGAGTCCACACCGTTTGCCCGATTTGTCTCAAACTTTGCATACGTGTCCTCTGACATCAGGAAGGAAGTACTGTCGCATTCTTATTCAAGAATTTTGCTGGGTTCGAACCAAAATCGCTCAGATAGATTTTCATAAGGAATACACGTAAGCTTCACTTTTATCGGTTGCAGGCTTTATTTCTTTTGAAGAATTAAATTAGAAGGAATAGTTGTACAGAGTCGAGACAAACACCGAAAGAAAGAAAATTGAATAAAGATTTTTATTTTGGTCATGGAATCTTACTTTCGATTAGAATTTGCGAGAATATTGGTAAAATATACAAAACTTTTGTGAAAATTCGAGGCTATAAACAACTCATCCCCCTGACGACCGATCCCATTGTTGAATCCGAGCTCATGTTTTATCCCGTAAAAATACTCGTGGACTTTAGGCTCATAAAGCTGATGATTGAGAAGGACGATATATTGCATGGATAACGAGAAATTTTCTGTAAGAAGGTAACCAGCAATTGCAGGTACGTGATTACAGTCAGATTACCAGCTCATGGATGAGGGAAGTTAGATGTCTTGTATGATATAAAGCAAACATTCTGTGGGTTTGTAGTAGAGGTCTGCAAGGGCCGAAAATTTCAACCCAAGCCGGCCCGTCCGTTGTTGAGCCCGAGCACGGCCCGGCCCGAACATAGGAAAATATTTTGGAGCCCGAGCCCGGCCCGGCCCGAACGTAGAAACAGTACATTTATTTTACTTCTTCAGCAATTTCGCGAATCCCGGCTAATCGGATTTTTCCGGTTAGGGAATGGTCGTCTGTGTATGTAGTGTGTGTGTGTGTGTGTGAGAGAGAGAGATATAAATAAAAATGCAAAAAAAGGAATAAAATTAATGAAAAGGGGTTAATTGTAGGAATAGCCTTCATAGGCTAAAATTCGCCCATAAAAATAAAAGACTGCATTATTATTATTACATTGTAGTAATTTACATCGTATGATAAGGCTGGCGGTCGCTCAAAGGCTCCGTCGTATGCTACTTACATAATAAATACTTATCTGAAAAATAAAATGCCAAGAAGAAGCGTTTCGGTTAATAGATTCTATGCTTCTACTCATTAAATAAAATTCCAATATTAGAAGTATACGCTGCTATAAATAAGGTTAGTTTGCTAATGACGCTTTAAAATATTTTTCTCCCATCTATCGGGTTGATCTGCACTATCTATTCAAATGGTGATAACCTTAACTATTGATTCAACAATCACTTTGGTTGTCCATGAGAATGTTTTTGTTTTCAACCTCAAACTTTCCCGGAATGTTTCGTTTATTTCATCGACTGAAATAAAAGTATTCATTCAATTTCCTTTCTTTTGGTACTTCTCGAGACTTCGTACGACTTCTTTTACTAATTTAATGTTGCAAAAGAAACAAACCCTGCATGCGATAAAAATGAGATTTACGTGCAAACCCTATGGAAATTTATTCATGGGCCCAGGCCCGGCCCGAGCCCGATAGACTGCCTGCTTACCTGGCCCGAGCCCGATAGACTGCCTGCTTACCCGGCCCGAGCCCGGCCCATGCAGACCTCTAGTTTGTACGTTTGTTTGTATGTTGTGTGCAGGGGCGTAGCTACTGCCGTATCAGCCGTATCAATTATACGGGGCCCCCGGGCAACACCACCTGGAGTAGACTTTACTTTAGGTGGCGTTGCCCCGGGCCACGGGGGCCCCCAACGTGCGTAAGCAAAAATTAATAAAAACTTCCCAAATTTGTATTTAGAGGCAGAAACTTTAGAAAAATTAAAGTCATCATCAGCTATAAATGAATTAATAAATCGGTTTGCCGAAAAAAGGCAAGGAGAGTGTATATTTAATTTGAATTGTTTGTATAAATTTTGGAAAAAGTGACAGATAGATGAATAAATATTTCTTTTAATTTTATGCAAACATTTTTTTTTCTTTTGTGAGAAATCTTTACCCTTCCTAAGGGCCCCCAAACAAATTTTTATACGGGGCCCCGCCAAGGCACGCTACGCCACTGGTTGTGTGTCTTCGATTTTAGTACAAACCGTTTGCCAGATTCGCGTCAAACTTTGCGTACGTGTTTTCTGTGACCAGGAAGGACGTACTGTCTCAATTTTATTCGATAATTTTGCTGGGTTCGAACCAAGATCGCTCAGATGGGTTTCCATAAAGAATAAATCTAATTTTCACTTTTATCAGTAGCAGGCTATTTTTCTTTTGAAGAATTAAAATAGAAAAATAGTCGTGCAGAGTCGAGACAAGAAGCAAAAGAACGGAAATAAAATGAATATTCTAATTTTGATCGTGAATTATTGTTTCCGAATCGAAATTTCGAGAATTTCGAAAAAATACGCGTGAAGTTTCCAAAATTGTTGAGGTTGTAAACAGCCAATCCTCCTGACGATCAATGAGATTTTTAAGCCGAGCTCATGAATTTTTTTTCCTGTATAGTAAGAATAGCTTGGAATTTTAGACTGTATTCTAAAGGGATTTTATGCATTGCACGACCGGCAACTTGAATTTAATCTACTTCTATATTCCTCGTTGAGAATCAACGGGCGCTTCAGCTAGTTGTTGATATTAGTATATTGCGTTGGTCCATGACTGGTACTGGTAGTGACATTGTCACTACCAGTTCAGGCATTGGAACCAGTAACCCCATCGCCCCAGGGTCACGCCCGATAGCCGTGCAAAACCAGCCACGGGTGGGTTTCTTGGTTGAGGATCCCAAGCCTGCAATTTGTTTTCTTCGATGAGGTTGTAAATCCTTATGTGGGTATCTATCTGGTGGTATTAAGACAAAATATTGTGCCGGCGAGACATCATGGACAACAAAGTTATAAATTAAATCAATCTGGTAAGCTTATACGCAATGTACTAAAAATTTCTACATAAAATAACCAGGACGATAAACAACAGAAGACGTGTGGCGCCACCATAGCAACGTTCTCAACTTTGTTAATTGTTTTAGGGCTGTACGAGCTCGCGATGAAAAACCAAGTGTACTTTTTTAAGAGGTTTGAAACATGCTCTTTCAAATGAAAATAATTTACAAGAGTATCGAGAAGGTCCTTCTTTTCTAAGAGCGGACAGAAAATAACCTATTTTTCTCGTTTTTACAAATGTCATCCTCATAGTTGTCCCTGTTTCTAGGGCCTTATATGCTCGAGATGAAAAACTAGATATACTTTTTTAGAGGGTTGAAATCATTCTCTATTTAATAAAAATTTTTCAAAATAAATTCCAGAGGGTCTTTTTTTGTAAAAGCGGGGTAAAAATAGCCTATTTTTGGCTTTTTTACAAAAACTGTCAAATGTTGGCTCAATTTTTAAAATAATGGAAATTACTAGGTTAATGAAATCTTATGTTTATAAACTATGTATTGATATGTTATCATGCGATAAGTTTCACGTTGATTATATCATTTCTTCTTGAAATATAAAAAGCCAAAGTTTTTTTTATTTTCGATCCGCAATTTTTTGGGCCAGTTTTGCACAGAATTTTCTACAAGGCGGTCGCTCTTACAGTTATTATTATTATTTTGTTTAATAGAGCGCAAAAAGTTGTTCAAGATGGCCAAAGATTGTTTACTTCATAAAACAATTCTCTGAGATACTATGCCTCAAAGTTACTGAAAACGCACAGTCATTTTGAAGAAGGCAGCGACATGGGGTCAAATAAACTGCTATATCTCAGCAAGTATACCATCAGCGAAAATAAAACTTTACGAATGTTCATAAGAGATATGTGTAAATGTTCATACAAAATTTCATCGAAATCCGTGATGGTCGAGCGGGGCACTTCTCTGAAATCAGACCACTTGGCATGGAATGACCCTATAGTAACACTTCATCATCTTCACAACACAACACACAGAGCCGACATTGGGCCAACATTGGCTTTGGGTAGAATAGCCGACATCACTTGCCGACTCGAAGCCGACATTGGGCCAACATTGGCATTGGGTGGAATAGCCGACATCAATGTCGGCTCTGCGTCGGCTTAGGTCGGCCGACATTGCCGACACAAAACCGACATTGGGCCAACGTTGGCCCGATAAAGGATGCTGCCTGGGATATTTTTCATTCAGAGTATATTGAATATTGAGTTGATGCGGCTTTGTAGACTTCATTGTAACTTATATTTCTTAGTATATTGAATTAGAATGTCTGGTATTTCCTATCTATCAACAATTATGAAGTATTTCTTACGATCAAGGTTGTTACACTGCTATTTATGAAATTTAACATCCCCTGTGAGAATCAACGGACACTTCTGCTTATTAAACTGGCTGACCTTTATTTATTTATTATTTTTTTCTTTGACAAATACTAATTAGTAGGAAATTAATAATATTTTTATTTTTTTTTCTTTCTTCTGTAAATTCATTGATTTATGTATATTCTGTATGTAATTTTATTATTGTCTGTATTTAATTGTTATTTTTACTGTGTTTTCGCGGTTTTTTTTTCACCCCCCTTCTCTGTGGGTTTTTTCCCGCAACGTGGGTTTTTCTTTAGCAACCATCAGTTGCAAAGATTTTTCCCCACACTCTACTCTGTCTTTTTGTTTTAATTTAATTTGTAATTATTCATCTTCTGACGACATACGAGGTTAGGTGGAAGAGAGGCCCACTTGGGCCTAACCTCGCCAATAAAGGGTCAAATAAATAAATAAATAAATAAATTAAATAAAAAGCACCACGAAGAAGCACAATGGCGGCCGTCAAATCTCGATGATTTGCAGTCGAAACGTGAAAATCGCAAATATCGATATGTTAAGCTCGTGTTGATAAACTCGTCGGTCCTATGATATCGGTCCTACATTGCCGGTACTAGCTGCCACCAGATCGAGCGGAGATCGCTTGGTAAACGCAGTGATTGTTTTTTGTAGAATGACCTTGAAACGCGCTAGGATAGACTTCTTGTATCTACTCATAGGCATCTAAAATATTCTCCAGCACTAAGAATAAGGATCGATTCGTAAGCATAATGAAACATTTACGTTTTGATCACAGAGAAACTCGGAGTCAAGCCCTGAGAGAAGAAAAATTTGCTTTGGGTTCTGAGCCTTGGAATACATTTATAACTAACTCCCGAGCCTGCTACAACCATGACGAGAGTGTTACGGCCGATGAACAATTATATCCTACGAAGTGCCGATGCCCATTCATCCAATACATGCCGAATAAGCCAGATAAGTTTGGGATCAAGTACTGTGTATTAGCAGACGTGAAGTCTAAATATTTCCTAAATGCATTTCCTTATTGTGGAAAAGATGATGCTAGGGGATCAAGGCAGTCTCTTGGAGAATATGTTGTGCTATGGTTGGCAGAGCCGTTCAAAAACTCCGGTATCAACATAACTTGCAACAATTACTTCTCTTCAATCAGCCTCGCTGAAAAACTAAAAAAAACTCACTGGTTGGAACGATAAGAAAAAATAGAAGAGAATTACCTCCTTCGGTTCATCACAGCGATGAAATGTACTCAACTAGAGTTTATAAAAATAGACTAGGCCATAGCTTGACAAGTTACCAAGCAAAAAATATAAAAACTTGCTTTAAATCAGTACAATGCATCAGGACGTGATGATTTCTGACTCAGAAAAAGAAACCGGATACAGTTTTGTTTTACAACTGCAACAAAGTAGGAGTAGATATAATGGATAGCATGTGCCGGAAACATTCAACTCATTCGGCTGCAAGGAGATGGCCAGTGCATGTATTTTTTAACATATTAGACCTGGCCTCAATAAATAGCTGGGCTCTATTCAAAGAAACCACTGGGCGTAAACTCAGCCGGAAGGAGTAAGTTCAAAGACTTGTATTAGAAATTATTGGAATCTTATTATAGATAGAGCTTTACTTTACAGATTAGATGGAAGAGGAGACTTTTTAGTCTCAATCTCGCCTAATAAAGACCCCTAATAATAATAATAATAATAGAGCCACCTCCCTCATGTTCCTTTGCAATGTCGGGAATTTCATCAGGTGAAGCAAGTGCGCCAATAAGACCGCAGAAAAGAAGAAAGTGTCAGATCTCACCTGGATGTTATAACAAATCCAGTAATTTGTGCCTAAAATGTAGGAAAATATACAGTGGAATATGCTCTGTAAAAGTGGCAATGTGCAGAATCTGCGGTAAAAAATTATGCACTCTTGGATACATAGAGTGATATTCTCTCTTAACATATATCTTAAAAATGTTAATCCATTACTTAATAAGGAATAAATATTAATCTGTAAGAACAATAGCGAAGCTTTATTATGATTTCAAACCTTACATTGTGAAGATGATGAAGTGTTACTATAGGGTCATTCCATGCCAAGTGGTCTGATTTCAGAGAAGTGCCCCGCTCGACCATCACGGATTTCGATGAAATTTTGTATGAACATTTACACATATCTCTTATGAACATTCGTAAAGTTTTATTTTCGCTGATGGTATACTTGCTGAGATATAGCAGTTTATTTGACCCCATGTCGCTGCCTTCTTCAAAATGACTGTGCGTTTTCAGTAACTTTGAGGCATAGTATCTCAGAGAATTGTTTTATGAAGTAAACAATCTTTGGCCATCTTGAACAACTTTTTGCGCTCTATTAAACAAAATAATAATAATAACTGTAAGAGCGACCGCCTTGTAGAAAATTCTGTGCAAAACTGGCCCAAAAAATTGCGGATCGAAAATAAAAAAAACTTTGGCTTTTTATATTTCAAGAAGAAATGATATAATCAACGTGAAACTTATCGCATGATAACATATCAATACATAGTTTATAAACAAAAGATTTCATTAACCTAGTAATTTCCATTATTTTAAAAATTGAGCCAACATTTGACAGTTTTTGTAAAAAAGCCAAAAATAGGCTATTTTTACCCCGCTTTTACAAAAAAAGACCCTCTGGAATTTATTTTGAAAAATTTTTATTAAATAGAGAATGATTTCAACCCTCTAAAAAAGTATATCTAGTTTTTCATCTCGAGCATATAAGGCCCTAGAAACAGGGACAACTATGAGGATGACATTTGTAAAAACGAGAAAAATAGGTTATTTTCTGTCCGACAAATGAATCAAGCATTGAACGTAAATGACAGAAATAAATTACATTTCACTCAAATAAACAAATATGAATATTCTACACGGAAAGTAAATGTATTTTGGAGCTGACTCGTATCTTAATCTTAAAAATTGTAACATAACCACGAACCACAAAAGCAATCAAAATAGAAACAAAGATTCAACACTAATAATAGAAGGGTAGTAAATGAATATGGAGTGGAAGCACTTAAAATCAACCAATAAATCAATTTTTGCAAAGGAATGAGTTTGTTTACACTTGGTAATTTAGACAAACTTTAGTACATTTTATCAATATTCTCGCAATTTCGAATCGCAAGCGATATTCACCGACAAAAATAAGAATCTTTACTAAATTTCCCTTCTTTTGCTGATAGCTCTAGGAGTTATTGCGATTGTATTTGTTTTCGTCCGCTGACAAAAGAGAAGCGGAGTCCGCATGAACACCGAGGCGACCGATGTCGTGCTGAACCTCGGGCCACTTTTTTTGCCGGGTTGAGTTCAGCTCACTTTTAGCCATTCTAGCCCGCGCTGCTCAGCGCGTTTCTGTATACATACTCGAACTGACTTGGCAGCACCGATGTGATATCACTATGTAAACGCAGTGATAATCGCATAACCTCGCGCTCTGATCATATCGAGAAGCAGTTCTAACAAGATTGTTCACCCTGAAACCGAACTTTTCTTCTCTTGGGTGGGAAGGGGCGAAGGACTCTACTACAAGGTATTGTTGAAATATTTTTGCTGCGCAGGAGGTATAAATGAATTTCCTACGAGGAAGTACTTCTCCCATCACTGGTGTTTACACGTGCCAACACTTGACTTTGTTTTGGTTCTAAATTCTTTTCAAATACGCTCGTGCCTAAAAATCGTTTCTACAACACATCCCAAACCAAAATACGAATGGGTCTCCAGGGGGGCTATTCTGTAATTCGTCGGAATTTAGCACGTCGGAAATAGATTTTTCGGATCCGACAGCAGAAAAATCCGAGCTAACTTTCCGACGGAGCCTTTCGGTCCGATCCTGTACGCGTGTTGGATCGGAAAGTTGACTTTTTCAACGTGAGGCACGGTTCTACCCATATTAGGAGGAGAATCCCGAACACTTCCGAAGAGTACGGTCACGTGCTTCATCTCAGCCAACGGAGGACCAGCAAATAAACACATGAAGGCTGAAACTCTACGTGTAATATTTCCCGGTAGCAGAAGCAACTCATGGAATAAAGATTTAAGTAGCTATAAAAGGCTCATGGTAGACTTTTGTTGTTTCCTTGTTGAAGCTGCGGTGATGAAGGCGTTGCGGAATAGTAAAATGACTGTAATTGCATTCTTTAATGTTTATGCTGTTTGTTTATAAATATGCTGTACATAAATATTATAGTATGTCATAGTCGAAAACTGCTACACTCGAAGTTTCATAAAAAAATTGAAGAATTATTCATGCGCTATATTTTGAATATTTTTCGAAAGGAATGAAATTAAATTTCATTATTTTCCTACGGCATTTGAAACATAGAGTGACTTCATTATTAAATATCAATATAATAAACCCTTTTTACATACTCCAAAAGTTTGAAACTGTTAGGTTACTTATAAATAGGAAAAATATCAAAGTTATTGAAATATTGGAACATGAATGTTTAAAAATTTCTTTAATTATTATAAATAGAAAAAGATATATGGTTAAAAAAGTTAACATTTATTTTTTTAACCCGCCTACCTAGGTAAAGTAGACTTTTTCTAAATTAGTATAAGTATGATACTGAATTATATCTCAACTTCTGGTAATGTTACAGTTTACTTAGGGATATTTTTATTTTTCAGTTTAAAAAGTTCACATTTTTCAGGAGATGCAGAATTAATGTCAATGTTTCATAACGAAAGTACCAATTTTCCTCGAGAGATGACATTAGCGGCGAGGATTGTAAAAACAAAAGTTCCAATTTCCCTCAAGAGATGGCATTAGTGGCGAAGTTTATAAACAAAAGTTCCAATTTTCCTCAAAAGATGGCATTAGTGGCGAAATTTATAAACCAAGGTTCCAATCTTCCTCAAGAGATGGCATTAGTGGCGAAGTTTATAAACAAAAGTTCCAATTTTCCTCAAGAGATGGCATTAGTGTCGAAGTGTATTATATAGTACATTTAATGTATCGAATGTCAATTCAATTATGGCTATCGATCTCGGTATGGACAATACACGGAGATCGCTACAATTTGACTTTATTTGAGATTTGACAATAGAGAAAAAAGATATAAAGATTCCTTCGATAGAAAGAGGAGATATAATAATTCTAATATATTAATAATCGCTTCTTGTCTGGCAATGGCGTATGACTTAGTGGGAGCATCAGAGACGATAACAGGAATGAGGGATGTAGGTGTGTTCTTTTTTACACACCACTTCCGGATTATAAAGCCGATACATTAAATGTAAAAATGATCATCAAAAAAATTGCGCATTTCTGGAAAAAATTACTCATGTATAAAGGGTAGATTATGATACAATTTGATGTAAATATCATTGCCACAAGTTGCAATGTATTGGAGAAATTAGATGATTAAATACAATGTGACGTCACCATTCTGCTGGTTGCGTACTTAGTTAGTTATGATGACAAAAAAAATCTGATGTGGCCAGCACATGACTTTCTACATATATAAGATGTAAATATTTATCTACGACAGTAATTTCGAACTCAATATTCCATCTAAACCTGGAAGAAGAGTCATTAATTTATATATTATCATCTTTGACGTCAAAAACATTATAAATAATGTTTTTCTGGACATGATCGATGAAAAACGATGAAATTGGCCTTTCGCCCATAGAGCCCAGAGCGCCCACAAAGTGCATAATGAGCAACTTCGGTTTATCAGTATTTCATGAATAACTCCTAAACAATCAGTGATACAAAAATATGTTTCATAAAAAGTAATAGTAAATTACATTTTCTAAAACTTTTATAAATAATATAATATACCTAAATATCATATTTATGGAGATATTATGACAACCGGAAATGAGCTTTGAAGAATGAAGCTCGACTTCCGGTTGACTGATTTACTCCAAAAACTAATCAACTCTAACGACTGTAATAAAAGTAATATATATGAAATTTGGTGTTGATCCGACAAATACTTTTCATGTTAGAGCGCCCACAAAGTACATAATCATCTTCTTCAGGGTTATCAGTATTTCACGTATAACTCCTAATCAACTGGTGATACAAAATATGTTAAATAAAAAAATTATAGTAAATAATATTATCTAAAACTTTTATAAGTAATACAATATACGTATATATCATATTTATGGAGATATTTTGAAAACCGGAAATGAGCATTAATGAATAAAGCTCGACTTCCGGTTGACCGATTCACTCCGAAAACTAATCAACTCTGACAGCACACACCACAGTACTATATATGAAGTTTGGTATTGATACGACTTATAGTTTTCACGTTAGAGCGCCCACTGTCACACACAAACACACACACACACTCACACACATACACACAGACATCATTCCGAAAATGGTCAAAACGTGTTCTAGGGACCCCAAAACATGTATTTCCGTTAAAATCTCGAAGTCGATTTTTTTCATGAAAACAATACTTTCTCTATACTTCGTGTATGGAGAAAGTAAAAAATGAGATTCCGAACTCCGAGGAAAAGTACATTTCATTCGGAAAGTCATTCGAAAATAATTTCACCATTAGATTTCTCGACACATGTTGATTCATGCCAGCGTCATTAGCTTCACTGGTAACAAATTTAAAAACATTTAAATATACTAGCGAGGTATTTGGTGAGAAAACGAACCTAGTCACACGTAAGGGGGTCTACCCATATGATTACACAAACTCAATCGAGAAACTTGAGGAAACATCACCTCCGGAGAAGGGAAATTTCTACTAAAGATTCCCACACATTTTTTGCATGTTTGTAGTCTTTCTCAGACACATGCTCGTCCGCTAATCTGTTGTAAATCAAATCTGTGTTCGCATATTTTAATATCTTAACAAAGAGCAGCTCAATATATATATTTGAATGATATTCTTTTTGAATTTAGTAACCCTGCTTCGTGAAGTTGTAAGGCTGGATGTAGGTTAAGAATAGTTTATTAATAACAAAAAGTTATAATATCCTTTGTAGGACCCAAGTTTAAAACGATTCAAAAACATAATTTTAAATTATACTTTTACAGGTTGGTGACAGTGATAAGGATTAATTTTACAATAATGCAAATATTACTAATCATATGTCACAGTCGAAAACTGATAAACTCGAACTTTCATAAAAAAATTGCAAAATTATTTATGCGCTATATTTTGAATATTTTTCGAAAGGAATGAAATTAATCTCCATTATTTTCCTACGGCATTTGAAACATAGAGTGACTTCGTTATTAAATATCAATATAATGAACCCTTTTTACATACTCCAAAAGTTTGAAACTGTTAGGTTACTTATAAATAGGAAAAATATCAATGTTAATGAAATATTGGAACATGAATGTTTCAACATTTCCTTAATTATTATAAATAGAAAAAGATATTTGGTTAAAAAGTTAACATTTATTTTTTTAACCTGCCTACCTAGGTAAAGTAGACTTTTGCTAAATATAGTATAAGTATGATACTGAATTATATCTCAACTTCTGGTAATGTTACAGTTTACTTAAGGATATTTTTATTTTTCAGTTAAAAAAGTTCGCATTTTTCTGGAGATGCAGCATTAATGTCAATGTTTAATAACGAAAGTACCAATTTTCCTCGAGAGATGACATTAGCGGCGAAGATTCTAAAAACAAAAGTTCCAATTTTCCTCAAGAGATGGCATTAGTGGCGAAGTTTATAAACAAAAGTTCCAAATTTCCTCAAGAGATGGCATTAGTGGCGAATTTTATAAACCAAGGTTCCAATCTTCCTCAAGAGATGGCATTAATGGCGAAGTTTATAAACAAAAGTTCCAATTTCCCTCAAGAGATGGCATTAGTGGCGAAGTTTATAAACAAAAGTTCCAATTTTCCTCAAGAGATGGCATTAGTGTCGAAGTGTATTATATAGTACATTTAATGTATCGAATGTCAATTCAATTACGGCCATCGATCTCGGTATGGACAATACACGGAGATCGTGACATTTTGACTTTATTTGAGATTTGACAATAGAGAAAAAAGATATAAAGATTCCTTCGATAGAAAGAGGAGATATAATAATTCTAATATATTAATAATCGCTTCTTGTCTGGCAATGGCGTATGACTTAGTGGGAGCATCAGAGACGCTAACAGGAATGAGGGATGTAGGTGTGTTCTTTTTTACACACCACTTCCGGATTATAAAGCCGTTACATTAAAGGAAAAATGATCATCAAAAAAATTGCGCATTGCTGGAAAAAATTACTCATGTATAAAGGGTAGATTATGATACAATTTGATGTAAATATCATTGCCACAAGTTGCAATGTATTGGAGAAATTAGATGATTAAATACAAAGTGACGTCACCATTCTGCTGGTTGCGTACTCAATTTTCGTTTTGCATCGCTCCAAGTGCAATTGAAAATACTTGGAAGAAATAAATAAATAGGAAATTAGTTCATAAAATTGACAACAAACTGCGTTAAAAACCATGTTTCTACGTAGCAAAGTTACGAAGAAAAAAATTAATATAGTTCTCCATCGCTGAAGTACGCATTTTATAACATCGACATAATTCATATGTTTTCTTTTTTTAAATAAAAAAGTTATTTGTATTAAATTATTTACTTTTATCAATTAATAGTTATATAGTTTATTGATATCGTATTAATTATTGATATATTTTAGAAGTAAACGTCTCGAAAAAGATTCGATTCCCATGAATACTTCAAAATGGCAAAGGTCAATTAACTGTTCGAACATTTAAAAAAAACTTTTACATTAACGCTTTATTTTAAAAATTACAAGGAAAATTGGAACTTTTGTTTATAAATTTCGCCACTAATGACATCTCTTCAGGAGAAATGGAAGTTTTGTTTATAAACTTCGCCACTAATGCCATCTCTTGAGGAAAATTGGAATTTTTGTTTATAAACTTCGCCACTAATGTCATCTCTTGAGGAAAATTGGAACTTTGGTTTATAAAATTCGCCTTTAAAGCCATCTCTTGAGGAGAATTGGAACTTTCGTTTATAAACTTCGCCACAATGACGCTTTATTTTAAAAATTACAACGAAAATTAGAACTTTTGTTGATAAACTTCGCCAGTAATTCCATCTCTTGAGGATAATCGGAACTTTTGTTTATAAACTTCGCAACTAATGCCATCTCTTAAGGAGAATTGGAACTTTTGTTTATAAACTTCGCCACTAATGCCATCTCTTGTGGAAAATTGAAACTTTTGTTTTTGAATAAATCACCACATTGGTCACCCATCCTTATTTGAACATCTTTCGTTATAAGACTATATCATCAGTAGCTTTCTAAGGAATGACTTCATCCGTGGCTTTTAAAATTACCTCCTCTTCTAAGGAACAAAAAATCATTTATATCAGATGACATTTTCTGGTAGGCTTACATTTAAGCCTGATTTCGTTATGTATGTATTAGCCAAGTATTCAATTGAATGCGTCACATACCGGAGAGTATAAATTCGTCTGCATTAAAATATTCTGTAGACTCTTCATTACAGTTGATATTATAATTGAATTTGCTGAAATCAAGTTATATACCAAGGTGGAAAAATGAAGACGTCAACTTACAATTTTTTAGACCAAGTGATAGGTGGCTTAACCAGCGGAGAGGTGATGCAAAACCCAGTCTTACGCACTGAGTGTTCAAAGGAAACAAAAATTTTCCACGAATTGAAATTTTGAATGGGCATTGCATAACCAGATATGAGATTCGTGGGATTCTTTCACAAGAGAAAAAATTGGCTGCATCGAAAAGGAAGCGGAAGAATTTAAGTCACAGTTTAAAAGTTTCTCTAATTTATTTCAAGTCATCAAGTCACAGTTACGACAAATATGTGCGTAACTTACGCGCACAATACCTTTCAGCTGACTGATTGGCTTCCAAAATGGTATATTATTAATAATATAATCGAAAATTAATTTTTACTGATATCTTGTATTGCTCCAATACTTTTACAAATTTCTACGGAAACCGGGTTATTGAATTATTTTCGTAACTATACAGAAAATTTACGGGTAATGATAAAATATGGATCGGTATATTTTATATCATCCCGAGTAATGAAGAGCCTACTGTACCGACTTTTAATCGTACAGAAAGCTTAATAAAGGAACAAGTAACTTTGCAAGTGTCGCTAACTCATCTTGAGATGTGCCCTCCGATAAAAGCCCTAAAATAATACAATCCTAATTTATGCAACTAATAATGGTCATTTTACAAAAAACTACATAGACATTAACGTACGTTTTCCCGATAGAGGCCTCGAGCTATTAGCGGACTTTGAACAAAATTTTCGGATCTGTACCTTATGATATCCAAACTAAACTCTCCTACGATCTGTTCCCTGTGAATTTCTGAATAGCACTATTCAAGAGCCTAGCTTTGCATTCACACCCTCAAAACAGTCACATGCAGAAGATCTATCTGAGCGTTTTATCAACCTGTTTGTCCCTCAAACGTAATCTTAATCTCTGTTTTCAGGGTGTAAGTTTCGAATTACTTCTCGCATGTTCCCTTGTGTTTTTAAGAGGAGTAAACGAATCAGCACTTTCGAATTCTTCTCATGGGAATCTTATCTTATGGTGTGAGTCATCTAACAAAAGGAAATGGTTAAGAAGTGCATTCGTTGAACATTGTGTGCGAAACACTCGTAGCGTCCCATTGATATCGATGTCGCCTTTAGGCCTGCTCTGCTACCGAAAACATCAACTTAGCTGTAATCGGAGCCATATTTACTGGCATGCAAAGCTAGTCATAGGACTTCTTGGGGGGCGGGGATCGAACCCCTAAACATCCCCCCCTCGCTGAGCCACTGCTTTGGCGTATTTGCAAAATACTCACCGCAAAACTTTCTTATGTTCATTTTGAAGGGAAAACGAAAAAAAATGTATCCTTTGTCTTCTGCCGGCGATTTTCGGACGATACTCAAGGTAGTTTGAGAGAGAGGACATACACTACGTTTACGAAGCGATCTCTGCTCGATCTGGTGGCAGCTCGTACCGGCAATGTAGGACCGATATCATAGGACCGACGAGTTTATCAACACGAGCTTAACATATCGATATTTGCGAAATTCACGTATCTACAGCAAATAATCGAGAATTTGGCGCATCGAGATTTGACGGCCGCCATTATGCTTCTTCGTGGTGTTATTTATTTAATAAGCAGAAGTGTCCGTTGATTCTCAACGGGGATGTTAAATTTCATAAAAACAGTGTAAAAACCTTGATCGTAAGAAATACTTCATAATTGTTGATAGATAGGAAATACCAGACATTCTAATTCAATATACTAAGAAATATAAGTCACAATGCCGCATCATCTCAATATTCAATATACTCTGAATGAAAAATATCTTCATCTGAGACGATGTAAATACATATTCTAAGATCACATTAGGATAAGCAGGACCACGTTTAAAGTTACATCTTCATGCAGGTGCAAGAGGACAAATGAATCAAGCATTAAACGTAAATGACAGAAATAAATTACATTTCACTCAAATTAACAAATATGAATATTCTACACGGAAAGTAAATGTATTTTGGAGCTGACTCGTATCTCAATCTTAAAAATTGTAACATTACCACGAACCACAAAAGCAATCAAAATAGAAACAAAGATTCAACACCAATAATAGAAGGGTAGTAAATGAATATGGAGTGGAAGCACTTAAAATCAACTAATAAATCAATTTTTGCAAGGGAATGAGTTTGTTTACACTTGGTAATTTAGACAAACTTTAGTATATTTTATCAATATTCTCGCAATTTCGAATCGCAAGCGATATTCACCGACAAAAATAAGAATCTTTACTCAATTTCCCTTCTTTTGCTGATAGCTCTAGGAGTTATTGCGATTGTATTTGTTTTCGTCCGCTGACAAAAGAGAAGCGGAGTCCGCATGAACACCGAGGCGACCGATGTCGTGCTGAACCTCGGGCCACTTATTTTGCCGGGTTGAGTTCAGCTCCCTTTTAGCCATTCTAGCCCGCGCTGCTCAGCGCGTTTCTGTATACCAACTCGAACTGACTTGGCAGCACCGATGTGATATCGCTATGTAAACGCAGTGATAATCGCATAACCTCGCGCTCTGATCGTATCGAGAAGTAGTTCTAACAAGATTGTTCACCCTGAAACCGAACTTTTCTTCTCTTGGGTGGGAAGGGGCGAAGGACTCTACTACAAAGTATTGTTGAAATATTTTTGCTGCGCAGGAGGTATAAATGAATTTCCTACGAGGAAGTACTTCTCCCATCACTGGTGTTTACACGTGCCAACACTTGACTTTGTTTTGGTTCTAAATTCTTTTCAAATACGCTCGTGCCTAAAAATCGTTTCTACAACACATCCCAAACCAAAATACGAATGGGTCTCCAGGGGGGCTATTCTGTAATTCGTCGGAATTTAGCACGTCGGAAATAGATTTTTCGGATCCGTCAGCAGAAAAATCCGAGCTAACTTTCCGACGGAGCCTTTCGGTCCGATCCTGTACGCGTGTTGGATCGGAAAGTTGACTTTTTCAACGTGAGGCACGGTTCTACCCATATTAGGAGGAGAATCCCGAACACTTCCGAAGAGTACGGTCACGTGCTTCATCTCAGCCAACGGAGGACCAGCAAATAAACACATGAAGGCTGAAACTCTACGTGTAATATTTCCCGGTAGCAGAAGCAACTCATGGAATAAAGATTTAAGTAGCTATAAAAGGCTCATGGTAGACTTTTGTTGTTTCCTTGTTGAAGCTGCGGTGATGAAGGCGTTGCGGAATAGTAAAATGACTGTAATTGCATTCTTTAATGTTTATGCTGTTTGTTTATAAATATGCTGTACATAAATATTATAGTATGTCATAGTCGAAAACTGCTACACTCGAAGTTTCATAAAAAATTGAAGAATTATTTATGCGCTATATTTTGAATATTTTTCGAAAGGAATGAAATTAAATTTCATTATTTTCCTACGGCATTTGAAACATAGAGTGACTTCATTATTAAATATCAATATAATAAACCCTTTTTACATACTCCAAAAGTTTGAAACTGTTAGGTTACTTATAAATAGGAAAAATATCAAAGTTATTGAAATATTGGAACATGAATGTTTAAACATTTCTTTAATTATTATAAATAGAAAAAGATATATGGTTAAAAAAGTTAACATTTATTTTTTTAACCCGCCTACCTAGGTAAAGTAGACTTTTTCTAAATTAGTATAAGTATGATACTGAATTATATCTCAACTTCTGGTAATGTTACAGTTTACTTAGGGATATTTTTATTTTTCAGTTTAAAAAGTTCACATTTTTCAGGAGATGCAGAATTAATGTCAATGTTTCATAACGAAAGTACCAATTTTCCTCGAGAGATGACATTAGCGGCGAGGATTGTAAAAACAAAAGTTCCAATTTTCCTCAAGAGATGGAATTAGTGGTGAAGTTTATAAACAAAAGTTCCAATTTTCCTCAAGAGATGGCATTAGTGGCGAATTTTATAAACCAAGGTTCCAATCTTCCTCAAGAGATGGCATTAGTGGCGAAGTTTATAAACAAAAGTTCCAATTTTCCTCAAGAGATGGCATTAGTGTCGAAGTGTATTATATAGTACATTTAATGTATCGAATGTCAATTCAATTATGGCTATCGATCTCGGTATGGACAATACACGGAGATCGTGACATTTTAACTTTATTTGAGATTTGACAATAGAGAAAAAATATATAAAGATTCCTTCGATAGAAATAGGAGATATAATAATTCTAATATATTAATAATCGCTTTTTGTCTGGCAATGGCGTATGACTTAGTGGGAGCATCAGAGACGCTAACAGGAATGAGGGATGTCGGTGTGTTCTTTTTTACACACCACTTCCGGATTATAAAGCCGATACATTAAATGTAAAAATGATCATCAAAAAATTGCGCATTCTGGAAAAAATTACTCATGTATAAAGGGTAGATTATGATACAATTTGATGTAAATATCATTGCCACAAGTTGCAATGTATTGGAGAAATTAGATGATTAAATACAATGTGACGTCACCATTCTGCTGGTTGCGTACTTAGTTAGTTATGATGACAAAAAAAAATCTGATATGACCAGCACATGACTTTCTACATATATAAGATGTAAATATTTATCTAGGACAGTAATTTCGAACTGAATATTCCTTCTAAACTTGGAAGAAGAGTGATTAATTTATATATTATCATCTTTGACGTCAAAAACATTATAAATAATGTTTTTCTGGACATGATCGATGAAAAACGATGAAATTGGCCTTTCGCCCATAGAGCCCAGAGCGCCCACAAAGTGCATAATGAGCAACTTCCGGTTTATCAGTATTTCATGAATAACTCATAAACAATCAGTGATACAAAAATATGTTTCATAAAAAAGTTATAGTAAATTACATTTTCTAAAACTTTTATAAATAATATAATATACCTAAATATCATATTTATGGAGATATTATGACAACCGGAAATGAGCTTTGAAGAATGAAGCTCGACTTCCGGTTGACTGATTTACTCCAAAACCTAATCAACTCTAACGACTGTAATAAAAGTACTATATATGAAATTTGGTGTTGATCCGACAAATACTTTTCATGTTAGAGCGCCCACAAAGTACATAATCATCTTCTTCCGGGTTATCAGTATTTCACGTATAACTCCTAATCAACCGGTTATACAAAAATATGTTAAATAAAAATATTATAGTAAATAATATTATCTAAAACTTTTATAAGTAATACAATATACGTATATATCATATTTATGGAGATATTTTGAAAACCGGAAATGAGCTTTAATGAATAAAGCTCGACTTCCGGTTAACCGATTTACTCCAAAAACTAATCAACTCTGACAGCACACACCACAGTACTATATATGAAGTTTGGTATTGATACGACTTATAGTTTTCACGTTAGAGCGCCCACTGTCACACACAAACACACACACACACACACACACACACTCACTCTCACACACACACACACACATACACACAGACATCATTCCGAAAATGGTCAAAACGTGTTCTAGGGACCCCAAAACATGTATTTCCGTTGAAATCTCGAAGTCGAATTTTTTCATGAAAACAATACTTTCTCTATACTTCGTATATGGAGAAAGTAAAAAATGAGATTCCGAACTCCGAGGAAAAGTACATTTCATTCGGAAAGTCATTCGAAAATAATTTCACCATTAGATTTCTCGACACATGTTGATTCATGCCAGCGTCATTAGCTTCACTGGTAACAAATTTAAAAACATTTAAATATACTAGCGAGGTATTTGGTGAGAAAACGAACCTAGTCACACGTAAGGGGGTCTACCCATATGATTACACAAACTCAATCGAGAAACTTGAGGAAACATCACCTCCGGAGAAGGGAAATTTCTACTAAAGATTCCCACACATTTTTTGCATGTTTGTAGTCTTTCTCAGACACATGCTCGTCCGCTAATCTGTTGTAAATCAAATCTGTGTTCGCATATTTTAATATCGTAACAAAGAGCAGCTCAATATATATATTTGAATGATATTCTTTTTGAATTTAGTAACCCTGCTTCGTGAAGTTGTAAGGCTGGATGTAGGTTAAGAATGGTTTATTAATAACAAAAAGTTATAATATCCTTTGTAGGACCCATGTTTAAAACGATTCAAAAACATAATTTTAAATTATACTTTTACAGGTTGGTGACAGTGATAAGGATTAATTTTACAATAATGCAAATATTACTAATCATATGTCACAGTCGAAAACTGATAAACTCGAACTTTCATAAAAAAATTGCAAAATTATTTATGCGCTATATTTTGACTATTTTTCGAAAGGAATGAAATTAATCTTCATTATTTTCCTACGGCATTTGAAACATAGAGTTACTTCGTTATTAAATATCAATATAATGAACCCTTTTTACATACTCCAAAAGTTTGAAACTGTTAGGTAACTTATAAATAGGAAAAATATCAATGTTAATGAAATATTGGAACATGAATGTTTAAACATTTCTTTAATTATTATAAATAGAAAAAGATATTTGGTTAAAAAGTTAACATTTATTTTTTTCAACCCGCCTACCTAGGTAAAGTAGACTTTTGCTAAATATAGTATAAGTATGATACTGAATTGTATCTCAACTTCTGGTAATGTTACAGTTAACTTAGGGATATTTTTATTTTTCAGTTAAAAAGTTCGCATTTTTCTGGAGATGCAGCATTAATGTCAATGTTTAATAACGAAAGTACCAATTTTCCTCGAGAGATGACATTAGCGGCGAAGATTCTAAAACAAAAGTTCCAATTTTCCTCAAGAGATGGCATTAGTGGCGAAGTTTATAAACAAAAGTTCCAAATTTCCTCAAGAGATGGCATTAGTGGCGAATTTTATAAACCAAGGTTCCAATCTTCCTCAAGAGATGGCATTAATGGCGAAGTTTATAAACAAAGTTCCAATTTCCCTCAAGAGATGGCATTAGTGGCGAAGTTTATAAACAAAAGTTCCAATTTTCCTCAAGAGATGACATTAGTGTCGAAGTGTATTATATAGTACAGTGGCGGAAAAAATTATCGCAACACTTTGCGCGCGCACCAGTGGCTTTCACAGAAACTATTTGGAATTCTGCTTTCTGTGACTGACTGGCAACACCGAGGAAAGCCTCGAAAAGCGGTAATATTTGAGTCGGAGCCTAGAACTTAAACAAATTTCCTCTCTTTCGAACTCTTCTTAGAGCCTTCGCGCGATCTCTCCCCGAGTTCGTCATGTTTATTTCGGCGTTTCTCTTTCACATATAGTTATCGTATTTATAGAACGATAGGTTAAATATATATTTATTCTAATTTCAATCTTAAATGCAATAAAATACATGGAAAATAATTGAAATTTAATTCTTAATAATTTGAAGAATGCTATTCGGTTTTAATAATGCGTAGCAATAAGGAATAAGTGGGATTGGAGTAGAAATACGCGATGTGGCGATTCTCACCTTTAGAAAACGAGAATTTTGGAGTCTAGAGGAAAATGATGTTTTGCGAGATTATAGCGAGAACAGATGGCCTATAATGGTCTCTTTTTCTGGATAATTTGTGCGCTAAAAAGGCGTTAGTTTGGTAGTTTGGTTTCTCTCTCGAACATACGTCTTACGGCTGCCTGCTGGATATTGATGTAAATGTAATTCTTCAAACGTCCAGTTCAAACATAGGATATTCATTATTTGTGATAAACATTCCGAGGAGGATTTTTGATTACAAGTCTTATGTTTTCAATTCAGCAATTAGAATTCGAGAAGTCGTTAGAGCGATTACTGAGTTACTATGACACATCGTAAAATTTGTATTTTGTCTACGGAATATAATTTTTCACCAACTTAATCATGCAGACGAAGGAAATTCGTAATATAAATTTATATCCACCATTTGTCAACTAGAATACATGAAATCATTGTCCGTCCGGAGTTAAAAGGAAAAATACCAATTCCAAAGTTAAAAAAAACATGATTTCATAAAAACCGAACAATTTCTGCGCATATATCGGACTTGTCTTAAATTTTGTAACAGGGAGCTCGGTGACCTTGGTCATTAGTTAATTGTGTTGCCTTCGCGCGGAGAAATTCACGTAGAAATGCATTAAGGCTTTGATAATTCGCGAGGAAAGTCTTTAACCAAAAGTTGACCCCTTCAAAGTATTGCAGGCGCCAATACAAAACAAATGTTGTAATGATATTTTCATCATTACCTCGCGCGGAAAAGCTTTAACCATATGTCGAGCACTTTCAAAGCAAGTATTGCAGATGCCAGGTATATTTTTCCTTTTCGTGCCTATATCAGCTAGACTCAGGACCCTCATTTTACAGTCGCCCAGTAGAAACTATCCTCTGGCTAATTCAAAGCTCCTTCCTCACCATGGTGCTAAGGAAATTAGATGTTATTGCAATCGTAAAAATATTCCCAAATAATATTATTGTATTAGCGTATTTTAGTAAACAAAGACTTCCTAATAAACAACCCAAGTTTTTAGTACTGATACGTATTTTATGAACGTCTGACTTTATAAAGTTAATTAATTAACCAGGATTATGCTGCCATAATAATATTATTAATAAGCTGCTAAAATGGACTTCTCAGTTTGTTGGGAAGTGTCATAACTATAACTAGTTGCTAATTAAGAGGTGATTTTGCAGCTGTCTGGCACATGTTATTGGCATAGGAAGGGCATGAGCTCGAATTCCGCTTAAGTAAAATGAGTTTTTTATCTTAAACTTCTCTTGTTCGGGAAATGAACGAATGTAAGATATGGTTTCCACATATATTTATACGCCCCTGTGATTAATATATATATTTACCTGAGAGATACAATTCATTATGGAAAAATAACCATTGGATATGAAGGATTCGGAACAGATTCATCACCAATTGTCGGTCAAGAACATGTTTCGTGTGTCAGTGGACATTCCTCTTCTACCAAGGATTCGAGGTCGTTCACTGAAAGACAATGTCCTTTGACTCATTTTCCACACTTATTAGAGGTATTTGACAGGGCCTCCTGATTTCTCGAAGCACGATGAACCTTTCGCTTTCAGTGCAGCCGATTTTCGAAAGCCTATGCGTCACTCGCAACAACAAACCGGTCGTAAGGCAAGGAGCTCAGGCTTACTTACTCAGGCTTATTGGTGACTATTTCTTCATTGAGGTCTTCTACTTCTATAGACGGACAACTAGCGGACCGCACAAGCGAATCTTTTTCATTTTTAGTCTGTAAACAAAAGCCTTGAGAACTATTGACATTCTTATGCATATTATTATTCATTGTTCGTCTACAACCAGGACAATTCGCGGGTTCACACTTTCCAATTTTCTCGGCGGTAGTTCCAAACCAATTATATAGATTTAGATTTAGATATATACCCCGCGAGCCGCCAAATGGGTATGGCAGGGGTTGTAATAACACCATCATCACGTAATCTACTCCATCAACCTCTCTAATTGCCCGGGGAAATAAACGACCAAAAGTAATAATGTTTTGTGATTACCTCCCTGTAACGTTTTGTCGATGCTTCTCGGAGATCGCGTTAGGTCTTTACTTGCACTTAAATTTCATTTACTTCGTCTTTAGGTTCTGAACCGATAAAGCTTTCGAAGAGCTTCCGTCAGTTATTAGATCTTCTCACCTGGAGCGAATTCCAATAAAGAAGTGGTTAACTCTATGTCTCGGAGGCTGAATCATATGGAGGAGAATGGATATATTATTGATCATCCTATATTTTTCTTGATTCCAAAGTAATTCTCGTAGATTATTAATCATAATGCATATGTGCACACTGTTACCGAGTCTGAGAGAAAAACGATTACATATAAAAATATATTCCACATGCTTTAAATTATGTTAAATAGTCTCCTTCTCGTAAAAACATGAAAATTGAGTAACATTACGGGGATGGAGGTCTATGTTGGAGCTGATTTTTTTTCATAATCATCCATGTGTAAGAATCTACGGATTCTATCGGATGTGGACATGAATATACAGATGATAATTAATGATTGCTTTGTCGCAGGGGCGCAGCCAGGATTTGTCTATGGGGGAGAGGGTCATAGGCAGTAGAAAGAGCGAAAAAAATTCTACATTTCAGGGGCCGGTATCGCTACATGATAGAAGATATGTTAAATTCTTAGAAAAAACTGAAATGCATAGAAAACTAGGATATGTTCACGGTTATGTCACAAAATTAAAACTTTTTTGAGATTTTAGTTTGTAAAATGAATAATTGAATAATAATGATGAATAATAATCCTCAGTGATATTTGGATTTCCTGTTTTGATAGGGCCAATTTCTCTTACATTGTCATTATTTCTCTAGGTGTAAGGTTTTTATCATTGTAAATATTGATTTCGAGTGCCTTTGAGAGTTTTTTGAAATCAAAAGAAGGTTAATTAAACTTTCCTTCAACTGTTAGTGAATGTAAGAAGAAATAAATTAGTAGTAGTGATTTAGGAGATGATATTGAAACGTTAGTATTTTGGAGGTAGCACTACAATTTGGACAACCCAGTTACTTTGAAGGAAACCGAAGACCAATCGTAGCGGTGACGGATGAATTTTTCCTCTTAAATTATGTTGTTTTATAAATACGACATATTCTGATTATTGAGTTAAAATGTCGACAGCACAAAAACACCATAAAAATATGTCTATGTAAGAACCATCCAATCCGCCTTTCGGCGTGTGGCAGGGGGTGCATACAGCTTAACCCTATTTTCCTAATCGATTTCTTTCGCCTATCATCCGCGGAAAAAATGAATTCTTGATGCGATTCCTTCTAGCATTTATTTCTCTAATCTTCCTCGCAGTATCAGAGCGGCACACATCAACAGGGAGGTCGCATTATATCGATTGCATCATTTGAGAACCTAATTTTTCTTAACTTACATAGTAAATTTATCCTTAGAATTAGTCTTCTATCTCTTACTATGATTACGCGTACTGATTCATCTGAGTAACACTCACCGTTTTATCATGGCAATTCTGTACAAATAGTATCGTATACAACCAATCAAACAAATACCGTACACGAACTGTAATATAAAATTAATAATCAGTATAATCGCGAAACAGTATTTTCTCGTTTGGCTAGGTTGAATAAGAGGTTATATGACTTTTTTCTTTGAAACACGATTAGCATCCCCTCAACGATCTACTAGTCAATCTTTGCATTCTATTCAATTTCCTATCGCATCTCCAATATGTTCTTTCAAAGATAAACAATAGCTAAACGTGACTCTTCGGTATTTTGTGTGGCGCACTAACACTAAGGGTTGTCGCGAAATTTGTTGCTGCGTGGAAATAACGTTTTTGAAAGATATCTAACATCCTTACGCTTTATATACATCATTCACAAAAAACTCTAGGTGCGTCTTACAAGATTTGCCTTTATGGAATCCGTGTTGGATCAGAATGATTCCTATCTTTATGGTAAGAGACTGAATAATGGAGCTTGCTATAATATGCTCCATTATTTTGCATACATTCGAAGTTAACAAAAATTACCCATAATAATCTGATCATTCTTAGGCCCCGGAGTGACGTTTAATTTTTTACACGATATTGGGACAGTACCCTCATTAATTGATTTCTGATAGAATTTCCTATCAATCTGTTGCAGTGAATTTCCACTCGCATCAACTTATATCTCTATGGAAATCATCTCCGAATCAATGCGAGAGGTAAAACCGTTAACTCGACCATCATTTAATGAGAAACATTTCTGGAAGTACGGGTTAAGTAAGTTAGCTATTTCTGCCGATTTATTTAAGGCAATTCCCTCTTCGCTTATAATGCTAGGAATAGAAAACTGACCACCACGAGTGTCACGCACTTATGACCAAAATTCTTTCTAATCGCCAACTAGTGATATTAACAGGGTTCGAGATCTATATTCCTGGTATTCTTTTCGTGATCCTTCCTCAAATATCTTTTGCACTTCTCTATAGTTTTGATCACTAAGCTCATGGATCTCATCACACGGTTTAAGTTTTCTCAATCGCGAGTGAATGACTCCTATGCAACGCTTCAAACTTCTTCCTCGTCTCACCTACTGTTTAGAAGGAACATATTTAACTAAATCTACTTTGATTATTCGTCGAAACTCTACCCAACTATCTTTTACTGTATTTTCTCTCGAAAAGCGTAAAAAAAAAATATCCAAGCCTTCGTTCAAATAAAACCTTAAACTCAGAAATAATTGCTTTGCGAATTACACACACTTGCCTCACAGGCTTAAGAGATCTAACCGCTACTACTACATTCATCCCTACTATTATGACATCATGGTCTGACTGTACCGTCAACTACAGAGAAGCTAGTTATTATTTGTGGGTGGGAAGTGGCTAGTAAATATAAATTGATACCTTGCTTCGCACGATTCGTTCGAGTTTTCGTCATATTTACCTGATCTAAACCATGCAACGAAAAAGTAAGATGTATTTCGTGAATTGTTTTCCCACTGCTAGTGCTGGAGAATTTTAGATTATCCCAATGAATATTGGTTAGGTAAAAATCTCTTCCTACGGCGATGATTGGATCTTTTATTTTCTCACCATTTTTCTGTAGGGCATCGGATAATACAACAATACATCCTATTTTTTCATCGGGAGGACGACACAAAGAACAAACATTAATTTTACTTCCGTTTTGTCTTTGAATCGAGCACCAAATGATTTCGCTCCTGCTATTTTCTACGAACTCATCGCGCACACTAATTACATGAGTCCATACTGCTATAAAAAGTCTACCACTAGATCTACATAGTTATATTTTCGGTATATCATATAATCGGGGGAAATATCTCGCTTAGAGTAATATCTTCGCTTAAGCAACTATCTTCCTAGTATGATATCCGCGCAAATTCTCATCGTAACGTTAAAGAATTCCGCCTGTTTATTACGTAAGCTCTTGCAATTTACTATTATTATTTTTAGATCTCTCAGTTCGCACATTAAAACATGGTTTCCTTTTTCGAATAACCTTTATCTTTTTTAAGTGAATTTTTCTTTTTCACCATTGCAATTTTTCTATTTTTTTGGGCTAAGCTCATGCATACCCTTTTGCCTATTTAAGTGGGCGTTAATAACTATTTCTACTGCTGAATAAAAGAATAACTTTGTCTGCATATATTCGCTCTATTCTCTAATATGTTCGCATCTAAACCGCAAAACTACGTAGTAAACAACATTAAAACTACGGTATTCATGGGGGGAGAGGGGGGCGGGAATGTTTTGGAAGAGTCCGTAAAGCGCACAGAAAGTTTAGTAAAATCAGCGAATGATAGCTGAGTATGGCGCCTAATATATGGATCTAAGTAGCCTTGGGAAGTATTTTTACATACGGAAATCAAGATGATCAAATTGGAAGTGGAAAATTTTATTCATCGCTACGGAGAAAGTAGAGAAGTGAATACCCGCCTCTTGGAAACTTTACTGAAGTAAAATCATACTTCAGAAAATATTCCCTGAAGGTCGCTCCGTTTCACAGCGTTAAACCCGTAGCTCGCATGTAATTCAGAGTAAGAGCGTTGATAAGCTTACTCCATGAGGCGAGAACGATATATCTAATGCTTGTAAAAGGACAGTCGAATTATCGGTTTTAATTTGCAATTCAGATTCCAACTGCTAGAATATTATGGATCCTGTTTGCGATTGCATTCAAGCTCATTAATCAATTACATTACAGCTCTGGACATATTGGATTGAAATTATCTGTTGTAGAGTAATACACTCACTGTAGATGAAATTCGTTTGAGTTGTGCGATGAATGAATGAAACATCTATATATATGTGATACCATTGCAATTTATAATATATTTTTCAGTCAGTATGGTTAAAGTGCATTGATGTCTCATGAGAAACACCATTTGTTATTACACAAATATTACTCCCTATTACATATAGCCTGATAGAGCTGAAAATTGTTGATTACTGATTCCACTATTTAAAAGCTAATAATAGTGATGACAATTCCTGTCTAAACGTTAATTGCTAAAAAGCTCTTGGAAAAATTAACTCCTTTAACTCACGGATAAGATTGGATTTATCGAAAGGATATTTTTAATACCTTATGCAGTGGAAAACTACACTGCTCGAGTGAAAATAGAAAGTTAAGAATAGGACACATCTTAGTTGTTTCTGAATTCGAATTTTTAAGTGTTGAATTCTCTTTGCAAGAATTCTATTCCATCACAATTCTACCATTTAGACCTTTAATTAGCGAAATAATATCTCAAAATGTTCATTTTAACGTCTGATATTCCGCTATCAAACAATCTTGTTTGTAACTATCTCCCAGTGTATTATATTAACATTCCACACAACGTTTTTATCACGGCTAACTTTAAATAATAAATGGCAAAAAATGAAGGCATTGAGGCTAAGGCACTACTTGGAAATCTCGCGAAGGTGAGTCTTAAATGTCTGCATATATATACGATACTAAAAGTCTATTTCCCATTCGTAAGGATTTTGAATATTGCCGGTTTTACTGCCTCTATACAGAGTTGCCGAATTGTCGGAGTTAGAGTGATTTCAGTTAGTTTCCACGTAATCCGCGCTCTCACCCCAACTGGTGTTGCGATAATTGTTTCCCCCACTGTACATCTAATGTATCGAATTTCAATTCAATTATGGTTATCGATCTCGGTATGGACAATACATGGAGATCGTGACAATTTGACTTTATTTGATATTTGACAATAGAGAAAAAAGATATAAAGATTCCTTCGATAGAAAGAGGAGATATAATAATTCTAATATATTAATAATCGCTTCTTGTCTGGCATGGCGTATGCCTTGGTGGGAGCATCAGAGACGATAACAGGAATGAGGGATGTCGGTGTGTTCTTTTTTACACACCACTTCCGGATTATAAAGCTGATACATTAAATGTAAAAATGATCATCAAAAAAATTGCGCATTGCTGGAAAAAATTACTCATGTATAAAGGGTAGATTATGATACAATTTGATGTAAATATCATTGCCACAAGTTGCAATGTATTGGAGAATTTAGATGATTAAATACAATGTGACGTCACCATCTGCTGGTTGCGTACTCAATTTTCATTTTGCATCGCTCCAAGTGCAATTGAAAATACTTGGAAGAAATAAATAAATAGGAAATTAGTTCATAAAATTGACCACAAACTGCGTTAAAAACCATGTTTCTACGTAGCAAAGTTACGAAGAAAAAATGAATATAGTTCTCCATCGCTGAAGTACGCATTTTATAACATCGACATAATTCATATGTTTTCTTTTTTTAAATAAAAAAGTTATTTGTATTAAATTATTTACTTTAATCAATTAATTGTTATATTGTTTATTGATATCGTATTAATTATTGATATATTTTAGAAGTAAACGTCTCGAAAAAGATTCGATTCCCATGAATACATCGAAAATGGCAAAGGTCTATTTACTGATCAAACTTTTTAAATTAAACTTTTACATTAACGCGATATTTTAAAAAATTACAAGGAAAATTGGAACTTTTGTTTATAAACTTCGCCACTACTACCATCACTTGAGGAAAATTGGAACTTTGGTTTATAAAATTCGACACTAATGCCATCTCTTGAGGAGAATTGGAACTTTCGTTCATAAACTTCGCCACTAATGCCATCTCTTGATGGAAATTAGATTTTTTGTTTATAAGCTTCGCCACTAATGCTATCTCTTGAGGAGAATTGGAACTTTTGTTTTTGAATAAATCACCACATTGGTGCACCCATCCTTATTTGAACATCTTTCGTTATTAGAGTATATCATTAGTATCTTTCTAAGGAATGACTTCATCCGTGGCTTTTAAAATTACCTCCTCTTCTAAGGAACAAAAAATCATTTATATCAGATGACATTTTCTGGTAGGCTTACATTTAAGCCTGATTTCGTTATGTATGTATTAGCCAAGTATTCAATTGAATGCGTCACATACCGGAGAGTACAAATTCGGCTGCATTAAAATATTCTGTAGACTCTTCATTAAAGTTGATATTATAATTGAATTTGCTGAAATCAAGTTATATACCAAGGTGGAAAAATGAAGACGTCAACTTACAATTTTTTAGACCAAGTGATAGGTGGTTTAACCAGCGGAGAGGTGATGCAAAACCCAGTCTTACGCACTGAGTGTTCAAAGGAAACAAAAATTTTCCACGAATTGAAATTTTGAATGGGCATTGCATAACCAGGTATGAGATTCGTGGGATTCTATCACAAGAGAAAAAATTGGCTGCTTCGAAAAGGAAGCGGAAGAATTTAAGTCACAGTTTCATAGTTTCTCAAATTTATTTCAAGTCATCAAGTCACAGTTACGACAAATATGTGCGTAACTTACGCGCACAATACCTTTCAGCTGACTGATTTGCTTCCAAAATGGTATATTATTAATAATATAATCGAAAATTAATTTTTACTGATATCTTGTATTGCTCCAATACTTTTACAAATTTCTACGGAAACCCGGTTATTGAATTATTTTCGTAACTATACAGAAAATTTACGGGTAATTATAAAATATGGATCGGTATATTTTATATCATCCCGAGTAATGAAGAGCCTACTGTACAGACTTTTAATCGTCCAGAATGCTTAATAAAGGAACAAGTAACTTTGCAATTGTCGCTAACTCATCTTGAGATGTGCCCTCCGATAACAGCCCTAAAATAATACAATCCTAATTTATGCAACTTATAATGGTCATTTTACAAAAAACTACATAGACTTTAACTTAAGTTTTCATGATAGAGGCCTCGAGCTATTAGCGGACTGTGAACAAAATTTTCGGATGTCCATCTGTACCTTATGAAATCCAAACTAAACTCTCCTTCGAACTGTTACCTGTGAATTTCTGAAAAGCACTATTCAAGAGCCTAGCTTTGCATTCACACCCTCAAAACAGTCACATGCAGAAGATATATACGTTCAGGTCGTTTTGAAGTACATTGCAATCGTTTTCTGACAAAATCTCTTTGTATATCAGGATATCGTCGGCATATAATCTTACATTACTCTTTACGTTATCTACAAGATCGTTAATGTAAATTAGAAATAAAATCGGACCAATAACACTTCCCTGTGGAGCTCCTGACGAGATGCTTATTTCGTCCGATAAAACCCCGTCTAACGCAACTCTCTGAGATCTGTTTTCTAGAAAAGATTTGGTCCTTCTGATAACTTTTTCGTCGATCGCATAGGCACTCAGCTTTTGGATAAGCTTTTCGTGAGAAACTGTGTCGAAAGCTTTCCTGAAATCTAGGAAAACTGCGTCTGATCTAACATCGCCGTCTGCTGCTTTAGATACGTCATTCACAAAAAGCGCTAACTGGGTCTCACAAGACCTACCTTTCCGGAATCCGTGCTAGCTCTGACTGATTGCTCCCTTTTCGGAAAGAAAGTGCATGATAGAGCTCGCTATAATATGCTCCATTATTTTGAAAAATATTGAAGTTAATGAAATAGGCCTATAATCATCTGGTTTTTACGCGCGCCCTTTCTTAGGCAGCGGAGTGACATTTGCTTTTTTCCACGACATTGGAACGGTTCCCTCATCCAATGATTTCTGATAGAATATCTGTAGAAACGGAGCAATTTCATCGGCTAAAATTTTTATTACAACAGCGGGAATACCTTCAGGTCCTGGCGCCTTTTTTCTATCAATCTCTCGCAATAATTTTCCAATTCCATCAACCGATATCTCGATGGGACACATCTCTGAATCAATGCGCGAGGTAAAATCCTTAATTTGTCCATTGTCTACAGTGAAGCATTTCTGGTAGTGCCTGTTAAGTAAGTTAGCTTTATCTTCTGATTTATTTACGGTAATTCCTTCTGCGCTTATGAGGCTAGACACAGAAAACTGACCTCCACGGTTCTCACGCACATATGACCAAAATTCTTTCTGATAGCCACCTAATGATTCTAATAGGGTTCGAGATCTATATTCCTGGTATTCTTTTCGCGCTTCTTCCTTAACTAACTTTCGCACATCTCTATATTTTTGTTCCTCGAGCTCATGGTTATTTCCGCATGCTTTTAGTTTCCTCAATCGCGAGTGAATGACTCTTTGCTTCCTATGCAATGCTCGTAATTTAGGTTTCGTCCACCGTGGCTCTTTACGCTCACGCACGCTCTTAGTAGGCACGAATTTAATTAAACCTTCTTTGATTATCCGGAGAAACTCTATCCAACTATCATTTACTGTATTTGCACCCAAGAAGCGGAAAAAATAATCCTTGCACTCGTTAATATAAATCTTAAACTCTGAAAAATTAGCTTTGCGAATTACATATACTTGCCTCGGTGGCTTAAGAGATTTAACCGCTACTGCTTTCATCCCCGCCATTATGACATCATGGTCTGAAATACCGTCAACTATTTCGAGATTAGTTATCAATTGTGGGTGGGTGGTGGCTAGTAAATCTAGGATGTTACCTTCACCCGCACGAGTCGTTCGAGTCTTCATCATGTTTACCTGTTCTATCGCATGCAACGAGAAAGTATCGATTAATTTTTGAGAAAATTTTCTCTCTCTACTAGAGTTGGAGCATGTTAAATTCCGCCAATTAATATGCGGTAGGTTAAAATCTCCTCCTACAACTATGATGGGGTCTTTTATTTGTTCACCGATTATCTGTAACGTCTCGGATAAATCGTCAATACAATCAATTACAAAGAAATTCCACCTGCTTATTACGTATGCTTCTGCAATTCACGACTATTATTTTTAGATCTCTCAGTTCGCGCTTTAAATTTGGATTTCTGTTTGGAATAACTGTAACATTTTTTGAATTGAATATCTCTTCATTGTCAATGCTTCTGTTTCTATTTCGGGGACTAAGATCATGCGTTTTTATTTGCCTATTTACGTTGGTGTTATCTATAATTCCTACCGCTGAATATACTTTCTGAATATTTTTATTCCCCTTTAGATTTAAATTTTTCCCTCGCAACTCTTTCTGCGTTATATCGCTCTCATTTAAACTGGAAGAATTGGACTATAAATCTGCCTGAGGTGGCGTACTCTGATAATCGTCTAACCTAAAAAAATCCTATTTACCTCGAAGATCCTACGTGCCACCAGCTCCGCAGCCCGGGCAGTATAATGAACGCCAGAACGATTGAGAGGTAGCCGACATGAATCAAGAACCGGCCTCAAATCGACGAACCCGACCCCGTTGCTCCTACAGAAGTCCCGCAGTCTTTGGTCCAGGCCGACAATGCGACTCCAAACCTCAGAACCACGGTCCGACCGCGGAACTATGCTGCAAAATGACCTCAACCATTTAAGACCATACAAACTAACTAATGCAATTATAAATATCTTCCCTGTAAGATTTATTTCAAAACTTTAGTAAGAAATCAACAAAGGACAACAACAAATCTTAGTTACCTAAAATTTCATACATATCATCGATATTTACATCTGCTTTCACACGCCTTGTTTCATTCTTCATTTGTCTACTCGTTTGCCCTCTCATTGGTTGAGATGAAGCACGTGACCGTCACTTTCGGAAATGCACGGATGTTTCCCCTTAAAGTGGGTGGGGGAAGTCGGTTTGGTCGTTTTCTGCCCGACGATGTTACAGAATAGGATTTAGAGGCAGAGTCGGTGAGAGATCACGATTTCCTCTCCAGTCAGTTGGATTTGAAATCGAACCAACTGCTTCCAAACCAACAAGTTACATAATATAGCCCCAGGGACGGATTTGAAAGTCCCTATGGCGGTATTCCGCCCAATGGGCGGGTTGCTTATTCAATGGCCGCGATTCAAGCTACCTTCGAAAACTGCGGCAAAGTTTTTTGTTTGAGCGCAATTATTTTAATATTTAGTATAACGGTTCTTCCGTTCCTCCCCCCGAAAAGCAAATAAGTACATCGTTTCATGGAAAATGGAAAGTAGCCGCTAGCGCGATTAATGCGGTGTTTACAGCTGAAAGGGCTGATTGTGAATTACATGACCGCGATTTGGGCTTTCTCAGATTACCCTAACAACGTTCCTTTTTCCAGCGCAGTTGTTCTTACATTCGGACATTGTGTATCCTTCTTCGCCTAGTGCGCCTACATTGCTTGTAGGCGCACATGAGCTTGAAAGAACCCTCTCAGGAGGCTAGCACGAGTCAAAGTGAAGAGAACGGAGACAATCACTGCGTATACCAAGCGATCTCAGATCGGTGCTGCCAAGTCAGTTCGAGTTGGTAAACAGAAACGCGCTGAGTAGTGCGGGCTAGAATGATCTATAAGTGGCCCAAGGTTCAGCACGACATCGGTCGCCTCGTTGTTCTTGCGGAATCCGCTTCTCTTTTGTTAGCGGACGAAAACAAATACAATCGCAATAACTCCTGGCGCTTCCCGCAAATGTACATACTTAGTCATAACTGAAATTGTAATTGGCGAGAGCAGTGGTAGAAGAGAAGGAAATATCTTTGAAATGTCCAGCGACAAGAAGAGACATATTAACCTTAAATATTAATCTTATATTTATATATAAATGGCTGTATGTGTGTATGTATATTCCAGAATATCTCAAAAACTAGACGACGCACAATGTTCTAACTAAAACACCATTAAAAGTCTACCCGGGGATGATCAAGTGGTACTTTAAATTTGCTTAAAGTCAACGGTTCGAACCCAGACGAGTAAAACAGTTTTTTCATAAGAAATAAACGCAAAGTTCGTTTTTTTCGCTGTAAGGTTCATTTCTTTTGCAAAACTAAATTAGAGAGATCAGTCGTAGGAAGTCGAAACTATCATCAAAAGAAGGGAAATTGAATAAAGATTCTTATTTTGGTCGTTGAATATCACTTGCGATTCGAAATTGCGAGAATATTGATAAAATATACTAAAATTTTGTCTAAATTACCATGCGTATACAAACTCATTCCCTTGCAATAATTGATTTATTCGTTGTTTTTAAGTGCTTCCACTCCATATTCATTTACTATCCTTCAATTATCGGTGTTGAATCTTTGTATCTATTTTGGCATTTTGATTGCTTTTGTGGTTCGTGTTTATGTTACACATTTTAAGATTGAGATACGAGTCAGCTCCAAAATACATTTACTTTCCGTATAGAATATTCATCTTTCTTTGAGTGAAATATAATTTATTTCTGTCCTTTACGTTTAATGCTTGATTCATTTGTCCTCTTGTACTTTTGTCTTCTTCCATGGTCCTATGAGATTGATACTACATTGTCGGTTCGAGCTGCCAACAGATCGAGCAGATATCGCTTTGTAAACGCAGTGAATCTCTTTAAAGCGCTAATAATGTTTGACGAAGAAAGATCCATATGGATCAGTTCTTTCCTTTCATATGAAAAGAATAAATCGGAAACGTCTGTAAAAAGTTTGGCGGATTTGGGCTATTTCAGCGCGATCTGGAGGCGGTATTTTTGGATCAGGATCTGGCAACCCTGCCCACCTTCCTTACCGATTTATTCTGTTGTGAATATTCGGATTTATTCTGACTGTGAAATCGTTCTCTTCTTTTACGCTGAAGGATACTATAATGTTACCCAAAATCGTACCCCGTTATTCCGGCTTAACTTTCAACCCATTTTGCTGCCATTATATGGAGAAAGTTTGAAATCTGACGATGTGATAGTTGCCTTCAAACATCATATACAGAGAATGTTGATATCTACATGTCACATGCGAAGCCTTGCTATCCATAACTTGGCTCGTTAAATATTTTATTTTTGAATAAGGATTATGATATCTCAGAATTTCATTTCTATTATGTTATGAGATGGGAATTCAACACTACAAGAAACATGATATAAAAAATAAAAATGCTTACTTCAGTGTAATTCCGTTCTTGTTTATAACGTTTTTCCGGTTCTTAGGCAGAAACTTGAGGTCCCAACTACAGCAAATACACCCTATGTTTTTCGTATCTTGAGGCTATTTTCCTTGGTTCGGTAATAAAATAACGTTAGATCGAGATTTCTCTGTACTAAAATGTTAGTAAAAAATATCGCTCACTTTAAATCACAGAGATCGGCCTAACAGCTCCCAGAATATCCTAATCTTAAATTGGAAATCTCCCGAAATGAACATCTCAGTAGGTGGTAAGGCATAGCCATGAGTTCTACATCCCTAGTTTGTGCTGCCAACATAGGAAGGGTGTGCTGGCTCGCGTCTATGGGATGACTACTTCCTAACAAATGTAATAGCTAAAAATAGATGTTAATCCCAGCAAACATATTACCGAAAGAAAAAGAGGTCATGCCATAAATGCACATTTTTAAGGCTGCATTTTATGGCAAGATTTACAAATTTATATAAAATCAGTAACCACTGAAGGCATATCCAGCCATTAATCTGTTGTACTGAATTTATTTCTTAACACCAGTTTAGAAACTTAACAAATGAAAAAGGGTGACTTTAGTAAGTTCCAACAGAAAAATAAACTTTCTTAGCCAAGGAAAAAATTCCTCAATTCACAAAATTTTTTCAGATTAAATGTCCCTTCCACAATTCACAGCTGAGTGCATGCATCAGCATATCCCAATATATTAAATGCACCACATGTAATGTTTAGGAAAACTACCTTAAGATGGTGTAATCGGTTTTTTGCTAGCTTTTAGAATGGTCTTGTTGACCCAACTTTAACGTTTGGCTAGATAACTAATTATGGCTTCACACAAAACAATTGTGAAGCACTTTTCTTTCAAGTACTATCCTGGTACCCATATTAACTTAGTTGAATCTCTGACTGAACCACCGTCAACACCTAAAAAGACTAAAGCAGCAAATGTTTCAAAAAATAAATATTTATTTCTGTTAACAGAATTCATTAAATTTTCCTATTAAAAAAATATATAAAATTCTGCAAGTTTTTGGTCTGTGAAGCTATACAATTTTTAAGAGCTTTCAAAAGTTAGTAGTTTTAGACTGTATATAAATAGAATAACCATTAACAACATAGAACTCAACGTAATCAAAACAGCGATCTCTTATAGTAAATTTATAACTGAGCAAGATGACTCATTCTTTTAAATGAGAAAATATTATCGATCAGTCAGGAACATCTAAATCTCAGAGGACTACATCTTATAGGAATCTTATTCAAATTATTCATAAAAGAGAGTTCATAACATTGGAAGAGTTCCTGCTCTTTTTGAGACAGGCTTATGCCTAAACCATTTATTCTTGACAACAAATTTTTTTGTAGTTTTTGATGGACGAAACAACAGCCAAGAAGATGATTACTTACACATACCATTTGAAATGTCCTTCTGAAGAATAACTACTTACCAACCACTATTAGGTAGTTCAGAATTCAGCCAAAAGATATAACAAGATTTCAAACCCTGTCACGCACTCAGCAAGGTATTGACAACAAACTCCAGCTATTCATTTGAATGAAAACTATCGGCAGCATACTACATACAATGGTTAATATACATATACTAAGAAAAACACAATGGCAAATTTAAGCAATTAGACCTGTTTAATTATTCCAATAAACAAGTAAAAGAAAAGGCTAACATAACAGTTTTAACCCAAGAATTACTTTTAAGACCTCAAGAGGTGTAGGATACATGTATACAAACTTGGACAGTACACCACTGTTAAGCTTCATTACTGCCGTAACAGCTCAGGAATGTACTGCCCATGACAAAGTCAACCTTAATTAGAAATTATGAAATTGAGTACCTCTTAACTCTGCCACTAAATACTACAATTATTAATAGTAGAATGTATTTTAACAAGAAAAATCTGCATTAACATAAGCTGATAGATATACATTCAAAGCAATTTAAAACAGGTCTAACCCTTAGCTGACTTTTTGATGGTAACTAAAATTAAAAGCTAATATTCGCGTAACGCTAAAGAAATTGTAGGTTAAAGTGTAAAATACATTTGATAATAGTTAGCAGAAGGTTAAAAGTAAGCTTGCTCCCAGAATATAATGTTTGATAAAAAGAAAGCATACAAGGATCAGATAGAATAGCGCATTGCCAGAATAAATTGAAAATAGAATTCGGTTGAAAAAGAAAAATTTAATTCAGAAACCCTGAAATCCCACTTTTGTTTACATTTTACCCAATATATGTTTAATGTGACATTGGAACACATTACCAAAAAAACTACATACCTACCATGGAGTATAATACTTGTAAATTTTGACCATCCATTATTCACATATGCATTTTGAGGCATACAGTATCAGCCATATTTTACTGTTTTTATGTATTTTTAAAATCATTTCTCAGATTTACTATATTTAAGTAAACATTACCTTTGATTTAAAATGTGCCACCAAAGGCTTCAAAGGTCTTTTCCCAATTTTCTTTCATTTTCCGATTTTTTGTTTATTAAAAATTAAATGGAAATCGTGGCTGCCTGACAAAAATATTCAACGTGTGGGAAGGAAGTGCTCGTTTTTCATTATAATCAAAGAGTTGCTGCTAGCAAAAGACTGACTCAGCACTCCAACCTCCAGGCAGACCTTGGAAATAATACTCAACGTAAAATTTGAATTTACATGAATTCCCAAAAACTGACTTCAAATCTCACAATTTCCATTAAAATGGCCGTCTCCCACCTATGCAGTCATTCATTAAAATATGCAACGTAAAATCCATAAACAGATAGAAACAAACATTACAATTGTCCACGGGATGATGCTTGCGATCGGTCACATATCAGATGGATCTGATAGTATATTTTTGTATTTTTCATTTAATGCCTTTCCTCAGTTGATCCTTCTGGTGATAAACCCTTGAAATAGAGAATTCCTTTTTTTATATATCGTGCGCGTAGCTAGTTATTCTCGGAGACTGTTGCCCCTGCCACGTCCATCCTTAGTGGTTTGGATTAATCCTTCTTAACGAGGGAAGCCTGCTTAGCCTGGTGGGCCTGCAATACAGCCACTGCTTCCTCAACCTGAGAACAAATACAACAAAATGTTATTGTTTCTGAGAATAAGCAATTCACTAACACTCCATTAAAAACTGAATACCGCGCAATGCATTCATCAAGAATCACATCCAAAACAATGTTTCAGTAAATCTTGAGCCAGGACCAAGATTACATTTGAAAATAGAATATTAACCCTCGCGCACTGAGTGCACCATTGTATACATTTTCATTCGCAACTTTTTTATCTTTCCTTGTAATCATTCTGTGTCCCACAAGTCTTCCTACAATAATGTTCGCTATGTACCACCCAAGTTTCGCATAAATTGGGTTCAATTTACGGCAACAAAGGAACTCTTTTGAAGCTCATGTCGCGCTGGCGCACCCCGTGCCCAGGTTCAACTGATTATTTTACTGCGAAGAGGAGTAATTTTTATTGGGACAATAAGAACATTTCTGTGTAATAATATGAATGTGAACTGTGAAGGTTTGTGTACAACTTTGTACATAAGTTATTTCCTTGAAGGTTTCAAGCTTTTAAAAATGTTAAAGCGTGATATATTGTTCATCATTAAAAATCTATTAAAAAACAAATGCGATCAATCAATTTCCAAGGCTTAAACTAACATATAATGGGAATAAATTATAAATTTAAAGAAATCTGATTTGAAGAAAATATTTAAAAAATAAATCACAGGCGCACGGAATGCCCTGGGACGACTGCTCGTGTTACGCCATGGGGTGCAAGTGCTTGAGGGTTAAGAAACAAATAGGGACTCTCTCTAGCAGAAAGAGTGGCAAATAAACATAAACAGGATTGAAAGGCTGTTGATAGGAGAAACTTTGTAGAAACTAAGTAAAAGATTGTGATTGGCAGATAATATATATAGTATTTACTCGAAAGTATCATGTACCTTTTCGAGTCATATTTTTAGCCTCAGAAAAAAAATTGGGCTCACGTTGGTGCACTAGATTCAGATACAATAACACTCATTCACATGTCCCACGGCACAGGGACGGCCGCATCCTTGGCTCACCCTGATTCTATGCAACTCTTCACATGTTTCACCGAAGCGCTATTGATGTTTTCATTGCCCCCGATGATTACAGATTAAACTTTCAGCTGATACTTTTTAATCGAAATGAAATAAATGCAACACTCACAGTCTAATCTCACACAAATGTAAATAAACTATAATATAAAGTAGTACATAGAAGAGAAAATAAAATCTTTCTCAAAATACTCTCGGGCGTTCTACTTGTCTGTGACAAAGATTCGCAAGAGATTTCTTTGACAAACATGGCAGTTCAACTCAACCGATAGTCTCTCGAAGGCAGTCACAAGAGAACAGTTGAAAACTCTTGTAAGAACGATTCAGAATGAACCGATAGTTACAATATGAACCAATTTGAACTCACTCTATACAATTCAAAACAGCCAATAGGAGACAGCCCAACCAATTTCTCCTGATCTCATTCAATCCGATTGATCTTCTGAATACGATCACATGCTTGAATTGATTTGAAGCAAATGATCTAATTAGGTTTGGGAAATCGATCTTCTCATTGAAAACTCCCATCTCTAACATGTAAACACTTAAACGGAGCTGCAAATGTTGTGACCACATGTCTAAAGGTATGCATTACATTCACGGGCAAATGATTGTTCAATTTCCGATGCCTGAATTTTGGGGCATGTGTTACGTTCAATTGAGAGTTATTTTTGAGCAAATACGGTAACTAGTAGGCTTGCAGTGAGCAACAGGAGGATTACAGGAGCATATTGATTTTTTGCAACTATCTTTGAAATGAAAACACCACATTCTCATAATTATGGGTAAGGAAGGGAGTAAAAATAAATTGTGATGTGTGTTCAGATTATTGAGTGTTTGGAGAGTGATAAATGACCAGGAAATACCCTTTTCTGATAAAAATAACAACATTGAAGAAATATCAATTTTAAATGTTAGTGCATAAAATAAGTAAAATCAGACGTCTACCACAGAGGAGTTCATTACTGAAAAATCAACTGATATTAATATAAATTTATTTAAATATTTTTATTTATACAGACTCTTAAACTTCGATTACTTATCAGTCACCTTGAAAGTGATTGTTGCAAATAACCAGCACTTCCAATGTTGATATTCTTTTGCATTTAATAACCTACAGGAATAATACAAATATATTCATTTCAAGTGAATACTGACCTTTGCTTTGAGAGATTCGTGATGCTCCAGCATGTGCAGCAACTCCGAGTTGTCTATCTCAAGCAACATTCCAGTGATCTTTCCAGCCAGGTCTTGGTACATTCCCTGCAACAGCATTCCAAATTAAAACACACTCAAAAACAATACCTGATAATGCAAATGTCTTCATAAAATGAATAATAAATTACTTGTTATATAGACACTCAACTGAGTGAAGATTAGTGAAATTCAGAGAATAAACCAAATATAATATTACTATTTTATTGTGTGTACACCCTTTACTTTCAAGTTTTCAAGGAAAAGTACACTTCTATGATTTCAAACCTTGATAAAAATATTTCAATATAATATCAAATGCAGAAAACACCAGTTGAATAAGAAAGATTTTGGGTACACACATTATTAACAAAAGTATTGTGAAATACACATTTGCATGAAAATCTGAAAAACTTATTAACATATTTTCAAGAGTCTCAAAATGAAAATGGACGATAAAAAATTTCTAATGAAAACGTGCAAACTTATTTAGAAAAGAGGCTGCTTAACACTACATTTTTTACATTATCTATCAAATTTTGCTCTTAAGCAACCATATACATGTAATTAACCTTTAAAATGTCACAAACAATCATGCCTTAACCAGGGTTTAAACTCAAGACCCTGGAGTTGCAAGACTAGCAACTTAACTACTATGAGGATTTCCATTGATATTTTGTGATGGAAAAAACTGTACCTGAATAAGAGGGAAGAGACGCTCTCCAAGCATTTGCTTCTGATCGTGATGTGAGGCTGCGGCAAGCATTGTTGCGGTGAGAGGTTCTTGCCCCTGGATGTTCACAGCCTGTAAATATGATACCACAAATTAGAGAGAGCTCCCCAGATATTAACATACTGGTTCAACATTACACTTCAAACATGAATGACATCAATGGCTGGAAATGCATGCAAAGAATGACAATTATAAACTTGAGGCTTCACCTTCGCTTGAAATAGAGAAATATCAGAGATTAGATGTCTCAAACATTGAGTAGACTAATCTCTTAGTCTTGATGCTCACCGAAGTAACAATGAAACAACACAAGATGATATTACTAATTATCGTATGAATTGCCCATCAAATCCAAAACAGATTAAATTAGCATAAAACTTTAAGCACATCTTTAGATGTATTTATAATTTGGTGCCCTTTCTTCAATGTTTATTAGCAAGAATACAAATTTTTATATTATTTTACTTTATTATTAATAGAAAACACTTTATTTTGGGCAGAATTAAACGGCACACATTGAAAAGGGAGAATAGCATAGCATTTCAATTGAAAGCACTTGAAATTGAAAAAGTAATCAACAGTTAAAGATGACAGTGTAAAAAAAAAAGGAATTACAACACCAACTACATCAAGTAAATTCAACCAAAAAGTAATATCGCAAGAGAGAAAATATCAACAGAATTTCTTACATCAGTTTTTAGCAAGATTCCAGAAAAATTTCTTGCTTCAACAAAAAGATGAAAGGTGGATATGGAAGCCCAATGGCATGACACAGAAACATATACATAAACTGAAGAGTTAGAAATGAACAAAAAAGTAGGTTACTAGCTTAAGGCTGATAACCAACTACTAACTCAGTTCATCACTCATCCACTGACATAGAAACAGATTTAACAACTTTGTAAAAGAAAGTAATAAATAATTCCATTCTAATCTACACAAAATTTTATAAGATAGTAAGAGAAAAGATGTTCCTTCACCAGACTCCAGATTCTCATATTTAGAAAGCAGACCATCACCAATTCTTCCCCACGTAGAACATGCCATAATGGGAGAAAAATTTTGTATACATACACTGACCTGCTGCACAGGTGGTGGCTGTGCAACTGGTATTGGCTGAGGAGGGTTTCTCATGTTTGGAGTGTACTTTATGCTTGTTGGGCGACCCTGGGCAGACACCGTTGGTGCCATTGGCCTTGGAGCCTGTACATTTGCCCCACCGACTGAAAACGAAAATTTAAATCAATCACAAAAATGATACAAAAAATCATTTTCTTCAGTAGTTATAGAAGATTATCTTATCACTACACAGCCTTTAGCAATACCTACAAATAATAAATAGTCAAATATATCTTTTTCTACACAAAATGTATAAAAATCAGTTCCCTAGACGTAATTCCCAGCAAGATGTGACCATGTATCACTAAATATTCTCTGATCTTAGATGCACAGTTTTGGAAGTCATACTGAGAAAAATAGTAATAAGGTGATCATTAGACACAAGAAATTTGCCTTGGTAGGCAAGTAGCCTTGGAGAATTTTTACCTAAAACCAAACAGGTGCCAGATTTACTAGTTAACGATTAACTAAGGATTGTTTCTATTATAATAGCTTGCATTTCTTATGATAATCTTTCTATAAAGCGAGGTGTCACAAGAAACATAATTTACATGCGGAAAATTCTACTTTGAACCATTTTCGTAAATTTTCTGTTATTTTCAATTGCTTTACAAAAGCAAATAATGTATCAAAAATCCAAGATGGACTTGATTTCCGGAAGCTCCAGAAATGGAAAAAAATGAACAAAATATGCATCAAGAAGTGAGATTTGAGAATATGATACAGGATAGAAGTCCAACTGCGTTGAGCTATAAACCCCAGAGAGAAACATTTAACTGCTTTAAAATTACAGCTAAATTGGATGGAGGCAAAACATTAAATCAACATTAATAGCTCCTTGAATACGTTCCAGTAACTAAGATGCACATGAATGCAGATAATTTAATAACTTTAGCTGGAATATGAAATTAATTAATCTGATTAAGTTCTACATTGAAAGACTAGCATAGAAACAATTTCTGCAGCAAGAAGAGCAGAAAGGATATATAATATTCAGGTTTAACAAAACACTTACCTCCAGCTTGCTGCCCAGTGATAGGTCTGGCAGAGAGTGCACTGCGAACAGAGCCTGGCTGGGTGGGTGGCGCACGAGGGGTGGTGCGGTACGGAGCCTGGACACCTGGGAATCCTTCAGAGAAATGTAGAAAATTAGCACAGGAATAAAACTTTAATTATTCAGCTACATATTGAGAAAACAATTCAAATGACTAACCGGAGGCAACCTGAGCAGAAGGGCGGACTTGAGGTTGTGCAGGCCAGCGAGGAGTGGCTCGTATCTGAGCTATTTGCGCCGGATTGTAGAAACGCTGCGGCTGAGGCATTGTTGGAACAAAGTATCCAGCGCTGTTTGGTTGGAAGATTTGTTGCTGTGGACAAAGTTGCGGAAAATCAATAAGGTAAAACTACCCTGTATTACAATTAGACAATGGTGTAAACATCTTGTACACCAACCTGGCCCATCTGTTGCATACGCATGTTAGCCATCCTCTGCATGTACTGAGAAGCCAAGTGTGCCTTACGATCTTCCTTGCGTTGAGCAAGAGCCACGTACAGGGGCTTTGATCCTACGATGCGTCCATTCATCTCAGTGACAGCTTTGGTAGCCTCTTCTGGAGAAGAAAAGCATACGAAACCAAATCCCTTGCTTCGCCCCTCTTCTAACATCACCTGTAAAGTTCAGAGTTACCATTAATCTTCACATAAATCAATCTCAGATGTTAAGAAACAGTTACTGTTTCCAAGATCACACAATCCACACAGTTAATGACATTAGTGAAAAATATATGAAGTTCATACACTCACTTTGGCACTGGTTATGGTGCCGAAAGGAGAGAATTCCTTCCGTAGGCGCTCATCATCAATTGTATCATCTAGATTCTTGACGTAAAGGTTCACTCCTTGGTATCTGTTCAGACGCTCGATCTTCAACTGCTCAAATCGCCTCTTCAATTCCTGCTGGCGCTCGGCTTTCTTTTGAGCACGGCCAACATACAGCAACTGGAAAATTGTGACATATTTAGCAGAAACGAATTCAAAAGCATTTAGCTGTAAAGTCAAAAAAAAAGGAACTTGTTTTACCATATTTACCTTTCCGTTGAGGTCTTTGCCGTTCATCTCATCCACAGCCTTCTCGGCTGCCTCTGGTTCTTCAAAAGCCACAAAACCAAAACCTTTAGACTTGCCATCATCACCAGTCATGACCTGACAATAAAATTGAAAGATGAGTCAAAATAACAAACCTTAACTGAAAAGAGCAAATGTCAATCTTCAAATTCAGTGTTGACAATAGAATAAAGATATGCTGTACGCATGATGTGTAAAAGGATGATGATTTAATACACTTACCTTGTGGCTAGTGATTCTTCCATATTTTTCAAACATCTCCCTTAGACGCTCATCATCTAAATCATCGCCAAAATTCTTGATGTAAACATTAGTGAAGCGTTTGGCTTTCTCGCCAAGCTCCTTCTCTCTTTCCTTTCGTGGGATGAATTTGCCAACGTATACCTTTAAACCAAAGATGCATTGTGAGAAAGATTATGGGTCTAAAGACAAGAGTATTATAAAACAAGACCAAAATTATTGTTTTGCTCTAATTTATCATTTAACAAATTGATTATTGTAGGTGTACCAGTAATCAATTCAATTGAAAATATTAAACATCTTACAATCAAATCTTATTAAGGAAGTTTATTATTTGTTTACGGTCTTAAAATGCAAACAAACAAAGAATTGTTTTCCTTAACTATATCTCTTAAGGTTTTAGAATGATATTTACAAAGATCAACAGAAAATATATTATCAACTAAACAAACTAAAAATTAATTTTTTAACTCAATTCTTTCCATTTCAAGTGTACCACTATTATGAACAAAATTTCTCCCATCCAAAAATTTGCTTATTTAACAGCTTCTGTGGCATGATAGATGTTAGGAAGATTCTACTAATTATGAAGTAGATATCTAAATAAATCCTTGTGGAAAACTCATATAAGAGCAAATTTAATTGAGTAAATAAATCAACCAAACATCATTTCAATTAACTGATCAGATCAATCATCCCTGAATTTCTTTAATTTTAGTATTATTTAAGTGTAACATGAATTTGATAAGTTAAAACTATATGATGACAAAGTCAAAGCAAAACGTCTAGCTAAATTATTAAGAAATTAATTGAAGATTCTGATGGTGACTGAAGAGACAGAATTGGTAAACAGCAAGTGAAGCATAATCATAACAGTGAGAGAACCGTAAATACCCATACTCAAGTATATATTCCAAATTTACTCTAATAAGATAGAACTGAAATTTAACTTGGCACAAGAAAGAGCGCAACTTAACCTAAGTTGTACAAGTGAAAAATAGTTTTCATTTAGGTAAGGCATGCTAATAGAGCAAAATAATAATTCCAGAAGGAGAATTGCTACAATTGTGCACGATAAGTATCACTTTACTCATTCATATGCCCACATTTCAATGCTATAGAAATAAGCATCAACTACTTATTTGTGGATATTACAAAAGAAAACCAATAGAAAGTTCTAAAAACTTTTCTATTTCCAGTATATTGCCCAAAGGTGACTTTCTTTCAATAGGAATACGAACAGGAAATCCTGGTTTTATTCAGTGCTAAATCATAAGCTTAAGGTGTCATTTAACAATTGCACTTCAAAGCATCTTGTTCATGTCATCGTACACGACATTTCTAAATATTTCTCAATACAGCTGCAGAGGTGCTGACATAAGTCATTATTCCATACCATGACTGTGTAACCATTGGCTGAAAAAATGCTATGAATTTTCAGGATAAAAAATTAACCTGCATAGCAAATTCATCACTATTACAACACTAAGGTTGAGAAATTTGAAAAATAGACAACAAAAATTGTTTCACGAAACCTCAGCAAAGAACTCCTGGCTCCTAGATGGTATTGAGACTGGGAATGTGAGGATTTTGTTGAAGAACAGTACTTAGTCACAAAATGCTCTTCAAATGTTTGTTACTAACAGTAACTATATAATTATATAGGATCTATATTCCAAAGAGGTTGAGACATTAATTACTGACATATATTCCTGTGAATTCATAATTATCATACGTATCAGAAGTGAAGTATACAACCGGTTTTCCCAGAATTAGCGTCATTTCCGTAAGATAGAAATCGGGCCGGTTTTTATCAAACTTACGAATATAACGGAGCTGGATCGCTTTCAATCGAAGTCATTGACATCTTAATTGAATTCAGAAACCCCACAATCGGAAATTATCGACTGCAATTAATTGCAAATTGCTATATTTACTAGTACCGAGCATGAAAAATTAATGAGTACAAATATTAAATAAAATGTTTCATAATGCAAGTTATATTCAACATGACTACGAAACTGGATTGCATAATTCCACCAACGATTGGATGGATCAAATTCAGACTCGATCAGACCACCACCTACTACAATACTAGCGACTACGGGAACGCCCAGCGCACCCTCACTTTGCTCACAGGTTATTCGGGTAAATTTTAAATAGAGGTTCTTGAAAACTATCCAGGTTGTCCGAATATTACAAACAAGCTCATTCAACTATATTAAACGAATAATTTACTAACACCGAATTGTATCAACTGATTTCGAGTAAAACAACAAAACAAGGGCATAACGCGTATGATCAATACTAAGCATCACCACCAGAACATTACCTTCTTTCCGTTCAGCAACATGCCGTTGACTTTGTCGATAGATTTGTTAGCCGCTTCTTCAGTCTCAAAATGTACAAAACCATACCCTTTAGATCCTCCAGTTTCATCAGTTGCAACCTATACGAAAGTTTGTCATCAGTTTCTCTCTTAAAAGGTTAATGAAGCATATTTGTTTCATCAGGTGTGTACCTTGCAACTCAATATGTTACCAAAAGCGGAAAACGTGTCATACATGGCTTTGTTGTCAATACTTTTATCCAAGTTTTTGATGAATACATTGCCCACTCCTGATTTTCGAAGAGAAGGATCCCTTTGAGACCACATAATTCGGATCGGGCGATCCTTGATTAAATCAAAGTTCATTGTATCCAACGCTCTTTCCGCTAGAGAAAATATAAAAAACGTCAATTGTCAAACCTGACAACTTCATTACACTCTTCATTAATTAACATATTTTTAATATACCATCAGCAGGTTGTTGGAAGTTCACGTAGGCGTATCCCAAGGATCTACGAGTTATCATATCCCTACATACTCGAATTGATAGTACAGGACCAGCTGTTGAAAATTTCTCAAAGAGCATGGCCTCTGTTACTTCCGGATGCAAATCTCCAACATACAAAGAAGCCATGGTATTTTAGATAATCCTAAAACAAGTGGTTGAGAAGTAAATATTAGTCATTATAACGGTTTTATTCCAATATATATGAAACATTTTGCATTAAGAACGAAAACTTACTCAGCAGAATCTTGAAGTAGACCACGTTGAACGTTAGCAGAATACACACGCAGATGGATTACAAGCAACTTGTTACCGATTTTCTAACTTTTACGATTTTTTTGGGTTTTAAACTTTTCTAATTTTTTTGTTTTTTTTTTAGAGTTATATCACGAAGTGAAGTTAGGTTGTGTGACCTAATTATTAGACACACAACCTCACGTGAACAAACCCTAACCTTACTGAGGAAGAGGCGGAGAAAGTAGGCCGCAGGTCGTATATATAGTTTCGCTGGAATGTCCCTCCGCGCGCGTTAAATAGTTTCGTAGAAAAGAGGAATTTGTTTCCTAAACATCGGTACATGAAAACTGTATGTAAACTATTACGATTTTAAGTAATATTTGTAATAAATATATACTAATTTTAATAATAATTTCCAATTTAAACATTTCCAACATTCTTTTATGTTTGGTTACCACGTGATATAATGTGGCGTCTGACAACCGATTGTATGATCTTGGTTATTTAGTAAATTTCAATTCAAAATTATTCTCTTCTATTTATTCTTTTCTACTGAAAGTAACTTGGGCGTTACGCTTATTTATATTTCAAATGAGCACGTGGTGCAAAAATGACAATATCCTCCTGAATATTCTCTGGCGGAGAATGAGTAAAGGTAATTTTATTTAGACGGTATATCTTCATCATAATGTCAGTTTTATGGTAAATGCAGCAGTTTCAAAGAGTCTTTGCTCTCAAATATTCACAGCGAACTACTCTTTGCGGAAAACAAACGAAGGCATTGTGAGTCATTTTTGTCATTAGGTCAAAATAAGGTTTTATGTCTGCGTATGCAAAATTTTTGATGGCTTGGCCGTTTTCGAAGTTCATCCAGCTACTATTTCTGGCGATTTTTTTTCTTTAAGCAAAAAATTTTCTCGTTAGGTACGCCCATTGCAATGCTGGCGAATATTACAGCAAATTATTTTAGTATAATTCTCGAGTCGATGATGATTCCATTGTCATGGCTACATCTCATTTTGCTATACTACATTACTTTTTTAGGACCCTGTGGTATTAGTTTCACGATTCCTTAAATATATTCTATGTCAATTTAACCGACGCGGAAATTTACTAAAATGTTAGCTTGTTAATTTCATGAGTTAAGATGACTGACTCCACAAAGACGAACACTCCGTTTATTTATAACACTTCTTCTCTACTGAATTGCTGTAACTGGGTTAGTAGTCATGTACTATCCACACGACTTAATTTATATTCTTTAAGTTGTTCATTTAATTAGTTTTAAGTTATGCCTTCTTTTGTTGATGGAATGTTTATGCCCACATATCTGGTAAATCTTCATATCAAAGTATTTCGTACCAGTAATGCCGTTACATGAAGAATGTTGGTAAAATTCTACTTTCACACTAAAAAAAACGCAAACAGCGTGAAAGTAGAATTTTACCAGAATGTTTTCTGTTTAAAGCCATCCGGTATGCTCTGGTATTTAGAAGGCGATCTCGAGAAATAACCGCAACGACGTATGCTGTCGTTGGTAATGTTTTAGAAACATACGGACGTTCACCAATTGGTTAAACATTTTTTGAAGAAATTGAATTTTATATCGTATCGTTTCCTATGGTTATATCTCCCTGATTTTATGGCATCTGGCCTTTCATTTTTCAAGACATCCATAATGCATACATTTGCCAGTTTTCTCGTTGTCACTAAAGATAAAGAGATATGTATTTGCTAATTTACTTCAATTTTTCTTTACGTTTGTAAAAGAAATCATTTGTAGCTTTATAATTTTACTGTAAACAATGTATTTAAAGCACTCAATTTCCAATTTTAAAAGCATGATTACAGAATAGGAAAGGTGTAGGCTGTCAAACACTTAGTGTTGGAGGACCTACTCCTTATTGATGATCATCTCAAAACCCTAAATTGGCGCTTGAATCATTTGGTATGATGAAAGGTACATCAATTTTCAGATTCAACCAACTCTGCTATTTGGTTTGTGTTAGCAAAAATTATTCCCTCTTTCCTAAAAAATGAAGGCCAAATTCGAAAATGACCTTGATGCATATTTTCCAGAAACAGCCAACTTCATAGCCGTTTTTGTAAGGGCATAGAATACATTTTTAATTCTTAAACTGTTTATTTATTCTCATTAACTTAAAAGTTCAATTATTCTAAATACTTTGTATAAAAAGCAGCTTTTTAAATAATTTATGTGCAAAGAGCGTTCCTAACCATTAAATTCTTATCAATATATAATATTCTTCTTATTGACTGAGAATTCCAAATTCCCTCAAACGTTTTCATTATAGAAATTGATATTTTACTTCACAACTTAAGAAGTATACAATATAAATGTAACTAGTATAAGATCTTTTCCTTGAATGTTTATCTTATTTACTAAAGCATTTAAAGGAAAGAAGGCAGTACAAAAAATTAGTTCAAATGAAGTTTTCAGGTGATGATCAAGCAAGAATGTATGAGCATGGATGCTGTTAAATAGAGGCAAAAATGTCACCAATTACTCCACCAAACAATATACTTAGAAACTATCCACGAAAAGAGATGGGTATATGTAGCATGGCACTTATCGTTCTGAAATAAAAATCTTTATTTGTCAAATAATTCATATAAGAAAAGAGAATTGTAAAAAAATTAAAAATCTCCATACATTTACACAAACAGAGAAAAAAGAAGTCACAAGTTTATAAACAACCTTGTTTCAATAATTTTCAAAAGATGAAAGATTGGCATTAACAAAACTTTGTTAAAAATTGTTAAGTAAAACAAATATTAGCAGGTAAAATGCGATAATTCCACATTGTTAAAATTTTAACAACAGTATATGAGTGATTCATATCCAAAAGTAAACATTGAATATTTAATCTCCACTCTTCCAGTAATCCTAATTGGACATTTAGATGTATTACCAACCTCCATTGGTAAGGAAGCCAAACTGACTAAAGGCAAATAGCATTACCAACAGCAAGACATTGAAATACTCTTTTAAACCTAAAATTTCAAAGAGGATGATGTGTTTTTAAAACCAGCTCATCATCAAAAAAATTGGCATCAGCGTGCATGAATGTCCATTGTCATATGAAACTGTTGTATCAGCAATATAGCTTTTTTGATCATTAAACCATAACAAATTTAAAGCCAATAACTTTGGTTAAAAAAATAATTAAATATTTAGAGTTAAATAAAATAGCCTCCTCATTCCAAAAATAGATTAACATTGTAAATTTTTTTAAAAATTATGAATCCTTGACAAATTACTGTTGACCTGCAGGTATTTCACATCCAAACTTACTGATGTGGGCAGCGTTCCTGGCCTCAAATAGCACCTGGAGGGAAAAAAATGATTCATGAAATAAACTCCAATGACTACATTTTCCAAAGCCAAATATTTACAATAAACAATAATTTTTGGAATGTTATAGTCCAACAACAAATACTTCCATAAGATATTATTTATAAACAGACGTCTTTACTTAAGCCTATTTTCTGCTACGGTTATGTTTCACTATTACAAAACTCAGATTTCTACTATCCTTGGTGACCAGCTGTCTATCAATTTAAACAAATGGAATGAGGAATTGTATCAATTAAGAAATGGGTGGTAAACTTTATTCACTGGGATTAAGCAAAATATTGTAACAAAATCAACTCTTGATAAAAGTAAGACAGTATAAGTTAGATAAACAGATCTACAGAAACAAGACCGACGTGTTTCACATAAATGAGACCAGACAATAAGGGGGTTATTTTCAAAGAGTACATATTTTCATGCAAAACGTTGTGATTAATCCAACCAAAATCTTTATAAAAGGAAATCCATGGCGATACAGCCAATAAGACAGTCAAGGTCATATGGCCTCTATCATAGATGATGTGCAGTTGCACAATGACCCCCTACTGTGTAATTGGCTTTCCGTAAATAATTCTTTCTTATTCTTTTGACCCCAAAATTTTAAAGCCTACATAACAAGCTCATATTGCAAAATATGCCTTACATTAACCAATGAAATCCCCGGCAAGATAAATGTTTTGTAAAAAATGTGAGTACTGAAGCAAATTAAGCATTGTTAAATAGGAATAAACTTAACGTTGACAGTTTCAGCCTTCACTTGGTGGAAAATCATTATAATTATAAAAAGGATAATAGATCTAATATTATTTATACAAAACTACAAAATACATACACAACCATGATTTTGTGTACTTTATACCCTAGTTTAAGAATCACATCAGAATTAGAATCCAACAGTTGCTTACATTTTTTGGACCTCATCGTGTGGTCAATCACAAGCATAATTTCTCCATGTTTAGGAAACTTACCTACACTGATTGCATCATCCCGTACGACTCCTGTCATCCATCCTCCCACAAATTAGCAGCCTTTTACTCCATGATAGTCAGACTTCTCCATATTCTTTTAACGGAGTCGAGCTACCAACATGAAGTAGAGGTTATCAAGCATATTGCACAGATGAACAGCTTCCCCATCGACCTAGATAACCTTATCTTCCGGAAGAAAGGTGACCATCAATATCATCTTCACCATAGCAAAGCCCAAGGAGGGATTTAAATGATGTTTCTTGAGATACTTCAGGAAAATCTCTGAATCCGTCTATAGTTTCTTCCCTAAAAACCTTAGACCTGCCTTCAAATCGCAATCTAAACTCAGAAATTCATTTCGTGGAGTGTAAAGATTCAATAGATAAGATGAGGAGAAGTGGGGTACATAAGTTATGCTTCAATGATTGTAATAGTATTTACATTGGCAGTACAGGAAATAAGCTCATAGACTGGATGAAGGAACATTGCAAAGCATTTCTTTTGAACCAGATCAAGAAATCCAACTTTGCAAATCATTTAACTGAAAATGGACATTATAGTGATTTTGCAATTCAACCCTGTCATTTTGCATCAAAAGAAAGACATCTTGACGCATTAGAGCATCTAGAAATTTTCTATTATAGAAACAATAACCATTCTAATGTTGTTAATGAAATTAGGTATGAGAGTAACTCTCCTATTCTCCATACTGTTACATTTCCCCATCCCTCACCTAATACCCATTCCGACTTTTCCTCCCACTTCCCTCTCTCATTATCGTCACCCATTCGCTATCCAAACGTACTATGTTGCATTCCCTCTTACCCCTCCATATTTTTGTTCCCTACCTCTGAACAGTGAGTATAAATAATATCTGGCCTTTGTCGTGATTGTTTGCCTCATGATGATGCTATGCATCAAAACCATGGTTGTATGTAAATGTATTTTGTGGTTTTGCATAAATTAAAATATTAGATCTATTATTCTTTTTATAACTATAGCAATAAACTTGTCTTAAATTGTTCTAAAACTTATACTAAACAGTTTTTAAAAAATCAATCTTTTTAAAGGACAAAAAGGGTTATCTAACCATTTTAACTTTTTCAATCAATAATTTGCAATTGGGAAACTATCCTAAGAACAGAAGTTAAAATACTTACAGGGTTGTCAACATAGGCCTCACACATGTAACACCAAACAGAAAGATCTGCCATTCCCAAAGTCAATGGGTGACGATCCTCCACTCCATGGAACATCATATGCTCATTTACATAACGACCACAGAGAACCTGTGCAGATAAAGAGAAGAGAGGAATCAGTGGAGCCAATACAAAGTTACGAACAAACAATAAGTACAGATTAACTTCATAGATAAATTGAATTAAAGCTGGTGATATAAGATTACATTGGATTGGATAGTAAAACTGATTTTCCATCATAAATGTTGAGGAATTAATTTAAAGTAAATCTAGGTGACAAAAAAATTTTAAAATTAAGCAACATCCTGTGTTATCAAAAATATCTTAAAAAATGGTTTAAGTAACTAAAAACTGAATTTTCAAGCAAGTTACACCTTGATACAAAAACAAAGGATGATTGTAATTGATGACTTACCACAAAGCAAGTGAGGCAGATCCAGTTTTCTATACATGATCCACACTGTGCACAAGGGGCTCTGTAATCGAGTCCACATTCAGGTAACTTGTTTACTCTATTCAGATGAGGGCAGTCTCTGATAGGCACAACTGCATATGCTTCTCCCTGGTCACATGAACCAAAATACTATTTATAGGAATACTCAGTAATCATCCCAGAAAATGTCACAAAGCACGATATTTAAGTGTGTGGGTTTAATTTGAAAAAAATAAGACTCAAGTGTGATTAGCAATGATGGTACTGAAAGTTTAAACATAAAAAATCTTCATTACAGCATTTTCATCACACATCAAAGCAAAATATAGATAAAAAAACTACATTGAGTTACCTGAGATTATCAGTTATTAAAATTTACTAAAATACATGGTAAGAGCAATGAGATTATTGGAAATATGTAATGAACAATAATTACAATGAATTGAATGCATTGTGTTTGTAAATACATTCACCATTGTGTCAAGACCCCCATACGTAAACAGTTTGTGCAACTACATTTCCCAATCATATTTAGCATCATAATGAACTTAGGAAATTAGAACTCACAGCAAATTCCATCTGGAGGGCTGATGCAATTCCAGAGGTAAAGGATACTCCGCAAGCCTCATCTTCAGTTGCAATTTCAAGATCAATAGAAGCTGTAGCATTGCAGATTTCCTTGATGGGATCAGGATTCGGTTGCTCTGAGATCTGTTGAGTTTCAGCCTCTACAGGCTGCAAAGCTGTCTTTCTTAGGGCTGACCAGTATACTTGGTGGGTGTTGACAACATTTTGAATAGAGGTGAGGGCATGAGGCTGACAGGGAAAGGCCGCACTAAGAGGAGGTAGAGGATCACCAAGGAGAGCTTTGGCACAAGACACCAATGAGAGTGAGGTGGAGGTGACATTGTATCCTCCTTCCAAGACAACCACAATCTTTCCACCAGCGAGAGAAGATAACCAACTGGTCATATGCCCATATGCTTCTGGGGTAACCCTGCATCCTAAAAGAAACAGGCTTAATGAACACACAAATATGTCAAGTAAGAGTAATCAATGGCCATCAACGTCATTTAAATCAGACAGTTCTTTTACCAAGATATACTTTTGTAGCAATTGAGAAATTTTAACATCTCAGACAGAAAACAAAGTTATAGCTAATTGTAATCACTCATGATTGTGAAAGGATAAGTACAATCAAAACACCATTAAAATGTTTTTTCAATGAAAAGATCAATATAAATAGATAATAGAAAAATTATGCCAAAACACATTATATAAAGATACTCTTTATTGAAACATAATAACAATATAAGTCAGCTGAATTAAAAATAAGTTCTAAAAATATACTCAAACGACATACTTCCAACAAGAAATCTGGCCCTTTAAGTATGAGGAAATTATGGTAATCAAAATATCCTCAGGAGGCAAACAATATAAAATAAACTGTTTGTTTATTTTTTTACCCTTGGAATCAACATGCATTTCCAAACAAACTTACAACTGGCTTAATTAACAGTAATTTAGCTTAAATGTTTGGTTAGTACATCTGAGAAAAAATTCATAACAGTTATAAGTGAAGATATGTGCTGTAATATGATAACCTCCATTAAATTCCTCTTGGAGATGCAAGTCCAGACAGTGTAGAATAAGTATCAACATTAAACAACTTGGTTATTACGAATGAAAATTTAATTCTGAACGTTATTTTCATTAGCTGCACCAATTAAAGAATTCGTCATGAATACCTCCAAGGGGATCTCCTACAGCAGCATCAAACCCAGCAGACACAATCACTAATTGAGGAGCAAATTCATAAGCGATGGGCATGACCACTTGTTGGAATGCATAGATGTATTCAGTGTCTCCTACTCCACGCTGAAAAGATTTTAATTTAAGATACAGGATAAGAAGTACCTCAAATGAAGCAAATATGTTCAATCAATCTGGTAAACAAGACAACAAAAAAATATACAGCAGTTTACCATGAATGAGGTTTTAGCGACATGGTATCCATCTGCAGTGTGATTACAAATACGTTTTACTTTTAACAAACTAAAGAGCCATTTGCAATGAGATGATGGATTAGGGTAGTTAAAGATTTCTTATCTTATCTAGCGTGTAAGTATTAATAGATATTTTTCTTAATCAATCCTGTTCTACCCATTGGGTGTAGAGTTAGGTTTTAACACATACACAGCATAATTTATCATTTTGAATTCACTCAGTATAATGTTGGGAAATAGTAAAATATCAAAAGAGATATTCTTGGAATACTGCTTTGAGATATATCTTAAAGTAAAGAAAATAATAATCTTGACATGAGAGCTTTCACATTAAGTTTACCTTAAGTATTGTCATTACTTTGAAAAAATGTACAAAATGATATCACTAAAACAACATTATTTCACTCTCATTATGAATTGATTATTCATTGATACCAGTAAGGAGTATAGATTAACTCTAAAAATACAGAATCAAAATGGTAATAATTTTTATTATAATTTTAGCACAATATATAAGCAATCAAGAGCAGAAATAGAGAAACAGCATTGAAAAAAATTTCTTCTACCTTATTCCATGGAATGTTCACATTAAATCCTTTACCAGCACCTTCTCCAACCACTGTATAATTGGCATCTTTGGAACCTGGAAAGAAGCTGCCATTGTCATAGCGATGAAGAGAAATATACAGGACCTTGGGGTCGGATTCAAATATATGCTGAGTGCCATTTCCATGATGCACATCCCAGTCTAACAAAAGTACTCTAGAAGAAAAAACAGCCTATTTTAGAGAAAAATAATGAATTAAGTCACAAAAGAAAAGAGTTAAAAAAAAATCACCTATCAAGGCCATGAACTTTGGTAGCATAGTTAGCTGCGATTGCTGCATTATTAAAGAAACAGAAACCACAAGCTTCATCCGGTTCTGCATGATGTCCAGGTGGTCGAATAGGGGCAACACCACAAAGACAGTTTTCATTCAAGACAGCATCTATAACCTGAATCATTTTTAAAATTATGATAAAAATACATGAATAGGAACTTATCTGAGTAATTTAAGGATATCTTTACGCAGATACAACAGAGGGTGACAATCACATCTTTACAAGGCTATCGTAAGCATTGAATGAGGTAAAAAGTGTTGATAAGAGCTACATAGAAAATTTCTTAGCATTTATAAACCAGAATAATTTACTCTTTATCAAAATAAAGGGAAGAATGCTCAACTGAGCATTTAATATACCATAAAACAAAGAATGATAGATACAGAGCTAAGGATGACTAAAGCTTCCCAATAAACCTACCCACGTCTTCTCTTTGAGGAATACATCAATTAATTCAAGATTGTCATAAATGCTTTATTATGCTATATGATATATGCTTTGACACATGACATGTTTTTATATATACATTCTACAAAATTTGAACCACTGAAGTGATTGATACAAGGACACAATGGAGTCATAATTGCCATTTGGTTATAGTACTGGTTAAAGTTTAATCAGTCTGTTAAAAAGTTGATTTCATGAATTATCTCTGGCATTTCAATATTGTATCCTATTACCTTAATAATACATAATGTACCCTAGAAAAATTTCACTTTCCCTCTATCTGTAGCACACTCCAATATTGTTTATTAGTTTCTAGCACATTATAGTTACTTACTCACACGCTTAACATAACATGCTCTCGTAAATTCCTCAAAAATTATCCTTTTGATGATAAGTTTAAAGAATGAATTAGATTCAAACAGGATTAGATCAGAATTTTCACAATTCCTGACTTCAAGGATTCTTTATATAGTTGGAACTTTTCTACTAATAGTTGGTTTCATCATGTTTTACATTATTTTAAATACCGTATATGCCGGGGTATGAGTCGAACTTTTAAGCCGAAAAATCTCTAAAAAACCAGGGGTCAACTTATGTGCCGAACAAAAACTTTAACCCTTTACCACTGAGGGGTAAATAAGTGAAACTGCTGGCTTAATACTTGTTGTACACAAACTCTTGCAACTCACCACAATTATTTCTTACTGATACTAATTGTTGGCATGTCTAATTAATGTAAGTACATTATGGTTTGTTTTTGTTTAAATAATTGTTATGATTCGACTTAAAATTAGGAGTTAATGGAAGTTGTTTTAGCAGTGTCGTGATTTGATATTACCATGCTATATTACCATTATTTCTATAATAAAATTTTAATACCATTGTGTTTCTGTTTCGTAACGCATTTTTATTTGTAAAGCCTGAGTGATATCAATGAAAGAAACTTGTGTAATAGTTACGCAGAGGCGAGAAGCTGACATGGCAGCTGAAAGAAACAATTCTAGCATCTTAATCTTATGTGGTAAATATTCCTTACGCTATTGTGTATTTATGGATAACGCAGTTTTTCTTCCCATAAAATTGAGCTGGGGAAGTGGTGTTGTCTTATTTTTTGGGTGGACTTATACGCTGAACATTGGCTAAAACCTGAAATTCACCTTAAAATTTTAGGGGTCGACTTATACAACATGCATGGATGAACATTCTAACATAAATTCATTAATAAGTTAATCCTTTCATAATATTTCAAGTTTATAAGCGGATACTACCAACAAGAGTAAGTGTGTGTTAAGTTTCAGAAAAGTTAAGATCAGGAACAGAATCATCAAGGTTCTGAGAGGATGATCTATCATCGAGCCACCATTAAAGAAGATATCCTAAGAAGAAACAACTCTTCAATGCAAGAGCATAGAAGATTAATTTAGCTAGGGATTCTCAAGTTAATAATCTCATTTGACATTAGCAAGAAATTTCGTTACGTATGTTTCCATTATGCAGCTTTGATGAACATGCTGTTGTATGTGCAAAAAATCTTTTTATATTACATTCACTTATTAAATAACACACTTATACAAACCTGAGAAACTTTCTCTCATTCCTTCACTAGCCCATTGGCTTAAAGAGCCGACAATTTGCTCTTGTGCTATAAATTAATGAGTTGGCAATTAACTGTTTCCTTGTACTTTGTTATTCTCTCTCCCTTCTCTTTATTGCAGGAATTGATTATTTAGTATGTTTCTTTTTCCAAGTGATAGCGAATGAATCATACCCCATTATACATATGCACCTACATACAAAAAAATCCTAAGCCAATGGGTATTATCGCATCTAAGTATTTGGTGCATAATTAGTATGCATTTTCATTAATTATGCAGTATAAAATACCTCTAGAATTGAAAAAATTAGAATTTTAGATCTGATGCAACTAGTAGTCCGAAAGTTGAATTTCCTAATGATTGGGAATGCAAATTTCTACAAAAAAGACGTAAATGAATGAAACTCTAACCTGCAAGAGTGAACCAGCAGCAACAGAAGCTGATTCGTATGTTTCAGGATGAAGATATATGGACTGCAGTTCTTCTTCTTGTTTGATCATTTCCTTACGTCCAAGGATGGATGCCCTTTTCAACCATTCCACATGTGATTTTGGATGGCAGAGCAGCAGTTCTTCTTCAGTAGCCAGGCGACCCTGTAAATTAGGGAATGATTTTTGTTTGACAGTTAGGTATTAATCAAACAAATTTCATCATTTCTGAAGACAATAATCAGGCATATAAGGCAAGGAAAGAATTAGAACACTGCTATTAATGAGTGAGAGGTTTAAAACTCTCCAACGGCCATCTTTGTCAGTTTTCCACATAGTATTGCTACCAATCTGTAAACAATGGAAATATCTTAGATGCCGTAAGTTGTTCCTGGAATCATTAGCATCACGGTGCAGAACACTGACGAAGATGGCTTTTGGAGAGCTTAAACATCTAAGGCATATTATTACCAAGGCATTCCTTATTCTGATGACAAGATAATTCACTGCTACTGATGCAACATTTTCAATTTGAGTATGTAGTGTATTTGGTATGAACAGGGGAATTTACAGTCCTCGGTTTGAATTTTTTCAAACCTCAGGATAATTATTATATGTACTCTGACGAATGTCATTTTATTTTTAATGGCTTTTCTTGGTTTTTATTCAGTAATACATTAATAACCTGAAATATACCACTACTCTGAAAAATTTTGCACTGTGCCCGTAAATTAATCTAGAAAACACTAAGAAAATAGTGCCATACCATCCTTCAACAGTAAATTTACATTCAACTCTTGAGAATCTATGAATCAGTTGGGATGCGTCATACCAAAGTGTGCTAGAAATACTGTAGCTGACATACAATATTTGCTTACAGAGATTATAAAACAATACAAGATTTATTAAGTAAGTAAGAATAATTAAGACTTCAAGTAAGCCTCTATGAACCGAAGTAATAAGTAAGCATAGTTGATTATGTCCTTTTTAAAGTAGTGCTTTGAGCTATATTACTTCCTCAATATTAAAGGGGAATTTTTTCACTACTGCTACACAACAAAGTGTTTCTAAGGGTGATAAATCTCAAGCACCTGTAACTGATGAGATCTATCTTCAATGCCATAATCTCGTATGCGGTCTAGGCAGGTAAACAAGCGGTCAGGTTTCTCAGGATGCCCTCTGAGATGTTGGAAATAAAACAGAGGTTTCGAATGATTACTTGCATACAATAATTATTTGTTCAAGGTATATTTCAATACCTCATCATAGCTTTGTAAGATTCTAAAACATATTACAGATACTTACGGATCCCTCAGATTCTTGTGCTTCACCATTCTGTCGTCAACCACTATGCAAAGTCTTTCTGCAGGAAATGCAAGTCTTGTACCTGAATGTGATTGATAAAACTGAAACATTTAATCTCTATAAAATGGAACAGCAGTTTAAAGAGATTTTATAATTTATTAATTACAATGGAACAACAAAATGCATTACTATCTCAATAATTGTTCTTACTATACTTTAATCTGAAAAACCTGTTTCCCTGTTCTCCGTCTTCTTTTTAAGTATTATCGTATGAAATATATGTTCCCAATATGCTTTCCAACTATGTTTTATCTATATGGTGAAGTTACTTAGCAATGAAATTGCATTGCAGTAAATGAAAAGATTCGTAGATATGTTATGATATGTTTCATCCATAAGAAACAGGTTAAAATTTTTATGACAAAAAATATTGATTGCTTTGGAAGATACAATAATAGGTTAGGAAAAATTATAGCTGCAATAAATATTGACATCCCATTGTTCTGACGAGAATGTGATATCTTGGAATTGCTATTCTATTGCCCATAAAACTATATTGCATTGAAAGTGTTCTTATAATCTCACAATAACAAAAACACTTTTCTCAGATTTTTCCATAGTCATCTTTATGAATTTTAGTGTCTTGGTTCTCTTCTTTGATGTTTCACATGTTTAGATTGAATAAGAAGGAAGAAGAGATGATATAATCCCAATATTACAAATGATAAAGATTTGACAAGGTTGTTGTGAAATTCAACATTTTAAAATATGAAGAATACTTGTTAAATGTAACATTTAAATAAAATAATGGTAAAGAATAACAAACGAGGTGCATATCTTTACCATAATACCAAAAATGTTTTCCATGAATATGATTTTGACCCTTTAACCAATGGTTTAAGTATAAAGGCCATAATCAGTGCCTTTTTTGTTATTCTTTATAATGGAGGACTACCACAAATTAGAAGCTGGATAGATTCTATTAAAATAATGGATCATAATTGTACACTAAGACATTGAAAAGATGATTTACTGTCAATAACCTATAACTACATTTTGTTTTTCGATAAAATGGAATAATTACATTCAGTATTTCCTGTAATGAATAAAAATTTTTAGATAATGGCTCACACAGTGAAAGAGAAATAATTTGCTTTATCTCACAACATAGTTAGTTTTGATACTGATGCTCTTCAAAGTACTGATTTATTTATTTAACATGATATACTCTCATGTCGCCATTATGGAAATTTGGGATTGAAATTGAGCAAAAATAATGTACTCGCAATAGTATGCATTGATTAATTTAATTAAAAAAAGAGATAAGTAGGTTAATTTATACAAAAATTGGAATATTGTTAAAAAATTAAAAAATTCAAGAAACAGACAACAGGAAACACAAACACCACTCAAAATAAAGAAATCTTTCAGATAAAAACTCATCACAATTGTGCAATGATAATAACTCAATGTTTTAAAGGATCAAAATTCAAATAAACGCAAGCCTTCTTTACCTGTGATCAAGCTATCCAGTTTGGCGTCCATGGCCAATCTTTTATCTTCTGGTAAAACAGGATAGCAATTTCTAGTTTCAAATGTCTTATTACCATCTGATTCAATTGGTCTTTCCTTCTGTGGATATACCTGAGGTTTTCTATCATTCTCTTTCGCAGAAATCTTCTTTCCTTGAGAAAGTGATGCCCAGTATGGTGATTGCAGACTTTTCACATTTTCTATCGTCTCTAGAATACTGCAACCAGCATGGAAGAGAAGAAGGTATTTAAATGAACTGTATAAATTAACAGGGTAAAATTTAACGATCGCTAAAGGAAGAATACCTCTTCGATGGCTCTCCTAAGGATTCTATAACTGGACAAGGGTCACCAAGCAGTGAACGCAAAGTTAGTGCTGCTCCTTCTGCTAATGATTTTAAGCAATATCCACCCTGTTCAAGAAAACAATTCCTCATTAAGAATGCTATCTACAATCAATCAAAATAATAATTTACTAGAATAATGGTATTAATTAAAATTCAAGCTTTAGAAATAAAAAGGATGATAAATCTGTACTCTGATACAAAACAGAAACTTATTTTCCTGGTTTCATCCAAAGAGAAATCACAGGTAACCATATGCAAATATTGCTAATTATCCATCAAAGTATATACTTTTCTCGATAAACTTCCAGGTAAGATTTATTCAAGAGCTGAGCTGATGCTTATGTTTTATGCTTGGCAAGCACTTAGGTTTTCTATACTCATGTAAAGGGCCGTAAACAAATTACGTAACTCAATTTGGAGGGAGGACGGGGTCCGGACTAGCGTTACGACCCTGATACGTGGAGGGAGGTGGGTCAAGGATTGTGTTAAGTCACGGTTTTAGAACTGCAAAAAATAGCAAAATTTCTGAATGTTTGAATTTAAAACTTGTGTGCAATTTAAATTGGCAGCTCTGATCCGAGCGAGCAGGAGTGTCGAATAGAAGTAGTCAGAGTGCGAGAGGAGTGTGGTAGGCTGCACAGGTATACCCCAGTCTGTTATTTGAGCAATGCTAATTATCAACAGGTCATGGCATCGAATCTAGATGAAACGTATGAAAGACCTTTAAAATTGAAATTGTTTAATAAAAAGTGAATTATTATTAGAAACTAAATATCTTTCTTTCCTGAATATAAGCCCAAAACTTTTCACAAAGTACTCGTTACGTATCGGAATGGAGGGGGGAGTGGTCCGGCCTGGCGTTATGGTACTGCTATATGGAGGGAGTTGAAAATTGAAGAATTTTGCATTACGTAATCTGTGTAATGAACATTGAGCAAGATTTTAGAATAACATTTTGTAATGAACTATGTACCTGGGAGTATAGAAGGAATAAATGGAAGTGAAAAAGCCCTATATGTATTTAACCTAGTCAGGATCCCACAAAGCTATGAAAAACACGAAGAGTGTGCTCTGTATGATGGCTTACTTGGGTTAGAGAATCCTCCAAGAAGGTACAGGCAATGGGTTTGGATTCTTATTCTGAATAACTTTTCCAACTCTATTTATTTGTTAGTTAACCCACCAAAATTTCCCTCATTGTGCCATTCATCTAGTCAGAATGGAGCACTCCTAAATCTGGAAAGCTAAGAAAATGATACTTTCCTAGAGATAGTCTTCTTCTGAATTGTTGAGATATTGGAAATTAAGAGCTATGATAATTACGGAAATTATATTTCAAGATAGTAGTCTTAACACACTAACCTTCACACTCTACAAATAAGAAAATGATAAGTGAATTTTGTCTACTGAACTAAACAGTTAATGTAAATATTATGCCAATGAGTCCTCTGGAAATAATTCAACCTACATACAGTGGTACCTCTTACTATGAGTTTAATCCGTTCCAAAAGCGAGCTCGTATTAAGAAATGCTCGTTTTAAGAAACAATTTTCCCCATTTAACTTAATTGAAATGCAATTAATCCGTTCCAGCCCCCACCCACCCCACCACAATTTATAAAATTATTGTTAATTAACACGATGTAGTACAGTAATTAATGACATAACAATTATAAATCATTACAAAAGATAAAGCAATGAAATAGAAAGGTTTTAATACATCAGTTACCTTTTAACTATGACGATCTGGGCGGGAGAGCGGAGGATTACTGTTTTGGAGGAGAATCTCCTTTCAATTAAAAGTCAGGCACATTTTTTTGCATTTACTCTCGCACTGTCGCAACTAATGTAGGCAATTTGCCTGGTGAACATTGTTCGTCCTCTGCAGTTCGTTTTTTCAGGAACCGTCAAGCGAAATTTGTTTCATACAGCTTTTAAAAATTTTTCTAAAGTGTTCCATGCCATTATCGTTAAACAACGCAGCCGCATGCCCCTAATTTAATATATCTGGGTGATGTTTTTCGGCAAAATGGGACAGTTCTTGCCACTTCGATAACATTTCTCTTAATTTTTCGGATGGAAGCGCATCCTCCGATGTTCTTGCTTCATCCCCCAATACAGTTTCCTCCACTGCATCTGATGATTGTGCTCCTGAAGCAGCAGAAGTTCTTCCGTAGTCAGTTCTTCTCCGTGGCCCTCGAGGAGTTCATTGATGTCGGCATCATCCACCTCCAGCCCCATGGATTTACCAAGAGACACGATTTCTTCCACATCAGGCATTCCTGGTTCGAGTCCCATGGAGTCTCATTCGGAAACAGCTTCGGGCCACAGCTTCCTCCAAGCCGAATTCAGAGTTCTTGCGGTGACTCACTGCCATGTCTTATCGATGATTTTGATGCAGTTAAGGATATTAAAATGATCTTTCCAGAATTGGTGCAGAGTGAGTTTTGTGATTTCAAAGCACTGACGAAACAAATGCTTGGTGTACAGTTTCTTAAAACTGGAAATCACCTGTTGATACATGGGCTGCAAGATAGGGCCAGGTAGAGGATCTTGATGAAGCTGAACTCATCCAAAATTTCATCCTGAAGGTTCGGAGGGTTTCCTGGGGCATTGTCAAGCACGAGGAGGGCCTTGAGAGGAAGGCCTTGTTCAAATAGGAATGTCTTCACAGTCGGGCCGAAGACGGTGTTTACCCGCTCCATGATTGCCTGGTGACCCAGGCCTTCAAGTTAGCCCTCCAAATCACTGGTAGCTTCTCCGTAATTATTTTGTGAGCCTTGAAGGCCCTCGGATTTTCCGAATGGCGGACCAGAAGAGGCTTGATTTTGCAGTCCCCACTGGGGTTAGTCTTCTTCCAAAACAGGCCAGTTTCATCACAGTTAAAAACCTGCTGTGAGACGTAGCCCTGCGATGCGATGAGTTCGGCGAAGTCTTTCACGAATGCTTCAGCCGCCTTGGTGTCCGAACTGGCTGGCTCACCATGTCGTAGTACGCTGTGGATGCCAGTTCTCCACTTGAATTTTTCAAACCAGCCTCGACTGGCCTTGAATAGTTCCACAGTATCTGCAGGTTCTTCTGATGTCGTTCCAGGAGACTTCCTGTAAATATCGTCTTATAATAATCATGCTTTCTCGCAGATGATGTCCTCAGTGACAGTATCACCTGCGAGTTCCTTCTAGTTCACCAAATCAGAAGCAATTTTTCCATCTCCTCGTTCACAACTGTCTGCTACTTCGACAGCCTTGCGACACCCTTCGATGACGACAATGCCTTTATCTCCTTCTTTTTCTTCAAAATGGTGCACATTGTCGACGTACTCCGTTTGTATCGGTGTGCCAAGTCCGTAACACTCACTCCTTTTTTATATTTTTCGATAATTTCCTTCTTAATATCGATCGTGATAAGCTTTTTCTTCTTATCACTACTTTCCTTTACACTATGATTCTTAGGTCCCATGGCTAATGTATAAGTTACAAAATAAATTGCAAAAAACACAAATATTTGCCATAACACAATTCAGAAATGTTTTTCCTACAATTTCAAAACGCGAACTGAGTGAGCGACGGTAGGGTGATCCAAGAAGAATTTTGATTAGGTGCTATCAGCATTGAACTCCACATCCCGCTTTGTTTTGGCTTGTTTACGTAAGCAACATATAAAAGGGATTTTGTTTCGAGCTTACCATCAGGTCCTTGGTAGCCCTGGTAGCTTGTCCGCGAACTTATTAGACAGCGCCAACAAGCAGGATGCGATTATACCCGCACGCTCGTAGTAAGAAATTTCGCTCGTCTTAAGAGTCAATATTTTGGCCGAGTGCCAGCTCGTAGTATGGAACACTCGTAGTAAGAGGTACCACTGTATTTAAAATTACCTTTAAACCCTGTTGTGCGCCACTGGCAGATTGCAGGGGGTGTAAACATCAACAACCCTATCTAACCTAGACAGCTATCAGCTTCTCTAATACCATCTATTTATCCTGGCAACTATTTCCCTATATCGCTTTTTGTTTTCTCTCGAAGATTGTGAAAGTTTATAACTGGGGTAACAATATCAGCTATCTCCTCCCTGAAGTCGGTTGTGATAAATTTATTGACTTCACTTTACCAAAATATAGCATTAGTTTAATATTTCTGAGAATATATTACGCAAAAATATCAATTTAAAAGATGTTTTGGAGGGCATACACAATACCTATGAGAGCCAATGTTAGGAATATTTCTCCAAACAATTTTAATTCCGGTAGGTAGGTAATAGATATAGGCACCCTTTTTAGTATTATCATTATCAAGTACCATTTATTAGCTGCTCTTAAAATAACAATATTTTTTCCAACACCCATGAAAGCAAAAAAATGATGAGGCATGAGTGGAGAGAGATTAAGACAGCTCAAATAATTCGTAGAAATGAACTCAAGGAATCAAAGGAGTTTTACAAGAAAGAATAAGGTTTACTCAGTGTAGAATGTGTGAAAGGCTAGTAATACGTGCATTTCTCGTCTGACTTTCCAAATAAATGTGATTTTCTTCAGATAGGTTTTCGGAATGAACCTCATATATGTAACCAATTTTTTGGCTAGGATAAAGGTATTTTTCTCCATTGTCAAAATGTTCACTTCTGTACTGGACCTCGTTATAAAATATTGGATCTTCTATAGTCTCACTCTTATTCTTAAAAAAATTAATTTGAATGACTAAAAATGGAATTTCTTAGGTTTAAAGATTGTTAAATGTGAGGAATATATTGCTATAAATATAATTAGAGACCCATGGTGAAACTGGAAATAACTGCAACTGAAAAATGCATAATGCAGATGGTTTATTTTGCAATAAAGATAACAAAGCTGAAACCTATTAACATATTTCAAAACATCAAGACCTTTTGTCATACAATGTCACCTGAATCTAGTGTGCCGTCGATTATAACAACCACCCCTTTTTTTAGCCAAAAAATGCCCAAAATGGTGTGCATTAATTTTGAGTAAATAGGGTACTTTTTTTAATTATACCCATGTTATATTAACCCTAAAAGTAATTAAAAATTATGAATCAGCACATCAACTCACCTCTAATACAACAGCTACCTTTCCATTTGCCAAGCCTGCTAACGAGGCAGTCATGTGAGCGTAAAAGGCAGGTGTGACAACCATCTCCCCCTAATTAGAGTACAAAGTGCATCTCAGTATCAGGAATAAACCGAGGAATAGATAATCTCTTATACTTATATATTTATCAGCACAAATCGAAACAAACAAAAAAAAATTGAAAGCCTGTTTTCTCAGAAAAAAGGCATGTTACCTTTGAGAAGAAGAGAGAAAAATGGGAATAAATATTATATGCATTAAATAAAATTTGATTTGAGAGGAGCATCTCTAAGATATCTCCATTGCCATCTAATTTTAAGTAAAAGTTGAAATGCACATTTTAGTTACATTTAAAACAATTGTCTTTATGATGATTTACAAGTAATAAAATCTTCTCGGAAAATATACATAATAATAGAAATAGATCTTTCAGAATGATCATTAATCTTTCATGTTCTAATGAGAGCATGAAAGATGTCAAACAAATGGTTGAACATGAGAATTTGGACAAAAGACAAGCATGAAGGAATTATGATCAACATAAACATTTCATGAGGGTTAAGCAATGATCGTCCAGCACAGAATGATGGAAACACAGGAATAGAAAATATATAGCCTTTTGAGGGCTTATCATTGATGAAAGAGTATAAACAGACAAACATATTCCAGTTATCTTAGAGAAACTGTACATCCAAGTCAGACATTTTGTTAGAAAAATCATGATCATAATTAGGAAATATTTATGCAATAAGGAAATGTGCTTGATGGAGATAAAATGGTGCATCACTACTGAAAAACTTGTAATTATACTTTCACCTTCCACAGATGACTTGGGATCATTTCAATAAGTATCCTAGAAAGGAAGTAAGGCTACTTCATGCCTTTGTTATAACAGAAAGATTATGATAAACAATTTTTTTTCTTTTGAAGGCACAAAAATACCCGTAACAATTTATGGAAAAGAGACAAAGTACTACAACTACAACAAACAACAGCTATAATGCGGTCTTAGAGCACAAACATAGCATAGTTAAGCCACGGATATTGTAATAATTCCCAGCAAGTTCCCAGTTCTTGATAAAATCCTCAAACTCAAATATTAAAAGGAAGAAAAAGGATACAAACATAGCATAGTTAAGCCACAGATATTTTAATAATTCCCAGTTCTTGATAAAATCCTCAAACTCAAACATTGAAATGAAGAAAAAGGATTGAAGCTTCAGTCGGTCAAATGTTAAGGTACTTAACCTAAGCAGGTTGGATCTATAGGAGTATCAATTTAGCTTCCCTAAAATCACAAAGGTAACAGTAGATTAATAAAGACAATAAGTTTATTTATTAAAACAAATAAAACATGCAAATATGGAAGATAGTAATCAATAATGAGGAGGGGCTATTTATAAATGAAGTCATGAATGACGGATATTAAAAATAAGATTTTGGAGAAATTTTCACAGTATATTAGCTGCATAATTCAAAGTATTTTCAATATTATTATATTCAATTTCAATAACTTTTATAAAAGGAAAATTATCTACAACTCTCAGGATATGTTGAATGAAAACTGTGAAATAACATGGAAATTATACATGAACTCTTATTTTGGTATTTGTGAATAAATTGAATGAGAATAGAAGTGAGTTTTATCGATATCGATTCTAACAGAAGGGCATTCAAATAAGAATGTTTTTAATTTAAAAGTTATATAAAGTATAATCTATGAAGCAGAATTTAGAAAGACTTTTAAGTCTGAAAAACCAATGCAACTCATGTAAATTTAATTATGTTGTTATATAAGGGTTTCTACTGTTGTTTTTCTCATCAAGAACACGAAAAAATATCTACTGTAGCAACACTAAGGACAATGGAAAAGAAAATGAAACTCCTATAAATGAGGCAAATAAGAATACATTGCTCTCACACTTTGACCTTTTAGAAATGCAAGTGTTGATTCTAATATCAGTCACTGGGTACCAAGTTGAAGGTATATATCCCGGGTAAATTCATAGAAAAGATCAACACAAATATTTCAGGAAGAAATATATATCCATAAGAAACAAACATCATTATTATCAGCCAAAATAAATAGTTAGTGAAACATTTCTTGAGGATCTACAAATACATCCTTATCCAACCAACTACCTTTTGGCATCTGGCAATAAATATTAGAATGTATAAACATATATGTACTAAAAATTTTATAGACGTAGGATCATTAAAAATATAGCACTGTTAGGTAAAAGAAAGCTTGCCATGCATTCCTCTTTACATTGCAGTTTCCAGTGTGCAGGAATTTATTCTACCAAATTCTTACTACTTACCTTTTCATCGCCAAGAGCAGAATCATATCCACTGGATACAATCACAAGCTCAGGACAAAACTATGAGGCAAAAAATTAAGGAAATACTTTAGAAATAAAATTCAAGGAGATAACTTTGGGACTTCCTTTTATAGGACTCATCTTGCACCAAAACGTTTTATTCTTCAAAATAGGTTTGAAAATAAAAGATTCCTGCAAAGAGTGATGCTGAAAAGAAATTCATTTGATATGGCATTCCCTCCATATTTCACTTCAAGTGATACTATACTATATCACTGGAGATAGCCTCATGTGAAATGATTTACCCTACAACTTGTTCAATCTAAAAGATGGATTAATTTCATAGTTAAAAAAAAACAGAAATACATTTTCCTTATTAATTGTGGAAGACACTGTTTTAATAATTTTCTACGACAAATTATGTATTCCTGAAATTTTCAGAAAACCATTACTGTGAAATGAACAGAAGAACATTGCTGCAGAGAATGTATAGTAAGAACATTTCTTTATACAAATTACTGATTTCACTGTCCATTCAATGTTGATATGAAGTTCAATTCTATCACTTTAAATAAAAGTTATAAGATAACAACAAATTGATAAATAAACTTCTGAGGCCTCTCTGTTAGCATCTTATCCATAAGAAAATAAAATATAATGAATATGAAGGAATCACCATATAATCCTGCACACATGGAATCTAAAGAGCATGCTAAAAAATTATTAAAATGAAGATTCTTAGAAGAGCTGTTTATAAAATCACACCTCTGGGCATCCAAGCGCTGCATCATATCCAGCAGAAACAAGGACCAACTCTGGCTGAAACTGCATGAAATGTAAAATAGGTAACAAGTTAATAAAATTCAGGGAATGCAGGGTATGAAAATTATTTTTGCATTATTTATATTACAATGAAAATCTAGAACTGACAATTCCTAGCACTATGGGATAGTATCCAGAAAAATCTTTTTTGTAACTAAGATTATATATCAACAAAATATTGGGATTTCAATTAATTTAAGTTTATCATCATCCAAAATGTAAGAAATTTCATGTTACTAACAGAATAATATGAGAAATGGCTTAGTCATCCAGAACACTGCTGAGAAGTTTCCTCAAATCTCTAGTTAGATGGCCACTACAAAGCTCATCATTGTTGTGGCCTCTTGAGATAGTGTATTAAATTTTTGATATCTCTCAGCACAAAATTCTACAGTATGAACTTTTACTATTTTGACCATTTTACTTAAATTTTTTTATTTTTATCAGTTTTATTTAGCTTGATAAAAGATAAGACCTTACCTCATAAGCAACAGGCAATAAAATATTCTGAAGAATGGCAAAATAATCCTTATTCCCCATACCAGTCTCATTGAGAGGAACATTAAAATTGAACCCTACTCCTTTGCCTTCTCCAACGTAATCAAAATCAGATTCTCTCAGATTTGGCCAAAATTCACCATTCTCATAGCGGTGTATAGAGAAATATAGTACCCTAAAAAATTAAAATACATAAATCATAGCCAGAAATCTTTTGCATGTAGAATCATTATCATATCATACACTTTACACATAATCATCATACTTGTTATATTTTTAAAAAGAGGTTAAAATATGAAAATTAAATAGACCGAAGAGGAAAAGAATAATATTAGTTATTTCTTAATACTTCGAAATTTAACATACATGTTTGATTAGAACAGTTAATTATGATGTGAAATTGGAAATGATTTCTATGCAGGCAACTTATAAAAGGAGATCAAGTTAAGTTTTTCACTTCTAGTTCAACAGAAAAAATGTCTTTACGTTAGTTTTAATAATCAAGAAATGAATGTTAAAGAGATATTAACACAATATAACAAATACCGTATTTCCCGGCCCATAAGACGCACTTTTTTACTCCAAAATATGCTCTAAAATCAGTCTGCGTCTTTTGCGCCGATGGTATACGGGTATAACTCCGTCCTATAATAAGCAAGCCGATTTGCCGGGATAAAGGCAGACCATTAAGTATTTTTCACCGTATCAGGCATTGAAAATAGTTCTGTTAGTTACAAATTTCAATGATAACATTTTTTGATTAAGTAGTAAGGAATACAGTTTTAATAATTCGATGACAGAACCCTTTAAAAACATTCCCGGGTAAATCGGAAATGCATACAATGTAGCAAGTTTAGTTTAATCTCACATGTGGTGCTGCTGAAAAACTAATACACATTGGGCTAACGGAGATGTCATCCCTATGCTAATACATTGTATCTCTCGCGATAAAGAGTTTAGCGGCACTCAACCTTATGTAACAAAGTACGCGTTTTTTTGTAAATTCTTACCTGAAAAATTAAGGTGCGTCTTATGCGCCGGTGCGTCTTATAGGCCGGGAAATACGGTAAATGATGAATTCTATTTCTTCATCTATGAAAGACACATTTAAGGCCTAAGCATTACTACTCATTTACTATTTTGTACATCAATCACATGATGTTACAGAAATAATAAGTTAAATAATCTACTGCACCCTAAAAGAACCACACGACAAAAAAACTAAAATTCTCCAACAATGAATTATTTGAACCATTTAAAATGGTTCAAATAATTAGCTGTCATAGACAGCATCCAGATTTCATTATTTTTCATCTTTCTAAATAGACCAAATAAGTTTTATAATAATAGCTGTTAAATCAAACTTGACTTTACACACTATAGAAACGCCTCCCTTAAAATGCAGGTACTGATCCACCCCAATAATAATAAAGTCAACATTTTTGTACATCTATCTTATAAAAAGTTATAATTTACCATTACAATAACTAATGCACGTTGAGTCAAAACATTTTCCTAATTTTCATAAATAAACTATTGGCTGAGAAATAAAGACAGTGGGTTGTACTAAAATTAATAATAAGATATCAGTTTTTCAAGTCAAATTTAACATCAAATTGTTCTTTTCAGAAAGGAAAATTTCAATTTTGTGTTGACGATGGGATAGAATTTGTTATTGGAAAATGCTCATTTTATGTAGAACTTGATTTCATTGTCATATATGTATTGGTCAAAAGTTCATGCCTCTCCAAATTAGTACCGAGGATCATCATAAAACATCTGCTGAGTGGCTTGTCCATGATGCACATCCCAGTCAACTATCAGTATCTTCGATACAGATTTACTCTTATGACTAAGAGCATGATTTGCAGCCAATGCCACATTGTTCAGGAAGCAGTAGCCACAATATTCGCTTTTCATTGCATGATGACCAGGTGGCCTATAAAATGATAGAAAATGGTCACTTTCATAATGATAATATCTTCTATCAAAATAAATCACAAAAAATCAAAATAAATCACAAAAAGTATAAGTAAGGCTATGAACAGATGAAATTGATAGTTGAAAGCAAGACTTAGCGGAAAGCTACAATCAATTAGGACGACTTGGTAATTTTCCACATGATATTCAATTACACAACCCATCAGCAGACTCATTAAACGCATATTCCACATTATAGTTACAACACACCTGACGAGGGCCATTCCATTTTGAGCTTTACCCTCCAAAATAGCATCAACTAGCTCAATAGTGCTACCAGCCGCCATCAGAGAGGCTTCATAGGTGGTCTGAAAAGAAAAATAGCAATTTTTCATTTCTTCATTTCATTTAGAAATCAAAGATTTTATAAAACTTTAACATCCTATATTAATAGAGGGATATACAATATCAACAACATGGAAACTGATCAATACCCAATTATAAATGTCAAACCCATTACATAATAATATATAACCCAATAATTGAAGCATATTAAATTTACAAGAATGAATGAATCAGAAAACAGAGAATGTCAAGACAATTCTATGTAACAATACAAACACAATGATGAGCTGAAACATACTAAATAGTATGAATTCTAAAGAATATGATTTTTAGCCCATTTATAGCAGTATATGCAAAGGATTTACAATCAAAACTAGGTAGCGCATCCTAATATTCCCCACTAAACATAGAGAGTATTCAAACTATATAAGGATTGTTAAACTTATGCATTACAGTTATCAAATGTTTACATTGTATTTAAAAAACTTGTTAACATTTTCTTTTCCTATGTCTTTATCCTTTAACCCTTCAATTACTTTCTTAAGATAAAACTCAAGCCATCCATTTCCTCAGTCTCTATTTAATTTTTTGGATTAAAACCTTGTTTTCTTCAACCACATTCAGCATTTCGAGATTTTTCTATCAACCAAGCTTTCTCTATCATCCTGAAACCAACCCAATTCTCTAAGAACACCATTCCACCCGAGATAAAGTTTCAACAAAATTTTAACAAGGTAGTACCAACTGTTAGATGGAAACCCCAGAAGTGTTCCTGAACAGCATTCACTATGAAAGTATGAGATATTTGATAAAAACTTCCTGGACAACTGCAACTCTTCCTCTAACCTCCTTTCTGCCCCTTTCATACTAACAAAGAACACTACATACTACCTACACACAAATTTAGGACATGTGATAAGTCACATTAAACTAAGAGATATACCTGGACATTTAATTGGAGCCTCCTTTAATCAATTAGCTATCCCCTCCCAGAGTAGTTTCACATTGATAAACCACAAGTTATCATGCTATACATGAGTGTTCTACCATTCAGAAGTTACGAGCCTCAATATTCCCTGTTCAATACCAATTCTTTAGTTTCCAGATTGCTTACTCCATCTTTTATGTTACCTAACATCTTCGTCCTTCCTTTCTGTTTTCCCTTTATTCTACTTTCAATTACTTTCTTTAGCAGTCTTTCTTCTCTTAATGTTTAACCAACCCATTTCCTCTGTCAGGCCTTGCTATAGTGGCACATCGTATTCAAGGGATAAATAGTTGAGTTGTTCTTCCCTTGCCTTCCTCAATCATGTTTTTAACATGACACCAACACTCATAATGGCTGCCCCACTGGGGTGCAGATGCCTTTACAGCTGCCTCACTGAGGAACAAATCTACTACCTTTCATGGAGTATGTTTTGTTTGGCCCTAACCCTTCTGGCATAGGTGACCCTTCCTGGGGGGTCACCTATGCCAGCTGAACTGGCTGAAAATTCGTTTTCAGCCAGTTCTTTAGGTGATAGGAGCTCTCAAGCCCTTCTACTATGATAAAGTTGTACTCCTTAGAAGGGGATATTATGCAGAATTATCCTAAATTGTTTCCTTTTGCAGAAAGGTATACATTTATCCTACTTTTTAATGCTTCAAAACAATGATCAACACATTGAGAGTGGAAGAACGCTCAAGCAGTCTGCAGGGTGGTGGTGGAGCTAGAACGGTCCCTTTCCTGCATCGATTTTATTGCAGTAGTAGTGTTAAAAGTGCTCCAACAGCTTAGGTCATTTCGCACATTGGCTCCCACCGGGATTCGAACCCGGGACCGCTTTCACCAAAGGCAAACGCGCTGTCCACATGACTATCCGGGAGCGATTTTATTGCAGGGAGAGGGAGTAAGCCATATGCTTGGATCCTCAGATGGCTCTTTAGCTATCAGTTGAAGTTTAGCGTTTCATTTTGTATTTTTTGGCTACATCTGAAAAAAGGGTCATAAAGGCTGAAATGTGTTTCTAAAAGAAGACCTAACTTCATCCAAATCTTTTGGGGCTGTGTCAATGATAATACGGGTCACATTTAAAACAATCAAATTGTCAACCAAGAACTTCTTCATGCTGTTAAAACTCCATATTTTGAAAAACTGGGTCAGGCTGTGCAGAGGTAGGATGGAGTAATTTTTTTAATGCCAATCACTAAAGAGGGTATCAGAATCCATTGGATATATGTCAGCACTCACAGGATGAAAAAATACAGCATCATAGTGAGAAGATAATTCCTCAAGTTCTTGAGTATCAGAACAACCTTCTGTTCCAGCTAATTTTTCCAAGTGATTTTCAGTGTGCAACATGAGTATTTCTTCTTTAGTCACAGCTCTTGGGCTGAGAGCCAAACATCGCTCCATTAGACCTAGTGACGTTGCCCTGCAAATTTGAAAAGTGGACATGAATGTGAATAAACTAATATTAGGCTATGCCCATTTATAATAGAATAAATACCAATATTAACTTAATATACTATACAGAATAACTGAGGAGGGTATTGAGGTTTTTTCAAAGCATCTAAGAGCTCGATGTCTTTTTTTCTTTCTAGAAATCCCTCTCATTAAATCTTTTATGCCTTGAGTTGGAAAAATGATCCTAAATTTAACAATAAACAATAACAAATTTATATATATACATCTATTATATATAGATGCTTCTCCGGATTCATTCATATATCATATATATATATAGAGAGGATACAAACTCACAGGCTAAACCACAAGCGTTATTGGCTTGAAATTTTTACGACATATTGGCCATAACATGCAACCTCGAGAAAAGTTGCGATTATGAACCTCAGTGTCATGGGTTCGATTCCAGAGGGCCCCAAAGTCCCGATTTTTCCCGTTTAAATGCATTGCTTTGATTTTCGGGAATTTTAAAAAATACTTTCCGGATAGGTAGAGAATTAAAACTCAAGGAGCCTATATATATGGTCATGATCTATCGAAAACATAAATGAGTTTTATGGAAAATATCCTGGGGTCGATGCTAGGTTGAGGCAAAAAATCGGCTGTTTAAAATGCATTGTGGTGATTTTTATGATTTTTTTGGACCTCTTCCCGATGGCATGGAAACTTGAAATTCGGCATGGAGTTGGAGATCATAAATATATTTCATAATCAAATTTTAAATAATTGCTGATGGTCCTTGGTTCGATCCCAGAGAGCCATTTACATTCCTCAATGCATTTCTTATGGAGATAATAGAAAAAAGTTTAGGTACTTACCGGCATGATATCGACTTCATACTTTGTATGAAATAAGATGAAGTCCTAATAAGTCATACTGTGCATTCACAGCTACCAATATTTCCTGGGTTCGACACCAGGCGTCTCACAATCAGTAAATTATCCGATTTTTAAGAATTAATTTAAACCCCTTCACAATAATATTAAAACATGAAATTACGCATGTAGATAGAGAACATGGATACATTTCAAAAACATGTTTTAGATTTCCTAGATCGTCCTTGGTTCGAATCCAGAGAGCCATTTACATTATTGAAAAGTAGAACGTCGTTTGAGGCAATTGGAGCCAATATTTCTGCTTGAATTTTCACACATAGTAAGAGATGGTGATTTTCTGTTGTGCTGCATAGTAGGTTCACCAGGAAGGCCTTGGTTTGATGCCAGACGATTAACTTGCAGCGAATTTTAAGAATATTTTCAATCCCTTTTTTTTTGTGGGCCGTTCCGATATGATGCCGGCATGAAATTAGTGTTGTCGATCTGCTTGCAGTGTGCAAGCTACATTTTACTGGTATATATATATACACAAGTAAAATGTAGCTTGCATACTGCAAGTAGATCGACAATACTAATGTCATATCGGCATCATAATGGGACAGTCCTCAAAAGAAAAAAAAATTGATTGCAAATATTCTTAAAATTCGCTGCAACTTAATCGTCTGGCATCGAACCCGGTATTACAGGTCATACTTACTATGCAGCACCACAGAACATCACCATCTGTAACTATGTATGTGTGAAAATTCAAACAGAAATATTGGTTGCAACTGCCTTATTCGACATCCCACTTTTCAGATATATTCCTTATGTGAGAAATTGTAATGTGCTCTGGCATCGAACCCAGGAATACAACGGTCTTATCTACATTTTTTTCTTAAACCGAGTCTTAATATATATCTTCTATCTAAGCAAGAACCTTCTATTATTTCGATAAGTGCATCAAAATAAATAATGAAAACTACAACAATGTATTTTAAATGGAGGATATATTTACCTCCTGGGTTCGAACCTGGAGCAAACATACTATGCAGCACAACAGAAATTCACCATTTGTAACTATGTGTGAAAATTCAAACATAAATTTTGGCAGCAACTGCCTCAAACGACGTCCTAATTTTCCCTTACATTCCTTATGATAGAAAGATTATTATGTTCTGGCATCGAACCCAGGAATAGTTCAGTCTTATCTAAATTTTTTTCTTAAACCAATTCCTACGATGCATGTTCTATCCAAACACAAACTTCCAATCATTTCAAAAAGTGGATCAAAAAAAATAATGAAAACTAACTCAATGTATTTTAAAAGGGGGATATATTTACCACCTGGCTTCAAACCCGGGTCTTTCTGGTAATAATTTCTATTCAGCACAATCAAAGATCTTCACCTCTAACTATGTGTGAAAATTCAGGCAGAAATATTGGCTGCAACTGCCTCAAACCATGTCCTACTTTTCCCATATATTCCTTATGAGAGAAATTTTAATGTGCCCCAGCATCGAACCCAGGAACAGTAAGGTCTTATCTAAATTTTTTTCAAAACCCTAGTCTTAATATACATCTTCCATATAAGTAAGAACTTCCTATCATTTCGATAAGTGCATCAAAAAAAAAATGTAAAACTACCTCCATGTATTTTAAACGGCTGATTTTTGCATCGACCTAGCATTGAACCTAGGCTTTTTTCCGTAAAAGTCATTTATGTTTTCGATAGATCATGACCATATATATAGGCTCCTTGAGTTTCGATTCTCTGCCTATCCGGAAAGTATTTTTTTTTATTCCCGAAAATCGAAGCAATACTTTCAAATGGGAAAAATCGAGACTTTGGGGCCCTCTGGAATCGAGCCCATGACACTGAGGTTCAAAATCTCAATTTTTCTAGCGGTTACACGTTATGGCCAATACGTCGTAAAAATTTCAAGTCAATGACGCCTGTGGTTTAGCCTGTGAATTAGTATCCTATCTACATAGCTATATATATGAATGAAACCTGGAGAAGCATCTATACGTAACAGGTAATAGATATTAATAAATGACTGATAATTAAACGTACAGAAAAGATCACTTAATAAAAGGACAAATATTAGATGATTCAATATTTACAGATATATTTAGGAGAGTAGTTATCATTAAATTTATTCAGAAATAATAGTGATTTATATTTTTTGATTCTCTTTGAAATTCGATTGTACAAGTATCAATAACTCTTGTTTCACTAGTTCGTTGTATACTCTTTGCTTTTTCATTCCTAGATCATGATACCTAAGTATTGGGGACTTGATTCATCTTACCAATACATTTCCAGAAATGAGCATCGAATTCCTTAGGAATGCCTTTACTACCGAGTCTTTACTACCAAAGATATTCATGAATAAAATTTTATAGTCACCCTTTCATAATTAATGAAGTCAATGAGGGCCTGGCCCAAACACTGATAAAACATAATCTACAACTTAAGTACAAGTGTCTGTGACAAAAGACCTTGGTGTATATTTTGATTATAAACTGAATTTCTCCTCGCATATTGATTTTTTTATATGTAAGGCTTTTAAAATATTAGGTTTTCTACATAGAAGCACCAATGACTTCCAAAACATTCATGCTCTAAAGCATCTGTTATGCTCCCTTGTTCATCCCACCTTAGAATATGCTTCATGTACATGGTCCCCCATCAGGCAACTTATCAAACTAAATTAAAAATTATTCAAAGAAGGTTCTTCCATTTGATTGCATTAAACTACACTACCCAACTGATAATATTCCATAATCCAAGATAATGTATGAATTAGGGCTTCCAACCCTTCATCAACGTAGAAACCTTCAAGAAGTATTGTTTCTTTATAGATTAATCCATTTTGTAATTGTCTTTATATTTTGCAAACTGTTAATTTCAATGTTCCATCTTGTAAAACCAGAAAAACTAATTTATTTAACGGTAACTTTAAACCATAATAATTATCTTTTTCGTGGTTCTATAGCAAGACGGAAGAGAAGAGCTACTAACCTCCCATATTCAATAGATATCTGTTTCTTGTCATTGCAGCAATTCATTTATCATTTGAAAAGAAATGTAAATATTCTATGATATGTAATGTTTGTTTCTATATTGAATCACTGTGATTTTTATGGCTATCTTGTGTTATTAGTTTTTATATTGTATTTCTGTATCTTAATTTTATAACATTTTATATTCTTAAATGGGCACTTTGCTCGATATATAAATAAATAAACTCAAAATCATAGCATTAATTACCTATCATGCCTGTGAAGACAATATTAACACAGACCGATGGATTAAAATATGGGTCCAACTTAAAAAAATACTTATAAATATATATATTTTACAGTAACTACATCATCTCCAACAGCTATCTCTAGAAAAAGAATTAAGCAAGAAATGTCTTATAGCCACCAAGTATAAATAAACCTAATATACCTTTCAATTACGTTGGATAATCTTTCTGGACATTCGGGATAGGTTTCATCCCATAGTGCTTTATGCTTCAGCATAAACTCGTCCCATATCACTGCTGTTTCTTTTCGCTTTATATCTTTCCAGTCTCGCATCTATCAGTGAAAATATGATATCAAAGATATTAACAACTTAATATACTGTAAGTTCCAAACGCAGAACTTTAACTGATCATCAACATAATTCAGGATTACCAAAAATAATCACAATAAAGTAATTCGTGAGTAATAGTGATGACTACAAATTGACACTTAAAATATTTATTTAAATCTACTTGTGATCAACGGAGAAGACTGAGACAATATAAGATTAATCAGTCTTATTATTATTCCTTGAAGAATCCAACATCACGTAACGTCGACTGGAATTTCTTACCACCTCATAGACGTCTCTAACAATCACATCATCTTTTTGGCATTTTCCTTTCCTCATTGCTTTTCGTTTAGCTTCCAATAGAGCTGCTGAAGGTCCAGTTCGGTTAGCTGTTTTCTTTCTAATAACACCTTCCCCACTTTCCGTGCCCTTCTTACTTCTGGGAGATCCTTTATTATTGCTAGCCTAAAAACAACGTTGGAATACATACTTTCACGAATTTCACACATCATAAACATCATCTATTCGATATTAATCAAAGCTTTGTGGCGTTAAACGTTATGAGTCTTATTACAAACTAAGAAATAATTACAAGTCTCTCCTTAATCAATTTGTCATAAGAGAAATCAAAGGTAAATATTAAACAATCATTGAAAAGCAATAAATAATAAACGACACTTTTGACAAGTTTAAATACAATACATGCAAAAAATAAGAAATCATGTTAAGATTTACCATTTCATATAATTCCTGAGTAATTTTATCTTTGGTGAGGAATTGTAGCTCATATGCTGGAGATGACTAAGCTTATTTAATATAGGCAAGCAAATTATTCCCTTAGCGTAACATATTTACTCAAGATTTCTCCATTACTACATTTCTGATAGGATATATATGTAATAAGGAGAAATTTAAATGGTGACAAATTTCTCATTCAATCATTCTTGCGGACGACTGGCAAACATAAACAGTGCGTGCAACAACTGCAATAACGTCTTTCTTTTGCATGCGAATCGATTGCATGAGGCGTGTGCGTGTGGGATTTGTGTAGGTGTCCTACCTACTTTTAAAATTTTTCGATCCATATAAGGGTTTTAAGCGAAATCTCGGTTAACTCGTAGACCATAAATTTTGGAAGAACGTGCATACATGTTTAGGGACCTGAATAGTTAAATCCATTTTTTCAGACATCTTATTCCACGGATTGGAGTAGGCTTAGAAATTATTCAAAGAAGGTTCTTCCGTTTAATTGCATTAAACTACACTACCCAACTGATAGTATTCCATAAACCAAGATAATGTATGAATTAGGGCTTCCAACCCTTCATCAACGTAGAAACCTTTTAGGGAATTTCATTTTCTCATGAGGTATACTCTTCGCCAGTCGCCTAAAAAATAGAGCGAATTGATTTCTTACTAAAACAGCATTGAAAGATATTGAACAGGAATAGTAATCTTGAAACACCTACGTCATATTTCGTTTCAACTTAAAATTACACAGTCTCTTTAAAGTTCTTCTGTAGCTTTTTATTGGAGCTAGCTTTATCCTTTGCTTCATTTAAAAAGGTAAAATTTACCATATTATCTACAGAAGGTGTAGGGAAAGGATCAACTCTTATCTTCTGATTAAGCTTTCAATAATCTAGCATAAATTAATCGTCTTTTTTTAAACAGTACGCTATTGAATGAAGGCTTATGACAAATTAAGGTAAAAAGGTAAATTTGAAAATAACTGCATAATAAGCCGCAATGTTTCAAGTGTCTTCCCCAAAAATTTCATCGAAATCAGGGCATTTCTAGTGGGAAAAAAACCCCAAACAGACCTCTTCTAGAAATTTACCTTCAATATTTTTCATTAAGTATCTGTTGCTCCAGTATTTTCAATTCTGCCTTCAATTTTTACTGAATTATACGAAATTTAATTGTTTATATCCTTGTATTGACGATATTTGTATTTTCTCTAAATCAGGTTCAACCATTTATCTTGATAAAATCAAGCATTTTGCTTCATCGAAATGTTTTTGCTCCCATAAATATCCATCTCACCAAGCTCCCTCACCTCAATGTTACTTTTGCCTGGAAAATATACTTATTTAAATTTCCTAAGTAGGATGTATTGAGCTTTCCTTCCTAGTAGCAACTTCAATAATAAAAATCAACACTACAAACGCATATGTCTGCAGGATGAACTTGTTGGAATACCTGAATTTTCTAAGTCATCAAATAGAGGATTTGATTGGAAATGTCGAATAATAAAAAAAATCAAACAACAATTCTAAATATTTATTCGCATATCTTTTTCTAAATCTCAGCATTAATAATATACATGTCACAATGAGTTGATACCCAGTAGATACATTTATAAACAATAAAAGCTCCTCAATGGAAATTTTCAGATGTTAATTAATATAAATACGTAAACGAAAGTCTTGCGACTTGGAAGGAAATTAAAAAATTCTTACTAGAATGGACAGACTAATACTAAGAAATGATCAATGAGCATGTATTTCCTCTTATTCATATAAATAGATAAAACATAATAAGCTTGCAAGGAATGAGGAAGCATTTAGATCTTAAAATATGAAGAAGATAGGGCTAATTAAAATTCAAATAACATTTTAGCAAAATTTTAAAATGTTACATTATTCTATCAGTGAAACAGAGATAAATATTTAAAAGTCTAAGAAGTAATTTATTACTTGTAAAAAAAAAGCTTGAACAGATATAATAAAAAATCTCCATTACATCACAATTAAATGAACATCATTGAGATCTAACATAAAACTGAGTAAAAATTGTCAGTTCTTTGTAAGAACAGGGTGTTATACTTGTTAAAGGAGCTTCTTTCACCACTTAGGTATTTCAGATAAAAAAATAAAAACTGGTAAAATGTTATTTATTATAACAATAATAATAATGAAAAAATAAATGATTCAGGTATGAATACCTCACGTCAAAACAGCAAAATGGACATAAAGAAGTGGACCAAATGCAGGAATATACACAATCCTCTGTACATGTTAAGTTAAAAGGGTTTGGGGAAACATCTAATAGAGTGACTCCATGGTTGGGCAATATTCAGCAAGCCATTCCATCATTAGAGCTGATGTGAAATCACCATCGTTTTGGCTGCAAACCACCTGAGGATGGTCAAGGACTCCTTTGATGCATTCTGAATACTTCTCTAGAAATCTCTGAAATGTTATAATGCATAGGGTCAGTAAAAATTGATAAAACCAAAGGAGAATCATAAAAACACATTTTACCAATGTCAAACTTTGATATCAATTACAAAACTAAGAAAGGCTTTTGGGTTTTGCATTCCTTAATTATAGCTCTCAAGAAAAATGAAGCATATATCTCATTATTTTGCATCATATTTGATCAATATTGAGAATTACTTTTATTGAGTTACAATTTCACAAGGAAAGGAAGATACCAATAATGTAGAGTAAAATGTTGCTCTTTTATCGCATGACTAAAATTCTTATATTTTTCAAAGTCATGTATATTCTAATATATTTGGACCCTATTTACTGTAACCTTTATCTTATAGAAATCATTTTTCACCTGTCTCATGACCCAAGTTTTTAATGGCTGGGAAACCTTAATTTTTGTCTTGGTATAAATTTCTTTAATTGATATCTCATAACTTAATATCAAAAGTATCAGATGATTTTAATTATCCAACTTGCAATACTTAAAAAGTAGTATTTTACAGAATATAAGATGAACAAATGTATATGACTAATCCCCATTTCAGGTAACTCATCTCTAGACAATCCCAGGCTACTTTGGCAATTTTCTACATTTTAGCTATTTTTTATCCAGCTAATAATATACACAGATGAAATTTCAAACAGTTTATACCCTTTAAAGCACTATACATGAATAATTTGCAACCCAAAAATGTTTTCAAAAAATTAATCTCACAAACTAACTCCAGCTGAATGAGGCAAGAAAATGAAAACAATTCATTCAAAATTTAGAAAACATGATTTCGACATTTAACTACATGATCAATACCTTTCACACTTTTGCATTTTCTGACCCATTGGGTTTACGTCTTTTACTCCAACATATGCTCTAAAATTGGCCTGGATATTAGAACCTTGGATAGATAGATAGTCCTATAAAACAAAGCTTATAAAGCAACGAAGCTGAACTAGACCAACCTGGGACCAATTGTAACGTAAAACCGCAATGCTTTGCTCTTCTAGCTGTGTTGAGTGGAGCTGATTGGATGATAAAAGAGCAGACAGCAAGGATGAGAGCCTCTTGGGCCAGTATGTTATAGATTTATCATTCATAGATCTATGGACTTCATCCTTATAAGATAATAAGGACAGATTTCTTGGTCCTAGGAGGTGACCAAAAGCTTCGTTTGAATTAGGGGACAGCAATCTCCAGAGAGAAATAAACTTCTCCCAGTCCCCTTGTTTTGTAAGAATGTTTTCACTCGAACAGCTGGAAACTGAAAGATAATATAAGAACTTATTTCCTTTCAAGCTCAATGCGGTATAAATTTCATCAGGAGTAAAGAAATAATTAAATAAAAAGATAATAAAAAATATTTCTGACTTTGACAGCCCCTCCTTCCCCCAAAATAACACAAATTTACAACAAAACAGAATGCATTCTCTATTATTACAGCTCATTATTTTATGACTCCAAAATATTACAAATATTTGGAGGAAAATGTTATATTTCATAAAAATGATGTATAATAATATCATGTACAACTAAAATGTGACGCAATGCCCATTTAAATACTTTAATAGCCAAGATATTAGCTAAACTTAAATACTGAACTACTTTGTTTTAACCCATTATTATCACAGTCAGAAATATTCATTTTGAGTATTGTTCTCCATTTAATTTTGAGGTTAGTACTTAACTTTTGCTTATTGAGAGAAATTTTTGAATTTTTTTTACTTTATATAAAAACTATTGCAAAGAAGGATATGAATTGTCAATGGGCATGGATATCAATGATTGGGTCTTGATACAATTGTTAACCACATGTAAGTTTCAGTAATTAGAATAGTATATGCTGTAGTATTATATATTTTCACAACTGAGGTTACACTCACTGGAGTTTGAGTACATTTATATTATTCCTAAAATATCACTTAACAGGTTACTAAAATATGCACATGAAAATTAAAAGCAATAGGAAAAGATTTTATGACCATAGTACTTTTCTATATCTAATATCTAAAAATAGTCCTATAAAATTTCCATGAATCACAGAACTGAAAATAAAAGAGGAAATCAGCTAGGATAGAGAGTATAATAAATATATCTATAAAGGCCAAAATAGAGAATGGTAAAAGCACGATTCATGAAATGTTGAGAAATAAAAAATACTGGGAAGAATTATCACACAAAATTTTACAGTATAACAAAAATTTACAAAGGTAATACACAGAAAATGGGAGATGTTTATTTATGTTGACATATGACGTTATCCTAACATAGAAAATGTATGACATGTTACCATACACATATATAAAAGAAAATTTAAAATTAGATTTTATAATGTGTATAAATTAATAAGCAAATTATTAACACAATAAAAATAATAGCTTTAATTCATTCAAAGACCAAATGTATGTGCACAAATTAGCACAAACATTAGATAAACTAATATGATCTAAAGAGGGTAGAATTAGGCATTGTTAAATCTGTGAAAGAAAAAGCAAACATAAACAGTAAGTGAATTGAAGGGCTAAAGAGATACATACCAAGAAACAGAGCCAAATCTACAGTCAATGAGAAAATAGTTTTAATGGATGGAGGAGTAAAATCACTCCTATTTAGAACAGAAAACATTATCTCATCGACTAGTTCATCCACTTTCTCCAGAGCTGTTAACTGAGATTCCTTTACATCCAATATGAGATCCTAAATTTAGATGAGGAAGTAGATTATGAGTAAACATATTTCATATATTCTAACTATCATAAACATTTTAATCATAAGTTGGCTGGTGGCAAAATTTTAAGTGCATACATGTACCCTATAGGACATGTGACCGAACAAAACACATATTAGCAGCTGTTGGTGAAATAGACATCAAATGCTGCTCCATGATCAAATATTCAAGTTGGAAAGTTTAATACCATCAGATATAATCAAGAAGTTTGAAGTTGTGTTTAAAGACTTCACCATTGCAATCATTATGAAGAAACAGGCTTCTGAGATTAAATGCGGCCATTCTTCCAATTTTGAGAATTAATGGCATTTGATGGTTCTTATTGAGATGGAATAGTTCTGTCACCTCAATTGAATAATGAGTTATTCCTAAAAGTTACCGTAGATTGGCTATAACCAGTGGTGGGATTAAGAAAGATTTTAAGGAATGGGTATCAACAGATAGTAAAGAAAATTTAAAGGAGATTATAAGTTCAGACAGATCTGAAAGGCAAGCTTTTCTCCATGAAAATAACAACCACCCTAATGACCAATTTAATTTTGTCTTTCATATTTATATTTGTTTAAAACTCAGAGACCAAAGGCCAGAAAACTCGTACTGTTAAATGAATATTGTTCATGTAATTTCATCAGTTTCTTTTATAACCACCGTAAAATGGACAAATGGTCCACATATGTACGTTCATTATAGTTAACTAGGTAGTTTATTTTTGATCAACTTACTTACTTTACAACCAAATCAACTTATTGACTGACCACTAAAAACATAACATGCTCAACAGTCAAGAACCACCTTTACTCAGGGAATTATAAGAATGGGTTTGCACAAATTCCACCACTGACTATAAGCAGTAAATACTCTCACAGAGACAGAGTACTTGGCCATATATCAGATATAGTTTGAGCCGGAAGCTCTATTATTTACTTTGAATGGAATTAGAACAAAGACAGATGGTACAAAATTTGAATCTGATTCCTTTCAACTTTAACATTTGAACTCTGGGATACTAGAAGCTCATTACAACTTTCCTAGATTATTCATTAATTTATAATCACTTAAATGTCTTCAACTCAGCTCTTTGACATATGTACTATGTATGAAGTACATCTTCATTCTATTTTTATATTCTTACCCTAAGCTTGATGATGAGCTGAGAAGGAGGAATAGCATCCTCACAGTGAGAGGTTACCAATGGTATCTGTGGGGGTGTCGTTGATACTGTTGCATCATTCTCAGTGGATTTCGTTTTGGACTCCTTTTCAGATGCTGCTAATGTCTTCACAACTTCAGCCTCGTACTCCTTGGCAAAAAGGGCTGAAAAAGGCAAAATACTTCCAATACTAAGTATGTGGATAGACTGTAAAACAGAGCATTACAAAAGGAAGAAGAATTTATTCTACAACTAATTTCTTAAAAGATTCTTCGAAAAATGTATTGAAAGCATAATTAATCCTTTTGCCAAAAGCTTATGTCTATGATAGATTATCATTGCCATAAATCACAATATTACTGCCTGCTTAATAATTGTATTAGACGAAATTTTTAACTTAAATACAGCTGAAATTACTTACCAGGAGAAGTGTGAGAGTTAAGCCACCTCCTTACTCTCTGTCTTGCAGTGCGACCTGTCACCTGAACACACATCTGCATAACAACTTCAGACACAACCTCCTCTCCCTCAGCCAATGTGTCCTGTTTCTTTGAGCAAGGCAGTAAAGGTGGCAGGGCAACCCATGCCCTGCGCTCACATTCTGCATCAGCGTAACTAAGGCATTCCTTCTTCAGATTGATCCATTCTTCCGTGGAACACTCTCGTATTTCTCGGGCCATTGTCACCTATGAATAGAACAAATGCCATTATATCCAATAGCAGAGAAAAGTCCATTCAAACAGTTTGCAGATATATTAGACTATGTTATTCACACAAGCAATGAAATAACAAACCTCAAAGTTATCTGGTGGTTGAGACGTGGAGGATAAGCTATCTGAGGTCTTCTTTGGCATCTTCTCTAAAACAGATTCATGCACTTTACTAAGTCCATGACTTAATGCTTTAGGTAACAACTGGCTACAAATGTGTCTCACACATGCTGATGCTATCCGATCAGAAACAAACTCAACAGTGCGACGCAAAGATGCAGGCTGGTTGCTGAAGAAGCTCTCCTCTAGCTTCATCTGAAAGAAACCGCAGAAAATGCTGGTTTAAACTAGTTGATACAATTTAGCTGATGGCATTAAGTGAAGCCTGCTAAAGTAATGTAACATTTTCAATGAGCAATGGAAATTTCCTATTGGTGGATACCTTTTAAAACACAGGACAAGCAGTTTAATTGGCAAATATCATGAGATACATGTGGTAACATCTGAAAATGAGAAAGAAACTAGGGAAGAATGGATCTTGAGAGGAGAAAGACTAGAAGAGATACTAACAGAATATAGTTATGATGGGAAGCAAATAGATTTCTAAAATAAAAGAGAAAAATGATAAACTGGAAATAAATCAATTGGACATGGATACATACAAACCTATAGTTGGTATTAGGTCTGACCTTAGCATAAGGTTTTAATTAAAAGTACGAACTCCATTGTTGAAAAGTATACTATCCCTAGTAAATGTATACTCACAAGAGAACTTTTACACTCGCTACAGAAGATCAGTTAAAGTATGAATTAGATTTTAGATTAGTTTCTGATCATTAAACTTGATAGTGTCGCAATTACAGCTTAGGTTATTAACCTATAAGAGTGACAATACTTTCGACTTTGGGATAGTTAAATACAAATAGAGTGGTGCAGTTAAGAAAACACATGGATCTAGTGTACTTGAAAAAATGAAGTGTTGCGAATGCTACACAAGACAGTAAAAATACAATAACTGCATGGATGCAAGAAGAGCAGTGTAGAAATTGGGATATGGGTTTGGGTCCTTGCTTTTTCCTTCTGTGCATGCTTTAACTAAATCAAATGTGTAAGTGTATACATTTACTATTAATAGTATACATTTTGACCCTGAGTTCATACTATTACTGATGTCTTACGTCAATAGACTAAGTGGTAAGTGTACATTGAGAACACCTCACACATTTACTATAACATATCCTTTAGTTTCTGCATAGTTCATAAGATAAAATAATCTCCTCAGAAATGTGAAACAAACCTCTATAGTTCTTGATGTTGTGAGAGTGGTTACAGTGTCTGGGGCAGCAACTGGAGTGATGTGCCGCACTATGCTTGACCCTCCACTTTTATTATTTGACGAATCAGTCAATATCAATCTGAATTCCGAAAGAAATGGACAAATCATTTGCACCACTGATGCATTTATGAGATCTAAATTATCAGGCCCGGTTGGTTTTTCCATAGTTTGGTCGCCATTAGTAACAAAACATTTCTCAATAGCTTTTGACATGGACTCGTCAACAAATACAGTTTCCTCTGAAAAGAAAAAAAAGGAAGGATTATAGAAAAGGTGTAGCTCTATCACTTTAAATAACTCATTCTATTACTCTAAAATGAGATAAAGTTGTAAATTAACCATAGGAAGATTAGAGGGCTCCTTGAGTATATTATAACATTATTTTGTCTTAAATAAAAAAATCGGTAAAATTTTAAAAATCAATTATTATTTGTTTTAATACAATATTATGAATTTTATATTTATTATACACTAAGTTTTTTCTCTCCAAAATAGATAATATATTGATAGGATTCACAATGTCCATCCCTTTACCTTACTTAGGACTAAGGTTTCAAGATTCTAAGATTTTTTTCTAGGAACACTCCAAATCTGAATCTTCACAAGTTTCCAAAACAAGAGATAGAAAATACGGAAAAATATAACAACCAGTAGCACAAAAAGATCCCCAAGTCATAGAAAATATAATGAACCATAACTTTTAACTATATTTATTTAATATTTACGCTGCAAGTTGTGGTATGAATACTAGGTGGCAATATTAATCAATGAATCTTGAGTTATCTTTCACCTTTACTTAAATTAATTGTTTCAATGTAATTTCAATTCAATCTAAAGAAGCTCAAGTAATTAAATTAACAAAAATATTCAATGATTTATAAATGTACCGAATTGTTCCAGAAAACCACGTAGTCTCAACAAATCCCAGTTTTGATCTAATCAGAGATAAAAATTAGCTCAGTAATTCTATGATTAAAAAGAATAATTATAGAATCACTTTCTATTAAGATGAAAACAAAAATTCAACAACCACGGTTAATTTAAAAAATAAGAATCTCTATTGATGAGAAATTTATCATATATTAAAAGTTATATATCTAATTCTAAAAGTGTATTATTTTATTTTACTCAGTAAAATAACATAATATAATCAAATCTATTGTAATAGTTTCTCTCACTTGAGTCTTCTGCTGTTGATAATATATAAAAATTGAACAACATCTTTTACTTTAGAATAATTTTGGCAGAAAAATGTTCCCGGAATAAAAAGCAATTGAATGGTGCTTGAAATAAAGAAGAGAATGATTTTCAGACTTACGAGGAAAGTTGGGTTGTTCAAATAACCATCCCAAACAGAGTCTGATGAGAAGTGCAGCATGAGTTAGAGGGATTTTGCTGCTCTTGGAATTAGGCAATCCAGACTGCCTATATATTAACACAAGACAGGGAAACAGCTGGTCTCTGTAATATCCCAGATTGGCAGAAACCCTGTCAAGCATTGAGAGTAACACCACCATCCATGGCACAGTCACTGACAGCCGATTCAGCTGATGAGCAATTTTGATCAAGGATAGCAAATCAATCACTGGCATGGTCTGAAAAAGATAATTATTTTCTACATGGCAGAGAAACAATCTTAACATGAAAACTAAACCAATTAAGGTCATACAAGAAGAGAAAAATAGTGGCCAAGTCACTATTTTTCTTTTCTTGTATAACCTTGGGTTAAGTTGCACGCTTTCCTGTGCTGTTAAAATTTCATTCCATCATTTGTAAATCAATTAAATCATGGGACTGGTTAATTTTTAATTTAATAAGTCTGATTTAAGAGATACCAACCCTTAGCCTTAATGTGCAACTCTACTAAGCAGACACTGTAAAAATGATCTTATATTCTCAAATATGGCATATATGTTTCAATCTTTGAGATTGATTGATAGATTGAAAGCCAAAACAACTTGTGATAAATAACTAGAATATAGAATTGAATTTCTGACCGGCATAAACTTTGTAAATAGAAAAGAGGACATATTTTTCTAAAAATATTTACCGCTAGGAGGGAAGATATAAGGACTGTTTGAAATGTCAATTACATTTAAAATGTTCAATTTACAGCATAGTTTAATGACAAAATTTTCATATTATTAGTCCATTCATTATTTGGACACAGCTTGAAAATTAAATTAATTATGATTCTTCTGGAATTTTTCTTAGTTTAGAAAAATGAATATTATTGATAAAGAATTCACTAATAAGGAATATAGTAATGGTGACAGTCTATGATATTACACAGAAGGTGTACGTAGAAGCAAGTCTCAATCTCAGAAGGGCAACAATACATTTAAAGGCAAACCCAAATGTTGGTCGAATTCAGGTGAAAGGGTTTTCATGACAGGATGAAAAATAATTATAGCTTATGAATACACCTGATGTTATTTTGATTGACTTTTACAATTATCACTTTGAAAAAGTATTTCAATCAGTGATTAATAAAAATACTTACTATATACTTATATAGCTATTTAAAATAATAAAAAGAAAGAGTAAGAATCAAAAAAGTATGCTAAATATATCTCCAGATATCAGACAAATTTGATGGCATTTAAAATGAAAAAATATTATGAAAGGCAGAAGCAGTCTGAATTTTTCTTTCATTTTATCAAACTAGTTTTATTGCTTGAAAAAAGTTTAGCATACCTCAATATTTACATAGAATCTGTTAAGAATGATAGTGTGTTCAATCTGAACTAAAGGTGTAAAACCTACCTTATTTCGCAGAGCACAATGCGATAATAAAATATTATCAGGCAATCTGCTTTCAGACTGGTAGGGTAGGAAAATAAGAAAACCTAAAAACTTGGCAAGTAGCTGCAGATTGACCATGCATCTAATGTATTCAGACCTTGTGTCATCATCAACTTTATTATCTGCAAAAAGAAGAGCATAGACAACAGGAGGAAAATCAGGTTTTCATAAGTGAAAGAGTGACATTTTTGCTTAATATCTGACTACAAATAAAGAATCCTTTGCACTTAATTATAGACTCTTATTTATCTAATAAGAATATTTAACAGAATATTGTGAATACAATTAGTATATAAAAGTTAGAAAGAAACATTTGACAAAAATTGACAGATTTTTGTACTATTGTAAAATATAAAATGAAATTGAAAATTGACCTCATCAGTAAATGGTGTTCTCTAAAATCAAAGGGTTATGACAATGATTACAATTATTGCATTGTATATTTATAGCAAAATCTGACAGATTTTCAATTATATGTATAATAGGAGTAATTTGGTAATTTCCTACAATTTAGTCAATTTACCCAACCCAGCCCAACCAAAAAACCCAATTTATTCTATTAACTCCATCAACAAAAAAAAAACTATAAAGATTCCTGCATGTTTTATGAAGCATTTATTCCAGTTTTGAATTTGACATTACCAGTCAGTACAAAGGAAACCTGTACTACAAACATCATTTTTTTGAGAATCATATTAAGTTGAAACATTTCAATTACTCATTAACAAACAGCTCATTTGTTGATATTTCTTAGAAATAAGCTGAATTACCCTCTATTAATTGCCAGATTCTATTGAAGAATAGAAGAAATTGTCTGATCATTGAAGAGACTAATTAAATGTTACTTTAATTTTAAACTCAGCCCTTAGGGACTTCAGTCAAAACAAAATCAGGTCTCAATCATAAGCAAATTCCTTGGGCTGCTGGTTTTCAAAACACTGAGTTATACAGGCTTAATGGAACCACTGGTTAATTTCAAACTGGACTTGTTTTAGTAAAAATTTTCTTAGAATTCTTTTCTATTCTAAGAGAAGACTTTGCTGTTCATGAAGAGGATAGGTAAAAGTAACAGTTTACAAAAGAGATGAACACAAACGAATGTTACACAAGGTGTAATTAATTGATGAGGTTACATAAGTTATTGAATATATATTATTCAATATGAATGAATTGCCTATTTGTAGTTTTAATTAATAAATAAATAAATTATAGTTATGTAGACATGCATATAGTTTATGAAATAATTGAGAAATATTGGTTTCTTATTTTGCAGAAGTAAATGATTGAATGGGAAAAATCATACTAACCTTGATCTTCAAATTCTGATGCACTGAACTGCATCTCATTCAATTCCAGAATATCTGAGATAAGACCATCCTTCAGATGTTCATTAAACATTGGATTTGCACCAAAAATTATGAAATCTCGGAAGAATTCTTGAGCCCCTACAAAACTAGGCAAAGGACAGAAACCACCTCGTGATCTTGATGGCCATACCAATCTTCTCTGTAGCCTTTGCAATTTTTCCGGGTCTGCATCTCGTATCGCAAAAGGCACAACCTCTCCAGCATTTGTAGATTCCTCTGCACCAGCTGTGCCACCATATCCACAATTTGCTATCAACTGTGCTCTGAAAAATCTCGCTAGGTGGACAAAATTTGTTGGTTCTGGCATTGCGTTCCCAGGACATAAAACACCCTTCACTCTTGGACCAAGAACAACTGCAAAAGACCACCCAGGAGTTGAGCGACCACTTTCCCAAGTTCTCAGGGCTTCACAAAAATCATCCCTTTGTCGACAAAACATACGAAAAGTTCGATCATTTGGGAAATTGTTTCTATTGTCAATGTCTGACTGAAAAGATGTTGTAGCAGTTGGCAATGATGAGATTTGTGAAACCAAAGCCTCACTTCTTGCTGAACTTTCATCCTCAAGTACCTGCACCATTAAAGACTGAGAGAACCTGGTCATTCTAGTATTTTCAGTAATTACTCTTCTTGTATTTCTATCGAGTAACTGCAGAAGATGACTCTGTGTCTCTAGGACAGTAACAGCAAAATATACACAGTTGTGCACACTATCAAAATAGCCTTTTCTCCCCTCTTCCTTTGACTGATCCCCACAAACAACTGGATGGGATTCGTTTGAGTAGCGTACCATTAGGAGGTTTCCCAAAAAACATAATTCAGAAAGAATATTTGGCACCAAATTTAGGTCAATAAGGTTACTGAAAATGTTAGCCAGAATATCTAATTCTTTTTTGTAGGTGACCTGAAAATAAAAATACACACACCATAAAACATTGAGCCTTGGTCCGACATACTTATAGAATTGAATGAATTAGCAAGGAAAAATATGAATGATAATAAGGAGATTTGATTTATAGACTATTTCAAATGCCATTTCCATGTATAAATGGACAAGCCAAAGCCATAGATACATCGACTTCCCAACTATGTGCACCAACTGCAGGCCTTAGTAGAATAAGGCTCAGGGTGCACCTCTATCAACGATCTAGGGTTCCAACCCTACTTTGAGCATGGCCATTAGTGTCTGCTGATTAATTGATGGAATTTCATTCTTGTAAGATTGGAATTCCTTCTTAATATCGGCGACAGCAAGCAAGCAATATATCCACCAACCCAATTAAAATTATATTAACTCTACATCTAATAAGACAAGCACTTTGGATGCTGGTAAATTAAGCTCATGTCTTAGAAATTGAAACTTACAAGGTTTAATTGGGGTTCTTCAGCACTGCATCGACTGATACAACTAGGAGCCTTCGGAGGAGACGATATAGAAGAATCCTGCTCTACTGCCTGCATTCTTAAGCGTTCTTCTTTCAAGAGGGCTCTTTCTTCGGAAAAGTTAGAAGGTTTGACTTCCCCCTCAGTGGATCTGGAATAGAAAGCACTAACAGGGGGAGGGGCCGCTGTTTGTGGCTGTCCGAAGGCAGATTCCTGCTGCAGCATTCCACTACCAGTATAGCCTTTAACACTTTCAACATTCCTGTCCACTCTTGTAGGATTTATTCGCCTCTGTCTCTTCTGCTTCCCACTGAATTTCGCGGCACATTTCTTATCCTGACTTTTGTCATCATGGCCATCATTAACGTCTTTTTTCCTCAGATTTAAGGAGTTATCCTTTGAGACATAATCCCACAAGGTAGTGTTGGAATAATTTTTACCGCTCCATTCTTCACGCGGGCTACTTTTACTGTTATTAACAGATGACTCGGGTGTCCTACAATCTTTAAACACAGCATTTTCTATTGGATGATGTCTTTGTTTAGGACTGTCTCTCCGGAACGAGCAACTGGTTACACCTGATGAATGACTAGTAGACATTCCATCGTGAGCAATTCCTGCTTGATAACAGCCATCTTTACCTTTGTTATTAAGGACTTTACTTCTAAAGTTGTTGTGCAGATGCAACTTTTTATCTATGGCGGCACTAACATTTGACAGTTCCGAAGGAGATACTGCATTCTTCGTGGTTTTCCCTTCTATTCTCGTCAGAAGTTTCTTTGTGCCACTGGAATTAGATTCATGTTGTCTCACATCACTGAAGACAACCGGTTTGTATTCCGCTTTGTTTTGTGAATTCGACGAACCACTTATTAGAATCGCTTTTGCTGAGGTCTTTTTCGCACAATCGTTTGAAAGTATGCTGAAAATAAAGTTTCCATTAAAATCGTTTCACATAATTGATTCCAACATGTAAAAAGATTTGAGAATATATTACCTTGATGCATTCTCTCTCAAATAATTTAGAAAACATAGAGCAAAATCGTATCTGGAGCAGGGGAGTTTCCCTCGAGTTGATTCAGCCACAATCTAAATGATAAACATCACAACTATAACGGGTTTATATTGAAAAAAAAAAATGTAAATAATGAAGACTAAAAAGAAGTGAAGCATAATACTAACACGTAGGATTAAAGTAAATAATAATATTTAAATTCAAGCTTAAAATAACTCGGTATCGCTGTATGTGTTCTGAGAAACAGAACTTGGTGTCTTAATTTCGTTTTCTTCAGAAAAAAGGATAGCTCAACTGCTATAAAGAAACATCAGTTATGCTATTTTCTTATCGTACGCAAATATTCTTACCAAATCCTTACATCCAGCGAGCCACCGTATAAAGTCATCGATTTCTACGTCCCCGCTAAGTATGGCATCCACGTAGGCCGCCATATTTTCCCACCTGTGACCTTACATATGAAAACGAGCAAATCTATTTCCGAGGATAATAAAAGCAGAGGGGAGTCTAAATCGAATCATCACAATAGAAATGATTGTTAGTAACTATTCATATTATCTCAAATTTGCTGTTATCCTCAGCGGCATAAGGCAACCTGTCAATTCAGACACCACGTTCAACGAAAATCCCGGGTTATTTGGGACGCAAAACAGCTGATTGTTGGATTCGCAACGCGTTTGTTTTTACGCGCACAACGCCAAGCGGAGCGCAGATAAATGTGAAATCGGACACTGCATTGTAAAACGGCTGTAAACATTGAAGATAAAATTTGTCTTCTGAATTGGATGCATACCGCCAAAAGCATAAAATATCACTCAAACGATGGGGAAATTTCTAGCATGTAACATTTTTAACTAAAAGGAAAACGGCTGTGTTATTACATTAAAAGTTAATAGAGCTCCAAATACCCGTCGTGCGGAAGTACCCTAACTATGGAGGTTAAAGTTAACCGAAACTAAGGTATTGTAAGCGTATTATCTCGATACGTATTTCGGAAGCTATCCTTCAATCTTCGGGATAAGAAGAGAGGTTTGGTATTTATCGTATTTATGCATATTGTTGTGTGACGTCAGTGTAGAGGTTACGTATTTCGGAAGCTATGGTTCCATCTTTGGGAGAAGAAAACTCAATGTTATGTAACATTTTTCGATTCGTGACGAGACTCGGCCACGACTAGCAAAATTTCAGCTTCAGTCCTGACATATGGAAGGGATTCGACTTTGAAAATAGATGTTTCATCTTGAAAATAAGAGAAAACTTCATCTTCTACAACCCTTTCTTTTTATGCTTCACACTACAGGTATACGCAGTAGATGTACTAGTCTGTTAAGTATTTGCACCATGATTACGATGCACCTATTCCTCATTTTTGAAATGTTCTTCATATTTGAAAGGAGCTAAAATTGTTATTCAAAATCGACTTGCTTTCTTCTACAATCAATCTCTGTTTCAAGGTTATGTCATCGTGCACTGCAGGGTCGCTGGGTTCCACTCTCATTATAAAATTGACATTGTTGAACAGGAATTTTAATTTATAAACCCACCCCATTTCCTTTGAATCAAGGACTTAAAACAAAGCATTTATAATTGTTTGGAATCCATTTCCCTAGTTTGAGATGTATACAACTCATGGAATATGAATTAATTACTCTAACAGGAGATTCTAAACATTTTATTTGGGTGAAAGTATCCTTAAATGTGCCTTCAAAGTTCTTTTTTATGAAAATTCAGTTGTATAACCATTAAAATCAAATTCAACTAAATAAATAGTTAACATCCATTTCTCCATGCATGGGAACATTCAAAGACCCTCAGAAACATAACAGATATCTTTCCTAAAAGGTATTTCTTACTTCCCTTAAGGTAAACAACAGCTACATCTTGCTACTCCCTCCTCCAGAATCATGCGATAATATTTATGGTAAACAGATTTTAGAATTTAAGGAAGAAAGGAGTAACCAATTAATAAATGAGAAACGAAAGCATCATAACACAAGATTCAAGAGTGTTGACTTTAATTATTTGTAATTCTAACACAGTGAAGGACAAAAGAAAATTTTGCACACATTGGTGTGATACTCAATTTCTCCGAGAGCATTTTCAGGATTACAAAATGAAGACATAATACACAATAGCCAGATTTCTTTTATTAAGTTCACTCATATTCAGTCCGTTCGACAAATCTAACAATGAAGATTGAATTCAATATGAATCAATGATCACTGAATAGTAAAAAAAGTTAAATAGCAATAATAACTTAACTGCTGAACTATTTCCTTTGCACAAGGTTTCATAACAATTGAAATTCAAAACAGTACTAGAGAAGTTCATAAATATTATATAACCCATCTAAGTTCAGTTGTTTTTTTTACATTTGATAACAAGGTAATAAAATCTGAAACACCGATTACATAACTGGTAGATAAAATAGTAAACGCAAGAAACAGACATCAAGCACAAGAATAGATGAAATCATCCATCTGAAGATCATCAACGGAAACTATCTAAAAGAAGAATCCTACAAAACTGGAAATTCAGCCACTCCCTACTGGTCCCATTCCTTTGAGACTTGTGCATCTCGCATATCTTCCAAGACAGCAGATCTTATCCAAAAGAGAAAATCTTTTCCAAAATGAGCAAAATTTCCCAATGGGGAAAATGTATCTTTTATTAGGTAGACCTAGACCCATAGGGGAAGAAATTATCGCAGAGCAGGTTTCTAGAGTTCATAACATTAACTCTGAAGCAAATATATCAAATTTGCATCCTTGTTCAAAATTACAAACATGTCATAAGGTACAACGATGACTTAAGCGTGTGAATCAAATAACAAGTTACACAAATTGAAATAGAATCACTAGCAAAGGAAATGAGTATTCACAGTCACACAGTGTTTGATTCAAAACCATTATTAAAAATTGGACTTGTAATTTTAAGGTGAGGAATGTAAATTGATAAAACATTACTATAGAAAAAAATACTCAAGCTGATGAACAAAACTAAAATACATAATTTTGTAAGCCGCTGTAGACTGCTAACAACAATGACACCCACCTACATCAATATAGATCCAGTGTTAGTGTTAAACACAAACTTCAGTTTGAAGAAATATTCAGTCATTAAAAAAGGTTCATGAACATATTTTCCGAGTTCAAAGGGTGCCAGTAGCAAACGAGGTTGAGAACCATCGACTTATAACAATTTCTGATTCATAGGAAAACTCATATATACTCAGAAAAAATTTATTATCACAATCAAAGGAAAAATAGATCCTTAGGATCAAAGACAGCAGTAGCCATCATTGTTATAAATGTATTAGATGCTTCATCAGTGTACATGAATAAAAATATAAGTAATTTTCAAGTTACTGAGAAACGATTGTATAAAATATCTTTATAAAAGATGTTATGCCATCACAAAACTTTAACATCTTTGCTGTCCATTCTGCACAGTTGACTTGGATTTTTAGGTACAGAGAAAAGTAAAATTAATTACTTTAAAAAGCAAGGAAAGAAAGGCACTGATAAATAATGGACAGAAAATATGCTAAAATATAATATAGTTAATAAAACATCTTGCGCTAATTATCTACTCAGTAAATGTAGACATTGTGTTAACTTACAATTTGATAAAAATCAAATCCTTTATGACTTGGGTACACAAAAATTCTCCAAGGCACAGTTTAACTACTACCATTATTAGAAGATCTCAAAGCCTTGAAGCAACTACTTTTAATCAAGAGACATAATTTGGCGGTGGTAAACTAATTCAGCAACATCCACTTAAGTGAAAATAAATATAAATATTTTATAGTGGCAAACACATTACCAATTATTGTAAATAAGTAGGACATATAAAGTCACAGCACCATTAATTCATCATACTTTGGCTTATTTCAAATATAGTTAACATCAAAAATATAATATATGAAAAGGGGGTCTACGAAATCATTCAATAATGAAAAGTAGATGACACAGCAATTGGAACAAATTTAAGAACAAGCCGTTGAGTTTCACTTAAATAAACAAACTAGAGAATACTCAAACAAGGAGAGTGATAAAATGAAGGTTGATCAAGGGATGATACAATTAGAATGAGTAAAATAACCATTAAATTATTAAACCAAAAAGGCAAAATAAACATCAAAGCATTACAGGATGGTTTGATTAAATGAAAAATCAATGTAAAATATGAATAACGATTAGTTTCAATGAAAGGTCAAAATTCATCGTGAAGATGATGATCTTTGGTTCCCCACAGAACCTTTTCCACGTACGACAATATCTGTGACCCTGACTGACTCTCAATTTCCTCTCCATAGTAGGATCTACCGTCATCCATTGAGCCACGATAAAGCCTCAAAGTTGGATATCCACGGATTCCAGCTCGCTGACACAACTGTTTGTATGCTTCACAGTCCACTTTACCAGCCTTCACACGACCAGCCAATTTCTATAGAAGAGAGAACATTTCATAATAAAAGATAGGGCCAAACATATTAATAATATACGAATCACAAAAGATTAAATTATATAATAGTTTAAATGCAACAGATTCTGCTGAACTTGGAGACTTTTGGCATGCTTTAAGCGTATTATATTTAAAAGTATTTTCATTCATTCAAAAGTTTTGAGAAGAATATGAATACATAACAGAATATTGAGCAAGAAAAACAATTCACATAAATGACTGAATAGCAGGAGTAAGGGATACCACAGGCTTCAAATATATTAAAGTAAACAATAAGCTACACCATGGAAATTATATAAATCTTTGACAAGTTGTAATACTACTGGTTATACTGAATGATTCAGATAAACAAGGAGTCCAAGATATACAAAAACAATTGCTAACTGTAAATAGTTCACTTTTATGTTTGTCATGTCACTGCCATGTCTTACTTGACTCTCACTTAGTTGACTTTGGTCAGGATAATTTAAAGTTTGGTAAACTTAAATAATTAAACTTTAATGCAATAAAAGCTCTTTAGAATGGCTTTTCTATTTATGCATCATCCATAGTTAACCCTCATATGGATTTACAAATTTAGTTACGTTGTTGGATTTTCGGCGCCGCAGAGGCGCTGCGGTATTTTTTTCATTATCTTCCTAATTTGGCTCTTCTTAGCAAGTTTTTTATTGATAATGCTACTAACTTCTATATTCTTTATTTTTTTGTTTTGTTCGATTGAACCCATTATTACAGAAGTTATAAATAAAAACCTTTAACACTGCATTGTTTTCCGTTTGCTGTCAAATAATGACAGAGGCCATAGAAATAACACCCTTAGGCTAGCCACGAATTTCTAAAATCTATTATTGTATTTAGATGAAGTTTTGTAAAAGAACATTGTAAAAAAGAAAAATTTATGATACTTGGATAATAGATGAAAGAAATTTGGCATAGCAAACTTGGCTCTATGTTAAACAATTTTAAATGATTTAGAAAGCTTCATCGTTTAAATATTATGATTATAAATATAATATACCATTTCATGCGTAAAATAAGAACTATTATATAAGTATTGACAGACCGACATAGCGACAAGAAAACTCGCGTAGCCGCAGCGGCGCCGAAAATCCAACGACTTTTCCAACTTTTTCCATTAGTGGCCAATAAAATGAAAACTATACGCACTATGCTGGCAAAATTAAACTTGTAGACTAAGAATGCAGAAAAAATAGACTACTGAAAGTTTCAGCAAGATCCATGGGATTGGGCAGTATTAAAAGCATTTTAAAAACCACGAGCGCCGCAAAGGCGCAGAGAATCCATATGAGGGTTAATCATTACAGCTGCATTGCCATGCTAAGCTTCAATAAAATCTTTCTTTACAACTGGAAAGCAGTGTGCTTCACATCACATGGTGATCTATATCTACAAGCCACCTTTTGGTGAAAACACCAGGCATAGGAACTACTATTTTAGCATGTCATTATCAAGTATCATTTGCGGAAAGAACAGGTTAATAAAAAAATTTGTCCCAGAATCTATTTCTCTGATTTAGCACTCATCAGATTAGCTGAAGTTGCAGGAAGGTTCCATGCCAATGGTTATGTATTCTCTAAATTTCAAAATCCAATCCAATAATTCCATCAAAACCATTTATTTAAGGCCTTTAAGTCTCTTACCTGAGCTACCATTTCAAATTCTGGAGCAAACCGGTGGCAATGTCCACACCATGGAGCATAGAAGTCAACTAGCCATGGATCATCACTTTGTATAACATGATCCTCGAAAGAATCAGCTGGTATTGCCTGGACCGAAGACGGAACAAAATTGTACAACCACTGCCTCAGTGAATATGCATCGCGATGGTATCCACTGTAAATTCTGTTGAAAAGATGAAAAATGAAAACATTGCTTAGTAATAGTATAGTATATTATACTATATTATGCTATTATTTAATTCCTGTTTTTGTTTGTTCATGTAAGATGTAATTACAGTTTATTCTTGTTTTCTGTGTTTAAATTTTTGCTTTTTTTTTCTTTCAATTATGTTTTGTATTAAAATGATTTAATATTTGTTTGCAATATTCTGATTTCCTCATGTTTGTATAAAGTCTATTAATTTCTTTATATCTTTATATAAAGATATGTTGTAATGTTCATATTTTAATTTATATATCTTGTATTAGACAAAATATATGTATTTTGATGTACAATCATGTTTAAATGAAAAAGGGCAATCTTATGCCCGTTAATAAAATCAATTCAATTCAATTCAATTATAGTAATGGGTAGAAAAATATGGGAGAAAATGGAAATAGAAGTACTAGATGGAAAAGCTAATAGAAGCTATACATTGAATACTGGAATCAAAACTTACATAACTTGATTTAATCCTTTCGAGCCAATTGGGTAAAGTCTGATGGTTGGAAAGGAACGGATTCCTTCTTGATGACAAAGTCCTGCCTCAACCTCACAGTTAACTTCTCCAATGTGCACATTTTCCACATCTGATACCATCTGCAAACAGAAACATACGATTAGAGGAAGTGAGGGGCGATTTAGAACCCAATCTGGAAATAGTAAGCTTAAAACTAATTCACAGGGAGAATTTGAAACTGATGTTACAACCTTTGATAGCTTACGCCACTGTGGTGTCAACTGCTGACATGGTCCACACCACGGAGCAAAGAAATCAACCAACCAAATCTCATTGGCGGATTTCTCTCCAACAATGGAATAAAAATTCTCTTGTGTCAGTGTCGATACTGAAAAATTATAATTAATGAAAGTAACTGATAAAGATTGAGACTGTTGCTAACCTTAACCCAGTGGGTAATTTTGTTAAAAATTCTTTAGGATTACAGTGAACACCAATTTTTTGATTGCATACAAACATCTCATTTCCAATTCACAAAAAAAGACCGGTGGGCCCTGCCACCGTAGAGTGTGATACATCCGAGGCCCAATGGTGGGTCAAGCTGTTTCACAGAATAATGAATTTAAGATACACCGATGCCATGTTGAATGCATTAAAGCAAAAATATTTTAAATTATTTAATGACCAAATACAGGGTCAGTTAGTCATTTAACCCTCATATGGATTCTCTGTGCCTTTGCGGCACTCGTGGTTTTTAAAATGCTTTAAATATTGCCCAATCCCATGGATCTTGCTAAAACTTTCAGTAGTCTATTTTTTCTGCATTCTTAGTCTATAAGATTAATTTTGCGGGCCTAGTGCGTATAGCTTTCATTTTATAGGCCACTAATGGGAAAAGTTACGTCGTTGGATTTTCGGCGCCACTGCGGCTATGCGAGTTTTCTCGTCGCTATGTCGGTCTGTCAATACTTATTTAATAGTTCTTATTTTACGCATGAAATGGTATATTATATTTATATTCATAATATTTAAACGATGAAGCTTTCTAAATCATTTAAAATTGTTTAACATAGGGCCAAGTTTGCTATGCCAAATTTCTTTCATCTATTATCCAAGATCATAAATTTTTCTTTTTTACAATGTTCTTTTACAAAACTTCATCTAAATACAATAATAGATTTTAGAAATTCGTGGCTAGCCTAAGGGTGTTATTTCTATGGCCTCTATCATTATTTGACAGCAAACGGAAAATAATGCAGTGTTAAAGGTTTTTATTTATAACTTCTGTAATAATGGGTTCAATCGAACAAAACACAGTTAAAAATAAAGAATATAGAAGTTAGTAGCATTATCAATAAAAAAACTTGCTAAGAAGAGCCAAATTTGGAAGATAATGACAAAGAATACCGCAGCGCCTCTGCGGCGCCGAAAATCCCACAACGTAAGTAAATTTGTAAATCCATATGAGGGTTAATAAACTGGCATCTATAATGTTTAGGCGCAATCCATTTGATACTGTAGCTCTCAGAAAGTTGATTGCAATAATACCAACCTGTTGGATTCAGCATGTCTTTAATGTAATCCACGAGATCGCGAGCTGTATGCCCTCCTTGGTAAGTATATTCTTCTTTGGAAGGCGTGAATAATATCACAGTTGGGTATGAGCGAATACCACGAGATCGACAAAGGTCAACATGAACGGTGCAGTCAACCATTCCTACAGAGACATTAGTTCCCAGTACCCTACTTGCTCTTCTCATTTCAGGTATGAGTTGTATACATGGGGGACACCAGGGGGCAAAGAAATCCACCAGCCAAAAACCTTCCCCATGCACACGCAGCCCCTTTTTGCCCCATACAAAGTCAATGGGAGTCAGAGTCCTTAAATTTGGTGACAGAGCACTTTCTCTGGCAAAATCTGCCATATCTGGAGCAGAATCCCTTCTTCCATGATGAAATTCATAAGGTGGCTCGTAATTGAGAAGGTTACCTCCTGCTTTGAATACAGCAAACATTGGGTACCTGAAATTGGAGGAAAAAATAGTATAAGTGCAAAAACGTGCTTGTATTGTGTGGCAACAACCAATTAGTCAATAATTTTTATCTTCCATCAGTCAAATAGAGAAAAATGTCTTAGAACGTATCTCAATAAGAATTTAACAATCATAGAAGCCATTCTCTTTGGAAAAAAGCTGAATTCTAAGAAAAAGTTACCTGTTTACATGCATTTCTTGGCAGAGACCTGGGGTTCTGCCACAGTTGATTCTCCCAATTCGAAATAAGGGCAGTAATGCTGGCAGTTTCTTTAACTCGAGGTTTTCCTCTAACTCACCCAGGTGAAAATATACAAGCCAGTTGGATTTTGAGCCAAGAGTGAGCTGAGTTTTCATGTCCTGTATAAATGATTTGAGTCAACAAAGAGAATCAGAGATGAAAGAGAAGGAAAACTGATGATCTCACTTTTTTGCTTGACAGACTGAATACATGTACATCTCTATTAATGTAAAAGCAATATTCAAACCATCTACTTAGATTTCAGAGTTAGACAGAATTACTCAAAGGATATCGTTCCATTTGAAACAATTATAAAAGTAGAAAATTTCATACCAAAGAAAATATGTACCTAAAATAAATCAAAAGATAAAAGGTACTTCAAGAGAAGAATTGACTGACTAATTAGGCAACTTTCATTAGGAAATCAAAGGAAGGCTTCACAAAAGGAATCTAATTGCCAATGACTTACAACATAAAGAAAAATAAGGAAAGGGTAAAGGTGACTTTGCACATAAGGGCGTGCACCCAGAAAAATTCCCAAGGAAAAACGGACTTGAAAAAAGTCTGATAAAGAAAAATATATTACTTCCATAACATCCACTTCTTTTAACAGTTTCTTAATTAAGAAATAGTGGTGAGCCCAACACACCTTAAAAATGAAAGTGCCAAAGGATTTTGCCTCCTGTCCATTAGTGATAAGGTTATATTATATATTATAAGGATACACAAAATATCGATTGATTAGAGAATTCTTTCAAGTGACAAATTTCAAAGAGCCACGAAGTAAAACTTGCACAAAAGAAATTTTACTTTTACAATATCTAAATCTTACCTCAAAGTCTTCTCTGTTAAGTTTTGTTGCCTCTGGAAGCTGAGAAAGAACTTCATTGGCAATTTCTTTTGATTCTACGCCCTTTATTTTAATTGATTTTCCTCTCTTCACTTCTCCAGTTCCGTAGTACTGTGTGGAGGTTGTGGTGCCGAAAGTGAGACAAAGTTTTCCTTGAGCACTGCAATCTACATAACCAACATTGACAAGACCCTCCTGAAAGAATTCACAAGAATATATTTACAAAAAGCAATTCAAATCTGCAAGTACAATTATATTTTCAATCAAAAATGACAATTAATAAGGAGGAAATAAGATAAAAATATCGAATGTGGCAATGCCAGGATTGCATAGCCTTACAAATATATAATAGAAAATTCTGCCATTAACGAGTATGTATGCTCTATTTTTTGACTTTAAAATAAGAATATATTGATTTTAACATCAGCAAATGTAGAGATGATAAGTTTTAAAGATCTCACCAGTATTGCTGCAACGATTTGTCTCGTTTCTCTTTCAGGACAGTTAAATGAATTTTCATCACAAAAGAAAATTAGCCAAGGATAGCCAAGCAGCTGCTCCTCTCTCAGAGTGAGTTCCTCAAAATTGTCGGAACAGAGGTCAATCACTTGGGTCTGAAGTCGACGCAATACAAAATGAAGCATATCTTCAGTTTCTCTCTCGCCGTTGTACCTTTCACGCTGCAAAAGATGGAAAAAAATGAAATAAATCATGCAATATAGATGAATAAGAATTCAACGTAAGTTTGTTTAATGCAACACAACCTTCAACAAAGAAGCCTCATTCAAAGCAGAAATACTAATAAAATAATAAGTAATAGCATAACATATAATTCCACAGCTTGTACAAAACAGCAAGGCATATGATATAAACTTTAAACAAACACATTTCCTTCTTGTAAATTTACTTTCATTTCTTTACATATGGAAAAACTTCCCATTTAAATGGGACAGGCATATTAAGATGCACTCTTTAAATGGAAAAAGAAGGGAGAGCATTTATAGACATGCTCATAAAATACTGCCTTTAAACATAGGAAACATCTTTCTAGCAAGGTGAATACCACCAAATTAAGGGCCTCACTATCAATATCATCTAAGAAGGCACAAATAATTTCAAGATATACCACTATTTAAATTTCTGAAATTACAATTCTTAAATTTCTGAAATTACAATTCTTAAATTTAGTAAAATTCCAATTCAATTTGAAAATAGCTTGGAGTGACCATGTAACCATAAGTAGAAAAAAGTTGTACTAAAGATTGTCTTTACCACAGACTTGGCGAACAAAATTGTAGTTCTCAGTTTAAGAGCTGACAGAGGTATTTATTCTGTGGTAACATTATTGTCACATCCATTATAATTTTAACTTTTTATAATCTTTTCTTAAACAAGGTAATACTAAGGAAGCAATGAAATTGTATAAGAAAGCAATGAATACAACAACAAAGTAAGAGTCACTGCCACAACTTTCATACAATATCAAGCAATTACCCAATTCAGAGATAAGAACAAAGAATAAAAAATAGTCACATCATAGAAACTTGAGGAGAGCACAATATAGATTGGCATGTGGTTGCATCTCCTTCCAATAGAAAAATGAGACATTTTGAAATGTGAGGATGTCATGACTGAATATTTCAAGGATTATAAACTGTATCATTAGCATAACTCAGCTATAATCTTCTTAATAATTTTCATTATGCATGGTATGAATGAGAGGCATTTAGTTTGAAAATACCTGTGGGTAGAGATATAAAGTTGGATAGGAATGAACGCCTTCATGCTGACAAAGATAAAGGTCTTCCTCGCAGTTTACTGCGCCTATTCGAATGGCTCCTTCTAGTTTACGAGCCAATTTACGCCAAGCTGGAGCAAGATGGTGACAGTGAGAGCACATAGGTGAATAGAAATTGATGAACCACATCTGCTCGGAATTTGTCACACTTTGCTCTGAAAGAATGAATGTATATATGAAGTAGGTACGCTCGTTCCAAGAAAATTATACAAAAGAAGAGACAATGGAGAATCAGTTTAAATAAAGCCGTGTAAATAGAATCTATTTAGACATCTTACCCTGCCAGCAATATAATGCAAAATCTTACTTATGTTGATATTTTTATAATGCGAGAAATATTTTGAGTAACTTAAAATGGCAATAAGAATCCTCTATAATACTTTCTGTACAAGATGTCTCAATGAAATTGAGAATAAAAAAATTCCTTAATGAGTGCTTCCCACGCTTTTAACCAAGTAAAACTTACCAAAATCAGCTTTATTTAAAGTAACTACTTCTGGGTCGTCATCGTATATCCCAAATTGTTCGTGATAATAAGTCCAAGAATGATACTGGCCCCTCTTCTTTGAGTTATCTTCGTCGCCATAAAGATCGTATTTCTTTCTCGATTCCTCATCTTTTAAGATTTCATAGGCTTTGGTAATTTTCACAAATTTATCGTGAGCGGTTGGATCGTCCTTAAAGTAAGCGTAAATTGATATGTTATAAAAATGGAATTATCAGAACAAAGTAAAACTTGATGAATAGATTCCCTTTCTTACTTTGTTTTTATCAGGATGTAAAGTCATTGCCAACTTTTTAAATGCCTTACGAATTTCGCGATTGTCGGCATTTTTAGAAATTCCAAGAAGCTGGTAGTAGTCATCACCAGTATAAACTGCAGCCACAAAACAACACAAGGCAAGGATTACTTTCCAAAGGCCGATCCTGTAAATGTTGAAAAGTAAGTAATTGGAGATACTTTATGACCTACGTCACTGAAGAAATAACGCTATTAAAAAAAGAGACTAACGAGACTTCTACGCATTAATAACTTACATTTCAAGGACAACAATATTGTAATGACAATTCTTTCAAAAATCGGTACGACGATATTTCCTTAAAACCGCCACAATCTGTGACACATGGAGGCGGCCATCGCGGAGCTTATGAGGACGACATTCATTGGTTCAAAGAAAAATCATTTCCATTGTTTTCCTTAAAGTATACGGATTTTTATTGGTTGATATCAACGAATGGGATTGTCTGGTACAGTCGTTAACTGCAGGGAAGGAAGGGGAGAAGGAGACAGTGTTTTCAAAATCGTGGTGTTGGTTGGAAGTGCTCAATGTTGTTCTCCCTGTTAGTAAACAATCGTATATGTCAAATAGTGATTTTATGAGTGCCTTAATTGTGACGTGTTCATACGATAGGCATTTATATTATCCATTCTTGGATAACTGGCGGTAACGAAGGCATAAATGTGCTTCAAGACTCAATTTCTTTGAATTTGGCATATGAGGATTACGCTTGAAATAATACATCAATGTGAGTAATTGCTAATTTTCAATTGAATTTTTGTGTTACCCTCGTACTTAAAGGTTTACCCTTGATTCTCTTAAATTTCTAAGTTTAAAAATATCGTTGGTAACGATTAACGTTATGTTTCGTCCTTATCATTCGTCGACCGGTTGAATTTTTATTTAAGTTACGGCAGTTATTCTTATATTAGTGTGTGAATTTTCTTACTATGCTCATCATGAATTGGCAAATGATTTACGACTGTGGTATGATTTTGCGATGGGGTTCTTATATATGCTTTGTTTTTATGTCTAGTTTTGGAATCTTCATACGTATCCATTACTTTGAGGGTATATTAAAAGGACTCAGACCATACATTTAATTTTGAAGAGTCTCTCAGCTGGTTGAAAGTCTTATTCAATTTTGTTGTGGTTTCAATTTACGTATTTTATTTTTTTGCGGGAAAGATCAATTTATGAAAATAAAATTTTCGATGAATAATCATATTCATCTGTCTGTGCGGTTTAAGTTGAATCGGAGATGGAATTAGTCAAACATAACGAATCAACTTTTCACCGGAGAGATTTTGTTATAGTCAGCGCCGTTTCATAGCTCACCTGGCCCGTTGCAGATAAATCAATATCAGTATTGCAGAGGCGCTCTTGTGGTCTATTGGAAATTTACGTTACCTTAATAGTTTACCATTTGAAGCTCGCTTTTAATATTGTTCTGCTCTTAATATTATGTGTCATCGCGCTCGTTAATTAATTCGATATTTCCAACAATAACTTACCGAAATTTTCGTGATCATATGTGAGACGTGTCCTTATTTTTTCGTATCATCTCAACAATTTTCTTTACTTTCGAATTTCCCCCAAGCGTTAGCGATCTGTTGAGCGCAGTTGCTGTCTTAAAGCGTTTGAAATAAAATCCATGATAAAATTTGTGCAGTAAAATCAATCCCAACTATCCATGCGCCCAGAGGCGCATCGTTGCCACATGCGTGTTTCTGCTGCCGGCTTTTAATGTGATTAGAGGAGAGAATTTCTTTTGAAACACCTTTCCATTCTTGGTTCATATTGAACAAATGTATTTGTTTACCGCTGCGCGCCTCTTTTAATCATTCTCTGAATTCTTGTCGCTTTCCTTATTTGCTGCTGAAATTAAGTATTTACTCGTTGGAATCACATTTGAATTATTTCATTCCATTGTGTCTCCGTGACTTATCGTGAGCCATTAGGATAAGTCGGTTCTGTATTTATCTTAAGTACTCTTAGCAATAGATAAGGTGGAATAAAATACTCGATAAGCGGTTGTCATCGTTTGAACCGAAGTTTTACTTTGGAGTGTTACCAGTTCGTTATTGTTTGGGTTTTAGAAACTGAATACTTTAAGTGATCCCGCGTATATAGTAAATTCAGTATTAAAAATATATCATAAAGTTCCTTTCTGCAAGTTAATCCCTGAATCCGCGCCGTGTGCAGCAATAAGATATATGTGCAATGCATTTTTTATGTATAATCATTGCCTTTTGCTATGGGGTAAAATTCCTTTAATAGCCGTGGAGCAATTTATACAGAATAATGTGATTTAAGTACTATAGTATATATGTACTATAGTCACTACGTTAAAATTCAAGTTATTGATGTGAACTGGAGAAGGCGGCTGAGAACGTTCCTTCATCCCCGTCTACAAATATTTATTCATCCCAAAGAACCTAATCCTGCGCTCTATCTTTGCCGTAAATAACATATTCCTTGCAAAAATTTCGAGGAATCATATTTTCCGCTTTTGCACCATCAAAAAACAAGCAGGCGGGTGATAAAATATTAATCGAATGTTAAGTTAATATGTGAGAATTTCCCTTCCTTATATCTCTCTGGTACTGTACCTTTTACCTTGAAAAATAGTTCGTTCTACGAAAGGTATGCTTATTAATTAAAAAATGTGGTCATGATTCGTGTGAGTTCTCGGGAGGCTGAATTATGGTGTATGTTACTATGCTAAAATCATTGTCCCTCGTTCCTGCTACCACATTCTGATGAATGGAATGTTTTTATTTGTCATTTGGTACAGGATAGAGAAAAGTATTTCCTTCGTTTACTTTTGCCACAGTCTTGATCATGGCATGAAATGAAAGCTACTGAGGTATGGGTGGATAATTGCTTTGATCTATGTCTTTCCTTATGGTTTAACAAAATAAGTATTACTCGTAGAGCCATTGTGCTTCACTTGCGTGGACATGTTCCGCTTATAGCATTCTGGCCCAGTGAGGAAATTAAGGAAAAACTACCTAACTCCTCATCTTGGCTAGTAAACCTCATTCCTCTGTACAAGCTCAGTAGCTTGTCAGAGGGGGTGAGGCACCAAACGGCCTTCGGTGAGTACACTTAGCAAACGGATCGTCCCTTCAGTATTGCATGCGGTTTTTTTTACTGTTCATTTCTATGTATCGTAATTAATGAATCACCCACGGTATCTCAATTAGTAGTTTCAGCGATTATCTTGGTTTTTTATAGGAATTTTCTGAGATTAGGAAACAGTATCATTCTGTGATGAAAATGACTTTCGTGGATTATATATTTGTAGTAGATTACCAGAGATACGCAGTCCGTAATCGATAAGATTAAAACGGTGGATGGAGATCAATCTTGAGATATGACATGATGGTCCAACCGATTGAAGAAATAAATAAGCTGACATGTGAATTACTCATTCACATGTCAGCCGAATTAAAGGTGCGCCAGGACAGCTCGCACGCAGCGCGGGGAATATTTTTCAATAAGGCTAACCTCAAACAGTCGATGTTTTGTGTCTTCCTTTTGTGAACTGTGCTAAGCTTTGGTATACTTGGTAGATGTTCGCTTTATCGGAATGTTTAGACTTCTGGGGTCCCCCGCTAAGCTTTCAGATTCCTCCGGAGGTCTTCCTGTTTCTATTCCTGGATTATCGGGAAGAATTCTCAAATTGGACCGAAATTACATCGTAGAAATACATGTATACTTTCTTTATTGGGAGAAATTGGATCTAGGTAGTCGCATCTTTCATTAAGGCCTTTCCTGTTACAAAACATCATAAAAACAAGAATATCATCAATAGTACAAACAGAATGAATATTGGAGACGACGTAAATTCGGCTCTCCCTTTACATTATGTTAATGTAGGATATTTTATTGCTCTTTTGTGGAGCTAGGTTCGCAGAGTTATACATTTCGAAAGAATCTAGTCTCGTAAGGTGTTAATATGCGATGTACACCCATTCTAACAAACAATTTATTAAAGAAATCGCGTATATTTATTTTTTTGTCTTTTCCTTAAAGCGGGCTACCTAAAATGGAAGGAAATTCCGTTACTTAAGAGTAAAAAAATACATTCAAATGTTCCCTCTTCCCAGCTGACGCTAAAAATACTAAAACATATTACTATTACATATTTAGATTTTTGAATACGTGGTACTTCGGATGCAACGAGGCGACTATTTAAATAACCATGATATTTTATGTTAAGGAGTAATATGTAATTTAGAATACGTCGTTCCCAATGAGCTGAGGTTATTTAGGTTGTGGTTGTGTTGTATTAATTTTTAATATATCGATGGTAATATCTTAATTCTTATATCATTAAGAAATAATCTGAAACACATTTCGGTTATGTTATCACGTTATTTTCGCCTTTACTCTTTCATTGATTTATATCTTATGATTTAAATATTGTATTTGTCATTTTATCAGCCTTGCATGTCATAATAATATATACGAAATACGACGAATGCTGTTTTTAATGAGTTTCGGAACAATTTTTCTAACTTCAAATATTGAATACTCGTTCGCTTGCTTTTGGATCAGTTTTATAAAGGTGAGATGGAATTTTTACCTCCTGCAGCAGTAATTAGAAAAAAAATGTTCTATGGGATACGCCTCGATTCGATATTTATTTCGGCATTTCTCAGCAAAGAAATGTATTTAAAAATAATTTTTATGCTCCGGTTACTATATCTGAACATCTCCTGGAGAGTTTCTTTTGTAATTGATGGACATCAAATGCAAAATTTTGAATAACTTGGCATTTATTTGAATGATTTGATTCCATGCATATTTGTTGAAGGGCTTGTTTTAGAAAGGCTTCGACTGACTATACGTCTATAACACCGCGAAACAGAACTTCATTGGTTTTGTATTTCATCGTTCGAAGATTTTATTTCTTTCATCTCGAGCCCTTTATAGTGTATATTATTTGTTATACCTTAAACGCCCACGCATGCCTTCGGTCTCTAAACCTCAGAAGGCATATTTCAATAGCTGCGCTTTAATTTGGGTATATTTAAATGGATTACAGAGAATATTTTAAAAGGAATACTTTTTGATTCCTAATGCAAAATATTGATATAAATTTGTGTGTACGTTTGGTTTAAATTTAATTACTGTCTGGATTATCACATCTTAAGTGTGAATATATTGATTGGAAGAAGTTGTTTCAAGGTTTAGAGATCGGGGTGCCATTTTACCTATGCAAATAAAACGTTTTATGCGTCTTGTAACACAAGATGTACATATGATATTTCGTTATCTTATTCTTATTATTCGATGTAACGCTGGGGTTAGAGATTCAGCTTAAAGGCGAAACCCAAATGAGAAATATTTAGAAAACTCTGTTCAAGTCGATAAGTAATGTTTTCTGGTGAAACTAGGATCAGGTAAACTGACTTAACTATATGAATACTGTTATCACTTCCCTCAGTAGTTCCTGATTTTCCGTAAAATATCAGCCTTTACTAAATGCGCCATGGATTATAGTTAATGAGTACATTATTTAATGCACGGATCTAATTTTCGTCGGTGCGGGTTTATAAGATTATCACGACATACCGATTTCCCATTTTGGATGCTTATGTGATGAATTATTTGGGGTGGCCGATATGGATGCGAGGGAAAATGAATTATCTCAGAGAAAACATCCTACAATAAAATGTAAGTATTGTCACGATATATTGATATTCAAGTCGAAAACTTAGCTTTATTTGTTCTTTTTGAATAAGGAGACCGTTCATTCATGGGAAGGTGAAAGACGTTTAAAATTTTTCAGCCATTAATTATCCCTTTGCAAAGGATTGGTTTTCTAATTCACAGAATTACTCAGATTTTCGTCTTGTCATCACCTCCACATTGTGGTATAACTATGCATTTATTGCTGCATTGAAATGACCAGCAAACAACTACCTAATATCGGTATATTTGGTTTTATCATGGATTGCTAGTTTATGAAAGTTTAGGGAAGTCATATAAGATAATGTTATACTAATTTTGCCATTTGTAGTCAATGAATTGTATATTATAATTAGTTTATATAAAGTAATATGTAGGCTTACTGTTATAGGACAGCGAGGCTATTCTTTCTACTTTATGAGAATTTCGGATGAAGTAACTCTTCCTAGACATGACAGAAAATACCACTTTTAGTTACAAATTTTCTCCTTGCCTCAAAATATCGTGTAGAATTTCTGAGGCAATATGATACAAAAATAATAACTCGTAAAATAGTTTTGCATAGTATTGTGCATAGAACCAGAGAATTGATTATATTATTTAGATGAGATGTAACGGTGACATATATTTTCTTGTTTGAAAAACCGCCAAACAGGAAAGAGCCCGTGGTTAAAAATATGCGTCAATCCGTTAATGGGATAAAACGAGAAAGATTGAGGCTAATGCATAAGGCGCTGTAACGTAGTACGTTGCATCTCGTCGATGACCGTGCTAAATAATATGCGCTTTTAAGTGCTGCGGATATTTATAAAGTAATGAAAACTTTGAGTCTCGGCGTTTTAATCAAGGTTTAGATTCTATATATGCATAGAATGTTATTGCCTGATATCCTCGTTAAAAATTCGTCCGCTTCATTTTTATGCTGAGGATAATGTTCATGCATGGTATGGCACGACGAAGAGTCCTGCCTACCGTAAAAAAAATTCGGCAAATGAAAGTCATGTAAGTATTTCGCTTCACTTATTGTATGCATTAATTTATACGAAAATAAATGTAACTATGTTGCTCATCGGAAACTACTGGTCCTATTCGTTTACCTTCCTTATTTCCTTAATAACATATTTCGGTAAGGGTTGTTCTAATTCTAGTGATTTCTTTCTATCCGTCTTATAATTAGATATTCTAATAAAAAGAAGTATGCAAAGCCAGATAAGAATATTTTTAACCTAAATGTTTATTAAAACTGGTAACCCCCTGTCGATATTCTTAATTCCTCGTTTGGAAAGGCCTCGTTACTCAATTTTGGGTCCCCGCCATTTTTATTACTCTTACAATACATTTTATATATTGTTTTACCAATGGTCGTTGAGGAATGTGGTAAATAAATCGATGAATATTTAAGAGAATATATTTCTATAGGAGGTATGCTTAGACTTAAATTGTTAGTCATAAACTTTGACGGAAGTGGCATTTCTATAGTTGCCACAGGCATTAGAAGCCATGGAGAGCGTATTTAAAAGCGTAAATATACGAGATTTCTCATCCTAAAATGGATATATTGCATTGAGTTATTGCTTCGCGTAATTTCAAGGAAAAATATAATTAAAGTTATGGGCACTGGCAACTTAAGAAATTATCGGAAGAAAATTCTGCTTTGTGAGAGTTGGTGGCACAGGCATATGATTGTCATGTCCTCAGGTCATTCATTCAAATATGAATTGTTAAAGGTGAGACAGTTTATGAAAATATTCATGACTATTTGGATCTTTTAATCTTCGTGGACGTCACCTAAAATTCAAGGAAAATTAGCCTAATTGAAATCATCTGAATCAGAAGGGAACGTTCTTTCGACGTCTTAGGAGGAGAAGCTAATGATTTTAGGGAGTAACAAAGAAGCACATTTGCATTCGAATTTTAATTTCCTTCCGGGTCGAAATGTGGGAATATTCGCTTTCACTTTTAACGTGGCATAACGTTCGCGCCGAGCCATTGTTTCGATGCCTTTTGTCTGAATCGGGAACTTTCTCGTTTAAGGAATCTAGATTTGGCGACTTTAATTGAAACAACCATATCGAGTCTGTCCTGGATGTTGAATTTTCCCTGAGGTCTAGTTACGAGGCCATCCTCATTTGAGTTTGTATTATCTCCATTATTAAAGATGCTGTAGACCAATTGTGATTCCTTTTACCACCGTCTAACACCCCCTTCAATTACCCCTGTGTGAGCACCTTTATTAACTTTATTTTTCTTACTAGTTTCAAAAGTATAAATTAAAGTCTAATTCAAACATAATGATATTTTTTACCGTGGTTTTATGGAGATCCACATTTATTATTTTCTCCGAAGAATAGTCATTGTCCATCTCGATGGAAGTTGACGTAAAGGTTGAATATTAGTAAAGTCAAAGGAGTAATATTACGATATCCCATTACTTGAGATACAAATAAGAAATACATTTTACAATGAACACAGTTTATTAAAACAATTTAATTACTGTAGTGTAATTGAAAAGTTAAGTTCAAATCTGGATCTTGTTTCCTTGAAAGATTAATTTATGATTTATTTCTCCTGTGTCAGTCAAGTCAATTGAGACCAAAGTTTATCCTTGACATATTATAAATTAATAGTTATGTACACTCCTGGACAAAATTAACGCAGCACCGGCCGTTAGAATCGCTAGGGAGGTGCTGCGTTAATTTTGGCTAGGAGTGTACTATAAATTCCTATCCGTTTTCTGTTGTGTTCATTATGAGAATCAACTCAACTGGTTAGTGAATTTTTTGTGAGAAAGAAAGAGTAGAGTAATAGAGAAGGAACCACTTGCCTCTTAGAAACTAGATCCTATTTTAATAAGAGGAAACTTTGCAAAACATACACTCAAACAGAAAGGGCACGACCTTTATCCACGCATAAGCGTCATATTCAAGCACCGTTATTTAGTTTCCTATTTCATTCTGTTCTATTCATTAATCCCCATTTCCTGTGGTAAGTAAAAGTTATTTTTTTTCATTTGTTCCTGATGGAGCCACGAATTCACGGCCCAAGTAGTGGATTCTAACTAGCTTTTTATCTCAATGAGATGGATACTTACTCAAATTTCTTTATAGCAACATAGTTAATGAAGAAAGTCAGCATATAGTTCTAGTGATACAGCTCTCAGAATCCCTATGCCTATAATGTTTTTTATTTGATGGAATTAAATCTTATATTTGAGGAAACATTGCAACGCTCCATATTACGAAATTTTCTCAAAATCGTGTAGATGATTACATGCGTGGGTCCCTGTTGTAATGTTTTTTAACTTATACTTGAGAATTATTGATCCAGGTATGAGTTTATATTGACGGGTCCCTTTTCCTTGAATGATGTGACGTAGCGAAGGCATCCATATTTTTTGTTTAAAGGGAAACAGCTGTGTGATGGCGCTTGCCACTGCGGGAAAACCAAGAAGACTGATAAGTGCAGCTAAGGGCTCATTCCCAGACACCTTTACATTTCCTTCTGAAATAAAAGCGTGAATGCAAAGCCTAACGGAGGAAATGCCTTGGAAGAAACTTGTATCTTGAATACTATTTTCTTATTTAGTCATGGACTGAAGAATGTATCGTGCGATACTAAAGTCTCAGATCGACATTGAATTCCACAATAATGGTTTCGCGAGCTTGACCGAACCATTAAGTCGAATGCCAATCTATCTTTCAAGATGCCATGCTTAAGGTTTACCTGAACCATGCTGCGAAACCATGATCGTGTTTTGTAATTCTTGTCTTGCGGTTTAGTAAAAGTTATGTTGAAATGGAGTTTTTTATATTTCAAGATGTTAACGATATTACTGTGTGGCTCCAAAGTTAACTCTGAGATCACGATCGTAGTGATTTGTTAATGGACGCACTTTATATGGTGGAGATCAGCCAAAGACTAGGACAAGTACTCTGTCAGATATCTGCTATTCCTAAATTTATTTCGGAAAAAATTAATTTGAACATGTAACGGTTGGTGATGGAAGTAAAACCATGCTGCTATATTATATATGATGAAAATACTCGTTCAAGTTGTCGAATTCGACGAAATATCTATCATCACGGCATTGATTAGTATTTTTGCTTGAATATTGAGGAAGTATGTTAGATGTGGAATACAACGAAAAAAATCTATTAGCAGACTAATTTTAGCGAAAAAAGTCTATCTTAATGGATTTTGTCATCGTCCTAATCATCGATAATTAATAGGCATTCTTTTACTTGTAGGAGATTTTTTCGAAGGAAGTTATAAAATCATTTTGTTTACATTATTCTTAAGATATCCACATGGAAATGTCCTCCCACGCCGAATCATTCCTCCTTTTGCTGACTCAAGTTCATGATGACCGGAAGCTGAGAAACACTGGGCTGTTATGAAATTCTTTAGTATGTACGGACCAATCTTTCTAACGGTTGTTTCGGAGGTGAATTCTCTGAGGACCTGTTGTAGAAATACATTGCATATCATTTTAGTACTCCAGGTCGTTGCGACATAGCCATCGGGGATGGTTAAGTTTGAGCCAAAATTTCTAGTCCTTATGTAGAAAATAGATGAAATATATATTACTATCGTTCGAGCTTTTAAAAACACGTAAGTATTGGGGTCTTGTCACATAGTCACCTATGACTCTTTTCTCGGATGTCATTGACTTTCCTAAAGTAAATCAGTGACGCAACTACACGTATTTTCAAATCATTGAGTAACTATTTCTTTCTGTCATTGAGAAATTTATACTTTTAGATTAGTGATTGTAGTATATTTTTGAATCCTTATGTTTTGAATTAATACATTCCGATGAATTGGAATCTTCAGCAGGATATTGTATTATATATTGCAATGAAGCTGTGTAGTTTCTCGAATGCTGTTACTTCCCCAAAGAAATGGAAAATTGTGTATTTATATCCAAGGTGCTACGTGTACTCCCATCCAGGAGGTGTTTCAGAGCGTACTACCTCAAATTGCCTTTCAGCATTCTCTCAAATAGAAATGCCTAACCTAACCAATTTTCCTCGCAATTAGGCTTTCCCGCTGCCTGTTCCATCAGCAGTTTTTCTGCTAGTTGCTCAGTTCACTATCTCAAATTCTTCAAGTTTCCTCCTCCGTTGTAATAAGATTCCTCTATGAGTGATCCCATCCTGAAAAGCAGAAAAATGAAAATTCCATTGAAGTAACGATGATTCGTTTACGTGGTTGAAATTACTTCTACAATGTTGGGCGCGATGTCGATGGAAAATTATTGTGTTATCCATTGTCAGCAATATAAGGGATGGTTATTTAGTTCCTAAGCTATTAAAAACCATTTTTCTTAAATTCAAATGTTAATCATTGCTGAGAGTTAGGGTTTCAGTTATTTTTCCACGTATCGGATACCTTAGCTAAGTTTAAATGGACGTACAATATAATATACATGCAATTCGCAAAACGTAACAGATTTATGTTGATACAATATCAACATTTGTAGTTTAAAACAATTATTATTATACATGTGCGTTGAACACGCAGATAGAGAAGTTAACGTAAAATATGAGCTGAAAATTCTTCGTTCGTCCACTCTTTCAGTTTGGATTTCGACACTGTGACAAAGGTGAGTTCGTGTTTGATTTATAAGTTCTTATTTTCTCTCCACCTTTGACGCGTTGTTCTGAATCATCCGTTCTCTCTTCCCGTTTCAGAGTCAGAAATTGTCCTTTCGACTCTAGTTTTGTTTTCGCAACCTCATGTTTTCCGGGGAAGCGACTCGTAAAATTTTGAAATGACCGCATCCTCCTCTTGCACGCTGTTTCCGTAACGATCAAAATAACGGTCGCCATTACGACCGTTTATCCTGCAGAAACTGCGTCCAGCGATACATTTGTGACTCAGCGGAGGACATAAAATAGTAGCCGATGAGCAGTTAATGCTCTCTTACAATATGTTTTCCCGAATACAATATTATTTTGTACGGTGCTTCACTCTCGGTATTTCATCCATAGGTATTGCCACTGCATTATAACGTTGAGGGCGGAAAACTATCTTCATATTTCTGTTTTTATGGGCTCATTTGTGCTCCCAGCGTAAATTAGAAGTCATGTAAGTAAAAAGTGTTGAATTAGTTTTTATCCACAGTTTTTCATTATTGAAACCAGGAAGGTAAAAGTCTTAAAGTTGCAATGTAGGTATTTTAATCTGTTTTTTATGTAGCAGTAACATACTGTATGTACATTTCTTTATCTATCTAAATTCTTCTCCTCATTTGTTGTATATCCCTGAAGCTGTCCTCAAGGACAAAACAGGCTTAGTTATCAACACAAAATATTTACCTTACTATCCGCAGTCAATATCGGAAGGCGTGACTTTATGGCATCGATAAAGGTTTCGTAGGTTTCCAAAGATTGTTCCATTTGGAATCGGTAGTCATTCTGTAAATTTGGACTGTTTCAAGGTTAGGGTGTTTCAAGACGATAAATTCACCGTCCAAAACTGAGGCCACTCCAGGTTCTGTATTAAATACAATATTTAAGCACTCATTGTAGGACATTACATTTAGGGAGCTATTGTTTCTTTTACCCATAAACTCTAATAAATTAAAGAAGTTAAAGGTTTCACTGAAAAAATACCAAATTAATAGAAAATAAAGACATATTTAAGGATTTATTTCCTTTTCACCCATAGCCTGGTCAGATAGTCTTGAAATAAAAATATCGCAGAACTAAGTGGTAAAAAATTATTGTTAATTTGGCGACTTATTCCTTCTAATAAACTAACAAGTGACATCGAAATGGCTATTATTTTAATTAGGAAAAGATTGAACAATAGAAAATTAGAAATTAGGTTTTGATTTAAAGTTTTATGATAGTTCATGGTTAACTTATTGTTCTTTTGCTGATCGATTAAAAAAGATTTAAGCATTAATTTTTCCAAATTAGTTAAGAAGGTTTTAAATTATTTATGGCAAGGATTTTTATTACCCATCTCAATCAATAAAATAAAATAAGGGGATTGGAAATTTTCTCTTAAGTGCTCTTAAATTAGATTGTTATAAATTAATGGAATGATAAGAACTCAATTATACACAGAGGAATCAACTACCCTTCATGCTCTGACGCTGAAGCGTTGTTAGCTTGGATTTCGCTTTCATCGCACGTATTTTCTCTGCAACTGTCAAGGTAGCTACTACGACAATATCCAATTTTATATGCCTTTTCTCAGTCGTATATTTTTACCATATGTAATCACCAGTTGTGTTAAAAATGATATTTCGGTGTTTTTGTCAACGCAGCGCACTGCACTAATGTATCGTCTCCAAAGTCGTCGTGTCCCTGGTTGCGATTGAGTTAAAACTAAAGTAGATATTAGGATGAAGCACAATCCTGTATAAAACCATGAATATAATTGTTTACTGTCGAAAGACTATCTTGAATTTGAAGCAATTTCGTGTTCCCAGAGTCGCAGTCGTCATAAGCACTCCTCTTTTCAACGAAATCGTATAATTGTCTTACTCCTCAGGTCGTTCACCTTTAAAAATGTCGTCCTGTCAAAAAACCCTCAATCTTCTGTTTTTCTTTCCTTTCCGATTCACGGGATTTTTCGAAAGAGATTCACACATTTCCTAAACGATTAAAATTGTACAGAAAGATGTATTAACCTCTCAAGCCACGATGAAGTTTATTCGAAGCTGCCGTTTCGCCGCCGCGAATTCCGCTCTCGGAAATAATAACCAATAACTAAAATTACATCTGCATTATCAGCCCGAAGTCAACTAAAAGTTAAAGTTTGACATCTATTTCAATTTTTCTCACGAAAAGGTTTTAGTCTTGTGAGAAGTAAAACAGTTTTAGGCGACAAATAAATTGGGGTGCACGAACAAATTTATTTGGGGTTACGCTCTACTTAAACTATTTTTTGCTTAGTTTTAGTTTCCCTAAACTAAATAGCATGTGGTTTTTATTCGTGTTAATTATACAAAGAGCAACTGAAGGGAAACATATTAAATTGGATTGGAAGAGGGTATTAGCAGTTTTAAAAATGATCAAGGATGAAAAATTTTGGATTAAAGTTCTTAACCTTTGAGTTGCGATACTAGTTATAAAAATATAAATCACGCATATATGCAAAGAAGAACTCTCTCTTATTAAGAATATGTGTGTATTAAAAAAAATGTACGAAAATTCAGGTTAAACAAATGAAATCTGCAAGCGGAAATATATTACAAATACTCGATTTTAGAGAACTTAATAAACTAATAGATTGGTTAGTGTGTGCTGTGGAATAGTGTTGCTCGGGATAAGAATAGAAGATCGCGACTAATAAAGTGGACCGGTAGATGGGATCGAAGGGGTTTAAGGGGTGAGAAAGATTTCGCCTAATGGATGATTTATGGGCGAATGAGAGGAGTTATCAAGATCGCAGGAGTGTAGCAGACAAGGAAGATGCATGAAGTGCTCGATTTAACTGAAAACCAGGGACCTGTCGGATGACTAATGATGCCGATGATAGATCGGCCCCTGCAGCGCTCTCACTCGTAATTAGGGCGGGGCACAGGGGGGCACGTGCCCCGGGCGCGTAACAGACGGTGAATACGACACTTAATATCTTATGGATAACTGAAGCATAATAATGCCTTCATAATAGAAAGGTAGAGACTTATGTGATCGGCGATTCGGTAAATCTTATGATCTGTTACTCTTAGATGCGATTCCTCTAATGTGGTATTGTATTAAGCTTTTAGTAATACTAAAAGAGTTTCGATAGTCTGGGTAGGATATTTATCAGATGGTCTCTGACCGGGAATCTAACCCGGAACCGCTTTCATCAAAGCCCGAACGCGCTACCCACTCAGCTACCCGGAACCCTCTTATGTTTTTAGACTTCTCGATTTGACGAGTTGTTTTGATAGCTGCACTCAGCATGGAAGTTTTAGTAAATTATAAATTAAATATTAACACATACTTTGTTTATTGATGCGAATCATATATATTATTTTGTATTTTCACATTGTTATTCATAGAATCTTTGAAATCGAAGTTGCTTTTCTAAGGAACACGTATTATCACTCAGGCTGGCATTTTTTCACAGAATTACATTAATTAGTTTTTTAACAGACCCCCTGCCATTAATTTTTGTTGACTTTTTTGATGTAATAAAACGCTTTTTAAGTGTATTAGGCACCGTAGAAATAGTCTGCCTGAATATACTTTTGGGAGAAATTTGGATAATTTATTCGCTATTATATATGTGTTACTCTTTCCTTTATTTAAATTAGTTATTAGAATCCGTTTTCATGTAAGCCATTGGAAAACAAAGACTGGATGTAAATGTATAATCGGCACGGTATTATATTATTCAAAAGTAAATCATTTTAGTTTGTAGATATTACAAAGACCTTAATAATAGAGCTTCTTAATACCTTAATTACTCTTCTCCGCTTTATCAGCTATGGATTGTGATAAGTTCGGTGAAGTTACCAATTGTGATAGTGAAAATACCAATAAACTGTGACTATCATTTAGGATAGATTTCCTAAAATAATGTGTTTTATATACTAAGGTTCTTTTATACTTTAAGGCGGAGCGGATCGATATTTTGCAAAAGAATTCTTTCAGATGTGTATTTTTCTGAATGTCTCCGTCCCTTTTATCCCTTGGGATCAGGGAGCCAAGCGTAGCTATATATCCCGAAAAAACATGAAACATGGACTGCGTGCGATGTATTGCGAGGTTTTATGGCTGGAATTCTATAGCGGTGACCTTTTAGCCCTTCTCCTACGCCATTCAATTTATTATTGAGAAGCATCCCAAGTCCTACCTCGGATGAAGAATTATTGGCGATTTTTAGAGTTCGTATCATGTTATATTGCAAGGTACGGGTATTAAATTATATTTTCTTTTCTTGCTGGATACTTATAATTAAATCTATAGTGGAGAATAGGTAACGTAGATTTGGTTTTCCCGAAGACTTCTTACAACGTCTTAGGTGAGAGCAACTTTGTCGTTTTTCTCGCTTTCAAGTTCATATGTGCAAGTAAGACTTGCCAAGGAAAGAAGGTGACTTCGAAAGGCTTCGTTGATTCCAAACGAAACTGACTTCCTCACTTTCTCCGTTTGCGTTGTATTGTTTCATGGCAAGGTCCAACGTGAGGTCGCTACGGAAATAAGTGATTTGGGGTCGATAGACCAAAGGTTCGCTCACGCATTGTTTGCATCTCCGATGGATTTTTCATATCGTTAAATTGTTTTTCCTGTGAAATAACGAAAGGTTTGGTACCATCTTGATAATTTTGATCTGATGTATTCTTCAAGCATTGATGTGCAACTTATAGCATTTTGGTAGACGTGAGGATACTTATTCGGTTTGTGTTAAATTTAGTCATTAACGGTACAGGACAAAATAAGAATGTAGTACAGTACACATTACTGGATATACTTTGATTCGGTCCATACTCCGTCCCATATCCCGTTTTTATGAAATATGCCAGCGAAAAATCAATTTTTTCTCCATGGAAAATGTTTCTCTTCCTACCCATTGCTTCAGGAATATGTAACTTGATTTGCCAACCGATACTTTGACTGAAAAGAACTTAGTAATTTCGACAGAAATGTATATTTACCCAACCCATCCTCTCTTCCCGCACCCAACCTCTAAACATCGCATGTAAGTACTTATTGGTAGTGTATTTATTTATTTTTGAATTTTTTTCTCTTCTCTTATCTTTTAGCTATTACTATCTGTAGGTTTGCGCAGGTTTTTCACAACCCCCTTCCTTGTGGGTGTTTTCCTGCAGTGGATTTTTTTTCCTAAGAATCTCTTAGGTTTTTAACATCCACAATTCTTCTAATTTTTTCTATTTCTTATTTTATAATTAATGACGATGGGTTGGATGGAAGAAGAGACTTTTAAGTCTCAATCTCGCCCAAATAAAAACGATTTATTATTATTATTGTCTTTTTCCCTTCGTTCCTCTTCTTCCACAAATACTTACTGTAATGGTGTAAAGTTGCCTAATATAATATGTAAGACAAAATTAGTTCTATAAGAAATACATTACTATGGAGGTTACTGATAAAGTTCTTTTCTCTCGATGTATGACACCTTACTACAAAGTAAAGCTTGGGCATTACCGATTTATTAATATCCGAATATTGATTTTATTTTAAAACGGAAATTTCGACGTTCGCGTAATAATTTAATCCATCATTAAATCCAATAATCCCGTTTTTAATCTCCTTTGTGCAACTGTACTACATCACATCTCGCTAATCCTTCTGAATACACTCCTCAGACATACGTTTCGGATTCCCTCTCCACGTATTTTCTCGTATTAAGTGCGAAACATTAACAAAGCAACATTTCTTGCAGTTTCTCTTTCGAGCGGAAATAATTGGGGAGTAATTGATTCACGGATTGCAACCCCTCCATGTGGCGTTGCTCTCAGATCTCGTTCTCAATGAAATTTACGTAGCGAGATCGTGAGGCACGCCTCGTGTCGCACACCTCCGTCACACGGCGTTAATTCCCGCAATTAAAACGTCAGTTGGGGCGTCAAGGTTCCGGTTTAACGAGACGTTCCGGTTTGATCGTCTCCGGATGTCCACGGGACGAGTATTGGAAGAAAATCCGCGAAGTGAGAGATAAAGAGAGCGGATGGCCGGTGCGGGCGGTGCAAGGTGGCGGCAGATCTCCATGGGAACGGCGCCTCCCCTCCCCCGCAGTCTTGTATCGATCCGTGGACCGGGGCCCCGCCTGCAGCCCCAGCACCATGTGGCTGCCACCGACCGCACCGCCGCCGCGCCCCCCTCTGCCCCCCTCCACTGTTATGTCATCAGCCTCTCTTCTAAGGGCTCGCGCAGGTTGTGAATAATTACATCTGCGCTATATATGGCTTGGCAGTGGATTGCAATCAATCCGGAGATTAGCATTTTTCCATCGGCGATTTGAGTGCATTTTTAACCCAGATTCCCGAAGCGTAAGGGCCCCCGATAGAGTTAGACAACCCGTCTAAAATGTGAGTTTGTGCGGTCCGCGCCAGTAGCTCGAAAATGCTAACCCATTCGTCTGCGTGCTCGTTTGTTCTGATTATCTCCGGATGAATTGTTTCCGAACGGGGAATTGGATTTGCTTGCTCGAGTACTGCCTTACCGCGCTGCAATTTTCCAACGCCCAAGTGCATCTCGAAATTTAAATTTAAAGGTATCGATTTGATGCCATCGAGCGATAGCCGTTGCGGAAGGAAATATTTCATTCTCATAAATTTATTTGGCTCTCAATTCGGCTTAAACTTTGTTTGAGATGCCAGTATTTCCTGAGATGTTTCGACGTGGTGAGAAGTGCTTTAGAGTTTCAGATTTTTCTCCTCGGAATTAATCAGAAGCTGCTGACGGTGTGCTTTTTGTCAGAATTTTGTATCAATAGGGCTCCTCTGGAGTTATTGATTGAATTGTGCGTCGATGCCGTTTCATCGCATTAAATGCTTGTATGCTCGTGTGAATTATAGACATGTGTTTGTATGTGTATATACTTGTAAATATTTTTGCATATTTTGTTGTGCATGTCTATGTAAGAACCCTGCAAGCCGCGTTTTGTTATATTAATCTTTACGTAGGGAAAATGATTACTTCGTATGTACGAAAAAATCATGGCTCTCCACGAGGTAACACCTTCACATATTGAGTTTATGAAATCTATACATATTTGTAATTAATGTATCCTTATTAAATTTATCTACACACACATACAACTAAATTTTCACGTATTTTGACGTTTGAGTGATACCTACAAATTGTATAAATCTATACTTATTTTATTTAAGGTAAGCACGTATAATTTATGTGGACAAATTTACTATTAAATTGTACCTATGTACGCATTTTGATGTTTAAGTGAAATCTACTCCATGCTACAGGATTTTCGAAAATCGATTTTATCGCCGAAAATTATTTATATTTATTATTTTCATAGAAAAGCTGACGAATTCAATGGAGGATATAAATTAATAAGTAAAGGAGGATAGAAGTTGCTCAAGGAAAGTAGGGAAAACAATGAATGCTAACAATAATACTGTGTTACCAATATTTTATTTTTTGCTGTTGTATAATAAATATAACATTGTAAGATAGAATCCGATCCTTGGGCCATGACTTCTTGGTAGGTCTCCATCAGGAACAAAGAAAAAGTATAACTTTAACAAACCACCATTTGATCATATGAATGATCAAAATGTTCTGTGTAAAATTAGAATATTTCTTTGTTCCTACTTAGTAACTTAGTGTCTGTACACAAACTTACACTACACGGCTTTATTAGGTTTGCAAACATGGGCTTGAATCTGCTTTAGCATTTCTCTTTGCACTCGGAGGAAAACTCTTTTGCTGAAGAAGCTTAAAACATTTTGCATTTTCATCGTTCCTTAATTCGCTTCCCATTTCTTATTCATGCCTGTACACGTTTTTTTAATTCGGCTGTTATCGTGTATATATTTTTATATTCGGCTGGAACCGATATTGTGTACATACATTAACATAATTATACATTATGTTATTTCTAAACTATATATAATAAATTATATATAATTATTATATAAACATACGTTAACATATTTGCCTGGCAGGGTGATGTACGGTGGGGTTTTACTCTGAACCGCTACGGTAGCCGAGAAGGCCTGTCACGAACCCCGAAAAATCCAGAAATAACAATTTATATGTCATATGTATATGTATGTATTTAGATGAACTGTATATGAATACATATTTAGAAAAACTGCCACCTGGCTTACAGTCTACTTGTAGTTTATTAAATAACAATAATTTTAATTATATATTATATTTCCATTTTATCAGGGTTAAAACCCTACCTCAGTAATTAATATTTTATCGTTGTAGGATTCGTGCTCATTGAGTCAATCGTCAGCAAACTTTACCTCACTCCTCATATTCCTTAGTCACCTCATTCCCTCTCTAAAGCTTTTGATAACCAACGGATGTGGAGTAGATGATTTTCCAACTTGACAGGCGAATTAAACGAACAATTAAAATATGAGATATCCATTTCATAATTTGGTATTGATATTCAAGGTAATCTTTATGATAGTCGATATCAGTACGCGCTATCGTAAGGTTATTTGTATATTTTGAAAAAAATTCTGAATTGAATTCCAAAAATCATAGCATGTTATGAATTATTTACTAGTATTGACCGGATTGCTCATACATTTTTAAATAATTGTAAGGAAATATTTTGTGTCAACTTACAAAAAATGTTATGAATTTAGGCGAATTCCCTTGAGCTAATCGTGATTCCGTTATGTGCATTTCAAGTATTCTTTTACATAACAGTAATGGAAGGATTGACATTTCAATAGCTCTTGTTGGAACACTGTTTCAAGAAGAACAGTAATTTTCCTCGAGAGTCTGAATTGGAACGCGGAGGCATTGGCTTCTGCTTGGCCATTATCTCGTCATCGGAGGATTGCATTTCCTTCCGGAGAACCGCCTGTAATATGTGCATAGTAAAGGCACTGCAGTTGTCCTTTGAAAACCGCGATATTGTGTCAAGGAATGCGGATGCGGTGACGTAAATATAAGGGTCTCCGGTTCAACGCCATATATTCCCCAAGTGGAGATTTTTCCTATAATCGACGCATTGCGGCATTTCCTCAGATTATTTTGGGACGCCTCCCATAAGCACATTCTGTGTCACGCAGAAAAGGAAGGAAAGTGCATTTGTCCTGCCCAAACTACCCGAGTCGCAATTGATTTAATGTTTTTCTCATCTTTACCTTTTTTCTTTCTGAGTTTTTTTAAAAGCACATTTTGCTGTTGGGAGGTCATACGAAATAAATACAATGAGATCAAATCAAATTCAAGAAAAGTATTGCCACCGTCTCTATATTATCCTTAGGCTCCAATCTCCAATTTTTCAAGTTTGTTGTAGTCAATCGCTTTTGATTTGAAAGAGTAAAATTTACTTAAAAAACTCCAAGGTTTGGATGGAAGATGAAAATTTGACTAACGTACCAATCGTAAAGTCAGTCGTTTGAGTAAAGTAATGATAATACATTTTTTTAATTTTTCACTGTAAATGATGCTATTTTAAAATATCTTTTTGGACTGCATCTTGCATAAAAAATCTAGGTAAATTTTTCCGTTGTTCTTCCATCAACCAGCATAATTCTTAAAACATTGCACAAGAGCCTAAAATAAATACTTCAACCCTAAAAAAATTACATTATATCGCAAAATTCTATAATTATGGACCCTAGTTAAATCGCAATAACTTTTCTTAGTAATATAATAATCGTAATAATTCATTTAATAAATATTATGTATCAGTAGAAAATACAATTAAGATTTACGTGACCTGGCGAAGGCCCGTCCCATATTCAAAGAGGCCACAATTACTGAAGACAGAGCAAATAATAATAGTTGGTTTTTATCGTCTATTGTAATCTCCATTTGCGGGCATTAATTATGGTGTGTTTAATATGATGCTTCTGCCTCCCAAAGGATTGCGAAGGCGTGCCTGCGGCGGTTATTCGATATATTTAACTAGTCTGTATCTTCTAAGCCACGTACGTTTCTCTAATGACGCGCTATACAATACATATGTTACGTAAACGCAGAAATAGGAGAAGACGCAGATTATTAGAGGCACGATAGTTACAAGGACGTTTCTCTCACCATTGCCTGCGGAATGGAAAACACCTCTGTAATCAGCAGGATGCTTTCAGGCGTCGTCAAGAGCATTGATGCCCTCCACGAGTTCGGTACTCATTCTGTTGGAGCGCGTGAAAAATCTTTAATTTTGAGCTTGCTGGTGCTAATCCGGGAAATGGAAAAATAGATTTTGACCAATGGTGATATTTTTTGCTGCAAAAATGTTTCAATGTCTCATTTCATAGCGTAATGGCTAATATTCATACCGTATTTTGGATAGTTATATAGAAGTATAGAATTAGTTTTTCTGAAGTGAAGTTAACGTTATAGTTAATATTTTTATTTGATTTTGGTGGAAAAGAAAGATCCAGCTGTCGCTTTTTTCTTTATAAATCATGGTGATTTTTGACTGCTAAATATCTGATAACCCGGAAGCAGCTTTGGAGTTCAAATCTTCAGGCAGTCTTTTTAATTTTTTTGGTATGGAAGATCTAAAGATGAGGTCCGGAAAAGAATAACTTTTTCAAGGAATCCTTCGCGAAACGAATGATTGGAGGTCTCGATTCAGGAACCAGGGAAAGATTGATAAAATCTTTAAGTTTTAAATGGAGGAGATAAACAGTTTGGATGCCTTCGAGATGCGGGTGTGGGTTAAGAAAAATGAAGTTTTGTTGTTAGGGAAACAAACACCGCTGAGTGCTGGTGATTGTTAGAGAGGAGAAGGTTTAAATAGAAGTAATAAAGCATCGAGAGAGGAAATGGGTGGGTCAAAGATTGAAAGACAGGGAATGAAAGTACTTAAGGATAGAATAATTTCTGAGGGGAAGTTAAATGCAAAAGATGTGACGTGGGACAAGTAACGAAGAAATATAAGAAATTGCGCTGAATAGCGAATATTGAGGCAAATGAAGGGAAGAACTCACTATTACGTTTATTATAAATTTGTTATGAAAAACGTAATAGTAGGAATGCAGTCATCGATTGCTGAAGGGTTCCCGCATAATCTTTCCACTGTTGCTAATACCATCTTTTATTGGTTTTATATTGTCTATAGTTGTTGGGCTAAGTGAACCATATTTATCTTCCTATTTTCATCTTTCTAGTGGACCTTCGTAGAAAATCTTCATTGACACCCAGTTCTGAATCACTCGGCACCGATAGGTGATCATTGGAATTTTTTGCCTTCTATTTATGCTTTCGCAACGTATTTTGGGAACTGCCCAAAATTCACAAAAGTCGGCGGATGAGTCCTTTGCTAAAGATCCGCTTTATCGCTCACTTATCGGGCTTCGGTCTGGATTCCTTCGATGAGTTACTCATTTCCGGGATTTTTTTGCGAAATAAATCCAACCCATCGATAAGGAAGTTCGCAGTTTCTCGTTAACGGGAACCCACCGTTAATCGCGCCAACATCTCATTGTCACGTATTTCGTGCGCTCCTCCGACTCACGGTTTTCAGGAAAGTTTAATGATCAATGGAGGGCCTTCAGAGCCCATCTTTTTTATCCGCTCTCCCCATATCTCTTTCGGCGAGCACAGAGCGGATAGTGCCGCATTGTCGTTCCTTTCGGTGTTTGAAATGGAAGCAGATGTGGACGTCCGCATAGCTTCTCCGACATGTCGTCAATTGAGTTATCTCGGATCTGGTGGCCTCACTATCGGGTAGCGGACCGCACCGGGTGACACCATTAGAGGGCTGATACAAAAAACGACCGTAAATCATAAAGCCTATGTTCTGCAGCATGCCGTCATGTATGACTGATTCCCAGCTACAACCAGCTCTGATATTAATTGCTAGTTTTGCTAGCGATTTGTTGTCGTTGCTAGTCAGGCTCTTCTTGGGGTTGGTAATTGTAGCTCTTTACTCTGATAATACCCTTACGTTCTGATCTTTGCCATTGTTATTGAGCGTCCATGAAGCCGATTTCTGTTACTTCATAATCATGGTACTCGCGTATAGTTGTCGTTTCCTTCATACTCATCTCTCATGGCTTCTTTTCTTACTGATGGTTTGTAATGAACAGCTAAGCCAAGGATTTTTTCAGGAAAGATGTTCGCAAAAATCATATCACTGCCGGTATTTTGTCTAGTTCGCCGTAGTATAGTCTGGCGAGAGAATGTCTATGGCATTTAGGGATGATAAAAGCGCCAATTTTCAGTTGTCCACGTTCGTTGTAGTGGATTATTCAACGTCCTTGGGCTGCTGAGGTCATTTTCATCTTTCTATGCTCCCAATGGTAATCAAACCTGGAACCGCTCTGAACAAACGCATTACCTAATTGGTCACCTGGAGCCCTTCTGCGTCCGTTATTCGTAGTTTAGAACCAAGAGAGTTTTTGTCTTGCATCTAATAATACTGGGTGCACCCTAAAAGGTAGCTGTCCAGTCGTTTTCTTCATTAAAATTTACTAGAATTAAAAAATAATTGCAATGGCTTGAATTCACCTTTTGTAATATCAGTTTCATCAATCAATTCATTTAATATCAATTCAGATATTAAATGAATTGATTATTTAATCTGAACATGTAGTCTTTATCAAGTAAATGTAATGCTATTTCGAAACAAAAAAATATGAATGGGGGATGATAGGTCTTGGAAATAAATATAAAGTCGTTGAAATAAGGAAAATATTCGCTAGATCTATCAAAATAATGCCAACAAAAATCTCTCAAAATTGGTAATTGCAGTAATGAGGTACTTCGAGAGTTTACTAGGATAGAAAATAGCTTCGAATTTAATTCATTTTACTGTAATAAAGCGTAATAGGATTTTAACGGCAACGTATTACGAATGTGTACATTGAAACATAATCTCCTATTTTCAATGGAATGAATGAAAGGAGGCGATGGAACCAGGTGTTGTCTGTTTATTCAGTATTATTCTGAGCTAAAAACTCGCAAATCGCGCGTGAGGGATCGTTTAGACAATGGCCAAGTGTTAATTAGTACTTTCTCGAGAAATGTGTGTCAGGACAGAAGTGGGGCTCCTAAGATGGCTTAGGCCTAAATGATGCCTCTGAACATTGAAGGGAATGCAAGGGAAAAATCTGCGACGCTGACATTACGTCGAAGGGTTACCGGTTATACTCGTGAATGAGCTTTCCAGCTGATTATTTATCCTGGAAAAAACACCCTCGTCTTATACTTGAGTGAGGGTCCCACTTACTTGTTCTCCGGTGGAAAAAGTCTGCAATAGCCGGAAATAGGCTTGCATATTATTCACTTACTCAATTAACAGTACTTTATACATTTTCTCTTACTAACTACTCTTACTGATGATGTCTCAGTTACTGTAATTTTATTGGTCTCTTCTTTTATTTTGAAATTCACCATTAGATGCTACATTTACCACCCTAGCATAAAAAAATTCGACCTCCAGATTTCAATGGAAATAGATGTTTTGGGGCCTATAGAGTTCGTTTTCGCTATTTTCCCTAACTGTGTGTGTGTGCTTGTCTGTCAGTGGTAAAAAGGTTTTTGGGTGCTCTATCATAAAAAGTAATTATCCGATCATTTCCAAAATTCATATTTAGTATTTTCCTAACAATGCCAAGAGTTGATTAGTTTTTGATGAATATCGCTAAACCGGAAGTTGCGGTTTATACGGAACAAAATTTTGTTTATTAAATATCTCTGTCAGAATGCAATGTAGGTATATACAATTACGCACAAAAGTTATAGATAATGCACTTAACTACAACTTTTGTTTGAAAAATGTTTTTGTAAAACTGATTGTTTAGGAGTTATTTATATATTACCGGCAGAGGCTTCTGTTTTCAATAAACATGGAGTAAGTCATGTGTTGGCCACATCAGATTTTTGTGATAAAATTAGGTTCCTAAGGTTATATGCGGTTTAGGAATGTATGGTAGGTTCGTCGTGCTTTTCAACTTCTCCGACGCAATGAGAACTACTCACACCATATACCATTTTAAAATTATCTTTCTTCCTTACCTTGAGCTTATTAAAATCGAGTGCCAATCGAGTTCGGGTCATGTTGTTTACCAGAAGCTTGACACCTCAAGCACGCGTTCACTCCTGAACTATATCTTCTCTTATCTCATTGCTTTCCGATAGCGCGTATAGCTGGGTCATATCCATATGCTCCATATTCATCTTTTGTATGCCAAGGGCGTGAATTGTGATTAGATTTTATGAATTGCCGCTTTGTTGTATTTGTGACCCTAAATATTTTCTAGGTTATCCGTATTCCTCGTTTAATATCCGGTAAAGAGGTTGGTATCAGTAGAGACGCTATTTTCGACGTCATTCCGAGCTTCTTTCTTGTTAAGGTTTTCGGTATTTTTTACTGTATTTATTGCGGATGAATATTCATTTTTACATTCCTTTTAATTAATATTTTATTCTATACGTTGGTTTTGCAATTTTCTGCGCATTCCCACGAACAAAGTTCTAAAGGACCCTTAAAAAAATGTTCTAAAGACATTTTTTTATGAAATCTTAAGTAGTACTACTCCTTTAATTTTTTAATTGCTGGATTTTCGTACGCTTTCATCTGGATTTTAATTTGATCCTTTCATCAAATTTTACATATTCAGGCGTGAATTTCATTTCCTTGCCACTCGTTGGAAGGTGGCGATCATACATATAAAGATTTTGGGAACTAGAAAATTAGGCATGCAATTTAGGTAATTTACGACAACGCCGTGAACTGTAATGCTTTTGTAATTCACAAAGACGTAAAAATTTTCTAAACGTCACCTGCAGGAGGAATTCCACGAATTAATGTATAAAATACAATTATTTTAATAATTATTTATTATTTTGTATTAATAAGCGCAAAGTTGAATTTCGAAGAGAAAACTCGAAATTAAGAATTCGAAGGTAATTTTAGAATTGCTAGCGGGAGATTGATTTGGGAATGGCTTCTTGCAAGGAAATTGACGTAATGAATAAGATTTGATATCTGTTGATGGATATGGTACACATCGTGGGAGCATATTAATCCTGGTAATTAGTCCCGTATTTAGAGTGGAATATTGTATAGTATAGACCTGTGATACTTTTAAATTTATTCCCTTAAATCCTCCAGATCAGTTTTTGTTTCCGGGCCACTGCCCATTTGGCTCCATAGGCCCCATCCGTAGCATTGTAAACCATAAAAAACAGAATTCGGAGTAGCGGGTTGCACGACCCACTGAGAAAAAACAACGCAAAAGATTCATAAAATATTTTAAATCTAGCTAAGCTCCATTTAATATCATAAATTCCTCATCCCCAGCCAATGAGCTTCCCCCCTCCTCTATGCTCATCCGTAGCCATGTCATTTACCTGGAAAATTCTTAGTAACAACAGCAAATTTAACCATGATACGTTTCAAACCGATGTAATTGCTATTGTTAATAATAACTATCTCTTTCATCGTATGATTCTCAAAAATATTTGGGGATTAACTAAGATGCTTGGTTTGGGATTAACAACGATGATTTATTATATATTTCGATGAAAAATACCAAGAATTCAAATGATAGTTTCATTGTTCATTGAAGGATTATGTTTATAAGTTTGCGTTTCTTGTAATGTCAAGCTTTTAAACCAGATGGAAGAAAGGAATAACCAACGAATTTCTCTCAATGCACAGCGTATATAATTTTAGTTCGATTTATTATTTTGTAAATTTTTTTTATGTAATTCCCAAGTAATTTTTCCCCAAATACTCATTCAAACTACTGATATTTCATGTTCCTAGGTTTGAAAGAAATCTCTGATTGATTTCTGGTCTAAAACGGTGTAACATTTCTTACTTAAAGTCATCTCTGTTGATGTTGATTAAAATATACGTCTTTTATAGAATATATTGGTCGTTTTCCAACTAATAAAAGCTTATTGGTATTGATGAGATATTTCAGCTGTAGGCGACGGAAAAGCAAATAAGGTTTTAGAAAAAATAAATGAATTAGCTTGTTCAATAACTTCCAGGAACAGAAATTAAACTGTGATGGAGCATTTTTTCTCTCTTTTGTGAGAGTTAGAAGTAACCGTTTGACATTTAAACATTACATTCAGTTTGAAAAGTTGAGAAGCTATTTTCAATTAAGAATTTCTATGATTGATGGACATTAAATACATTTTTCCCGAAATTTCCTATCTAATCGCCTTGAGAGTTTGCTTCCTAAGACACAATATCGGAGTCAAGGTATTTTGTCAAAGATTCAAAGAATTGGTAGTTAACCTTTTAGTTGTGAGAACCTTATCAGATCTCGATGGACGTTTTACAAACTCCGTTGAGATAAGAAAGTAGTTTATGTGGCGATTAAAAGGTGCAATTTTAGTCACTTGTTTGACGGCATCTTGAGTGATTGATTTATCGTTTGGAAGGTTTGAGTAAGAATCTAACGTTTCTCCATCTTTTCATGTGAATTTATTTTCCTATTCCTGGAAATTTTGACGTGTCTTTGACAGATAGTCGAGATTTTTTGGGAAAACGCTTTTCGTCATAGAATTCTGTCAATAAGAAATACGTTTATATTTCGTATTAGTCATCGTCGATTAGTCTTTACATCCTTTATATAAACTTCATTCACTGGGTTCTCTGTCCCTCTATCGCTTTTGGTAAATAATGGTTGGTGGGTGAGGATACAGCCAGCCTTTGGGCTGATATCTTTATAAAAATCGCGCTAATCCTGTGGATAAAAATTCAGCGGTATTTATGAAATCTCTTTATTTGCATTATAATGGATAATCTCCGCAAAATTAAGGGACTTACTTGAACTGCGAGCTGATATCATACAAACGTACTACTGCAAGAAACAACAATGGAAAACTAAATGGAAGAATTATCACGTTCAGGATTTTTTTTATAGATTTTCTTTTTTTTATCTAATTAATTAATTGGTAGATAAATTTTCAGTCGTCTGAATAACGTTGCATTCTTCTGATTCCGTTTTTCTTCTTCTCAACCCCTTGGGTGAATTCTTTTCTACATAGACGGTAGTCCTTCGTATGTTCATATTTGCAGCAGTACCCTATTCCTCTCTAATTTACTTAAATAATATAGAGTCGACTCTTAGTTTTTATACGTCATCACTTTTGCAGTCGGCAGTTTGTTGAAATGGCTTAAGAGCAAGATTTAGCGAATCAAGGGTAGGATAAAATTACTACAAAAGATATTAATCTAAATTAGCCGTGGTATCTCAAAATTGTTGCATGTTTCGATTACTGTTGTAAGCATAATGAGCATAAGAACGGTAATCAATATTATCGGTGTACTACAACATCCTGTGGTGAACCCACATCTTTTGTTTTGCTCATAGCAATCGTATATTGTTCTTTTGAGAGGAGCTCGTAAAACGATTTGTCGTCGAATTTCTCGTATACAGTATTATGTTATCGTTTCGAACAAGGTTGCAAGAGGATCGCGTATGTTATTCTTTCTCTCTAAAAATCTTTGTTTTATGGTAGTTATATTTCTTCTGTAGGTTTCCAGCTGAATCTGAGAGCATTTTAGTATCGCTTAGAGTCTTAACGAGGAATCGGTTGTATTTTCAAGTCCAAACTCTGTAGTCCAACATCGTATGCGTGCTTATGTACCTGCTCAGTAGGTGAGTAAGTTGAGTTGTTATCGTTCTGTCGGCAAACGAGCTCATTATTCAGTCGACATACATTGGTTCGAAACACGCGTACCCGAAGAGAAACGTGTTGAGCGTCCTCTGCCTCAAGGATGATGACTGTTGGAGCGTCGCGGTTAGAATGCAGAGCGAGGGTGGTCATGCACGGAGGAACACGCTTCTCTCGGGGAAAGCTCCACTCTTTTTTGCCCCTTCTGTCGCCAATTATATGAGAAGCAGGCCTTTAATTCTTCGCCTATGCCGCTTTCCTTCGGCCTTGTGAAGGCTAACGGCCCCGCGGGTGTACTTTGTTGGGTTACCCATTCTGTGTCTTTGATCGGTATGAACATTTTCTTCCTATCTTCAAAATTGTATAGAATTGCTTAAAAATTACATAATTACATAGATACAAAATTACAAAATTGTATAGATTCCCCCAAACTTTTTCTGCAATGGAACACTTCGCAAACCAGGGAAGTTTAACGGAACACTAAGCTTATATTTAGGTTAGGTAATGCTACTTGTAAAATTAAAAAAATTATTTAATTACAACAAATTATTTATTTGGTAATTATTTTTAAATACAAAACTATAATATTGTAATAAAAACTTAAAATATGAATCAATAAAGCATTTAATGTCTTTTATTCTCCATTGACACTCCAAATTGTCGCGGAACACCTATTCAGGTTCAGCGGAACACCGGTGTTCCGCGGAACATAGTTTGGGAAACTTTGCCTTAAAGTATACCTCTGTAGGATTCAGAGGTGATGTCCCATTCTTACGCGTCTATTGAAATTAACGATTTCAAAATAAAGAGTTAGGTTCGTAATGTATGCAGTATCCTCAACCAAGTGGTCATCGAACATCTTGAGAGTTAGGAATGGGTAAAGGGTTTTTGCGGATGCTTCTCTAGTGCTTTATTGTGGAAGAGTTATTTTCAGCTACGTAGTAGCTAGTAGTTTTCAGTAAATCAGTAGTTCCGGTAAAATTACAGCTCTGAGCGAACAACTTGGTCTATCAAATAGGCATTTTTTTACCAAATAGTCAGAGAATGATTGGGATGGTGATGATCAGTTCTTTATCTAAATGGAAATAAGTATAATATTAGCAATAAAATGTAGCGGTAGGTGAGAAAAACAATTTAGAAATTCTCTATTAGGTTGATGTTTCAATGCTCCCCTATTAATACACGTGCGGAATTTTCCTTGACCCCTAAAATATTAATGCGGCTCAAAGAGATTATTTGATATTTTTATGTGGATTTTTCCTCGATGGAATATATTCATGAGCGTTCTACCATTCAATGGGTTCATCTGCCTTAATATTCCCCCATTTACTGTCATTTGTTTCGTGTTTTGGCCACTTATCCAACTCTCAATATTATCTAACACCTTTTGCCTTTGTCTTTTACTTTGTCTTATCCCTTGCATTCTACCCTCAATTACTTTCCCTAGCAATCTCGATGAAATATATTGTATCATATTAAAAGGATCCATCAAACGAAGCATTTTTTTAGAATACCCCATCATAGACATGGAGTTTCACCAAGTGACAGCTTTAGTACTTGATTATATTTTTCAGAATTGTCTAGCAAACATCTAACCATAAGAGCTATACTCGCTTTGGTAGCAATACGAGTAGTTATAATTTTTAATTGCTACGAAGGTCTCGGAAAAAGAAGAACTGACTCCTATCATGGCAGTTTATCTCCACTATGAAACACGATTAAAGTCCGTACTGAATAAATGAAAATTTAAAAAAACGAGTGCGACCTTCCCCGTGCACTGGTAAAAATCGTTTAACGAACCGAATTCGGTCAGCGACCACTCGCGAGGCCCGTCGTTAGGCAGCGCTCTCTGGAAAATGCTTCCGACTTTAATTCCACGTTTCGCGAAGGGCCCTCTGGCAATTACGGGTCCAGGATTCTGCAGTTGATGAAGATGAATCACGGATGGAGGCTCAAAAGTATTCACTCGTCAAGCGGGCAGACTCGAATTAAATTAATAAAGACAAATTGTCTCGTAACCTTTAAAAATTCATCATTAAGAAATAAAAGTAAAGCTGTTAATTAAGTAATAAACATTTGCCATTCTTGATTTATCCTATTTACCAGTTTTACCGTATTTTATGTCATATTTTAATCCAGCATTCCATAAAAACTTGGTGACTATCGTTGTATTCGCGCTCTTTCCAGCAATGTTACTTTAAAATGCAATTTTAGGAAAAGAGAAAAATTTTGGATGCAACCTTTTGACGAAAAAGTATTTAAACACCTTATATTTAATCGCTGTAAAATACAGTATCGATACGGGGTAGATAAGGTTCTATGATATTCACCGTGATTTCTCTTATTTTTATCTGGAATATCAATTACTGAAGGATTAATACATCTAAAGATTACAGTAACTAATGCAGCATTTATTACTGTGTACCATTCGAGTATGATCTAATATTTTGCTATCCAAAATATATCAATCTGTGCATCTTGCCTACTTTTGAAAATCAGTTTATTAATTGTTTGTGTGTATCCTCCGATTTCTGAAACTACTATAATATGTTAAAATAGTGCAATATTTGGTATTTGTATCAAAATAGTTCAATAGAGAAGCCAAAACTTACAACTCCGTTTTCTTTTCCCGAAATAGCTGTTTATGAATCGATGATTGTAACATAATGAGTGACTTACAATGTTGTTGTATTTTGTTGTTGTTGGCTTACTTGTTAGTAATAAAAAATCCTATACGGGTACTATTTTTAGTTTTTTTGCTATTTCTGGTAAAGATTTGCATAAATATAATCATGGTCGAAATCGGTCGTATTTAAAATAAATTTGTGGTAAATACGAAGTACGCATTTGAATTATTTTAGATCGCGTTCCACAATATTAGGCCAGAACGCATGGAGTTTAAAAGATCTTCAAACCTATTTTCGCGATGTATATACTTTTCTATGGGTATGCATTCCATGTATATAATTTTGAATAATATAATTTATTAGACAGTTAGTAATACATACATTATGCCCACATCTCAGAATTTGAGGACGAAGTCAATCGGAAGGAACTATGTAGTTTGAACGTCCATATTATCATACCTACGCCGCCATTGATAAGCACTATTTGTGAAGGAATTCGAACTTTAGTATGTCTCGTGCGTTAAATCAAAGTTCTGCTCCGCGTCACTTGTAATTCGGGAGGAATTCAATCTCGGTCTAAGGAAAAACTTAATCCATTTCCGACTGGATTACTCCGGAGGCTTTAATTTGCATGAGTGAAGGCGGTGTAACGAGGAAGGCCGCTCGAAATAGGGGAGAGGATGTGCCCTCTATTTAGGGATATCTCCGGTTAAGGGACAATGGACGGCGGCCAGTACCTCCCGCAACCTTTCCCATCAACCGGTGTATGGATATATTTAGAGAGATCACGCTACACCTGTGTACGCGGGAGTTCTTTCTTTCAGGACCATTTTGTCCCCAGCGGTCGTCTTCAGGATCGATTGCCCTTCCTTCTATCCATCTAGCTACCGATCCTTAACATTTACACGAGATGGTAAATAGCTGTGCCACAGCTAGTGTGGAAGGGGGTGAGGTGCCTTCGGGACAGATCGAAACCAGATGGTCTGTCTTCAAGATATTCAGCCCGAAGGCCGGTTGGTACTTCATCCCCTCTGATATTATTCAACAAGAGCCACGAGAAGGGAATGAAGATTATTAAGCGTGATGAGGAGTGAGGTTATTCCTTAGAAAGAACTCTATAAGCGGAGCAAGGCCAAGTAGGTGAAGCACAGTGTCAATAAGAGTAAAACTTTTGAAGTATTCCATGAACACCTTAACCCTTTGGCTGCGGGGGCTGCATTTGAAATGAAAAATAAATTCTTTTTGTTATTGAAGATTTTTTTTCTAATTGTCACTACAATATTGGATATTACAAAATTAGAGACAAATTTACAAATTAAAACTAAGAATTTTTTTAACAATAAAAATACCAAAATGCAAAAGGTTATAACATATCATATGTAGAGCAAAAAATTGTACATTTAATTGTAAAAAAATCAATAAAAATATATTTATTTATTTAGAAATGTATTTAAGAATTGTTTATGTGAGGCATGTTTAACAACATAAACAAGAATGATAAACTATACTCTCTACTGAGTATTTACCGAAACATACTGCAATTCTTCAGCATCACATTCAATTTATTGCCATTCTAGAGCGCCATTCATAACTCTGTAGCTTACATAATATCATAGGTATGAATAAAAGTAAGACTGGGAAAAAGTAGATGAAAGTTTCCTTCTTTATATATCCTGCACCAGCTGACAAATAAAAGATATTTCAGTCATCAGGATATGGTCGGAGGAACCCAGCTACCGGTCTTTACCATTTATTACGAGATCTTTGTCCCTATAGTATCTTCAGGTGTTAACTTTATGTTATTTCGACAAAAACATATTTTCTTTCGAGGCAAACACTATGCCATATGCAAGTTTTATGAATGAAAAGGTCGCTGGGAAGGCTTTCGCGGTTCCGTGAGTTAGCTCTCCCCAGCAGTTAAGTCTCGCAGTCACCTTGCCGTCACGCTCTTAAGGCGTTACCTAACTCGTTTAAGGAACTTGAAATCAGGTGAACGGCGTGATGCGACGAGAAGATTAGAGTTCAAGCCTCACGACATTGTATGCCGAGTGCTTATTTTAAACTCCTGTTTGAGAAAGTAAGGACATCTCACTGGGTAGTTTCCAGGAAGCGAAATAACGATAGCGTATCCTGTGCTAAAAAATGTTAATGGCGGTTTACGACACGGATTAATGTTAATGGTGACCGAAGACATCCGCATCTTGGGGCACTTGTCACTGTTTTTTTTTATAACCCTGCATACTTTGGCTCAACGGTGTGCAGGATGCTGTATAATATTTGCAGGTTTATGAACTATTTTCGGTTCATTCCTTGCGTTACTGTAAATTCGCTTTCTTAAACTAGAATGAATATTTTGGAAATGCTATATTAGATATCCGGGATACAACGCGTTTATAATGGAACGTTTCAAGCGTCAAGGACTCTGTGAGGTTTTGTTGCCCTCCGGATGCTTTTTCGCGGAGCTTCGGTCCAGCATCTCTGATGTGTGATATTACTATTCTATTGTTTTGGGAAAACTTCAATTCAGTCGATTGATTAATAAATTGTTGGTTCTGCAGATTTTTCTCCATCCTTGATGTTACATGGCACTGCATTAAAAATTCGATGCAGTCAACGTATAATTTCTCTTTGATTTTTTCTTAGCTGGTTTATATATGATTCGAGTCGACATGGGGCATGCGAGGATGCCTTGTATTTTAGGACCTATAAATTATCACTATCATAAAGATTTTGGTTATGAATTGGTAATTTTTCGACCATAATTGCTTAGGTCATTACATTTCAAGGAAGATAACTGATTATTTTCAAAATAATCTAATTTTATTTGTACCGTACGGGATGGAGGTATTAATTTATTTTATAGTTAGGTATATATCCATGTTTTACCGGGAGAATATTTTTAAAAAAGGTATTTATTTGCCATTCTAACAGATTCTATGAAGTGCTATGGTAAATATGTTACCTCGAAATTTTCGGAAATTGTACTCCGCCATTCTCGGGTATCGCATCCAAATTGATCTCTTACGAAACGTAACAATAGAACTATGCTACGGCTCCTTCCACGTTGCCGGTTTTCTATTAAAGAGTAAAACATTCATATAATCTCATACTTGATTCGTAACGAATTGGCAGATTGATTTATGGAGCATGTAATAATATACTCCGTTTAGGCAAACAGCGTATCTTTAAGAAAACAATGTATTTACTATGGAGCTCTATAATGGAAATTATTTAAAAGGATAGTAGGATTTTCTATTAAGTGCGGTGAAGGAGAGAATAAATGCAGTAACCTTATCTTTAAGTATAACAGAATTATATTAAAATACTACGAAGCGCAACCAAATCCAGGTTCTAAAACTTACAGATAACGTTCATTGATACTTAATTATACGTAGTTTTTTATTAAGGTAACTTCTTCAAAGAAATTGTCTTAATTAGAACCATCTGTTTCATTCCTCTATCGATTTCAAATAGTTGATTTGTAGCAAGTATAAGGGTGTACACTTTTTAAAAATACGTTGGAAACTGATATCAGCATAAGAAATCTCATGCTTATGTATTCCCTGGGCTTTTCATGCAGCATCGACGACTATCTTCTCATAAAACTCGTGGAAAAAACCATTTCCGGCGGCTCCTTTTGTCTGAGGCCGCCGTGTGCAGACTCATTCTCTGTAGGAAATCGCGTTTCTGTGCCCGAGGAGGACTCGGTGTAGTGATGGACGGCGGATCCCAACTTTCATGGAAAACGTTTTAGTGCTCGATAATTAGAGTGAAAGGTTAAATCTACATAATTACCTTGTAAGCTTCCTTTCGGCGTATGGCAGTGGGTGCATGCACCATGCCTCTACATCCCCAATCGATAATTTTCGCGGAAAATTGAATTTTCTGAGCGTTCTAGCATAGCTTTCCATAAACTTTCTCGCAGGGTGTGTACGACCCTTTAAGCAGAGAGAGAAAACAAAATATCGTCTACATCTTCATAGGAAGTACTTTCTCTGAATTTATCAAGTTAATTGAGTCATTTTTTACTTAATGGAAAAAATATTTTATTTACTGTACTGTAATTTTACTGTGTGAAAAAGTAAAAGAAGAAGGAAAGAAGACTTCATGAATCGGGATCCCACGTGTCTCGATTACCCTCCAAAATTCTCCCAAATTAGGGGGTTATTCCCTGTATTACTGTAAACTAAATACTTTATTCCATAGTAATTGTGTTCCACATAGTTAAACCTTCTCTTGTTGATCTTTGTTTTCATCTTCAGTCTTTTAAAGATTCCCATCCTACATCCTTAAGCATCTGATTAACGCTAACTTAAAATTCTTGTCGTAAAATTCTTTACGGAGCGTATAGCCTTTCGTTATACCTTTTCGGATTCACCAACACTACACTTATATCGGCGCAAATTCCGCCGTGTGTCCAAACAGCTGAGGGACTCGCTCTCCTTCACCTTGGATGTCGAAGAAATTAATAGATGCTCAAGCTGGCAATCGCGCTTGATGGACAGGGATGAAGGGGAGGGAGGGCGGATATATCCGCTCGTTTTGTCGCTTAGCGCCGAGGATCGGCCAAGTGTCCCCGTCGGACCACTGATGGATGCGAGTTTTTAAAGCCAGGGAGGATGTGAGAAAGGACAGATCGAAATTCACAAGTTCCTGCGTAGACGTGTGTTTTTGTGGAGAACGTAATATAGAACGTGATATATAAAGCCCCAGCCATTTATGTAGATATTGTTTTTATCTTGTATTCCTTACCTAAATTGTCATTATAATCTCTTTAAAATAATATAAATTCATTTAATATAAAAAATATTTATAATGATATTTAATCCCCTTCATTTGGATTATATTAAGAGTGGGAAGGGTTAAGGGTAGAAGGAAAGTGAAAAGACCTAAAAAATAGAAATACCTATCTATTTGGTGCATGTGTGATGTAATGAATAAATGTTTTCCTACCACGTTATATTTTCTGGTTCACAATTTATTTTGTTTGAAGGTAGTAGTCGGAGCTCATGTAGATGTTCGTTCTATGCGAATTCTGCTTTGGAATTGCCCATGAAATAAATAAATTTAACCTATTACTTATAAAATTAACATATTAACTTGCATAAACTGATGGTAAAATTCCTAAAACAGCATAGCATCAATCTTATCAAGTCTATTTATACTATGTGAATAATGCGAGAAATGCTGGGACTCCGTAAATTTGAAACAGCAAAATATGGTCATGAAGATAATATTCAGAAGTCTTTAATCAAATATCCAATAGAATATAACCTCAACTTTGTCAACCTAATAACACCGAGGTCCTGGGTTCGTTTTCTGGTTAGCACGTTGCTGATTTGTTCCTGATTCGAAAAGGTTAATCATAAGAGTAGGCTCTTCAGACCATAAGTCATCAATACTACTATTTTATGGGTATTAAGGTTATAGCAATATTCTTTTTCATTTGAGCCGTAAGAATCATCGAAGGTATCAATTAAATTTCTCTTAAATCATCGCATCAGTTGTTACGTTTTATCTCCCATTTCCACCGGGGTCATCGCTATAACCGCTTACCTAGAGAGCACTTACCCTCTTGGACAACCCCTCTTAAAAACGATCTTACATTAAACGCCGTTTGTGTGTGTTGTTCACCCTGTGAGAGATCGATGGGATAAAGACGCATCGTGCAGACGGGCTCGCAGCCGCGGGGGTTCTCAAGATCCTTATCCTTCGCGGATGCTGTCTTCAAAGAATCTCCCATATGAAGGATCTCCTTCGCTGAATGAGTACTTCCCTCATGGAGCGTACATTATCTCCATTAACCCCTTCCTTCTGGTATTAATTATTAATTCAAATCCGTAAGGAATCGGGCAACATCCTCGCATTGAAAGAAACAAAGGCCGATTCCGCGAAGTGCAATGGGTCGTGTGCCATTGTTCTCCTTACCTTAACGGAGACGCTCCGTTCAATCCCGACGTCAATTTCTCCTTTCAATTCATCCCTCAGATCCCGCCTTTCCCATCTTTAGACGCAGGAGTGACTGCTAGCGTAAGATTTGCATACGGAGGAAACACGCTGAATCCGGTGAACTAGATATTGCTCAATGTTTTGCTCTCTCTCTCCCCTCGCCTTCGTTCCCCAACTGTAACGCAGAAGGCGCGAAAGAATGCTCTTTTGTCTCGAGAGTTTCCGTTCGATGTCTACCATTTGGAACCGCGAATATGGAGCCTTACGATTATTCGGGAGTTTGGCCAGCAATCTGTGGGCGAGAGTTCTCAAATGATGCCCATTAACATTAGTTACCAAGAGGTTGTAGGGAGAATGAGGCTTACTAGGCGAGATGAGGAGTGTGGCAATTTTTCAAGGCACTCCTTGCCTAGTCAGAATGCCTTAAACGGAGCATGTCCACAAAGGTGAAGTTCAATGACTCTGAAGTCGAGGCTTTTGTTTTAGATGATATTTATTATTAACACTCTCGACTATACACGAAATGGCGTATTTGTTTGCGCAAAACAAATTAAATTCACAGAAAATAACGAATTACTGGTGCGTAAATATTGCGTGCGTCTCGTAAAAATGGCTGCTCGTTCTCTCTGTCCAACAATGAATGTTTATCCGTTTCCATAACTTCAAAACAACAATAGTAAACAAATAGCGCGGCAGGTGTAGTGGCGATCAAGGATTATCGCCGCAACTCCAAGGGTAACACTATTATTATTCTAGTATTCCATTTTCAACTACTAAACTCCTCATCTTGCTTAGTTAACCTCATTCCCTCAACTAGCTATTGGTAGCCAATGTTGAGGGCGTGAGGCACCAACCGGCCTTCGGTCTGAATACTTTACTGACTGTATTCCATAAGGATATATCCTCATCAGTGCCACTATCCTGCATCAATCATACCTCAATAGCTTCCACGTCATCACAGCTATGAACAAGATTGTGACAGAAGTAGATGAAAGACACATTTTTCTGTATCCTGTGCCAAAATACAAACGGATACGTTCATATAACAGGAAAATGTGGAACTTCATTTTAGTACTTGAAGATGTAGCGGGGGAAGAGTCACGTATTCCCCGACCGTGACGGCCGCCTGCGTCATACCAACTGAAGTGGTTAAATGGTGTGTTTCGGGTTTCCTCTTCTCACGGCCTTTCGTGATTTTATGCCACAGTCTCGTATTGTATGTTTCTTTTCCCGTCGTAATCCTATAGGAATGTAACAGTAAATTAAATAATCTTAAAGATGGAGTAGTAAACATTTATTAGGTTGAATCTCACCGTCAAAGTTTTTATCAGCGCAAACGTAAATGCTTTCGTAGAATCATGTTATATTTGTAGAAAATTAAATTTCCATTGCGTGTTACACAGATTTATTATAGAACTGTTTTTTTTTACCACCTATCTGCTCTGAATGGGAAACAAATTAACCTACGTATACTAACAAAAGTGAATATTATTTGTTATGTGAATAATTTTAAAATGATAGCCTGTAAGTTAAAGCGTTTATCAGTATTCCCACTAATAAATGGTTGGTAGTAAATTGTATATTACGCTGTATGACCGGCCGTGGTGGCGGAGTGGTTAACGTGCCAGCGCGTTAACGCTCCAACCTCACGGTCCCTCCGGGTTCGTATCCCGGCTAATCGGATTTTTCCGGTTAGGGAAAGGTTGTTTGTGTATGTTGTGCGTGTGTTATTAATAAAAAATGCATAAAAAGGGAATAATTGGAGGAATAGCCTTCCTATGTAGGCTAAAATTCGCCCAAAAAATAAGACGGCTTTATGAAGTTGAGTTTCCTTTAGGGGTTTTGATCGTGACGTCCTTTTTCCTAGCAATCGATAAATTAAATGCTTCTCTTTTTATATTGACGAAACAATGAAACTTCTCTACTTTTTTCTACATACGCCGAGTTTCTGCCAATATACGTTTGTTTATTTAAAAAATCTAGCCTTTTTGTATTGGTAAGAGAATGAATGGTAGATATTATCAGTTTATAATAGGTTCAGGTATTAATTTGTTCATAAATAACCAGAAAAATCGATTTCAAATAAAATTCGTTATTTGGCTTAGAATCTGTTTGTCATAGTCTAATTGATTTATTGATTTATCGTTAATAACTACGTGGTAGGCATTTAGATTTATTACGATATATGCTTCTTATTGTGACACTTTTAAACATCCTCTTAAGTTAAAATTAAGGCATTGTGTATTTTTAGCCTCAGTGAATTCGGGAATGAATGTACTCATTTTCTTTCGATGAAGGTTTTCAAGCTATAGGTGCACTCTTAAACTGTTCTACGTCATTATCATTATGCCTTCACTTAAGACTGAATTGCTGGTGGCTATCCCAAACGAACCTCATTTCCACCAGTAAACGCTCAACGTGTTTTTTTGGTTTTGAGAACTGGATAAGTGGGCATAATTCCGTTTAAGTGCATATCTTAGTCATAATGATAAACGTAATGGAAAAAGTTTGTAGAAAAGTCAACGGAATATTTTTGCCCTCTCTTGGGGCGTCTACCTACACTTTTCAAATATTGTTATGAAAAACATGTTATGGAGGTATTTCAGCCATTTTCCGACTCTGTTCATTTCAGATATATTATCTATCTATCTGGTTTGAATGGAAAGAAAGATACGCTATATGTAAGTCCAATTTTTACCAGATTTCATGGCTTTCCGACAGCAAACCCTGAAAATTTGAAATGCATCGAATCCCTGAACTGGAAAAGTTTTCTTTCGTATTTTGAGGCGGAATAGTTTTTATGACATTACTTGAACCTCCTCCAAAATTGTACTTATCAAGTTTCACCACCAACAAAGAGAAGTTGAGTACGAGATAGGACGGTAAAGAAAGCAAATATAATTAATTGGAATGATATAAGTACGAAAAATAAGGTAAACAAAATTTTCTGAAACAAATGATTCTTTATCACAATATATTAGGTAAATTATGAACTATTTATTATTATTATTACTGCAATAGCACTGCAAGTAGGCAATGAGCCAGGTGGCAGTGCCGCTTGTTATGCTATAATGCCAACTACTTACATTAACAATAAATTATAAATCAATCGTAAGATAGTAGAAAGAGGAAAAGTCAAAACCCAAGCTAAACATCATATATAACAACTCTATGTAAGAACAGCTAAATTCATAATATGTATGACAAAACAGCAATTCACTTTTCCATAGCAAATATAACAAACAATATAAGTCTTAATGCCAAATCATATTTTAGATTTTCTTAAACTTTTTCTCAGTATCAGGAAAGGGATTGAAAACTTCTTCAGGTAATAAATTCCACTCCGCTATAGTTCTATTCATAAAAGAAAATTTTCCAACATCTTTTTTTTTGTATGCACGTTCTTTGTAGCTATGAAAATTTTTGCCAAAGTAATATGTATCGTTTAGATTAGTTCATTCCACCCAGGTTTGTACATGTAAGCACGATAAAAGCATGATAATCTATTTATTTTTCTTCTTTTCTCCAAAGTTTTCCACCCAAGCTCCCTTAACATTATAAGTTGCATGCAAAAAATGTAGAAAAGTTAAATAGTACTCGATAAAAGTTACTAAAACGTTCACTAAATGCATTCATTTACACTTATGGTTGATTGATTTACTTTGAATTACTATTAGTATTTCAATATTGAATCGTTAAGAACTAATAGAATTACAGCATGGAAATCATTTGCAATTCTTTTCCTTGCATATCGATGTTTCTAAATGTGTAAACGGTTTCTGTTCTATAAACGTGTTAAAACATTGTTCCTCTTTGAATATTTAACACTAGGAGGACAAACAATCTGAGAAAATAATTGGAAGAACATTTTATAATGATAAAAACTTATAAGTTGGTAACCCTGCTGAAAGTGGTTTTATGTATTTTTAAATGTTATAAAACGATTTTGCGTGGACGAAAACCCCAGGTTGGAATTTTTCACGACATAATTCGAAAAATTCTTCCGCTATCGTATTCGCTGGAGGTTTTTCCCGAGGTGCGAACGAGTGGTTTTATATACTTTCCGTCAGATGGCATAGCAATCTTGGCGTAACGTGACTGACTTTATCAACAATTTGGACCATCTACCACTTATTCCGAAAATATTAGTTTCATTGGTATAGTTCGAGTAAGAAAAATATTGCAGAGTATAAAACCCTGCAGATTTAGGACATCGGTCCGCGTTTTGTTTAATTTATTAAAATTTGAACAAATTATGAGGTAAAGCATCTTATCAGCACTTGCACAAAAGTCACATTTTGAATTTCTGCAAAATATACGTCTTTGCAACTTATAAAAGTAATTAATTACGAATTTTTAAAGTAGACGGTCAAAATGACCGCCACCGTCCTTCTAGGTATAACTTTGTGTAAAATCTAACACATAAGTATTAACAAAATTTTCATTAAATCGTATTAAAATTGAATCAAAGAAAGTCAAAGAGTTTCAAAAAATTCAAAAATTCTTTAGTTAGAAATTTTTGAAGTTAAACTCTGAAAACGTTCAAAATGACCGCCGCCGTCCTTCTAGTGTTAAACAGAGATATCACCTTTTTCATCAAGCTTATCACCTTTTTCATCAAGCGGTGGGAAACATCTAGCCTTATCATGTTTTCAAGATGTGTGGTGGTTAAAAAGAGTTATAGCGGAAATCATGGGTGATTTTTTTTATTTTTAGGTAAAATAAATTTGCGGTACAATGATCTTCATAGAGGAATATAAGTCAAAAGGAAATGAGCATGGTCTTCTTCAGATAAGGTCGAAGAAAGTGTTACTTTGAAGTACAACAGCCATGTGAGATACAAATGTAGGCGTGCATTCCTGTGTTATCTTTCGACGAATGCGTGCTCATCGCCACGAATTCTTAATATAATTGGTTCGCTGACTCTTCAACCGTCCCTCAGCTCTGATCTGAAGAGGAGATAGTGCAGAGAAAGTTGCATAAATTAGTCTTGCCTTTTGATACTTGCCCTTGCGAGCTGTTATGCTTCGGATTAATATCGCGATTCAGATACTCTCGTAGATGAGTGATGAATAGTAAATCTTGGATGTCACGACCTAGCCAAACAGGAGTCTGACTACAGAAGCTAAGTTGCATTATGTGAACTTGCTATCTAAGATGTTAATGATCTATATCCGGGAGTAAAACTTCCATTTCGTTACTTGCAGCCCTTGAATTCAGGGTGGACGCTGTTTTTCAAATAGTTGTCAGCTGCTGTTTAAGGTTGATCTATAGAGATTGATGTTAATTAACTTCGTATTTCCTTCAGCATTATTTCAACTTAACTATCCAGAAAACTGCACTATTAACTGACTATAACAGCGGTCACCAACCTTTCGGACCACGCTGACCATTAAGATTACAAATTTTGAATCTCGACCACTAAAATGAAGTGTTGCTACACGTATAAAATACTTATCATAGATTTTTTGGAAATTGATAGGAAATTCATTTTGTGGTTCATCTTCCCTGTGTTGATGAAAACAATTGGGGTTACATTATAATGAAAGTGCAAAATAAACAAAAAAATGGCAAATGATAATATCAATGTTCCTCCACTGACCACCATAAGCTTTCTACGGATCACTAGTTAGCGATCGTCGAACTAAACTTTGTGTAGATGTTTTATTTTATAATAGGTATGTTTTGCAATGCCATACAATGTTTAGGGTTGAAGAGAAATATCCGAAGTTCATTCGAATTAAAGTTCTTCTATTTTTAAAGTACGTATTATACTATCATTAATAGCAGTTATCCCACCAGTCTTATTTTGTAATGGGGAAATTCACTGGGACCCTGATTTAATTATGCACAAGTATATGCCGACGCTGAGGTTTTATTCGTGCGGTAAAAGGGACTTTAGTTGATGAAGTCTTTCAGTAGACTCTCGCAGAAGAACTGGAATCTACATCCACATGTTTCCGGGAGGGCAATTAAAAAATTAGGGCTCATCAAACTTAAGTGTCGGTTGCAGCGGTAGAAGAGCTGCATAGCGTAAGCGTGGGCATATCCGAAACACCACTCTTTTTACCATTACGGAGACCTGAAGATTAGGAAAAAATACTCGTAGCTGGAATATGTGCATCTGTAATGGTTTTCTTATATTTTCGTAATAACCTTAATAATAATGCATTTGCAATCCAATTTTTTATACACGTTCTATTCAAACTGTGCATTTCTTAGCAATTACAAATTACAACAAAATGGATTTTGAAACATTATTTCAATATTCGTTTTAAATATTTTATATATGATAATTACAATGAAATGGGATCATTTTTATAATTGAAATGCAGTATATTATCTTACATTTATACACTACATTTCTATAAGACATTTTACATAATGATCAAATTAGATATGATTTTCACTGACAAATTTATTCACAGTATAACGAGTTTTTGTCAGTGATTATTTATTGCATTTTCTACCAAATTGTGTATGATTACTATCTTTAATCGGTCCAAATAATCTGTTTTAAACCTTTAGAGCAACACGAATATTGTGCCATCACCTCAATTGTGATTCATATCGTATTGTATAACAATTTCACAGTATGGTTACTCAGAAACAAAGTTCATAGATTCTTTAGTCTATATTTTTCTGGTTGGAAGGAGAATGATAACCCCTAAGCTGGAGTAGAGAGAGTATTTGCCCTGTGTTTTTTTACGCGGGAGATTTATCTACCCCTCTGGAAATCAGATCACGAGCGATAAATTGAAGGGATTGATGGGATGACGTATCGATTTAAGAGCGTCATCCTCTCGCGCGCCATATGTGCTGCTGATTTTGAGCTCGCGGATATTGAACGGAGCGTTCATAAACCCTCCAGATACGTCATTCTTATGATTTCCCATGGTCCCGTCGGGAAAATTCATACTTTTTCCCTCGTTTCTTCTGGAAAATCGTGCAGAGCGCATTTGTATATATTCACCTATATTTTTACTTTCTCCCTATACGTAGTTTAGAGAAAGTATTGTATTAAAAAAAAATTCGACCTCGAGATTTTGACAGAAATAGATGTTTTGGGACCCATAGGGCTCATTTTCGCTATTTTCCCGCACATGTCTGTCTATGGTAAAAAAGTTTGTGTGCGCTCTATCTTAAAAAGTAATTATCCGATCATTTCCAAACTTCATATTTAGTATTTTCCTTACAATGCCTAAAGTTGATTAGTTTTTGGTGAATATCGCTGAACCGGAAGTTCCGGTTAAACCGGATCAAAAGTTTGTTTCTTTAATATCTCCGTCAGAATACAATTTAGGTATATACAATGACAAACAAAAGTTATAGACAATGTACTTTTCTACAACTTTTTAATTAAACATTTTTTCTTAGCACTGATTGTTTAGGAGTTATTCTTCAATAATTGTTAACCGGAAGTTGTTGTTTTTCCAGAAATGGAAGTTTTTCATACATTACTCTGTCAAAAAGCAATAAAGGTGAATACAATTACATACAAAAGTTATAGATAATGTGTAATGCTAAACCTGTTGTATGAAACATTTTTTCGTATCACTGATTGTTTAGGAGTTATTCCTGAATAACGGTTAACCGGAAGTTGTTGTTTATCCAGAAATTGAAGTTTTTCATACATATCTCTGTCAGAATGCAATGTACGTATATACAATTAGGTACCAAAGTTATAGATAATGTATTTTACTACAATTTTTTTTAATGAAACATTGTCCTGTAACACTCACTGTTTTGGAATTATTTATATATTACCGGCATAGGCTTCTGTTTGCAATTAATATGGAGAATGTCATGTGTTGGCCACATCAGATTTTTTTATTATCATCATTAAAACTAAACTGCGGATAGGATTCGTGCTTGTTGGCAGTACTATACCTTCATACAGTCATGATATTTACTCAATAAATACATGATAATACTTTATTGTGATCATTTAGAGGTTTCGCTTGAAATATAAGTTTTAAATTTTTCTAAATTTACTTGTTATGAATAATGATTTATTTTTTGATACAGATCTATTAATTCATCGATATTAATTTTGTTCTTGTTCAAGCTTAACTACGGATATGCTGTGTGCATTTTGTCAAAATTTCATACTTACCTGTTAAATACGCAATGAGAACATGATACATATATATTTACATTAATACACATTACTTACGTGATAATTATCTACTTATATACATTGACAATACATACTAGACACAGTAGTAATACAATCATAGTAATTCCTGACGCGGCCTTATCGACTTCCTATAGCTATATTTAATTTAGAACGAATCATATTTCTTTCTTGACTTTGGGAAATCATTTACTCGAAAACACCTCATTAGGGACGCCATTGGCGATTTCAAGAAGAGATCCGATGGACTATTTTGCGTTGAGCACGGTCCTTAATCTGATGCACGGGTCACATCATACGCACAATAGATTTTTATTATTATAACGGGCGAGTAACGGTGTATTTCGTAACTCATGCAACTTCTTTGCAACAAACGAGTTAAAATAATTAATTGCTTAACCCAGAGGAAATACATCATCTGTTCTGAGCACCTAGAGTAAGGCATCGGTTAACATTTCCATTCATTGAGTAAGAGGTCCAGTTTCGATTCCCAGCGGTTTGTTAGAGTCTGAATAGTTGGAAGTTGGAGTTGCAATAATCCCATAACTTGAGGTTAGTCCGTTGAACGTTACGATTTGCACTTTTTTCAGCTTTTTTAATGTAACATTGGATTTTATTCTTAGCGTGTGTGTTCACAACGTATCCAAAGGTTTGTTCCTTTCATAATCAGCGTTCTGTCATCCTAATGTATAATTTTAATATAATATTACCGATGGCGCTTGCATAAGATTCGTTTAATTAAATATGACTTAGGATATATATTTAATGTGTATTGTAAAACCAAGTTTTTAGGTTAACGTCTTCAGATCAGCTCAGAAAAATAATATTAAAAAAAATCTCATAACATATTATACGCATATATGCGTAAATGTTATAGATTTTTTTCGATTTCTTCCTCCAGGCCTTTTTAGTTTTAGTTTATTATTATTAATAGTAATTAATTATTAGTAATATATTATAGTAATATATTATTAGTAGTATATTAATAGTATTAGTTTTCTCTAATCAAGATTAATTTTTTTTAATTGTAGGCTATCTTTCTGTAATTTAATAGTCTCCTATGTAGAGGAGAGAAAATGCAAGAAGACTAGGCCTTTCTTTAAAAGTTTGAAGCTACACCATTAGTTATCCCTTCAACCTCCTGGCCTGTTCGTTCTTTTGGAATTATAATGGACCAATTCGTCTTTATAAAGAAATAGTGTAAGAAAAGTATAGTTGCAGAATTCTCATCCTTCGTTCATACCGATGCTTCGTTGGCTTCTTGATCTGATTTACTAATTTTCATATTTATTTGCCATGTTAAGATTAATAGTACAAGAGAGATATTTTACGAATATTCTCAATCCATTATATACATAATGTATACATTTACATACAATTATAAGCACACGGTAATGATTTACATGTGTAAATTTAGTATTCGATTTCAAAACTAAGTTCCTTATGGGATCCCGATCTATTTTCGAAGGAAAATAATGTCGGCGACACTAAGGTCGTTCTAAGGAAAGGCACTTCCTTCTTGCAAACCACATCCGTGTCCACTGTTCTATTTGATGTCGGAGATGTTTCAATAAAACGCAAAATAAGGGGAAATTCTAAAGTTCATGTATACAGTTTTCGCGCGCTGCGACCCGCGTGACCGCTGTGTCAACAACTTATTCATTGTTTACTTTTGCTCTCCTATATCTTTATGGCTCCTATTAGCGCTTCAGGCATACTAAGCGAGAAACTGCTACAAAAATGTTAGCTAATCCAGGACACTTTCGTAGATGTGAACAAAGACAGAGGATCACATGAAGCACCGACTTACGACTCCTCATAAGAAAAATATAAAATGATAATTGAGCCTGCTTGACCTTCCCAGCATAATTAAAAGTTCTAGTTCTTGATAAGGGACATCCTATTAAGCCAACATTCACACGGATGTAACGGATTCTCTCTGTTATATGTATCTCGAGTACAGTAACCAGGTCGTCTGAGAAACCTTTCACCCAAATTCAATGTTTAACTCTTAGTCCTTAACACACCGGTCGTCAACGTTGTAAACCGAGCAGGAATCTTCGATATATCCCACTGTTTTTATTTTATTTCTCAATTATTTGCTGCCGTAAATTACAATAGTTTGTGTTTCTCGGGTTTCACTATTTTACTACTATATTATCAGTGATATACTGATATAATATCTTTAATTTAGTCTTGTATCTGTTTTTAAAACACTGATAACTTACATGTGTTAATAAGTTTGTTCTTTGATGGTTATTGTTGATGTTGGCTTGGTTGTCATGTGCTTGTTTATATAGCAATAATGAGATTTTTTCCGTTATATCGAAAGAGAACGGAAATAAAATCTATGCGAAGTTATATAAAGCCTTGAATTTAATCACTACGAGCATCAACGCTCAATATTTTATTTCTTACTTCTGGTTATTCCTCTGTAAGGATGTTTTACATCATAAATTGTCAAATTCCTCATGAATTGTCGTGAAATTCAAAATTAAAATAAGATTTCCTAAACACATTTGTTTTCTTACTATCTCTGTATATACGGAATGATACTATCTGCGGAAGGAACTAGAAGCAGAGAAAGATAAATTCGTTATAATTAGAGCATAATTATTATTTTATTATTTCTATCGAGATTTTTTGAAATTTTTTGTTTGTCTTTCCACATATTATTGCATTACTCAGAGCATTATTTTGTTCTTTTGACTCTCCATAAATTTATGTATTTCTGTCGAGATTTTTTTGAAAATGTTTGTTTGTATTTTTCGACTTCCATACATTTTTGTACTCTGAGCATTTCTTGTATTTTGTGTTGCTCTATAGCTATGTCCACACTTGTGCAACTTTGTATTCAACAAAGGCATGCGTCATAACGCACGATATGATGAAGGAGAGGCATGCAATAGCGCATGCCTCTCATAAGTTAACTGGACCTCATTTTCATGACGCATGCCTCAGCGCACGTAAATCCAACCAGTTGGATTTTCCTTCAAGATTCTGTGCGTCTGTCCAGTGATTTTGATATCAGTTTATTTAGTTTTTAAATTAAATCGACTGAGGCCGTATTGATATTGAGGAAATTCATTACGAATGAAATAAAATGGTATTCACTTCTCCACAAGTTTCATTTAAATAATACAATGATCATTTTCAGGGCCACAAAAACAAACACATGTTATAAAATAAATAAAACGAATATATAATTTTGTTTATAAATGCATAATATTAAATATCAATAAATGACATTTCCGCCATAAAGTGTGACCCCACCAAAGCAGATCATTGCTGCGTTAAATTAATTTTAAATCGAATACCTTAAGAGCGATAAACTTACATCGCGCAAAAACGTATTTAGTGCCCATACATTATATACATGTAAATAAATTCAACAGTGGATACAATTATATACTCGTGCAAAAGCCGAGTTTTTCTGCACAATTTTTATGCTGAGTACAAGGCCCCTCTTCTTAAACTCGAGGCAGGGCTCCCCTTATCAGTTCTCCCGTGGCAAAGAAGCGTCTTTGTCGTAAATCGGCTGGGAAATTCTTCACTTGCTCATTCAACAATTCCTTGTCAATTCTCTCTTACTAAACTACCGATGCCTCAATTACTGTAATTTCATAGCTACTTCTTTTCATTGTGTACAAGTACCTGCTGCATTTACCACCCTAGGCTTATATTCGACTGGGTTACTTTTCCCAGTTTTTTGGAATAAAATTAAGTACCTCGGCCTATAATGAGTTCGGCTTATATTCGAGAATAAAAAGTATACTCTTTCACAAATACTGCTAGTAAGACTATTGAAATATCGGCTATTCTGTTCCACATTTAAGTGGAAATATTTTATCTGGAGGGGAAAATTCTAAATATCGATTTGTGTTTCGTTTGCCTCAGTGAGGATCTCTGTTCGAGCCCCAGCCAAGACACTATTTCTCACTTCTTGTACAACCTCAATATTATATCTTAATTTTTATCTCTGTGTAGAGTTGATTGAAAGAAAGGTATTTTCAGTTGAAAAGTTTTATTACAAAAGGAAGCATCAATCTTAATTTTCAATATTTTTAAGTGAGAGTGTATGTCCGTTTTTCTTCTCCCAGAAAATAAACATGTTGGTTATGATCTTTCTAAACTCATAGAGCAAAAGCATAATTCAATTTTCGTGCAAGTTAACTCCAGTGCAACATTTGTGGCTCAAATATTATATTTATTCCATCATAACTCATGATAATCCACACTCTATTGAGACAGAAAATTAAATGCGTAACTTCCCATTGCTACATAAAACGCGAAGGCATAATTTCACTCTAAAGACGGTGTAAACCGCATCACGCATCAGTGTAATTTAATTAGTGAAACCGAAAGACTTCTGCAAGAATATATAAGAATATATCTAAGAATTTGAAGCGCAATCGATATAAAGATTTTACCATCTTAATTATACATGATTAAATAGTTTTGTCTCGAAAAGGGATGAGTCGTTTGAGCTCTCTTTCCCCTTTATTTTAGTTTGAGGGACCTGACCACCGATAAGAATATTCCATTGCGCAATTAGACCGAATGTTTCAGCCTGATTTTCTGGGGGCTATTCTATCCCTATGGGTAGTAGATAAGGGGTGACGTGGAAGGTGGATTTCGCAAACAAGAAATATAGAAATGCCCTGCGTGTAGTCATGTTTTTGGCCTTCATTTTCAGTTCTTCACGTGCAATCGAGTTGTTCACATCGAAAACGTATCTTTCAGAGGACTTACCATATTGGCAAAGTGCAAGTGTGTTTCGTGCTCTATCAACAAGAAATTGTACTTCCAGTTTTTCTTGCTAAACATTCAAGGATTTTTGTCGGTTTACGAAGTGCTGCGGAAAATAATTCGAGTGTCGCGCAATTGCCCTAAGAAATATTGTGGAATTGTGACTGCAGTGCTTATTTATAAAATATCATTAATTTTCTGTCTTTAATTTTCAAAGTACACTTAATCCACTCAGTTAACGGAGAGTGTTAGGCGAAAGAATATACGTGTTAAGAGGAGTTGCTTTTGTGAGCGAAAATGGATACAGTGAGGTTGAGCAATTACTCGGCAAATTGTTTTTTTCGTCACCAGTGGTCATTAGATATGTTGTAATGTTATCGCTCAAAATAAAGTTTTGTAAGGAGTGCTTTGATTTGTTATTTAAAAGCGTTATTTGAGGAAATCTTAAGAGGTAAGAAAATACTATCAATTGCTTCTATGCGAGGTACTTCATGCCGTGTTTCTTAAACGAATTGCTGTTTTTTACTGTAAATATATCAAGTGACTGATCATATTCTCGCCTTCTTTTCATATTTTTTATGAAAATTATTATTGCTTCAGTTCATCTGAACAGAGACTTCGCGGAAACTAATTTCCTACCGTTTCTACAACTACATTAATACCCTACAAGCCGCCTTTCGGCGTGTGGCAGGGAGTGTAAACAACAGTTGAATCTAAACCACTTTCTTATTCGGTTATTGTCGCGTATCGTTCGCGAAAAGAATTAATTTTTAAAACAATTCGTCGTGGCATCTATTTCTCTTAACTTACGATCATTATCAGATCGACCCAGGTAGCAGGATTTAAATTGCTTTAAATTTATCTGTGCAACGCAAGTGCCAGGATTTGATTTCTAAGGAAACTAACGCAAAATACGGAAGTTCTCACGTTCCAGTAATTCGCTTTTTATTGAATCACAATGTTATTAAAACAAAAGACCTTAAATGAAGTAATGCATTACCTGATATAATGACGATATGCAGATTTGATCCAATCACATGACGGCTCATGTAAAAAAGTAATTCTTTAGAATCGAAGAGTATTTTCTGATGAAACATCCGAACTTATGTTGCTCATACCTGTTGTATAGTTTTATCTAGAGAAACGACTGTAAGCTATTAATTTTAATTTCAGCATAGTAGTTGTTTAAATAAATGTGGCTTCGATGGAGTCAAACTGCTATTCTTTTGATTATATATCCACACGATCTAATTAAAACATTGCGTCTGGAAAGCATTATTATTAAAAATAAGATTTTTAAATACATCCGTTTGTTTTTTTTATTAAAGTTGATTATAATGAAAGTAGACTTTAATTTGACAGCACTACGAAAGTCGTTTTTCGGCTATTTTCTTGATATTTAATTAAGAAGCTTTGATTTAAACCATTAACTCTGGTGAGCGATATAATTTAAAACAAGATTTTCAAATATATCTTTTTGTTCTTTTAAATGAAATATGGTTGTAATAAAATAGGTTTTATTTTGATTACTATCACGACTACTTAAATCGTTTTATTGCTATTTTCTTGATTGTAAAAAATTTTGAAATAAACTTTTGATTTTAGAAAATTTTGATGTAAGCTATTATTTCCGATAAGCAATATTATTTGAAAAACGATTTTAAAATACATTTCATTTTCATTAATATGATAGTGGACTATAATGTAAGTAGATTTTATTTTGACATGAAACACTAAATTCAAAGTGCTATTTTTGGTACAATATATTATTTAACTATCTTACTCTTAATACAAGGTATAGTTATTGTACAAAGAATCTTAAATAAAACGTGAATTGGTAAAAAAGAGTTATTGGCAAATAAAGTAATATGAAGAATTAAGAATAAATTCATATTTACAAGAAAAGTCAGGGAAAACAGGATAAGGTCCATGTGAGCCATTCTTGGCTCATCTGTTAGTTCCTGGTTTTAAATTGTTGTATGGTATACTTATGTTAATATTATATAGACTGATTTAAAAAAATATAGATACAATATATTAGACAAGGCATAGAAAGTATGATAGCATTTAATATTTTTTGTTCCAAACTTATAAGAAGTTACTTAAAAATTGTCCTTAAGTCTCAATTTATAGACAAACTCTCTCTTTGGAACTACAGCCCTATGTGAGCCTCCACTCCGATCAGCCTCGACTTCTCTGTCTTCTCACTTTCATCATCTTTATGTCCTTTATGAATTAGCCATTTCAATCTGGACCTTCCTCTCTGTCTAGTGGCATACAGTCTCCCTTCTATCACCTTATTCAGCATTGCTGTTTCAAGCATCCTTTCAACATGGTCCAACCATTATATTCTCAAAGATTTTGTGAACTTAGCTAGATCTTTCCCAATTCATTATTGTCTTTAACTCCTCTTTGGTTCTCCTTTGCCATAATCCATTCTCAATAACAGGTCGGTATATTCTCTGCAATTGCTTTCAAATCTTACCAGGGCCATACTCTTTTGTGATTGTTAGTGTCCATTTTTATGCTCCATAGGTTACTACTGGTCTGGTAATTGGTTTATATATTTGTATTTAAGTGTTTCTGTTTATTAACTTTCTCTTGAGTATCTTCATATTTGCAAAGTAAGTTTTAATCCTTGCTTTTATTCTTTCATTTATTCATATTATGCTTTTTTGTTAGTTATATATTCTAGATATTTAAACTCTTCCACACTATCAAATTTTATCTCTTCTATCTCCAAATCCTGGGTGACTCTAGGTTTGCCAGAAGAGTTCATAAGCATATATTTAGGTTTACTGGTATTAACTATCAATCCCATTTTGCTTGCTTCTTTCTATTTATTTGTTAAATATTGTTCCTCTTTGATCTATTTTTTCTTCAGATTTGTGTAATCCTAGAATATCCTTGCTTTATCCCAGTGCTGAATTCAAATTAATTTTATATTTGATTATGTATTTTTACTTTAGCCATGCTCTTCTTCAATGTCATTTGAATCAATAGAATTATTTTGGATGGAATTTCCATGTCTTCCATTGCTTCTCAGAGTTTGATCCTGTTTATACAATCAAATTCTTGTATAAAATCTACAATAGCATATGCAGTTAAACATTATGATCATAGCATTTATCTAAAATTTGTCTGATTACAAACAGTTGGTCTATTTTACTTCCATTGGATATACTCCCACACTGAGATTCTCTAATTATACGCTCAGTTACTACTTTCAGCCTTTCTTTTATGAAGATTTCATATACTATATTTAACAGTATTTTCCATCTATATTTCTCGAGAACCAGTTTATTTCCCTTTCTATACATTGGACTTAGGATTACAATGCTCTATCCTTCTTGCATTTTTCTGCTTCCTATGTTAAAGTTTATGTATAGCATCACTCATTATATCTCCTCCATATTTTACTAGCTTTGCTGCAATATTTTCTTCCCTGAGTCTTCATTATTTTTTAACTTTTGTATGCATTGTGCAATTTCCAGCCTTGTGGGTTTAATTCTGAGCAAGTTTGATATTTTTGATTTGATTGATTCTATATTTGATTCTTTCCTTAGCCTGTAATTTTTCTCAGTTGTTACTCTATCCTTATCTTCTGTACAGAGAAGTTCTTTGAAATGTTCTACCAATCTTTCCAGAACTTTATTCTCTTCTTGGACTACATTTCCCTCCGTATTTTTAAATCCTTCCATTCTTGGTGGGTATCCTCTTTTCACCTTTTCTAAAACTTTGTAGAACTATCTCTGTTCATTCTGTTTGCTGTATCCTTCTATATTCTCTAGCTGTTCTTCATTTTCTCCTTTTTTCTTGGATATCTTATTTGCTTCCTTCCTCATTTATTGGTATCTTTCAGTGTTCGTTCTGGTTTCTTTCCTTGTCATGATTTCTCTAGCTTTATTCTTCTCCTGTATAATTTGGGCACACTCGTTGTTAAACCAATCAGCACGTATTATTCTCTTGTTTCTTCCAATAGTTTCTTCCTTAGCTTCTTTGATTGCTTTCCCTATTTTTCCCATTCTTTTTCTATGGTTATTTTATAAGTTTTTTCATCGGCTGTTGGTTTGCATTTTACTAGCTAATCCTTTTTGGTTTTGCTTCGTGACTTCCTAGTCTTCATTTAAGTAATCTGTGTCCCATATTCTCTTAACTATATCTGGACCTTTTTCTGTTTTAATTATTCTCTCCCTTACTCTTGCTTTAAATAGTTAATGATCCAAGTCACAGTTTGGCCCTTTGCAGCTTCTTATGTCTATATCTGATTATTATCCATTATTCCTCATCTTTCACAGCTTTTCCTCGGCTGAGATTTCGCTTGAAATTGCGTCACTCCCTGCAACGTCTAACTAATTATTCTTCCATCACTTTTTCTATTAATAAAATTTTGTAAAAATAATTGTATGATATTTTTTACCGTTTATAGCGCTTCGATAGATGAATAAAGTAGATCGAATGGTATGAAAGAAATTCCTTGGTTCCATTTTCGTATATTAAGATATTTACAATTTTTTCTTGTGCAATAGTATCAAAAATATCTACTTCAACATTAAAGAAGCTCTGTTCAAATCGATGATAATTGAAGACTGAGAAACTTCACCTCTCTGAATCCAACCCTTTACCCCCGCGCCTTTATGGACTTCCAAAAAATACATAAGGAAGACATCCTTATCCTCCCCGTGGTTTCAAACATTTCTTCCCCGTGTCATAAGCTGGCCACTGAATTTAATCATTTAATTGCTAATTTATCAGACTTTATGCCATTGTGTGAAAAACTCAGTGGAATTTGCACGTAAAAGTGAAAGACTTGAAATTTCCTAACAATGCAAAACTCTTTCGATGTTTATAACTCATTTACCAGAGTTCCTTGTGTAGAGTCTGTTGCTGTGTTGGTTACTAAAGGTTACTAAAGGTTACTAAGGGTTACTAAAAAGGAACAATGCGGATGAAGTAGTAACTAGTAACCTGTTGTCGTTGGCGAATGTGTGTTTAAAGAAATCTTTTTTTCAGTTCCAAGGTGGTTTTTATGAACCAAAAGATGGTCTTGCCCTGTCTTAGGTAACATTTTCATGGACATTCATTTAAAAAAGAAATTGTTTTATTCAAATTCCCATTTGATAAAATTTATTTTATGCTGGTTTCGGTACGTTGATGATATCTTTTGTTTTTGGGGTGGGAAAAACCGACAACTCTCTTCCTTCGTCTCTATCCTGGGTTCTATCCATCCTAGTATTTCATTTTCCCATGAAATTGAAAATAATAACACCTTGAACTTTCTTGACCTCACCCTACGTCTAGTTAATCAAAAATTCGAATTCAATTTTGATATTATTATATTATTATACAGAAAATCAACTTATATTAACAGTGCCATCCCCTTGACTTCTAATCACCACTACTCACATAAGCTAACCGCTTTTCACTGCCTTATCCACAGATTATTTAATATTTTCTTTATCTACTATAAACTCTCTTCGCGAGCTTAAAACTATTAAAGAAATACCTGTTGCAAATGGTTATTATAATGGTTCAACGGAAAGAAAGACGCATAATCGACAATCGACTTTTTCCTCTTGCATCTCCCCAATCTCAGATGGATTCCCCACGACGTGTTGTCGATCCGTTTAAAGGTAATATTTCGCACAAACTTGCCAATCTCTTCACAATATTCAATACTGTGCCAGTTTTTAGAAATAAAAATAACTTAAGGAAATTTTTATGTCTTCAAAAAGACAATGTAGAACCTTTTTATAAATGCTGTGTCTATAAATTAATTTGCGACACTTGCAAATCTATCTACATCCGTCGTACTTCCCTAAATTTTAACGTTCGCATTAAAGAACAGTTAAATGCATTCATCAATGCTTCATCTTATTCCCACTTTGCGAAATCCCTTAACGTAAACAAATATTCCAGCAGTTTTTCGCCCTACATTTTCCATTTTGAAGATAATGATAAACGCATTCGAACAATTAGAGATTATTCGATACTTTCTATCCCCTAATTGCTCTCTCACAGAGATTATTCGATAGTTTGTATAAACCTAATTGCTCTCTCAGTAATTAATTTCTTTTTCAAACCCCTCTCCTCAACCTCAACATTGTCAATAGCTTCATTTCAGCTGGAATAGCTTCTCGGAAACTAATATTTTTCTTTGAAATAACTGGTTCTATTATTCGTAACAACTTGTAAAAATTTTCATTTGAGATACGTGTAAAATTCCGGAATAAGTTTACATGATGCTGAAGTTCTGTGAGTAGCCCAATATTTCGATTTTTGTTAAACTGCTTTGTCCACAGGACCCGTTGCTTTTTTCTTTTCGTGCATTTTTTAAAAACACACCTGCACAAACGGCTATCGCACTTGCCGATTCTGTATCCATCATGACGCACAGTAGATGATGCAGTGTGGACAACAAATTGAATGCCTCATGAGGCATGCCCGAATAGCATGCGCAACGCATGTTGAAAGGGAAAGAGGAAGCGCAAGTTGAAAGGAAAGGGGAAGAGGAAAGCGCACAAGTATAGACATACCATATGGGAGTCTACCCAGAGCCTAATAAATTATTATTAATATTAATCACTGAAAATGTAAATGCTGTCTTCTGAGTTCCCTCCTGGCTCTGTTAAGGGTTAATATATTAACGCATGGGCATTTTAAAATCTAAAGCCCAGATTTTAAAGTGTAAGTTTGACCTTTCTGTTTGTTTACGGACATAATGGCCATTTTTTAAAAGCTTTTTAACTCTGTGCAAAATTAAAATTGTCAGATTAGAAAAAAATAGATTTTAATCTCATTTGTCCTGGCGGAAAAAGAGCGTAGTGTTTCAAGAGATAAGTGTAATCGCAGATAAACTATCGTCTTGCGTTGATAAAGGTGACTGTTCATCACCTGCTAAATGAATCATTGTTTCTGTCAGTGCGCCGTGTTTGTGATTCATCAACGAAATCTAAATTTCTCGCTTCCTGGAGAGAAGTTTCGAAACCAATGTCGTTTCATGGGCTTGATCGCCGCGGAGGTGAAATATCTTATGATGAAATGGACTTCTGGGATTGCTTGGGCTCTATCCAAATATTTTATCTTTCTCTGTAGCATTCATAAAAAGGAATGGGAGTGCTCGTCTTCAACCTAGGAATAAAACAGTGCTATTGTATTATGATGGTGAATATGAGTCAAATTTGACAAATCTATGTACCATACTAAAGATATGAAGATATACACAGAATGAATGGGGTTATAATTTCCTCTAAGATAATATTGTTAAAAGTGCTTCGACACTTAAGGTCGTTTCACACGTGGGAATCGAACCCGGGACCGCTTTTGCCAAATTGAAATTTACTGCTTTTCCTTCCCTCTGAAATAACAAATTAAATAAAATTTAAGGGTTATATATAAGATAGGCATGCAGGGTTAGGTATAAGAAAAGATTTGTGTCAATCTTATCCTGATGATAAGTAGTTTTATTATGATTATTTGTATTAATGATTATTATATAGCGTAGGATTTTTGCATTTACTTTCACTTTCTTAGCGACGTTCTCAGTAAAGGTAATATTCAATATCTATTGATTTAAATCAATATACTAGAAAAGAAGTTACATGACCGAAACACCAAGAATTAAATAAAAGTAGATAGATATCTCATTTTTGTAGAAAATGAATTTAAAAAAAAATATCAGTAAATGGGGTGTCGGCTATGGGGTGTCGGCTATGGGGTAGGTATATCTCGAGATTTGGTACGCCTAGTTACCTACGTCATGATATAAAGAGCAATCTTACTGGTCGTATCCAAAATAAAGTTTATTATTATTTAAATTTCTGTGGTATTGGGTACGGGTGTGAACCCTTTAAATGCATTTACACTTCTAATTTTTTAAAGTAAAACTACTGGCTTAATTACGTTTTATGTATCGTGTTGATCCCTGGTAAGCCAGGGCCGATCAAAGCGAAAAGCTTTTATAAAGTGTAAATAATCGATGGGCAGGAAATTGGCTCTGATCGTATTCAATGGATAGCTTTTTTAGAAAAACACTCATGTTATCTTATCTTGGAATCTTCCTCAAAAATTCAATGAGGAAGTGTCACATGCTCCCTTTCTTTTCTTCCGCTATCTAATCTCATAGTCACATGAAAAAGTGTAAAAAATGCCTTTCCCTTTTGTATACATTGGTGTTTCCCATGCATACAGGAAGAAATTAAGGACCATGTTAACGGGAGAGTCATGTCCGACAAAATAAGTGTACATTCATATCCATACTGATGTCATTGTGTTGGATTTAAATCTCTCTATCTTTCAGACTCAAAAATTGTTTACTTACGAATAAAAAGTTGGCACTGCCATTCTGGGGAGATAGTGAATACCACTGCTCTTGCTGGGAACCTCATTATTTAAATTCAACTTAAAATATGTTTACCAGTCGTGAATTCGAGGGCAAGGAAACGGTAAATAATCATATATTTCAATTGAACTCATAATTTTCACCTTAAAAATTCTTGAAAGGTAGTTATTTAAGAATGAATATAATGGAATGCCAGAATGGAATTCTCATGATTGAAATCTTTGGGAGCTTGCATATTTTGTGTATTATTTTGCTCATTATTCGGCACTTTTATTTAAATTAAGGTCTTTAGAAAACCTTTTTTGCCTTTCCGCGAACTTCTCCTATGCTTCCTTAGGAATAGTTTATCTTATAGATAAGTTTAAATTGAAAATTTTCATCTTGCAGGCTATCTAATTCGCTCCAAAAACAACTGCGCTTATGTTATTTTTAGATAAGAACACAGTTTTGAAGGAAGATTCCATTCAGAATTGCATTTTAAAAATATATTATCACAGTGATTTGAACGAGGCAAATGTTTTTCGAGGATACCTATTTATTTGATCCATCTCAGTACTTTTCTAGTGCAATGGTCATATTTCTGAGTTCATATTCGAAATAACGTACGATATTTTATTTATTGCTTCGTTTATATGTTTCAGTAATTAATTTATTCTCTAAGTTTTGTCTAATTATAAGGCTTTTCTCAATAAAAGGTCACAAAATCTAACCATTCATTGCGTAATTAGTGTATTAATTTTATTTATTAGATCCTTCCATACTTGAAATTTGATCTCCATAAAAAGTATGCTGCCCTCTTTTTCTATCACCTTTACTGCGGAGTCATGGAATTTCCTGTTCGAAACTACAGTATTGATCCTCTATACGTAGTCATTGGGATTTCCTCAATGCCACCGGATGGAAAATAAATCTAGGAACTCGGGATGGTAAAGCGCTTGCGACTCTTGGTTTCACGAAAGCTTTAAAGTGACTCGTTCATTATGATATAATTGCGGAAAGGTTCTCCCAGAGGGTTTACACTTTCTTTTCGTCAACTTATTTTCTTGAACTAAGAAAGATTTCACTCCTTGCCTAAATGGGGATATCAGCAATAGAGTGCGTTCCGAGATGTACTCCATAGCTGATATCCTTTCACTTCATCCAGAATCAAGTGAAAGGATTTTCGAAGAACTCCGCAGGGAGTGATTTTTAACCCCTCTCTCTTTCTATCACTATTGCGCTCTATTAAATGTAGTATGGTCATTCGTGCTAATTAGTTGATGAGGTTTTAATTGTATATTGCTTCTGTATGTATTCAACTTCTTCACTACCTAATCAAGGTGATTCACGATTTTCCTTCTAGTATTATATTCCCAGCATCCACTTCCTTCCGCAGACAGGGTGCATTATTTCGTATATATTGACATAGTAAGCAAAAAAGAGTGTTTTCAGGAAGATACTAGTTAGTTTCACCGGTTGAATAGATCAAAATTGGATTTAACGATGTCTTCATTGCTGTGACACTTGTATTGAGGTTTTATTGTTCTGATTGTGGTTTGTTAGTTTTGGTATCGTGATTTTTTTATTCAGTGTTATAATCACTTCAAATGATGTTTCATCCATACTTATACTTCATGGATTTAACATGTTTGCCCCACAATTATCACGACCGTATGCTGTGATGGAGATTGTGTGTCCTTGAGGAGGCGCTGAAGACAGACATTTCGCATAGAAAGAGTGATGCTAAATATGGAGAATACGCTGTTGCATTAAAATATTGTTGTCGAGCTTTATTTTCGTCGTTGCGTAATATCGACTGCCTATTGATCTTCAGCAAGTCAGATCTTCGGAGAATCACCAATTGAATAGTTCTTCTGTTCTTTTGAAAGTGTTGTAACAAATCGAGGAAAGTGTCATAATTGTAAACACAATTAAAAATATGTTATGGTCTATAAGTTGATTTTATAGACGTAGAAATAAGCTCATTGGGTCAATGTGAGTATATACCACCATGTATTCTATTTTTTCCCCTTCTCTCCCACTAAAACTTGACTTGTATTGTGTTTCAATTTTTACGGTAGATTTGGTGTATCTAAAGATGCTAGTCTCTTGTACCCGTGCATTGCTAGCTCCAATAACAGTAATGGAAACTTGATCGTAAAATTCAAAGTGTTTTATTAGTGTTAATAGCATAGTATCATCTCCTATCTGGAAATATGCATCTGTAACTTTGCAGTGTATCATATCTAGAAATATGCATCTGCAACTTCTCGAAGAAAGCAAGACGAAGGAGCCAACAGTTTCTCGAAGTATATATAATTAAGTTTGGAACAGTAGTTGCACGTAATTTCAGGTTTGGGCGGCCTGAATTTGCATCTTTCGAATGCGAAAGTTGATGAGGGAGTGAAATATGCTCTTGTTTCAATATAATTAAGGTTAGCAGAAAGGAGAACTTTCCCCCCACGGGCGTATGGGGCGGACCCCTCTCAATTGTTGCGAATTAATATTCTTTCCCCCATCGATTATGCACTCACTAAACGGCACCATTTCCTTTCATTTGTAAACCTTTCATTTCCAGCCTACTTTCTCAGAAAATGGGACCCAACGAGATTATCTTTCAACTCCGCGGGAATGCAGTTCCCAATCTAAATCGAATTCAAACAAGAGCGTGATCTATTCTTTGCGAACACTTTCCAAAAAAATACAATTTATGATTGGGTATATGCATACATTTATCTAATTCGATGAATTATTCTGTTCAGTAATATATCAAATTGATTATGGATGATAAAGATTATAGAATAGGCTCCCGGTTGGCCTGAGATTAATTACTTTCAATTACCCTTTCTCTGATAAACGTCAATTTTTAATTACTTACGTACACCCTCCGTGCAACGTGATTGCCTTATGCTGTTACTCTTCCGGCTTTCTTCATGAACACTTTCCAAAAGTACAATTCATGCATGAATATCTGCTATGGACCATATTCATGTAATTCGATAAATTATTCTGTTTAATGAAATCGAAAATAGCTCTAGAAATGATAAACGAACGATAAATTTAATTTAGAACAGAGTTTTTACTTATTTTATATTGTTAGCTATTATTATAGACTGCTATTATATTTAAAATTTTGTTTTTCAAACTTAATTTTCTTACATTACCTTACGCTACATTTACACCTCGAAGAAATTGCAAAGCTCGTCAAAAGATTTAAAAATTGTGGAGTATATCATTGAAGGAATAGTGATCTTTAAGTGCCAATTTATAAACAAAAGTTTTCGAATGTCCACGAAAAAATTCCGCTTTTTTGTGGAAACTACAGTTTAATATTAAAAATGAAACTTTTCAAGATATCGCTGTCAACAATGTAATCCAAGTGTAAAATTCGAAGACCAGGCAAAGTCTAATAATAAATTGACGTGTTTATTAGGCGAATATTTAGTCTAGAAAGACCACTCTTAAAATTAACATTTTCCAAAAGCAGAAAATATCTTTGTCCTAACCGGGATTCGAACCAGGGACAAATGCGTTCCAGAAATAGCGACACTAACCACTACGCCACCGAGGCCGGCACAATTAAGGCTGACACTCATATAATAATAAATTGCAATTGATTTATTACCAACCTTAATTATTTTAATTACGTAAACTTTAAAAAGTCCCTCCTTTTTTCATTTCCGCGCAATGCGTTTACCTCTTACCTTTATTCTTTCGGTTTTCAATGCTCTATTTTAATTTGATTTTGGATGATCGCAAACCTGTCTCTGAATTAACGTGCTTAGCTTCTGATCTGCTTTCTTCAGTATCTTTCAGGAAAAAAATACATTTTTTAGTACCTAAGGCTTCTCATTGACCCAGATATCGACATCCCTCATCGTTTTAATTTCTCGAGGCCGTTTGCTTCGGTATGCATGCAGTAGAGCACTAAATCAGACGCAGGTATTGTTTTTCTTGCCATTCCTCCGCTGTGTGATCTGCGTGAGCGCTTCCTGAGGTTTCCTTATCGGGGCGAGGAAGTGGTTTTTGGGAGGAAGGAAGGTGTCTGCATTCGTCCTCCTTCAGGACACCCTAATCTCCGTCGAGATCCTTCCCATTGTCTCCCTTAACGAGTTAGTTCGCAGCGTTGATAATGACCGGTTGTCGCTGGTTATCATCTGCGCGTGGGACTGCCTCTCTTCGTAGGTGGCGCGGCATTGGTTTTTGGAATGTTTGGTCTGATTCAGCCGAGAAAAAAGTGGATCTACGAGCCAGTCGTGTGTACTGTGCCGCGATCATAATTTTTTATCAAAAATAATCTGCTTATTCACGTTATGGCGTGACGGATGTTTACAATTCAAATGGATTCGTAGTTAAGATAGGGTGAACGGAGATGACTGGATTCATCGGGGGTTGCGGTTGCGTCAGATGAGTAGGGGGCCTACTTTTCTTTTCAATGTTTTCATTAGTGTTCCTCAGGTCAGTGTTTCCTCTTTCTCCTCCGCGTCATGCATATAAACTCAACTTAGGTAACGTTGGTCAAGCTAAATATATTCGCTTCTGGACAACGTGCAAGAGGAGGCTAATTAGTCTCAATATCGTCCTGAAATGATAGTCGTTTTATTATAATTATTATCAGTATAGGCATTACAACTTATCATGCAATCATCAGTTTCACCAGAATTCAAGTTCATTAGAGAAAACCAGGCATTGAATGTATAACTAGTGTTTTCTGTTCGAATTCCCTTGCAAATTTAAAATCTCTCTGGGAAGAATAAGCGCGCTTCACATAGAATTGCTACACCCAATGTGAAGCGTTGGTTCATATATCTATTGCGAACAACCTGTCAATCATTTTCCCCCAATTATTCTAAATGGTGGAGGTACTTGGGTGTTAATAAGAGCGGAGAAAGGGTTTACGAAAAAAATGGAGTACACTACAGGATGATGATACTTAAATGGACCTTCTGAAGTCCTTACTTTTGGTAGGACGAGGAATATAGATTTTAATGTAAGACTTGTTAAAAAGAAATAGGAAATTTGTTTCCTGTATCCTTGAGTAGAATAGTTGGTGAAAAAATTTAAGAGATCTAGGAATTGAAGTGTAGCGGGAGAGCGCGCGTTAACTTCTCGAAAAAGGCAAAAAACGTAGTAATTGGATGTAATGATTAAATATGCGAATAACTGGGCAATATAACAAAACAAGTATTTTTCTATCAATCACAGAGGTAAATTTTTGCGTTGAAAATGGGAAGGAGCAGTGTTATTGCTCAAACTGCCTTTCAATTTCAATGCGTTATAATAGCATAATATGGATTCATTGTATAATTTCGATAGAATTAAAACGAGAAAACTTTCGGTTCATTATCGGTAATTGATAGTGAAATAATGATATGCTCCCAATGAAGTGGAGAAAAATGTAAAAAGATGTTAAGTAATTCTTTCACTCTGACGTCTGCAAATGTAGATTTATGTTATTTCGTTCGTATATTCTTTTAATCTTCCATCTTTCTGACGGGACATAAAAATACGCATACATTGAGATCATATCGAAAAAGAGAAAGCGGCCGCTTCTGCTTCATTTGAGGTTATTTCAAACGGTATACCTTCCGGTGCCATTTTTCAACTCTCATGTAAGTGCATTGATTAATATGTAAATCAGTAGATGAATAAATTTGTACATTTATGTACTATATGTATGTATATACAATATATTTATAATATCTTTTGGCTTACAATTTCCTTCTGTAATTTTTATTCGCTGCGATAGCAACAGAATACTTTGTAGGATCACTTTCTGCCAGTATTGCTAGAACCTTTGAAAAGATAAAAATTTCCGCCTCTTGCTAACCCATCAACTCGTTGCCAAGTATGCATTGTGTATTACAAACATGTGTATCATAAATACCAGTAATATTGTTTTATACTAACAAACTTAACTTTTTTCGATAATTTACTCCAGGAGCGTCGTTTTATTTAGTATTCAAAAGCTGATATCAAAACTTAAACGGTAGATCGACGTATGCTGTGAGAAATTCTTTAAGAAGTCTTTAAAAATATGCTAAAAACTTAATGATATTCCGTGGTAATTTCTGTTTATTTTTATTATGAGGTGATTGCAGCTATTTAAATTAAATAATCGTTCAGCAATTAGCTAGGTTAAGTGTAACGACGGCATTCTCGTTGGGAATATGGTTAATGTTCTCGATTAAGGATGTGGGATATTTTAAAAAAGTTCCCTTTGCATGGGAGAATTTAACGGCAGCCAAAATTACAATTTCAACATAATTCGACAGCAAAACCGTGCATGAAGGCCGAATTGAGTTCATTAATCTGAAACGTTTAGGTGGGTTTCTCGGTCCAGTGACTTCGCTCTCCGCTTTATCTTATGGTTCAACAGTTTGTTAATGTTCTCGTAACATGCGCGTGAAGCTCGACAGGAAAAGACTCTCAGAAACGTAACTCAAGGTTCTTTCTTTTTAGTACTCGTTCTGCATTTCTTATGTGTGCTCTTGGTGTTGTAATTTTGGTATGTCTAATTCGTACTCTGACATTTCTATGGCGGTCATAGGTCACTTCGAATATGAAAGTGCAAATGTTGTTACAGGTTATGTAACAACATTTGTATGTATCGTTCTTGTGATAAGAATACTACACATATTTGATATCTATTATAAGTATTTCTTCATTGGAATTTACCTTATCTGCTATTACTCGGCCTGTGCAAATCTTTCAGATATTGTAATCGATGTCTGTTTTTAGAACAATCTGTTTCCTGTCGGTTTAAAGCTATTCAGGTGCATTTTTATCTCGTTTGATGGTTTCGTTTCCTAGAAAAAACGGATTGGTCAGTACAGGGGATCATTAATGTGATTGGACGCTTGTGGGATTTTAGGTCACTTCTTCGTGAATCTGAGAATAATGTAGATCGGGGTGCTTGAACTTCTTAAAACGTTGGCTCGTATGGATCAGCTTTCTTGGCTTCTCTTAAATGCCTAGTCGTCCACTTTCCTCTGAAAATTGGCTTACTTTCTCTAGCATAGATCATAGATCGTCGGAGCTTTACATCCTAGTTTTTCAGTCGCATATTTTTGTGTAGTAAAATTTATAATCGGTGCTGCGTGAATGAAATACGATTTATACAGCCCTCCCTATCTTTGAATGCCTACTTCGTGCGAACAGCGGTTATTCATTTACTCCCAAATATGTTGAATGGTGGCGGTGTTCGTTTCAAAATATCATCGTCGGTAATCAGCTTGAGAAAGTATGGTAAGAAAGGTCTTTTCTGTGTTTATAAATGTTGCGATTGTGGCTGTGAGAAGTCGTGCCGCTCCACGACGGAGATCGTGATGTATTCTCACGTTTTCTTCAGTGAATGTCGAACGAATGATCACCTAGATAGGGCTGTTAACCTTTTGCTAGGGAACGAAATATTAGAAGTAAAACCTCTATTTCATAGATCGAAACTTGCAGCAAAAACTATTTCTCGAGTGTGCTAGACAAGTTGTGAAATTTAAAATCACTAACAAGAATTTGGCAATGTAATTAATTAATACGGCAAAAACCTTATATAAAGTTAGCTGTTAGTTGTATCAACTTGAGTTTATGTATGTTGTATTCTAGATATTTGTTTATATTTAGAAATAACTCAGTATTCGGTTTCTTTCCGGTAAGATGCTACTCATAATAATCATAGACAACCTTTTTTTTTCGTGGACTATGAAGTTAGATAAACGTTCTCTAAATATTTCTTCGTAACTTTTATTTTCACTGATATTGCGGAAATGTTCATAGATGAACTGTTTATTTGACAAAAGCGAGATTCAATTCTCTGTGAGATGTCTTCAAAACGTCCCGCTCTACCATGTTGTTTTCTTTCTTATGCGGTAATGGTGATACTATGATATGGGGTTACAGCCAAGATTATTTCTTTGCACCTGTTTCATAAGCATGGGAATCGCCATGTTACTAAAAGTATAAAAGTCACCTTCCGGTATCTCTTGCTGTAATATGTTTAATTTTAGGGCCTTAATCTTCCTAACCTGAATATGAATATAATAACTACAGAGAAATTTCAACCAGCCTAAACATCGATAAAATTTTGATTTATTCTATCACTGTTTACCTTGACAAAGAGTTTCCGTCGTCAGGCAACCAGGATTCTTATCTTCTGATTGACATTTCCCGCTCTTTTTCGTAATCCTCTGAAACTCTTTACTCCGCCAGAATTTTGTTTGATGTCACCAAATTACGTCCGTTCCATCAAGTTTTGGGCAAGGGAAATCTAAGATTAAAAGGTAACGTCAAATCAATGTGTTCCTAAAATCTTGATTGGATGTTTTTTATGTTATAAGAATTGTCTGCATTTAGTTCAGTAATTCTATGTATACATTTTCAAGTTAATAATCACCAGGTATATTATGCTACGTTACGTTAGCTTTTTGTGTTCTCTTTTTTTGGGATGTTAGTTCTTCAAATATTGTTTTAAAACGCCTTGATTACTTCTATATTATTGTGGTTGTTAGAATATATTTTCACTACTTTGACCCAAAAATTAATTTAATCCTAATTGTCATTCTGAATGATTTATAAGAGCATAATTCCAGCATCTTCCTATATCTTATCATTTGTCTATTTCATTAGATGATGTATTTTGGTTGTTAAATTTACCTTCTATCGATTTAAATTTTGCTTAAATGCTCACTACATAAAATAATTTCTCAGACTTTCTAGAGATGCGTGGAATTACCTCGCTGATCAGCAGATACAATCAATATAAAAAGAAATAAGCTAGTGAGCTAGATCTCCATCCATGAAAACTTATAAAAAGGGTCCAAATTACATTATAGGATTTACGGGGAAGTGTTTAAAGCGGAAACAGCTGCTTTTGGAACTTCTCGCTATAGATATCTGAATACGTCCATTCTCATCACATGCTCACGGGAAAAATGTACTTCGTTCTCCAGCATATTATAAAATATCTATAGAAGGTTACAGAAGATTTTTGTCTCAATCACCAAGGATTAGTCTGAATGTTTCCTTTATAGGTACTTAATTGAAATCATCGATTTACTTTAATTACTCATTTTTGTTTATTTATTATTATTATTAATATTAAATCATCTTTGTTTATTTTATTATTGTTTTTTTATTAATTTTTATTATTCATCTTTCTTTAATTATTTTTGAAATTCATACTCATTTATTTATTTTTATGAATTTATTTATATTAATTTATTTTTTCGTTTTCATTTCTCCTTGAGTTTTGGGAATCATTTATTGCTTTTAGAACTTCACATTGTTGAAGTAAAATTTATATATAATTTCTGAAAATACATTTCTTCTGGGAATTCAACTTTTAAGCCTTGCGAGCTTTGAATTTTTAAAAGAATTTCCTGAGCTCTGAGTTGGAATCATCTCAAAATTTTTGACGGGAAAATAGAATTGTAGGGTTTCGTTTTCAAAGAAAATTTTAGCTCTTCTTTCATTGTAAACAGGAAATATCATTATATAACCTCTGTGTGCTCTTACAGCTTCTTCTCTGCTTGACTGCTGAACCAATCGACATTTACCCCGCTCCTCTGCCTGTGGGAATTCTGTTTTGCGAGAATTCGGCGGCGAATTGCGAAATGTTTCGGGGGATTTTTTTTTTCGTTTCCTCTCGCTTTCTTTCTCCAAAATGGGTCAAATTTTGGATGAGTTTTTCGTATCTCATTGTAGGAAAGGATGAATACGTGCACTTCCTCTTTTGCAGAATGTACCATTGAAGAAAGTGTAATTTTCATCTGATACACATCTTTTCATTTCTTTAGATGATTAGAGAACGCTTTTCGACGTTAATTATCACAAATTGTTTTAAACTTTAAAGTGGTATTTGTGTTAATTAACAGCGTTTTCATTTCGACCTTTTGTTTTGTTCGTTATATTTACTTGCATTATTTTAACATTTAGTTTGCTGTGTATTGTTGATATTATTTCATGTCCAAAGTTTTGATCTTTCTACTTTTCTTTGGCGTATATTTCGCACCTCCTTGTAAACACTCAAAGCAATGATTCTCAGTTCAGTAGTGTTCCATGGACCATAGTTCCTGTGGGTTGCATCTGGAGGATCTCCTGGTTTTCCACCGCAACAAGATGAATATTTTTACTTTTATATTTTGTTAAACCAATAAGTCTATCTCATATCAACAGATAATTCTATTTATTATATCACATTTAATTGGGGTTTCCTGCTTGTGATTAATAATAAATTATTATTATTATTAACTTTATATTCAATTCTGTTATTAAAATAATACCCCGACTTTTGCGAAATCAGAGTTAGACGGTTCTTGATTTCCCTCTCCCGGAAGAAATTTTGCCCATTCTCTTTCAAAGAACTGACGGAAGCTACGCCAGAAACTGATCATGACGCTCGTGTCATAGTGGAAGTTGTAAATCTTGCCAGGAAATTAGATTTGTAAGTGGGAGGCGATGATGTCAATGAGCTGTTGTAGTCTCATAGTTAGGAGTTGACAATCGATGAGCTCATTTATATTTGTGAGCAAAATGCTACTGAAGAATCCGACCTTTCAGACCCGGCTCCACTGAAAACGCACAAAGAAATTGCAGCCTTGACAGAAGCTCTTGGCTGATCGAAAAAAGGCTGACAATTATTAGAAACAAAGACTTCAAGAAATGATGCGTTGAATAGTATGAAGTGGAAAATAAAAATATATTAGCCTGCAAAGAAGAAATTATGCTCGAAACAATTATAAAAATGAATGAACGCATCAATATCGAAATAACTTCGTTCGACATAACTCATATATTTGTCAATGTTTTATATTTATCTAATAATAATTACAGTTTTTATAATGTATTTTCCTCTAAAATTGCGTTTTTTCTAGTTAATGGTCGAGTTTAATCAAAGTTTAATATATTTATATGCAAAAGTCATTCTCCGACTAAACAAAATTCGACATGCGCGATTTTATTCGTTCACTCCTTTCGCGTAACTTCGTGTAAAATGTTATTATTTTTAAAATTTTTATTTCCAGTTGCACTTTGGTCATTTTTGGTGGAAGCGATCAATCACGAAATTTGTCCGTCATTGGGTCAATGACGAGAGGAATATCCCTCAAAAATCTCCCATGGATAGTACACATATTTTCAGTAAAACTATAGTTATGTATCAGCTTAAATGATTCACAAACACCATTTAAAGAGCAATAATCAATCCATAAAACATATGTGCACTCTACAAAATAGATTTAATATATATATTTGTGAGATATACAAACAAATGTAATGCTAACAATATATTAATTACTGAATCGGGCCTCCGCGAAAAGGTTAGAAAATAAAACGGGGCCGCAATACCAAAAAGGTGGAGAGAAACCGTTTTCATGTTGAGCTACGCAATCCGCGACGGTCGAAAAAAAAAGGTTAATGTCAGATTCGGACATTCCTGAGGATCGACGCCGTTGCGAATTTCCTCGGGCCTTGGCGAAGCATCGTTTTATCGAGAGCGGATGCCGCCTTTGGGTCAGGGGTAGATCACACCAGCTGATTAACCCACTTTTCGGAGAAAGAACGTCACCGAGATGGGTTATCGATCCTTGAATTCGCTCAAAAGACCGAATCCTCAGGCAGGATACGCGCAATCCCGGCGGCTCGGGCGTTGAAGTCTCCGACACCGAGTCCCCCGCGAGCGAATTCCGCTTTCCTTCGAAAGTGCACGGCTGAGTCCGCCCTCGAAGTAAAAGGATCCCTCGCTTCGGTGGCGTGGGTGTGTTTCCAAATCCACGGGTGATGCAATCCGTTGCGACCATAGATCTTTATCTCTTCCGCTGTCGGAGATCATGCATCTAATCGGTGCTCGCTTCCTCCTCGCTGTGCAACCAGTGTTGCCGCTTCATTCATTTCATTCGCCATTTATAACTCTTCGGCTAATTGCTTATGTAATTACTGCAGAAGTAGGGAAAGCGTTTTATTTTACTGCAGTAACTCTGCCATCCGTTCACGTTGAAAACGTGACTAAGGTGTGGGATTTAGGATCTGTTCTGTCTCAAGTCAGAGTGGGGTGAAATGCAACGACTCCTTCTCCCTGTAAGATCAGAGGGTATCAGTAAAAGAGAATCTAATTAAATTCATTATTTTTCTCAGAGTAGAGTTCGAATAGACTTACGAATGGTTATGTATGTTGCAGCGTTTATGATACATTCAAGTTGTATTCATATTAAACAAATCTGATTTATAAATTTAATTATGTTCATATTTTTAAAGAATTTTCTAGTTTATCCACTCATTTATTCTAATATAGCAAGAAGTGCCTTTATAAATCACTTTTATCAAGTACCAGAAGATGGAGAATTAAATAAAGATACCTAGTTGATCGTGGAACGATGCTTTCTATTCGAAGTTGCGAGAATTTTGATGGAATAAAGGAAAATTTGCAAGACTCAGAGGTAGTAAATAACCTCCATCATAAATAATTCCCTCCATCTCATACGAATAGGTATTAATATCATACATTTCAACGGCCCGCTATTGTTCGCGGGGGAGGGTGTAAGTGCTTCTCTTCCTTTCACGGCGTATTGCTTCCGCAGATTCTCGTCATTAATTCCCCCTCTATTGTGTCTTTTATCGCTCTTTTATTCGAAATCTGCCATACTTCAGTCGCCCGTTTCAAGCGTTCGTTTGAGGACATTGCCCAACTATCAAGATCAACAATCCTGCGAAAAATTTGAAGTTTGACATAGAGTAATTATGTGTAGTCCTTGATCTGCTGAACATTTTTCGAGATCGCGCAAAATTTAAGCTTCTTCAAACATTTATGAATTATTTTCCAGCTGATTTCTCATGCAGAATTGCAGATCCAGATTTTCAATTAGACTTGCATGAGATATTTTTTCTATGGAAAATTTTGTAATCTTTTTCCTCCGAATAACCGATTTATCATAAATCGGTCGCTTCTTCCATTCGTAACATTCTTAATCTATTTATCATTTTTAAAACATTTTTGGTTTCATCACCCTGTGACCAATGCGATGGAAATGCGTTGCTGAATAAAAATAGATTTAATCAAATAATAAAATTTCTATGGAATATTTTTCGCGATATTTGTTTACCTGTAGGTGGTCATTTTTAATTTTCAGTGAGTTAAAACCTTAAGAATTCAGTAAGCGCAAACCATTTCGTTGGTAATAATATAATTATAATAAACTCTTTATTTGGCGAAGTTTAAGCCCATATGTGGCTCTCTTACACCTAGCATTTAAGTATATATAATAGCACAAACAATAGAAGCAATAATTAAAAAATCTGATGTGGCCAGCACATGACTTTCTCCATACATAAGATGTAAATATTTATCTACAACAGTAATTTCGAACTCTATATTCCATCTAATCTTGGAAGATGAGTGATTAATTTATATATTATTATCTTTTACGTCACAAACATTATAAATAATGTTTTTCGGGACATGCTCGATGAAAAACGATGAATTTGGCCTTTCGCCCATAGAGCCCAGAGCGCCCGCAAAGTACATAATCAGCAACTTCCAGTTTATCAGTATTTCATGAATAACTCCTAAAAAATCAATGATACAAAAATATGTTTCATGCAAAAGTTATAGTAAATTACATTTTCTAAAACATTTATTAATAATAGTATATACCTAAATATCATATTTATAGAGATATTTTGAAAACCGGAAATGAGCTTTGAAGAATGAAGCTCAACTTCCGGTTAACCGATTCACTCCAAAAACTAATCAACTCTAACGACTGTAATAAAAATACTATATATGAAATTTGGTGTTGATCCGATAAATACTTTTCATGTTAGAGCGCCCACAAAGTACATAATCATCTTCTTCCGGTTTATCAGTATTTCAAGAATAACTCCTAATCAACCGGTGATACACAAATATGTTAAATAAAAAAGTTATAGTAAATAACATTATCTAAAACTTTTATAACTAATAAAGTATACCTATATATCATATTTATGGAGATATTTTGGAAACCGGAAATGAGCTTTGTAGCATAAAGCTCGACTTCCGGATAACCGATTTACTCCAAAAACTAATCAACTCTGACAGCACACACACCACTACTATACATGAAGTTTGGTATTGATACGACCAATAGTTTTCACGTTAGAGCGCCCACTATCACACACACACATACACACACACACACACACACACACACACACACACACATACACACAGACATCATTCCGAAAATGGTCAAAACTGGTTCTAGGGACCCCAAAACATGTATTTCCGTTGAAATCTCGAAGTCGATTTTTTTCATGAAAACAATACTTTCTCTATACTTCGTATATGGAGAAAGTAAAAATAGAAATACAAGTATATATATATGAATATCATAGTAAATGCTCGTTTTTTACCGAAAAATACAAAATACAATTACAAATACAATACATCCTAAACTGCGATTTATAAACTACATTTTGAAGAATTTTCCTCAACTTCAAAGTTGATATTGAAGCGAATACAATTTGAATAAATACATTCTAATATGCCTTTTATAGACTAAATTTTGAAGATTTTTCCTGTTTCAAGTTAACATTGAAATGCATACAGATTTCTCGAAGGCATCCTTTGGGATTTTCATAAAAACATGAAACCGGAAATGTCCTTATTTCTAAGCATTAGAAAGACTTGCCCGATTTACTCCACTGCAGCTTTAATCGGCTCTGAGACGTTAATACGGCGTGTCTCATTGGTCTTCATCCTTTTGGTGAAACAAGAAAGAATAGGGCCTATTCAAGCGCAACTCTCTTAGAAAAGTAACAGTTTTATGAGCTCTGCGACCGTTATCCCTAGGTTAAGTAAAACTCCATTATCGAGAGCAGGCCAGCCTCTGGGAATAAAAGTAAGCTTGTAATTTCATTTCTCATCGAGACAAAAGCTTCTCACATTAGATTTTTATTTTAACAAGTAGTAGAATCGCAACGTTTTATATCGTAGTTGGAAATTTGAGAAAACTGCGCCTTAAAAAAATCCCCAATGTGTGATAATTATTAAACTGAACTGCTTCAATACAAAACAATTTATTGTAATAAAACACTGGTACAATAATAATCAGAAACTTACCACGCTATTAGCACGCTTATTTAGCAAACACATAACTGGCGTATAACTATATATATATAACGATGGCGTAATACGCCATTATTACTCCATCGTCAGATGCAAACTAAACTTTATTGTAACAAAACACTGATACAATAAAATTAAGAAATATGTACTATTCCAGTTTATTATTATTCAAAATTTAGCTTGCACCTGATAACGGCAGAATACCGCGAAACCGATTGTGTGTTTGCTAATTAGTGTGGAATTTTACAAGCCTCTGAATATTATAGTACCAGTGTTTTGTTACAGTAAGTTGAATATTGCGAATAATTACAATTTCAATATTATAATCCAAAAATTCTCTATTATTATCTCCGCAATAGAATTTTGAGGTGAAGACCTGAAGAAGCTATTTTTAAATCCGGGGTTACCTCCATATGAGGTATGTCAAGGGTTGATATCACTTCTTCCCAAACATAAATTTTCCAGGCTTGACATTTGGCATTTGGCTTTACAGTTTGAATGTGAACTCCTGAGTTTTTTTAACTCTCAAGGAAAGAGGAAGAATTATAAAATTCACTCTCTGAACCTTAACCATTGCTCCCTTCAAAAATTCCATTTTCTTTCTTTCGAGTGGTACTAAAGAACATTTTGAATCAGGAATCAGATGCATAGTTACAGATGTTAAATTGATGAATAAAAATTGATGTTAAATATCTATCCGATTGATACCCCAATCACAGGAAAGGAAAACCCAAGAGTGTATTCGGGCTCTACTACTATAATCTACCTACGCATTGGCTTCAATTATTTTTGAAATTATGGTAGATTAACCTTCATCGAAATCCTACGTAAGTCTTGGTAGAGAGCTAGCCGGGAATCGAATCCGGGAACCTTTTCTTTTTTTGCGAAATCCTTCATATTTCTTGTCAATGGGAGGCTATAAACTTAGGTTCAAATGCATTTACTCATAGATTCAGTTTCGAAATTGTGGAAGCTGTAGTGTTTTTCTTGAATGACGGTAGGAAAAGAACAAAATTTTCCGCACTGTTTTTAATGGTGCGAGCGATTGGAGAGCCATCTTCATCTGGAGATGCTTGGTCGTGCCGATAAAAAATATGTAGAAATTTTAGCATTCTCCTTGTTCCTGCGCTACTTGTGGCTCACCGCAATGTATATCGATGGAACATATCGATTTAGTTGTTTAGATTGCGACATTAATAAAATTCTCCTGCGTACGGTTCGAAAAACACGAGACTTTTGCCTCCGAGCCTATCCTGTGATACTATTTTAGTGTTCGGCGATTTTACCTGGAAAGGTGGACATTTTAAGAGTTTGGTATTTTGATCACATTCTGGGTATTCAGATGTGTCAACGAAGCTGTCGCATTTTGTAAGTGATTTGCTTTAATATTTCGTTCCGAGTGATCCAGTGCTCCGGTAAATACCTTGTAATATGCTTCGTTGTGCTTTAATTATTAGGTAGCATCCATTAATTACGTGAGGTGATTTTTGCGATTTTTGAACCCCCTCCCCCACTAGTGAGATTTGGCGCGACCTCTCCCCCCTCCTCTAATCTCACGTGAGATTGTTCAAAACGTGTTTTTTTCAGTGTATATGTGTCAATCTATGTTTCATTGTATTGGATTCATCCAAAAAAAACTCGTACGTCGCAGCGCTCGTCGAATCGCGTGTTCGGCTAACCGGTGGTTAAACAATCGACGGGCTAATGTGCTACTTTGTGGCGCTCGCATAACCGTGATAAATATTATTGTGTAAAATGTAGTCATATTTTAGTAGAGAAACACGTTTTACTCAATTTAATCCAGTTATCTCATAATTCTACACTGTTTTTTGCGGATATAAAATTACGTAATATTTGCGAGAACCCCCCCTCTCCCTCACGTGAGAGTGAGTGAGATTCGGCTTAACCCCCCCATCCCCCTAAACGCCTCACGTAATTAATGGACGCCCCCTTACCTTGTATTTCGATTGTAGAATTTAAGGACGTTAAATTGTCAATTCCCAAGTGTTTGCTGTTAATTTCGCTATTTCTCATCGCTAATTGATTACCTTATTTAACTCGTACCGTACCGTTGCGTGCCGTACCATACCGGTGCTGCTGACTACCGTAAATTATTGTGTATCGTATCGTATTGATACCCTTCAACGTTATTTTTTCTCGATAGCCGTGCTTCCTGCTTTTTCATAATTTTTTGTCGATAACTGAAAATTATCCTCTGACGTCAGCAAACAAATTTCTCACGGATACATTGGTCTCTTTATTCCTCCCCGGTGCCAAAGCAACGAGAACTTTGCTTTTCAATTCAAACTTCAACACATAACGATTCCTTTATGAATTATCGCTAGATTCGCTTCTTGGCTCAGTTTCCGTATTTTATTAGAACTCTCCTTTTTTCACTTCTGCCGAGTTCTAAGTTGACGGAAGCACAAAAGATGCTGTGTTCTGTAAGGGAAGGTCTTCAAAAGTGCGATTGATTTTTGGTCGGTTCGGGGATTTCTTCTCATGCGCCGAATTGTGCTGAAATCTTACTTCATTTCTCTTCTTCAAAAAATGACATAATAGCAATTGCTGTGATTGGAAACAGTTTGTGATTTGTGTTACTTAATGATTGGATGTAATTGGAGGTGATCCCTCGTTGGTAATGACAAGTATTCATTGTCTGGAAGGTTGTATTACGCAGTATTGTGGTAATGACATGTATCTAGATACTTCTGTGTAGATATCTGTTGCTATCTTTATACATGTAGAGATAGATGTATATAGATAGACTGCAGTGTCGATTGACATGGAACTTTCTTGATGGTAAGTAAAAATCGGAAGATTGCTACTATAATTTTGGTAATTTTATTCGTTTTGTGTATAGAATGCCCTAAAATCGATAAATGTCATGAGAAATAGCTGTTATCCTTGTGAATTTGGCGTAATTTTTGGCTGTTGGTTGCGAAATGCTTTACGCAAGATTTACGTTAAAAAAACAAGAGCTCCTTCTGAAAATTTATTCTTCGATTTTTTTATATACCTGATTTCACAAAATATATGGATGGTCGTAAGACCGAGCATTACACAATTCTATGTGACGTTAAGTCTGGAGAGGAAGATTTCTAGGTTATAAAACCTTACTTATGATGGCGAGAAATAGGAAATTTAAAAGAATTTGTAGTTTCTGTCTGATCTGATAATTCTTTCAAGGAAGATTAACTGCTAGTGCCCCTGTTGGTTCTACAATGGTATAAATTCCACAAATGACCGGTGACTGTTTTGTATTGGATGAAGGAATGGATGAATTGCTTTACTAGTAATTATTTAAATTTTTACGTTTTTTGATAAAATAAAATATGTATCGAATTGGTAATATCTACAAATTTAATAGTTATTGGAAAAAAGTCTGTTATTATGAAGTAGATGTTACAAAATATGATGTAACTAGCCATGATTTTTACCAACATAATCCTTTGATGTTTTTTTCGAAAGAAAGATCCAATGATTTCGCAAAATTAATGTATAATTCTATTCCCTGTCAATTCCATTAAAAGAAGGTTATTACGTCAATAAAAAGTATGCAGCCTCGAGAATGAATCATCGACATTGCAAAATCATGGCAAAAATCTCTCGGTTTTCACGCGATCGTTTTGTAGGTATGAATTTGATCGAAGAAATAAATGAAAAATGTATTCCATTAATAAAATGTTCTCGTAAATCAATCAATCATTTTTTCGTGGTGGGGAAACGTGTGTGGTCAGCCCAGTTGCAGCGGAGGTCACGCATTTAATCTCACCGAGATTACGTCACCTCACACATTTGACTCCTTCTGCTATTTATTCTTATTTCACACTTCATTTTGTCCCTTTACGCCTCCGACTTGGGTGAGAGCGGCGTTGATGAGGGACTCGATATTGAGTCTCAGAATAGCTTGCGTCCCGCTCTATGGTTTCCTGTGCTGTTTTTCTATACTGTTTATCAACTTTATCTTACAATAAGACAATTTCTTTGAAGGTACTGCTACTACTGAAATATTAGGATATTCTAAAGATATTTAAGGAATACTTAGGATATTTATCTTAAAATAAAATTCATGTGATCAATCTTGCCTTCGTGGAATGGTGCTATCTTAAATAAAAACACATGGTAACTTCCACAATATATATATATATATATATATATATATATATATATATATATATATATATATATATATATATATATATATTCAATGGAAATTGCCAAGTGTTTTTAATTTAATATGGTTATATTTTATCTAATTATTACATTTTATCTAGTTATTTAAGGGGCATTCCATTATAATTTTATTGAATCAATTGCATTTTCTTCTTTACAAACCAATTTTGCAGTTTTATATTAATTTTCATCTCCAAGTTATTGATGTAATAATATTGGACCGATTCCATGTTCTATGGTTGCATCAATGACAAAGTATTTTGAAAACTGCTAATGTTTGCTTATGAGGGCTTCTCGAGTAACATTGGGTAATTTATTCATTTTCATTGGAGTACGAGTTCAAATCAAATGAATAAAAAACATAATTGGATTTTAGGCTACTTCACTATTGACAAGGGTAAACTGAAGTGAAAAATAGCGAAATCACTTGGATTCGAACTCAGGTCTCCTACTTCCGAAATAGGTATTCTAACCATTAAAATAATAGCTGCCCTTGAAGTTAGAGGCCTGGGTTCGAGTTCCAGTTATGTCGCTATGTTTCTCTTTATCTTTGGGCTTTTAAGACACAGGCCTGTAATAGATTAATTGCCCCCTTTCCCTCATCCTTGTTCATTATCTACTTTTTATTGAGATAACTTGCTTTATCGATGGCGATTAATTCAAAGTTCCCGCTTTTTGATGTAAGTATAATTTTCTTTGCCATGAGACATAGTTTTAGGCTTCTGTGAATCGAATCCTAAGTCATTATTTTCGTTTATCAAGTCGAGCAGACTTTATGAAATATTCAATTTGCCTATTTGGGTTAACTGTCTGCTTGTTTATGCAGCGAGCTTTCGCTTTGGTTCCGAGGCTGCATGGCATTCGTCGGAATTGGTCATTGTTACGTCGAGTCGATTGTTTCGACCGCGATTCTTGAGCTTCGGAAATGAGAAGGATAACAATGCCTCGAGATGCAGACATGGCTTCCACTCCCCCGCCGATGTCATCGGAGAAATGCACCTCGGTTTTGGTTTTCTTTATCGCTGGTGACGGAAAGTAACCTTGGTGGTGTCGCGGAGATGAAAATGCTCGCCGTTCGTGCAGCTTCTTCTGAATCCTGATGTGGGATTACGAAAGTAATTGGATTTATGCATGAGGCGTGCCCGTCGTTTGTTCGCTGCTCAATGATTTATTCCGGAAATTCATCGCTGGATCAGAGTCGCATCCGCAGAAAATAACGTCTTTGTCTACCTTTTACCTTTTGTATTAAGTTGATGATATGATCGGTTATTTCCTGCGGTTGTTGAAGGCCCGTGGATGGAAGTTGCACACTGGAAGCGGAATCGTATCATGCCCCAAATTGTTCTTTATCCATTTGTTTATAATGAAAATTAATAGCTAAAACGTTTGAATGACCACTTATGCGTTCTTTTCACCTATGTTTAAACCCTAAAATATAACGGATTAAAACGTATTTGGCAACGTTATAGTTTTCGCGTTTTACTTCTTTATGGCGAAGAATCACTTCGAAGGCGTGGCTAAACTATTGGATTCAAGTAAAAGTAAAGTAATACTTTGATTGCGAGAAATCAGTGCTACTGGATGTTATACGTTTTGATATTTCTGTTATGAAAGTATATGAATGGCATCCTGACTTTACAATACTAACCAAAACCGACAACAATGTGATATAAAATTACGTTTCTGTTAATGTTATTACGTTTATTAATGTTAAGTTAGTAGTAGTAGTAGTATTGTTAAAAGTGCTTCGACAGCTTAGTTCATTTCGCACATTGGCTCCCACCGGGATTCGAACCCGGGACCGCTTTCACCAAAGGCAAACGCGCTGTCCACATGACTATCCGGGAGCGTTAAGTTAGATGTCGGGAGTAATGCCTCAATGAAAACTGTCTGCTTTTGATTGAATGCTAATGCATATCTATAAATAAATAATCCAAATCCTAGTACATATTTAATTTCAAAGAAAAAACTGACTTCGTTCACAGATAAGAAAAATATAAATTTATCTGTGGATACGCTCAGTTTTTGTCTACTTTGGAATTAAATATTATTTATATACGCGTTAATTAGCATTGAGAATTATCATTGGTTTTATTTTTGAGGTAATCCTAATATTTTCCGTTATTGGTTCATACTTCAATTAGGCTAAAGTAATGTTCGAGAGAGGATGGATAGAGAAAGTATAATTTGTTCAGAAATGTTTGAATCTAAAAATTCGAATTTTACGTGTAAACAGGGTGTGAAAAGACATTACCTTGAAGATAAAGATACTCATACATTTAGATAAGGAGATTCATTCATACGCACATAGCCGTGGTGCTCGTTCCACTCAGGTTAAGCAAGCTAGCAGCCCTGTTTGTCAACAAAACTTCCTATGCTTTTCTATCCTTGAGTTCCCCTTTCTCTTAAGACATCTACATACGTTCTCTTCTATTTGTCTGACCACTTGCGTCTCATCCATCTAATTAAACTATCTTTCCCTGGGTATTCCTTTCCTTTCAAGTCCACTGCCACCCTTAAATACAAGCTTTGTTTAGTTTTATTCATCCTCCTTTTATGTTCGTGGTATTGCCTACTCTCTTCCTGTACACATTCTTTCTCTTCTATTTCTGACTATCGCTCGTATTTTTCTTCACATTCTCCTCACATAGCTTATCTACGTTCAGTTTATGTGGATATCTTCATACTGTTCATAAATATAGAATTTTCTTATCTATGTTTTAGATCGCTGCATGATAAAGTATTCTTTGAAACATAATATCGTCAATTTGGTCTTTTATATATTTTCTAAAAACCCAAGTAACATAAATATGTAAATAAGTTAGCTCGTTGATGGTGATTGTTGAAGTTGACATGTTTGTCATGAGCTTGTTTGTAGACAAATTGAATTATAAATAAAAGCTATGGGAAATCTATATATATAAAGCAGAAATTCTGTGGGTTTGTGTGTTTGTTGGTGGGTTTGTTTGTTTATCTTGGATTGGAGTCCACACCGTTTGCCCGATTTGTCTCAAACTTTGCATACGTGTCCTCTGATATCAGGAAGGAAGTACTGTCGCATTTTTATTCAACAATTTTGCTGGATTCGAACCAAGATCGTTCAGATAGATTTTCATAAGGAATACACGTAAGCTTCACTTTTATCGGTTGCAGGCTTTATTTCTTTTGAAGAATTAAATTAGAAGGAGAAGTCGTATAGAGTCGAGACAAACACCGAAAGAAAGAAAATCGAATGATAATTCTTATTTTGGTCGTGGAATCTTACTTTCGATTAGAATTTGCGAGAATATTGGTAAAATATACTAAAGTTTGTGATAATTCGAGGCTATAAACAACTCATCCCCCTGACGACCGATCCCATTGTTGAATCCGAGCTCATGTTTTATCTTGTAAAAATAACCGAGGACTTTAGGCCCATAAAGTTGATGATTGAAGAGGACGATATATTACATGGATAACGAGAAATTTTCTGTAAGAAGGTAACCAGCAATTGCAGGTACGTGATTACAGTCAGATTACCAGCCCATGGATCAGGGAAGTAAGATGTCTTGAAGCAAAAATTCTGTGGGTTTGTAGGTTTGTTTGTGTGTTGTGAGTCTTCGATTTTGATACAAACAGTTCGCCAGATTCGCGTCAAACTTTGCGTACGTGTTTTCTGGGACCAGGAAGGACATACTGTCTCAATTTTATTCGATAATCTTGCTGGGTTTGAACCAAGATCGCTCAGATGGGTTTCCAAAAAAAATTTAAACTTCACTTTTATCGGTAGCAAGCTATATTTCCTTTGAAGAATTAAAATAGAAAAATAGTCGTGCAGAGTCGAAACAAAAAGCAAAAGAACGGAAATTAAATGACTATTCTAATTTTGATCTTGGAATATTGTTTCCGAATCGAAATTTCGAGAATTTCGACAAAATACGCGTGAATTTTCCAAAATTGTTTCTAAACAGCCAATCCTCCTGATGATCAATGCGATTGTTGAGCCGAGCTCATGAATTTTCCTGTATAGTAATAATAGCTTGGGATTTTAGACTTATTCTAAAGGGAATTTACGCATTGCACGACCGGCAACTTGAATTTAATCTACTTCTAGATTCCCCGTTGAGAATCAACGGGCGGTTCAGCTAGTCTAATATAAAATTTAATTTAGTCGCTTGCGTATTCAAACCTTTTGGATGAAAGTGTAATTCTATCGCGTTTTTACGTATTTAACATTAAAATTTATTTGGAAGGGCCTTTGCTTAGCCATGCGCGATAATTTAGTAAACCTGATTGGAAAAAAATAATCTTTTAAAATGAATATCATGGATACATCTACCAATTCGCCCTTTTTTCTGCCACCATCTGCATATAACAGAATCAGGTAACCTGGGTTCGATTCTGTCTTTTAATCTATTTTTCGCTTCTGTTTATCTTCGGGTTTCCAGGCGCACGCTTCTTCGCGCTAAAATTTTATTTCCATCGTCTTCGTATTCTTCCTGAATTGGATTCGGAACAAACAATGAGAAAACTCAAAAAGGTGATTCATTTTTTAAACGATACCTCATTATGAGTATCATGAGCTGTGATTTGGTTGATAAATTATAATAATTACAACTCGTTTTTGACATTTGGCTGAAAATAGACATGTACGGAATACAACGCACGCGGTTTCGCGTTAAGATTTTAGACGATGCAAGGTTAACACTCTTCTGTCGGGAGGCACACGCGTGAAAACACACTGATCTCGAAACACGCGCTATTGTCTTTTGGAGCGGCAGCATCGTCTTCGGAGGAAGTCCTCCAGGTGAGCCTCCGTGGCGTGGGAACTTCCTCTAGAACAACGACCCTCTGTTTCCACTTTCAAAACGCCGCCCCCCATTCCCACTGCTGCAAGAATGTCCTCCGACACGATTCGATTTGCTGCTCCTTTCAAAATCCCCCCAAATCATCTGCTTTCGCTTTTTCACGATTGGATTTGGGATCGGTGTTTTACTCTTACAGGGAAGTCGATCCTTTCAACGACCCTATTCAAAGACCCGACGCATGATGTCGCTCTTATCGGGACCCACTTATAGCAATAACCTAATTCCTTTTTCATGGGTTTTCCGGCACACGAGTTCTCCATTTGTTTCGATGTTCTCAAATGTAGAAGCCCATTAGGGATATGTTTTGGAGAAACTTTGTGGAAAGATACGAGTGGCTGAAAGAAGATGGTTCCCTCAATGTTTTATTGATCGTAAGTTAGGGAACACGGAATCGAGATATTTTTTTGGTAATAGCATACCGAAGTCATGCATTCATTTGACAAAAAAGGTCAAAATCATTCTAAAAGTTTTGGGTCAATGGGTCAATCGATAGATCCAAGAATAGATAAGGATCTGAAGTCACAACAGTCACAGGGGTTCTTATTTTCCTATCCAAAGATGGATGGAGTAAAAAGTGGGTTACGTATTTGCTCAGAATTAGAACTCAGAACGCATTACTGAAGAAAATTACCTGTTCCAAAGCGATATGTTACCCAAGTTATATTAATTATAGTTATTTCATTATGGATATAGTTATTTCATTATGGATAGTTGCACTCTATGCATCATTGCATTTTATTGATAACGGCACTTTTCCTCGTTGTAAAGTTAGTTCCGGGAATAATATACTTGTATGTAGTAGGATAGTGTATCGGTGGACATGAACCTTAAGAGTAACTACTAGTAGGTTCACTTACCTCACTAATTATCAAAATCATTGGACCATAATAGTAGTAAAAAGTTTCATTAATCCCTACCAACTCTAACGTATGCATTTTTTAATTTTCTTATTTTCCCCTCGGTTCAATTTAAAATATTTAAGGATCGCAAAGTTTCAATAATATCATTCAGTGTTAATAAATCAATGATTCCCAATCTTTCTATTGTTCGTTCCAGTTTTTCTAGTGAGCAGCGATAGATTACATAGGAATGAAGATAATGAAATGTATTTTCCACCAATAGTTAGAATAACCTCAATCTTGGTCGTCTATATACGGTGGTCCTCGTTCTGGTGATTCAAACAGAGATTCATTGCTTACATTAGAAGATTTCAACTACGGTTTTCTGCTGTTAAACAGTCTACGGAAACTGGAACGCAGTATGTCATCAACGCCTGAGAAAATATTTTCTAGGCGTACGTATTCGCGAAAGGAAACCAAGGTAAAGTAAACAGCCAAATTTCATGCTGATTTGAATTGCGAGGAAAGCGTTGCTGATTTAACGTCGATGTCCAGATTAATCGCGGTTACGAATTCAATTTCCTTTTTAGGTTATATTTAGAGGAAATTAAAGATTGAAAAATATTTTAATCAATTCTCTATCTAAATTAAAATACATGCAGTTATTGCCATTCAATTTCTATCTCTTATTTTCCAAAGCAATCGATTGCATCGATCAATTTAGTGATATTTATCTAATAGATCGATTACATCTATATATTACGTTACGAGAAAATTTTGGATCTCTTTTTAAGGATATTGCGCCAACGGAGGAGTTTGAGATTTTGCATAATTAAAGCTTATATGGAGAAGGAGCGCAGAAAGCTAAAATCTTTGTCCAGGGTATCCTTGGTTCGACTCTGGACGGTTCGAATCGTCTGTCATAAAAAATGCACGTAAAGTTCTTTTTCATCGATTGCAGACGTTGTTTTCTTTTGCGGAATTAAATAAGAAATAATTATCGTACGAAATCGAGATGGATATCAAAAGAAAGGAAATTGAGCGAAGATTCTTATTTCGATCGTATAATAACGTATTTGAGTCTAAATTACGTCAACTATGGGAAAAGGAACAAAAATTTTGTGAAATTTCGCCGTAGTAAACAACCAGTCCCCCTGACGACCAAGGTGATTATTGAATCCGATACATTCATTTTCCCACTAGAATACACGAGGATTTTAAGTCCATACCGAATTAACGGTGGGAACTAATGTCAGAGTTTACGAAGAGGAGGCAATTTACTTACAAGATTGATTGATTGTTAGATGTTAGTCAGCATATGCAAACAACGATACATAAGTAGCAGGGACAAAAGTACGGCCATTTTACAGTTCTTCCAAAAAGTACCTGAAAACGTGTTCATTTGATTCAATAATAACACGGGAAAATTAAAATTGGCTATGAACTTTATGAAAAATAAATGAAACTACAAGCTGTAATTGCATTTCTTTCATTTGTTAACAACGTTAAACTTTATATTTATTTTATATTACGCGCTCGTAGCTGACGTAATAGCAAAAATTCGAAAACAATTATAACTAATTATTATAGAAGTATACTGTTTGACAAAAGAACCTCAATAACATTCAAACTTAAACATTTAATGAATGACGGTCGAATTTCGACCACTGCGCGATCACTAGTAAATATTAAATCGTGAATGATGAAAAATAGTAGCGAAACAAGAAACACGTTCGATTTATATTTAGTATTTAGAGAAAAATGCCTGATTGAAAAAAATCCTTAATCGTTCCCGTAGAGTTTTCTTATTACTCAATGATCGAGTTTCCTGGAGTTAATTACCATTATATATTTCGGCGTTTCAGTCGCTTATGCCATATTCTTTAATTTCGCCTTACGTAATTCGTCGCTTTCTCTTCTGAAATCATCGATCGATTTAACGAAAATTCATTACAATTGTCTCTTCTGTTTTTCTTTCTCGTGCTGTCTTATGTGATGGATTTACAGCGCTTTAGCCTCATCACTTTCTCTTTCCTTTAGATCATATCAAGGATGAAATGCGATTAGATTTCCGATAGTCAGCTCTTTGATTAATGACTCCTCACCTTTAATCGATTTCCTATTTCCTCCAGTTTAAAAAATTACGCAGTTAAAAAAGTTCTCATATTACCATTAAAAGTTTATTATATTAGAACTTAATGGAAAATTGTGAGTTTCTTATGTTTTTATAGCTATTTTGTAAAGAGAAACAAATTTTTGTTTTTCTATATCTATTATTGTATCAATGCAAAGAATTGTATTTTTTATTAGGAACTACAAATATAGGGAAATTTTCTGGTATTTTAATTTGCTTATTTCCTTTTTTTGTGGACAGGAATATTTTTACATGCCTCAGAATGGTTATTTTTTTCACCTGTTAATGTGTGGATTAAAACTAGCGGATGTTTTATTTTCAACTTTGAGGCGGTACTTCTGCTAATAACCATTAGATAATTTAAAGTACATGCAAAATAAATATTTAAACGGTCTTAAAATCGAGTTCTCAATTAGTTTAAGTATTGCGTATCCATAGAATCAATCTATGTATCTATGATTACATAATTTTCATAGTATCATTCATCGTAAAATTATTCAGCGGAATACGGGTTATTAATTTTATTCGAACTAAATTTTATCGACGATTCGATTGTATTCTCATGGTTGCTGTTGCGATTCGTGGAATATTAAATGAGTTGACTTTCTGTTGAGAAATCGAGAAATATTTTGTTAAAATATCTTTTCCGCATTCTCGTTCCTTTAACTCCAACTATATTTCCTGAATATCTCAAGTATGTCAATTTCTTTGCGAATTTACCACGATCATAAATCCCAATTTTAGTTCCATTTGTTTTTGTGGCGAATATTCTTCGAAATTTGATGAAACATGGCGGCACAATGTCGTTTACCATGTTTTTTTGTTGAGGAAGTGCCGTATTATTTGACAGGAGTGAAGGTGATTACTGCGTCGACGATCCATGGCGCACACTTCTTAAGCTTGGAATGAGGAATTTCAGAAATTGGAGTTGCTGGATACGGAACGTTGAACTTCCCGTATTGAATTTTACAGGACATATTTGCTTTTACTTCTGATTTTATCGAGCTACTTAGGTACAGCTACAAGAATTAGAGTTAGTTGCTTCGGCAATTATAACTTATCTATAGTTATTATAAAGCAGTTGGTACAATCTAGTGGTGTTAGAGGGATTATAATGTTTATTGGCTAATATCTTCACAGATTTTTGATATCCAATTTCTTAAATGTTTTTGCTTCTTCATATGCTATTACTTTCGATAATTATGAAATATTATGCACTGCCTATGGACATTTATCACCGTGTTTTTTTTAATTATTAGATGCCCGAGACGTAAAAACCGCTAATTATATGCATAAAATATCAGTTTGATAGTCATGCTCTGATGTCTTCATGAAACGACGATATTTGTGTTTATAGTGCTATACAAACTCAAAGAATTCATCGTTTAAATTTTAATTGCTACGTACGAGTAAAAGTAAATACCTGCCGCACGTTAAAATATCGCAATCTGTCTGGCCCTGGATATATTTTCGAAATGAAATAGCTGAAATGAATTGTGTAGCTGTGCGTGAAAAAATTTAATTTGAGTTGTAAACATCGATGGAACAAATATTCCTGTTGCTAGTAGTCTGATATAAAATTACAATACTCTAATCATTTCATCTAACCAAAGTTGTGTTTATTAAGTATGTCTTCATTATCCATCTTCATCGTATAGTTCTCATTTGGTTGAATATCAGTTTTTGTTTGCACTTGGAGTGAATTATTTTTTTAAGTACTTCGACAGCTTTCAAATGTGGGCTCTCACTGGGAATCGAACCCGGGATCGCTTTCACCAAAGCCGAGTGTGCTGCCCATATGGTTGTGCGGGAGCCCCATGAAAAATAAATACTGTTATTCATTTGTATATAATTTTTAATTGTATTTAAATAATTTAATTATAATAAATTGTATTCAATTTGTATTTATTACGTTAATTATTCGTGAGTGATATGTTGTATCACTATGGCGATTTGCTGTGATTATCCTGTTGTAAAAATGATATTGTTCGAGTTACCTCATTAATATCACAAATTAGTTCATGTAATATTACTGGAGTTATATTGTTTTTGGACAGAAAATATTTACGTCGAAGTCTGGAAGTGTTTGTATGTTGACTCCGAGTTTTCCTAGTTTTCTCCGCAAGTTATCTCATAGCCCTTGTTTAAGTTCTTAAGAGGTTTTACGAACTACTTAGCAACAATTTCGTAGAAACATCACTTTTTTATCCGCTTTAGCAGATGAGATTTCAGGTAATTGAAGTTTGAGAGATTTTTTTCAACTTCTAACAACGTGCATTGGAAATATGCATTAAGGACCCTTGTACTGACTACTACCGCAACTTAGATAATTATTTTAAGAAAACATTTTGTTGTTTATGATTGTTGGGAGAACCAAGTAGTTAATGATTTTCTTCTCTTCTGCAGTGTATTTCATTCGAAAAGGGAGCGTTACCACGAGCGAGCACGTCATGCCCGGTTTTCCCGTCAGATGGTGTTAGTAGGCATGATTGGATAATGCGACATCGGAGAAGTGCTGCCGCGACGGACCTGGAATGGATTACATGAGCGGCGGATTGGCCGCCGTGCAAACAGCTGGGAAAGTGATTCGAGCGCCGTCTTTGAAAAGAGGAAAGAACGACGACGTTCCCATCAGCGAGCGGGTGAGTCTTTTCTCCTTTTGACACTGTCTGCGGATGACCAGCGGGATGTTTGGGAATACTATGGCAATACTTCTTCTTTAATTAAGTCGAAGGAATTACTCAATGGAGTCTTTCGAAATTAGATGGTCTTTATTCAAATGAATGGGTGCGGTTGAGCAATCTTCTGTTTCGTTATGGTGGTCTTTCGTTTCGTTTTCAGTATTAATTCAACTGGAAAGACTCCCAGGTACTAAGCATTCAAAGATTTCAATACAAATTGAACTCAACTGTAACTTTTCTCGATAACGATTTAACTTAGTTCGATGAGTAGTCATGGCTTGATTGGTTTGGATGGATAAGAAATGAAGCATGATGAATAATTGAAGAAGAAAAATGAATAATCACTCTGCAAAACTGATTGCAAAATGAGATTAAGTCGCTTCAACATTCACATCCTCCTCAGGGAAATGAAAATAAAAACATTCAATTCAGCTCATTCGATAAGATTTTTATTATCACCTTGCCGCAAAGATTTGTGCATCACTATCAAACTGATGCCTCTATTTTTGTTCATTCGATTATATTTGTTTGATTGTGAAACTTGGACCTTAAGGAAAGAAGGAATCAAACGTTTGGAAGCTTAGACGTGTGGGGGTGGCGTAGAATGGAAAAGTAAGTTAGGTTGATAGGAAAACAAACACGGAGGTGCTGAAGATGCTTGGAAAGAAGATGGCTTTAATTGATGTAATTAAGCGTCGACGTAGGTAATGGCTATGTCGAATATTGAGAGGAGAGGGACTGATATAGAAAGTAAAAACGGTAAAATGCAAGGGAAAATAATGAGGAGTAGAATGTGTTTGAGGGCATAAAGGGTGAGGTAAGTTATCAAGATACGAAAGAAAGAATTTCAAGACGGATTACCGAAAGTAAGAACTTTTATATACATATTTATGTTTCTATTTATTCTATGAAATCAGTCATTTTGAACGAGGACAACAATCCCTTACGTATATAATCCAATTTTATATAATGCCGAAGACATATTTCGCAAGGGCAGTCGATGCAGGGCTGTTTTCCTCCGTGGACTCGCCTATTAGCATGATATTAATCTCCAGAGTAAGGTGGTGACGAGGTGGGCGTGGCCGTGCATAAGGAGCTCACCCGTATGCATTGCTGGAGCGATTTTCCTGGAAAACATGTAAGCAGCCATTGTTCTCTCTTTTGATTCAATGAGAGCGAATTTCATCCTTGGAAACCCGCGCAAATGCTATGAATCCTATGAATAATTTGATCGCTGTTAATTAATCTCGTCCTATGTATCAATCCTTGGCCTCAAATCTTCAGTGTTTTGAGAAGACAAAACATAATGGGATTGCAGAAATTTCTATTTGAAATCTGCACTTTTTCAGCCTGATTGCCTGTAGCACTATTTGGCGACCACCCCGCATTAAAGACGCCATTTAATAAGTATAAATACGAAAATAAGGTCTATAAAGACATACATGTCGTTTTAATAACAAGATTGATCGTAATTCAAATGCATATACGTATATTGCTAGCAATTGGTAAATCAGTTTGGACTTTCAGATTGGTCTCTTCTCATTATCAATATGCTATTGACCCAGGACCTGTGATATCTGGAGTTATAAAAGCTATCGGATCATTAGTATGATAGACGCGTTTTCGATACCGTTATGATTAGTAGCCCATTGTTTTAGCTCACATGAGCATCGCCTCAGCTGTCAGCGTTGGGTGGCAATTTTTAAAACCGTAATGCATCGAAACTTGTGCTATTATTCCCCTTTAATTACCGAAAGTTGTGATGATGGAGACATTCTTAGAAGGACATCAATGTTGGCCATCCTTTGTTATAATGAGATAAAGAGGAATCGGTCAGTTTATTACTTTCTGCCGTTTTCATCGGAAGCTTTGAAATGAAGGGTTTAAGCCCCGGCATGCAGAAAAAAGTTGATTAGAGAAAAAGGATACTTTTTTCGAAGAGAGAAGTTTTATAGAATTATAATTTATCAGAATTAGTAATGTTATGTAGGATCAATGCCGGAGAGAATCTTCTAAGTAAAAGGTAGATCTTATATTTGCTTCTTTGAGCTTTAGCCCTGCCTATTATTTAATATTTTCCGTACATTGGAAAGCGACTACTTCATATGTTAATTATGGAGTAATATCTTTGAGAAATGATTGTGGGAATGATATATTAAGTTTCACAATCTCTTCTAACAAGAGTGTATGATGCTAAAGGTCACAGAAAATTCATTATTACTAATCTGCCTGGTGAGGGTATGATTTAAGTACTTATGGAAGCAAGATTTTTGTGTAAATATTCCGGGAAATGGTGCTGTGATAGATTATAGAATATGCTGAATCTGTAATTCATCCTCTTCGTGTATAATTCCCAAGTAAGTAATTCCCAAACGTAAGGAATGATATTCCAAAGCACTTTCAAGGGATTGCACGTTTACTTTCCCCTTTGTCGTCTCCATCCGGAGCTGACGGTCGTTGGAATTACCGCGGCAGATATAGTCGTGATTCTCCCGAGTATCCCACCAACACACATTCTCTCTATTGTGCGTAATTCCTATTTTGGTTTGCGCATCGCGTGTGTCTGTTGTATATTTTGACTAGTCGTTCGCGTATATTCCTGAGGATTCTACGCATCATCTGAGGCGAGGGTATTCTTTGCCAAGAAATATAACGAGTGCATAGAACCAGTTGAGCAAACTTCTCAAGCAATGCGTTTCACCGCATCTGAGGACGGAAGTGCAGGGATTGAACCTGAAGTGGGCGTGACATCACCTGCTCAATAACCTTCGTATTTTGGATGATGATGCTTGCCGAGTGGATGTCTCTTGTTTGTTCCTTTCTCGGAATCTGTAAGGAGGAACCAAATTTGATAGCTGATCAATGAGAAATTAAGTAGTCCTTCAAAATGTTTGAACTTAGATATTTCAGCGAACTGTTAAAAAAATTATCTTACTACTTGAACTGGTTATGTTTCTTATTTGTGCAAATTATGGTTACAAGATACGGATATTAGGAGATTATGGCAGTTGTAAGTATAATAATAATGATAAAACGACTTTTATTTGAGCGAAATTGAGACTAACAAGTCTCTTCTTACACCTAAAGATGTCCAAACTAAGGACATAACTTACAAATGATGGAAATGAAGTTTTACTTAGCACAGGAAAGCGTGCAACTTAACTCAAGGTTATACAAGAAATGAAAAATAGTGACTTGTCTGGGACTCGAACCCAGGCCTTTCAGGTCTGCCCGGAAAGTGGCCTGATTTCGACTCTCAGCCAAGTCACTATTTTTCACTTCTTGTATAATCTCGACATAACTTACCTTAGAATGTCTTAACATAAACCATAACTTTACATTCGATGTCTGAACTTAGGTTTCTCCCAAGGCAAGATCTACATAGTTCTTAATCATTTATCCTTATCCACGTTTGATACTTTATTATTTCATATTTTATTATCATGTAGTCGTAATATGTTTTTCTTGCCCGAAATACCTTATTTCAATTAATATTAAAAAAATGAATTTAGTTGATTAGATCTACAGCTTTTCTTTCGTTGAGCTGTGATATTGAAAACGAATTGTCACTTGAAAACTTATCCATCTTGTAAAGACTTAGAACGATATTGTGGTATCCAGTGGGAGCCCATTTACTAAATGAACTAAAACATCGAAGCACTTATAAACCAACTACACGATATTGCGGTATTTACTTCATAGTCAGAGATTAGCTACAATTAACCCTTAGTCACGAAATTTCCCGTTTTCTTTGTTAGGATAATAAATCATTTCTGTAAACTGTCGAATCCTTTTATCCATAAGAGCTGCTTTTTCGTGATCTGCCATGGCTTAACTCATTCATAAGTATCGCTGACTTTGATTATATAATTCGATTGGCCATATCCAGTGGCTAATTGTGACGTATTGCATCGTCTCTCCTCTTCGCAGACTGGCGTCGGATGGTGCCCACCTTCGCCCTCTCCCTTTCGTTCATGAGGGCATGTGGCTAAATAAGACGCTTTTATTTGTGGTGCGGTCGCCAACCCTCGTGCACTCATTGATATTCCCGGGCCGGTGCCTCCGAGAGACAATGGAACGCCCTTCCTCCCTTGATCGCCTTATGACTCCGCCCCTGCGTTTGGGGCCTCTTCCGCTCTTCAGCGTTTCCAGAAAACACGGAGTCAATCACGCGGAGTAATTCCGACACTGGTGCCACGTCGATGGCAATCACAGAGACCCTTTTTCATTATTAGCAAGTGGATTTGGTAGTTCAGAACTACAAATGGGCGGATTTACCGTTAGGATGCACTTGGTCTAAGCTGTAGGTCTCACCGTGAAGGTCCACAAATTATGTTTAGTCGTTCTTAAAGTGAATTATTTCTTGGGGGGTGTCAATGCGACCCTTTTGCCCAGGGACTTTGATTTCTAAAATCGCCCCTGACTATAGAGACCATGTGATGTTCCTTGAGAATAGTAAATATTTGAGCCTCCTTTCTAGCAGGGGTGCTCTGTAGCTGTCATTGATTCGTATTTTAATAATTAGGCTGCAGTCAAGTTCGATTTGAAGAGATTGGGATCCCTTTTGAAATATGTATGCGTAATACAGCACTTAGCCGGAAATTAACTCTGGGATGGATTTCTTTAAGATGAATTGAAAATATTTTTTCTTCCCGAGATCAATGCACTTTATATGGAACCAATCAAAATATTATTCGTTATTAAACAAGGTTAATTTAAAAATTACTCTTTAACTCCATGAATTTTATTCGCTGATTTACATTTTATTGCCTAACATTTTATTTTCGTGGCCTATCAGCAAGGACTGCAAAATGTCATCAACAGTGTCCTGAATATCTTCATGTATGAAGGTACGAGCTTTTCTATTGAATAATTCCTCAGAGGTGGTTGTGATCAAAGGCTAATGCCCTTCACGTCCGTCCTTCCTAGAGAATTTACCTACGTGTACACCTTAAGTTGCTAGGTCACCTTACAGCCTTTTCCTTGTGGTATCTAGTTTAAGGAATTATTTTATTGATTTAATTTTTACTGTCTGATATTTAATTTTCTTGACTTATGAGTGAGGACTAAACGAATGTTATCCGCAGTGACTTGAATGTGTTCATATAAGAAAGCATGACTTTAATCCATTGAGTCGTTCCTCAGAGGTGGTGCTCCTTTTGTAACTTTTAAGGAGATTTAGAGATGAAAAAGATCTTTCACTTGTGACTCTCTGGAGGAAGGGCTAACACCTAACCTAATCTCCATAAGCACTTAGATCAATTTATCTACGTACGCATGTTAAGAAATGAAATATAAAGGCCTCAAAAACATTCAGTAGTTTGGAAGACTCTCAAGATAAGTTGGTCGAGGGACCGAATTTTCTATAGCGATCGAAATTTTGTTGGCGATCAAACAGTTAGTCACGCCCGATGAAATATTCGCGTTTCTCTCTCATAATGAAATCTTAAAACGGAAAGAAAAGGTAAGGAATCGATTTGAGAGCATGTGTTAGGTGTGTTGGAAGAGGTGAGAAATTTATGGCCCAGTCCCACGCTGGCTGACTCATCCTAAGAATAAAAATCTCTACGTTGCCTACGCTGAAAATTCTCCATATCTTTAAGGCGCGATTTAGATAAACTTTCGTCCCGATGCGACAGATGATCGGTTATATTTCGAAGAAACGCTAGGAAGGAACCTGCGGTATTCTACTCGCTATCTTGCCTTCTTCCTATAGGTTTATGTTTAATATAAATTTATAATATGTATTTTTATAAATTAGGTTTCATTCTGCCAGTATCGTCTCCTAAGGAAAGGCATAGCAGAGGCTCCATATCCGAAAATCAATTTCATGGGAGAAATGCCACTTTATCACTGTCTACAAAAGTACGTAGTCATAACATTTAAATTCTGTTCCATAGTTGTGGACTTTCGGTGTATTTTATAGTAGCTAAAATCATTAAATGTAAATCATAGACACAATTATATTTATTTTCAATGTTTGATATTAGTGGACTCTTACGGCTTTTAATTCTGTCTCGATTTTGAAAGTTAAATATCGCAGCGTACCTCCAAAATTTTATTTACCGTGATTTTTTTTTCAATTAAGCCCTGATCATCCCTTTTAATGACGGTTCATTTAGGAAGTGGTCGCAATGGAAGTGGAGCCAACAATGGACTTTCCATCGTCATCCTCACTAATAGAGGTGGCTGATACTGTTGTAAAGATTGCTTTTGCTAAACATTTTACGAAGTAAATTACATTACCATAAATTATGTTTTTGCTCGCTTGAAGTAGCTTAGAGCAGAATGAGACAATCCATTTCCCCAAGTCAATTGGTAGTCAGTTTGCGGCCCTCATTCCTAGCAACATACCTGATTATTTCAGGTATGTTGCAAGCACTTTCCGTAAGATTTAGCTGACCGTATGCTTTCAAATAAAAATACGGGAGATTTTTCATCAGAAAAACGGGACGAATACCTGGCACGATTTTTAAGGGGATTTGCACTGAATTAAGTGTTTTTGGGTTGATATCCATTTGTTTTTTTTTTCGGTGTCTCTCGACCTTTCGGTTCCTGTTTCTGGAACTATCTCCAGGAATTAAGTTGGAAGAAGAGGGATTTTCAGTACTTCTATATAATATTTTTTGAGAATCTGGGCCATTTGTAGATGGAAATTTTACTCTTACCAGTTAATGAAATTGTACCGTAACAAAGATGAAACGCAAAAAGGTTTTAAAATCCTTAATATTCGAAGATATATTTCAGTGCATTCGAGTTCTCCCGTTTAGGATAGTACTCTCCTTCTCTTTGACGAAAGAGTCCACGATTAAATGTGTTAATTAAATGTGTTAAAATGTCAAAATGTTGTAAAATATCAAAATAAACATTTTTCTGAAGTTGGAAAGCCTGAATTTTTATGAGAGAATACTCAAAAACAATGATTCTATTGAAAAAAACTTCGGAAAGGTAAGTTCCAATCTGGTCCCGGAGAGGAGCGGTACTCATGGTATTCAACCATGGTATACTCATGGTATACTCATGGTATACTACCTGGTAATCAAAGGTTTTTAAACGTTAGTTACAGCTTGCATGATTCACAAAAACGACTTTAGTTTCGATAATTGACTATTGAGCTGTCATATCCGGCGAAATACCCGGTTAATTTCTGATACTTTTTACTAATTACTGGGTGAAGAAACTGAGAGTTCCGTTCCTCCCACTTGGATCTCTATATAAAGGATTCTCAGTCTTCCGTCACTCCCTCTTTTTATTCGAGCCCAAGATGCTGCAACATAACGTCTGTGACTCATACCTCTTTATTGCCGGTCCAGTCACTCATCACACGAATCTTTTTCGCAATTTCGATCTCTTCGTTTTGGTGGCAGCGGAATCGAATGAAAAAGTTGTTAGGTTCGCTGCTCATTGCGTGCTCGCCGATTTCCCAATGTTTCCATCCGAACTCACCGATCCACTTGTTCTTCCTTTTGCGTGACTCTGTTTGTCTTGCTACCTTTACTTTAATAGTAATTAGTTCACGAAAAGAAACAAGTTGAGAAACGGAATATATTTTCTTACTAGCATGTTGTTGAGTTTTTCGTTCGTGAGTTACCGGTTTGGTTTCGTTACTCGTATTCCAATTAATTCTTTATTTAATAAGTAGCAATTACTATCAGATTTACGCTGATGTATCCTTGACTCTAGTGCTCTTGATCTGCTATTGAGTGGTAATAAACTGAGGTTATGTAAATAGAAACTTATGTAGATCTGCTTCAGGCCAAGGGAAAGGTTTTCTTAATAATATACTCATTTTTCTTTTTACGACGCACGGAACGCCTTTCATTTTTATGCCCTCTTTAAGTTAATAAAACTTTTGAGAGTATACATTTGCATTTGTAATTTTCGTGGCATATCTGGCTGGAAATATTTTGAAAGAATAATGAGCGGTGGATTCATTGGAGCGTTTGAGAGCAGGAATGTAAATCAGTTTATGAAACTTGGGATCGGTAAAGTTTATGAACGTAATTTATGTAGAAACTGAACTCAAACGTCTAAAATGATATGCGTAAGCAGGTTTAATGATATTTTTGACAAATTCGCCACTTTATGATATTTTGCATTTATGCCAATATATGTTTCTAAACATAGTTTAGAATGGTAGAGAATAATCGATTATTTCCTTTATCTTGCATTTATAATTGGCTGCTTTGCTTCGAAAATGTCATTTCTATAGACTGCATAATTGACAAGTCTCTATATTAAATTGAAAGTATCGATGATGCAGTTATGGGTAACAAATTTATATCTTTTATGTGTGCACTTATTGTAATCATGATTTTACAATTCTATTCTCAGTGATTAAAGCAATCGGAGTAAATTTTTCTATCGGTACAATGTTATTTTGTTCTATGGAATTAGAGTTTGGACAAATTTACCGAAACCGGTCGTTCAATAAAAAATTGATGCAAGTTACGAAAAACTGCTTAGTTTATTTAAGACGGTATGCTTAGTACTAAATAATTTGGAGGGAAACACAATTATTCAGTTAACCTCCACCTATCTCTGCTCTCCATCGCATCTTGGAGTGGAACACGAGGCTTAGTGATGAGATTCATGTCAGGATTATTTCCTACTAAGTTTGTTTGTTACTCTTCTGAGAATCTCTTAAGCTTCCTCGCCCTGAACCACGGCGAACTGTCCTGCATGCAGAGTGACTCACACTCTCTAAACCGCACACTCTTATTTATAGATGTTCTCCCCATAGCAATTTCAAAAACTGATTTCATTTCGTTTGTGTTAAATGCTATTATATGCAAATGATCGCGAAATTAAGTTGCTTACCCTTTATTTCGCTAAATTATGGAGGAACTTATGGAATGCTCATTAAAACCAGTGGTGGAAATCTGAACGCCACATAAAGTTTGATTAATGAGAAATATCAATTAATTAATGGATTTGATAACATCTTTATAAATTTTTGCACTTACACTGTAGTAATAAGAGCCAGAAGTATTTCTCCTAAAGTCCCGCTTCCTATAGCCTACAAACTACTGAAGTTAAAAATAGAATCTATTGTCTATTTTTTTTCTTTTCGTATGTGCTGTTTACTGCGTCTTTGTAGCACAACCAACTTTGTGTTGTCATCCTGCCAAACATAGTATGGATACATGTAAAAATAGCGAGTCTTTAATTGTATAATTATAAGCTTTCATTATCTGTGAATTAGTTTTGTTCATTGTGTTCTTTCACAATGATTTAGTTTTGGAAAATCAATTTGACATTCATTATTGCCTAGTATGTTTTCTTTGCTAAACACATTGCGCTTTTGGAAACACACTACTTTAGTAAACACAATAGAAACATTGGTTTACCTGCTTTGTATCAAATTATATAGATTCATACGTAACGCATAACATATATTTTTATTTATGATTTACGTTCACTTTCAAAGCTTTCACCCAAACCCAAAAGTTAGCATCGATCGATTTTTTTTTTCATTTTTAAGCTGTAGCATTTTTCGCTTAAGATGAAATTCACGCCATTCTATTCCGGTTTAGAGATAAGTTTTACTTGTCAAATGTTCCTTTCCTTTGGGTGCGTACGGGAGTAGAATCATCATTATCGTAAATGTATTGCTTCTGCAACTACTTTTCTTTGCAATCTATTGAATTTCAAATATTATTTTTACCCCTTTTTTCCAAGTTATTTGGACTTCTTTTTCTAAATATAAATTTATTTTCATTTCCATTTCAAAATTGGTATATAATGATGCCATTTGGTACTTTTTGTTTTTAAAGTCATGCAGGCTTGTATTAAGATGTCACCTCATTTGCCTGGAATTTTAGTTTCGTGACAAGTTTTTCGATATAGGCAGCTTCCGATGAAATCTGCTGTTGACGTTTATAGAACGTTAGACTGAATATCAAGAACCGAAATTAGAGTTTGTCAGCATATAACGAGGATGAGTATCAGAAAGTGGGAAATCATAATTCCTGTGTTATAAACAGAATTAGAGTTATACTTTTGAATGTTTACTGCTTATGAATAGTAGAAGAGGCACTTGAGGAATTTCCAAAGAAATCGATGTTTTTAATTGTCATCATCGTTGTCTAAAGGCCTTGTCTCTGCATCCAGGAGCTCCTGCCTTCTACCATTCTCTTGAGTTGGCAGTTCCCATCCACTTATCCCATCCTTGTCTGAATATCTTCAATATATTTCTTCCTAGGTCTTCCCCTTCCTTTCTTTCCCAACACTTTTCCTTCTAACATAATCCCTATCATACTGTAATGTCTGAGTAGACGACCCAAGAATTTTACTCTCCTTTTTCCATAACATGTTTTAATTGTACCAACGAATTGAGTCGATGAGGATAAATGGCCACCTATGCATCTTTACATACTTTCTTTTCATTTCCTTCATTATCGTAGCAAACTTTGGTAGAGTCAACGACATGTCTGACTATGTTTTGCTCCGAAGTGACAGCGTCCACGTAAACTCGGCGTTATTCGAAAGTATTTCTTTGCAAGACGCGCTTATTTTTAACGATTCGCATCTAATTGGGAATGCCAACAATTTCTCTGGCATAAGTTGAAAAAATTAAGCATTCCGTCACGACGTGCAAAATATTTTATTTTCCTACGAAATTAAACTTAAGATACGACGTAGTTAGCGTCATATTGACAGACGAATTTCTAAACAGTTATTGCGTTCGTTGGCAGAGTTTGAGTTAAGTTTATATGTAGTCGTAGCAATTTTATGCTGAAAATAAGGGGAATACAAATCTCCAATCTTATTGCAGATATTGACATTCAAAGAACTAGAAAAATACGCTTATAAATCAATAACCTAAAATAAATTCATTGCAACGAAATGGGAAGATCCTTCCGTTCATCCTGCCGTGCGAAATTGGGTATATTACATCTTTCATACTTCGGTAATTGTTAACATTTTGATTAAATTGTTTACTCTGAGTCCATGCTTGTACAAGGGTGGTATTGGAAAGGAGATTTTATGCTTTCAGAGGACATTGACTCTTAGATCTCGTAACTTCCGGTAGGCACTGCTAATAACTCGTAATAGATGGTTAATTTGGCTAATAAATTTTCTACACGTTCCATCGCTTTGCGAACATCTTTCTTTTGGGAGAGCTTTGTTGTCATAGAGTATACTGAAATGTAAACAAAGTCAAGCAAAGTTGAATCCCATCGTTTCTCGGCTTAGAAAAGGTTTGCTCACATTAACTTGATTTTCAGTGGCAGAGGCTTCAATCTGCGGAGTCTTTGTTTTCGAATTAAAATTTAACCTTTGAATTCTCTCGTAAGGTTTCGTCAGTTGACTCTCTGGGAATACATCCGCAACCTTTAGGAATCTGTAAAATTAGCACCGGTAAAATATTTATTCCAAGGTTTTATTTGTTATTTTGATGCCTGCATTTTCCGTTTTGTTGTTATACAATACATATCATTATTCTATTGTATCAATATATATTATCTTTGTATTCGGTGATATTTAAGTGTATGCGAAATATAAGATTTCGCTGTACAAAGCCCGTATACATCGTAGTTGATTGCACGAGTTTGGTCAGCTGATGTGATAGAATCCTTAGTGGTAGTATCACATTATTTTGTTATAACTTCTTTCATGATTATAAATTTTATTAATACCAACTTTTATGCTGTTATATAATTGAAGTATATCATGGATATATTTAAATAATTAATCATAGTAGTGGCAGTTGAGAAGTGGAAAAAATATATCGTAATTGCGGAATGAGGTCACAATCCTTTCTAACCCTAGTTTTTGAAGCTATGATTAGTAGAAAAGGGTATTCATTCTCTTTCTTGACAATTTTGATATTGTAGATTTGTTACAATCTGTAATCTTCTTAGGGACCAATTCCCTCAAGTATCGCTCAGTCATTCTAATCAATTAAAGATTGATTGCAAATGTACTTTGATGAGTTTTCCAGCTCATTAATAACTTTTTTTAAAGATAATTCCCTCCAACTCTTATATAAACATAATTGACAAGGTTGAGTTAAGCAAAAAAGCAGGGAAGGTCGTCACAACTCATTTTAAATACAGATTCGAATTACTTAAGCGCGTGATTAGCAAAGCGCGCCAATGATTCGAATGCAGAATCGCATTATTCCTCCTTTCTATCCATGCATACCACTTAATCATCACTTGCGGTCCTAAATATTTTTTTTAACGTCAATTTCCTTACCTCAACCTCGTAACCTTTCTCTCTCAAGGATCTCATTCTTAACTATCTGTTTCCACTCTCTGCTCAGACCTACCATCACCTTTCACAGCTAATCCACTCTACTGATTCCTTAGATTCCTCATTTATGTAAGTCACAGGTTAACAGTGGCCTTAATGCGGAATTTTTATATTGCCTTGCTGTACAGATTACTTTTGGACTTTTATAATATTATTGAGGGATATTTAAAAATATGTACTCCATTAACAAAGAACAATTTTTTTCCTCCATTTCTTCGCTAAAGAAGAATTTGATAATCCTTTGACTAGTAGAGAGTCATTGTTAACGTACTTAAATTCAATTTAAATTTATCCAATTATGTGATGAATGTTAGAATTAGGATTTTGTATTTTTTTAAATATAATATTAAACACTTTGGAGCCGTGGTATTACAACGGCGAATTCGACTTCAAGTGTAGCTTTATCGGTACCTTTCGCTTTGCTTTGGAAACGAATTTATACACAAATTTCATTATCTTCCTTTATCTTTTATAGTAAAATAGTCGAATAATGCTATTATATTGTATGTCTTCATAGTCCCTTCTTCTCCATCCTTGACTCATCGCATATACATATAGTTGATTACATTGAATGCTCCGTGTTTTCCTTCTGACTTGTACGACTGCTGTATCACTACCATTTTTATTTTTATTCTGTTTCTTTCAAGGAAATGTTGGATTGTTTTCACGAGCGATTCATAAATTTTAATCTTTTGCTAGTGAAATAAATAAGTTATGCTAATACACGTTATTAAATACCACATTATTAAACTTGAATCTTTATCACTTTTGCTAGTGAATTAAAGTATCTTCTGATGATTTTGCCATTACATTTTAATTGATTTATTCCACATTAATTTATTCTTTGTTTCAAAACACGATAACATTTCTGTTGGCACACCGCGGTTTATTCAGAATTAATATGTGTCGCAATAACTCGTAAATCAATTATGCAATCAATAAGGTGTTCAGTCGTCTTTACCATAACATGTGACATAGCCGTAAACGAAGAGAACAGGATAGAAAACGTTAGGTTTATTATTCGAGGACTTGGAAACCGATATAAATCTTTCCTTGCTTGCGAAGCATCGCAAAGAGACGTGGAGACAAGACAATGGCGATTGGGTCTATGATAGCCAAAGAAAACGTGGCGTCCAGAGGAAAGAAATTGTCATTAACAAGTAAAATCAATGCAAGTCTGGAAACGGAGATGGCGAGATGTTACGCCGGAGGTTTTGTTTTGCTTTCTGTCGCGACAAGAAAACCAGCATCGTTTTTCTGTATTCATGAAGATTACTGTGTGTGTTCGATTTTAAAGATTTCGATGATATTCTGGTGATGTAAAGTACTTGAATAATTGTTTATCTTCTTTTATTATCATTTATAGCCATTTCTACCAGAATCATAATTTAGGACAGTTCAGGCTTGTGTTTACATCTCTAATCTTCTAATATGTGCATGCTATGTATTTCGAATTCTTCGTCTAATTTTATTTGTGTGGATTTATCTGGAAGTTTATCACTTGCGTATATGGGTAAAACTCTGTAAAGTAATTGAAATTAATTACCTTATTATTCATTTTGTAGAAAATTTAGTTTAGGATTGGAAGGGCTTCATCTTGCCTCGGAATCCTCATTCACCTACACTAGCTCTTAGAAGCAAATAATAGAGGGGATGAAGTTTCAACCAGCCTTCAGGCCGAATAATTTACAGATATATTATTCGAGGTACGAGAAATTCAACAGAAATAATTTGTAACAACTTCAATAAAATATAATTATTTTCATTGGTCAGATTTTGAGAAGGACATCATGGAAGAAAAGGAAAACTGTGAAGTCTGCGAGATCATGAAAATCCTGTGTTCCACAATTTCCCTAAGATTCACAATTTTATGAAAATTGCATAATATTATTATTACCCATTCACCTGAAATGAAGTTCTGCGTAGAAGTTATGTAACGGAAATTTATTGAAAACGGATAATCCTATGTATCAAAAGATCATCGTAACTAACTGTTGGATATGGAAGCGATGAGAACCTTGACAATACCTATCATTAGCACTATAGTGTGACTGATGATGGTTTTTAGTGATGTTTCATTTATTCAATTAAATTAAGCGCTACATTTTGTTCTTCTAGCTAGGTAGCAACGCCAGAGGGGAGCATAACATATTAATTTTAAGTTTACCCGACCTTCTCCGTAAGATAGGAAGGAAACCCTTACAAAAACCTCCAATATAGAGTACATTATAGATTAGAAAAACGCAAGAAGAAAAAATCAGGTGTGCTCTGCGGTTGAACCTGGGCTAAATTGGTAGAAACGAGAAACTTAGTTAAAACAGATAACTTGTTTCTACGATGCATCCAACTTTGAGGAGCGGTTTATCAGAATGGTTTTGGAATCTGCTAATCCGGCCTCAACTTTGTGGTAGTCCTCCATTCTAAGGAATAAAGCACTTATAATTTATTGCACGACCATGGTTTCGAACCCTTTTTCGACCTGAGGACGACCTAGAGGGTCGAAAGCATTGTCGTGCAATAAATTAAATTGTGATAAAGGTATAAATGCTTTGTTCTTTAGAATGATTTGAAAAATCACCTGCACTTCAATGTCCTCGCACCCGTTTAGTAAAGTTCTCATCGATGAATCATTGTTTACCCTTGTCTAGGGTCCCTGTACTGACGATGGAGGAGGAAGTCAGGGTGCAAGGCCTGCCCCGAAATGGGCAAATGTCTCCATCTTTCTTTCAATTCAATGACATTGCATTTGAGCCAAGGTTTCCTCTCCCAAGTGCAATTCCAAGTGTATCAGCGGATCGTGCGGCGCCTTGAGATGCAGACGCCAAAGAGGGAAAGGCGGAAGTTGCTAGGCTCATTTGTCCGGAAATCCTCAGTGGATTTGTTAGAACACCTCAGCCTTTGAATAATACGTGGTGAATGATAGCCGTGTTGGCGAAGCGGTTGTCGGTGCGAACAAAAGTGCTGGAATACAGTCATCCTTTCCCAATTAGTCCTCCGCTACCACTCCCCGTCTCCAATGGGGTCCTTTACCCAACGCCGCTCTGCTCTACGTGCTGATCGGCTCCTCTTTCAACTGCTGATTATCTAAATGTTAACGAAGTATTTCATTAAATGTCTCAAATACTATCGTCTTCTCGTCTCTCTTTATCATTCATCTTCATTTAACTAAGGTGATTCGCGTTTTCACATGCATTATTCGATTAAATCAGTGTAAATGTATATCTGTAGTAGATATTTCAGGATAATTTATTTTATGTCATGTTTTATATTTAATCTAATTTTGGATGATTATTTTGATTATATAATTAATATGCTTGTCCAAGATTTTACCTCAGTTGGGCGTACGGATTGGCTAGAGGGCCAAGGGAGGAACGCCTCCGATTCAATTTAGTATCAGATCAATCAATCGATCAGTTTTATTCAAATTAACTTTGAATTTCCCATTATTATATAAATAATACTTCCGTATTTTGATTTGTATAGCAGATGGCTGACGTTAAAGACTCAATAAATTCTTCAATAAATTTGTTAAAACAATAAAATTTTCCATCTACTCGTGGATATATAATATCATATATTATCTACGATAAAGTTCCATATCATTTCACGATAAGTACATCATACTATCTATCTTTTCATCAATACTGAAATTAATTAAGATAAAATATTTATAAATACATATTAAAATGTTTGATTGTGAAAGGGTCTCCGACCAAAATAAAATACTGTCCAATATTTTTTCTATTGTTCGCGTAAACGCTTCATTATTAATTCTTTCGCGATTTTGAATATTTCATAATTTAGCACCTGGTATATGAAATCGACTGCTGGCAGATGGTATTCCTAGCGGCAGTCTTATACATGAATGATATTCACACGAGATATGCATTATACATACATTAATATACACAAAACTAAGATGATAATTAAATACAGTAAAAATACTCGTACTCAAATAAATCTGACTCCCTAGTACCGCATCCAAGTAATTTTTCATACAAATTACTTTTTCTGTTTTTTTTCGGGTTTCATGACAATATGACATTTTATTTGCTGGCACTTTTTCGATCAATATTTTATAACTAACAATTCCACGTATGATTTGTAAATACGAGAAAGTTATAAAATTCATTCCCATGGATGTCATCTAGTAGTCACTCAGACTAGGTAATAATGCTCGGAAGCGCGTAAGAATCCGGCGACCTCTGGAAGATCCTCCAAGACCCGCGCACCATTCCGAAAAGATGAGCAAACGGTAGAGCTAGCGGAACGAACTATGTAAATCCCTCACTGTCCCGTGCTGTCCGAGAGGGTTCGTGCATCTTTCTCGCTTTCGGAAGCCACCATCTCCCCGCTTCCGTTACGTGGGCATCTGCCCCGCTCTCGCAGGTGTGTCGAGCCTCGTCCGCCAGGTGGCAGCCCCGTCGCCGCGCACCTTAATGGCCATACGCCGTCCTTTGGCTCAGTCGAGGCAGGTACGCCGCGAGGGTAAGAACCGTGCCGTCGGACGGAGTTTACGCCATTTCGCTCAGTTATCAACGCGTGTGGTTGGTGCTTCGTTATCCGCCGAGTGGGCGTGCGTGGTGTGCCTTCCAGGATTCGTGTGTGAGTGCCAGTGAAGTCGACCCGTCTCTCTCCCTCTCTCTAATAATGAGATAGGGACGATGAGTGCCACCAAAGGACAAGTGACCCGCGACAATAGGGAATCCACTCCCGCCTACGAGGTGAGTCGCTTGCGAAAGCCGCCATTCCTTTGTCCCCAGAAGGGAGTCGCTCTTCTGCAGCGAATCCTCGCCGGACAACTGACGAGAGCGGATCCAAGGTCGCGCTGGTTTTTTAAATTAGTGGACTCCCGTCGTCTCGATTGGTAACGTCAACAAACTGGGGTGTTTAGCGGAGGGACGCATCTTTCGCCGCGGTATTTGCGGAGTGGTTGATTATCGCCGATTTAGCTCCGGTTAAACATCGGGATGCGCTGTTTCGCCCGTTGGAAGTTTGATGGAATGCGAGAGCCGAAGAGTATACACTCGATCGCTTTCGGCTTCCGTGACTCGGAGGTAAAAACTTTGCCACGGGGTAGCGAGCGCGTAAGGGGCGGAGCTGGTGTTTTTTTGTCCATCAGCCGCGACGTGGTTCAACCTGTTGAAGGGAAGTGCTCGGTGGGCTCTTTAAATTCGCCTCCGTCGGAGTGGTCACAACAACCCGGATAGCCGAGAGCATCTCGCGCTGGTGCATCTGAAATCAACATGCGGACGTAGAAAATGGTTCCCAGGGCCGTCGCTGGTTTCGTCGGGATCACCAGCGTCCGCCCATTATTTTTCCCATGGGTTAAAATTGTCGGCGGCGAGAGTTTTGAAGATGCCTCGGCGGCACGACTCTGTTGGTCGGTCAGCGGGAGTGGCAATAACCGGAGGGTTTGACCATTAAAGGGATGACCGTGGTTGAAATTTCCTAACGGGATGTAACTGCAACTGCATCCACTGTTTTTCAGACTGGAAGATGTGGGAAGCACGAAAGGGAAAGCTCCTTGAATACTGTGTGTACGCACTGTATTTTGTATCGTTTAGCTTCATTTGTCAATGAAACGAGGAGCGAATATTACACAATGTAACTTATTATGATATTCCAAATGTAAACAAGTCAGAACAGCATAAAAGTGAAGGAACCATGTAATAGCTACAGGCCGGTTCTCACAGTAGAAATATTACAGCTATCATTCGATTACTTTTCTATAAATGTCTATATACATGCCTAAGTGTTATATACACATCTTTAGGTAGTTTAATAAAGATATTATTATTATTAATGGAACTCAATATTCCCTAATCAATGCCATTTATTCTTGATAGCTTCCCTTTTATGTTATTTAACACCTTTTTCTCAGTTTTTTCCCCTTGCATTCTACCTTCGGTTAATTTCTTTAGTAATCCTTATCCTCTCAATTTTGACCCACACATTTCCTCTGCCGACGCCATATATTTCAATTAAAACCCTCCCCTCTCCTCCATTGCTAGCAGTTTGTTTCACTTTCAACTCAGTTTTTTCCATTCTAATCCACGTCTACATTTATACAGTACTCTAAAGCTTAAAATGATATAAAAGCACTAGAAAACAAAGATCTCAGCTAAACGGAGTAGAGCTTAGCTTGAGGATTAAATTTAATTATGTTTTATCTCGTGTCTGAGCGGTCACATTTCTAACTCATCCCAGGTGGCCGAATATTGTATAGTCAGGGGGGTATTCTGCTGCCTAATAATTTAAATGGTCTTTATCTTCAGTAAATGAAAAAAAACTTACTGGGCGATAGGAATTGATGGCCGACGAATTCCAGGCGTTCAATCAAACTTCATATTTATTTATGAGCAAAACCTCAGGATTCAATCTACATTCCTCAAGTCATGGACGCGGGCGGATCTTCGAGAGCCAGTGGGTTTGGCGGGCCCACATCGATTGCGAAATGCGATTATGTTTGACATAATTACGATTGGCCGACCGCAGACGCTGGTCGGTGCGGGAAAGTATTGGACGGGACGGTCGAATAAAACGTTTGTCAGACCGCAATTCATTCGCTAATGACATATATTCGTCGTAGTAGTTTTTCTACATGGGAGGGAGAGCCATCAGGGAAATCAAAGTTAGGCGTAACTCGAGAAATTCCCGATCCGACTATTTTTTGCAAAGGAAGTCATTCCCAGTGAAGCATGCGGCGAGATTGGCAGCTACATCCATCGAGAGAAATTCTCATATTTATAGATGTCCTATGTGTCACAGGAAATGTGATGCAGCCACTCGAAAGCGGTGACGTCGGTTGAGGAAAACCCGAAGGAACGGTTGTTCAATCGCTGGTCTTATTTTGGGTGCTTGCTGAATATCCGCTTTTCTACAAAGTACTGTTTACAAATACTTCCCCAAGAGAATGGCCTATTGTGGCTTGGATGTCAGTTTTCATCGCAAGTTGCATCTCCTTACCCAAACATATAATCGCTCTTACCGAAGTAAAATTAATGACCATTTTAGTGTTTTTTGTCGAAATTTTGAAACTTTGAAGCAGAAATTCTCACAGAAGATGTTATCCAATTTGGGAAAAAAATCTTGTCTGTAAAGTCCATGTGGGTGGCCATTTATGTCGGGTATAACATTAAACTCCGAGAAAAACAGTGGCAAAACGAGGCAACCTTCAAAGTACTCTTTTCAAACGAGTGTAAACAATGAAGAAGCCTTCAGGAAATTATCTAGGGCGAATGTTTTGATTCGAAATCGGGGCGAACAATCGGACATAAATATCATGTTATCTCAAAGCAGTGTATGACGCATGCGGATCGGCTATAAATTTCTTTCTGTTATCTCAATTTCTTGGAATATACATTGGAATACGTGGCGTTGATATCTAAATAGCTGAGCATTACCTCTTCTAATGCCGAAATGAGTGAATATTAATTGCGTCGAAGACTCAGTTCTAAATGTTTTTAGAGTTTGCTTACGCAGGATTGCACACAGAATAAATTTTAAGGTGGCCTCACGGGAAGTGCATCGCAAGGTGGCTTATTTTCTTAAGAAATCATAACGGTTTTTAACATCTTGTCAGGAATGAGTAAGCGATTGAGAATCTCTTCAGCAGAGAAGTACAAAATGCAGAGGAAAGGACAAGTTCGTGCCCTGCTGCTTGAATGGGAATCAGAGGGAATGGCGAAATCCATTAAAGCAGTCGTGAATTCCTCAGTAACACGGATGGACTATTGATCGGAAAAAGTTGTCAGTAAATGCAGATAATTCGGCACCTATTATAAGTTATCTAAATTAGCCTAGAGTTCTTGTTGATAATCAGGGATATTACAGACTTGTTATCCCCTGGAATAGACTTATGATGGTGAAGGTTTTAGATATAAATGTCATTGAATAAACACGTTTATGAAGTCGACTGCAGTTCTTACGGATTCCGTATGGAGATTTCAATTCCTGTTTCAAACGCAGGCTTAATGAGTGGAAAGTCATATTTCAAGGTCACCTTGTGCTACTTTAGCAGCCACACTCTCTGTCGAGCTCATATTGTGGAAATTGTCTGTTTGAAGTCTCTTTATTTCTCTGATTTGTTATTTGTAGTGTATGGTTAACTGTATTGTTGGAAATAGTCCAGTGTTTATCTATGTCATTTTGAAATCAGAAATCCTAAAAAAAACTCATATTAGCTTCGAAATTTCACGAAAATATTCCGAGTATATTCTTCTAAAAATGAGGCAGTGTGCTATGTAAATGTAGGATATAATTTTAAAATTATAATATAAAGTTATAAATAATTTTCCCTCAAAATACGGTCCAACTTTCTTCGTTAAAATTACTTATTTTCGTCTACCCATAAAAAATAGCAGTATTTGTATGTATAAGCATCGCCAATATTTTATTTCCAACGTCAACAATTATCAGGGTTTGAAATGTATAATTAGGTCTGTAAAGGGGAACGAAGGTCGTCGCCGTGGAATGATTGATTTTCGGTTGTAGTGCCTCCGAAATCGATCTCTAGCGTTTTGTTAAGCTTCTTTAAGTGGAAAGGTTTTGTTGAGGAAGCAAGAGGGATACCCTTTGCGTGCGAAATCAGGGCATTTAATCGAAGTTCATCTTTAGAAGATAACGACGTAAGCGGGGCTGATGATACGTTGACGAGAGTGGTTATTTACCTTGGATACTTATCTGATTTGTTACTATCCTTTCATTCCCCGCCATTGTCCTTAGTTGTTCCTTTGTCTTCCGCTTTAATATTCCTTCATCATGGCACTCGAGAAAGTACAAGCATTGTCACATATTTATGGTCATAGATATGAAATCGTCCGTGACCCCGTCTGCGTTGATTTTTACGATACAGTTTGCCCTCCAATTGCCCATTTAAGACGCTTTAGGACTCGGAAAGCCTTCTTCTAAGGTCTTTTTCGTTGCATCGCGCGCTTTCCTGTCGTTATTTAGTTTTTAATGACAGCAGTCGGTTTCATACGCCGAATACTTACCGATCTGAGTGGTTTCTAGTGGCCTATATCGTAAGTTTTAAAATTCAAAGTATCCTATAGGCAGTGCAGTGATAACAGTTAAATTCATCAAACTGAAAGTAGATTAGTAGATAGTAGTAGATAAGTAGATGGCTTAGATTGAGATAAGTAAACAGAAGCTCTTGAATTCATCATTTTCCCCCGTCGATGCTGAGTGGAAGATCATCTGAAAATTCCTACTTTGAGAATATTCTTTCGTTATAATTTTTACGTTTATAAGAATTGCGTAGATTTATGCCGTTTATACAAATGCATATTATTTTTTTGTATTTGGTACTATCGTTGTAGTCGTCACTTTAATTGATGTAAGTTGCGAATAAATTTGCAATCAAAGAAATGGTCCTATAATTTGCTCTATACCGCTTTTCAGTAGGCAGTTTGTGGAGTATCAACATCTATAAATATGTATTTCTGAGGTTTTCTCTTTCACGTAACATCTGGAGTTTTTACATGGATATTTCACTATATAAAATCATAAAAGATTCACTAAAACTGTCTTATCTATAAAAATAAATCGATGGATACAAGCGTTTTCTGAGTATTCATTCTGAGAAAATGTTATGATTTTTTTTAAAGAGTAGATATTTTTGTTTCATCACGAAGGAATTTTCTAATGAATATTAGCAATATGGGAAGATACAGCTAATATTTTCATTTTTTCTTTCTGTTACCTCCGCTCATGGAAATAAAGGTCATTATTATATCGAACTATATGAAGAATATTATTCTTCTCCTTTACATATTATATCTTATCATGGGTTGATAGCGTCTGCTCCGATAAGACATTGTAAAACGATAGTTTTTTGGCGCGATTATTCTCCATGCGTTCCGAGAGTCAGTCTCTCAGTTTCTATCTCTTTTGTGCATACATATGTTCAATGCCGCTCATGTTATCGCCCCTGATTAAAAAGCCGCGGCTGCTCTTCATCAGCCAGAGGGATGTGGAATATCCAGTGTCCCAAAGGAGGGCGATTGGTATTTTTGTCTCCGCAGCTCTGCACGCGCAGTCTCGGAAAGACGAGATATCCAGAGGTGCTTCGATATTAACGAATTCGTAGTTGAAGATACAAATATGCGAAGTGTTATATTTTGGGAACTACCTTACGGTTGTGAAATTAATGTGGAATACTTTCAAGAACTTAATTTTCTTTATTATGTCATGACCATTATTAGAATTTAGAAGCAGTCTTATCGTTTATCTTGAAATTACTATTAATACAGCCCGCAGCGTTCTAATAAATTAATATTGTCATTTTGTTTATATATTGATTGTTCTGTCAATCAGTTTATACTTATATATATATATATTTCTCAGCTTATCTTTTCTCCTTCTTAAAAATTTCTGCCCTCCCATATGACTATTTATTCTTCAATCCCATGCTTAGCGGTATTCCCTGAGCTTTCCGAAGCAATACTAATCTAGATCTAAAAATAGGTGTAATAATGGCTTAATCTGTAATAAAAAGTCGCTAAGATTAATACAAATTGATAGATACAATGATCTAGACTTCTAATTTTCATAAATTATCTACACGATATTATTCTTAATTACGAGTATATAGTAATTAGAATGAAAAAACCTAAATATAAATTTTTACTTGTATATTAAAAGCTAAAAATGTAAGAAAGGGGCAAGTGCCAAATTTTCGCCTTGCCTTTTTTGAAAATACAGATCTCAGAAGGCTATTAGAACACTCAAGGATTGCAGTTGCTTGGAAATCTGTCATCCTTATCGTTTTAGAAATCGGTTTTTAGAATAGAGTCGGCCTTCCTTTATCGCGGTTAATAAGTTCCAGGTTCTACCACGATAGGTGAATTTCTGCTAAGTTCGACTTTTTTATTCATTAATCGAATATTTTCGTAGAGCATAGAAAACTTGTTTACGACCTAAATACATTTTTTTAAACGACGTGCCTCTAGACGTGAAATAACACCCTTCAGCCAGCATTACACTCGTATTGCCCAATATATTAGATAAAATAGGTTAAATTAGACATATTAGACTTTGTAAATATCAGACCTTTTTGATGAATATACATTTTCGAAAAAACCTCGATAGAGTGAATCCGCGAAAGTCGAAGCGCGAAGTGGCGAGGTGCGACTTGACTGCGATTTCGTAGGTAAACATTCGTTTTTTTTTTTTCGAGCGACGTAATTTTACTTTTTGACGATGTGAATCGTCTCCCAGTGAAAGTGAGCTAATCTGCGCGACGTAGCGATCTCTGTTTTGAGAAATCGCTCAACGACACGATCATTTACCCACTGGGAACGGATGCGCACATTTTCCGAAATCGATTTGCGGGAAATAAAAAACATCGGATGCGGAGGATGCTGTTCACCCGCTGCTTCATATTCACATCATATTTAATCGATTATCAGTCGTCCTTTCACTTTTTAATGTCTTCCGAATCGAGTTTTATGGACTTCATTCCAGGACCATTCAGCTGGTTCTCCCATGAGGTCTCCGGGGATTGGTTTTTGGCAATCGAATGAGTTTTGTTTCTCGTTTTGTTTCGAGGTATCCGACCGGATGGAGAACGGATTCAGCATCTGACGGAAATTATAAATTTGGTTGCCGATAGCAGGAAGGCCAAAACTCAACCTGATGGAAGTTTGTCCCACAGAAAAATGTTTACTCGAATAAAATTAATGTTTTTGAGTACTACTTGTTGGAATTAAATGCCTAATGATCTAATTTAATCAATTATCAAAATGTACTAGCAATTTCGAAGAATGAATTACCACAAATTCTGACTATGGCATAATTAGCTGAAATGGGTTGTCTTTGCATTTTATTTTTATTATTATTTCATTACTTTTATTATGACAAAATGTTCTCTCTTTCGCCTAACATGAGGAGTTTTCAAAAGCATTTGTCTTCAACTAACTCTCATCTGGAAAAATAAATCAATACATAGAAGCATTTTATACTTGTTCGTTCTTTGAAATTGCACAGATTGCTTGATATTTGGTTTTAACAGATCTAAATGTTACGATTTGCCTGAATTTCTTTGCCTGTGTTCGGTACTTTCATCAAGTTAATATCAGGAATATAAAAAAACGCATCTTCATTTGGGGTTACTCTCGATTGGAGTTGACCTTGTTAAGTTTGCTCGTTCCATATATGACATAGTGTTACCAGAAGATCTCCTCTGTTTCCCTAACCAATGAAGGTCTTCGCTATGAGTCTTGATGTATCCGAAGAAAGTCGTAGATGTTTCCCACAATGTTCCATTGCCGTTCAGGCAATTTCTCTTTCCCGCCGACGTCTGCCCTTGGGCATGTGACACTTTTCCTTCGTGCGAAAAATTCTCCTCTCGTAGCGTTAATAAACGAGTTGCTCAACTGTTTGGGCGCCCTTCAATCCCTCTGCTCGACGTCACCCAGGCAAATTCAAGCCACCGAAAATCTCAATACTTTGTTTTCCCGGAGGAAAGTTTCCAATTATGAGACGGAAATGAAAGTAAAAGTCACTTAAGTATTCGTTACGTGAATGGGAGCGAAGAATTTTGAGGTTTCCGCGATTGGTACTCAAACCGAATTGTTGGCCGAATTGAACAGCGCGAGACTTTGTAATGTAAAAAGAACACAGAAAGGATAAAGCAGAATTTTCAGCACCTCTCTGGGTGAACAATACTCGTTGCGAAATGCAGAACTATATTTCCTCGATGTCTTCTACAGATTGGTAAAACCTAAAAAAGGCAATAACACCGAAATCGGAATGAGGAAGTAACGTTTAATCTGTGTTATAATGATACGGTTATGGAAATGATTGATTAACCTTTGTGAAAGAGTAAATTAAATCCTATAAGATTAAAGCAGAGCTAAGATCCTCCGTGAATGTTAAGAAATTTCCATAAGTAACCGTATAAGCTCTTTGCAGTTTGTGAGTATTATCTTCATGAATGTTAGAATACACATCATGTATTATTCATAAGAGTCGATGATAATGCCAATTAGACTCCACGAATTGCACTTTATGAATTTCTCATTGTACCGTATTCAGATCGTTTCCTGGAAAGTTTTCAGGAAATCCTTGTACGCCGATCAAAAGAAAATAATAATTTAAAGAAAAAAATTCAAAAAGTTTTTAATGTTATATTTAATTATCTCAGGGCTATTTGATTCAAATTGGATTTAGAAATTTTAGATTTATGTTTATAAAATATTCTTGGAATATGTTTATGATTTAGCAAACATTTTAGCAAGAGTTCCGGAAAAATGCTAATTTTTCTCGTTTTTTTTCAGTAAAAGGAGTTGCACTTGTCCTTGCATTAAACTTTCATTCCTTTTATGTTTAGATTATCTTCAGTGTACAGTCAGTTAGAGGTTAAATATTGAGGCCCCAAAACTAACAGAATTTCCGAAAGGTAATGTCAATGAAGTTATGTTCTTCCCTGATTATTCCTGAAATGATAAAGTTCTTGGCAGCGATCAACACCATTTTCCAGCTATCTCCAAATCTCTAATTTTAGGAGCTGATGTTAATCGTAGCCTAAAATTAAATGAGGAGATAAAGCGTTATCGAGACCATGAATAAGTTTGATCTTCAAGGGTCAAGCGACTATACTCTTGGTAAACGACATTGGAATGGGATTGTCCTAGGTCAAAGCATCTCTGCGTGTTCTATTTTCTCACCGTCCTTCCTTATATCAACAGAACTTCGTGGCTGGGGAAAATATGTTCACGTATCTATTCCCTCTGAGATTTTAGTTAAAAACAATGGCGAATCGTTTAGAGATTTTTACCAAAATCTTTTCAAAATTTCATAGTTTGTGAATCGGCTCTAACCGTTACTTTCCACTGCGGAAAATCTATGTTGTACTGCCTTGAACTCGTAAGAAACAATAACTCAGGATTGCGTTACTGTTTGAATGTAGCTGAGTTTAATTCAGAAAGTGAGGCTGTGCATCGTGAAAGGCACGGTTGCAGGGACAAACATCCCGTTTCCTTTCGAACGGGAGATTTGAACGCCCGCACGAGAAAGGTATCCTCCCGGAGACACGCCCAGTTGTCGCATCTCACAATCAATGCTCAAGAGAAAGGTTTGCTCTCCCAAAAAGGGCTTTCCCGCGAAGGTCACGCTTACCTTGGCTACTACATCCTCCATCCTTAATCCAGAAAGAGCAGAATTTCGGAAAATCCGATCACGAAATCTGCGATCTTATGTTAGACTTAGGGACGGCTCCTCGCACATTCTTGCGTGGGCCAACTGAAGGGGATTTTTTCTCCCGTCCCAATCCATCCAAATCCTTCCCAAGTTCTTGAAGTAATGTTATGGAAACTGTAATCATAAGACTCAGAATCGTCTTTTTTGGAAATGACCCGAGGTATCTAGGTCTTCGGAAGCTAACAAACAACAAAATCCTGTGCTTAGTTCTCCTGGGTGAATTCAAGATATTCCTCCATATCATTGAGGGTTTGTTTGTTAAAATTACGAGGAGATGGTGATCAGACGTACAATGCCATTCTTTTGGTTGTTACCTATCAACTTTCATCGTACTTAAAGCTCTTTTTGGCATTTTGATGTTTTTGCATCGCATTTAGCTCCTTAACCCTCGCTTGACTTTCAATTGGTAAACCGTTTATATCAACCAAATAAGTATCTTCAAAGAGATAAAGAAGCATGAATTATTTAAGATTCCCTCAGAAACTATCAAATATTTTCCTAAATATCCATGTTATTAATAGTAATTCGTGATATTGCAAGCATTTAGATGTAAAATGTCTTCAAAACAATGGTTTCCACAGGTAAAGGAAGTACGTCAGTCCGTTTCATATTTACCTTTCATTCACGTACAAAATCGCGTTTTAATTGTAGTTTTTTGCCGTTGGTTATTCGTAAAAACGAAGTATATATTATCTTAAGAATTTAAAGCAAGCTATCACATTTTGAATTCCCTAAGTTAGTATACAGAGCTAAACGTCAATCACAATATAGGTGAATTTGTAGTTAGTATAACAGTAATCACATGAACAGTAAAAAATATCCAGAGGTACGACCTGTACATATTTTAAAATGGCCCGCTATTTCGAAAAATAATGTTAATCAAATGGTTTAACCCTCGCATCTTTCTTCTCTCCGACGTTTACCAAGTGTGAATGACCAAGAAGAATTTTTCCGCAGCGTGAGAGTTCTCTTCCGAAAGAGTGATAATTTTGTACTTTCACCGTTACATACCTACGATACAATTAACTCTCATTTGCGATAAATACTCCTCTTGTATTCTTTCCCGTGGTTTACCTTTCGTAAGAGGTTTTATTCTAATCGTTCGCGTGAGGGTCCTTTACCCTTTTCTAGGGTCCAATCTATAAATTTTTAACCACTAATTTATCTCTTTGAACATTTGCCTTTTCTAACTGCCGGGAAATGGGTATGAAACCTTCAAAACCTTCCATAAGTAATGCTGATGCCAAAGCGGCGGTAACACACGACTGGTCCTCGTTGGAACCCCCTCTGCGAGCCACGGCATCTTATCAACAATCGGCATCTGAAGATTCATTCTAGCGAATAATCGAGAGATATCATCCCCTGCTAAAGTGGGTTATCGTGTTTCCTGCTTTTAATTAATTTAGTGGCGTTTTTGAGGTCTTCATTAAGGAAAAGTCAGTTTATCAAACGCGTTACACATCTCTGTTTTGACATGTGCGCCTCTCCATTCCCGAAATTCGGTTTTCCCATGCTCTGCCAAATTCAACGGAAATATTCCATTAGCCATTGAAACTAGGCTCGGTTTCCTCCACCATTGAAAGAACCTTCCGCTCACTTATTGTCGATGAATAGAGTTCGTATGTTTAGCATTTATCTTCGCTAAAACGGTGAAAGCCTGCTTCACATTAAAGGGTTTAGCTTTTAGACTCATGCTGGAAGATTCTCCGTGGACGGAATTTCGAAGCGAAAGACTCCTCTCAGAGTTGAATTTGGAAAAATGTTCGCAAATTAGACCATTTTATGGAATTAAGTTACACGAACGGTAATGGAAGCAAGCGTTATGTAAATATGAAGGAAGATTCCTGCTACATTCCGCCGTAACCACCCAGGAATTAAAGATGAATAACCTGCTGTGATGGAAGGCAGGTCATCCTATTGACAAGTTAAAGATACGGATTCGATTCCTGTAACGTCTCCATTTTTGTGATTGAAATGTACTTGATCTGTACTATCTAAACACAGTATAAAAAAAGGTTTTTTTGGAAATTCAGCTTTTCAATTATAGAAATAATTACAAAGCCGTCGCATCGATGAGTGAATATACCAAGATTATGTTTTATTGATATCGTAATTTATCAAAATTATTGTTTATCAAGACTTCTATAAAAGGTCATTATAACATAATGACCATTCTGCGAGGTTTACCCGAGTTAACCTCTCTTTCACATAATCCGAATTTAGATTGCCGAATGGAGCTGCTGTGAATTTATTATTTATTCTTAACTTCCTATATAAATTTTCCCAAGTATCTATCTTGTTCAGTACTCTAGGCTACTAAATATTTGTATGAGAGTTCCTTTCTCAATTATATTTTTTCCGTCTACTTTTTCTCATTATGAATTCAGATTGTCATGGTCAAGTCGGAAAAAATTTTGGGCTCGTGGCTAATTTCGAGGTTATTATTTGCGGAGAGCCTTAGTTCCCAGCGTTGCTCTCTGAATGAATGCCGTGCGTTCTACATCGTACGCATGTGTAATCCATCTCCCCCGCGATGGACTTTCTCCATCCTATTAATGAGGCCTCTGTCGTGAGCATCCCAAATAGCAGATGCGTATTCCACCGGACTTTCTCGGTGCTTTCATCAGCCGATCATGGAATGAAAAGCAGTCGCATTATAACGCGAAAATCCCGGCGTATTAATACTCACCAGCCCATTTTTCGCGCATTCGCTCAATTTCTCCGAATAATCTTCTTTGGAATACCGGTTCAAGTAGTTTCTGCCAAGTAGGTCGCAGGGACGTCAAAATTTCCCCGATCTGACAGATCGAAATTTACGATGGAATGCTTGAGATTCAAAATCGGAAATTATTTGCATTGCATTTTAGCGAAGCTCCACATTTAACGTTCATGCATTATTTAACGGAATACTCAATTACAGGCCGGAGAGCTCCATTTCGCATCAATTGGTTCGCTTGTAAAATTTCTATCCACTCTTCTCGTCCTCCCTTCCCATCGCGCTTTCTTTCTGTTCTCTAATATGGCACGATTGCGTTCTCAGCTATTTCCCCGAGAATCGCCGCCGCGGGTTATCTGAATTTCCCTCTCGCTGTCTTAAGATAGCTTTACCTCTATGCAAGAGCTATCTTCAAGTTCAACTTGCCATGCTTTTGTACTTTCAGTTCTCCGTAAGCTATCGTGGTTTAAGTCAGTGGAAGATAGCTTTGTCTAATTATTTTTAGAGACTCCCGCTTGTTTTGTTGTGGAAGTCACTGTGGAATCCACACACAAGTACGGGCAACATTTTCATTCATTTCTAGATTATTGAATTTTTTTATGATCTTAGTGTATTCATATATCTCATTTGATTGATGGAAACTTATCGTAGTAATATAAGCACTGCACAGTAAATCTGTGAAAAAATCGTTTCACCTAATCTTGCCTTGTTGATGAATTAGTAATATCTTATAGTATCTTCTATCCTTTTTTGCTATTTTGATATAAATACTGTAACTCTTAATTTAACTATTTTATCATTTAATAGAAAACTAGATATCTATTGCAGCTGGAAGTTTTCTGATATCAAACCCTAAAGCTTTCTTGCATCATCGTGATTGCTCTTTTAGAAGTAGGAAATTTGTGATATCATTACGAATACATGCATAGGCAATGTGAAGATTTTTTTATTCCAAGACTAAGATGTATAGTATAGGTGGCTACCACTGATGATTGTTGTCTTCAAATTAATTTATAAAAAAATTTCCAGAATAAATAATGCTTAGCAAACGCGCTCCGTCTGTCATAGACATCTCGGACTCTGTGACTGAGAATGTTTTGCCCTAACAAGAGATATCTAACGATAATGTCAGCTTCAATCTCCATGTGGCACTTCTGCTGCAAACGAAATCATCTGCATTGTAATTTCCTCCCTTCCGGGTGTCCTTTCGAATGATTAATTGTCCTTTAATTAGTGTCGCCGAAAAGCAGTTTCGAGGAACTGGTTTTCAAGGATCCAGTGACAAATGGAAAGGAGAATATGAAAGAGATTAGACATTGCGGATGTTGTGGTTCGAAGGAGGGGTGAAGGTAGCTCAGTAGTGGATTAAAATCATCTAACGCGAGGTGGAATGCATTGGAGCTCATTTCATGGTGGCTTAAACTCCACCTTTAGGATGACCTCTGTACTATTTTTTATGGCGGTACGCTTTCCTAGATAAACTTTACGATCTCCTTCTTTATGGTGGCCGGGGCCATAGGTTTATGTGAAAGCATTAGCTTCTTGCTATTTCGTAGTTTTTTATGGTTCTCTTAACAACAGATTTCGTAATGTCCACTCCTGTTAAGTTTATTATTTTAACTCTAGTTAGCATATTTTATGCTGGAAGAAATTGGGGGTTTAAATAATATTTTATCCATATTGTAGTCTTTAAATAAGCTATGTAGCATTATATTTGGTTGTAAAACGTCAGTGTAATAATAATAATAATTTATTTCAGCACAATACATTCATGTACACAGAGAAAATTCTGCTTTGAATAGGTGAAATGTCAAAGTTTTAGTCGAAACGACTACATTATATATGTATAAATGACATAAAAATAGATATTTTAGAGTTTCAAACTTTTTACATAGGGAATTTGAATATGACACTTATTAAGGATATTTACATTGCAAAACATCTTAAATCTATACCATTACATCATCACTAACGAATACCACTGATTGCTATATATTATATATCACAAGATATATCACTAACCAGTGTGTGTTCTTCCACTGAGTAATAACATTGTATTGAACAGGGGACGTTATACATTACATCACGAGCATATGAAAGCATATAAAAAGCCCACGTCATATGGAAACCTATGACTATGTTTTGCGTGTCTTTCTAGCTATATATTCGTTGTATCAAGAACGTCATAGGTAGGGAACCTTCATTCTTCGTAAGGCCACAATTAGCAATCGGTATCATCCATCAGTCCGCTCTTGGATCGCGTATAGCCTTCCTTCAAATAGTTAAGCATCAAAATTTCATATGGGAAATCAAATTAATTTTCTCAGCAACCTGCAAGAGAACATATTCCTTTTTTCTTTAGAGTTAGAGCAAGACTGGGAAAAAATATTCAAATACGGATCTTTGAAGGAAGTGACTAAAATGCCCTATGGAAAGCCCAGGAAGGCCATATGTGGTCCGAAGGCCGCTGGTGGCGTCTTAGGTAAAATCCGATCCGAAATGCGGCGTCATTATCGGTCTATTAAACTACGTTTATTTCTTAAAACGCTCACGGTTTGCAGTTAGCCCGCCCCAGCATCCGGTTCACGGCTGCTCGTGTAGTGAAAGTCTCACACATTTATATATATGGACCAAATCCGTTCGTTTGATCGCTCGCTGTCCTTAAACTTTTCACCGTTCACTTCCGCTTATCGATGCTGCGAAGGACTTGCTCTTTCTTTGCTCATTTTTGTACTCTTTGAAGTTTCGAGTCCACATTCCCGTTGGTTAACTTCGACGTTCCAAGGTTTGGAATCATTTCACTACGTGAAACGGTCTTGATTACTATTGCTCTGAATCTACGTAAACCGATTACAGTAACCATAGAAAAGTATTTTTTTTATTTTGGAAGTTTTTAAAATCGCTCGAGATGGTCTTGAAGGTTGATGTTGATACCTAAAATTACAAAATTCATTTTTTAAGTGTATAGAAATATTGATTGTATTTTATTTAAGCAAGGAAATTAGAAGGGAAAAAATGTATGCGGAAATTGCGTTTTTAATATTGCCAGCCATTGGAATAGTTCGAAATATTTAACATTCAGAATTATTTTATTGTTGTTGAAAGTTTATTTTTCTTTTATGCCAATTTATGTCGAATTATAGATCACATACTACTTCTTTTCTGGGCGGAGGGAGGAGAACCATCCCCTTCTTTGGCACGTTTTTAGATTTATTGTGGTATCGTCGCTAAAACTCTATTCCCTTGGACCCATCTTTATTGCTGTCTTTGATAAATCCGGCTCACATAGATAACTGACTTCATCCTTAATCCCATTAAATTTCCATTATCTGGATTCCTTTACGATTCCCTCGCATTTTACCACTATCATTTCTTCAGTAGCATTTCTATTTATCTATCTTCTCCTAGGGGCCGTGGATTACGTCAGATGTTCATTATTTGCGATCTGCCTACCCTATACTCAGCTTCTTCTGATAGAAAATTCTAAAAAAGGGAGTACTTCTTCTACAGAAAAAGATTTTATTGAAACGACCGGTTTCGGCGAATGATTACCATCTTTTGGTTGAAGTGCAAGCCAAAGCATGTCTTTTTAAACATTAAAAATAAGGTGGAGGGAAGGTGTAGCTGTGAGGGGATTGGATTCAATATGAAAAAGGGGGGATGGTCATAGAATGAAGCAGGTAGTGGGGTATGACGAGGAAACGTTCTAGTAAGAGGTAAGAGGGAGATATGGTTCTTCTATTTTACAGTTGAGTCGATACAGTAAGTTTTTTATCTGGATAAATATTTTCGTAATTTAAACCAAATCTAAAATTTTCCACAGCTTTTGATTCGTTAAAGTTTCCCAACTAAACATTACAGTGCTTTTTTATGGCCATTTTTTTGGAAATATTGCCCAGTTTTAAAGTAAGGGGTCTTTCAAATTTCTATTTGGAATATCATGATCGGAGTTGATGATCACTTCCTTATTTACAAAATCTTAAAGCTGCTAATGTCTTTATTGCGAGAGCCGCTGTTTAAATTATGGTGGGGTGATTAATACGTCATTAAAGGATTGGGCTTCTTTCGTGATTCAAGGGCGGTGATTCAGCGACATGATTTTAAATCAGAAAGGCATTACTAGGTTCACTTTTCCTTTTACTTACTTTTCGCCGACTTATCATGAAATGCGTTATAATGAGCGTCATAAAGATCATCTGTTTTTACATCACCAGTCAATACTTTTTTTTTCCTAGAACTGAGTCTCTCAGTATTGAAATTGCTACGAGATTCGTTGTTTCAGAGCAAGGGTTGCCAACCGTTTAGTGCCAATTACTTCACTTTTAGTTGAGGCGCGCCAAACAAAGTACAGTAATATTTCTTTAATTATGAGCGGAAACTAAAACAATCAACTTTTATAATTAACATCAATAATCAAGAATAATAATGATAAATTAAACAAGTAATTATTTATAAACTACAATAAACTTGCTTAGTAGCGGTAGGTTATGTATCTTTATGTTGTTTAGGTACGACTATTTCTGTATATGACAAAAAACGTAGATAAGAAATTAATTTTTAATCCCTGAATTAAATACGTCACTCAAAATTTTGTAATGCGCCTCTTTTGGTGGATGAACCATAGGTTGGCCATCCCTATTTTAGAGGAACCATTTTTCTTGGAATTGTGGAATTCCAAGGAATATTAATTCCGGAAAACCTAAGCAAACTCTGCTATAAAAATGTGATATGGACGTCTCACGCCGCCTCAAGTGTCACTGCCCTTTGACTTTTCATTTTCCACGCGTACGATATTTTAAAGGAGTGTGTGCCGTGGGCGGGGTCTCTTCCCTTCGTCTTTCTCTCTTCTCTTGGGTTTCCTCTTCTTAGAATCGACTCTAATTCTCGTGAGACAAAAAGACGCATACACCACCTTCATTCCCGCAGTTTACTCTCGTGAATCCTCGCCTTTGTTTCAATCTTTACTTGTATGACTTATATTTTACCGTCCATAGCGGCTTGACTTCCGTGCATCGATCTGCCCCTCCCTCTCCTATATTCGATTTTTCTCGATGCGATTGCTCGGTTTCTGTATTTATTTGCACCAAATCATTGCTTCAAACGTTGCTATCAATAAGGGGATACTCATACTAATATTGTTTCGTCTCCTTATGTTTCTGTTTTATTTTAAATTATTCTGAATCTGGGTTTTAAAAACAGACTTATGAATGTTATTTCATTAATCGATTTTGACTTGTAAGCAATTGGTAACAGAAATTTCAGGAGGTTGTCTAGAAGAAGGTGAAGATTTTCTAATTTTTGATACACTTTTTATCTGGAGATAATGTGATGAATATCAGAAAGAAATTTATTAAGTAAGGGATGAAGCGGGATTAGTTTCATTCATAAAAATACCTTTTTCACGTATATTTGGTCAATGTTTATGTATATTTTATTTTAATAATATTAAAATGATCGTTCTTCTTTGTGGATTGTATAATACGTGTATTTGTATCATATCCATACTTATTTTCACGCGAATGAACCATCTTCTTGCATATTTAAGACTGTCAATCATTGCTTTGTGACCAATGATTTTTACTATATAAACCCTTGTAGGTGTTGGTGTGCCTATGTTATGGTAAGGTAAGGACAAAAGATAATTACGTCTTTAGACGTAATTATGTTTTGATATCCTTGTTTCTATGAGTGAGTTAATGTATGTACGGACAAGAGTTTTAAATTGAATGCTATTTTATGATCAAAGTTGTTCTCAACTTTCTTTGGTAAAAAAATTAACTGTTTAATGAAACGGAATAAATTCATCACACTTGAAATTGGAAAAGGATTTAGCAGTAAAAAGGTTAAGCTGGGATATTTGGGCAACGGAAACACAAAGCGGTTCCCGGAACCAATATTGGCGGAGGGAAACTGTGAAATAAGGAAGATATTTTGGGTTTAGTATAGTGCCGCTCCACTCCAATAAAATAAAAAAGTTAAGGTCGCGCGTAATATCGTGCGATGGGTGCGGTGGAAGACGGAAGTTGGGATGGAGCATTTAATCGACTCTATCATTCAGCACTTCCTCACCTCCAAAAGTCATCGACCGCAGGGGTTGCCTGGAAAGGAGCGAATCGAAGGGGGTCGGGGGTGGGGATGGGCATAACGCACTCTCTCTCCACTTCTGTCGACTGCACCCCGTCCACAAGTCTCACGTGCACCAGAGCAAAAGCTAACAGACGCGCAGGCCTCGTCCTAGGCAGCGGATGAATTTAGTGCGGTTCTCCGACGTGGATTCCCCGTGGAATACGCGAGAGACGTCGATGGAAATGTTAAGGGATACGTAAAAAGAGTCTGCGGTGTGTTACCCTGTGGATGTCAAAAATGAGCATCAGGAGAAGGAGACGCAAGAAGATTGGAAGCTCTTAAGATGTGGGAGTGGGATAGACTAGAAAAAGTAAGTTGGTTCGGTTCATTAAAGTCTTTCCTCTATGTAGAATAAGATACTAGAGAGACTAGATTAGTTACTGGAAATGTTGCTACCTTGTGTCGATGAAAATGTTAACTTATACGCATTAAGGAGACCTGTATTCAGTGTTATCCTTTGGATGTAAAACTGAGCATCAGAAAAAGTATATCCAAGAAGATTGGAAGCTCTTAAGATGTGGGAGTAGGATAGACAAGAAAAAGTCGATTCGGGTCATGAAGGTTCTTCCTCGATGTAGATTAAGATACTAGAGAGACCAGATTAGTTGCCGGATAACCAAGAGGAATTGCAAAGATCAATGAAGAGAATCTGCGTGAAATCAGAAGTCTGAAACAAAATGGTAAAGCTCATGGAGGTTTTTTCAGGTTTGAACTGCAAGCTTTCTAGGAGTTGCTCAGAAAAGGAAAAGGTTGTGGTCGGTATGTGAAAGGTGTGTCCCGTATCGGGCGAAGTTGGTTGAAAGTGCACTATAGGTATGCGAAAAAAGATTGAATAGTGTTAGAAAGTGAAGTGTATCGTGATCGTAAAAATGGTTGATGAAAGAGTGCTATTATAGAACAGAATTCTGGGATGAAGGGGTTTGAGTAATATTTTTACAAAATAGTGTGCTGTTAATTTAAAAATAATCTTTGAATTGCGTAATAAAGACGAACCAGAAAGTCGTTTAGTTTACGATTCTCACTTTGACATAGCTTTCTGTATTCTCATCTGATTCTTGTGTTTAATTTTTATGCTTCGCGTTTTGAAGTTTAAATTTTTGTACGCATATTTATGTATTCAGTTTCAAATAGATCGCTGTATCCAAGTTTTGATTTTCGGTAAATTACCAGCGTTAAAATACCACCGGTCGAAATTATTATTCACCTTCAAAAACAATCATCATGAATAATTTATGAAATATTTATTTCTTAAGGTATATCAGGTTCCATGATTTAGGATGTGTTTATTATCTTAAAGGTGTAAGTCTATAGGTGAAGGTATTGTTTACAATGATTTCAAACGTGATTCATAATTTTGCTTCGGATGATTTTGGTGATCATTTTTGCCATATTAAAGGTCTCTGGTGAATGCCTTTTTTTGCCTCTCCATTTGTCCAGAATTATTAGAGTTCATGTACTTCTGAACTCATCGCGAGAAACCTCATTTCCACTCTAAATATTACGAAATTAATAAAGAGCTTGAGCGCAACATTTTGAATTGGTTCCTGATTTCCTTTGTTAGCACCCAAAGATTTAGATTCATTTTGGAACGTGGGTTGCTGTCGCGTGGTCCGTTCTTAATTTCATATTTTATTCAAAGAGTAGTTGGTTTTACGCGGCTATTCATACCGTTTTAAGCTTTTGTTTCTTGAAGGATTTATGGGGGAGAGCTATTCTTCATTTCTTGGAGGAGCTTCTCAAGTTGCTTAATACCTGTGAATAGAAGTTATAAATTTTGTAAGACTTTGACAATTCGCGGAAAACTTCTCCACAGGAAAGTTAGAGCTCATAAATAAATCCACGGATACAAGGTGTGGAAATCTCGAGCGACGCCTCTTCCAATTGTTGCGTCGGAGGTTTTGTTTTCGGGATTCACAACTTCGCATTGGGATGCGAACAATTCACGGGCAGTTCCGCTTTTTGGTAGATCTCAGTTTAGGTAATGATTTAAATACGATGCAGTTTGTTACGTAAAATCCACTTGTCCATTCGCAAATCGTTCACTGGCTGCTTGTTCATCTGTCGCTCGTTGGTTCATTCTCAGTTACTTTTAGGCGGTGAGGTGATCCTTGGAATCTTAAGCAGTCCCTTTTTATGGGGTCCTTACTCTTCCGTAGTGCTTGGGTAATGTGTCCATATTTCGTTATGTAATAACTTAACTAAGTATGCGAGCATTAGAAACCTTAGTCGGATTACAAAAACCATAACCTTAGAAAGATTACTATTCTAGAATTCAAAGTTATTTTATATTCCCTATAAAAAGTCATCATGAGAAAACGAGAAAATGCTAAGAAATGTAGTATGAGGCTGAGAACTTCGTGTTACTCATGTCTTTTTTATATCATTGTTGTATAGTTTGAATGAGTAATAGAGTAAACGAATATTTAAAATGGAAAAATTAAGCGGAATTTTGTTATGTAATTTTTATTTTCCAAATGTAGAGCGATCAGCCTTATTTTTAAAGTACGTTTCCTCTGGAATATCATTTATATTTTTTTTCTTTACGATCCTTTTATCGTGTTCGCCTTTTTATTTTAGCGAACTTTGCCCTGGTTGATGGCTGGAACGGAATATTGTCTATGTGTGTATGCATATATATTCTGTATAGCGATCAAAATTGGGTTTCATATATTGACTTGTTTTTCTATGTCGTTTAGCACTCATTACGGTTATTCTGGAGTGACATAATGGGTGATAGTTTTCATTTCATATATTATCTAAAGTTCTGTTTCTTGTTGCAAATTTTTAGCGATATCTGTTTTGAGATAGGTTATCTTATTCCAAGTCTGAGTAACATGATTTAGATCGGCCTTTGATGTGCCGATCTATTCAAAGAAAATCTTTGTACCTTTCACGTTATAGTACTCAGTTAATCTTGAATAAATTACTTTTAATCTAGTCTTACTCTCCATTTGAGATTGCGTCAGTTCAAGTATTATGTTACACATGTAAGAATGATTTGTCTATTTCTTTTGCTGCCCTTTCATTAGAGTAGTTGAGTTTCTGTAACGTATTTTTACACAAAGCTGTTTCATAGCCATTTGTTTCTTTCGAAGTAATTATATTTTTATGATGGTCGTGTTATTTGTTATTTTTGTACTCACAATTTGTTGCGCGATGGACATTATGCAAACGGTACATAGCCACCAAATTCTATTTTCCATTTCTACATTTTCTGAAAAGCGATTTCAAGCCGTTAGTGGAGAAATAATCCACCAAAAACCTGATAGAAAGGTGAGATGAATGACTTTCACGAACAACGTTATAAATAAATGTGTAATAGTCCATTTTTTCAAATGACAATGTTTTAGTTGCTGTAATCTTCGTGTTGATTATAAATTGTTGTTGATGTTAGCTTTCAACCGTGATAACATGGGACTTCCCAGTCTTTCGTAGTGTTATCATGTACGAAGAACGGCACTTCGACCATTGCATCTGTGTCATCCAGGTCAGGCACTCCATATAATTTGATATACAGCCGTTGTATGTCTGCAACAGGCAACTCCGGTCTCAGAAATAGATTAATCGAGCCAGGAATTCTGAAGCATTCGCTTCGCCAAGCGACTCGTAGCAGTTTTTACAGGCATGAGCAGTATTATTTTTTTCCAATATCCGAAATCTTTGCTCTGCTTACGTAATTCGTAAGTGGGCCTGAAAAAGAGGAGATTCCTGTGCATCCGTCCATTCGATTTACATTCGCCGTATCGCATTCCCTCCATTCATTAATACTATCTGTTCATCTGCTGCCTTAAGAGGCGACGCCTCCCTCAATAACGCATCTCACGCTCTGCTCACTTTCTTCCTCGTTTCATCGCACAATCTCCGCATTCACTTCTCCGGCCATTTGCATCCGCTTTCCTTTTCGGGACATATTCTTCCCGATGGCTCTCTCGTGTTCGCGCCTCTCCAAAGACAAACATTTCGCTCTTCTGCAGACTCATCGGCGCTCCCAACGGAGACTAGAGTACGGGGAACCGTTCTTCGGATAGCTCACTTTCAGTTTGCACTCGGGTATTTGTGGACGCGTGTACGATGCGTTCGATGCACGAAAATGGGAAACGCAAGCCTTGTGCCGATGACTGCTCATTATCGCGGTGATTTAAGTAAAGGTTTGTGTTTATCTTGCCTTTACGTCGTCCTCGATGGCGTAGGGGTTTGCTTGATACCAACTCCGGGGTCTCTGGTTTGAATCCTGGTTAGCACATGAACGGTTTTGTTTATGGATAAAAAATGTTGTTTGTAAGAGTGAATTCTTAAGATCAAAATTCGCCTAACAAGGTCGTCATTATTGTTATCTGTCTGGTAACTTTTTATTATTATTGGCTTCTCGGAGTTTTGTTTTCTTTTTTGTTTCTCTCTCTGTTTTCTTCAAAATTATCATTACATAAATTCAATCATATAAATATACATCTGCGTGTATATATAAGGAAGAAGAAAATATTATCATTACTATATGGGAATATTCAACGGAAAATATGTAATTATTACTTATCTCAAAATTTCCGGATACTAGCAGCATCGATAGTAAAAAAAGTTTTTATAAATACTCGTAATAAGATGTCTCTTGATATATTCAACCATGCTGTATGATACACAAAAAGAAGTCGTAGTTAACCTTGTGCAGTGGAAGTTCAGTCATCAAAGCTGTGAGTTACTCCTTTAGCCTATTAGTTTTACTAAAAAAGTAGTAAAAGATACGAATAAAGAAGGTTAACCTTCTTTCCTTTATTATTGCTAGTTGTAGAGCCTGATCGAAGTAATACAACAAGAAGATTGGCTCTTGCGGATTGTTTTGTGAAATAAATAAGACCTCAAATAGGAAGTGATTTTAGAAGTAGCTCTTATGTAAATAATGTTTTGATTTCCTAAGTGGTTTTAGCTCGTTAATTCTCATTTAAATATTCAAACTCCAGTGTATAACTAATGTCTGAATTTCACTTCCTTCCAAGATTTTTATCTACCCTTTCTTAGCCGCACGCTTTAGCGAATAGTCAAGAGTTGACCGTTCGTTTTCATCTGCTCGTTGGGGAGTGTGAATTTCTCCATGACCGTACTTAGATATCTTCTCTCGATATCTTCGTGTTATAAGCTATCATTCTTTCGATTAGATTGCTGTGGAAGATGGGAAAGAATACGCATGTATGCGTATTCATGCAATCCCTGCAAAATTTGCCAAGTTGGTCAACCATGCTTCCATTCATGCGTTTCTGTGAAGTCTCGTATCTCACTTTCTTTCATTCCCCATCCATTAAATTCCTCTTTTGAAATTCATTTGCATATTTACTTACAGAAACTAGATGAACCTGGAAAACTTGAAATATTGGAAAATATTTTTTGGAGACACAGAAGATTAAACTTATGAAAGTTAATGTCGTAGATTATAATGTCTCCTCCCTTTAATATCCCTTAATATCTCTTAAATATGTTTTATACCATCTTTCACTTACTTATTACTAATACATATTCACTTACTTACTTGTTAGGATCAAAAGTTAACTCCTTTGAAAGTTAGCGTAGAGTGTAACAGAGAAGTAGACCAGAGGCTGAGATTCATTGGAACAGCGAAGTAGAAAACCCGAAAAACTGTCTGCGTTGTCCGGAATTTAACGGCGCGACTTTTGGAGGGTTCTGTTAAGAAGATCTGTTAGGTAGTATCTCAGTCGTATGACCATGTTCCATTAGGTGCTCACAGCTGCCCCATAGTAATGTAAGTATTTCTACATTTCATCAGTAAGTGAAGATTCATTCAATCCATCAATACCATTGGCTCTTCAATCGGGAATTCTTCATGTTTACCTGTCAACGCGCACTTCCTCAAGATATAAAAATCGTCGCAAAAATGAAAGAAAGTATCGATCGGAGAAAGGAAAAGCTCTCGTCCTTGAATCTCGGCCAATTTTCTAACTTGACCGCGTTTCCCCGCTGCCAAAAGTAAACGTTTAAACGCGAGTTGGCCAACTTATTAAATTACCCTCCCCATTCCACCTCATTAAAACCATCTTCTCCCCATACCCTTTGAAAACGGACGTTTCGTCGACACCCTATTCGATCTCCCCGTGTGATCTAGCGGCGGCCATCTTTGTTGCATTAGCGCGTCTCTATTTGCTTTTGTTTTCTCTCCCCACGGCCCCACGGAAACGTGGGCTCGGGAGGCGATCTGTTGACCTAAAAAATTAGCGCCGGAGTTTTTTTTTAAGTCAGAGTAGTTGCGTTGCCGGACCGCGGAAGGAGGGCGTCGCTCATCTTTCACCGCTCCCACACCCCTCTGCACCTCCACACCACTGCGCACTCACGGAAAAGCGCCGCTCCAGGGCGCCTTTCGGCCTTCGCAGCGAAGGTTCATTGCTTCGCTCTTTTTTGTTCCTTTTTCGGGGTTTTTAAATGCCCCCGCAGTCGGGTTTCGGATCCAAAATTGTACGTCAGACCCAGTCGACCATGTGCAAATGAAACGCCGTAAATAAACCGCAAGGTTATTTCCAGAAATTCGCAAAATAATTCAACCTTTTATGGACCTCATTCTCGTTTTCAGGAATAAAATTGATTAATTTATTTAAATAAATGCAAAAACAGCATATGGCTTTTACCGAGGATACAATAGCAGATAAAAAAGTATGAAAATCAACAGGAACAATCAATTTACTTCTTAATCACGAAGAAAAACAGGAGAAGAAAGAAAGCGTGTTCCTTCTAAGAAATGTAAATTGCGATGGATTAAATCTAAAATTAAAGAAGGCTGTTCTGACTATGATAATGTTGCTTCAAAGTAAGAGTGGGCATAGAAAACGAAGAGAATCTCATTAATTTTATTAGAAATAGGTTTGGTCCTCAGGAGCCATAGCGGTCCATTTAAGGTTGAGCCATTTACACTACCCTTAATTCTTCATATATCTTTGAGACTTGTATATGAAGCCCCTGTAGGCAGTCACAGTCTCAGAGGGTTGATCAGAATTACATCTTCATTACTAAATTGATTATCGCTTCCCATCTAAATGTATACCATTGCTTCAAACAGTAATTTATTAAATCCTAATACCTGTCTATAAGCAAAGTAGTTGGAGATGATAAAATAGAGAATGATTTTTAAAATATCAGATGTATCCGTGTCCAAATCCAGTTTCCTTTATATATTATCCTAAAGTACAGATATAGAGTCTGGTAGTGGAGAAGAACATGAATGGACGCATTTTAAATACGTTATAAATATAAAACAGTAAATAATTTGTCATTCGTTATATTTTTAATTCATTTCCACCAATATATCAAATGCTATCCCTATAATAATACCTGCGGCATACCTTTCTCCGCTCTTTTAATTCTGTTAATTTGAAACAGTAATCAGTATATTTGATAACGAAAAAATGTTTTACAGCAATTGTCATTGTTAGTATTTTTTGGTGTAACCCGCTGTGACATTTTACCATTTTTGGTCGCTTACGACGAATGTAAAAATGGAGAAAAGATTCTGCCGTGCGTGCCCAGCCTTTTTACACATATTCACTGGAGGACTTGACGTCGATGTTTCTCGTATTTAAGGAGAGAAAACAGTCTAATATTCCTCGCGGAAATTTCGATATCTGCCGAATCGCGTCATGCGAAACGCCTGAATCTGCATGCCGAATGTGCAAACACGGTCATAAAATTGCGTTCCGTCATCATCGCCGCTGTTTACCGGGCATTATCTCCTCTCTTTTTGTTAACACTAGAGAGCGCCTCTATTCTCCTCGTCAAGGAACTGGCATACGAGATAAATAATTCATTGTCATGGCAAGTCGGCTCCTGAACGCGCTACTTACTCCACCGCCTTCACGCACTTTCTGATGCTTTTAAATGTAGGGGTTCTCGAAATCATTTCGAGCCCCGCACTCTCCGCTTATAAAATCTATTTTTTCTGCCTCTCCCGCCATTAAGCCGTGATTTGCGACCTGTCCGAAGCCCTCTTTAGTTCTATCCGTGCCCTTCTATTAGTTCGCATTTGTTACGGAAATTAACGATGCTCTGTCCGCTCTCACGAACTGAAAGCTGCATCTGATGCTTTTAATTGGAGGTAGACTGAGAATTCGCTCGTAATACTTGTAAGATTTGTATGAAAATTGTGCCTAATTATGACGATCTTTCATCTTCCCGAGAGATGCTAAATATATCCTTTTGATTAAACTTGTAGAAATCGCGTGTGTTTTGGGAGAGTTTGATGCCCTCATTTATGCACTCTTTCTTTTATTCATTATCTCCGATCTAGATTTTGCATGGTAGTCTTATGGATATCACTTGCTAAACATAATAATTCAAAGTGGCTTCTATCCTGAGAACATTTCCTGTTCACGTTCTTTCGTTTCGAATTCGTAGATGTCAACTTCTTTGTCAACAAGGAACGAAAGAAATGGCTTTGAATAGGGAATATTGAGGCACATAAGCCTACTGAAGGTTATAACACTTTTGTGTACTTCTTTGCCATCTGCATTTTGTCAAACTTGTCGGAAAATTTGGGGTTTCCTCGTCCGATGTCCCAATATAAGTTTTATTGGAATTTTCTCGAGCACTGTCATGATTATTATGGCATATTATGTGTATGAATCGGCAGATAAATTCATCGTCTGCGTCCTTGAACTTATCGTTCAGTCTCAGGTTACATACAATTTTATTTTGGGTTTACTTATCTGGGTTAGAGTTAATCAGCTAAATTTCATGTCATTCATAAGTGGCATTTTTTGCTCCCTACGAACTATAATTTTTTGATTGTATAACAGGTATTTTCGTCTTCATGCTCGATTTGTGTAATAAAAACCTTATTGGAGGTATGTTAGTTTTTTCATACCGGTTAACGACTCCTGTTCAATCTTCATGATTAAGTTCTTCGAGATGTATGTACTGACATTCGTTATCTTTTTTTACCCATATGAAATCATTTATATTTCATATCGTCTTTTTCCTCTGGAATTCTAATGATAAACCAATTTCTGGAATAAAAATCCAGAATTAGTATGCTATGAATAAGTTTTCTGAGATAAGAACTGCACTGGGTATGGATATCCCGTTTGGGCTTTTTACGCATTTCGTCGAATCAATGGCGCTGATAGTTGCATTACTCGTGAATTTATCGTGCGCCACAGCACCGTCATTGCTTTTAGGAATGCCTTCGTCAACGAACTCGATATTATCGCGCACGTCTCAGCTATTTGTCGCTAAAGTATTGTTTCTCCGAAAATGCCGCGTTAACGCTTAATAAAATAGGTTTCATTAGAAAGATCTTTTTGTTGCTTTCCGCCTTAATCCAAGCTTGTAGTTGTTAGTAATTAATTAGTTAATAATTAATAGTACATTACAGTCTTCAGGAAGGAGAATAGGATAAAAAAGCTCCAAACATTATCATTTTTACCTAATTTTTGGTGGTCTTGGAAAGGAAATTCAGTATAACCAAAGGGATCTATAACTGCAATAAGCATGACGTCGGCTTTTCTGTTTTGGTATTTTGCTATCGTTTAAGGCTCTAGATGCTGTGACGCAATTTCAGATACAACCTCTCAAGGATCTCTCGCTGTTTTCGAAATAAATATATCGACTTTTGAGACAAGTCACGAAAGCAAACGTTGACGTTTTATTGCAAGGATGTCTCATGTTAATGCGACTGAATTCGAAGCCACACTATACTCGTAGATTCCAGTCCAGTGTTTTTTCTACTTATATGTCCTAGTCTCGGACTTCGGCTGCCACTCGCATTCCTCGTTTTCCAAAGGAACTTTTTCCATGCATTATATTTGGGGATGTGCACCATTTTTTGCTGTTATATTGTTGACTGCAAAAGCCAGAATCTCAGAATCTCTGTTTCCGCTGATGATTTCTAAGAATACGAAGTTTTCACAATGGCTTTCTTTCGTTCTTCTTCGAGAAAGTCATTTGACAGAAAAGGTTGCTTCCCTCTCTATGTAAATATTCGAGAGAAATTCAAATTTGTAATAGAGCAAGGAAGGAATCGCTATGCACTTGGTTTATTTTTAAGTCTCTTGTCAGAGGCTTTTAAATTTTAAAGACAATCTCTCCGAGATAATCGAAGAAGGTTGGCATACTTTCGTTCGTTTTCCATTTAAATTTAAAAAAATATGAACGCCTGGAGCGATAGCTCAAGCGCTTGCTCATAGCTCATATCTGACATCACCAGTACCCCATTTTATAAAACCTAGCCAAGCTGCCTCCTTAATCGCGAAAAAGTTTCTTGACAACGGAGCAGCATATGTTGAATTAAAAATCACTTCTTGATCTCGTTTCCTTAAACCCACGTGTATCCACTGTAGCTATTTGGTTGATTATGTGTTTCAGTTGCGATTTTAGATTAATTATAGAAGTGCTTCCATTAATCCTGGTCGTGTTCATTTATATATATTTTTAGCTACATTTTTCATTGAGGATTTATTTTCATACGTGAATAACCCGTAAGATATTATTGATACTGCACTATATACACGGTTCCTCAACGCAAGAGCTTATATTTAATATGTATTGTTATATATTTATTAATTCATAGAGAAATACTAGATTTCTGAAGGCGCATGCTCAAAATTTTCTTGAGCCTCATTCATAACGCTGGTATTCGTGCCGACTAATATGTAGTAGACAATATTAGAAAAAAATAATGCTAAATATTTGTTTCATCATATTGACTTGAAATGAGAACTTGAGCATCGGTCGAACATATTTGGTCTTACGATCAATTCTTTAACTTTCTGTTTAAGTTACGAGAATGAATAGTCATTTTCTTTTGCGCTTGGTTGCACACTCCTTCCTCGCAATCTCCGCCTTTTTCCGAAGCGAGAATTGGGACTAGCGATTCAATTCAGCGATCGTAGCAAATTCAAAACGTTCCCTTTGCGTGTGGCCTTTTCTTTCGAGCTCGGCATTAAATCATTTACACTTCGTTTGTTCTGGAAAGTAATTTTGGACAAAAAATAGTATCGTACCTCGTGATCTATCTCTATTAGCCACTCCGAGGAAGAGTTTATTATGTCTTGAAATGTAGTTCTTTTGAACCCTCTCGGTTACGCAAATTGAGCCGTCCCGGGCTCGAATCCTTTTCAGGGGATGGAAGTTTGCATGTCTTCTTGCGTGTTTGCCCGGGTTAATTGTGGCCTTCAAGGTATAATTTTCGCTGTAATCAAGATGTAAATAAAGATATGATAATTAAGTTTCAGAAATTGATTAATGGTCGCAATGGTTTCGCAGGATACACTTATTATGTGAGCAGTACTTCATCGTGTCAACCATGGATAGTGATAAGATTTAGGAGCAGTCACTTGAGCGTTCTTCCTTTCAATAAGCCCATGCGCGTCAAAAAATACTATTCATATTCACTATTTTACTTTAGGACTAGCTTTTCATTTTTATTAAATGTAGATCGGTAATAAATTTCTATATTCGTCTTTAAAATTGGGTTTAGGAGCTTAAAGTCAAAATTAAATTCAGGTATGTAGTCACCTAATTTTGAAGTTTAGCTTCAATTCACATCTAAATTAAAATGTATACCCTACAGGCCACAGATCGGAATGTGACAATGCCTATATCCCTTCGTCTTATAATAATAATAATAATAATAATAATAATAATAATAAATCGTCTTTATTTGGGCGAGATTGAGACTTAAAAGTCTCTTCTTCCATCTAACCCATCGTCATTAATTATGAAATTAGAAGAAGAAAAAATTAGAAGAAGAAAAAATTAGAAGAATTGTGGATATAAAAACCTAAGAGATTCTTAGGAAAAAAAAAATCCACTGCAGGAAAACACCCACAAGGAAGGGGGGTGTGAAAAACCTGCGCAAACCTACCGATAGTGTTATACGTCTTCCAAGAACAAACTATCTCTCAATTTATTGCGGATATCAAGCACAAGTTTTTATCTTACTTCCTCTAACGATTTCTTTCTGCATCATGATGCCTTTGGATGAGGTTTAACGATTCATCCTCACAATTCTTTACAAAAAATATCCCATATCCGTGAACTTTTCTCTAATTCTCCTTTAGAATGCATACCAGCAGCATCCCACACTCCGTAGGTGTACTCAAGATGAGGTCAAGGCGTAGAAAAAGATCCGATGAAAACAGTTTGATATCGAACTGCTTCATTGATACACCATCACCATCATACAAAACAATTTATTGTAACAAAATACTATATAAATATGATGAATAATGATAAATATTATTGTTAAAAGTGGTTTTGCTACAATAATTTGTTTTGTATGATCTGCACACTATTGCATCCCACCCACCAATCCCACATTGCAACCCACTTATACTGTCTTTCGATTTTTGTAAAATGGCCTCGAGCTGTGGAAAGAAGCGGCACGTTTGGGAAGGAAAAGGTAACTACTGGAGCGCAAACATTCTCGATAGCCGCATTCGACCGACTTTGTCTTCTTCACGAAGTTAGCAGACTGGTCTCGCTCGAATAATTTTCCGCGCGACGCGCCTCGAATGAAGCTCACGATATATATATTATTTTCCGTCCTCAAAGGGACGTACTCGGTGCACTCGGAAGACAAACTTGTTTACTCGTCGTCTCGGCCACGCGTTCGCCGCGGAAAGACAGTCCAAATAATCGTCATTGGATTCCATTTTTCATGTCCATCTAAGGAGGAGAGACACTGGTGGGATGTGACGCAACTCGTTACGTAGGAAAGGGGCAGGTTCGGTTGTAGGGCGCGCTGTTGACACTCTGAAGGTCATCCCAACACTATCTCCCCTCGGTTTATCGCGGTTTTTATGAAAGAAAGCACTTCGCCGGGGACTTCTCCATTTGAGGAGATGTCGCTGAAAATTAGAGGCGAGCCTTCGAATCTTTTCTGCATATGCTATTTTCCGATGGCCATTTCCGGCATTCCGGTGATTGTCTCGCTACGAATGCGTTTCGTCCGGAAGAATTCTCAGCGGGTGTGAATAGTTTTTGACGACATTCTTCTTTCATGTTATTTTCAAAAAGAGGTTCGCCATTTTAGGTAATTTCGCGCATGGGTACTCACCGGGAATCGAACTTGGGACCGCTTTTACCGAAGCCGAAAGCACTCCCCACTTGTCTATCCGGAAGCCATACCTTCTTCTTTGGGTGACAGGTGGAAATATAGCCGAATACTTCCTAAATATTTCCTACTTATTCCAGTCAAATTATGTAAAGTATGAAAGGTGTCTTTGCTGGTAAATAAATACGCCTGGAAAATTCCCAAGAAAAAATGGACGCGAAAAAAGTCTGACCGGGACTCGAAGCCGGATCTTCCACTGCCAGTAGGTTGGTCTATCCATTGAGCTATTCGGCCAGAATATTCCGTTCCTCCTAAGGGATGGAGCAAATCAATCAAACCATTCCTGCAGTTTCCGTAGGATGCATATTTATGGTAACTAGTTTTGTCTAAGGTTTAGGCATCAGCAGGCAATGTGCGTATTTATGAAGAAGGGAGGGCTGGGAACCCGGGAGGAGAGAATTCGTTATTGGAACAATACAGAGGATTAAAGAGGCGAGTCCCTTCTTCCTTAAATACCCACGTAACCGACGATATATTAGGAAAAAGGGCTATAGATGTCTTCGCACCTCAAGGCGTGGGCCTAGGAAAGTTCCCAAGTCTGACAGCACCAGAGCTTGAACCCGGATCTCTCATTTTTGCGTCGGTTTCTGTAACCAATAAGCTATTCGGCCGCAAATACGTTGTTCGATGACGTTTAAACCTTAGACAAAATTAGCTTCCTTATATGTATATATTCTGTGGAAGTTACGAGGTTTGTTTTTATTCTTCCAGTATGGTGCCTTTCCACAAGTTTGAGCTTGGGCACATCTGATTTATATTGCAAACTTACCAATTTCGTATTATAGGAATCAGATTATTTATTCGGAGAATATTCAGAAATAACGGAAAAACATTCAGTAGAGTTCGAAAAATATTTTATTCGCCATCTTAACAGAAAAACACTTCGTAGTTGCCACGATATATATTTCTGTCAACCTGTTTCGTCAACATGTTGACATAATCAAAATTCTATTTCAAAATATCCTATCAGAAACTAAATAGGTGATTCGGACTAGATTTTTGAAGCCCACGATGCATATTCTCTATAAACTCCTACTACATGTGAATTCACTGATGTGAAGTTAGCTATTTAAGTGAATATTGAGCTCAGGAGTGATATGTGGTCTCCAAGGATTTCGCATGAAAGTTGACGGCATTTCACAAGGATGAGAGAAAGCTGCTGTAATTTTGGGCAAATACAAGCTATCCCATAAGGAGATTTTGATTTCCATAAATTTTACTCTGGATGTCCAAGAAAGTAATCGTTGAGTAAAAATTAGAAAGTTTGCGAGGATTATAACTCGTGTCCAGCTTAAGGAATTTGCTTTCGTGTCTTATCTATGAGCTTCTTGTTTTGTGTCGTTCATCCTTGGTCAGGAGAAGTAAGATTAATCGTTTTTGTTTCGTCAATTTTTGGGTAACAGCCGGTGCGGGGTAGACCAATAGAATATGAATTTATATATGTGAGTTATATTTTAGAGCCAGAAGTAAATCTATGCAATAAAAACCTCCCCAGCCTCTATGTTCTGTGTAAAAGACAAGGCTACGAAGCGCAATGCTCATTCATCAACTTTTTTCTGATAGAATATTTCAATTGAGAGAATTGCCCTATCAAATTTAAGTGGAAGCGTTATGAGATCACAATCGGAAATTACGCCGGGCCCTTTCCGTTTTTGAATCACTACAGTTTCGTCAAGATCATTGTCGTCAGCGTAATAACCCAAATAATGGAGGTAGCATTTCATATTCCGTTTTTGAGATAATTTTCCCTATCGTTGGGCGGTTCGCATTCTAAAATTACCGATGAATAGTTTCTTTTCGGAATGAACTCTTCCACTGCGGATGGGCGGACCTATCGGCCCAGCTACATTGTACGAAAACTGCGGAGGGATATATCGGGAGGAATCGGAGATTTTCAACATTATACTCAGGGAGAAAATGAAGCATTTTATAATTAATGTTGTACCTATGAATATATTATACCGTTAAGAAAAATTCAAGATTATGAAACATAAATGTAAATGGTAATTTTTTTCCGTAGTTGATCATTTTTAGTTGAAAATATCCGTATTTTTTGGATGTACAGAAATTTTGGTCTGCAGTAAAATGGCTTAGTATTGATACATCCTGAATGGAAAATGTTTACGGTAAAGTTATGTATTAGGACGTATGCATGGAATGAATATCATTTAAGTCAGAGAGAGCTTTCCGGTATGTGTGCACCAAAACTTTATGATCTCATTGTTAAGAATGTGTTACACGCTAGGACACGAAACTTTTTATGATATTTCTTAGAGGTGAGCGCTATGGAAACAGGCCGCTGAAAGATATCCCCTTGCGAAACTATTGAAAAGTTATTCATAGAATATACAGAAACTTCCGTTTAATTTTCCGTCTTGGTAGATTGATAAAATATGTAGAGACTAGTAAAAGATTGTCGTGGTAGCTCAATTGGCTAAAGTAATTGCCTAGCTTCGGGTCATGTTTACGGCAGAATTTTCTCTATTTTATTACTCTAAATTCAAAGCATGTGAACTATACGTTTCTCATCGCTTATTTATTCATGCATATTGTGTTTATATGCAGGTCTTTAAGTTTGGATTTGTAACGAAAGGCTCATTCTGTCGCATTGTCATCCCTATATTACTGCAAGCCAAGAACTCGAAACAGATGTGTTGTAATAGTCGAGATATCCATAGCAGCTCGTCTCGTGGCTCGTCGTGTGACAATCCGGAGGAGGGGATTTGATAGCATTTCGGTATAATCGGCTGTTTTCGTCAGTGGGTGTGTCCTCTTGGGCAATGGACTCATCCGGCGCGAAGTGAAGGGGAAGCCATATGGCGCTCGGAGTACCTCTTCCGCCCTCGGATCTGCATCCGCCCTCGGGCCCCGCGCCCCTTTCGCCCCTTCCGCCGCCAATTCAAGCGATTCAATTGACTTCCACTCATTTTTCGCCCCCGAAAAAGTGCATGTGTTAACATGAGCGCCGTTGCGGAAGGCGTTTCTCCAGCAGCCGATGTTTATTCCAGGGACTAAACCATGACCCACAAATTTTTAACGGGTGAAATTTCAGATTGGATAACTTTTTGTGCGTATTCCCGTCGCCATGGAGTTTAGCATTCTTACGTGATAATCGAGTCCCTCTGTCCCCATCCTCCCCACACCTTGGGCTCCTTTAGGAAAAACAACATTACGAAATGGCGGTGTTTGCGTCCTTGTGGACTTACATCCAAGCCGCTGGATAATTTTATTGGAGTAACACGTGTAACAAGACCGTCTCTGTTAGCCTTCCTTTTTTGTCGTGTCTCTGCACAGATTTTACGATTATGCGATTGTTTTTTGTAAACGGTTTAAAAAAACTATAACAATCTACTTTGTAAAAGTAGATTTTTTAGTGTGCTTTTTTCACTTTCTTTTAAATTTGACTTATTATTCTCGATTGCCTGAATAATAAACGCTTTATTATTATGTATCCTGGAGTCTGGAAAGCTCTACCCTGGTGAGCCATTATACGAGCTAGCTATTCATCAGAGGTGGTTTGGTAGTTAAGCGAACGATTTGGTTTTTCGGCTGAATCCTAATTTTCTGAAGCATCATTAGAATTTATTTATTGAACCTTTCTCTTCCAATTTTCTTTTAAATTATTGATATTGGGCTCCATTATAAAATTTTACCGCTAAAACGTTTATTATTAATTATTAATTAATAATTTACGATCGATGTAATTAAATCTTTTGCTCCTCAAATAACAGACTGCTTTGGGTCCTATATTTATCGTAGGATTCAGACATTTTATCTTCTTTCCTTTTCTGATATTTATCTGTCATACTTCCGTAGACTGTTGTAAATTGTCGTTTCGCTGTTGAATAAAGTGTTAAAGAAAATATTTCCAGGTTAAATAATTGAGAGCTGAACATTTAGAACTCCGTACCTGAGTGTAAAATGCCATTGCGGAGGAATGAAAGAGCAGAATTGCGTCTTTTAATCGCGAGATTTTACGATAGGCTATATGAGTAATTTGAGCCCCTTTAGGCTAATCTACATCTTTTTGATTACCCCTGCTCTCTGAGGCTCCACTTTATCCGAGTCAAGGCGTTTAATAGCCCTCCATCGTGTTCCCGAGCAAAAAGCCGTACTTTGGCCCTTGCAATTAGTTTCCCTCAATTCATCAGATTAAAGCCGTCTTCCCCACGAAAGAGCCAATTCTATCATTCGTACGGCTTCCGCTCACAATCACTTTCGCTCGACGAGAAGTGGAGATCTTTCTTCTCAATCCTGAGGAAATTTATCGTATGGGCTCTTCTACAGAGGTCGAGTTCTTTCTCCAAGGTGCATTTTATGTAGATTACGGTTGTAATTCTCTTAGAGACAATATACTGATGATTTTTTTAAATATTAGTATAGTGGAATTGAAAGCTTATGGCCCCTAACTGCATACTATATAAGCGTATATCATCAGTATAACAGAGTCTCTGTTTCTCTAACTTTCGAACATAAATTGTGATACATTGTATTCACTAGATGACCAAAACCCGCCAGTATATCTAAAAGGTTTACTAGAAAATAGCTCCTGTCCAAGGGCCATAAGCTTTCAATTTCACTATATCTTACTTAATCTAATTAGAACTGTAAAATTTTCACCCTTAACAGAATTGCAATTTTCTGGCTCTTCGGTAGACAAGTGGGTATTGCATTCAATATTGGTGAAAGTCTCTGGTTCGTTTCCTGGTGGGAGCCCATGTATACAAATTGACGTGACCTTATAAGACTATTACTATTAATCGTAATGCTTTTGAGTGATAATCTCGCTTGATAATTCATAGGCAAATGTTGGTAGATACCCTAGGCGTAGGGATAACTATAAAGCCCAAAGGAGATATTAATCACCTTAAAAAACAACAAAACGTCCTTCTTTGGGCACGCATAACGTTGTCCCTCAGCAATTGGCTAGTGTACCTAATATTAAATCCGTCTCTTTTACAATTTTACTGTATTCATTTGGTTTAAACCACGCGAGGTTGAAGTAGCTTGTATTCGATAATCGGACAGAATAGGGTTCCTTTATTCTGAGATGTTCTTATCTCTATGCCAAAAGAGGTTATTATCATATCTACCAAACTCTAAACTTGAGGAATTTCTGGATCATTGAAATAATTGCTCAACGCGCTAACAATAATTACTGCAGTATCTGCAATACGCCTTTGGACTTGGCAGCTTTTTCTTACGCCGGCTTTGTATTCTGTGGGTAGGCAAATATCGATTTTGAACGTAGATAAATCGCGCGATAGTTAAATATGGCAGGAGGAAATGAGCAAGGATGCCGTAGGAATCCAAGAAGTAATTATGTCATCTTTCAGCTATCGGAAGCTATCCTTCGTCATTCCTTTTGAGCTACCTGTTCATTTCTTCCTCCCCTTTCTCCTCCTCTTCCTTTTCGACGGATTCGGAATGCGGTGCGTAGGAAGACTCCCAATGAATGTCATCGCTTTTTAAGGAATGTCTCTCTTGTGCGCTATCTCAACAACATTTGCCGCGCCTTCTCCGATCGTTATTTGCTTTAGTTTATTTTCCTGCCTTTAAAAGGCGAGCCGGAGTTGGAGTCTATGATGTACGAAGTTCGAATCGAGCCTCGAGACCTGATCCATTCGTGGATATTCTACGATTTTGCTCGGAGCTTCATGGCACCCACGTATGAATCTGTTAAGAGGATGGAGATATGTGAAATTTTTGTTTTCACTCTTGTCGAATCGCTTTCATTCAGAAATGAAACCGAGAACTACGTTGCCATCGCAGGTTACTATTTGCTCGCACACGGGTCCATTTGTATTGCCGATATGAAAATGTCTCCTGCTAATATATAGGAGGAAATATAATTTCCTATAACAGAATTGATATGCTGAAATATTAAAGCAAGATAGATCGATTGGTTGAGGCAGCCGCTCGGCAATATCCTCGTTCGGTCCCTGGCCTTTTCAAACGGTTTAATTCCCCTTTTCGCTGGTAATTATCCTAGCTACATTCCTTGCTCGAAAAATCTTCCTAAAATCATTAGAATCAACACAAGCAGTTTCGTTAATGCCTGTGAGAACTAATCTGATTTCTTTTTTTTGTTATCAGTATCAACGGAGAACTCGTGATAGTAAAATTGTACTAGTAAAGTATTTTCTACTATTTCGATGCCCACCAAAATCTGTAACTCTTCTCAGCTCTTAAGAAGTATGGCATCTAAAATGATTCCCATGGAAAAACGGACTTGAAAAATCCCTTGGGAATTTTCCTGAGTGCACGTCCTTATGTACAGTCACCTCAACCCTTTCCTTGATCTAATATGATTTAAAAAATAGTTCCATAACTTGACTTCCTCTGTATTTTCTTAGAATTTTTGTTTTTGTTGATTTTTTTCATGGAAAATGGAATTTTCAAAGCGATTCAATTCTTTTCCCATCGTAGCTATTATTTCAGAACATTATAAAATACTATTCCGTTTTCAGGTTGAAATCAGATGAACCACTCACAAATGATAAGCGAAGTAAATTTGCCTCACTTTGGTGCTGCCGCGTGAAGGATTCCCATAGAACTATTTCAGCTATAATTCGCCTTAATTTTCGAACTATTCCACATCAATAGTTAAATTCGTTGTTGAGTATCATTCCAGTATAAATCCCCATGATTTTATTTGAAACGGCCTGTCAACTGGCATGAGTCCCTTTTAAATCCTGCAATCGAAGTACCTAATGATGAAAGCATTTCTCTCTTACGTAAGTAAATTAAATTTTCCACCAGCCGGATGGAAAATTGAATGACACCCACGAGACCAGTTGGTTATTAAATTTACAGCTCTAGCCACATCTCAACTCTCCTACCTCAAGTCCACTGTATGTGACGATGTATGGCAACTCTCGAAGGAGCAAGTCCATCAGTTCCAAGTTTAAAAAATTACACTCGGGTATCTCCCTCATATCTTAGCTAAGGGAGCCTTATTCAAGGGCGAGCCTTAAAAATCCCTCGGAGCGGATGAGTTACCCATTCATCGGCCACTCCGCATGCTCTTTGTCCCGCTTTCCTTTCACGAGCAAACCACGGTATACATGACAAGCATCGAGATTTGCGAAAAGAGATTATTTGAAAAATTCACGTGAATCTGTGCTTGGAGGAGGGGATACTTGTTTACTTCTTTTATTATCTGAGAAAAACATTTAGTTTGGAATTGTGTGTCAAGGTTATGCGTCTTCCTTTCCAAGATTATTCGGCACTATTTTTTTCTGACAGGTGTTTCGATATCTTTCGTAAGCAGGTTTTTGGCTTGATTTCGGAGTGGAATTATTTATCTCGTGAAATATTTCTTTTAAGAGTCCCGGTCTGAACTCATTCTAATAAGCGATTCCACTTAGTGTGTATGCGTCACCAGATTTAGTGTGCCCTTAGATCTTACTCTTGTCAGGCTTCCTAAAGTTCTCAGAACACGTTCTTTAATCAGTCGCCCGAGTTTTCGAAAATCTTTGCTTAATATGATAAATCAGCTCTCACCCAAAAGAATTGATATTTATGTGGAAATATCTTAGAGGTATGTTTTCTAGTCTCCAAATGCGTACAATATCGTAAAAACTGATTTTATTATGTTACGTTCTTTGATATGAATTTAGCTTAATGCTTATTTATGGTCGTTCTTACGCTAGCACATTTCCAAGGAAACTAAATTTAATGGTTATCTTAAGCACTCCACTTAAAAAAATTGTGGTTTTATAGGATGCTTCTAAAAAATATTTTATTTCCCTTATCCATTCCAAAATTTCTCATTTGAAGTCTCCCTCTTTGTTCAATCTTGCATGTATATTGCAATATATTTTTATTTTTCTGTTTGTGTATTTATATCAAATCGTTGGGCTTGAAAATCCATTTTAACTTGTTGAATGTCTGTCTCTAAGTTTCAAACATTAAATTCATTCTTCTGTATCACAATTTCAATTCGTCTCGAAGTGGTTGAATATGAAAATAAAGTTTGAGCTTAGAATGTTGGCCTAATCTTGTATTTATTGTCAGGGAAGAAATTTTCATTCGTATCCGTGTAATCTACACTGCAAGCTTTAGTTATGTAACTAATATATTATCTTAATATTGGTCTAACCTTACTTTAAATGTTGATGCGTGGGTAGTACTGTTTTTCCTTTCATTCTGGGAAACAGTCTAGGCTTGTTGTTCCTTCCTACATTCAAATGAAACCCAGACGATGAAATTAGCTTTACTTTCTCTCTTTCTTTAGAAGGAGCGTTTTTCCTTCATCAAACCGTGTTTGGTAAGACCATCCTCCATTCGGAATACTTCAAACATTGAGTTACCTCACGAAAAGTCTTGAGAGTGGCCCTCGCCGTTGCTAATTGGCTGTCGCGGAATTTTCATTTGATCTCTTCGGTTACTTCTCCGCCGCACATCCTTCTCTTTTGAGCCTTTCTCGTTTCTTCTCTTATTCTCCTCGTCCTCTGCCAAGTGCATTCCGAATACGCGTTCGATACTTGAAAAACTGCGACTGGGATCGCCGAAGCCATGCGGATAGTCGTACAAGTTGCATGCGGATATTTCATGACACACTTGCGGGGTATCTAACCGCAGGAGTTATGGGTTTCATGTCCTGCCCGTTTATACGTATATTCTGGGTCCACGTTCCGTTAGGCTAGTGGAAGTCCTGGTCACTGGCGAAGGAAATTACTCGTTATTATTTCGTAAGTGGAATTCTCTGCTTTCAAAGCATTGTGCATACTTTGTCATCCCAAGGAGTGAGTTGTACAAAACACAGATCAATTTGCACAACAATACAATGCGAACAGCAACTAAAAACTCTTATCCATCCAGTATCTATCTAACATAGGGAAAAAGGATCACCGTCATACAGTTAGCGCTAATATAAAAGAAATTATGTTGGGAAATATTCATTTTGAGATGAATCTATATTGTATTAGAAAGCATTAACTGAAGAAGTATTCAATCCCTTCCCTAAAAACAAAAGGAGATTTCAGAAAAAAACTTTTATCGACTTCAATAATTGTCTGAAGTTGACTGATATGGTTTACACAGTGATATAATCTATCGATCAGTTGTAAATGGTGTGTGCTTTTCGATAGCAGCAACATGTTTTACTATAATAGGGAATAATTGATTTAATGAATAATGTGGAAGCCTCACAAGAATCGTATTGAATTTATATGCTAATGAATTTGTATTTGTTTTTAATTTATATTGAATCTAAAGTTATTATGTTATTAGTAATTTCTGTTGACGCACCCTCAAACCATAATACTACTACTACTAGTAATTTTATATGATGGTAATTATTGACCATAATCATTTTAATGTTCCTTAAAATGCCACTTGCTATTTTACTATAATTCAACTTGGGTTTTGATGGCTGGAATCATGATCAAGAGTTAAATAAACAAAACATAAACAGGGAATTTACTCGACAATGAATATGATTGAGCTTAAATTATTCACCACTATTTTGCGTCTTGTTTACTGCACCATCCATGTCCTTTCTTTAAAAATTTCAGTTCTAAGTAGACGCAGCTTGTGTTAATAAGACAGAGAGAGAGAGAGGAAAATTATCAAGTAAACAAATCTTTGCTCTCTCCTAAGTTATTGGGTGTGAAAGAGAAGTTTTTACGCCGCTTTCTTCTGGAACTTAGAGACGAAAATGAGAAGTTTGTTTTGCTGAGCGATAACCTTCGATTGTTACCAATGATATCTGTAATTTAAATCGGGGAAAGTCAAACGTTGGACATTTGTAATTTTTCACGCAGGAGAGAACGTAAAGAAAGAGGTCATCGAGGAAATTAATTGGTTTCCAAACTCTGTTCGATCCTTCTGAGCGATGCTCTCGAATTGGAAAGTGAAGACGACGATGCTCCTTCAGAGGCACTGTCTTTTAGCGGACGCGTCCTTGTCTTTGAACGGAATATTCAAGACCTCATGTGGAGTAGAACGGAGAGGGCTGCTCAGTCAAAGGCCTTCTTTATAACAAGAGTGAATCAGCAACATGTGGCTTCTTCTTCGTCTGAGTAACGAGCTTACTAAATTAATGCCGACTATAGAGCTTCGATGCCCATTGATTTTATTATTGCATTGATTGGTCTCTGGTAATTTATTACCATAATAACTTCGTAATGTGTCCCTACTTCTTTGTTACGGGGCATTCTTGTGGACAGAATAACATTGATTAAGTCTGACATTCAGTGTTGTGAATTACCACTCTTATTAATGTTTGATTAAAACCTAGATCACCACGATAAACTGGATACTGGATACTGGATACATTAAAATTTAATCTTTTTGTAATTTTAACTTTTAATGAGACCTAGCCAATTTCAATGCCAAGGATCATTTTTAGAAATATCAACTTCATTATTCTAAATTATCACTTTTGTTGGCAGTGTTATGGCAAGGAAAACGCAGTTCATCACAATTTACTTAATTGTCAGGGATTAAAATTAGGGTAAGCTTGTTCACATTTATTCGTCTAATTGAAACAGATAATTATTACGTTTGTCGCAAGGGATTTATCAATCACACTTTTCACTATTTCGGAATTAAATTCATTTAACTTGCATTGGCGTGCTATTATTTAAAGGTGTTAATCGGTTTTATTGCCGCAAAATAAAATGGTTATCTTACCTGAAGATGTTGGAAAATTATCTTGAAATTAAAATTGTAAACATACATCACTAAAAGGACGTATTTTTCCCGTGTTTTTTCACAACCTTCGTAAAAACTTAACACGAATGAATTTTTTATAAGAATTTGTGTAAGGATGAAACAAGTCAATCAATATTAAACTATTAATTTTACAGGAAATCTCCGGCAGAATCATTTCTTTGCTTTATTATTTCTTTGATAAAAACGAAGTATTATTATTTTGCTAAACCTTTTAGTGAAATTCATTGTTTATTATTAAACAGGATCAGAGGGGGCTTTGTTTCTGTCGCTAGCGAACATTTTTGGTTTTTACTTGTCTGGAGTTGCAGACGTACATTTTCAGTGGTGGATTGAAAAAAGTTTTCCTTTTCTTTGGATGCCATAAATGTGAGGAAAGAAATAGTGAGGTTTAAAACAACTACAAGCTGAGCGAAAGTCTCTGATTGGCGTAAATGGAAGTTGAAAGTCTTCCATAAGAAGCTGCTCTTCCCTGAACTGAATTAGAGAGGCGTTCGTTAGAACCTTGATCATGAAACGTCCATCTGCGGCATGTTTGGCATCAAAATGTTGCATTTGCGAATGAAATTCTGAAAAAGCATATAGATTATAATTTCCTTTATTACAATAACTGCGATATTAACGTGTATGTTATGACGTATATTCTTATATCTTGGTTTCTTCCAAATATAATTGGGAAAAGTTTTTTCGCGTAGAAATTTCGCGGTTTAGATTAATATTATGAGCTCCATTGGTTTCTTTCTTCATTCAAATAGAAAACTATGCGTGTAGCTCTTCTTTTCATGTGTGTCTAATTTATTAAATAATATCGCAATTAATCCGAAAGACCTAAACTGTAGTCTTCATAGCTGTGTCTCTATATTCAGGAATAAAGAAATTTATTTTCTTGAAAAATTTTCTTGAATTAAAGTGATCAAAGATGGGTTCTAATGTTCTAATGGAGTGTAGTATCCAATTGTTATCATATTAAGATTCTAGTGAGTCATAAACTCCAAATTTGTTGTCGTTGTTCTCATCCTAGTATATGTTTCTAATTATAATATAATATATTCAATTGTATATTATTTTGGCTTCATTGTATATTAATTAATATTATATTATTGATTATACATAAAATTAGCTCAACAAATATTTATTTAATTATTATACTAATTTTATCTATTAATTAATATTGGAGTAATTTATCGTTACCTCTTTCAGACGACCTTGAGTGTTCTTTCGGTAGTTCTGTTTTCCTCATTCTTTTCCATCTTCCTTCTCCCGAACATTCCTCTATCCGTGGAATGTTTCCAAGTATTTGCATGCGCCCCTTTCCCTCTATCCTCCCCAAAAGGCAATATTCCCCGAGCGGAATCGCGTCAGTATCTTCTCTTCCCGTTTTCGCTTTCTTTTCTCCACTTTTCCTTTTCTCCACCTTTGCTCTCGTTGATTTCGCCGCGACTGAATATGGAGTGAGGAAAGTTTTATTCCGCGGAATGTAGGATGTGTTCCAGCAGAAAGTTATTGCTCAGTGGACGATCTTTATTTGGCACGTGTACGTGCGAATCCTCACCTTAGCTTATTTTTATCAACGCTCGAATGAGTCGATAAAACTTGATGGAAGATAGAAGTTGATGTAAGAATATGTGTATTGATAGGTTTTCCAATCTTTGATATTAGTTACTGTTTTTGTTTCCCCATTTGCTCTCCTTTTAAGTGGTACGTTACCAATGCAAGATCTCGCTAGTATGTATTAATTATTAACTTAAGGTGAACTTTGCTAGTTAATTCCTGGATAAGTTAATTGGGTCAAAATAAAATATGTTGCCTTAAACTAGGGAGTCACTACACTATATTAGTTTCCCTGATGGTTTTACGGTATTTTTAAAGTTCCTTAACTCGGAGAGGAAACAAATATTTATCCGCTTGAGAGATATTGTGCCGCTGATCGCAACAAACGATTCGCAGAAATTATCAGGTGAGCGGCTCGGAAACAAGGGCACTGGAGTTGTACGGATGCAACTATGACCGTTGAAACGAACGCTATTCGCTGTAATGAACGGACTTACCTATTTATGTAAAGTCTTGCTCTATCAGTATAAATATAGAACTAGCAAAAGAAAATACAATGCCGATAACCGACCGGAGTTAATGAAACAATCAAGAGAGTGGTAGCATTAGTAAAATAACATCGTTCATATTTTTTTATTCAAGTTTCTTATCCATCCCGACTCTCTTTTTCCCATATCTTTGTTCTGTTCTTCCCTCAAGTTATTCAGCCGTCTTTGATAGATTCAGTATGATAATTCTTTTCATCGCATGCATACAGGATGTCTCACAAACAACTTCCTGATTTTAAAATTAAATAAATAGGAAGCTAAGGTCGACAGATAAATGTAACAAATGTCATGTCTGATTTGAAAGCAGTAAAACTTGTTTAAATTTAAAGTCAGGGAGGAATTTGCAGGACAGTCTGTTTTAACCAAGGAGTTGTTCTTTATTCAATCTTACTCATTCATTTTCTTATTCATGAATCACTGACCGAACAAAAACCTTGAGAAACCATCTAAAGAAACTTAAACGCATCTGGTTTTAATTAAAAAATTGATATTCTCCTGTTTTCTTAATTGGAATACCAAGTAAGTAAAGCTGTGTCTACATCGTGAAAATTTTGAATGATTCTCGAAATAATTCGTTAACGAATGATAAAGATGATACCTTTGTGAGTATTTTTCTGCAGCAATTCCCTCTGGCTTGCCACGTGAGCAGGTTAAACTCCTTTTTCTCGACGAGAATGTTTATCGGCTTTTGTATAAGGATTAGTTTATCAAAAGCATTATGTGGTCGAGGGAAAGATTTCATCTTCCGGTGTTAGGCAAACAACCGATATTGTTTACCCTACTTCTTCTCCAGTTCCCCTTTAGTTTTGCGTAATATCTGGGTGTTGGGAGGGGTTTGCCATGAATATCAAGCTGTAGTGCTACTCAAAGTCCTTTATTTTAGCTCCTCCGTATCATCAAACATGCAGTAGTAGCCTTTGATGGCCCCATCGACCCTCCGAGCCCCTCACTTCCGCCCGTTTCCCCTTCGGCGCTCTTCCCCGGTTGTGCATGGATCAATGCCGCCGCCTAGACTACCTTGCGGTCTCATGGCAGTCCGGTTTTACATTCTGGCATTTCATTCTCAACTAAATGTATGCCGATTTCATCGCTCATTGGAAATTTTTCCCGTTCGCGAGCGAGTTCTTCCCAAGTTTTCACCATTTATCCGGTGATGATGCGAAGTTTTGTCGACTTTGTCATTGATGGTTTCTGTAATTAAGAACTTCCTGGCAAAGATGGATGCTGTAGAAGATTTTTCTCCATGGAGCAATCATTTCTCGAGAATTTTCCCGGAAAAATTGTGGGAACGCTTATAAAGACAAATGCGACAAGAGAAAACTCAATGAGTGACTTTTCCAGTTTTCTGATTTAAGTCTTCTGTGCCCAAGTTCATTAATTTTTAAAGTTCCATCTTTTAATGAAAGATGGCATAAATTACACCCAAATCATACTACGTTGATAGAAGGTTTTTAGAGCAAAATTAGTATTATAGTATTACTGGTTTTAGGGGGCTCGACTCGCCGAACGTAAAATTCAGTTGGCCGGACTTGAATCTCATCAAGTTTTTGAAAAATTTTTATCCGTTTTTGTTATTTTTAATGGGTAATTTTAGAAATGGTAAGTTTATACCTGATTTATACATATCCTTATTTAGAAATAGTTAAAGCAATATTGAAGCTCAGAATCTCATGAAAATTACCATTTTAAAAAGGTTAGAAACCTTGAGGATAAAACTTCCTGGTATTAATGATTTCGAAATGATAAAAATGCGGATTCATTATGCTGTGGAATGTATCTCGATCTCATAGTCCTTGAACCTGAAGCAGAATATATATGCACCGAAGCCCTATATACACAGTTTATCTAATCGATTATTCTGCTATCGATTTTTTGGCGGCATAAACTTAGTTCCCGCTCCTGCGATGCATGGACTCATAGACAGGCTTGGTATTTCTCACAAACATCATTTCAAGGCGTGACTATTTAATTCACTTCGTTTTAAATTAAGGTATATGTAACCACTTGTAACATTATTAATCATCAGTTTGTTTCTAAAAAGTCCTTTTTACATTTTTGACATCCACTGATATGGTAAACATTTCTTTTGATCAGTTTGTCAGTGAATCTTTAAGCACTACTTCGGTCCTTTGGTTATTGATGGTGTATTTTTGCTTAGTTGCTATCACAGAATCCTTTCATTCTATAATTAAATGTAATATTTTTGTGTAATATTATTGAATCCCTAAACTTACGTTCATAGCTGTGACGTTAATTCAAGTAAAGCCGCGTGTTAAAGTTGATTGTGCTATATCGAAAATCGACGTCTTAAAGTCTTAGTCAGTAATTGGCTGCATTCATTGAAGCAAGCCTTCATCGCCACTCCTAATGCTTCTTGAATAGCTAAGGGATGCTTTTATCCCCTTGGAAGTCGGGATTTCATTCCTTCCAGAAACATCGGTGACTAGGGCGTATCCCCCTTTTCTATATGAGAATTTAAGAGATCGTTTCTAAACTGATTCGTGTCCCTGTTTAGAATTAATGGATCTCGTGATGCGCATTTCGATCGATTCCAAGCGTACAAAATTGTTTTGACGTCCTCGCTTATCACCCACGATGCTTATTTCGCTCTGCGGAGCCAGTATCCTGCCCCTTCGAGAGCAATGAGCCGTAAGATCCTTTAGGAGACAATTTTCTTCGGTAGTGATCCAGCTATTCAGTGTTTTGTTCTGAAAAGATTTTCTCCCGTTGAAGCGTTTGCGAAAAATTGTGATTTTTTTTTGTTCTAATCTTCATCAAAATCTCAGAGATTTAAAATGTCGGCTGAAGCTGAACTGAAAGAGATCAAATACATTGTAAAACTGACACCTGTGGTTCAATTATACTGTAAAATTGACAATTGACAAAAATTAAATTATTTTACCTTTAAAAATTTTTTATACCTTGTATCTTATGCTTTTTTTGTCCCCAGTATTTGGAAGCAATCTATTTCAGGTTACGGTGAAATTTCTATCAACAAAATGGTGAACAATTATGTCATATAATATCTGAAATATCTCCAAATTTGACTCCTCCTCATTATGAACTCCTATAATACTTCAAGAAATGGCCTAATGTCCTATCTGTATTTTGTCTCCAACGGTGGCATGAGTTTTTAAGGCATTCAGCTGTTTCTTGACTTTCAAAGGAGTTTTATGGTTTAGGTTAATGACTGAACTAAAGCAAGAGCACATTCTGGAGAAAAATGTAAAGAAAAAAATATCCTGTTTTGTCTCGTTCTGCTGATGGGAAATGCTACGTTTTCAACTCGATTACTTATGGTCAGCCAATCTGTAAGCTTCTATTTGTCCCCGTGAATGAATTCCTCTCCCGCCCTTCCCTCTTCTGCATATCTACCCTCCTTTATCTCCGTCACGATGACGATAGTGCACGATGCAACTCCCTCCACTCCTTAAGGAGGGCCACTGGCCCCGTAGCTCCTCCTCTTCCTCGTTTTTTCGGCTCGAGGCATCGCTGCACGAATGCTCGCCAAATGCACTTACCGTGGCCTCTTATCTCATTCTTTCGCTGCACTCCTCCGGATTCTGCATTACCTTTCACCTTCCTAAGCTCTCTCTCTCCTGCTATTACTTGGGAGCCTTTCGAATGCGTTTTCGTTACTATCCATCGATCAACGTGACGCCCCTCCCTCGTGTCTTCGCAGCATAATTACCGCTATGTGCAGCCGTTTCGAAAAGAAGCTGCTGTTGGCGGTAGAATCGCTCAACAAACCGTTGATTAAATAAGAGGATGGATGGCGTTTATGCATACACGGTTGTCTTGGCTCGGTGGCCGTCTTGACACGCCCTTGATTGTTCAGGTGCCACGGATCTGGCATACGAACGATCGAGGGTTGATTTGCACTCGATTTCGATTGATTTTTATGCATTTCTTGGTATTTTTCTGAAGTATAAATTGAATTGATTGGAGAAGAAAAATTTTAGGATTCGCAAAAAATATGGGAGTATTTTCTTTTCATATTATTATTTATATATTTAAATGAATCTCATAAAGTAACGACACCATTTTACAGTGAATTTAAACTATTGTCTACAACTAATTTGCAATAATAACGTAAAAAGGCATGAACCAGAAACAAATCATCTAACTAAATAAAAAAATAATATCAAAATAGGTTTTGAGTACAAAATTATTAAAATGTGAGTTTACATGCATAAATTCTTCTCAGAATGAACTATATTCAATGGATGCATAAATGGAGTAGGTATAAATTTTGCTAAGACACAGGGAAAGATGTTAATAAATATGTTGCTCGTATATTTGAAACAATTTCTAAAACAGTGCTTTCGTTTTACCTTATTGGATAGAGAAAGATATCAAGTAGGTTTTGAATCAGTAACTCATCGCCCAAACACTACCAAACAGTACTGTCCAGCCATGTTCTATCTTCTCTCAAAATCCCTTGTCTCTCAATCTTCTTCATCCAACTTCGCGTTTTCAGTAAACTTAATTGAAGTTTTCCAATAGTAATTCTTTTCAAATTCATCGTCGCTTCTCGAATTCACGCTCGTAAATATTTCATGTTTAAATCTCCCTCCTAAAATGACATTTGAAGCTAGGGAATTAAATTGATTTTCCGCATGATAGTTTGATGCGTCAGATGCACCGCCCATGTGGCACTCGTCAACGAAATGCAAATCATATTCATCGTGTAAGACCCGAGTGGGAATTTTAAGCAGGTGATGAGACAGGCATTTCCTCCTTCATTCGGCAAACGCAGCGGCTTAGGTGTGAACCTCCGGCCGATCGTTAATCAGCCCAGCACGTGTGGCCGAAAGATAAACGGAAGTTGGAATAACGGACCGAATAGCCCACGAAGATCCAGAATAGTTGACGCCTCTTTTCCAAAAGAGGCATTTTTTGTTTTCCAAGCTATTTTTAGTCCTCTCCTAGTTTATTTTTCCCCCGGAAATCTTATTTTAGACGCTTTTACCGTTCAAAGTCATTATTTGGTCCATGTTGATTGTGACATTATTCTTCCTCACAGAATATTTCTAAGGAAATAGCTCCAATCTTTGAAGTTTGAAACTTTGGGTGTATTTGATCCTTCGCATTGTATATTTTTGCAAATCCACGTTCTCAGTCCTTCTTATGGCGCTCTCCAGTAGCGGTTTTAATCACAAATGGCCTAATTCGAGTATTGAATGATATGTAGATTTCATCTCTTGAAATTAATTTTTATAATTCACGATCCTTATACTGCTTAAGCTTTCTATAAATTTCCTTCTCATATTTCTATGCATATACACTAACAATGAAGCCTTGCTATATATGTTCCATTAGATCATTTAAAATCTTGAAAACTAAATCTCACTTAAATTTATTTGATAGCGGTTTACGTTTTGCTTATGATTAAAGTAAGCTTCCAAGGGAATGATTCTGATTTTATAAGTTGGTTAGAATTTTTAAATATGACATAAATTCGTGGTTAAGGTAAATTTTCTGGCACGAAGTATGTGACGGCTAAACAAGCTATGGTCTCAGTTGTATCGCTCAGATGCCTCGGTTCCCTTTAAGCATTATATAGGAGAGAAGTAGAGGCAACGTACGCGAACTCTTCCATGATTAAGAGCTCCTTGTATGAGTGAACGTGCGGATTCCGGAGAGATCCTCATATCGATTGCTCTGTCCGATAAACGTGTGCACAATGCTTCATAAAAGGTCGCATTATCGCTTCGAGAGATTTTATTCGTCATTGATCGATTTTAAATCCATCAAGTCTCGATTTATTCCAACATATACTTGAGTTTATGTTTCCCAGAATCGTTGTTTCTTTTTCTTAAAAATATTACGAGAAACCGATTGTAAATATTTAATTAGATTTTAATGTAATTATTGTTATATTTTCCGTATGTTATTTAATATAATCATGCAATTCTCTAGCCTCTTTTTACAGTTTAATTGATGATATAAGTTGAACTGTTAATGATTAATCATCGCAAAGTCGAATATGGTAACGAATATATTTATCATAGAGAAGCATAAAAATGTATCAATTCGCACTTAAAGTTATGTAAGTGAAGTTTTGTACAGCTACAGTTATTTTCGTATTTATTTCTTAACTGGTGCTATGCCTATTTCTGGTACTCGCAGATATTTTCGTAATGCTTATCATTTTTGAAGTTTTAACCCGTCATATTTTGGAATTGTATTTTCTCCTACACGCGGTAAATAAGTAAGCGATTCAACACTGAATCCATACCATTTAACAGAATCCACTTCAAATAAAAAAATTCTCACGTTTTGTGTAAATAATTCCTTTTCGGAGTAGAAGAGTTTCTAGGATGTTCCCAATCGGCACGTTTCACCTCAATAGCAGGGAGGTAGTCATACAATTCGGAAGTTTAAAGGTAATAGGAGTCTTGCATGCATGTTAGGTCACGATCGATAAGACCAAGGTGCCAAGAGTACTCACAGTCTGCTTTCCTGGTCGGCAAAGCGGAATTGTGATGGTTAAGGTGTCGTCGTTTACAAAGAGCCTCACCTCAGAGACAATGTAAGAACATTTCAGAGGAGATCCCTTTTTTCCCATTGTTGGGCATCCATTCCCTTTGACCCCATTCGGCGGCGAATTCATCTGCCGAAAGTCTTCGCGCGATCGTGAAACTGTGGCGTCCTCGTTTCCATCAATTGTCTTGTATCGATCGGACGCCGCCCACACCTCGTCCATCCACTTCCTACTTCCCCCATCATCCCTCTGAAGAATCGCACCGTCCAGTTGAAGCTGTTATCTCTAATAATGTTCTCTGTCTCGTTCCTTGCTGCCTTGGTGGCATCAAATAAGCTCTTTTGCGTGTTTTATTACCTAGTATGTGTGTAAGAACTGCCATTTCAAAAATTGTGACTAGGCGTTTGGGTGAAATATTTTGGAATTTTGTTGGAATGTGTCATGTTAATATTTGATGGATTTAAAGTTGGTATTTTTCTGATACTTTTTTTCTCTTTTTCCGGGCTCGAACAGTTTTTGTTATGAGAATCAAGAGATTTACAAGAAGTACATAATTATCTTCGTCCTCGCTTATATCCCTCACGACGAGGTGATCATTAAAAAAAATTCATGTTCTCAAGGAACTATTCAACTTACGGAAACTAATTTTTCACCTGAATAGTATTTTGTTGTGAAACTTTTTTATAATTGAAAATAGATTTATACAGAAAATTTATATTCATAACCGATCCATTTCCTCATAAGTGCACAAATATAAAATGAGAATTAATTTTAGAGTGTTATAGAAAAGTTCAAAATATTCTAGTAAAGACATCGAAATGCTTGCTCATGGAAAGAATTATTCACTAAATATTCCTCTCCTTTATCACTTATTAGTAAGCTATGCTACTGCTACTTTTCCGACAAAATATTATTCATTCATTGGTTATTCCTGAGTAAAATTTAAATTTTAGTGATTTTTATTTTAACAGTAAAAAAATAGGCTTAACCTTCTTCAGAGTGAATATTCTGAGGCTAGTGGAAACATTTTAGTCAATAATACGTACAATTTTAGTCATTATTCGGTGTTCTCTAACAATGAATGGTAACATTTACCATAGCTCTATGGTGTATCTCTACTCTCACTTTTTTCTAGCTTACTATTGATCATTTCTCATGAAAACGTTTTGCGATATTAAGGATTCAGCTCGAGGCACTTATATGTTTAATTTTCTAGATTTAATAAGTGCACTGAAAAATAGTACTTCATAATATTACTAGTTTTACCCTTACCGTTTTCCTAGTGTTTTTAGATGACGTTTCTAAATCAAGCCTAATCATCTACAAGTTATCGTAAATTTTATTTAAGAATTTTGTAGTGTGTGTAATTCAGATGTATGTCAGATAATGCGTTGATTCTAAAATCTTGTCACGACCCAAATTCGGGTTAAGAGATGTTTTGTAGGACGCCTGAGGGCTGGCCAAACCGAGTGTCCTTCAAAGTTAGGCGTAGATTCGACCTAATGACGAGGAAGCCATAACCCACCAGTCATGGGATATAAAAAACAGGATATAGGATGTTATATTTGTGCTTTTATTTTTCCATAAAACGTTTATATTAAGTGACCGTAGCAAATTTGTGGGGTTTCGGGTGATTTGTAGGATATAATTTGTATCAAGAAAAAGGCTTTTTGTTTTAGATGACCGATTTCTTACCCTCGGGCCCTCTGCCGTTTTTTCGCTTGCCTAGATTTATGAACATCAACGCCAGTTGCCAGTCGTGCGTCTACAAGTTTCGCTCATTTCTAGGTTCGCTGTTTTTGAGGTTATCGATAAGAGTGTAATGGTCGAAAGTTATATGTAGGCTTTCATTTTCGTCAAGTATGTCCTCCTTTAAGTTACGGCCCCAATTTCCTATTTCTAAATATTTAAACTTACTCTGTAAAGCCGTTAGTACGTTATTGTTGCCCGTAGTATAGTTGCTTCGTAGCCGACCTAATCTTGAGTTGTGCGTTCTGCGGTCACGAACTCTATTAGTATGCCCATATTGCATCGCCTCGAAATTGGGGACTGAAAGAGGGTGTAGCGGGTGGAAGAGGAGGCCCGTCCGATGTGGGACACGGAGCACGGCGATTTCTTACCTCGGAGATTTCAACGCGTGAGATTCGATGCATTGCTCCCGAAATACAGTTACTCCCCCTGTAATCATTACGACCGGAGAACTTTCGCCTTGTGTTTTTCGCTTTGGCTTAGTGGTATGTTTTCTTTCTGTGTTCAGTTGTATTATCATTCGAAGCAGTTGCAAACTGGTTACTTTGAAGGGATGGATGCATTCAAGCGAAATCACCAATCATTTCTGAACGGATGAATCAAATCCATTTCCTCTAAGTCCCATTGTTTGGTTGTTAAATAAATTTCTCATGAGAATCAACCAACAACGACGGTGCTGTATGGTATTAATAGGGATTTTATATGAGTTGATTCTTAGTAACTTGTGGTACAAGACGCAAGGAGGCCACTGCAAGTTTTCATGACCTTGCATTTCTCGGGCTGAATCATGGTCAGTGATTTATCCTATCCCTTCTTCATGTAAAAGTCGAAAGCACAATTTAAGTTGTTATAATTTTATACAGCTTTTCTACATAGTTATTTATTATTAACAAATTTTAACTAAGTAAAATGACATGATATTTGAAACCTTAAACATCAAACTTCCTGCAAATCGATAGACAGGTCATCTCTTCGTCGTTAGAAAAGTAGTATATTACCTTATAATTGAGTGCATTTTCTCAACCTTAACAGAAACTTCCATCTTGTTCTAAATCGTTAGAATGACATGTTTAACATCTTGCCATCACATCCTCGAGTGAAATTTTAAACTAGTATTTTTCATTGTAAATCAAAACATTTCCCTCGCGTTTTAACACACCGATAAAAATCTTCCAAAACAAGGTTAACGATTTGTACTCGGAGGAAAAGATACCAGCCGAGATTGTTTTCCAGTTTTATGTTCAATCATCCCACCTGCATTCAAGTTCCTAGCTCAGGACTCGGGAGGAAAGCGTTAGCGGTACCGGGATAAGAGAATGTGGAGTAATATACGGGCGATGGATGAATTGGCTGAAAAGCGTGTCATATCGCGTAGAAGGCGTTTCTGTGGGAATCAGCCGTTGTTCGTCGCTTAGTTTCGATCGTGGCTCTCTTCCCACATGCCGCGGACAACCTCAATTCGTGCAGTTAAGCAACTGTTCCTCCCGGAACCTTTCATCGCATACGCGTTGCATCTGTGCCACGTGATTGAGATCGGCCATCGATATATTCACCGATCGCTACTGTTAAATAGTTAAGTGGCGATTTCCATCAAATGTGTCCATTGCCCTGATAGCCATTATGAAAAAAATTGATTGCAAAATCGAGGAACAATTAATGGTATTTAACCTCTCGTGCCTATCTCATACAATCAAGCAATCGTGCCTTCGAGTTTAACTTTATTTAGTTCTACATCTACATGCATGGCGCCTTTCGGCTCGTGGCAGAGGGTGCACGAAAAATGACTCTGTTGCCTTAATCGATTACTTTCTCGTATCGTTCGCGGAAAATATGAATTTTTGAAGCGAATCGTTGTAGCATGTGTTTCTTTGATCTTCCTCGCAGGGTCTGAAGAGCCTAAAAGTCAAGGAAGTAACCTTTCTATTTATGAAGAGATTTTCTTCACAACCATTGATGGGGCTAATGATGACAATAAATTCAGAGAATATCCGATGAGGGAAATATTGAAATTGAATTCTAAGGAATTTAATTTCTCGCAAGAGAGTGGCAATAATTATTCTGTGGAACGGAAATTACGTTCATCGCAATCGCATTGAACCACTACGCAAGGAATCTTGGGATGGGAAAATCAACTGCATCGAAAATACATCCGCGATAAATTGCTTTTACTCATTTGCAGATGCATTATCATAAGTGAAAGCAAGTGGAATGCGCATTCGTGGAACTTAATTTTCCTTTTGTGGAGATTTCATGCGGGTAATAAATGAATTTGGAAAATATTCGGAAAAAGAAATCATGGGGAAAAATGAAACACACAGAAGAATCTATATATCCTACAATGGTTATGACCTCTACAAATACATAAATTAATCCGTATTTTTATTCTAAGCGATCGATGTTAGTCAGAAGGCATGCAGAGTTCCTGCCTTTTATTTTATAAATTAAATTCGTTAATTCAGTGTTGAGTTTTTCAGATTAGCAACATGGTATTTATTTTCATTTATTTAAATTTATTCAAATTTTGGGCAGTGTTTGGGCTTTCTGGTCAAGTGGAAACGCGGGAGGGGATTATAGCATATTAATTTCAAGATTGCTTGGCATTCCTCCTAAGACGCAAAGGAAAATACCACCAAAAACCTTCCGTAGGCAGTAAATTACATTATACCTACATAAGATATATGTCACAGATAAGTTAAACCTTATTCATCTCATTGAACGTTGCGTGGGGTAGATAGTTTGGCAATTAATAATAAAATATGGCCCCGCAGTCAGTCTACTGAAAAGATCGCATCAATTTTACCTTTATTATGGATTATCAAATCCTGTGCCGGTGGATCAGTTTCCTCTATCTCATAGTCTTTAGGATAAATTGTAAGAATCGTCCAATTATTATGTCTGAAACGATTCTTTAAATTCAATTAATGCCTTTGACTCCTATGGTACCTATTTCTTGTTCGATTTGTCAATTTGTCAACATTGACATATTGTCAATCCGTTCGAAGAAGGACCTTTTTGGGCAAATATATTAGTTAATAAAGAGAAATCGAAAAACCATGTAGTTTGAATACAAAAGTCTAGATAACCAAAGAGGGCATTGAATTATAAAGCCATAGATAAAAGGAATTTAGGAAGACCAGGGTCTGTTGTTGAAGTCGGAAGATGCTGCAGAATCGCAAGAAGAAGAGGATTCGTCCAATTGTGAGGGAAGGAACAATGGATTCCCTCGGCAGATTTTACTCATTTTAAGAAAAAAATAAAGTTTTCGATTCTGAGAGAAAACGTGGAAATGAAGGTCAGATAACCGATATTCCATCGAATGTGGAAGAGGAAGAACAAAACTTTTCTTCCGGAAGCGTACGAAATCCCGCGGAAATGCCTCCCTTCCGATCATTGTTCTCGAATGCTAATGTCGCTCAAGTCCGTTTTCCTATTTCGCGTTTTCCTTCGACTACCTTCTTCGGTCGAAGGTTTTCATCCGCTTTTTCCCACCGCGACCTTTCCATCCTTTTGCCGGGGGAATTGAGTTACTGGGCAATACTCTTGCCTTATTCGGGACGCCTCGCAGACTAGCGGCGGAACTGCCCTAAGGTCGGCATCTGTCATTCAGTCGGCACCGAGACATTGAGGCCTTTTCGCGGTTAGGAGAAGAGGAAATGAGTGAGAAATGCAGACAGAGATAGAAGTGAATTGATATACTGGGAGCTATTCGTTAGGATGAGCTATAAACCTTACTGACTCGAAAGAGCCACGTATAATTCGAGTCGAATGAGGACTGAAATTATAAACTTATAACTTGGATCTCTTTTCATGAGGAGTCTCTTGCACCGTGGACGGATTTAATTTACATTTCGTTGGAATCATTTCTTTAAAGTCCTCGCTAAAATTTTTTATTGACAAGTTTGGTAGTTTATTCCCTGGAGCAGATGAATCTCTCTTTGAGAGGGTGGCGAAAATGAAGGAGCTTGCCGTCCACTTTAATTAAAGCATAAGATGCATGAGATTAAAATGAGACAACGTTGATATGTATGAACGAAAATGTTTTTTAATGAACTAAAATGATAAAATATTGTCGGATTTAATTGGGGAGTAATTATTAATAAATTAAATGGACTGGAAAGGATCTTGTGCTGTTAAAAAATAATAATAATAAATATTTGCTAAAGTTGAAAGAAAAGACTTCGTAATTTCCACAATAAATTTTAATTTATTCGACCGGTTTCGGCATTGACAGCTATCTTCAGGTGATATTACATCGGAAATGACAGTATTTATAGGGATGTACAGAGTTTTGAGGGAAGGACCAGGAGAGGGGAGGGGTTGAGGAAGGTGAGATCGTTAGTTAGGGGTTTTGTTGAAGAGAGAATTTCCACTGTTTCCAAGGAATCCGTTTTTTTAATAATAAATATTTGCTTTTATTTAACTAAAATTTGATTTTGTGTAAGCAATTTTTATATTAAACGACTTTAATATTATTTATGTGGAGCAAATCAATCTATTATAAAATTAAAATTTTATAATTTTTCGCTTTATTTAGTCCATAATATGGACTAAATCATCTGATTTTGTTGCCTGGCGACATTGTATCATTATACTTTATGTAATTATTTGACTCATGCGATTTTGTTTTCTTTGTGAACGACCATCGTAATAGATCCGCTCGGGTTTCCCCAAAGAAAGTGTTTTTCCCTTAACAGTGAATGTTTATTATTATTATTGGTTCAAGATTTAGTATCATTACTAGTGCTATCTATTTAGAACAGACTATATTACTACCATTGCCGCTTTAATAAATAAGATTAGAAAAAAATCCAAAAACAAAAGTATTTATTATAAATGATCTGCACAATTACAAGTTGACGGAGGAAGAAAAATATGTAAACGAAGAGCGAGATAAAAATCCAACGAAAGATATTGTTATCGAGATCAGTAGTTTTCTTCTCGTCGAATCGGTTGACCATGTGCCGAGATCGCCTCGATTCCTCGAACAAGAGCGAAGAAGAATGGAAGCCCTAAAGCATTTCCTTGGAGTTATGCAAGCGGCATCTTCGATCCGAATAGACTTTGGCAGAGAATTAAATAGTGAAAGTTGAATTGCGCGTTTCTCTCAGCATCCGCTCCCACGTTTCTTTGACGCTGTAAATCGAGCTCTGAAACGAGATCTCATCCGGACACTCTGCATGCAGTTATATACACCAAAAGTATTCTTTTAGGAGGGTAATGGGAAGCAACATAAATTTTGTAACCGTTACTTTCTCCTTGTCAAACAGCATAAACTTATTGCTCGCACGTTACGCTGTGTGAGCCCAAAATAGACATTCGGTACAGCTCCTTGAAATCATTTCCTCCTAATCGACGAGGAAATACATTAATGATACGAATTCGGCCTTTCTCTGCTGTTTTAAATTTAAATGCTGACCCGCAGGGGTAATTTATTTATTACCTATGTCAGGAAATTCATGAACAACTTGATGGCTTTATCAAACATTATGTTACTTCTTGTTCACATCTTAATAACCAGACAGTTTCTTCTCATATCCTATCTTACGCATTTTGGTTATCTATATTTGGTGTGAGCCTGGAACCGGAGATTATTTTCACTTCCTATTCATTATTAAACCCCTGGAATAGCAATTTAAGGATGAGAATTCATTCATTAGTCATTGTCATACTATAATTTTGCTGCTGTCCAATCTCTATATTACTTCAGTTTGCTACATCGTTTTTCGGTAATTATTTCACATAAAAATGGTATTGATATTGTTTTGCACGTATTATGTTGGATTGTGTGCGTTATATTAGACTGTAAAAGCTGAACAGCGTGCCAATTTTTATACTGTAATTCTGTTGAATGGTTCGTAGGTTTTAGAATAATTAAATGCTCAATTTCTCGCTCATTAAACATGTAAAAATTATAGGAGATTAAGGGGGGTTTATTAAATTTCAGATCCTCCATACGTAGAGTTAGCTTGTCACGAAAAAGTTCCATTTAATGAGAAAATAAGATATAAACTTTTCTATTCTAGTATTTTTTCTGATTTACACCAAATGGGCAATCTAAATGATATGGCTTTCTAATGGTAGGAAAGCTTAGGGGAGAAATTTAGAGAATAATGGTGAACTTCCAGTCGTTAGTATTTATAGTAATAGAGAATGTATATAAAAACAGTAGAAAAAGAAAATAGAATGAAAATAAAAGAATATAAAAAAGTAGTGAACTGGAAACTGAATGATTCGAAAAGACGTTGTTTGGACGAAGATGTAGTCAGGAGAAAGTTTTAGTCAGGATTGTATAGGAAAGGTTTTCAGACAATAGATGATCCAGGAATAATAAGTAGAAATCTCAGGACCGGAAGAATGCTGTTGGAAGTCATCTATATGTGGGAATCTCCAAATTAGAGCGTTTAAAATGCCCTTTTACGCTTGTTCGAGCATTGTTCCTATTTAAATTTATCTCCGCCACCAACAAATCGTGCTATTCTTATCTCGTGAATTCACAAAAGAAATTAAGACTCCTCACAATTTCGCCGGAGTAATCGACGTGGTTTAAAGCTTTCAACTTTCCTTAAATTCATCCATGGAACAAAGTGGTTTCATGAATATATCTTTGACGAAACTATCTCTATCAGCTGACTGGCTGCTGGGTGCCGGTGGTTGTGTCGATTATCTTTAATGGGTACCACTGCCATTTAATTAACTAATTTGTCAAATGTTAGGTCAAGAGAGAAAAACCTGGCCCTGTTGGAAATTGAACCTGTGGTCGTTTCACTTGACCGAATTACTTTTACAATGATCTGGAGACTAGTTATGATTTGATTCTAAATGTCACGGTTTTGGTTTTATTCCCTTTTGAAAAATTTTCAGCCTCTTAAATTCATCAGTTGATTAATTATGTTTGTCTTCGGGGCTTACTGTTCGCGACTCAATCGTCTAATTTATTAATCTTGGGCAATCTCCGTTCGTCAAGGAAGAATGACCTCGAAGCGACTTTTAAGATTAAATCGAACGTCTCATCCTTTTCTCATTTGGATCAATTCAAATATTATGCTAATCAAAGCTTTCCCTGCGAAACTTGTAATAAGACTACTCGAAATATATATTTTATTAATGCAGTTTCCAATACAGACTCCTCTGGTTGCAGTTCTATTTGTGAATTAAGACTTAATTCGAAAAGTCCGTATTCTTTTGTACTGTATCAGCGTTGGTTCAAAAATTCATCCATAATCGTTGATCAACTGTTTTTTTCTTTATTGATTGTAATCAGATATTATCATCCATTACTGTTCCAAATTTAATCCATTGTCTTTCTTCTCTTCAGGTCAAGCTAGAGCGGGTGCTTGGATTGACCGTGTCCAGTAATGCTGCTCTGGACTGCGATCCAACCTCAGAAGTCGTCGCGTATCCAGCGGGGTGAGTAAATCACAATTTCCCCCTTCCTAAATTCGTTGAAAAGGCATTATATATAATAATATAAGATATTTACCTAATTTCAAGGATAATTATTTTGGCAAAAAACCCCTCAAATTCGTCTATTTTGGAAACTGGGGAATTGCTCAATGAACGCGTAAAAAGAGAAAATAAGGTAGTTTATGGAATTTTGGCAACGTGAAAATTAATCGGATAGCTTAAGCAATCAATCATTTTTGTATTCATTCTTCTTTGTTGTTTCCTGATAATAGTAGTGTATGTTTAAGAAATTGCGCTGAGTTATTTAGTAAATATGTTATCTCTTTAGTATGTTGGAATTCCGTTATTATGAAGGAGAAGTGTAACGAGAATGTTCTTGGGTTTGTAACGGAACTCAAGAATATCTCATTTCCATTGATTGTTCTGTAATCTTTAAGTTATCATTAGCGCAAGAAGCGGCTTCTCTTACGCAACGCGATATTAAGTAGAGAAGAATTCTTTTGGCTTTTGAAGCCGACTAACAAAGCAAAACAAAGTGGCTTTATGCAAAGTATACCTTCTCAACAGCTTTCAGATTTCAATCTCTACTGCCAAGCTTGGCATCAAGTGTATAACTCCAGATAAACAGTTTGATGATGTCACAATTTTCACAACTTTTAGAGTGCAGCTTTTACTTTAACTTCTATACGTGTGTCCTCAAAACTTGAGGTTCCATTTATCATCGCATCAATATTTGCATTTTATACTTCCCAATCTTCCGTCTATATTTCTTCAGTATCTAATTTTAACACGAAACCTTTAGATTTGCCATTTAATGTTGTGTTTTGATAGTTTTGGAAAAAGCTGGACGAAGAGTTCGTTCGATCTATTTAAACGAGCTGTCCTATGCAGCAGATCTTCCGATTTATTTACACTCAAGTTTATTCTATTTATAGTCTTTATATCTATAATATATCATTGTTCAGTTTCTATATGCATTATTTATTTAATATTGCGTTCAATGCCATTTTAACTGATAATGGGTAGCTTTAGAAGTTTTTATTTTACATAGTTGAATACCATGAGAGATTTCAATTAATATGTGATATAGGTACTCAAACACCAAGACGGATTAATATTCTAATTATTATTTCCTCCTTCCTCTTTTATTGTGGATTTGAAATATTTTCATCATCCTCCCATTCATCGTCAACTCTGTTCTTGCTTATGAAAAAGTGAAAGATTATGTTTTGTAATTGAAAAGTAATATTAGGCTCCGAATATTTAATAATCAAGTTCGCACATAATGTGGCACTTGGAAATTTCTGTGATATTGGAATCATCGTGGAAGATTTTTAATTATTTTCATATCATGCTCTTGTCTAGGCTAACGATTCCTTGTATATACTCATCGTCTTCGTGAAATTACCGAGATCAAAATTTCATTTTTTATTTCCAAGGATGCAAGTCATTGTAAGACGAGCATACGAAAAATTTTAAGGACCTACAGATCTGTAAAGTAACTATCTCACCAACAGTGAAACAGAAAATTTTAAAGCTCATATTTAATTGCGCGTCATTTCAGAACTATAGACGTTATTAATGCATTTGTTGAATATTTCACGATTTTATATTAATTGATCGCCTTTTCACACTTCTGTTAATAATGTTCAAAGCTGTTATTTATGGGAGGGATCCGCATCTGTAATGTAGTAAGCTATCTCGGGTTACTATTAGACTCAGCTAATTAACAAGCTTTTAATGGCTTTTCCAACCTCTTCGAGTTGACTTTCACGATTCTCATTGAAATACGCCCGTGCGATAACCTTACGGCATCGAAACTTCACGGATTGTTTTAAGCGTTTGGTGAAGTAAAAATTTCCAAAGGCAGATTTCGTACCGTCTCACACCTTGCGCTCAATCTGCATCGGACAAAGGACGTGGGAATACTCACTCCGCGGAAAGGCCCGTCGATCTATTATACTTATTATCCTACTTAATCTTCCATTAAATGAGCATAACATTTTTCGTACAACTAGTAAGGCATTCTCATACTCGGCCTCTTTCCAAGCATTGTATTTTGCCTTCACTGGTAGGATTTCGTACTGAAAAAAAAATAAAGGAGACCTATAGTTCCACTAGCGTAGTGTACGAAAATTTTACGTTTGTTAGAAACTTATTATAAATCGCTCCCTTAAAAAAATAGATTTAGAAGTCTGTGATAGCCTGATAGTTCTCGGTAAGGATTCAATCAGCTAGTTCGCTCTTCTTCTTCTAAAGGAAATGCGGTGTGCAGGATGCACTCGTAAACTACAAGAAAGTCCCAAAGGGGAAACATGCACCGGAAGCTCCGAGATGTTTTCTGAAAGCCTTTTGGTCGGTAACTTTGGAATCAGAGAATTCAGTCAGGAACCGTGAACGCCGGAAATAGAGGTTTTCTTATTTCGCCTCCATAGCTACTTGCGAAACATTGACTTCAGCCTTATCTTAGGTACCCACTTGGACACTTGGAAGTGCTGAAGTAAATTCTTTTTTGCTAAGTTAACCGAAAGTACATGCTTTTGTGGCTTTATCTTGCCATAGAAATAGTCGTATATTTATCTCTAATTATATTTATTGTTAGAATAAATATTGGTAAATGCATGACTTTGATGATTCCGTGATAAATTTTCAAACATCCGTTACGCCATTCTCAGTGTTAATATTGGCCCCAATTTTGGCATAGAGAAGGTGAAGTAAATGAGAAAATTTTCTATGCCAAAATTGGAGCTGGTATAATATCTGGGAATAGCGTTACGGATGTTTGAAAATTCATTGCGGAATTACCAATGTTTACTTTAAATGCCACTTAAGTCACCCTTGGGTTTGTGGCAAGAGGGTTCTTACTTCCTAAATGAATCCTGGCATCATTAAACTTAAGACATTTTAGTTAATATGAACAATTGATGGAATATCGTGAATAAAATTCTTGTTGACCCGAGGTCAAATTTAATAATTTATCATTCCGCTAAATTTAGTCATCCTTTTCGGTATTTGTTATACTGTCGATAATTTGAGGACTTCAACATCAGAAATTGGCTTACCCGCTGTGTGATGGAAGGATCCGTATTTCGGATCATAATCGAAGGATTATTTAGATCTTGCTCATAGTTGCATGAAAGCTGTTTTACAAAGATATTTCATTACTATTTTTTTAAAGTGAATCGATGACTTTACTAGACTCATGAACATTTTCGAATATCTTGATCAAGAATTTTTATAGTAAATTATTGTATGTACCAAAAATACGGGAGTATGAAAGTAAAACGATATGTTCAGGGGGTGGAGGGCGGATCTAGAAACATGCCAAGGGAGAGAGGACGATACTTGATCTAAGATAATTTCCTAATTAGATAATCTCCAATTAACTTTTAGAATGCCACATCGTTGTTAGAAATAAAGTAGATGTGTAGTGGTGGCGGAAAAACCACAATCTGATATTAATTGAGGCTCCTCGTCAGATACTAGAATAATTGCTGGTACTACAAACTCAAAGGCGATCGTCGTCCTTCCCCTTGGATCCGCAAATAATGTTTAATATTAGTGATGATTGATTCATGTTCGTGTTGCTACAGGTGAATTAACCAACGGTCTTCCTGTTTCAGGTGCACGGTGGTGTTGTTCAATCCTCGAAAGAACCGCCAGTGCCACATCCTCAATGGCTCACGGAAGGCTATCACCGCCCTCTCGTTCTCGGCCGACGGACGGTACATCGCGACCGGCGAATGCGGACACTTGCCCTCGGTGCGCGTCTGGGACCTCGCCGCCGTCGCTTCCGGAGATCACTCCAGCGCCCAGATCGCGGAGTTCCCCGGACACAAATACGGCATCAACTGTGTGGTAAGTACACCCCTTGCATCTGTGACGCAGTTGCAAACTAAAACACCGAGATGATTTTTAAAATTCCAAGTTCCTCCATAACTCACCAATTACTTGTTTGATTTGATTTGAAGCTTTGGAGATGATATGTCTTGAAAATGTTTTTGCTAGGATTCGGATTCTCATACCCTTTAAAGGATTCTTAGATTTTTTTGGTAACAACAACATGGTGATAAAGATAGAATCGGAAAATGCCCCCTCCACGCGGAAACAAAAGAAAATAATTTTCATAAATTTTATTTTCAAACATATGGATAAATATATATAATAATATATAAATATTTATTAATACATCAAAACATTCGACATACTATTAATTTTTAAATCAAGAATGAATTTTCCAATCAACTACGTAAGCTTTTACTGCATTAGGCAACACCGAGCCTCGCGCCTTACGGGGATATACTCGGGAAATGAAGCTATGCGTACTGACAATTAAGTGTGAAATTCATAATATTTTCTTTTTGCTGTTAATTTTGCGGGAGATTCGATTGGTCGCAATTTTAGTATGCATTCGCTACCAAGAATTTTGTATACTGAACAACTTTACAGGAACGCTGGAAGTAGGATTTAGTTTTTATCGATTATTATATTTTTAGTAATTCATTAAATAAAATTTATATTCCATTACCTTTATGAGTTACAAGTTTATACAGCTAAAACTTTTTGTGTATAATTGAGATATTTCTTAAATTTAAAATCTTATTATTACAGTAAATGGTAAACAATAGTTTGTTATGTCACGAAACCTGACCTCTTTTGTACACAAGCCCTGCTAGCAATAGCGGTGGTGAAGCTCTTCCTCGAAGCTTTGAATACAAATTTCAATTAGTTGCGTCCATCTCATTTGCGACATCATACCTGTCGTCTTCGAAGACGTTTTCGAAAATGCAAACTTACCGTAGGCGACTGAAAAGCGTAGCAAAATTCACTTTCCATTTGGATCACATTTTCCTGGAACACTTCCAAAGGTGAGCTAGAAGACTCTGTAACGCTTCCCTGAGGCCTTCGCTATATTTTATAGTGTTGCGGCACGAGCACTTTATTACATCCCATAGGACCTTGCAGTGGAAACCGGTTGCAAGGCGTCCCATTATCAAGGATTGCTTCAGATTGCGGAGAATCAAAATAAACAGTGATGATGGAATTGATGCATCATGCCTTCATTGCCATTTTCGATCTCATTTGATCGAGAATAAAAATGGCGAACCGTGCCAAAGATGTGTAAGGACGCCCACAAGTACTGGCGTAATTACGCTTTTGTGTGCTGCTTTGCATTTTTTGCCAGCTAACGAATTGTGGGATCTTTTTTGCTCGTAGTAAAAGAGAGCTAAAGATGTAGGTCTCTGGACACGATAGTTACTGTAAAAACGTGGCCATCAGCGAAACCTCACGATTTCGCTATTTACCTAAAGTGGTTTTCTCAGTCACGTATCTTCACTCTATTTTTCGCTCTGACGCGAAAGACGTATGGTTCTGCTTTTCGTTGAACTTTTCCGCGGTATTTTCGTTTCCCATCAATCGGGGTCCAAACAAGTATTAATAATGTTGTAATAATTATTAGTTAAGTAAGTTTGACTAATATAAAGTAATACATTTATCCTGTAAAGTATTCTACCTGAAAATGTATTCTTATAAAAAGTGGATAATTTACTTATCTTGCAGCCAGTAGTAGTAGTATAACCAAAGAGAATAGAACATGATATTTCATACCTGAGGAAAGTTTTTCCAGAATAATCAGCATCTATGTTGTGATAGGAAAGCGGAACAGAAGGCAAAATTTCATGTTTAAAACCTATTACTTAGTATTAGTTTTTTATATACATCTTAAACAAGCACCGTGACAGAAAGGCTATCGAGTAGAGGCACTGTGGGACAGTTGAAGGTTGTATGTAGAATTGCAGGTAAAAGGGGATTAGTAAGAGATAGGAGTGCTGATGTAAGAGAATAATTGGGTGTCAAAGATCTAAGGCAAATCATATCTGACAGCAAAATCGGATGAGTCATTTAAAATAGATGACAATCAAAAGAATACCAGAAATAACGTCAGTGAATAGGGAAGAAGAGAAAGACGCTGGAAGTCCCGGAAGAAGTAGGGCAGGTGATGTGACGATTGATTTTCAGAAGAGAGGACGTTCCAGGAAGATGCGAGACAACTACTTCACTGTAATAATAAAATCATAACTATCAGTTTAGTTTATTTTTTATCCCGATTGCCCCAGAGCCGATTATACGAAGGCTGCGCTCTTATCGTATGCTAAGTTCCGAACGCATCCTGGGCGTAGGTCGAGCACTCGCTGCGGAGTTATTTGCGTAAGAGAAAGGGAAAGGCTTCTCTCGATACAGCCGCGAAAGCGATCACATACCGCTGGAAGCACGATCGATCGGAACAGCTGCGAACGATTTTTCACGTCAGAAATCGTCGGGGCTCGTTTTGCCCTCGTCGATTCGGCGAAGGCGAGATTTTTCAATTTGCAACTTCGCTTCGTTCTGCGTCTTTTGTGGTTGCGTGGGCGTAGTGCGCTAGCCTCTCGATCGAGGTCACTCGTGGGAATGTTGTGGTGCCCCCACTGGCCGATACGCCCTTCCCCTCCTTCGCAATCCTCGTTATGCTCTCGCGCATGCCGGAGTCTTCCCAGCAGAAACATATCGCGCCTACTTCTTTGTCCTCCCGTTCATGTCTCTAGGAAACAAGCCTCCAGACGTCAGGGATTGAGGGCCTCAAACGGGTCGAGCTACCATTCCGCTATAGAAAAGATACAAAAAGATATTTTACAGCAGCGGTCTGCTATCTGGGGTACGCCTACCCCATGGGTAGCTTCTGGATTTTATGGGGAATGCTAATAACATCGATTCTACATATGTATGTCCAAACCTCTTATTTTCTCCAATCTTTTGCTCACTATTTATGTCCGAGGACGAAATTTATGCATTCTTTTATTAGTTGGACAATTCTTTAAAAATTCTTTGCTACCTCGATTATTCGTAGTGATTCCAGGTGTCCAGGCATAACTTTGCGGAACGGTATCTCAACCTGATGATTACCATCATTATCAAAACCTTCATACTACGTACGTTTTGTGGAAAATACGATCTACGTATTTTATTCCTTTAATTATTCCTTTCGCGATCCATCCGTATTCATAATATGCTGTAATAGACGAATGTTCAGTATCAGTTTTTATAAAATTATGTCAATAATTATTAATTGTAATAAATTAGGAGTGCCAAAAATCATGAAAATGCGGAATGAACTTCACGATTTATTAGTTGGTACTTAGTTTACCACATCATTCCTGGGTACACGGGTAAAATACTTCGAAGACCATCTATTTTAGATCGTGGGAGTTGAGATATTAAAGAATGTACACATAGAAAAACTTTTAAGAAATACTTTCCACACTTTTTTGAGCTATTTCAATTCATAATTTAAGTGTTGGTCCGAAAAATACCAAATGATTTTGAGAAATTAAACATCAATAACGCATGTCTTTCCCTTACGGTGCTTAACAGTGAGTTAATAAACTTCATTTTTATGGGATTTTGAGCAAATTTAAAAATTACATTTACTACTAAGTTTCGAAAATAGACATTATTATCTCAGAACATTTCTACTCCCTAAAGTATCCGCGATGACTAGATCGAAAATCGAATCCCGAGTATTGCGTAGTAAAAGTGGGTTCAGTTATGACACCCTTGTTCCAGAGAGTGTTCGCATGGTTCTTTCGATGCTGCGATAATCGACTAATTGATTGGAACGTATGAAAGGGCGTATCCGTGAGCGTGACTCACTGTCTATATCTCGGTCAAAAAGTGGTCGAAATTCCGGGCGTAGATTTCGCCTCGCGCTGCACGAATGCAGTCTTTTGAGAGGGATAGTTTGGGTGCCGATAAATTTATGCTGCCGCTTACGGCGTATGTGAATGGTATTTGCAGACATTCGGGCGCAGTTCCTCTATTCGTGATAGATTCATTGAACTCTCCTCCAGGGAAAGTTTAATTCTTAAAGAGAGGTACCGTATGTTAAGGAAATCTCGATTGGCTCGTTTTGCGTAGACCTTTCTTAGTGAGTGGTTGCATTCAAAAGTTCATCGTAAAAGTATTGCCTCTTTATAAATTTTATGCGATGCTTTGAAGTAGTCACGCGTCACTAATCACCTAATTGGAATTAATATTCTACTTTTACTCCCTTCTACAGCGGAAATGAATCTCAGAAATTGTTACATTCAAAGGTTCATCGTAAAATTATTGTCTCTGTATACATTTGATGTGATTCTTTGAAGTATTCACGCGTCACTAATCACCTAATTGGAATTAACATTCTAATTTTACTCCTTTCTATAGCGGAAATAAAGCTCAGAAATGCTAAGAGTTTCGCGGAACTGAATTCGCGGCGTATATGCATTTTCAACCGCCAGACTTCGCTGCTTTATCGTTCCTGACATTTTCCAGTAAAATTTCTATACGCTATCTTTTTTTGAATAAAAAAAATGAGTGCAAATTTGAAACTGTAATCAATTCTTACTACTTACCATTTGCTTGCACTCCAAAGCTTCTTGCGGTTTATAATCAGCAATGATTTTATCTTTGTTGTTTCAAGTCTTTTTAAAATCGATTTAAGAGACTTTGAACTGTCATTTATTAAATTTCTCAACCAGTTTCTATTTAAATAATTATTTTATTATTTTCTATATTTTTCGGGACCAAAAAATTCAATTCCGGAAAAGTTGCGTTATCCACTAAAGGAATGAATGTCTTTTTAATCCATTTTGCATGTTTAACTTAATAGATAACGCCATTTTTATGTGTTTTTGCTTTTGCGAATGTTTCCCTGTTTGTGGATTATCCTTTTTTGATGTCTGATATTGTCGAAATCGGTTCACATATTATGTACAAACATCTGTGATGTAATGTGTCCGTGATAGATTAAACTTGGTTCTCAGAATTTTTTTTGTAAGATAAAAATGATTGCTACCTATGTCTAATACTTAGAACTCAATTAAAACGAAACTATGGCATGTATGTCAATCTGCGGGTATTACTATCGGGGGGCATATGATTTTAATTCCCGATTGTTAGTGGAAGCGAATTCGAATTTAACGGAACAACTTTTTTAGAGCTAAGACGATTTTTGTTTTACCAATTAACTATTAAGAGGAAACCATAATTCTGAGTTTGATCAGTCATAGTGAAAGGTTTTGCCAAGTTTTTATGTTCTCCATGATTGAGAGTATCATGATTAAAATCTTTCCTTTTCCTTTCTCCGCTCCGTTTGTAGAATATAGCGCGCAGAAAATAACTTTCAAACTTACACCCTCATATATTACGTGAAACAGGTAAGAGCCTTTCTATTTTACAGGATTTTTTTATTATTTAAATTTCATGTCGCCTTTTGTGGAGGAAATTATTTTTGATGGCTCGAACAGGAGACAATGATTTTTAGAAATTGTTGGGATATTTTTCGTAATTTATTTTCTAAGGTGCGATTTTTATTGTAGAATATTATAAGAGATGAATACCCTAGAGGTTGGATTTTACCATTCATGAAAATTTTTTAATATTTAAAACAATGTCGACGAAATTTTCGTTGATATTGTCAGTAGCTAAAAATTCGTAATATTGTTCCAAGATCTATGGAAAGAATTATTCAGTTAATTCGTGACGTAATTATATCTTATGATAATGAACGATTATATCATTTTACACATTCTATACTCACCTTTCATTAGGTATATGATATCGTTGGCTTATTAATATCTTGTGGTTACGGCGCGAGATGGAATGTACGAAGTTGCATTCTTAATTACATGCCTTCTTCATCATCGCCTGTAATGTGGCACTTACGGCGGCTCGCCTGCAGCCCAACCTAAGAAGCCATCGATGTTGGATATATCATAGAGATATTTATCAGGAGCACGTCCGGATGCTCGAGTGACAGGGTAAATGCTCCGTATATAACACATCTCTCCATCTTAGAATGTTATACCGCAGGCTGCTGGAATTGTGTCAAGGCGACGCGTTCGATATCCGCACGTTAAAAGACACTCTGCGTCGCATATGTAAAACCAATAAAATAAAAGTCGCAATAAGAATCTCGGATCGGCTCCGTGAAGTATGCGTTTGATACGGTCTCTCCGAAGATTTCCCAAGCGGGCTGTGCGTATTAAGGCAATCGAAGGATTAAGTTATAATTTGGTGGGAACTTAAATCAACTGAATTGCGAGTTACATAGTGGAATTTTATGAAGGTACAGGAATAAAAAATATGCCTTTTTTCTCTTGGAAACTAAATCCTATTTCAATAATTTGCACAATCCCAAACACAAACAAACCAAAGGAGCAAGAACAGTTTCGAGGCATAAGAGACATCTTCAAGTGTTCCTCATTTTAAAGTCAAGACATCTTCAAGTGTTCAGTCTTCACTGCAAGATGACCCTTATGCGTCGAAACTAGTCATCCTTCTTTTGTTTGTGCGTGGGTTTCTGCAAAGTTTTTTTATTCATATAGCATCAGTTTTAGTAGAAAAGGTGGCCCTTTTTAATTTTTCTAGTTAGAACTTAGCTAAGCAACTTTATTTATTGATAAATTTAATATAAGATTATTAATAAATGTTGGTTGATGTTTTCGGGCCACCTGAGAGAAAAAGTTCGTAAGTTTTTAATGCTCCATGGTGACTTTATCTTCATCGAATCTACCTGAAAATAATTTTCTATCTCTGATTTAAAACCCTCGCGTTATATTCCTTGCGAATTGCATTGTCTTCTTTTCATGTTACGATTGTCATTGTTAAAAGTATACACGCAATAACTTGCATAAATATTCTGTTTCAGACTTTCAAAATAGCTCCGAAAGACTACGATTTTCGATTCATTTTAAAGATTCGCAATCTTTTAGTATCAACAAAAAGTAATTATTCTTCAGCTCAATGATTTTGTTTCTTTATGTGTTTCGCGGTACAGCTGTGAATTGAAATGAATTTCGGATTACAGCGAAATCCTCGATTTTGAAATTTTCCTTACCTGCTAATTTATCTTCGAAGCCTTTTCCCAAGCAAGGAAAATCTTGAGAGGAGAAAGGAAAAGGTGCACGATCAAGATTAGTTACAATGTTTTGAGCAAGTATTTTCTCGGCTGATGCCAAGGAGCTTAAGTGCATTAGCCCTTACTACATGTGCTGGGAAGATAATGGAGTGAGAATGGGATATTCGCGTACAAGGACGAACCGATTTCGGAGTTATCTATGGTGAATAAAGAAATGTATGCGTAGAAAATTCAAACGTAGTCTCTTTAAACCTTATCCTATGCAAATAGTACAAGTTTACTTCATAGACATGCAAAGATTATCTCCTCCGTGATTGAATTTGCTGGTGAAAGCTTGCGTTTATCCCGAGAATGAAATTGGCATAAAGTGAAAGGAATCCACGAGAGAGTTTAAAGTTTAACAATTCATTAGCTGAGGTTCTTCTGTGTCATACAAAATAAGCAAGATGTGGTTCTCCTTTCAGGGAGATTTTGCTGTAAAAGTAGTACTACATCTTGCTTATTTTGTATGATAGACTTTTACAAAATCAGGACGCATCTGTCAAATTTGAATGTGCTTGAGTTCATTAGTTCTGTTATTATTCATGTTAAATCTTTTATTATCTTAAGCTGTGATGATATTGTAAAATATATTCGCAAAGAAATTCTTATATAAATATTGTGAAATGACTAATAATTTATTTAAAATATCGATTTATATTGAATCGGTGTTCGGTGATCCTTTTCCAAGAAACACATTTCTTCAACACGTTCTTCGGTATTGATAAAAAGAAAATGGACTAACTCTATTTCTCTCTGCTTCGCAGTAAATTTTTAGATTTGTGTTTAGACTCGCATTCTTCAACCGCATTCAATGGAAGACTGCTAAGTGAAGCCCTACAGAGCGAGTTTATTCTTCTCCTCGTTTCAAATTTTATATGTTAGCGGCTTCGTAGACAATAGATAGTAATTATGCAGCTGTAAAGAGATGGTAGGGGAATCTCTAAAATTTATCACACAATTCAGATGTTCTACTTCAGGTTTCGATGTTACGAATGTGGGATTGGTCGATTATTTATTCTGGGTCACATTTCCTCATACATGTAAATTAACCGCTAGGTCATAAAGCATTTTAAAATGTTATCCCTCGTTTGTCTCATTTCATCATTAGCATTTTCGTGTTTATAATAATAACATAATTAAACGCGAACCAAGCCTTGTTTTCTTCATCTCCGCAAATATTATGAGCGCTAATCGCTTACGTAATGCGCGACTTCCCACGAAACCTTCTCACGTTCGATTTTTTCCTCTCAGCCGCTGAGGGACGATGCAAAAATTGGGACAGCAAATGAAGAGAGAAGGTTGTCGCGTAAGGACTGGATTAGATAGCGCTGAATGTCTCCGCACGTCCCCCCGGGGGGCACCATCGCCTACAAGTCGGTGTCTATTTTATGTGCGGCGCTGTGGGCGTCCGCGCCACCTGTCCTCGTCCGCCGCGCGTGGGCCCATTTGTGGGCGGAGGCCCATTCGACCGCCGGCCCAAAGATTCGGCCGTATTTCGATAAATAGGTACATATGTGAGTGTGTGGGGGTCTCTCACGTGGGCGGGTGGAAAGCGAACGCGCATTCCAGATCTCTTTCGGGGATTTCATTTATCAAGAATGAGAATAAGCCGCCGAGACACTTAACCGCTGGTGCCGTCACGTGGTCGCACACGTTCTTAATCTCTCTTTTATAATCAGCTGATTCCGATCTTGCCCCCCATTCTGCCGAGGTCCGTTTAGGAGGCCTCTCGGTCAGCACCTGTCCTCTCTTCAAAGTTAATGAATCGGTAGGCGGGTAATTTTAATCGTTTTTCGAGGCCTTTTAGGAATGGTTGCGATTGATCAACACCGCGGGAGAAGGTAGTGATTCAGGGCAATTATATCATCAGCAAATACCAAGGATTAATCTGCGGATTCCACGCAGATGTTTTCGTGTACGCGAACGAGTGGGAGAGACATGGGTCAGTGGGAAACGAAACAGGATTGCCTTTTTTTAAATTCTAAACTGCTCAATTTCCTACTGCTGTGGAGTTGGATCAATGCAATCTCGATCACTTTGACTTTGGTCATTTATTATATCGAAATATTATCGATTATTTTTTTCCCTATTGTGATACTGCTGCCGCATTCTGGTGAAGCCCCCCTTAGCTCTATGGAACTCAGGAGGTGCTTCACCAAGGCAACAACAACAATAGACGAACAAACACAAGAATTCCCTGATCTGAAAAATCCGATCAGCTGGGATTTGAGCCCGGGACCTTGGAGACGGAGCGATAGCGTAGCTAGAACGCTAACCACTCGGATTGATTAAACGGAAAATGGCAATGTTAAGTAACTCATTGCTTAATATGATGGAAAGACATATTTTCGCAGAATTCTGTTTGTTTCTTCAAATTTATGATCGAGGTAGTCGAATTTTTATGCTATTAGTACAAAATCAGGAATAATTACTCTGCATTAGTCTATAGTCCCTGAAAATCACGCTCTTCATTCGAATATCATATTCATGAAGTTAAATCGCAAGGCAATATTTCCGTATTACGCCGACTCAACGTCTTATACTTTCATGGCTGTTGAATTAGCGGTATGAAGCACGTAAACCTTATCCCTTTCTTACCTTTTGAATATTCAGCGATATTTTGTTAATTCAGAGGTGAATTTGGTGTAATTCCCATCTACCGTGGGATTTCTCTCTCGATAATGTTATTGGCTAATTAAATGGTCATACTGTGCCAAGGTGACGTCTGTGTTCTCCATGGGGAATACTTAAAGAGCTGCAATTAGTTATGGCTTGCTCACATCCGAAAGACATAATGATTTCTATTTCCTTTAGAATAAGGGAATTTTCGTTGTTATTCAACTACTGAAGGTTGCGCTACTTCGTTCCTGTCGAGATTCATCGTCTGATTTGTAACCTCTATAGGATGTACAATTATAATAATCTTACTGGATATACAGTTATTTGATAAATTTTAATCGATATGAATAATTTACAATAAGAGAAAACCTATGCTGAAGTCTTTACTAGGCAGATATCTTCATTTATGTTGTTCATTGGATCTTCTCATTTTTTTCCGTGAGAAATGGTAAATTTTAAGTAAGTTAAATATTTTGTTACCTTTCCGGGGTAGCGGAAATACTTCCATGCATTTGGTTATTATTGTATAAAAGTATTAAATTTACGCGTGTGTGCTCAATTAGTCTATCAACTAGTACTTGCAGATCACAATAATTTCCTTATGAGGCTTACGTTCAGATTTTTGCTCGTGAAATTTAAATGCAAGCTATTTCATTTTCTTATAAATATCACTTTTAACCTTTACCTAAAATAAAATCTCCGTCTTCCTTTACGTTTTTTAGCAATATCCTTCCATCAATAACTTCTGTTGGGAATCTTTTTCTTAAATAATTCTCCTTCCAATTTCTCTATTATCTTTCCCTCGCATACTTTTGAAGATTTTTTTATTTGAATTTTGAGCCCCCTTCCTTTTTATTTCATATATATTTAGTTTACCCTTTGTTAATGGATAACCAAGTGGGCAACGCGTTCGGATTAGGTAAAACGGGTCCTGGGTTCGATTCCCGGTTGCCCATGCGCAAAATGGCCTCAACTATCGAAGCATTTTTAGCAATACCAATTACCTCTTGCCTAATTGCCATTCATACCTCTAAAGTTAGCATCTCTTTATTTCATAATGCTTCTCTTATGCAGCCGTAGAGTTAGTTTCTACCATATCGGTAGTGTTAAAGGCTAAGCGTTTCTTCACGTTTGGAGGCTTTCTTGGCTGTTATTGAGAAATCTATTCTATTCCGAGCAAATTGTACCATGAAGAATTTCTCCCACGCCTATTTCTTGACATTGTAATCCGTCAAAAGGGCGACATAATGTAGAATATCGTGTGGGTTAACCTTGGTAGTTATACCCCTTGTGACGGATGGCGTTTGTTTTACTTCTGTCATCGCCCCTTCGGATTGGACCTTTAGCTCCATTCATGGATGAGACGAAGATTCTCTCTCTCGGTTACGTATGCGAGTTGTTTATTTATCCCTCACGACTTTTTCAATTAATAAATGTCTCTATGTTGGCATACGCGAGTGATCCAAGCGTTTCTACGATGACATAATGGGCTTTCGTTACGACGTGACGTCACCTTCCATCCACGATCACCTCGACCCGTTCCTTTCCCCTCGCATCTGTGGCATCTCACGCACATAAAACGCATTTCACTTCTTCAATTTGCGCCGAGTTAATGGCGGGAATAATACCCCGATCAATGCCACCATCTTATGGAGATAAACCACCTCCTAGGCTGGACATCTACAGGCGAGTCGCAAACGGCATGATTTTCACCTGTGAAAGGGGACATTCCCTTATCTTTTCGAAGAATCCTTATTTTTATTATTAGAGTTCAGTATAATTGTATCAGAGTCTTATGCAAGTTCATATCATGATATTTTAATTCTTTGTATCATCAGGGCCTTTTTGTCGTCGAAAATGTTATTCATAGGGATCTTCCCAACAGTATTGATGCCTCTGCCTATGGTTGCTCTCCCATTTTCTATATGTGTTGCTGCCAAAGAGATTTAACAACAGACATTCTTCCTGAACGCCGAAAGGTGTTTTAACGGTATTCATGTTTGATTTTTGTGTGTTGGGCAAGGTGGTGTCGTTGTAGTCAAATAAATACTCAGTTAACACGTTATATTATCCTAACATTCGTAAAAAATATTTAGATCTTCGTTTGCGTACTATTAATTTCGGGGAAATCCATTTTTTTTTAGATAAGGAAGGAAGGAAGGTTCAGAAACGAGGATGTCTCATAGAGAATGGGACATATGGAGCTTACAAAACATTTCTATGTTTGAATTCGATGCAAGAGCGAATAAAAAAAATACATTGGGAAAAGCTTTAGGATTTTTGATCCAAACTGATTTGTAATATTTTCTACCATAAAAAATATTAGCTTTAAAACATGGTGAAAGTGTATTATAGTTCTTTTTTGAAGAGCTTAAGGCTGTATTTGAGTGGAATAATAATAATTTAAATACCGAATGAACGTAATAGTTATGGTATGAATGTAACCGTTGCATCGGCTCACACACATCCGAATTATCCTTACATATCTCGGTAGGCTAGTCCACCCCTGATTCAAAGAAAATACTAACTAAAACCTTCCTTGTTTGTAAATGTGTATTTATAGATGTGTAATCAATGAGTACAAGGAAGTTTCACACGTACGACCCTATTTCTAGTTCTGCCTTTCCTTCCTAACTGAAGACAAAAAGTTACCTATTTCTTGACTGGAGGGCTTGGTACTGGAACAAGAAGTTGCTAGTAATTTTCGAAACCTGAACTTGAATCTGAACTCCTTATAGATTGTTCTGTATCACAATACGTAATTCAGTAACGATTTTCGATTATCCAGGTTGAAAATTGTGCAAGGGATAGGCATTCCGTGAAGCTTTTCTAATTTGCGCTGTTTCCGTAGGAAGTAAAACTCTTTAGATACGCAGGTGTATAGCGAGCACGCAATAAAGGGCAGGTACGCATGCTTTTCATCCTTCATAAGAATGCGATTGTATGAATTACGCAGCATAATCGTGTATACAAGGGCGATGTTCTCAACGCGCATAATGAAAGCCTTGAATTAGCATAATGCACATCATGATTAACTTTAGTTTTCTGCGTATGATCCCTGTCTCTATGTTATACGGATACGTCTTCCTCTCATACCATTTTGATCATCATCTTTTCTCTCTATAATCTTCTAAAATATTCTTTTCTTTTCACGTCGCTGCACATCATTTGCATTCCAATTTCTTACCTCTTCATCGCTTGAAATTCACAGTATTTACCAGCTACAAATTTTTGAAGTAGCGTTTTTGTATTTTTTTAGTCGTCCAAATTCCGGAGATATGTTCTATGTATTCTATACAAAATATTTTTACTTCTCAGAACTAGATAATCCTTCTTGTCCTCTATTATACTTTCGCGTTATTGTATTCCTTGTGCCTCGTAAGGATTGGTGGAAGAAGTAGGGAAAGGCAATCTTCTCTTGGCAAATAAATTAGGATTTGGCCAAGGTTTACTCCTTTAATGTATCTTGACATTTACCCAAGCAAAACACTCTCTGTGGGTTACGCTGTAGTTGTCCCGAAGCTTAAAAGAGAAAATTTCAATGAATGTCTTTCGCGACTGAGTTATCTTTGATTTTGTATTTTATCGATTTCTCTACAGTATATTGCATATCGCTGTATTTATGTCATTTTTATGTACTGATTCCTTCCGGGTATACAAGCATCTAACTCTTTCAGAATAATGAAAGTCATATTAAGTTTTGAGAGGTGATACTACCAACGTCTTAGTTAATTTACTTTTCTATTCGCTACGAGAAATATATTTCTGCGCCGATATATATGTGACGTTATTTCACAACACCAATCATCGAAGGAAAAAAATATTGATAAATTGTGAATAAATACACCTTTATCTTTGAATGATTACTTCACAATTACGAACTTATGTCATGAGTGACGGTGTTAGATGTAGCAGAAGAAAGGAATTTACGAAGAATCAACCTCTCCTTTAGAAAGTATCTTCTATCTATGCTCGTTCTTTATTCAAAGATGATTTATCAATAATACGATGAGACTGTTCAAGCACTTCGATAATGAAGAGCCTACCGCTTAATCGTGGAATGAGATTCCCTCGTACCTCTGTTTAGCTTCGACGATGCGTATAACTCGCTTATTTGCCTCAGAAAAATCGGGCGTAAAATTTCCGAGAGATGAGGTGTTTGTTCTTTCGTCGAAATCCCACGTGTGGCGGGGATTCTGGGAACTCGGCTTTTACCTTCGGATCCAGAAAAAATCATGAACTCACGTTTTCTCTTTACCGCTTTACTGGAACTCTCTGATGTGTCTTTTTCATACATAGGCGTACCCATCTGGATGGAATACGTCGAATGTCACTGTTTTCCTTTATTTTCGAAACATTAGGTGTCACCTGTTTCTTTTTGTCCCTTACGCTCCCAAAATTTCTTCTTTCTTTACTTTCGTACCTTGATGAATAGAATATTTCCTTGTGTCCAGTGGCACAAGTTATAGAAAAATTCTTAGGTATGAGTGATATTGAATAATGGGATTAATTAAAGTCTCTTCTTGTTGAATGCTAAGAAAAGAGTAACTCAGAAAGAAATTGTGCTTTACTTACGTGGACTTCATAGCATTGAGGATGGGAATCTTTAGAAGATGGACAATTTAAACGAAAACTTAATTTACTTAATAAATTAAGGGAAAGTACTTTCTCAGGGGATATCGTGTGTTCTTCCTGTTATATAGGCAGTACAGATACCGCGAAAATATGAGAAGTAGACTCTAAAACAAGTCGCTTCAAAAATTAATTTCATCAAGGAAACGCGAAAGCAATCGAATAGGGAAGTAAAGTCATGATGCATGAAGCCCCAGCCGCACCCCGAAAAGCAGTTTGAAGGGTATTTATGTAAGTGTAGATCATAGGCTCCCAAACTTTTTCCCCGTGGACCCCTTTCAGTCTTCGATGGACCCTCTAGCCTGCCTTGTATTGAATTTTCTTTTCTGAAGAGCCATATCCTGTTTCGATCTGATTAAATTATCTTTTCAATTTGGATCTTTGTCATTGTCTTTGTCAAACCTCTTAAACACTCTCAAACATAGAAAAAAATCCTAGAACCTCATTTATTTCTCCCTGACATGGACCCCTTGTAAATCTTTGTGGACCCCCAGGTCCATATAGATTTACATGATGACTACTTGAGGAACCTATGATGTAAATAGACTGGCTAAGTGAGAAAAGCAAGATCATTCATCTACCTATCATGGGTCATTCATCTTTTCTAGCTTAAGATTTCAATCGGCCTTCAGTATGATACACTTTGCATACTTCCAGAATTCTTTAAACACTAATCTCTCCAGTATCAGATTATGCAGTAAATGATCAGCAGTCACTTTCTTGTTATTCAGACCAGGAGAAAACCGCGAGTCAACATTATTAATTGCTATGCCCAAACGAGGATAACCAATTCTCAGACTCACTTCCCAGAAAACAATTATGAATCCTCGGGCGTTCCGATCGTGGAATGATACTAAAATCTTGGCGCCTCAGTTGATTGATGGACCCTATCAGAAATGATCATCAGGGAATGGCCTCATTCAATGCGTATATGAAAATGCAATTTAACTCTGTGTATTTTGATGAGTCGAATTCTCGTGACGTCATTCTCGACGCAAGTCCGAGGCTGAGGACTCGGCACCGACGCAACTCCGGGGTACTGTTTCGGGGTTTTGCCGATTCCAGTCCCACGCCCCCTTTGCGCAACTCTTTACGGAGACGCAGATTCCCCGGCCTCTGCACCCACGTTTCGTGAAATGGCGTTGGAAGGCGGCCAACTCGCATTTAATATTCGTGACGTGCGGTTCTCCTTGTTACATCACGCCAAATGTTTTGCCTGTGATCACAGCGCGTGCCCTCCAACATCCTCCGGCGACCTCGCCTCTGGTTGTCCTCAGATGCTCTCTTGTTCATCGCATGCTCCCGTCTTCACTTTTGTCCTGTTCTATTGACAAAGTATTGTTTCACCGGAAAAGTGTTCCTTTGATGTTTCACACGGATTCCGCGTGTGCATCATTTGCCAGCTGATGCATATAACGGTGCGAACATAATAAAGCAAGAAAGGATACAAAGAATACATTCCTCGCTCCTCGTTTAAGGGCAACGATTAAATATTCATCTCGTTGCTTTTTCCGAATTGATGTTTTTCGTAATTAATAATATTAGTATTCGATTATTCAATCATTTCGATTCGATATCTCTATTCAATGCATCTATTAAATTGTTCCATTAGATATTTCGATTGAATATTCGTTTAGATATTTCGATTGAATTTTCGGTTCGGTATTTCAATTATTCTAAAATCAAATCTAGAATCCGGAGCTAGAATATCAGACTATTTTACCAATTTTATAGAGGATGTCGGTCACCTAAAATTTTCTTCGTAATAAGATTCTTTATTATCCGTTGCTTAATTTAGTTCGCAAGCATTCTCCACGTTTAGAAGTTTTCTTAGCATTTTTATTGTCCTTCTGAATGCATTCGTTCCTGTCGCACCTGCCGCCAGCTGCTCGTGGATCCGTTTATCTTTGGAAAAACAACTCCACACACCTTTTCCAGACCTCCTGCGTGCCCTGAGCATTGTAAACATGGCTGCTTCGAATAATTTAAGAATTCATTTTAAGCATTCTAAGTGGTATCTAAGCCACTTGTCAGACATTGTCTTCTAAGGTTGAATGTTTGTCTGTTCTTGTAGTTCTGTCATTTACAAAGAAATCGGTATTAACGCAGTTCTTTCCGTAATTATCGACATCTGAGTACTTAGCACCATTTAACGTATAACTTGCGGAAAAGAAAATCAATGTATTGATTTTCATCTGAATTAGTTTTAGTGAATCGTTTTTTGTTGGAGAAAAAGCTAATTCGAGAGAAAAATATTCTTACCCTTTATGAATCCAAATTTTTGTTAATATAGTTCGCCATGACCTCAATGTGGTCTTGCGACTTTAAGACGGATTGGGGTTTTGTATTTTAACAATGGACTTCGCAGATGATTCGTGGAACAGCACAGAAAAGGGGAATGGGAAAATTAGTTGCGCTGCAGAAATTGGTTCGTGGGGCGGGACCAATTCGTGCTTTTTGTAACGGATCTGTCTCCCATAGCTTTTCAATTCTCTTCTCTCACGACTTGGATCACCCAAAAGGCTTCATGCTGTTATCACTCCTTCCATTAGTGCGCCGTACTCTTTTTTATGAATGTACTCTGATGTGTACTCGTGTACTGCAAAATTTTAGTTCTTGTTAAAAAGAGAAATTATCCTGCTGATATGAGACTGAATAATAGGTATTGAAGGTATATGATGCTTTATATATTTATTGAAGTAAACGATGCCTTTGGACATCGAAATTAGTAAGCGCCCCTGTACATTATGGTACTATTATACGAATCAATCAATTTTTATCGAAAATACAAAGTAACGTAAATTAACTTTGTTTTTAAAGCTTTCCTCAACTCCTAATTTGATCAGTAATGTATTTTTATGTCACACTTTTCATATAGGAAAATGTACCACGAAACTTTTCTCTTTCGGTTTCAAAACATCTATCATAATACGGAAAAACATTCCTAAAAAAAGTTAAAGTGATTCATTAAATGGTATTGCTGTACCTGGTTCGGCTTTGCGATTTTTTTCCGTTCGTTCATTTGTCCGCTTTTTACGAAGAGAGTCAATCAAAATTCTTTGGGCGGATTTAGTTTAAATGGATAAAGAAGTGGTTAATTAATATTTAGCCTTATAAATCGTGACGCCTACGCTGAACACTGCGCTAAGCATTTGGTGACGTTATTGAGGAATAAATTTACTTTTAAGGAGAATCTGTCAATCACTAATTAGTAATGCACCAAGGTCATTTTAGTTTCATAATTAGAAAGGTTTGTTTCTTGGCTGTTTGACTTACTTGGAGGTTTTATGGATGAGCGGATGTTTCAGTTGCGAAAGCACTTTAATGTCGTGCGCATCTTTTTTGTTTACGGAAGGAGGTTCACGAATTTGCTTTCTGATTCAAGAGAAATTTTGTGAATACCTGTTCTTTGCGCTTTTCATGCTTTTGGTGCAGTATGACGGTATACCTCAATTCCGTTTATTCATTTGCCCACATTGGAAATATTTCTCCTCTTTCAAAGCCCTCTTCTCAAAACATTGGCACAAGGTCTTATTTTGTGGAATTAGTGGATGAATAGTCGCGAAGTAACTCTTGCAAGTGTTTAAGTAGGTAGATCTAATGAATTCATTTAATTGATATTCTGTAAAAATGCTGAATATAGTTTCCTTGAGCAGTTACGTAAACAAATGGAGGGCGCTTGATGTAAGAGATGGAGTAGTGTTACTATGCGAGTATTAGGTAATATTGTGGATTTCAATTAAACTACATCGGAGTGAATGAAGTTGTCACCCAGCAAGACAGAATTTTCAATCCCTCATGATCCCGCTTAGAGAATGGTCAAATCTCTTGTTTAATTCCAGAAATCTCGTGTAAATAGAACTCTTGTTCCTTGGTTTGGATGATGAGTCTATTTTGGTGCCCTGAATAATTTGATGGGCAACATAAAGCTGCTCTTTCAAGGGCCTAAAGCTCGACGATGGATCTATTGAATGCAAAACTAAATTGGTTATGAAATGGAGCAGAAGTCGTCTAAGACGTGTGACCAGGTCACGCTTTGTCCTTCGTGGACAAAATAGTAAAATAAATTTTAAACGGAAGATAATAAGTATGAGCAACTGAAAGCTTTCAGAATCGTTCCGTTTCTTTAAAGGATTAATTTATAAAATTCTTACCAGAAATGAACGTAACGAAATAGAGGAAATACTCAAATTTAACACTGTTAATACAACATTGCTGTATACATCGCGAATAGCTGACAAATTCCAGTTTGAAAATTAGGAGACCCTATGGAGCTTTTTGTAAAAACACTTCGTAAAATAAAATATGAAAAGTGATTATGAAATAATGTCCGATTAGTTAGTTTCTTGGTAAACGACGCTAAAGTTACACGCTTTAATGGAAAAAAACTTGTGCTACTTAGCACTAATTATTTGGAATGAAAAAAAAACTAATCGAAGTAGGCCACTATTGATGGGGTAGCGACTACTGGAAAGTAGATTTTTTCCTTTTTCTAACAAGGGATGTTATGTAATTCAAGTTCTACTTTTCATTTGAAATTTCTGATAGCGACCCTCAATTATTTATTGAATACCGTAAAGTTCACCTAGATTCATATAAAATTAAACTTAAAATCAAACATTAAGTATGAAATTGTTAAATTTTATTTTTTCGTAAGTTACCTAGATCTGTATTTTTAGCCTTAATGGTATTTTTAATAAGGGTGCATCTGAAAAGCGTAGAAGAGAATCCGTAGAATAATGAAATGCGTATCATCAGTCGACATGTTCACGTTCCAACATCTCCTTCTGTATCGATACGTAATGGGATGAAAACTTTCACAAATCACGAGATATTTCCGTGATTAGCAAGGTTTGCTCGTGTTGTTGCCCAATGCTTCGCCAAAAAGGTGACAATTTGCCGAGTTATTTAGAAAGGCGAGGCATTCTCAATTAGCGTCAGCATCTGAATCCTCCATCACTAATGCCATCTTTGGACGTTTAAATGTAATGCGTATTGCATGTAATCCTTTAACTCTGAGACCAATGAACTTTAAATGTCCTAATCGAGATTTCTCCTCTTTTTTGAATGTACACATCCTTTTAGTTACAAAATATTTTTCGCATTATGAGTCTGTTAGCTTTTGATTGAGTCTAATTTGTTCGAAATGCGATTGTTTATAAGTTTTTGTCCATTATGAGTTTATAAGTACCGGTTTTAATATTAAGTAATGAGTGAGGAACAATAGAAGCCAGGAGAAAGGTTTGTAAAACAAGCCTGTGGACAGTGGAGGATAAAAATTTTTATTTTGTTATTTTTTTCGCACCTTGAAGGGTTGCAAAAAATGCCGCGAAACTTTCGGATAGTTGAATACATTTTTAAGTGGAAAACAGGTTAAGACATCTGAAAAGCAAAAAAAAAACAATACAAATACCTATTCACCTAGATCAATGTATAAATTTATTCTTATCAATAGGAATATGTTTGCATTAAAATAAACGGAAAAAGAACATCATAAGAAGCAAATAATTTTGGTTAAAATATTCGTCGTACGTAAAGGTCGTTCTAAAAAATCGCCATATTAATTAAAATAAAAATAAAGTGATGGAAATGAAAGAGCTCGCCAGTAGTAACTAGATGCGTCAACGTGAGCTGATATGATATGATACTCAGAGGGGATTGTTATGTTCTTATTGGATGTTGCCAAGTACCATTCCTTCATAAGAAAGAGTAGAAAATCAAAAGCTACCTTAAACTTGGCCTCACTCTTCTGATTTATTTTTTTTCGGTGATATCTCGACTTTTGGACTTGAATTATGTATAAACCTCTTCAAGATACGGCCGAAAGCATTTCTGAATGGTCGAGAGGCCTATGTTCTTCTCTGAGAGGGTTAAACCCTTCATCCGCTTATCTGCGAACCCCCCCAGCGTACGAGATGATCCAGAAATAGGATACCCGCTCAAACAGCACGAGGCAGCAGCTTCAATAGTCTCCTCGTGGTGCCACTCCTTCCTTCCCAGAAAATCGAAAATCTGTCAACAATCCTTGAAATAAAAACCGCCTTCATTAATAGACTTGCAAATTAGCTCTCCCACTCGCGCGGCATTCCGCCACTCAACCATTTCAGTCGCAGTGGATTCAGCAGTTCCCTCATCACGGCCCTTGGCCCACATCCCCTCTCGTCAGTGTCGCCTTTGTGAAAGGAATGAGACAATCGACGCATCATTTGGCGTCGATTTGTACACTCAGTGAGTGTGTGGGACCGAATTCGATATCATTTCTGATTTTTTCTTCTACCGTGAACTCCTCTAATATTTTCTACTGTTTTTTATTATTATTGTTATTATTATTGTTGTTAGTATTGTTATTATTATTGTTATTAGTATTGTTATTATTATTGTTATTAGTATTATTGTTATTAGTATTATTGTTATTAGTATTGTTATTATTGCCATTATTATTATTAGTAGTAGTATTATTATTGTTATTACTATTGTTATTATTATTGCTATTATTATGGGACTTTATTTGGCGAAATTGGGACTTTATAGTCCCATCTCCCATAAAAGCAATGAATTTACAAACAAATATTAATAATACAAATCTATAAATCTTTATAAAATGATTCAAAATACAAATCCAAATTAAAATTGGTAATTAAATACAAATTGATATAAAATACAATCTTATACAAAATTGAAATACGTTCATATACAAATAATGGCTATTGTTTAGTTCAAAAGTATCGGCTCGATGTATTGCGTATTAATTCACCTACGTAAGTCTGAATTTTGTAAGAGATGGTTCTAAATTCAAGATGGAAATTCTTACCTCCGAGAATGTTCGTAGATACTGAGGATTACGAAAATCTAACAACGGCCTTCATTAAACGCACGTAGAAAAACAAGCAGCCCGTTACGTAACTATTTGGCAGTAAACACTTTCTTAATAACGTTTACTCTTTAAATATCAAATATATTTATGTGCGAGCATTTGTCTAACAATCCCCGTCCATTATCGGCACCACGTCAATGAAGATAGAACTTGTTGGATTAGATACGTTCTGATTTTAGTGATCATATTCCTCGTATACATTAAACGACAATTTGCCCGAAGTCAACAAATATGTGAAATGTTCACGCTAAGTTTTATTATTTTCAGGAAATATTGTATTATTACTTCCTGCAATAACCTAAATTAGCTTCTGAGTCTCAATGAGAAATTAGCGCGTTTACCATTAAAACTCAAGTTCAAGTAACACATCTGCCAAGATCGTTGTGTTCACATTCGGTTCTCTCCTTTGCAAATGAGTGCACAGTTCGATAAATATGTATTCATCACAACGACATGCGGCTAACGTGTAGTGAAGTGTTGCTCATGTTTATATTTGCCCATACTCCTCTTGTAGCGCGGAGGTCCTGCAACTCAATCGTCATCTTCCGTCATTTGTTGAATGAAGATTTAAGAAATCTCTTAAGTCTTGTATAATTAGATAAAGAATAAAGATTTAAGTCTCGGTAGTTAGTAATTGCCTGTTTTTCTCTTGATTTGAAGAGGACTTTCTCCCCTTATGGTTATACAGTTTCAATTGAAAAATGTTATTATATAGTAACTCTAAATTGTAGAAGTATATGTTATTTTATTTTAATTAAAGATTCATAAGTAAACTATGAACATCAAAATTACTGTTTATATAATGTGATATTTGAATATGAATGTTTTTTAAACATGTTTAGAGGGCACGATCAATTAGCTGTTTTAATTCCTCGTTTGTTGACTTCAATTATAACCAATTATATTGACTCCTGAAATACATGCTAGCGTAACAATTTCGAGAAGAAATTGTATAATCGGAATCGGAACTCAGTCATTAGGCGTGTAATTTTCTAGTCGCTTTTATGAATATAAAAATATCGTATAACAATTGTGCGCGGATATTTGGCAATGTATGTACACCAAATTATAGGTAAATTTTTCAAAGTTTAGGTTGTTTAGCTCTTCTTCGTATCCGCCAATTAAAATTCGACTTTCGGTAACAGAGATTTAAATCAGGATTTATAACATTTTCATTTAATTGTTAGAACGAAATAGCTTTTCGATATGTTGTCTGCATGTACTCGAATAGCATTTCTTATCGAGTGGACAATTAAGATTTCCCAGAGCCCTGATTCTGCCGCAGTTGTGCCCTTATATTCTTTTCGCGACTTCCCCGCCGTCTACTGGAAACACAAAAGCCGGTTATGTGCTGCGGTGGGCTTAAAAACTTTACGGTCGTCTTCTCATTAAGGCAACGGACTTTCAAGTGCCAATCGATACTCCCCTCCGGCCTGTGTTTTGAATAATCTCCTCTGAAGTTCAATGTGACTGTTACGCGAAGGGACTCGAGTATTTCTGCAAAGAGAATGCTACTTCTGTAGAAAAGAGGTTGAATTGTAATATTTTGTCAACGTGTTCGGAAGATTTGCCAGTTAGCTATAATCATTAATTTCGTCATCTGTTATTTTTTGTTGGATATTTGTCTCTGAATTTTTAGTACTGGTCATCCGTCAATCAAATTAAATCCTCAGAGAATTAAAGTTTTTAATACAAAATTTTTACACTTCCACAAATTAAAATAAACTGGTTAACCGGTTTATTTTAATTTGTGGACGTGAACAAGTTATTTTTTTAAACTTTTATTCATCATGAAGTTCCACCAGATCTCTCTGGACAATATTCATTTCCTCAAAGAACTTTCTCATCGATGATTGAGTTCCATTATGGTTACATTTCAACGTCTCGAATACCGCCAAGTATTTTTTGAAAAAATTTCTTAAAAATGGATATATTTGTTAGAACGACGATTTATTTCTGTTGACGAATCAAGATGCCATTATGCCCAAATTATTATAGATCTATTGGGGAAGACAGAGACAAAAGTTGTTGGATGACATAAGGGGTGGGGTTAAATATAAGGATACGAAGGAGATGGCGATGAATAGGGATTTTTGATTGTGCATGAATCTACCGAAAGGTAGAACACTTATGAATGAATGGATTATTCAAGGAATATACTATGGCAGGTAGATCACGGTGGAGTTTCAACCTGAGGCTTAATTATTTATACAATTAATTGTTAAAGAAGATAATTATAATATTTTTGTCTGTGTTTTCACGGTTTTTCTTCATCCCCTTCCTGTGATGGTATTTTCCCGCAACTTTTCTCTCTATCGACCTTCAATTGTGGAGATGTTTTCTTACAAACCTTACCTTTTTTCTCTCTATTTCAATCCTTATTACGCAATTTAAATTAAAAGCACAAACGTAAAAAATTTCGTACGATGTTATATGGGAGAAAAGCCCACTCGTGTTTAAATTCTCTTAATAATAAATGACCAAATGATAATAATAAATATCAACGAGAGAAAAGTTAAGAACTACGAGTTTCTCTAGAGACAAAGGTTTTATGGTAGTGCGCATTTATGAAAATGCTTTACCATGTTTAGTAAACATTTTGCGGGTTCCATGATCAATTCCTTCCTGCACAATTCTTGTGCTTTAAGAATCATTTCACTTAGACTGGAAACATTTGGAATCAACTTCTTCGTTTTAAAATAAGACGAATACTCTTAAGGAAAATATCAGCCACTATCCGATTGTAGGGATGAATGGTCACCAGGAATTTCTCTTTTTTAAGTCTCGGGGGACGTAAAAGGATCAAGGGAAAGCATAATTCCACCTCAGGGGTATAAAATGTTGAGCCGGAGAACGTATAATTCGAGTTATTTTGAGGTTTCCTAAAAATGGTTTGGATTTCAGTAGAACATGTTTGTTTTCAGCGATCAAACTTGTACAACTGCGTTTTGGTAGCAAGACATTGGCACCGAATGTCTGTTTTTGCAACATCATCATTCTTTCCTCCGCATTCTTTGTCGGCTGTTTCCCTTTGATTACGAGCAGGAACATTCATTAACGTAACCAAAGTCCGCTAAAAGCTCCATGACAAGGCTCCTTACAAGCATCTCTTAATGCTCTGCCCAGCTACTTTTAACGGTTAATTACAGGAAGAGCTTCAGCCTTGTTAAATCATTGCTCGAGGCTTTACTTGCGAATCCCATTAGAATGCATAATGAAATTAAAGCTTGGTTAATATTTTTTTTAGTTTATTCAGTTTGGCTTTGCGTCTTGCTATCGGACTTTCCATTCTGCCGTTCTTCAACCTAGCATGTACCGGAAAGGCCAGCATAGAAGACAGTAGCTTGGTTTTGGTGCTATATTCGAGAAGTTTTTGTGTCTAGCATTTTTTTCGCGAAATTATTACTGTTTTTATTTATATGCTGATATTTTCAAGTGCATAAGAAAGATATGGTGATCTTCTTTAGTGACGATAGTTTCCTTCTATCGATGAATCAATATTCTTATTATGCCTAGCGCATAATCGACCTGTTTTTTTAGCAAAGATATTAAAGATTATTTTTTCTCTATTCTGTACCAAAAGAGCAATGAAAAATATTCCATTCATCGGAATACGGTAGAAGGAACCACTCCCTAATGCCTAAGTGAGATTTGGTTGGGATAACGTAGACTTCTTCCTTTTCATCCCACCTCTGAATTACATCCTTCGGATTCCTCCATCGCTCCATCCGATCAAAACTGGCCTAACACACGAGGGATGTCGCCCCGGGCGCCGAGGTTATGGGAGACGCGTGATGCTAGAAGTTCGTCGAAGGTTTGGCGGTGCGCAGAAATTTCTGATATTCGCACATCGGACATTTTTGACTACTGTTTACCTTGTATTCTAAGAAAGGAACATACCATTTCCATTGATGCGCCAGTTTCCTTGCACACACAATTATTTGCGAGAAATATTCCCTGTAATATATATATATGTACATATTTCCCAGTTGAATCAGTGCTTTAATTAATGGACATGTTCCACTGATAGCATTAAGGCTTGTTGAGGCAACAATAAAGGCAAACTACCTCACTCCTCACCCTGCCTAGTAAGCCTCATTTCCCTTAATAGATATCGGTCGCTGATATTGGAGGGGATGAGGAACCAGCCGGCCTTCGGGGGGGGTGAGTACTTCGAAGATTCATGTGGGAAGTGTCATCGATGTCAGAGGGTACTCTCAACGCTGTCGCACGGACCTCTAACCTCCGCAGTCGACCTCAATAGAATCGAGACGTTCGCTCACAAATTCGAGAAGAATGGAATGGTCCTGCGTGTTACAGCGGTTGCCCTTTACATCCGAGATCCTTGGATTCGCCGTGCGAAGTTTCCCACGCCGTGGACCGAGAGTTTCGATCTCCGGGATTCGATTGCGATAGATCGTGCCCACTCTGCCGTCGCATTCCCCCTCTCAATCTTGTCATATCCTTTCGGAGTCTCCCGTTTATTCACCCCTCTATCCGCGGTCTCCCTTTCAAGCAGGATGTGTGAATCAAGGGTCTCCTTGCGTCGAAAATTAGGTTTGTGGAATACTCGTGCGCTGTCGACCTTTTTGATATCTGCGTATTAATCCAACGTTGTCGTTGAAGTCGCGTTGAGTTGGCAATTGCCAAGAGCTGATGACGCCTCTTTATAGAGCGAGGCAGCTTGGAACCGATTCTGGAGGCTAACTTTAATTTACGTGATATCCATTGTATTTATGTATACATTATCTATTGATGTAGCCTCCGCTAGGTAGAATTCCATATTAGGATAAGAATAAAAACACTGCAAACACTGCAAACACTTAAAGCTAGTAGAAATTTGACCAAGTGTTTTTATTCTTTTTCTTCTATGATATAATTGAGTGATATGTACAAGAAATAAGTCACAATTTTTACGTTACTGTACTTTTTATACTTTCTCCCTTTTGGGTGTTCTTATACTTTGTCATATATCGTGAGTATCTTACTCCTTATTTCTGAAAAAAGCTTAACGTTTGTGATGGAATATGATTTCATTTTATCTAAATACTGGATCAGTGTTAAAAGCATTTTTACTGCTGAAAAGATAGAAATATAACAATATATTTACAAAATTTTAAGTTCAGGAAAGGAAAGGTGTCGAAGTTAAAATGTATAAAGATGATCAGATGAAAATGTAAACTTAAAAGAAAGTATAAATGAAAATACTCTACTAAATTAATAATGATTAATTAATTTATTAATTAAAGGGTATTGGGCTTATGTAACTATTGAATAAACATTTCAAGTAAAGTACTTTGAATCTTTCATTCCTCGTCCGATAAACGTGAATTGAGGAGAACTCCTTTTAACAGAGTTAATTTTTCAACTCGAGAAATGGAAATCTTTCGATGGAAATCGGTGTAAAGATGATGTAGTTTGATGTGATAAAAAATAATTCTGTATTCTAAAATTCTAATAATTTTACTCTTTCAGTAGTTGAACTTTTAATCTTATTATGTTCAATATCATGATAACGATAACGATATCATGGAGAAGCATGTATTAACATTAAAGGTATGCTGTTGTTGTAGAATCGTTTTCTCGAGGTGAAACAAATGCAAACAATACAGGAAAGAAACCTCGCGAAGAAAGCACCAAAATAGGTACTGCATACGTTACTAAGGACGATCAGCGACACCAATACCACTTTTTAACTCAACTTCCGTCTTGGTGAAGTATTTTTTTCCCCACAGACTTATCCTAAGTCATTCAGAAGCTGAAAGTGTATCTGACTCTCGGTAAGTTTTCGAAAGCTTTTCCATAGGCCTTTCCTTCCGACTTGTTGTGACTGTGAGACGGTTTTGTTGGTGGCAATTGATGTGGGTTAAGCGGTGCGTTGGTCACCGACGAAGCATGCAATGCCGAGCACTTACCGGTCCGCCCTCTCGAACACCGCGTCATCTGCGTTTGCAGCCAAATTCTTGCCTCCGCTCGCTCCTTCTCGGAAAGGTTATTTGCAAGGTCGATGTGCGGAGGCAGTTTTCCCTCTCTGCTTCTTCTGGGAATGAGGAAGTTAAAGTGATTGCATTCTACGGACGTGCCTCAGGATGCTACCGACAACAGGAAGATTCCTTCCTTGGAGTTGGAAGCATCAGCCGAATTTACAAGACGAAGCACTGTATGGTACGAGATTTTGCGGAGTAATCCAGGATGATATTTAATTAATAAACTCTAAAAAGTATGTTCACAGAGAATGTAGCCGATATTTAGCGTCCTCCCTGTTATATAGGCTATTCAGACATCGTGAGGAAGATGAGGAGGGGATTATATGCTAAAACCGTCACTTCAAAATTTCATTTTCTCCGCCAACGATACGCGAAAGTTATCGATTAGGAAGTAGCAATGGTGCACCCCTGCCACATGCCGAAAGGTATATTGCGGAGCATATCTGTAGATGAGTCTCGTGTTAAATAATGACAAACCACATACATAGATAGAGACCTATTATTGGTGAGGTTGGGGCCATATGGAACTGCAGGTTAACATAAAAATTGAGGTTGTGAGTTGACGCCCACAGAGGAGAAGACCAAAACTACGTGAAGACACTAAAATCAGAGGATATACAATTTATATTTTACATGTATAAATATAAAAAATCCATTAAAAAGTATAAAAAATCAAATCAAATGAGAAAAGAAAGTTCAAAGTAGGCGAGGAGAATATACAATGCAGTAAAAACTCAACGCATGACAAAGAGACGGGAATTTACAAACAAAATAACACTACACCTGTAAATGAAATAGTAACATAAGCGTATACCAAATAACCTTTAAGTAAAATAATATGCATTAAAATTATCATAGCTAAAATAAAATTAATATGTCCAATCTTTACTTGGTGGAACGGTGGTATAACCATTTTAAATAAATGACCGTTTAATATTCAGTATTCATTTCAGAAATTTTCGTCTCCGATAGGGTCACATTCTTTTTGCCATTGAGCGAAACATGAAAGGACATGCGTCGCTTGGAATGTTCGTTAAAAATCTCCGACATTCTAAGGTTTTCGTGAAAGAATGCGACAAGGGCGTCTGCATTTAGTTACGAAATGGTCATATTGCTCAGAATTGTTTCTTTTTCCCACTATCCGATCTCATTTGGCCACAAATATGGTTTTTCGAGCCTGGACTTTCAAGGTAAATATCTTTCCCATATCTGACACTGTCCTTATGAGGCATGTGTTAGGAGAAAGGGTGGGGTCATTCTGCGGTTCCTGGGAGTGCGACTATGGGCGTGTGGGCCACCATCCCAAGGCCTGAGTGGGTTGGAGAAGGGTTTACCCTAGGGAATTGTCCTTCAGGGTTTCCATTGTCAGTGATTCCTTAGTTGACGTAAATAGCTTCACTTTCAGTGCGTAATTTACCCTAGGAGATTTTCATACTAGATGACTTTCTTATTACTTCTCTCTGAACATTCTAAAATTATCCAGGTTTTCGTGTGATCACTCGTTGAAGTCGCTAATTAAAAATGGGGTTTATGAAGTTTTATTACAGAGCTTACGTTAATTATTTCGTTTTCGTCAGTTGCAAATTTCTTACACCCCCTTTCTAGCGGGTATTTTCCCATTGCCGTATATTTCTTCTTGAGTAAAAAGTTTTTAAACCAAAAAATTGTTTTCTTCAGTGTGCTTTTTTACAAAGCTATTTGTTACTTTTAAACCTTATATGACGAAGGGTTTGATGGAAGAAAGGACTCCTTAGTCTCAGTCTCCTCCAAGTTAAATTCGCTTCATATTTTTTATTATTGTATTATTCCATTTGAACATTTTCAGGAAAAGGAACAATGTTTTGAATGATTGATTTCCCTATATTCACCGATGATGATTACGACCTCTAAAAGAGATTAATTGGCCATTGGAGAAGCCCTTGAGTAAAATATTTGAATGAGAAGTCTTCGGCTAAAAATATCCGCGTGAAAACTCATTTGTCAACCCATCAATTCTTGTCATCGTTTTCTTTGATTTGTCGTCTTAGAGTGAAACGTCATGGGAAAGAATATGTGAACCGTCTGCATACAGCGATACCGTGTGAATGCCAATGAATTCCTTCAGGTCCTTCCATTAGCCTTTCCCCTAAAAAAAAAACTTTCTGATCGTCTGCTCCTATCTCAGAAAAGAGTGAAATTCAAATGCTGCTGCCCATGTGAGTCTATGACCAGGCCAAGAGATATTCTAGTTTATGACACGTGGTCACGATGTTGACTTCCACGTCTTCCCATTGTTTTTATTGACCGAATTAACAAGATAACTACTCAGGTAGGCTCCAAAAATGTTTGCGGTTGGGCCTAGCAATGGTCTGCTGAAAATGCTCGCACTTATCCATTAATCTTCTTTAATTTATCTTAGGTTACGTTGCATCGATTAATTTCAGTTTTCCTTAACATTCATCCTAAAATTCACCGTAAAAGATTTCCAATGATTTTATGTATTTAATATGATAATTTCCGACCCTTTTTCCCATGAAGCTTTTGCAGAAAGAAAGAGAAAGCTTAAGTTACCTTTTTACTATGATTCCGCTTCTAAAGTAATTGAATACTCTTGATTATCTATTCCGTACTTATTTTAAACTCCACATGAAATTACCATATTTGCGAAATAAGCGTAACTGATATTATTTGTCCGTACAGCATTCGTTTAGGTAACCTGTGCATTATTGTAATTCTATTTCAGTTAGCTCTTTGTGTGTGCGTTTTTCTCAAGAGCAAAGATATATTTTGAGTCTCTATTTTAATGGAAGTAAAGAATTGAATTTTAAATTATACCTGTGTATAATACAGCATATATATTTATTTCAGCTTTTATCAATTATTATATTCGGAAAATTTATAAAATAAATATAAATGTTAATAAATCTATAACCTTGTGATATTTTTAGTGAATTTTCTTCCTGTTGCTGTAAATGCGGAAATATGATTATTTTTGTAAATTTAGATGACGCTTAACTTCTGAATAAACATTTCTTAAATTACTTTTCGTTTGTTGGAAAGATTGAAATACATATTTGTGATTTTGTTCCGTGGTTTTAAAAATATAGCTATTCCCATTAATCTACATTAGTTGCCCTTCATGAGCATTTATATTTTTGCTGGAAGTAATTCTTTACTCCGTAAATGTGGAGACTCGAGGTCAAAGTCATGCAGGTGCTTACCTTTTTTTCCACGCTGAGAAGAAAAATGTCTTGCAGTTTGGACCAGCGCGTAGGAACTCGCTCACCTGACGTCTCGGATGACGTCCCAAGCTAACCTCAGCCTTAGAATTTGACTGGGAGTCGCTTCCTTTTGTTGTACTACACTTGAGAAGATTGCGCTTGAGGCAATTTTTTCCGAAAATTAATCTTGGTCGTACACTCTTGGCCAAAATCAACGCAGCACCTCCCTAGCGATCCTTACGGCCGGTGCTGCGTTAATTTTGGTCAGGACTGTACATAATCTACTCACTAATCTTGTTCCGAAATGACCTGTGCTGTCAATTTCAAGTCCGATCCTTTGATTTCCTAATTTGTTGTTCAGATACTGCTTGAGATCAGCAATTTATAGGTCTGCTAAAACTATAATTTTTTCAAAAAAATAATCTAAGTAAAAATCCAAAGGTATCTAACGCAAGGCGACAGATTTTTCTGCTTTCATGGACTCGAGTCAGGTGATTTGTGAATAATATATAAGATTCAATTAACTTCTTGCTATCAAAAGGTAATAGAAATGTTTATTACATAAGCTATTCGTAAACTTAAAATTCATTAAAACATACGTATTATTTTTAAGATGCATCACATCACTCACTGTATTCAGTAATTTCGTCATTGTTTTAAGTCAGTGGATGAACCTTTAGTAGTTTTAAAGTCATCTTTTAATGTTGGTAAATCTTAAACGGTGAAAAAGCGAAAGGAAAAAATATGTTCTTATCTTTCTTTGAATTGGGAACTACCATTTCTTTTCTTACAGTAATCCTGCATGAGGGGAAAAATTATTCTATTTCTTTGTCGATTAGCTTTAGACCAAAAATTTCATTTATTGTCGTCCCAAAGAGGTAGCATTGAAAGCCTTTGAAAGTTACTCCAGTAATTTAATCGCTACTTTGACGGAAAATTACAACAATATGTCGATTGAAGCACGAGTTCATTAATCTGTTGTTGGTGTCTATTTCATTTAAAAAAATAACTTTAAGGTTTGAAGATAACTTTCGTTGTTCGCTTTCGGAACGTTCGATACATTGAATACTGGGAAAGATTTTGAAGACAGTTTATAGTTAATGTGAAGTAGCTGGCTGGTTGGAATTGTGGCTCTTTTCTCCGAAGATTTGATGACGGTAAAATGCTGTTTGCTCTTCCGGTTCTCTTTGCGGCGAAATAGCTTTCCAGAAGTGTTCATCAAATCTCATCAATGGAAAAAGTCGAAAGTTTCCACTTTTTGTTGCCTGAGTTTCGCTCCACAAAATCAGTGCAATCTTCCGCGATTGAATGGTTGTCATTCTAGAGAAATTTCGCTTTGAATTTTATTCATTTTGACATTTTTCCGAAGCTATTTACTATTATATAGCTATTTTATTTTTAGCCATTTGCGCTTAATGTTTGTAATCTCGGACAAGTAGTAAGGTAAGTAAGGGAGGACATCCTCAGTTTCAAGAATTTCAACTGGGTGTTACTTATAAAATCGTAAGAGGCTTTCATCGATAATTTTTTGTGAACATTGATTTATTTTGGAATGCACCCTTTCCTTTGCTTGGAAAACGATGAGTAGGAGGAGTAGGAGTAACTAAAAAATCGTGTGTCGTGTAGAGTTTGGAAACAGAAAGAAGCTGAAAATCATCGAAAGTGAAGTAATAGTAAATTACCGCCTAAGCTCATTTTATTTATAGGCGAAAGTAGAGCAATTAGAGAAATGAAACCAATGAATACGACTCAAATGGAAGAAATGATGATAATGATTAAGAAATCAGTTCCTTTTCGTGCCTTTAAGTTGCCGGGACTGATCCACAACTTCTTATGGCTATTGCTACCATCATCCGCATTGGAATGGGGTTTAATAAGCTGCCGAGCTCATCTGACCTTTTAGACTTCTTTCTGGAAAATGTAACTAGATTGTCCGCAGAATGCTGTTCTCATGATGTAGCGGATGACAGCGTGGTTGTCGGAGCCCCTCCTCGCAATCCTTTGTAGTCCGTGACTGCTGGTGAAGGTCGCTGAGTGCGGATGCAAGGAGCCTCCGCCGTTCTGGAGCCCACTCCTTTCCTCCGATTCTACCCACGGTCTCTCTCATTGCGATTCTGGATCAACATTTTGCTAATAAATATTCCGCAGTCTTTAGTAATTTAGCTTTGATTTTACCGAAGAAAGTTTCTGTTGCTTAATGCACTACGGCTCTTTCAAAATGTTTGGCCTACCATCGAAGATTTCTGTTTAAGAGATATTATTAATAAAAATTCATGAGAGAGCAGCTCATCTATTTATACCGTACCGTATTTGTACCGTACGAAACCCGTTTGAAACCACGTTTAACGCTCAAAAGTAAAATTCTTTAAATGGAAATTGCTAACAGGAGTTGCTGTAAATAAAAAATAGCCTATTTTATACATTTATAGTTTCCGATTACATTCCACTACGTTTTACTACCAGTTTACTCCTTTATAATAGGTATTCCAGAAAATATTATAGTAAATATTGTTCTAACAATGCGAGTAGAATGATTGAAAATATCTGGATTGATTAGTGTATATTCTTGATAGCTATCAATAATTTATTTTATCGTTGTAGAAGGCTTTTAAAATTTTGCTTTCAATTGGGCTGTGAAATATTGTCTATATAAGGCTTCTATTGATATTCTAGTTCTTGATAAACACACATGTTTTCATTTAATGATTTATTTATGAAGGAATTTAGGATTTATTGTGAAGTCAATGTATTTATTTATACCAGATTATATATATATTTCCTTGCATTGAGCAGAACAAGAGATTTTAATTGGCAAGTTTGGGTATGTCTGTATCTTGATAAGGATATGATCATTCTTTCATATCCTCATGTCCATTTGTTCATAAAATGTTAAGAATAATATCTGGTCAAATTGCAGCTCATAGCTTGGGACCTCATAAAATTATTATTATCATCCTTATAAATAGGAAAAAAAATTGTGCAACTCAAAACAATTATGGCTAAGGAGTAATTTAAGAAGAAAGGTGTAGCTTTCCTGACTATGATAATTAATATAATATTCTTGTTCACTTGCAGGCATTTTCGCCCAACCACAAGTATGTTGTATCCGTGGGATCTCAACATGACATGATCGTCAATGTATGGGACTGGCGGGGAGGAGTCAAGGTAGCATCCAACAAAGTTTCTGCCAAAGTTAAAGCTGTATCATTTGCTGAAAATGGGAGCTACTTTGTCACTGTTGGCAACCGTCATGTCAAGTTTTGGTATCTTGAATATTCTCGTTCAGCCAAGGTAAGGGAAGTTTTTTAATTAATTTTAGTAATCACTCTTGGATGTTAAAATCTTGTTGTACTTTTAAATAAAATTCCAAATTTTAATAAACTATCTTGTGAAATAAGTATTGAACAAAAAAATCGATTGTGGCAGGCTTTACCGTGTGGAAATCCATAACAGAGGATGTTAAGAATAAGGTTTAACAAATACTTTTTTCCACAGATTTATTTGCAAAATGACCGGAACGATCCACCTGAAGATGGCCGATCTGTGCCGAAACCGGTCGTTTTGCAAATAAATCTGTGGAAAAAAGTATTTGTTAAACCTTATTCTTAACATCCTAAGTATTGAACTTTTAAAAATAGAATTCTTTTAAACTTTTTTAAATGAAAGAAATCCTTTTCTGGTAAAGTTAGATATTGATTCTGAAATGACTTGTTCTCTTCTCAAATTATTCTTTATGTATTTTGCAAAATGTAATAGTTTTTAATTTATCTCTACTTAGTACAAAGAGCCCGTTCCATTAATGGGCCGCTCAGCCATATTAGGGGAGCAGCGAAATAACCACTTCTGTGATGTAGCATGTGGTCGTGGGGAAATGGCTGATTCAACGTATGCCATCACCAAGTCTGGTTTGCTCTGTGAATTCAACAATAGAAGACTTCTTGACAAATGGGTGGAACTCAGGGTAATTATTTTTTCTCATAATTTGTCTCATCAGCTATGTAATATTTAATTATCCATAACTATGATTTTAAAAGTTATGAAATTGGAATATATGATTATACCTAAGAATTCAAGTGTTTTAAAAATATTTTCCAATAACAATTCTGTATTTATAACATCTTTCCTTTCACCTTAAATGTGCTATTATCCATTGCATGGGCAATATTCCATTATCTTTTACATTCTAACAAAGCATTTAATAGCCTTTAAATTCTTTTTTCATATTTTTGTAAAACTCGTATTTTTCTAAAATGATATGTAAGTAAGTTTTATGTACTAATTCTAAAGAAAACTAGCTATTAAATGTAATATCTTTCAACATTGGTGAAGATTGCTACTGTATGAAAAGGCTGCATTTTTTTAGTGTATCCTGCTGGCCTCTTTAAATCAGCTATGTTAGCCGTTTACTCAGTAATATATTTTAAATAAAATATCTTTATTTCTGAAGAAACGAAAAATATATTTTTAAAAATATGGATCAGCAGTGAATTATGTTGTCTCATTTTATGAACTTGCTGATGATGTCTTTGTTTTCTGTAAATGTAGACTACAAGTGCCAACTGCATGGCTGTTGGGGAGCACTTCATCTTCATTGGCTGTGCAGAAGGCATTGTGCGATGCTTCAGTCCTTCCACCCTCCAGTTCGTCACAACCCTTCCAAGAACTCATTACCTTGGGGTTGATGTGGCCAAAGGTCTCTCAATTAGGTGAGTCATTTATCCCAAGACCAAGAAATTGATTGGTAAATTTAGAGAAATTCCTAAGAAAATCATTTAATTCCAACATTTTTTCAGCCATATATTATATGTTAGTCTAGTTTATTGGTAAATTTGATGAATTTCTGGATAACAGATTTTTAATATCGTTTGAAGTGAGACACATATATATCATGTTCCAATATTGTTTTGGAAAAGGTATTAAATCTAGAAATTTCACCAGAAAATTTAGCATATGTTAACCTTTGGTTAAATAATTATGAAATATACATTTATGAATAATCAGGTTTAATCCTGAACATTGAGTACTTCTTATGTATGTCTTGTACGTAAGAAGTACGTATTGAACTTCAGAGTGATTTTCTTTAAAATGTTTTTGTAGTCTTTAATATAGTTATTTAACTGTAAGTATTAGTTCGAGTAAGGCAAAACTGTTACTTCAACTAGATCATTCTATACTGAATGTTTTTTTACAATGCATCTTAAAATGCTAATGTTCCAATATTTTTAAAACTATTTTATGTTATTTTCATTTAATCATTTAAGTGAGTTAATAATGTGTGTTAATATTTATTTTTCAGCCATATGGCATCCCATCCAAATAATGCCAAATATCCTGATGTCATAGCAGTTACTTATGATCAACGAAATAATAAAGTAACGTGTGTGTACAATGACCACAGTCTTTATGTGTGGGATGTCAGGGATATAAAAAGGGTAAGCAGAACATCCCTGCCTTGTAAAATACCTTTGAATTGGAAAAAGAATTTACAATGAAACCTTCTTACGATAAAATATTGAAATCAAGAGATGAATCAAAGCTATCTAGCCCATGTCTTTTATGAAAAATTCTTAAATAATAATTCCCTTACTAAGACATTTTTTCAGAAGCTATTTTATAGAAAGATTTCTACTTCTGAACTTTTTATAATCATTGAGTATATGTTATAAATCTGAATTACGTTAAATTCTGAAATGACAAATAATTTACATGAATAATGTAATTTACGGAACAATGTGGACCACTGATGGCAGACTAATTGTAAAAATAAAAACAAAAAACATCAAAATATTTGATGGTTTTTAGATATTATTATCATCAAAATAATCTAATTTGTAAAATGAATTAATTTATAGAATTTCTCTGCATTTCAATTATGATATTTATGTAAAATTGTAGCAATCACATATTTATTTTTTTTACTATCTTAGAAATCCATCTTTTGTATTCATACATGGAGATCTGACTATCTTGTATAATTGTGTGCTTATTAGTGTTACTGGTAAACTCCCTTTTCAAGAATGACAACTCTTGTTTTAAATTATTCATTCTTCTAGAGTAAAAGCCAAGGTATTTTTGAAAAACTAATGATAAATTTCAATAGTCAATTAAACCTTATTAAGAAGCCTGTAATTTCATACTTCTTAGTGGAAAACACAGCAAATAAAAAAAATCTGATGTGGCCAGCACATGACTTTCTCCATATATAAGATGTAAATATTTACCTACTACAGTAATTTCGAACTCTATATTCCATCTAAACTTGGAAGATGTGTGATTAATTTATATATTATTATCTTTTACGTTACAAATATTATATAAGATGTAAATATTTACCTACTACAGTAATTTCGAACTCTATATTCCATCTAAACTTGGAAGATGTGTGATTAATTTATATATTATTATCTTTTACGTTACAAATATTATAAATAATGTTTTTCGGGACATGCTCGATGAAAAACGATGAAATCGGCCTTTCGCCCATAAAGCCCAGAGTGCCCACAAAGTACATAATCAGCAACTTCCGGTTTATCAGTATTTCCTGAATAACTCCTAAACAATCAGTGATACAAAAATATGTTTCATACAAAAGTTATAGTAAATTACATTTCCTAAACTTTTATAAATAATAGTATGTACCTAAATATCATATTTATGGAGATATTTTGAAAACCGGAAATGAGCTTTGAAGAATGAAGCTCGACTTCCGGTTAACCGATTTACTTTTAAAAACTAATCAACTCTAATGACATCAACTAAAGTACTATATATGAAATTTGGTGTTGATACAACGAATGGTTTCAATGTTAGAGCGCCCACAAAGTACATAACAGTTACTTCCGGTTTATCGGTATTTCATGAATAACTCGTAATCAACCGGTGATACAAAAATATGTTCAATACAAAAGTTATAGTAAAACACATTATCTAAAACTTTTATAAGGTATACAATATACCTATATATCATATTTATGGAGATATTATGAAAACCGGAAATGAGCTTTGATGAATGAAGCTCAACTTCCGGTTGACCGATTTACTCCAAAAACTAATCAACTCTGACAGCACACACTACAGTACTGTATATGAAGTTTGGTATTGATACAACTTATAGTTTTTACGTTAGAGCACACACACACATACAGACACACACACACACATACACACACACAGACATCATTCCAAAAATAGTCAATACGTGTACTAGGGACACCAAAACGTGTATTTCCGTTGAAATCTCGAAGTCGAATTTTTTCATGAAAACAATACTTTCTCTATACTTCGTATATGGAGAAAGTAAATATAGTTCCCCAATGCATAAGATATGCATTGGGGAACTAATGTATGGTTACAGGCATAGAAGAGGTAAATATATGCACAGAAGTGATTGTATTAGTAGTTAATGTTAGTTTCTGTATGAATTTTATTTATCTTTAATGGTTTTTACATTACGTTAATTTGTATACTCTCCAACTATTTTTTAAAATTCCATCTTTGTATTTTCAACGTCCTTTTATCTTGTTTTCAGGTTGGGAAGTCACATTCTTTCCTTTTCCATTCAGCGTGTATATGGGGGGTGGAGATGTATCCCTCATTGACTGGGGTAGGAGATTTTGTGGGTCAGGGTAGTGGTGGTAAGGGTGGAGGAGCTCCTCTGACTCCGGCCATGCCGCCTGGATCTTTCGTCACCTGCTCCAGCGATGACACCATTAGGGTGTGGAATCTCGATTTGGGAAATAGTTCTTCATCTAGTCCTACCAGCCAGAACGAAACTGCTTATCAGAAGAACATTTATAGTAATGTAAGTCGATCCATTCCTTTTTCTCGAATTTACATTATTTTACCATGTAAGCATGTAGGACTACGTATACCATATATAATATGTATGTCATAATACATAAATACACACTTAAACAATATGCAATGATTTGCATGAAAGGCTTAAAAATTATTATAAAGTATTTTTTGTATTTAAAATTTAGAAAATGTTTTGAATGATTCAGAAAGGTATTATTCAGATTACTTGAATTTCATCTCTTACCCAAAATCAGTCTTTTAGACAGGTCAAAATCAATGATCAGACACAAAAGTACCATGGATGATATGAATGTTTTCATCATTCTAATTCTCTCTTCTTTTGATACTTTTGATTCAATCAAATGTTGCAAAAAATGGAACCGAAATCTCTCAATATACAAAATCATCACACTGCTTACCATCTTTTTTCTCTTTCTCACTCTCTTTGAGAGAGAATGTATGCACATTAAAACATCTGTATTACTATTATTGGTCATGGTTGTTGCATTCTTATGGTATCAAGAAATTCTTGATAAACAAATGCAGTTCTGTGTATGAAAAATGTCTGCAAGAAATAATCCAAAGATTTTTGAAAAACCTACTTTATGAATTGACAGAACTTATGGAAAAAATTTTCTTTAATTCTGCAAGTCTGGACTCTTCAGTTTTTTCCTCAGAAAGAACAGCTTGTTTTTTTAATGATGCTGTAGAGTGGTTGTATTTTTACTTTTGAGCTCTCATTAAATTCTTTTGAAATTTTTTTTACAGGAATTGTTGAAGGTTATGTATGTGGATCCTGAACTGACATACCTCAAAGACCTCGATCTATCAGCCGCTGGGTCCTCAGAAAAGTCTGACACTTCTTATGATGGGAGGAATGGAGTCAGATCCATTCGCATCAGTCCAGATGGACGGCATTTAGCATCTGGAGACAGAGCAGGCAATATTAGGTAATTACTTTCTTCCTTGCATGAGAATTGGATGTATGTGAGTATTCAAACAAATAATCTGGTGAGACTGGAGGATTAGGAACCAATAATGCACTAAGTTCATCAATAGTTGCATAATTTATATCTATATACGCTTTGTTTATGTTTGGCTAATTATTTAAAATGTATTAGGTGACATACGAAGAAAAAATATATTTAACACAATTTACACTTGTACTTAATTAAACCTAAATCACTGCAGTTGTGCTCTCTGATATTTTGCTAAATTTTGAAGCTGTTTCTTTCTTTGCATCTTTTCTATAAACCTGTGTATCCAAGCAGATGTATTTCAGTTAATAATTAAGCTATGCCATTTGCTCATAGGCTGCTGAAGAAATCTCAGATTGTCATGCTGGCTAATTCACTTCTGCTGTCAAGTTGCTATGCCTTTTACTTAAATTAGGTCTCACCTAAAAAACAAGTATTTTGATAGTGTTATTGCAATAGATTGTATTAACTGTTTGAAATGTTCTGCTTGATCAATACTCTGAATTGAATAATGAATACGCTGGATAAGAATCTATCAATAGGCTTAAAATCTGGATTGGGGCCAACACTGCTTTGAAAATTTAAGTGTTTATGCATCCATTATCAATATTCCATTTATTCGCAGGATACATGATTTGCATAGCCTGGAAGAGATTTGTCGAATAGAAGCACATGATGCAGAAGTACTTTGTTTAGAATATACTCGTCCAGATTGTGGGCATCGATTCCTAGCATCTGCTTCTAGGGACAGGCTCATCCATGTCTTCGGAGTTGATGAGGTAAGGGAGCTTATAATCTATTAATTGTGATATTTTGTAAAATACGGCTAAATTCTTAAAACTATCCTTTTTCTTCATAATGTAAACGTTGATTTATTGGCTTCCTGCTGAGTTTTTCGGAAAAGTATCACTGGGACAGAGTTTGAACAGATTCTGGAAGTTTGCAGTCATTTGTAGGAGTGTAAATTCTTCAAATAACTTACTTATTCTTACTGTAGGAATATCTGCAGTGAATATTGTAATATATAAAGCAGTTAACTTAATAAGCAATATGAAAATGTAGGATACCTACGCATAAAATAAAATCTGAAATATTTTACATCTGATTGCTGTATTTATATGAATTTTGCATTGGCCCTCATTTCAAATTTATGATGACTTCTTAAACATACGTATTGCTTCATTAATTGCTAAACCTATGTAATTGATAATTTTTAATAAAGGTAAAAATCTTTATTTTCATTAATTTTATAAACAAATTTATTTATAGAGAGATTATTGATATAAAATTATTAATAGATGTTGGAGCTCTCTGAGATTTTGAGCATTTTAATGACTATGTTAGTTTCTTTAAATTAATATATGAATTCTTGTTTCTTTTGTGTACTTAGGAATACAACTTCCTTCAGACATTAGATGACCATTCTTCCTCAATAACTGCAGTTAGATTCATAAACATGCATGGGCAGCTGCAGATGGTCTCATGTGGTGCTGACAAGTCAATCATTTTTAGACAGCTTCAGGTAAGCAATATTGTTTTTCAATCATCTATCCAATTCTAACATTTTTGATTATCAGTTTCATGTTGTATGTTTGTGTATGTTTGATTTATTTCAATCAGAAACATTGTGTAATTCTGCAAAAGGTTGAAATGAAAATCATAACAATTTCCCAATGTATTAATTTTTCATGTGCCAACTGAGGGTTACACATGAGGATTTTTTATTTTCTAGTAGTCATTATTTTGTTTAATTGTTAAATGTAAGGAAATCATAAGGGAAGCTTTAATTTTAATAGAAAATATGATTATTATTATGATCAATAATAGAAAATGCTTTTTGATGGTTTAATTTAAGAGAATTTTGCTTTGATTTTTATTGTCTTTCATCAGCATAATAAGTGAACTTAATGTAATGTTTTATTAAAAAAGTAAAGTGCATAAAATGTTCAGTAAATATATAATTTTTGCCATTGGTTTAGCAGCAGGTGTCTCCTGAAACTCCGTGGCAGTTTTCCCGTGGCCACAACATTGCTGGCAAGACAACGCTATATGATATGGAAGTTGATTCTGGGCAGAAACATGTTTTAACAGCTTGCCAAGACAGAAATATCAGAGTGTACAATGTCAACAATGGAAAACACAGTAAAACTTTTAAGGGCTCTGTTGGAGAAGATGGATCTCTCATAAAGGTGATTCTCTATTCTACGCTTCTTCCTTATTAATTGATAATTGTAGTTAGTACGTTACATTAAATTGGAAATTAAAATACAATAATTGGAGCCCAAAGAAACCAGTTAATAAATTCGAATGAAAGAAGTTTCTTATTAAGGGTTGAAAAAATTTACTTCGTTGTTCCTATAACAAACATATAAAGTCTTGAGAATTTTAATTGCTTCCTTGAGTTAAGTCAATCAGTACTAATGTATGATTCAAGTTGATTTAAATACTGGAAAGTTATTTCAATTATATCATTATGACTGTCAGCAGCATTTTAACATGCTGGTCTTATGGAATTTTTTGTTCTGAAATTACTTATCACAGTTGTTATAATTAATTACAATTTTTTGACATGTTTTGGGCACAAAATACTAAGGACCAAGGAAAAAGTTTTAATAGATAATTTTGAATTATAGAAATTTGAATTATCAAGTTCCACTGTACTAAAGTAATATCCCCCATTAGTCTGGAGTTTTCTTGCTACTTTATTGAATTATAAGAAAAGTGTTGTCTATGCTGTCACATATTGTTTATCTCCTAAATCTTTTGTCTTGTTACGATGGATGTTTTTTTACATTGCTTTTTCTTTTCCCATTTTAAGGTTGTTCTGGATTCTAGTGGAATCTATGCAGCCACCAGTTGTACTGATAAGACTTTAAGTATATACGATTATTATTCGGGTGAGTGCATGGCGACAATGTGGGGACACTCTGAGCTTGCCACTGGTCTGAGGTTCACCTGTGACGGCAGACGGTTGGTGTCTGCCTCTGGTGATGGCTGTCTCTTTATATGGCGCTTACCTCACGACATGGCTGTCACTGTCCATGCCCGCTTATCCCAACAAGCAGCTCGTGCACAAGGAATAAAAGCATCAGTATCGCAACAGCCTCATGTACCTGTCATCAAGTAAGGAGAGATTTGTGTTTAAAATAAAATCATAATGGTTTCAGTTTGCATGCTTTTAAAATCACCTGTGTTTTACTGGATTCATCTACTACCATTCAAGCTTTCTTATAAACAAATAATTTTATGCATGAGCATTGTCTTAACATTTGGAAACATCTTTAACATTCTGTAAGATTTTTGAATGTTTCAATTTTAAATTAATGGGCAGTTTGTAGCTCAAAACTTTCCTTAGTTAAGTGAACTGCCTGTAAATAATATGTGTAAGTTAATTTTTAAGTATTTCCTGCATTCTTGTCCAGCAGGTTAGCAATTATAGATCTTATTAGAATTTTTCTGTAATATCAATTAAATACTGTGTTAAATCTGCTTTTAAAATACCATTATGAATAATTATTTTATTTTATTAAGTGGGCTTTCTTATAAGGATAAATATGGTGCTTTAATTTATAGCCTATAGGTGTTTTAATTGCTTAAATTTATCATTTAAAATTGAATAATGATTATGAGAGAATTTTTGTAATTTAATATTTTATCATTCATTTGTAAAATTGGTTTTAAAACTTTTTGATGCATCCGTTGTCTTAAGTTTGAATTGAATTATTTATTCTATTCTTACTACGTTATGTTATAACTGAGAAATATTACAATCTCCATCTATTTTTGATAAAAAAGTAACGGATGAAAGGTAGCAAAATAGCTCCTATGCTGATATCATAAAGTAGAATTTTATCTTTGTTTTTTCCATTCTTTGATTTCATCATGATAAAATAAATTTTGAAAAAAGAAACGAAAGATATGTAATGGCTAACTTCACCAGATAAGATACATTCTTAAAAAATTTTTATTGTAATTTTGCCACTTGGTGCTTATCGTCAATCCTGTTAAATCATAGCATTAAGTTTGTAGGTTTGAATGAAATTTGTTTCTACATGAACTGAATATTTATCGATTTTTTGGGCTTAATGTTTTTGGAAGGTTGTCTCTGTGGTCTTAAGCTTTGGAGAGGATGTTAGGTTTTCTTTGATGAATTTCCATTTTCATCCAAGTGATTCTTGGTGTAATTCTCCATGAGCAGAATGTGCAGAAGTCCAGTAGAAACAGTCTTACAGTATACAGTATAACTGACTGATAGTATTACATTATCACTAGTTTTTAAAATATTATAACCTTATTACCACAAAGTAAGAAAATATCTACAATGCATTATGCACCATTGTTATTTAGGGGAGATAAATTATCATTGACCTTAGGAATAGTGGAAATGTAAATGTAAACGGCCCTGCTTAAATTTGATATTTCGAAAAAAAATGAGAGAGGCAGTTGAGTACTGATAAAATTAGAATAAAGTGAAGAGCATCTGTGATGGGGATAGATCTGTGAACTGTAATTTTCACCTTCTAAGAAGATTCTCATCCAAAGGTAGAAATTATGGAAAGAAGGATGCGGAAAGGAAAAAATCAATTCTAGTTGAAAATTGAGAGATTTGGTATTATCATTTTAAACTTTCAATTTATTAGTTATGATTTTTTTACTTTCAAAATTAATGTCCTAATTTTTAATTCTAGGTCATTTTTATATAATTTGAGAAAATGTTGTTTTTTGAAGACTTAATTGAAATTAGTGAATTTTGAAGTATTTTAGCTACATTACCATTTCAAATTTCAATCATTAGAATATCATTTGAGAAAGATAGTTTCATCAGTGCCGTTAATATTTTGAGCAGCAAATATGGGCACTATTGTCAATCTTTGAAAGTCTCTCTTCAGTTCAATTTGTATGTGGTGATGATTCAAGGAAGGGGATTGAAAGGAGATTGAATGTATTCTATTTATTATTCTTTATTATGCATGCTCAATAGTTTGAGTACTGCCTTCACTAAATTAATTTATGGATATACTCTAGTGTGGAGATTTTCAAACAGAGTAGCAGAGAACTTAGCTTAGATTCTTCGGAATCTAGATTTGAATGTTGCTATTATGTCATCATTTGTTAATTGGAGACTTCTTTCGCTAGTTGCTGTTGAGGCACTCAGCATATTTCTGCTTCTGCATTGCATTGTTATTTTTAAGTTTTTGTTCAATGTAGCCGTATCTTTTGTTTTACGAAGGCGACCACTACCTGTTCCCAATGGCCACCATCTTGACAACGAGACATTTGGAGCTCCTCCATCAGATTTCTTAGACCCCAATGCCAATAACATTGAAGAAAATGATTACAGGTAACAAAGCTTAATTTGGTAACATTGTGAACATTTTACTCCATTTCAAGAGAGCTACTGCTTTTATCGTGTGTCATGAAGTGTATCTTAAAAAATTAGAGAAGGGTATCTGTAAACATATTGCATGAGTTCTCTCCTTTATATTCTGAATATTTTGCTGGTTTCGTTTGTCACTCGAACAGATTCCATTTGTAATTTATATAATCGAAAAAATTATCTTTATTTTCAACTTAATTTTTATTTCATTTTCTTTAATCTTATGTTTTGCTGCCTTTCTTGTTGTTAGTTGTATTAAAATTTAGCCGGTATTTAAATGTGAAGGATTGATGGAGTAGCTTATCTAGATATTATCGTAAACATCTTTTTGTAGCCATGTTACCTCTTAAGATTAAGCAGTCGAGGTAATTTGTATGGAATGGTGAGCTTGAGTTTGAATTACCATCATAATCAGGATAATTGGTATTATCAAATTAATTTTCATTTTTTATCTTTATCTGAGAGAATAGTTTGCAATGTTGAAGTCTAAGAAAATTTGAGTGAAAATATGAGAACATCAAAAAAATTTTATATAAGGGGAAAGCACTACACAAAATTATGGTGCAAGGAATAGATTACTTTCAATAATCTCATATGCATAAAAACATATTCTTCTTCTAAGGTTAAAATTTAGAGAAGAAAACATATATTCTCCTTCAAGAATTTATGGCTAATTGGCTTTAAAGAGATAGAACTGATTTAATTAATATTAAGACATGATATTTAAATTTGTTAAGATTTAAATGACGATTCATGGCTCTTTTCAATAATTATTGAATATTAGCTTACTTGGGAAATATTTTCGTACTGAAAGAATTTCAACTTGGCTCACTGCCAAATTGTCTTACATTTAATGATTGAGTTTTCATTTTTAAGTGATATGAATGGAAGGAATACTATTCTTTATTTAGGGAAGTCAATAATATCTGCATGTTTGTGGTAATCTAGATTTCCTTATCCTGGAAGAAAATAAATAACATGTCTAATCATGATTTTAACCTCAAATCTAACCAAAAGATACAAACATGGAATAAAAAATATTGAAATTAAATATCTAAATCTCAGTGATGCTTTTTTAATTATCTCTTTGTGCTCAAAAATAAATTAATATCTATAAGAGTGGCCAGTTTTCAGTAACTTTTTGGTATGAGGTTTACAAATATGTTTTCTTTGTGGATTAAATCATGAAAATTGAACTATTCTGCTGCTACTGCAGTTCCTTTAATCATTTCTCATTAATGTAAAGCTCTAATTTCTAACCTTTGTTGCTCACAATGTCAGTGATGAACAATGTCATCCATGTCTTCATCAAAATTTTTTTTCTCTTATGTACACATGATAAAGGTCACATATTTGACCCCAAAATAATTATTTTGGGACTGTTTCCACTTATCTGTCTGATGTGTTGATTTTGGAGTAATTCTATATAATCATCAAGGAAGATTTATTTTAATAAATTGATTTTTAAGAGTTTTACCTAAAAATAAATCAAGTTTTCCATCTATAGCACCCATCAACTATGATTTAATCATATATTGTATTGCTAATTTTGTTTTATTAGTGATTTTATTTGGTACCATTGTCATCTTCTTTCTTCAATTTTAATCAACTTTCGTATATGTTCTTTGTCTGGATGGAATTAATTTCATTCAATCTACATTTAAAGTGTGATGCTCATATCCTGACAAAGATGGCTTTCTATTGTGTGCTATGACATCTTAAGCTCGTATTTTGTCACTTGAGTAATATGCCTATTATATTTCTGAGATATTATATAGGAGAAGAAGGAATCATCTTTTTTATGGTTTATAATTTGATTTGTAAAATAATAAATACAAAGCTAATTTTTTAGTTCACATTTTTCTTTTCTGTGAAAAATATAATTGTAGATGTCGTACATTGATGAAGGATACAAGGAAAGAATACTCATAGAATTGTAACTTTTACTATCTTTCTATCAGTTTCCAGTTGGGTATTATTTTTTTACGAATCCAATATTTGAACAAAAAATAATGCATTTTTAAGAGAGATGTTAACAATATAATGGATGATTTGTAATTAAGAAAGTTGGAAGATTTCACAATGTTCCTTAATAATTTCTTCTCTGATGCAGGTTTAGCGTTGGGCAGCTACCTTTGTGGGCAAAGAAGCAGATAGTTGAGGACGTGAGTCCACCCACCAGCCTCGGTAGCAGCAGTGGGGTGGGAGGCAGTGGAAGTGGAGGGGGAGGGAGCAGCAGTGTTGGCACCAGCTGCAGCAGCAGTCTTAGAGGGGTCAGTGCAGGAGTCTCTGGGTCCTCCTCAAGACAGCAAGTGGACTTCCCCAAGGGGAGATGGGCACAGCGCATTGATGCTGGTGGAATCACTGTCAAGTCTGTATTGGAGAGTGACAGTGTCATACCATTCCCTCTTAACCAAGGTATTAAAAGTTCTTATACCTTAAGCATGAACACTCTCTAAATATTTTGTAATATTTTTATTCTGCTTCAAAGTTAATTAAAACCCTACTTCGTCTGGTGAGCACAGCAGATAACAGATAATAAGATGAATTCATAGCTACATACAATATACTTGTTTACATTTTTGTTTTTCTAATTCTTTCTTCGTTGATTTTCCCATAAATTGTTTCTAATTTCAGACAAGCGTGCCGACTCTGATGGATCTAAAGATAGCTCCATTGACAGTGGAACTGAAGTCAGACAGTATTCTAGCTATTCTAGAAGAGAAACTATGGTTGTTTCTAAAAGGGTAAGCAATTTTCATAGCTTAGTATGTATAGCATTTTGAATAATATCTTTTTTGGTGATAATTGTTATTTTATTATAATTGTTATTTTATTATAATTGTTATTTTATTATAATTGTTATTTTATTATAATTGTTATTTTATTATAATTGTTCTGAATTCAAATAGAATGACTTATTCATAAAAGTTATTGATTATATTAGTTTAAATTTGTAATTTGACATATTCAACTGTGTAGCTGAATTTTCAGCATTTTTTTGTTTTCATTTATTGGAAGCCTTGTGTAATGATTTTTTTAATAAGGAAAATAAGCAGTGTGTGTTTCAGAATTAACTTTTGAGCTGTTAGAATGAGATATTTTAATTCAATGGGAATGCCAGTTATGACAACGTATGATGCTTAGGATTTTATTCTAAAAGGTTTATAAATTTTAATCAGCAGATGAGCATAATTGGAATCTAATTGTTTGTCAGTAAATTATACATGACATTGGTTACATGTTTGAGACACTGGAAGATTAAAAATATTGAAATGTTTAGCAGACATTGAGTGGTCCTTGCCTGAAGGTATCCTTTCTCTAAAAATATTTAGGATTTTTTTCTTATAAATTGCACTTCCTAACTCCTGTTATTTTGATATTTAATGTTAAAGTTTTAACCAAAAATGTTTTCAGTAATTTTTATAGATGCTGCTCTTGCAAGTTCCACCTCAGCTTTAGCTCCAACATTTAATTTGTGGTTTAATTAATTTTAGGGTGATGGAGAGTCTCCTGATTTCCTTCCTTGTCCTGAAAGCTACCAAGAGATAACAAATGGAGAATTACCCAAGCAGGTATGGAGGATAGCTTTTCTTTATAAAGCATAGGTATTTCAATGAGAATTGAGTAACATCTTAATTATTACCATATTTTAGGATCATAATTATTAGCATCCATTATTACTCTTTAAAATTACTTTTTCTTATTAATTATCGCCTTTCATGCTATTTTCCTCTTTATGATCTTTTTCTATGATTTTTAATAAACATTTCTCATAAAAAATATGCATTTTTTGGAGGATATTATAATTTAAGCATGCTTTAAATACCATTTTCCTTTGATTTGGAGAATTAATTTTGGCAAGAAATGGATGGCGACAGAAGTTTTAAGTTGAATCTTTTTTCTGTTTGTGCCTGTATGTCTTCATTTTCTTTGAGTTTGTACCTTTTTCTGGCACGCATAGGTTCAAATGGTGACAGGAAAAGTGACAATGTCTAGAGGGGACGAACGCAATAGGCACCTTACTGATGACAGCAGTATTGGAAGTTACCGCTATGAAGTGAGTGCTCTTACATTTTGCTAAGTTAAATTTATCAATTAAAATGTTGCACGTAAGGGTAGATGTTAACCAGAAGGAAAATAGTGGAAAATGAGAATGGACATTACTGGACACAGTAAATTCAAACCCAGAAAGGATGAAAATTTGAATAATTTAATTGAAGTGATGGATTTCTTACTTAGGAATTGGAAATGGCCCATTTTAAGTAACTTTGCGGATTTATAAATATTGCGTTACTCACTCAAAAAAGGCTCCATAGAGTATTTATTGAAGAAGATATATATTTACGTATCTTGTAATTAATGTAGTCTCATAGTAAGGTGCTGTATAATTCCTGTAGAAACAATCTCTGGGGGGTTTTATTGCTAACTCTTTAAAACATTAGTAGCATAATCAATTGGTTTATTGGAGATTTAGTGTGAGACTAAAATCAACAGTCTCAGGCAACGTCTTGTGGAAATACTTGATGATGAAAATAACAAAATTTGTACTTTTTCTACAGTATTTATTATAAACAATAAATGAAAACAAAACACGACTAGTTTCAGAGATTGAATATAGTGTGAGACTACTATAATGTTCAATATTTAAAATAAATAAACATATGAAGAATAAAATGCTTATAAATATAATATTTCTCTGTAATTAAATAAATAATTTGGACTTAAATATAATTTATGTAATAATATAGTGTTTAACATAAAAAATTGGTATTTATTATGACAAAATAGCTATACTCAATACGGTGATTGGCAAAACCACAGTTAGTGAGAGTCTACTTATTCTATTCAAGTTCTACGCTACTTTTAAAATCAGTATTAATTTTCATTTTCATTCTTCTTCAATGATTTTGATGTATTATGAATTTGTTTTCCTTAATCATTTTACTTTTTCAATTTAATTCACTTCATATCTTCCTCACAAATTTACATGAAATTGGCTGAATAGAAATTCCTTTTAATAATTTTGAGTGAAAGTATCCTTTAACTTGAAACTAATGAGAATATCCTAAAAATACTAGTGTACAAATCTCTGCCTTTTAATTAACTTCTTCACATTACAATGAAACTCCACTTACTGATAATTGAGCTAATTATTTTCATTCTCAAAAATATATAAGTAATGAGTAACTGTCTATAAAAGGATAATTGTTAAGGCTATCAGCTATGTTTGTTAGCTACTTTAAACATTATTTTTTATTGCAATTCAGCCAGTTAAATTTACGATTCAAAACTGTCTAAAATTGCATTTTATTTACGATTTATTTACTATTCTCTATTATTACAGGATCTTGAGAGCACAGAACATGATGGTGATGTGGAGGATTATTCAGAAGGAGAAGGAGAGTCAACAGAACCTGAGCAATTAGAAAGGCTTATGTATTACCCTCCTGCTGAGGATCCAGGAAGGTTAGTACAGTTTTTCTTTTAAATATTCTAAAAATTATTGTTTATAGCAGTTAACTCTCAGTTGAAATCAAGAAAGTTGATTTATCGACTATTAAAACTAATGTACCAGAAACTTGTTAGAGTGCATTATATACCTGACTTTCTTTTTAAAAATAGGTTTAGGCATTGGCAGATTTGTTTGAAATTTTAAAATTTATATTTATTTATTTTAAGTGTATTTACAAAGAAAGCCGATTTTTTAAGATGATTACTATTATTGAACTGATAACTTGTCTACAATTACTAACCGAAGTTGATTGATGAATAAACTTATGAGTTTTAATTGAAATAAATTCTAGGAAATATCTATTTATACTAAGTCACTGAAATTAATGAAAGACTAATGTTCAGATTAAATCTTTTTTAAAATTGTTTGTGCATAGGTTTTATTTTATAGAATTTGAGTTAGATCTTTTTCTTCAAATGATTCAGACTACGGAAAGTTAGAATACTTATTTAAACTTTAAATTTACCTTTTTGGATTTTAGCATGAACTCAAGATACTTTTTCAACATTTCAGTTTGATGTTAGTTATGGATTTATTTTAAAAGAACTCTTCCTTATACTATTTTATAATTCAATGTAGTTTAAATAAGGAATTTCATCTTAGGTTACAGAAAACAAAGAAATGAAAGCATTTAAAAAAGTTGATCAGTTTTATCTCATTTAGGACTTGCTTCACTTTGTATGCAAGAAAAATTAGAATTTCTTTGTGGTCACTGAGAATAATTCTAAATTAACAATAAAGTTGAGTCTCTTTGATAAGTGAATCACAAGGGCTTTATAATTTATCTTTGAGCATATATACAATTTGTTCTTCTGATGATCGAAGTCAACCTTAAAGAAGCAAAATATAAGGATGGATAATTTCTACCTTCTTCTTTCTACAAAAATAAATTCATATTTATGTAGCTTTTTACATCTTTTAAGCATTTTATTTGGGTTATTTTCTAAGTATCTGGTAGGGCTATACATTGAATTATTTTTGGAAAAATTATTTACTTATACTGCATTTTATCAAAATTGGAAATTTTACCATGAGATTATGAAAAACAGGTTCTGTTCACGCAAGATCTATATATTATACATCTGGAAAGTTTTGTTATAAAGTCTCTGAGGTTGTAAATACCTCATTTTATTTTTTTTTCTGGTAGAAGACTTACAATTTACATGAAAGACAGATAAAGGAAAATAAAATAGGAATTGAGGAGTTTTTGAGATACTTTTCTTAATTTGATTTATGAACGGGAATGGATTCTATTCTCTCTCTGAGAAAAGCTGCTAGTAACTCTTATGGGGTTTTGCTCTGTTAAATGAATTACACAAAGTAATTGTGTAGTACCAAGGGGATTATTATTATATGGCTCTCAGTTAAATACTTCATCTGAAAATTTGCATAAAGTAAATTCATTTTATCAGACTAATCACAATGAATGCTAAAAATTATCAAACATTTGTCCACTTACTACTCAAATATATTAAGATTTTGCCTAAGGGGAATATATGAAAGTAAATTAAAGTTTGTTTGTTTTTTCTATTAGCTACCAAATCTTAATACTTAGCAGTGATGGGTAAGCCACTCTTATTTCGTAACATAACTACTGCTACAGTAAACTATTATTTACATTGAGTTTATGCATAAAAATAGAAGGATTTGCATTATGAATCTGTTGCGAGAAAGAAGTTGCAATTTTATTGAGAATTTATTGCCCGTTATTATGCTGAGAGTTGATGTGCCATTAATGTATTTTATCTTGCACTATCAATTCTGCCCAATGTTGAAAGCATTAGGAGCTTATTTATATAAAAAAACTACAGTTCAGTGTGTTTTAAATGTTTGCTTGTAAGTCTGTGCCAAATTAGTTAAAAACTGCTTCAAGTAGTTGATTAGGCTTCAAAGTGCTTGAAAACTTTTCCATTATTGTTGTTGTTTCCAATAATATTTATATGTATATATATTTATATATATATTGATTTAATTATTCTGGGTGTTTCATTTTAGATTAAATTTGTACATACGTTTTTTCCTGACACAAGTTTAAAAAATTGGTGAATGTATATCCTTCTTGTCTGTCTATATTGATGCAGGAGAGAGGTCTTTCATTGGAATAATTCTAACTTAATTGCTTAGTATTAAAGTGGTTAACATATTGTAATTTTTCCTTCACTCTTATTGTTTCTGTTGCCAAAATCACTAGGATGCTTTATTATTCTTTGTATACACGTGAGATACTGTTAAAGTTAGAGTATTCTATGTTGTATCAAAATTTGGAGTTAGCTTGGAACAGTTCACATTCAGTAAAGCGTTGAGTTAAAATCCTAGGTGTCTCTTCATCCTTTCTGTTGTATTTAATTTAGAATTTTGGTGTAATCAAATTAATGGTTAATTTAAGCAAGGTTAATGGTATCATCAATTGTATATAACAATTTATCATTGTTGTTTATTGTAATTGGATTTACAATTATTTTATGATTTTTGTGTAAAAATTTGTCTATAATGTAATATAGTTTTTTGTGTATTTTTTGTGTGTTTTATTAAATTTTTGCAAGTATGTGATATACAGAGAGAGTAAAAATTTATGCAAATGAATTTTTAGGAAAGTTTCAATGGTTGACTCTAGTTTATGAAAAATATCTGGCTTATTTTTTGTAGTCATAAGAAAGGCATTCTTACAATATAAATTCATTATTTTATGAAATCAAATCAATGTAATAATATGGCAATTATTCCATCAGTTTTAAATTCCACATATAATTTCAGTTACAGTGAGTACGAGCGAATCGAAGTTGAACTTTAATTTTGATTGAGCCTAAAATATTAATAGCCTAATATTCATTTTATGCATCAAAACACAGAAATTTTTCTTCTTTGGTATTCCAATACTCCAATTCCAGTTTTTCAATTGAAATTAAATTCAATGTACATTTTTGGAGAATGTAATCCTGCATGAGTGGATTTTTTTCCCTTCTTTTTTATCTTGATAGTCATCCACAACAGATTTATCATTGATCTTTTTCAGTATTATGTGCTAATTAAATTTATTGTTATAAACTTTGTAATGCCTAAGCTCTCTTGGAAGCAGAAATTATTAATGTTATAATAATGATAAAATTTTATCTCAGATTATCTTACATAATACATACTAATAAAAGAGGAATGACTAGTTACTAAATAACTTCATAGTCTTATGTTTGCATATAAGATATTAAAGTTCAAATACGCTATATATAATGTTTGGGAAATACCTCTTAAGGTAGACATAAAGGTTTTATAAACAGAAATTTTGTAAAGAAATTACTATTTCATTTTATCTCAAATTCTCAATAAGTTAATTCTGGTTATATGAATGCCATCAGCAATGGCATGGTGATCTACTGGTTGCACCTGAAACTTGGAAATTACAAAGTTAAATCCACAGGAAAAATCGACTACCAAAATTACACAGTGGTGCTTTAGTTGGCTAGGCAGACCTTGACTCTGAGTGTACTGTAGATGAGAGCATCTTTTATGAAAAAAAATTCTTGAGCTGCCACCCAGAGATTCAGTTAATTATATACATTTTTGTACAGAGCCTAGAAAGATCCTGCAGTTGATATTTTTCTCATTGAATATTTATCGTGCCCAACACACTTTGATATATTTTAATGCTGAGTCTTTTCCACTCAGTGATTACACTGTGAATGCCATGGATGTGGAGGAATTGAGGCGTTCTCAGAGGCGTCTAAAGAAGCCAAGACCAGAGCGTGGAACTGGAGGATCCCAGTCAGGCACCTCCGGTAGTGGGCCCAATTCAAAGATATCCGTGCCCTTGATCTCAGTGTCAGCAGCAACAGGTTCTTCGGTATCCGGCAGCCAGGATAGTGAGGAAGAGGACTTGGAGGAGGAGGAAGAAGATGAAGATGAAACTGCTGCCTCCACTCCCAGCGCAGATGCTTCCGACCGTAACCTCTTGTCAATGCTTTCCATGAGGTAGGTGCCATCCTGATCTATCACCTTCTTGTGTATTGTGGAATATCCAAATTGCTATGTTTTGCTTTGTATGGAAAGGCAACATTTTCTTGGTGTATGAATATGCTTTTCACAACTACTTTAAATGCTGCTGTAAGGCCTTACATCATAAATTCCATTTTTATTTCTATTTATTTGCCTTTGCCAGGCTTAGTTTTATAGTGCCTTGTAATGCTGAGGTCATGGGTTTGAATTCCATGGCCGGTTGTTTGTGTTTATAAATTAATAGGTCTTTATTGTGAGAATGGTCATCTTTGGCTAATACAAGTCCACTAAATAAAAATGAAATTATTATTATGTTATCATTACCTATTCTTTGTTCAAAAATTAACCTCTCTCTATTTATTTGTATTTTATTTAATTCTATTTATTTTTCTGATGTAACTTTGTATGTGAATCAGCACAACCTAAATTGCTATTTCTATTTATAACTTAAGTCGAAGCAATCATTCAGAGCTAATTATCATTTAAAGTCTTTGGAGATCTAAATTACTACTTTTTTATATAATAGCACCGAGAGTCTGGATCGTGTTGGACAGCGAGAAAAGTTTATGAAGAGTACTTATGAGTCATTAACAACTGGTGGAGAAGAGAATGGGGGAGAAGATCGAAGTCCAACTAGTACAAAAGGAGGAAGCATTTCTTCACAATTCAGAGGCCCTGTAGTGCCAGGAGGTCCAGGTAAGGGGAATGTTTCTTTTTGTAGAACCAGAATAAGATGCCAATGATTCATAAATAATGAGAGAATTATTGAGTGGAAGTTTCTCAGATTTGGTAAATTACATCTTGTTATGTATCTTGTATAAAATTTCTAATCATTTTGTACAGCAATGAAAGGAGAATAAGAAAAGGTCGTGAGACTAACAATCAGTAAAAACATTAGAAAATATAAGAGACTTGGATGGAAATATATTAAAATACCGCTAATTTAAATTCAATTATTATGAAGTTTGATATGCACCATTTGATGTCTTTTTTTAGAGAATATGAATTTTTCTATCATCTTATTTCCATGATTGAGTTTTTAACTAGGCTTCACTAAGTGTATATCAGCTCATATTTTTGGAATCAAGTGCTCTTAATTTGGTTTCCTCAAAAGTGTTGATAATCAAATTGGCGACTTAATTACATTAACAGCGGAAGGAAGCAGTAACTCTGGGTCCATGGGTAGCACAACATCTTCCACATCAACGCTTAGAAATGTGGCAGTGATAAATGCAGCTCGCCAGATTAGACAAGACTCTGAAGCCATCAAAAAGAGAGAAGAACTGATGAGGCGAATAGAGGAAACTAGACGGAAGTTGCAAAGTGTGAGTTTTACCCTAGGAAATATTTTTAAAAATATATGTCCTCGATCATGTGGGGATGGTATTTTATAGTTCCATTCTATATTACTCACAATTATCATGTAAATCATGATGCATGTTCAGGTGTTTACTTACTTATTGTTGTTTACTTATTTTAGTGTTATCGAAATGATTTGATGAATTTAATTTTATGTTATAAGATTAAAAATAAGTTTATGTGTTTGGGAAAATTGTTGTAAATTTATTTTGTTCAATCATTATATTTTCATCTCTAGTTATTTTCCAGAGAAAATTACTTATTTAATCGGTGCAATATTCTAATATTTATGCCTTGTTTTGTAATTAACTGATTTTTTTTACTATAATTGCATAGGTTGGAATGCCATCATCCTTGAAGACAAGCCAAAGTATTTCAGATTTAAGTAACATTCCTGAAAAGGATGGTTCCAGAAAAATGGGTGTAGGAGGTCCATCCTCAGGAGGTCGCAAGGATAACTACCTAGGTAATGAAGAGGCTCACTTTGCGTCTCTTCCCTCTCACGCCCCCTCCATCGCAAGGCACAGTGGCTCCACTTCCCCTTGCCCTACTGCTCCCCCATCTTCCATATCTTTTCCCTCTTTTCCACTCTCCTCTGTGGGAATTCCTACAGATGGCATTACTAACAATTCTTCCGGCATGGCCGCTACTGCAGCTGATCCCACTAACAGCACCAATGCACCAGATTCAGTTAACATTGGTGGAAATTCATTTGGTCGCAGGAGTAACAGGCCGAGTGCTGCCCTCTTCCTTGGCCTGTGTCCAGCTCCTTATCGCCCCCCTCAGCACCAGCAGCACCACAATTCCTCAGGTTTCCCAGGTGCCAGCAACCACTCCCTTCCAGAGTCCCCGGTTTGTGATCCCGTCGATTCCCCTCTGACGTTCCTTTCTCATAGGTCAGCTGCCAAAGATGGCCACCTCGATCAGAATGCACGAAAAACAAGGACTCTACCCCCTGGAAGCACTTGGAGTCTCTCCCGCTCTTGTTCTTACTTCATTGATCTAAACACCATGTTTGTGAAGTCCGAGTCTTCTCCGTCGATATGTCCCATTGAGCCAAGCAAGGATGATGACGAAGATGGTGGAGGGAATTTCAGCTCAGATTCGTTGGAAAGGGAAGATGATGAACCAGAAGCACGCCATGGGTTAAACAGGAGGTGTGTGAGTGACTACACGATATGCCAGAGGGAATCGATGGTCACAGTTTCTATGGCCCCGGTTGAAAGTGGCACAAGTGATCGACGTAGGAGGAGGAGTGCAGGGGCAGCAACTGCGCTGAGCGAACAGCAGCAGAGGCGCCCTCCATTGCCTCCTGGGCGCAGGAGTGAGAGGAGGAGGAGACCTGCAGAAGTTGCAGACCCCGACAGTAGTCATCTTTCAGAAGGGGGAGAAGGTCGATGCAGACATAGACCAGTGTTCAGGACGAGAAGTTTGCAGGACACACGGTCCAGAAGGTCTCTCGTGATTGCTTCAGGAGAAGAAGGTGCTGAAAATCACGATGATGGGTTTGAGTCCCATACAGAGGTTTCCTCTGCTCTTCATTCCCCTAGAAATTGGTCGGATGGTGAACAGCGCTGGAGATTTAAATATGCACCGGAAGATTTTGGCTATCAGCAGTATGCTCAGGGTGAATCTGGCTCTGCTCTGCCCGTTTCGGGATCTTCTACTCCTTCCTCTTGTGCATCCCCTAAACATGTTGCATGGGGAGGTAATGGTGGTCCATCGAAACAGCAGTACCCTCTTGCCAAAAGGGTCACCCTGAGGCAGGTCCTGCCTTCCAAATGCGTTCTTGGCCATGGTAGGAAAAATTCTTCAGATACATTCATGTTCGAAATTTTATTTCCCACTGCTTGTTGTTTGCATGACTATTACTGCTAAAAGTAGCGGCTATGCTCTATCGATAGTTTCTGCTGATCATCATCTTTCTATTTCTCGTTTCCCATGTATGCCCGAGGTAATGTTTGGATTTGTAGTATGAATTTTATCTCATTATCCTTTAGAGATGTTTTGTGTTGCTGTTCTCATTTTATAGTGTTTTTGGATCTGCATCTATATGTTTAACTTTTTCTGGATGCAAATTTTTTGTCTAATTGTAATTATACTTTAATATCACCTTTATCATTCAAATTGCATCCTTTTTAGCAATTTTAAATTTATAGACTCCTTTAATTCTCAATAATACTAATTTTTGTTTGAAAAGTTGTCCAATATTTTTTCCTGTAATCATTGGCTTTATTTTTCTTACCCCATTATATATTTTGAAATTATTTTCATTATGTGATTTAAAGTCTTTGGAAAACCCTTTTGTACATAACCATTCAAGTGGAGTCCCCATTTTGATACCAATCTTAATGCTCGGACATTTCTTTCTTGATTTTTTCATTCTATGCCTTATTTTATGTTTGCCTTCCACGCATTTCCCCCTACTCATTGCCTGCTATCTATTTGCTGTTTGCCTGCATCTGATGACTGCAGCACCAGGAGGCGCTGGAGACGGCGGTGGAATGCGCCGTGCTTGCTCCCTTAGTGACCTCTCGCAACCTGCGCCTCGCCGCATCTTGCCCAATCCCCCCAATAATGGTATGCCTCTTCATTTCAAAGTTGGCTTGAAGTGTGATTCACTTACGATGTATGGTATTCTTTAGTCCTAAGAGCAACTTATGCTTAATACATGCCTTATGTTTCCTTCAGATGGTTGAATCACTTTTTGTTGACTATTATTTAACATGAATACCTTGCGACAAGTCAAGCATAGTCATAATTATCTCAATGGGAGACTTGGAAGAATCTGATTACTATCATTGCTTTATTCTGTATTCATCTAGTATTATGGTAAAACCTGTTTAAGGCAGAAACTCAAGGGCCTTAGTAAATTTTCTGGCTATAGGCTAACAAAGTACATTTAACTATCAAGAATTACTGTTACAAGAAATGAAAAACAAAAATAAATGTACAGATATGGAAATGAATATGGTAAATTTATTGGAATGCTTTTAAATTTCTTTTTTTTAACAAGTGATCCACTGGCTATATAAATTAAAGCAAAAATGCTTGGCCAGAGGAGGGAATACCAGAGGCGAGCTAAGCTCATATGGAGACCTCAAGCATAAATTATCAAAAATAAGTTCTTTATAGCAGGTGTATTTCTTCTGAGTATTCTTTGTTTTAACATTAACCATTTATTTTATTATTTTTATTAGGATTAACCTTTCATTAATCCTATTTTATGATGAAATTTCTTTCATTCCTTTGATATGGTACATGAACTTGGAAGAGAAGCAAACCAATGATAAATACTTTTGAAAGCAAGAAAATTTTGTTCCTAAGTAAGTTGTTCATGAGTGAGGTTGAAGGAAAATAGATTTCCTTCTGTGTTGTGCAAGTTCTGCCTCACAGAAGGCCTTTCCCTTGAAAATACTTTTGGCTTAGGAAAGATTTTACACCTAAACTGGTTCTGCCTTAAACATGTTTTACTGTCCTTAATGTGATATCTATGTTTACCTACAATATTGTAGGGATTCTCATAGTAAAGGAAATACTGATTGTGGAATATTCATTATATTATTTATTAATAAATGTGTCTCCTTACTTAAACAAGATTACAGTGAGTTGGATAGAAGAGTGAATGATAATTAATATTCCTGGAAAGGTTTGCCACCTGATGAGGTGGTACCATCATAATTGTTATAAATTATGTTTATTGTACTTAATCATTAATTATATATATTCATTATTTCCAATGCCTTTTAGTACCTATACATTGATCCAATCGTTCATGTTTAAAATCAAATAAAAAATTGACGTTTTGTACCAAGATTGATGAGGATTATGGAATTTAATATTATAAGAATACCATATTATTATTGAATATAAAATATGTTTATGTAGTTTAACAGTATTAAATATTTTAGCCTTGTATATATATTACGTATTTTAAGGATTTGAATTACAAAATAATTTAGCATCCAAATTATTAATGTTTCATAGGCATTTTTTAAGGAGAAATTTACTAGTTTTTCATTTAAATGTAAGCAAAAAATATCATCTATATGAACTTTTGATTTACTATTGTGAAAAATTCTGCTAGTGAGTAGATAATGTTGATAGGGAAACAAAAGGAATATTAAAGAAATCCTTGAATTGTTTTGCTGCTCTTTTTCCATCTACTCTTTGAAAATGTAATTTTGATCTTAAGCTACCATGAGATTGTAACTACTGCGTAAACTCTGCTCAACTGGATTTAGATTTGATCTTCTCAGAAATTAATTCAAATGCTTAAAAATTTTAAGAGCAAGTTTGTGTGTCATCTGGTGAAAATAAATTTCCATGTAAAGTAAGAATAAGATCAAACAACATTCACTAGATTTCTCATCTTTCTCATTCTACAAAATCAGCAAGGTTGTGCTGATGTCAAGCTTCAAACGTTGATAAATATGCTTAAACACATCCATTCTGAAATTCCTGTAAACTTGCTTGTACTTTTTCCACTCATAACTGAACTTCTTTTAGGTTCTTTCTTATCTTTCCCACCCCATTCCTTTTTCATGTACTTTATATTTTTCAGGAAGACAGTCATTGTAAGAAGAAAAAGTAAATACAAATAAAAACTTGGTGACTATCCCAATGATCTAATGGAGTGCATGAATGATATTGCATTGTAAAACTGTTTACATAACACTTGTGTACTACATTCATAAACATATAGAAATGTTCATTTCTCATTGAGTCTACTCCCTATACATTTTCTCCCCTATTGTTTGCCTATCTTGTTACATTTATGTAGTCGAATGATATAATTAACTTTACATTTAGTCTTTACCTGATATTTATTGTTAAGGCTGCCATTTGGTTATGTTTTTGTTGTTAAGGATTGAATTAGCTTTATTCATCTGAAATCATTTGAATGCTCTGAAATTTACTTAGATTATTTTAAATATTATTATTTTAGGAGAGTAGACATAAGGTACAGTAACTTGAAGATTATTGATAGGTATTACATTTAAATTAGATTTAAATATCTACCCTGAATGTTATACATTGCATGGATATAAATGTCAAATATGGCTGGATGTATGTTGATAATCTGCCTTTGAGAGTATGCTAGCTGTAATGGCATTTTTATCCTGGAAAAGCTTCATTGAACCATTTCATTTTAATGTTAGTGTTTAGATTCCCTTTTGTAAAAATTTCTCTGTGTGTAGTTGTCGATGGATTACACTGTATTGTGCATATGAATGGTTATCTCTATATTACTTGTGATCATTTTTAGTATAGCTATCATCGCATCGTTTAGTCATTCCGTGCTTGAATGTTATGATTTATTATTATATGTTATGAGTAAAAATTTATGGACTAGACTTAGTTTAAAAGTGTCTTTCATCATGAACTAGAATTCAAAATTGCAGTTTCAGGAAAACTTGGAAGTAAAGGTTCAATGACAGCTTCTGGCTTTCGTACCTTACCTCGGCAAACTTTGAAACAGGCATCTAGTTCTTCCATTACCAGAAGTAATTCAGTGGGAGTGTTGAATCAGGTATGTTAGCAAGTTATTTTGAATTTCTTTGAGGCAATAATATTGTTGAGGGTTTAGTAATGCTACACCAAAACAGACCAATATATTAATGTTTTGAGCATCATTAAAGCCTTAATATTGAGACAATAGAATCACAATTGCAGGTATTTCCATAATTTTCTTTCGAAGAAGATTAAGCTTCAGAATTAGTTTTCATCCCAAAGCAGGATATTTCAAATACTCACATAATTTTTTCTTAATTGCCAAAACTCATATAAACTCTATCCACAGCAGTATTGATAATTTATTTTTTTAATGTCATTATTCATCTTTAATAATCCAGAGAATAGTCATATGATATAGGATTGTGATTACCGTATACGACGGCATATAAGACGCACCTTTTTTCCTAAATTATGTCTCGAAAAATTTCCCTGCGTCTTATATGTGAAGGTTCAACCTCCACAGGTTAACTTTCAATAGTGAATGCTATTTTTAGCCCAGATGGTATATACTACCTATTTCATAATTGCATTCAATTACTGTGTTAATATTTGGCTCTTACGAAACGTGACAACTAAAAGAAACTACATTTTAAGTTATTGTGGTACCGCGCTTTCGCACGGACTATTAAAACTTTTTTCCTTGTGAGTGGCCAACTTAATGAGGGTGCCTCTTATATGCCGGTGCGTCTTATATGCCGTCAAATACGGTAATTCAGAGATTTTCCTTACATTTTGTTATACAAATCATATATAATCAAAATGCAATTATTTTAATAATTCTATTTTTACATAAAATCAACTGTTATTCATTAAGTTTATAATAATCTCAGAAACAACGGTAGTTTTTATCAGACTAGAAATTTGCAGTTCTGGCCTCATATGCTTTCAGCAATATATATATATCATATAAATTTAATATTTTACAGCAAAGTTTTGTGAATAGTTCTATAGAAAAAGGAAACTCTTCAGGTTACCTTTTATCCTTTTCCAATATATTTTATTGTATAATATACTAATAGTAAGCAAGCCTGTGAGCTCTCAATCTCCATAACATTTGTGTCGAAATTGTATACAATGAAATTTCATTGCAACCAAGCAGTTGGTAATACCTCGTATTCAAGATATTTAGTTCTCAATCACCTATATCTTAACTATTTATTTTGAATATTATATTTCTATTTTTATTGAAGTATCTTTTGACCAATGTTTCATGTATTATTATTGTACATTTTCAGAGTGATTCTGAGAACGACCTGACTTCAGGCCAACGCAGGGTTCCAAACGGACTCTCATCGGTCCTGAGGCCCACAATTAGCTCTCAGAATAAAATGAATGGAAGCACCAAGGGAGGCACTGGTAGTGGTGGCTCTTCACGTAGGAGAAGTTTAACATCTACCTTTTCTTCAGGTACTGGTTTCTTCTTCATTATAATTTTAGATTATCAACTTTATTGGCATAAAAAAATGATGGTTACTCTCTCAGCTTAAACACTTATCTTTATTATAATCTCATGGCTTCTGTCTATTCTAATAACTTGTAGGGAATCTGAACAACATTGGAAATGAAGACTCCAGCTCAGAAGAGGCAGGGCCAGTTGGCTCTAAGGGCAGCTCTAGCACGCAGCAGCAACAGAGACCCAGGAGTACCAGTATAGACAGGTGCATTTTAAGAGGAATAACTTACTCCCAACTTCTGATTATTAAAAGAATCCAGTCTTATTGTTTGATAATTGAGTTTGAGTTCTGTATCTGTGTGTCTATAAATTGTTTCATTTAAGAGATGATGCTGTGAGAACTATGCCCACTAGCAATGCCAGAAATTCATAAATTATAATTAAATAATTAGTTGAATTTCATTTATTCAATTATTCCAGTTATAAAATATTTTATAATTATTTATCAACTTATCTAAGCCTTAAAGTTTCAAGCGATCATTAAAAAACATTTTAAGGTTCATTATCTGACTTTTCGTGTTGTATTAGCTGACTGAATATTCAATTTTCTGCAGTAATTCTGCTACTTCAAGCAACCTGGCTGGAGCTGGAGGCATGCGCCATTCAGGAGTATCAAATCGCAATGGAGGAGTAACTTCGAGGCCAGGAGACCTTGGGCGTACAGCGCGAGAGGTAACTCAACGATTGACACAGGCATCAGGATCTGCTCTGGCACGCAGGGGTTCTCGTAAAGGTGGCGATGGAGAATCTGCTCCAATTCCGGCACCAAGAGGACCTCACACAACCCAAGCTGAGCGCGAAGAAAAGGATGCTGATGTGTTGATGGATGTGGCCACTGCCCCTTGTGAGTTTCTGCAATGATTTAAAGGAAATTTGTATATTATAACTTGGGTGATTAAGGAAATTTTGCACCATTTCTTGTCACCTGCAAGATTTTCATGTATTCTTTCTTCACTGTTTCCTGAAACTATATATATATTTAACTTTATCTGTATGGTACATTTTATTAATTAAAAACATTAGAATAAAAGCAAACTACCATTGTTTATATTAAAAATCAGTGAAAAAGTAAATGGAAAACAGCAGGAAATTTGGCAATTGTTAAAAAAAAATGCTATGCAGTATGTATGTAGCTAGTAATTTTAAAATAAAATGTGGCCATTGATGTGGCAGTACCGACACTGTTTTTACACAGCTACATGGTTTGAAGAATATCTTTGCTGATCTTTTTTTTGTCATTCTATTTTTTGTCCTATTTTGGTATTGTAAAAATAGGAATTAGTTTTTCCTCCTCTCTTATATTTCTCCTTTGTGGTTCCCTGCCCATTATGCTTTTCTCAATGACATCTGTTTCTTTCAACAGTGACGATGGAATTATGTTCGAGTTTAGTGGATAGACTAACACGATCAGCTGATGCTGTAGTCCACCTGCACAAGAGGATTTCACTTCTAGAGGGTGGATCAACACCACAGCACCAACAGAGTCCTCTACTTCTGCGCACTTTGGAAGAGGGCGTTGCTCAAGCCCAAGACACCCTTCAGCTCATTCGTGAGCCACGAATGCCTGCTCTGCATCATTTACCGCTGTCAGCGGACGGCAAGCAGAGAGACTTTCCTTCCCTTCCAATGATTCCTCTGCCAGGTCAGGGGCTTGACCAGTCAAACCCTGCCATGATGCAGATGGTGCAGCAGTACTATGACATGCTCCTATCGCTCTTCCAGCAGAGGATGGGCAATCCTCCGCAGAAGCAGAATGCGGAGAGTGGAGTAGGGCAGGGTTCCAGCTAGGGGGCACTGTTTTTTTACGCACGAGTGGTTGTGGTTGTAAGAAGTGTACAGCCGGTTGGACAAGTGCTGCTCCGAGACTGATGAATTTAGTTTGAGCTTTTTTCTGGAAAGCACAAAGTATTTGCAACATCCAATGCAAGTTTTGCGGTAGTGAAGGTATATTATATTGTTGATAAACATGGTTTATCTCAGTCTTCCGCATAATATTTTGTGCCTCACTGGTATCTCCTTTTGTGAGAATTGGAAGCATTCCAAGGAAGTATGCTAGGAGTGATCAGGGGGGTGCATAGATTTGAGCACAAAAAACTGTCGTTAATTAAAAGGAGTTTCATATTTACTGTCTAGGCCAATATATAAAAAAATTCAACCAGTAATTTGGTGCAAACATTAGATTAAAATAATTGAATATGGAAGTAAAGTTTGGCATTGGAACAGATAAGTTTCTCCTATTCAAATTCTAGTTCTTTGTGGACTGTAAGGCTGGTTCGTCCAGCTTGCATTAAATGAGCCTAAATTTTTGGATGTGGCAAGCTTATGCCTATTAGTTACTAATATTGTCATTCTTAAAAATTGCCCATAAATTCATTATACATAATGCATATATATATACACACACAACAATTTTAACATATATTGTACTTATTTGGAAGTTAAATGGAATTTTCTTTGATTAGGACTGGAGTTATGTACGTTGGAGCTGTTTATTACGATTGTTTGTTTATCATAGCTATCCACCTCACAGTTAAAGTTGTAACAAAACTACAGGAGACTGTTCAAAATTTATTTAATTTATGTCCATATCCTTAGTTTTATGATTTAATTAACAGCTGCCTTTTATAGTTGTATCATATTGTTTTCTTCTTTTCTTAAAAACTGATTCTAATTATTGTGTGAGTTTTGATTGAGTAGGAGTTTTTTCGAAGTTGGATTTTTATTAAAACGTAGTAAAAATATTCGAAATGATTCTGGAATTATACAAAAAATAGAAATCGTGTATTCTTGTGCTCATGAATAGAATGTTGCAATGAATTGGCATTTCCCAATTTTTCCAAAATTAAAAGTGTTATTTATGGTTAGTTTTTACTGTGGAAGTTGCAGAGAGTTTGCCAGAATGAATCTCGTCACGGAAGTGAACTTTGTTCTTTTATTCCAGTTTTAAAAGTGAACTGAAACATTAACAGTTGCTCCCCAAATCTCGTACTTTATTAAGTTTAATTGTTTATCGCTGTTTCTCTCTTGTAAATATCGATTTTACTTGATGTATCAGTTTGTGGCGAAGAGGAAAGTTACAAATTTGCAGTTATGCTTTTCTGGAAGCCTCCCACGTTCCACTCCTCCAAGGAGGCTGCAAAATGATTTGTTAACATGGATTTTTCCAAGTGCATCTGCGCAACATCACCTTTCCAGCATATATTTTGCGTGAAGTGAATAAGCCCGAAAGAGGAGTCGTGATAGAGGTCTAAGAATTTGGAGGAATGCATGGAAGTTCTGAGAAGAAAATTAACATTTGAACAATACCAGAAAAGCACCGCTGTGATAAAATTTTTTGGCAAATGCCTTAGCTGTGAGTGCATTTGAATGAGTGTTTTGTAGATTGTATGGTTTAAGTGTGATTTTATGAGGAATGTATGCAGGAGTGGAAATATGGAGCATTGTGTCATACATTTATTAAACTATGAATATGTATTAACTGAGTGTGTTTTGCTCTCTAAGCTTACCTTTCCTCGTGCGTGTTTAATTTATAAACTTATATCTCATGGTCCACTATTATTGGTCAGTATATCCCTCATTGCCCAATTTATTTTCAATTTTGTAAATTAATATTAAAATACTCTCTCCCTCCTTAATTCGGAATTGGCACATTAACCCTCATATGAATTTACAAATTTAGTTACGTTGTTGGATTTTCGGCGCCGCAGAGGTGCTGCGGTATTCTTTGTCATTATCTTCCAAATTTGGCTCTTCTTAGCAAGTTTTTTTATTGATAATGCTACTAACTTCTATATTCTTTATTTTTAACTGTGTTTTGTTCGATTGAACCCATTATTACAGAAGTTATAAATAAAAACCGTTAACACTGCATTCTTTTCCGTTTGCTGTCAAATAATGATAGAGGCCATAGAAATAACACCCTTAGGCTAGCCACGAATTTCTAAAATCTATTATTGTATTTAGATGAAGTTTTGTAAAAGAACATTGTAAAAAAGAAAAATTTATGATACTTGGATAATAGATGAAAGAAATTTGGCATAGCAAACTTGGCTCTATGTTAAACAATTTTAAATGATTTAGAAAGCTTCATCGTTTAAATATTATGATTATAAATATAGTATACCATTTCATGCGTAAAATAAGAACTATTAAATAAGTATTGACAGACCGACATAGCGACGAGAAAACTCGCATAGCCGCAGCGGCGCCGAAAATCCAACGACGTAACTTTTCCCATTAGTGGCCTATAAAATGAAAGCTATACGCACTAGGCCCGCAAAATTAATCTTATAGACTAAGAATGCAGAAAAAATAGACTACTGAAAGTTACAGCAAGATCCATGGGATTGGGCAATATTTAAAGCATTTTAAAAACCACGAGCGCCACAAAGGCGCAGAGAATCCATATGAGGGTTAAATCGCATTAGAATACTCCAGCAATTATTAATTCTAAATGGAAACCAAAATATAATATATTGCAAGATACCTTATAGCCAGGGTCACTGAGAAAATAATCCTCAAATCTCTTCTACGTTGATGAATTGAGAAAACTGTAGTGTCCAAATTTGTTTCACTACATTAATAAAAGATGCATTTTTTTCTATTACTATGTTTTCATACATTTGCCCTTTTATTTCTTGTTTCCAATTAGTTGAACACCAGTTGCTTCTAAATTCTATCAAGATCCCCTTTTCCATTTTTCAACGATAGTCCAAGTAACTGAAAGAAAATATTCATATGAATTTTTCTAATACAAACTGAAAGTCTTGAAAAACATAATCACATAGTTTTAGTCATGTTATCCCAAAGGCTGAAGAGACAACAAATTTGGTTTATTCATTACACTGATGCTTTCAACTTATGTATTAAGGCAAAATTTTCCTCTTTTTAATAGTCATTTTATATGCATTGAATGCATATAAAATGCATATAATCATTGTTAGACTATATAATGATATAGTCTAACAATGATTTGATGGAAAAGATTTACAAAAAATTTATTAATGGAAGTATCAGGAAAATTGGAAAACTGATTTACAATCCCAAACAAGTTATTATTACATGCAAGGATCATGTCCAAGATCTATGGATGTAATCCTTGCTCATACGGGGAATTTCAAGTCTGGAGATAAAATAAGAAGTAACCATTGAGGACCAGTTTGATTCCTTATTCCTGTTCTACATAGTATGAAAGATTTTGGTAAGAAAGATGTATATCATAAGTGAATTTTCAGGAATTACTAGCAAAATCATAACGCACAAGCCATGTTTTCTCATCTGTCCAAAGATATATAAAAGTTAAACTTGAGTTAAACTTTGGAATATCTTTGGACATCAGTGAATAATACAGAAAAATACACTCACTAAAAATATTATCCTTACAATGTAGTTGTGATATAATGAATTAATTGGTAAGTTAATGATATGAAAAAAGTAAGGTTTGAGCAAGTTTGCAGGGGCAAAAACACTGAGTGGAGATGAAGGGATATCCTTGTCTCTCTTGAAAGTCAATCGATATCCTTGCAGTACTTAGATTGAAACTGTTTGATGGAGTTAATTATTTTATTTGAACAGTATGGAGTATATTATTGATATTTTTAAAATACACATTTAAGCTGTGAAAATAATAATAATAATAATAATAATGAATAATAATGCCGTCTTATTTTTTGGGCGAATTTTGGCCTAGGAAGGCTATTCCTCCAATTAACCCCTTTTTAATATTTTTATTCCTTTTTTTGCACTTTTTTATTAATATCTCTCACACATACACACACACACACACACACACCCACACACAACATACACAGACAACCATTCCCTAACCAGAAAAATCCGATTAGCCGGGATTCGAATCCGGGACCGTCTACGAATCCGACCGTGAGGTTGGAGCGTTAACACGCTAGCACGTTAACCACTCCGCCACCACGGCCGGTGAAAATGTGGGACGTGATGAGGTAAGTAGAACCAGCTCATTGAAGAGCATGGAATAAATGCTCAGCAGAGATTAAATACAAAGAAAAAGTATAATGATACACTTACAAAGGTCATTATTACTCTTTAAACTATTACTATTTACATGATTTATGAGAAAAATCAATTCAACCAGTTGTGGAGAGCTATCTTAAGGAAGATAGCTCTCCACAACTGGTTGAATCTTAAGAGATATCGTAAGGTATTTCTTGGTGAGAATGAGGATACAATTACACAATTATTGGAGTGACAATATAGTAGAAAAAATAAGCAAAGGAAAAAATGTGAGTAATAAAGTGTGTTGCAAGTAAGCGAATAATGCAAAGGACTGTCTCATCAATACAAATGAATCATTACTGCTTCGAGCTTCAAAATCTTGAGAGTAGATTTTATTTTTGATATTCTAGATAATATTCTTCCTTCTGTTCTTAATACTTCATTATTCGGTAAAGTTATCGATGAAGACTGTTCGGAAATAATTTTTGTTTTTTATTAAAAAAATGCCCTATTTCAATGAAATTTTCTGGGAAGACATTTGAAATATTGCGGCTTATTTAGCAATTTAAAGGAAGGAAGTACCTCTTGTAGTTACTGAGATATGTCGATTATAGTGAACCAGGTACAGAAATGTCCTCCGGAGACCATGTTTTTTGTAATAGTTCAGGCATTTAGACGCCAGATGTAGCGGCGATCGACGAGTTTCACATCTCGGAATAAGCGTAATATTCACTAAATGAAGCAGTGTTTTTGTCACAAATGTTGCTTTGTGTTAAGAAAAAGATAGTCACCCTCACGTTCGGATCGCAAGCTATAGTTGGTTTGCAAGCTCAATCGGCTTCCAAGGTCTTTTAACAGAAATAGGAAATGGGTGTCTGTTAGAGTTGAAATAAGTCTAAATCGCCCTACCGGGGAAGCGAGGAAACATCAAAAATGGCGGAAAATCAGTCGAAAAATGGTCGTTTTTCAAACGAAATATATTGAAAATGGAAGGTACTATGATCGTTTTAATACTATATATATATGCCGCCATCCTTTATCTACAACATGGTGTAGGTTTTGTTGAAATATATTCAGTATCAAGGGAGATATTGAATTATTTCCAAACAGTCTTCATCGATAGTTTTACCGGGAATTCTAAATGCTTATATCCATTGACATGTATTATCAAGGAAGGCCTTAGGAATGATTGTGACCCAAGCGAGGAGTCTTTCTAGCGTCTTCGTCAATAAAATATTTTACGAAATCGTTATCATTCTAATTTAAAATCAAATATTATTGTCCAACACCTTACCTTTAAGTAACATGTTGAATAAATCGTTTACTGATTGAAGTAATACTCTGATGTTTAATTCTGTTGACTGACTGTTCAGATGTGGGATTATAAGCAAATTATGCATTAAAGGAATAAATATAAAATAATGTATTTTATTTAAAGAGAAGCTATTATTGAATAACTTTACCGAATTCCCAAATAACGAAGAAAAAATAATGTACAGAAGAGAATGGATGATTGTGGAGTGCAGAGAGTAACTTTCATGGCTACTGATCATAGTTTATTGAACAAAACATTGCTCAAGAAGACATAGTTTCCTTCATATCGGATTGGGATGAGGTTTCAAATGGAACTGCTCCATCGCATTTCGACTGGTGAGAGAAAAAGCCCGCTACCATTTCAAAACGTACGCGACTTATATGGCAAGAAAGAAGCGAATCTACTGCGTGAGATTACCTCTCCCAGCTTCATTTCGAGTTATAAATTCGTCTACAACTCATTCGAGACATTTAATCAATTGTGTTGGCTATAAATTCGCCAAGAAGAGTGCGTTATATTCCCGAACACGTCCTTGGATGCTCATCGTGGGAATCTACGCGAAGAAGTCTTCCCCGTTTGACCTCTTGACATGAGAACCTTTGGAGGAGTGCAGGCGACCTTGGCGTGAATTAGTACAATGAGATATTTATCTCATACTCAAGGTAAATGACGATCTTATGATAATCATCTTCCCGAAGATCAAATCTAAGTTAAGACTTTTGATCGCAGTTTCGTTCAAAAATTATATTATTCCCTCGGTGTTCGTGTAAAATCTAAGGAAACACGGATATGAACGATTTAACGCTAAAAACACGTTTACTAATTTGAGAAAAATACATATCGTCATTAAATCCGCCCCGCCCCGCTGTGAGGAATTTCTCGCAAGAGAAGGCCTACTAGTCTGTTTTTCGTGCATTTATAATTTGTTCCCTTTTCACATTAAAATGGATCATTAGCATAAGACCTTCAAAAGAGATTGTTGTAAGGGGCATACTTTTTTATCTCTTCCTCTAACAGTTTTGCAGATTTCACCCCACGCTTCACGAACCTAATAATAAAAATTAACGATTTGACAAATATAATCTTTTTTTTGGTTGTTTTCCTTTCTGAATGAAACATGACTGTAGAATTTGATCAAGACTAGCGGGGCTTTGAAAAATACAGTTTTTATACAATTATTACCCGCAGAAATCATGTCTTGGAACTTTTTCTCTTTGCTTTTTATTTTACGCTAAACGCTTAGAAGAATTAACAGACTAAGATATAATTACACAAATTTTATTCTCGCTTACTAATACCAATGGAAGGATATACAACCTTGAGACCTCTTATTGACTGGACATACTGCCTCCGTACGCTATTTTTCGGAATAGTAGACCCTGTCTATTTTCCCTGTCTTCCGGCAATCCTGCTCATCAAGGAGAACATTTAAATAAATACTTTTTCCTAATTGAATTAGCATCTCCTTATGACGGATATTTCAAGTTTCAATAAACTGCCTTCTTTGAATTGATACATTACTATGTGCAGTGGGGGATAGCAAATAATGAGTGCGTCATACAAAAAATCAACCTTTTTTATACTAAAAAGCTAAGACATCGGCGCTATAATCCTTTGAAACAAATTGCTGTTAAAATGTTACTCATGAGGGGGCATTGATGTGTGACGAGAAGCTAGATCGAGAGCGAGTCACTAACCGGTCTTCTGGTGCACAAGTTTTTTGCATCATGGGAGAGCAATGCATTCATTCGATTTGTGAAAAGCTCTTGCAACGTGGTGAGGGGGTTGAGGCAAAACAGCGAAAGGCGTCGTGCAGACGACGAATGGACGAGCGAAAGAAGTTCGTAAAATGGGCAGAACGTTCTCACGAGTGAGAGAAAATGAGGGAATTGCCTCATCCTCTTCCCACGCCAAATGTAAGGGTCAAGTGAGTTAGCGAAAGGAAAGCAAAGGAAATCCGGCGCCTCTTGTAACATAGCTTTTGGTTGCACTTTGAGTGGGCAGTAGCGATCTCTTGATCATATGTTACCGCGGTTTGGTTTAGACAAGGTAAATGATTTTTTAGATTCGATTCAAACGCGAATATGGAAAAGGAAAAATTTAACTGCCAGGAAGCTAATTACCACGATATCTCCAAAAATTTGATATTCATAAGTTTTTAGATTTACGAATTTCAGATGGTTACTTTCATCAGTAGTATTTTCAAAGCAGCTTCATTATCGGAGATCAATTTATACGTATTTGTCCCCTTTGGGAATCGAATTCGGAACCGCATTCACAAAAAGCGGACGCGCAACACACTTGGCAGTCCTAGTTTTCCCATTCTTCTTTTGCAAATGTATGACAAACAGTCAGATAATTCTGTTATCTTAAACAGTCAGATAATTCTGTTACTTAAAAATTCACAATTTCTTCAACATACAAAATGACATGTGTAATCTTCATTTTTTACTAATTCTCTTATCTCAGAAATTGCAATCTTTGTTTCAAAATTATCTTTGGTAGCATTGGTTTTATAATGTGTGCCTTACTGCTATTTTAAGAGATACTATATAAATGTATCCAACCTTAAATAACAAGATACATAATTTAAATATAATTAATGAGAAGGTTTTTAATATCTGTTGTTTTTACGTCTCTATTATTAAAATAAATGGTTAATAAAGGAGCTTACAATCAACTTTTAAACAAATAAATCTTGGAGAGTAATATATATTGAAAATTAGCGTAAATTACACTACCTGTAAGCTTAAAGCAATGTATAAATAGTGTTGATGAAGACTAAGATGTACAGTGGAGGAAACAATTATCGCAACACTTTGCGAGCGCTTCAGTGGCTTTCACAGAAACTATTTGGAATTCTGCTTTCTGTGACTAACTGGCAACACCGAGGAAAGCCTCGAAAAGCGGTAATATTTGAATGGGAGCCTAGAACTTACACAAATTTCCTCTCTTCCGAACTCTTCTTAGAGCCTTCGCGCGATCTCTCCCCGAGTTCGTCATGTTTATTTCGGCGTTTCTCTTTCACAGATAGTTATCGTATTTATTGAACGATAGGTTAAATATATATTTATCCCAATTTAAATCTTAAATGCAATAAAATACATAGACAATAATTGAAATTTAATTATTAATAATGTGAAGAATGCTATTCGGTTTTATTAATGCGTAGCAATAAGGAATAAGTGGGATTGGAGTAGGAATACGCGATGTGGTAATTATCACCTTTAGAGAACGAGAATTTTGGAGTCTAGAGGAAAATGATGTTTTACGAGATTATAGCGAGAACAGATGGCCTATAATGGTCTCTTTTCCTGGATAATTTGTGCGCTAATAAGGCGTTATTTCGGTAGTTTGGTTTCTCACTCGAACATACGTCTTACGGCTGCCTGCTGGATATTAATGTAAATGTAATTCTTCAAACGTCCAGTTCAAACATAGGATATTCATTATTTGTGATGAACATTCCGAGGAGGATTTTTGATTACAAGTCTTATGTTTTCAATTCAGCAATTAGAATTCGAGAAGTCCTTAGAGCGATTACTGAGTTACTAACTATGACACAATGTAAAATTAGTATTTTGTCTACGGAACATACTTTTTCCCCAACTTAATCATGCAGACGAAGGAAATTCGTAATATAAATTTATATACACAATTTGTCACCTAGAATACATGAAATCATTGTCGGTCCGGAGTTAAAACGAAAAATACCAATTCCAAAGTTAAAACAAACATGATTTCATAAAAACCGAACAATTTCTGCGCATATATCGGACTTGTCTTACATTTTGTAACAAGGAGCTCGGTGACCTTGGTCATTAGTCAATTGTGTTGCCTTCGCGCGGAGAAATTCACGTAGAAAAGCATTAAGGCTTTGATAATTCGCGAGGATAGTCTTTAACCACAAGTTGATCCCTTCAAAGTATTGCAGGCGCCAATACAAAACAAACGTTGAAATGCATGACCTCGCGTGGAAAAGCTTTAACCATATGTAGCGCACTTTCAAAGAAAGTATTGCAGGTGCCAGGTATATTTTTCCTTTTCGTGCCTATATCAGCTAGACTCAGGACCCTCATTTTACAGTCGCCCAGTAGAAACAATCCTCTGGCTAATTCAAAGCTCCTTCCTCACCATGGTGCTAAGGAAATTAGATGTTATTGCACTCGTAAAAATATTCCCAAATAATATTATTATATTAGCGTATTTTAGTAAACAAAGACTTCCTAATAAACAACCCAAGTTTTCAGTACTGATACGTTTTTTATGAACGTCTGACTTTATAAAGTTAATTAACCAGGATTATGCTGCCATAATAAAATTATTAATAAGCTGCTAAAATGGACTTCTCAGTTTGTTGGGAAGTGTCACAAATATAACTAGTTGCTAATCAAGAGGTGATTTTGCAGCTGTGTGACACATGTTATTGGCATAGGAAGGGCACGAGCTCGAATTCCGCTTAAGTTAAATAAGTTTTTTATCTTAAACTTCTCTTGTTCGGGAAATGAACGAATGTAAGATATGATTTCCACATATATTCATACGCCCCTGTGATGAATATACATATTTACCAGAGAGATGCAATTCATTTGGAAAAATAACCATTGGACATGAAAGATACGGAACCGATTCATCACCAATTGTCGGTCAAGAAAATGTTTCGTTTGTCAGTGAAAATTCCTCTTCTACCAAGGATTCGAGGTCGTTCGCTGAAAGACAATGTCCTTTGACTCATTTTCCACAATTAGAGGTATTTGACAGGGCCTCCTGATTTCCCGAATCACGATGAACCTTTCGCTTTCGGTGCAGAGGATTTTCGAAAGCCTATGCGTCACTCGCAACAACAAACCGGTCGTAAGGCAAGGAGCTCAGGCTTACTTACTCAGACTTATTGGCGACTATTTCTTCATTTAGGTCTTCACGTCGATAGACGGACAACCAGCGGACCGCGCAAGCGAATCTTTTTCATTTGCCTTCAAAAGCCTTGAGAATTATTGACATTCTTATGCATATTATTATCCATTGTTCGTCTACAACCAGAACAATTCGTGGGTTCACAGTTTCCAATTTTCTCGGCGGTAGTTCCAAGCCAATTATATACATTTAGATTTAGATATATACCCCGCGAGCTGCCAGATGGTAGGTAGGGGTTGTAATAACACCATCATCACGTAATCTACTCTATCAGCCTCTTCCGTCGGTTATTAGATCTTCTCACCTGGAGCGAATTCCAATAAAGAAGTGGTTAACTCTATGTCTATGAGGCTGAATCATATAGAGGAGAATGGATATATTATTAATCATAGTGTATAAGTGCACACTGTTACCGAGTCTGAGAGAAATACGAATACATATAAATAATTTCCACTTGCTGTAAATTATGTTAAATAGTCTCCTTCTCTTAAAAACATGAAAATTGAGTAACATTTCGGGGATGGAGGTCTATGGCGGAGCTGACATTTTTTCATAATCATCTATGTGTAAGAATCTACGGATTCTATCGAATTTGGACATGAATATACAGATGATAATTAATGATTGCTTTGTCGCAGGGGCGCAGCCAGGATTTGTCTATGAGGGAGAGGGTTATAGGCAGTAGAAAGAGCGAAAACATTTCTAAATTTCAGGGCCGGTATATTCATGCACGCTACATGATGGAAGATATATTAAATTCTTAAAAAATACTAAAATGCATAGAAAACTAGGATATGTTCACGGTTATGTGGCAAAATTAAAACCTTTTTGAGATTTTAGTTTGTAAAATGAATAATTGAATAATAATGATGAATAATAATCCTCAATGATATTTGGATTTCCAGTTTTGATAGGGCCAATTTCTCTTACATTGTCATTATTTCTCAAGGTGTAAGGTTTTTATCATTGTAAATATTAATTTCGAGTGCCTTTGAGAGTTTTTTGATATCAAAGGAAGGTTAATTAAACTTTCCTTTAACTGTTATTGAATGTGAGAAGAAATAAATTAGTAGTAGTGATTAAGGAGATGATATTGAATCGTAAGTATTTTGGAGGTAGCACTACAATTTGGACAACCCAGTTACTTTGAAGGAAACCGAAGACCAATCGTAGCGGAGACGGATGAATTTTTCCTCTTAAATTATATGTTGTTTTATAAATACGATATATTCTGATTATTGAGTTAAAATGTCGACAGCACAAAAACAAATATCCTCGCTTAACCAAATCTTTCTAGTATGATATCCGCGCAAGTTCTCATCGTAATGTTAAAGAATTCCACCTGTTTATTACGCAAACTCTTGCAATTTACTATTATTATTTTTAAATCTCTCAGTTCACACATTAAAACATGGTTTCCTTTTTCGAATAACCTTTATCTTTTTTTTAAGTGAATTTTTCTTTTTCACCATTGCAATTTTTCTATGTTTTGGGACTAAGCTCAAGCCCACCCTTTTGCCTATTTAAGTGGGTGTTAGTAACTATTTCTACTGCTGAATTAAAGAATAAATTTGTCTGCGTATATTCGCTCTATTCTCTAATCTATTCGCATCTAAACCGCAAAACAACGTAGTGAACGACATTTAAACTACGGTCTTCATGGAGGAAGAGGGGTTGGGAGTTTTTCGGAAGAGTCCGTAAAGTGCACACAAATTTTAGTAAAATCAGCGAACAATAGCTGAGTATGGCGCCTAATATATGGATCTAAGTAGCCTTGAGAAGTATTTTAACATACGGAAATCAAGATGATCAAATTGAAAGCGGAAAATTTTATTCATCGCTACGGAGAAAGTAGAGAAGTGAATACCGGCCTCTTGGAAACTTAACACAAGTATAGATTATGCTGCAACAAGTATTTTCTTCAGTGTGGCCCGTTCTACAGTGTAAAATCTGTGGGGCACCTGTAATTCGTCGAAAAGTGTGATTATGTTTACACTAGGAGACGAGTACGGAATATCTAATGATCGATTATCGGATATTCGAATCATCATTTTTTATTTGAATTTAAGATTCCAATTGTTGGTATAATTTCGATTGCATTCTAGCTCATTAATCAAATATATTACAGCTCTGGATAAATTAAATTGAAATTAACTGTTGTAGAGTAATACACTCACTGAAGAGGAAAATCGTATTAGTGGTGTGATGAATGACTGTAACATCAATAGAGATGTGGTACCGTTGCAATTTATTATATATTTTCAGTCAGCATGGTTAAAGTGCATCGATGTCTCATGAGAAACACCATTTGTTATTACACAAATATTACTCCCTATTACACATAGCCTGATAGAGCTGAAAATTGTTGATTACCGTTTCCACTATTTAAAAGTTAATAATAGTGATGACAATTCCTGTCAAAACGTTAATTGCTAAAAAGCTCTAATTGCTAAAAAGCTCTTGGAAAAGTTGAACTCCTTCAACACACGGATTAGATTGGATTCATCGAAGAGATATTTTTAATACCTTAAGCAGTGGAAAACTACACTGCTCGAGAGAAAATAGAAAGGTAAGAATAGGACGCATCTTAGTGGTTTCTAAATTTGAATTTTTAAGTGTTGAATTCTCTTTGCAAGAATTCAATTCCATCACAATTCTAGTATTTAGACCTTTAATTCGCGAAATAATACCTCAAAATGTTCATTTTCACGTCTGATATTCCGCTATCAAACAATCTTGTTTGTAACTATCTCCCAGTGTATTATATTGACATTCTACGCAACTATTTTTATCACGACTAACTTTGAATAATAAATGGCAAAAAATGAAGACAATGAGGCAAAGGCACTACTTGGAAATCTCGCGAAGGTGAGTCTTAAATGTCTGCATATAAAAACGAAACTAAAAGTCTATTTTCCATTCGTATGGACTTTGAATATTCCCGGTTTTACTGCCTCTATTCAGAGTTGCCGAATTGTCGGAGTTAGAGTGATTTCAGTTAGTTTCCACGTAATCCGCGCTCTGACGCCAACTGGTGTTGCGATAATTGTTTCCGCCACTGTACAATCAATTTACTTCTTTACCTTTAAGCCTGGTGTAGAATTTAACATGCCCTCCGATGGCATATTTGCCCTTTCTTATAATCACAACGCCATCACACTCTTATCTCACCTTTGAGAGAATCGTAGACGGGTCAAAAGGTATTTGAAAGCATCCCATTCCCTTGAAATATTCAGGTCAAAACCTTTCGTAAGTATTTATCTACGCCGTAACTCGAAGAGAGTAAAATCCTTGGAGTAACAGCGATCACATGCATATCTCATATATGGTTTCACGCCTCTCTCATGCGAATGTTCTGCTTATCACACAAACAAGACATTGCCCCATGAAGCTAAAATAATGGGCGTGATTTACCTCCCTGAGTGGAGAAAGGGATTCCAATATTGCTCGCGAGGGAGCGTCACGGTCAGGAGCGATGTGGTCCGACGTCCTTGAAGGGTTCTTCCTCCTTTCACTCGCACGCCCTGCCCGCCTTTCACTTTTCACCCCCCACGGGGATCTTTCGCGCCCTCCGACAGTTGCGGAAAGAGGAACTGAGGTGGATCAGGGCCACCGGATCTTAAAGGTCCTGCGGGGGATGAGGGGCCTTCCCCAAGGTCCCCCACTTCCAGATGGAGCCTTACGCCAAGTTACGTCGAGATTAAAAGTAAAAGAACAGGAAATCCGTCAACTACCGTCCCTTCAGCCTTAAATAGGTTTACCGTTACCCTATTAACGCTATGACGGAGAGTGGTTGTTCAGGAATTCTGCTAGGCACTACGATCACTATTTAGCTGAGAAAGAATGTTTTCTCAGTCCCTACTAGACAACTAGTTTCTACTGCCATATTCTGATGGATGTAATATTTTTCATTTGACTATTGTTACAGGATGGAGAAAACTGTATAGTTCATCTAATTTTGTCACTGACTGGCTCTGATAACGTAAACGCTATTGAGCTATGAAATTGAAATTATTGCTTATAAAATATATGCACATAAATCATTTGTGAAGTCAGGTTATTTATCCTTTAACTTTAACTTGTAACATATACACTGTTGATACGTATTAGGTATACGTATAATTTACTAGCCAGAGATATACAAGACATTTACTATCATTATACAAGATTGTACAGGGTTAATAGTCAATTGGAAGATTTTATAAATATTACTTTATACTGTAAGTAAAAAACGAAAAAGAAATGGGAAATTAGGTATACACAGAAAAATTTAAACATTGTGAATAAATTCTCACGTAAAAAGAGAGTAAAAAAATACTTATTAAAAAATCAACTACAGCTCGTAAGTGCTAGCAAGGCATGTGTGCTGATCAATTTGATATTCTAGATAAGGTGAGGTACCAACAGGCCTTCGGGGGAATATTTTAGAGACGGAATACGACAACTATTTATAGTAAGAATGTTAGTAGTAGTAATGTTAAAAGTGCTTCGACAGCTCAGGTCATTTCGCACTTGGGCTCCCAACGGCAATCGAACCCGGGAGCGGTTTCACCAAAGCCCAACGCCCTGCCCATATGGCTATTCGGGAGACCGTAAGCATGTTTTCCCGTTCCTTACTCGAGAATTACCCTAACCGACAACTGATCTGTATGTGGCCTTACTTGAGATGAACTTTGGCGAGTTCACTATCTCTTTTTATTATGATCATAAATCTCTTGTTTTGAAACATCAGTGCGGGTCCTCGTAATGCTTTATCTCTTCCCTCTTCTCGATGTCTTGTTATTCAATAAAACCACCGCGCGTATTTACATAGAAGATTTTCTGATATAAGCGAAATATAAATAGTAACAGTGTATACAGTCAGTTGCCATGAAAAGTCGGAAGTAATGGCTGATCAACTTTTCCATTTGAATGTGGTAATTTCCATGAACGGTTTGAATATATTTTCTTTTAGATATTCATAAAAATCAATTACAGCAACAAAATCTCTTTTTATTTATCGTAGTAGGTATATTCATCCATTTTGAATATCTAATCCAAAAAATAACTTTTTGGCAACATTGTGTTTGTGGAAAGAAACAATCTAATATGAAAGTTAATACACGTCGAAAAATTATGAATATAAACTTATATCTGGGTCAAATTAATTAGAGCGGTTTTTCAAGTCATAAAGTTTTCTGTTCTGGAAACCACACAGAATAGGCTCGGATTTCTCTAACAATTTTTTACCTAAGACAAGCGTTTAAGGTTTCATGATACACAATTTTGTCTTCAAAGTAATGTCTACTGAACAATATGGAGGTAATTGAACTCACGAACATTGAGTATTATCAGTTATGTTTTATATATAATGAGATATATATGTTTATCAGCCAAAGCTCCTCTAATATCCGCTGGAATGTCTCTCTTATTACTCATACCGGATACCACACTTTGCATTACTCTCAGGTCACGTAATGACACCGATGTACCAGGCGTAATAAGTGACCAAAATTTTATTTTCATCTCCGTAATTATATCTTTCAACGATATTTCTGACTCACTTATCTAACAATTCATGCAAATCCCATTAGATTTTATTCCAAATCTGATATAATTAAATCCTTCTAACATTTCTGAAGTGAGATCACAAACTTAGAATCCTTACTGGACAGAAGCTAGGCATGAACATATCGCAAACATTGTACTCTATAATTACCACCTGTGAGCTAAAATTAATCCCTTAGCCCGAGAAAATGACGCAGTGACATGCGGCATGTTGGGTTATCACATTTTTATGGCAAGAAACCGTGACTTCTCAAAATTTGGATCGGTTGAAATCAGGACGTTGCCTTAAAACTTATCCTATGTCAATTTCAAGTGCCGTAAAATCACTATAAGCAGCATCACAACTTTATGAAAATATGTGTTAAAACGATATTTCAAAATGAAATCCCTGATCTTTGATTATTTTTTCGCTCAAAGATTTTCTTTCAAGCCAGGATAATTAAAATATTGTCTATGTCTATGTAAGAATAAATATAAAATAAGAAAATATTGACCGGAACCAGGCAATGAAATTGTCCCGATCAAAACGGGGCGTACCGTACATTTAAATTACCCTGCGAGCCGCCTTTCGGCGTGTATCAGGGGGTGTAAACACCAGTTGATTTAAACTATTTCTTTACTCGGTTATTGTCGCGTAACGTTCGCGGAAAGACTGAATTTTTCTGTAAGTACCGTTCAGTCAACATGATGTTGACGAATTGGTCTAGAATATCAGCTAAAATGATGATTATGATAATTTTTACATAACTTAGCAATTAGGTCGATGTAAAAGGAAGTAAAAGGGAGATAATCAGAACACCAAACAGCAAGTATATCAGGAGAAAGCTTCGAACCTTTCAATAAATCATTTTCTTGCTAATGACAGAGGTTCTTAACGAGCTTTTTAATTCCCATGTGAGCTGAAAAATGCATGACTTAACATCTTAAGCATTTTAAAACATGCGTAAAATGATCAATATAAAATGTTGATTCTGATTATGCTGTCAATACAGACAAGTTGTTGATGGAAGGAGAGTCAGATGAGAATAATTGTTGTTTGACCTGACCTATTGAGTAAGATTCTTACTATCTTTGTTTTAATATATTTTTAATGCGATTTCGAGCAAGTACGATTTTACGTTTATTTCAATTCATTGCTTGCATTGTAAAAAGTTGTGAATAAAGCAGTGAAATTTCTGTCATTTTGGTCTTTTTGGTTAAATTTTTAATTTAGCGATGTTTTCTAGCTGCACCTCATTAAACGTTATCTATTGAACCTTTCACGCTAATGCCCTTCGTTAAATCTCTGGTAATAAGGAGCTTGAATAAAATGTTGTGAATAAACATTCTTCATCTGCATAATTTCAGATGATTTAAAAACATTTGTCTTTAAAATGGAAATCATCCGGTTCAAACCGTCTTGAGTAAAGATTACTAAATTCGTACTGCTATAGTTTACGAACGTCAATGAAATGTGAGAATTCAGTGAGAAAGAGAGAATTTACATTTATTAGAGCAGTAATGTGGAAAGAAATTCATAACAAGCTGTCCTCATTAACGTAACTCAAGAGAAATTCATTTTACTTTCATTTATGAATACAAGACGATCGCGGTAGAATAGAAAAGGAATTTCTCCAATTACCCTTGGAAGAAAAGTAATTCTAATTTCCCAGGAAAGGAATTATAAAACTTATCCAATTACTGTTGGAGGAGAAATGATCCCACTTTGATCCAAATTTGTTAGAAAAAAACACAAGTTACGTTCATCAAACTACTGCGGTGGTTGAGAAGACGTTTTCCATGTATTTTAGTATACAAATGGAGTCAATGGCAAAATTTAAGGAACGTTTAGGAAGGACTTCAAGAAACGTTGATTACAAAAGCTGAATCAAAGAATACTGTCGTCCTCGATGAATTTAACCCTATTAAAATCTACATATTTGTCCTGAAAGCTACTTTTTGGCGGATTGGAGGTAGTGCATACACAATACGATTTGAAAATCCACGAAGGTGGCCGAGATGTTGTGGAAATAGCACTTCATAATGAAAAGTGTACATCTCTCTTCTTTCATTACGATACGATTTAATTTCCTTCTTTGTTATGGCAACGAATCGAAGGAAATTTGTATTTTGGAAGCAACTAGTCTTAGCTTTTAATTCCCTGATTTTTCTGCCAATGTTCGGCCTGAGAATGAGACAGGATCACATATAATCTTTTACTTCTTTCGTGGACAGTTTATGATTGAAATCACTGTGGGAATGTAATTTTCATCCTCCTTCTATCGAATCATTACTGCTGAATAGCGATTTTAGTTCTCCCACAAAATTCGAGGACAAGGAAAAGTTTTTGCGTGTACTTTTAGTTGAAATTGAAATCTTCAAGATCTTCATCTTCGACGTTCCAAATCGAAGTTCTCATCCATGAGACCGCGAAATCATGAACTGATTTTGATGCTCAAATCGCACTGACAAGGGGAACATCAGGTTTGTGGGAAACGGATTCAAACGGAACCTTCAAGGCACATTCTCTGCTTAAAACCAGTGGACACGTGTCTGAACGTTCAACTCAACAATTAGCAACTGAAAATCAAAGTTAAGCAACCACGTGCATTTCCATATGGAAATTTTCCACTTAAGAAATTATTTTCTTCAATTATTTTACCGATAACTTATCTTTTTGCGATTGATTTTCATCTTCTTACCTTCCAAGCATTTTCAACCTTTTAGTTAGGATTTATTCTAACACACATAACGCCGCACAGTGGGCTAGAATCGAAAACCCTGGACAAAAATAGAAAAGTGTTTTTTTTTAATGTGGTTCTGTCGGAGGGTCCTTTATCAAAACAGTTTTTCGCGTTAAAACTCCTTGAGGAAGGTTTTTCCAGCTTTTCATAGTTCGTATCATTGTGTGTAAATCTCAGTGTGGATTGCGCCTCATTCCCAGAGGAATTATGCGCCGAAACGTGGCCCGAGCAAATTGTCCAATATTCAGACGCCTTCCAGAGAATATGGGCGCTGTATTAACGCGGTTGCCGCAATGCACCGTGGGAAGGTTGCTCAAGACAATGAGACATTATCGAAAAGGAATGTGGATCTCAGAATTTAAAGCGTTTGTCACGCCTTTGCTCGATGAACACATAATTAATTCAGGGGAGACAAACAGTCACTTTATGTTCCCAGGATTTTGGAAAATTTATTTCGCATTTTCAGAAGCACGTGTTTTCAGTCAATTCTGTGTCAAGAACAATCCCTCGACCTCCGCTTTTTCTGGCGAAAATTATTTCGATGTAGCGAAATGAGTTGAGGAACTTCAGAAACTGGGGAAAGATTGGATAGCGATAATTAACAGCATGGAGGGAAAATTTGGTCAAGCACTTCGTGGTTACTCGCAGAGGTATTGAAAGAAATCTCAGGCAGATAATTTGCGGAGGTTCGAGTAAAACTCTCGGTATTGAGTGTTGGCTTAGAAAGTCGTTGAGCTATTTGATTGTTCGTTGTTTTCACCACATCCTGAATACCGGTCTTGTAATGCTTGAAAATATGACCCATTAGAGTAGTATTCTGTGTCGGAAAATTTTCACGAAATGCCTTGTATTTAGTCGTGATTAGTCACGAAGGAACTTAATGATATACGTCTGTTGCAAGTCGCATTCATTATCAGAGGCCAGATGAAGGCATTACAGAGCCGTTACTTAGGCCTATCGAATCACGAATTGTCATTGCAGGGAAATAAACAAGAGCTGTTTCACCCGAGTGGCGCCACATCATGATTCTAGGAATTAATGATGCGTACTTCAGAGCTGAGGCCACCACTTTTTATAGCCTTTAAGCTTCTGAGAGTTCGAATTTTAGATGTTGTCTACATCTACATGAACACACTACTCCTTTATTATTATTTGTATTTGCACTGGAAAACAAAATTCATTATTCACAGACGAATGTGAAGATTTATGGAAGTCCAAAATAGGGAAAGAACATTTGGAACACGGCTGTTAATGAATTGGAGGTTTAAAATCTCTAATGAAGTCATTCAAGAAATAAACAGAGAAGTCGTACTATTTCCACAGTTTATTGAGATCAAGTGGTTTCGGTGATGGATAACAAATGTTTGGTTAAACGATATGTTTTAAAGAAATTATTTGAATATTTTGTTCTTGATCGCCGAAACTGGCAATTTATCGTTGAAATCAAAGTTAAACTATAAGACAACTTCTCACACACCTCCGATACTAATCTTATAGAAGCGTTTGAATAGTGTCTCTTATTTTAAAGAATGCTTCCTTAGTGCTGGTTCAATCATTACATATCACCATTAATTAGCTACGCGGATAATTTCTACTTTTAATATTTTCTTGCTTACCATGAATATCCGAAAGGTATATATTTCAGTGAGTAAATCTTTGCAAAATAATGGAACGCGTTTAAGTGGCATCCGATTAAGCATCTGTAGCATCTGATTGTGCAAAATCCCCCCTGGAGATTCGGATGAGGCAGCCCTTCCAAAGTTTAGACTAAATGTCAAGGCGATTTAAGCCGTAAAACGTTTAATTATCTATCGTGAGCAATTCGTTTCAGACCCCCGCAGTTACTGAACGGGCCGAATACTAAAGATTAATGCATGGAACGAATCGAGATTTTAACGTATAATTTGTATAAAATACTGCTTGCCATCTGGCGCATTGCCCAAACTGCCACGGATTACGTATAAATAAATAATAAAAATAGTTATACGTGATTGATTTCAACTTACAGAATACTCGACGATTAATGTAAGTTCTATACGTTGGACAGATTTAAATTGCATCAAAAGGAGCTTAAGATTATTAAAAACAGAACTTGAGGGCCCCTGGATAGCCAAGTGGCAAGCGCGTTCTATTTTGGTGAAAGCAGTCCCTAGTTCAATTCCCGCTGGGAGAGCATTTGTGTAAAATGATCCTAGGTGTCGGAGGACTTTTAACTTTAATACTAATAACAGTATTTTATTTGAATTTTAATCCAACATATGCGTAGCTGCTGCAAGTAGGCCGAAGTAGCTGATGTAAACACTGGTTAAAAGGCAAATGTGAGGGCCTCTCAATGCAAATTTAATGGGGACCTAAAGACACCATTAGCAGCCTCTGAATCAAGGCATTCTTACATTGAGAGTCCCATTGGAACCCCCAGTTTGCAAATCAGACCTGAAAATGTAACTGGAAGGAAAGGACAGTGTCGATATGGTAAATGATGACCGCGGGCCGTAGCGGAAGAATTTGGAATTTTATTTGTGAACCTCATAAAATAATACTAATTAAAACACTACAATTATGGATGAATAATTATTTTGAGATCCTGCATTTTAGAGTAGGAAACTACGTAATTTTTGATAGAACAAGAAACCGATATTCTTAAGTAGTCTTTAAAACATTCATTAGAAATGGAAAAACTTAGTGCTCATATGTAAACACAGCATTAAATTTTCATTTCTTGTGAAATTTTGAAGAATTATTTCCAGCATACGGGATTTCAGCTCCGTCAAATATTTTGGTATTTCCTGTACGTTGTCTATTTCTGCCTATCCTTACTATAAATTTTATTCATACCTTAAATAAATTTTATTAATTATTTATAATTATTAACTTATTTATTATATTATAAATACTATATATTTAGTACTGCATTACTTATGCAGTACTTAAGAAGTAGTAGAGCAAGTACATACAACAGTTGTTTATATAAAAGCAATGAAATTTCAAATGTATTGTCTTGCGCAAATGAAACTGTCGGCAGAATTAAAAAATCTGATGTGGCCAGCACATGACTTTCTCCATATATAAGATGTAAATACTTATCTACGACAGTAATTTCGAACTCTAAACATTATAAATAATATTGTTCGGGACATGCTGGATGAAAAACGATGAAACTGGCCTTTCGCCCATAGAGCCCAGAGCGCCAACAAAGTACATAATCAGCAACTTCCGGTTTATCAGTATTTCAGGAATAACTCCTAAACAATCAGTGATACGAAAATATGTTTCATAGAAAAGTTATAGTAAGTTTTATTTTCTAAAACATTTGTAAATAATAGCATATACCTAAATATCATATTTATGGAGATATTTAGAAAACCGGAAATGAGCTTTTAAGAATGAAGCTCAACTTCAGGTTAACCGATTTACTCCAAAAACTAATCAACCCTAGAGACTGTAATAGAAGTACTACATATGAAATTTGGTGTTGATCTGCCAAATAGTTTTCATGTTAGAGCGTCCACAAAGTACATAATCATCTTCTTCCGGTTTATCAGTGTTTCACGAATAACTCCTAATCAACCGGTGATACTAAAATATGTTAAATACAAAAGTTATAGTAAACTATATTATCTAAAACTTTTATAAGTAACACAATATACGTATATATCATATTTATGGAGATATTTTGAAAACCGGAAATTAGCTTTAATGAATAAAGCTCGACTTCCGGTTGACCGATTTACTCCAAACACTAATCAACTCTGACAGCACACACCACAGTACTATATATAAAGTTTGGTATTGATACGACCAATAGTTTTCACGTTAGAGCGTCCACTATCACACACACACATACACACACACACACACACACACACACACACACACATACACACAGACATCATTCCGAAAATGGTCAAAACGTGTTAGGGGGACCCCAAAACATGTATTTCCGTTGAAATCTCGAAGTCGAATTTTTTCATGAAAACAATACTTTCTCTATACTTCGTATATGGAGAAAGTAAAAATGGTGGGGCAAGGTAAATGATCAGCAACCTTTTCTGTTTAAGTCATTCATCTCAACATTAATCTTAATAATATTACCTCAGTCTTAATAAGAATATTAATCTAGTCTTAGTTAATCATTTTTCCTTTTGTTTTGTCAAGAGTAGGGAAGCGGTGTGGTGATGTAAATGATCAATGTTCTAGTATAGGAACAACGAAAGCGTGTGAATCTCAATTCATCAACTCTAGCATGACGTATTTCTCTCTGATTGATGGCCAATGGAATGAGGGATATCGAAGGATTTCAGACGGAGGGGAGAAAGTGGCCTGCGAACTTCGGAGACTGTTTTCAAAGACGTTGCATTTAAACGCCGGATTTTCCTGCCTCACAATGGACCTTTGATTCGAAATGACTCACACTAACGAGATAAGGAATACTTTCAGAGACGAAGAGAGAGTGAAAATAATTTCCTGGTTTCATTGAAGTCTTACTGTGAAGAGTAACAATTGAAAACATGAAAAGAGAGGCGGAATAAATTCTTATGCTCAAGCATACTAGAAACGACTGGAGAGTCGAAGTAAGATTGGATTTCCAGTTTCCAATCTTACGGTCACTTCTTTAACTATCCAACTAACTTCGTATGGAGAAAAAATCGCGATTAAAGCAATCCGCTTTCCTGTAACCTGTGTATTACAACAATATCAACAACCACGGGAAGCGGAAGAACTAACAATACTATCAATATTACAAGCTGGTAATAATGCTGTTATTTTTAATGCAGAAGAACTAATAATATGACCAAGAAATATTAATAATTTTGGCATTGAAATTTCTGACTTTTCTGTGCCACGAAGATTGACACTAGTTTAGTTAGTTCATTCCCTCTCTCATAGTTTAGTAAGGATGATGTAATACGATGGAATGGTAAATACGGAAAAAGAAGAAGGAACTCCACAACCTAAACGGCTTGTTGAAATGTCGGTAGCTTAGTGGTTAAGGCAGCCTCCCGCATAGAGGAAGATCCCGGGTTCGATTCCCGGCCCAGCAATGACATTTGATTTATTTCTTTTACTGGTGAGCTATTCTGTCAAATTTGACCAAACTAAGTTTAACTCATTTGTAATTTTATATCTTACGTCTGATCCTGAATGTATGAATTGTAAGTCTACAAAAGTAATATTAAAAAAAATGTGTGTACAATTTATAATTTATATTCTATGTATTATTATATATTAACTATTTTTCACAGTTAGATTTGGAGGGTACCCATTCATAAATTTCCAATAAAATTGTTAGTACATCATATTTACGAATTATGTCTTGCCAATTATACTCATGAAATCAGACATTTAAAACAGCCATAATTTTAGTTTTTAGAAATTCTATTACTCGGCTAATAAAATGGAAAGATTTCTTCTTACGACCTCTTATATTTAGAGCAAAGCTCCCCGCGTATTTCTAAAATAATTTTAAAGAATAATACAGTGAACCTGAGTATCGACATCACGTTTGGTAAATTTCCCCCTCAATCACGACATAACTTAAATTGAATTGTAATACTGCAAGAACATAATAAATAAACTATTAATATTATACGCTTTTAAATTAATATCGACCATAATCAAATCTAAAGCGAGAAATATTAGCGAAATCTCCAAATTACAACTTAATGAAATTTAATTTATCACTGTGAAATGAGTCTCTTTTCTACGCCTAATATTCTGCAAAAATCTGCCAAAACATTTCATTTTTCCTCATAAACTGATGCTGAGTGTCTAGAAAGCCATTCATTATACGGATCTAAGATATAATTTGAAGTTCGTGCAAATTCTGTGACCTAGTTGAATTCGCGAATCCTGTTATTTTGGCAAAGGAGAGATTATATATCTTCTCTCAACCTTACGCAATCTCAGTGACGCTGTTCAGTGGTATCGGAAAGTTTATGGTATCATTAGCGGCGGAAGTTGAGCGTTTGTGAGTTATCCTAAAAGGAAAAAGCTGAAAAGGAAATCGCATACTGCTCTTCCGTTAAGAATATCGGTGTATACATGGACCAATCCCTCACTTGGGTGCCTCAAGTAAATAATATATGCAGAAAAACGTACTCCACACTTCATAACCTCAAAAGACATAAATGTACACTTCTGATGCAGCTAAAAAAGACCGTTATACAAGCCTTGATCCTTCCCATATTCGATTATTGTGATGTGCTTCTGAACGAACTCACATCGTCTGCTAATGCCAAGCTAAACCGTACTTTTAATCATGCTATTAAATTTATCTTTAATGCCAGGAAATTTGACCATATTACTCCTCTTCTGAAAGAACTAAATTGACTACGACTTGACTCCAGACGAAAGCTACATAGACTTAACCTTGTACACAAAGTACTTAATCAACGTTGTCCCACGTATCTCTCTTCGTACTTCAATGACCTCAACAGCACTCATACCTTTGGTACTCGCTCTTCAGGCAAGCTAATGATTCCTTCTCATAGAACCGAAATCTGTTCAAAATCTTTTATCGTTCTTGGAGCGAAGTATTGGAATGAACTACCCAACCACAATCTCAAATGCCTCTCACTTCATTCCTTCAAACAATCAGTCTCAAACATATTAATGATTTCAAGTCATTCTATATGTGCTCCCACATTTTCTTACGACGTTTTCGGAGTCTTCCCATGGCAGTATTTCACCCATAAAGCACATTTCTGATGGATGGCGGCAAGGTGAGAATTCCAGGCAGTCCCGATAATTTTTAAACAATGAATTTCCGTTATCCGACTTGATTTGCTCTAATCCATCCCCGAGATACTGTAGCATGCAGACGCATATGGACTGTGTGCCAGGTGCACCAGCCAACACACTCAGGGGGCCTCAAATCCGCAAATTTGGAAAATCCAATCTTTACATTGGGATTCCTTTTTTGAATGATTCATAGGCTTCCCACAAAATGCAAAGAATTACATTTTTTTGCTTTGCTATGTGCAAATTTCCTTGATCTATGCATTTTTTGCTTGAAATAGGTGTTTGATCGAGGGATTGTAACGTCTCGTCTCGTCTGCCCAGGCGACTTTCTTTTCCCGGAGTGTAATGACTCCCATTGGTTTCATCAGTCGGCAAGTGTGGAGGGAATTAAAGGGTCGATTAATATTGGTTGAACAGTTAAGATTGATGAAAAGCAGATGGATGAATAAGCGTGCTGGGATATGAGAGGCCACACTTCCGAACGTTCAGCGCGCGAGCCGGACGGCGCGGAGCCTCGGCGAGCGTCATGCCTATACTCAAAAATTTTTTTCTTTCTTAAATGAAATATTACCCACGCCAAATTTTTTTAAATTGTAGAGGAGGTTTGTATGTACAACATATACAAAAATGAGAAAAATCGAAGGCATAGCTACACCGTCAAAAATCGATTTGAAAATTTTAAATTGTAATAAACTTTATTAAATTGCTTAAATTTTATAAAACCTTCCTACTATTATCTTTTCTAACACAAAATCTTTAAATTAAGCTATGTTGTGTATGTTTAGCTTCTATATTACCGGAGATATGGCCACGAATGCGAAGGCACTTTTGTAAAATTTCAATTTTTAAACATTGCAATATTTCGTAAACAATTGCGTTAATTACAAAACGGCTTGGGGGTTTTCATTTTGTTATCAAATCAAACTGCCAAATTTGGTCAAAATCGGTTACCTCAAGGGTCAATTTTGCCGATTTCCTTGTCGAATTGGCGTGGAATGACCCATTACTATTTTGTTATTTCTGTTATATATTATCTTATTCTATAATAATAATAATAATTATTATTATTACTAATTTTTTTTCTTTTCATTTAGTATTAATACTATTTTTAGATGTATTAATATTTGTACAGCAGGTAAATCATGCTTTATCTATCAATATAACTTTAATTATCCTTACCAGTATAACTATTATATAATATTTAATTGTGGATTATTAATGACATTATAGTAGCTTATTAATCTCAATCTTTAAGGCCTCCATTACTTAAATCGCATTTCCGAAAGCTCTTTATTTTCCGTCTACTCTTCTTCTTCTGTCTTTTCAGGTAAATACATCCGTGGTCAACCGCCAAGAAATTTACCCAACAATGTTGGTCAGCAATTATGCAACTAGTGATATATCTGCTTGTATTTATTTCCATCTGTGTTTTCGCGGTTTTTTTTGCTCCCCTTCTTGTGTGAGCGTTTTCCCGCACACTGGGTTTTTCTCCGAAAGCCTTCAGCCAAGGAGTTTTTCCCCACACCACAATTCTATTTTTTTACCTCTTCTTTTTATTTTCTTTATATATATATATTTGTATTGTTTTTCCACCTTTTTCTTTGTATTTAACATTAGTTATCCTTAATGGTTAGGTGTAAGAGAGGCCCTAATGGGCCTAACCTCGCCAAATAAAGAGTTATTATTATTATTATTATAAAAAGGACAGCAATATTGGAATAAAAAAGTTACAGCTGAATAAAATTCCATCATCCATTAATGGTAACCGCAGGTCGTTATCTTAGGCTCTGATAATTCTAATTTATTAGAATCTGCTGCGTAACAAGGCACTAATTCATAATGAATACATGGGCCACAGTTAAAAACCTCAGTATCGTCTTTTATTGTCTATGGTTCTTCCGTCAAAAGAAGATCCATAAATGATTTCTATGAAATTTCAAATCGTAAAATTCCATTAGAATTGAAACTTACCCATATCCTTAAGGACTATGAAGGCTATATTTCCTCGTGGCTATTCCCAAGGATAGCCACTAAGGCATTTTGAATTCCTCAATGATTGAATGTTAAGTTGAGCAACGTATTCAGTTAAATAGTTTTTGGCTGGATTATGAATTCCATTCTGCAAGTTAATTTCTTTTAGTACAGCAAATGTAGACTAAAAGATACTAGAGTATCCTGGATAAGGTAAACTGCTTTTAAATCAAGTACCAACTGCTCACAGCAATTCTATTTCAAAAAAATATCGCAGTCCATGCGTTGCTTTACAAAACTGACTCAAGGAAATAACCTAAGGGTGTAATGGAAGTGCAATAGTGCGGGATGGAAGCGAAAGAAAAACAAGTACAGTTTACAGAGGAAGAAATGCGGCGTATTAGTACCATATTACATTTTAAACCATTGCCATAATACATTTATTTATGTTTCATGTTTTTTTCTGAAAGCAGTGCGAGCATGTGTATGTTCCCAAAGGTTTCACGAGTATCATGACAGTGTGTTGTTCAAGTAAAGTAATTTTCCTACTCATCCAAATCGCAGTGTAAACAATTTTTAACAACAAACTCATTTTCTTCGTAGACACGGTTTCTTTCGAATCGTTTCTTAATATAAACATTTAACGCATGTTCATGTAGCATAGAAGAACTAATGTAATATCTATTAAGATCAAGTTCAAGGTCGGAGAAGACACTTCTACATCATTATCTCCTATCCCTCCACGTTAGCTCGACATCCACTGTGAGAGAACCGAGAGTGGGCCGACCAGAACATCGAAGCGTAAATTTTCATTCCGGGTTTTGCTACGGTTATAAAAAAAGCATCCGTTCTTTTTCTTTGTCTGCCAACGTTAAGCCGGTTTGTTTAGTTCCGACTTTTAAAATATTACGTCCATCTGAAAGTTAGTATCATGTGCAGCTTTTAATTGCATTAGTATTTACTTTAGTATTCATTTATTTTATAAGTATCAATCACTTAAAGAGATAACCGGAAAATATGATATCAGATAAATAAAAATGTAGAGCATTCATTTCTGTTTATTGTAAGTCACTGATAAAGAACATTTAGAGTGCCTTTATGCTTATACTTTTACGTAAACGCATAAAGGTTATCATTTAATATTTTATCATACCACATAAATAATTTACCAGTAATACCCAGGGTTTCTATTATTTTTAACTTAAAATTTTACTATCTACGTAAAATACATCATTCTTAACCCTGTAAAACTGCATCAACGTGCATTTAAAACATTTTTTATGGTAAGAGATTTTGAGAACTATTTGAATAAGATGAGCAAGTTATATAGTTCATGTGAAGAATTTATTGGAAATCAAAATGAAATCAACTCCTTAAACTAAACCTAAAAATCTGAATTTTTCCTTATATTTTTTCTTCAAATTTAAAAATATATTTGTATTAAGAGACTCCTACGGACGTCGAAATAAACACTATTGCCTATCAGTAACAGTAGCGAAACTTTTGATATAGACAAAAGATTTTCTTTCCTGGATCCATGTCAATTTAATAACATCCCTGATTCCACAGTAAATGCTGAAGGTGAATGCAGTACATGAGCTATTAGTGAAATCATTATGAAAGACTTTCGGAGCTCAATGTCCTTGGCCCTCCATGACTGCCCTTAAACAAGCTTGTCATCGCTAAGAGAGCTCGAATGAGACCGTTAGACGGACAGAATTCGGCTGTTCTCCTTTAGTATCGTAACAAGCCCAATAGGAAAGTTCTTAAAGAGTGACGGCAAAGGAGACCTCCAGGTACAAAAAACGGCTCTATTTTCGTCTTATACTCGAGCCGTGGGAGTTATTCTCACTGAAAGGACACGCACGACTTGTTCCGTACGCGGTTTTTTCTGCTTTAAAAGTAGTTTCGGTGGTAACATAATTTTCTATATAGTTAAGAATGTAAAAAGTCTTGAAACGTCTTACAACCAATGGATCAAATAGTGCGTTGTGCTGATTTCAGAGATGTGCCACTAACTTGTACTGATGGAAAGATCGGTTCGACGAAGTCAATGTTGCTGTTTGTGATTACATTCTAATGAAGTGGCTGGTTTTGGTGAAGTGGCTTTATCTCTATGAAATACTCAAAGAATTTATATGAATTACTCAAAGATTTTGTGGCCCAATATTTTTTTGGGTTTCAAGTGTGAAAAAAATTGTGGTTGAATCCATGTGGATAAATTTGCTTACCAATTAGAATCGTTCAAGGTTTACGTCATTACCTATAGTGACAACTATTAAAACTATATCGATAACTATGTATGCTGACAAGAATCCGTGAGAAGAAAGTGCTATGAAAGTGTGGATATAGTGGGTGTAGTGAAATTATTTTTAAAGGCAGCTGTAGCTGATAGTATAAAATTGTGTTTTTTGAAAGCGATTTTAGTTTTCACCAGTGGTTCTTTTAGTGGAAATGAAAGTGAGCAATTATTAAATTATGAGTGGATCGGAAGTAAAGATATTACGGAGTGTGTACGAATTACTAGAGATTATCAGCAGCATCAATGTCCTACATATCCATCATAGATGATACGGCGATGGGTCAGAGGACGGTGGCTGAGACTCAACTAAAGGTAGGTGATGATTTTGTTCCACATTTATAATTCTATTGTATTCGTAACGTCGAAGATGAAGAGTCTGAGTTATGTACGTCGTTATTCACGAATTTTTCTGAATTTCATTGAACGTGAAAATGAAGTAACAAACCGTTGCACTTGATTCTTTTATTTCTTGATAGACACCTGAATCATCTAAGATGAATTTTTACAAAGGCCTTGAAAATAAATAAGACAAATAAGATCTTCATTTCAAATTCACGTCAATTATTTTTTACGAATCCTTCGATTATTACGATATTTATTGTTCGTATTGTAAATGTAGTTAAATGAAACAATATTTGACCACCGTATGTCTTTTAAAATGCTATCGAATAAACAAAATTTCTAGTGTGGAAGTTAGAGAGCTACTTTTACTTCGCGTATGTCTCTATTTATTCGAAAGGACAAAGTAGGTAGGTCACATAGCGGCCTAAGAGATAATCTTAGTATAAGAAATAAAATGTATTAATAATTACATTATTGAGATCGTGATTTAAATGATATCGCTTTATGAGTTAAATATTATTTTCATCCTCCAATAATGTGTTTGCTAGATATTCCATATGAAGGCTCCTAGATAGCCTATTGAGTTGCTTGTTCCTATTTGGTGGAAGCGTTTCCGGGTTCAATTCTCAGCCTTGTTCCGGGGTTTATGTAAGGCTCGGATATCCTCGTATCACAGAAAACAATAATTCCATGATAACATTGGAGTGGTTCATTTTTGGGGGGTTTTCATCGTGCGGATAAATTCCTGGCTAAAATTTTTCCCTGGCATCAATATCAACCTGCGATTATTTGCTTAAGTCTACAAGCAATCATAAAATTGAGACTTTTAGAAGGCTTTTTGATATTTTTTAAAATTAATCTCAAAAAGTTTGATGAGTTAATTGGTCGTGGTAGATAATGCTCACCGCTCGTTAAGAAGAATTCGCTCTCAAAAATTAATCAATGTTCTTTGTTTTAATATGACATTGATAATAATTAGAGCAGTAATAATGGAATATGTATGGTATTACACGAACGATTTTTTATCTACTTCAAGGGAAAACTCATATGAAGGTACTTTATCTTAGCTATGCAATTACCATGCATCATGCATATCAGTTTTCCGTATTAGGTTTTTTCATATCCCTACTTTATTTCTTTTGGCAGTAAAGTTTAAACTGCAAATATAACGTAAACTGCAGTTGAAGTTGTACTTTTTATAACTCGAAGGGAAAGAATGATTGTCCTTGGGATTCCTATCCCTTTGGTAAAAGAAAAGCGTTTTGAAACTGAAATGGAATTTAGCTCAGCTGTTAATGAAATGTGTCGGTTAAGGAATTCGATTCGAATACCGTAAAGATCGCATGAAAAATGGGTCAGTTGGCGTCGTGGGTTTTGAAACGATGCCCGCGACAGGATTCGCACGGATCCGAATGCAATTCCAGACCTTGTTTCCGACCGCGGCTTTTCCTACTTCTGCCGATGTCCTCGATTGTGATCTTGTTATCTCCGATGCATATACTCCCATCACATTGGATTCCATTAAACACATTCATAGGGAAAAATTAATACTATAAACATGGGTTTCCTGATCCATACCAAACAAGCAGAAAACTAAGAAATGAATTTCCACCAAATAATTATTTCGTGTTTCCATAATTTGTAGAAAAAGGTAAAACAAACATACTCTAAATTATTAAATAAAAATACCACACTCTGATATGAACGTGATAGACTTATTACTTTTCCCTAATTCGACCTCTACTTGAGTATTGCTGTGCGGTTTGGGATCCTCACGAAGTAGGATTAATTTCCGATCTCGAGATGGTTCAACGTAGAGCAGCAAGGTTCGTCAAGGGAGATTTCAGATTCGACAGCAGTGTTTCGGCTATGATAGCATCCCTCAGTTGGAACTCTCTTAGTGATAGAAGACGTGAATATCGACGGAAGGTTTTTGATAAATTTATCATTACCGATTTCGGGGAGGAGATAACATATATTGTTATCCCAGTTATATACTTACGCGTCCTTCGAGAAAAAACAAAAAAGCGATGCAGTGAAGTAGTTGCCAGGACAGATAGTTCCTTTTGGTCGTTTTTCCCGCGAAGTATTAGAGAAGCTAATAGCTCTCCAGATTAGATAGGTATTTCGGTGTCTTACACCTCCTGCCACGCGCCACTGACGGATTGCAGGGTTTAAATGTAAATGTAATGTAATAAATGTAAATGTAATGTGACTTGGTTATATAGAAAATATTTCGACGATAAAACCCGTATTGATCCAAAAGTATATTAAAATAGGATAATAAACTTCTTCCAGAGAAATATTTGAGTTTCTATCATTTTTATAGAACAGTAAAACAAACTTCAAATCAGAATTACTTCCGATTAAAATGTTACACTCTATGAGCGCAACTGATTTGTTTAAGAAATATCTCGATTAATATGTATTGAATTGTAACAAGCTACGTGAAAAAAATCTTTTTAAGTTTAAAAATAGCTTTAAAGTTTAAAAAGACATCTACAGTGCTACAGCAGGCGATTTTATACTCTAATGTGCGAGTACTTTTAAGTAATAATTAATCCAAATTAAAGGACATTTAACTTACATTCTAAAGCAATATTAATGTGTTGATTTACGTAAATACGATACTCGTATTTACATAATCTCCGGAATTATAAATTTTAGGAAGTGAAACAGCAAAATGAGTTCTCCAATGGTAGTGATAAATAGAAAGAGGCTTACATCTATTCCAAAATAATCCTCTGAGTTTAAAATATCAACGGGAAAAAGCAATCGAAATGAGCAGCAGATCGATAGTATCAGTGCATGAGTGCTTGTCACGCTTCAGAAATTGAGCTAATTCGCTCGAATTGGAATTGAAAACCAAATATTTGATCCGAGTTCATGATTGAAAACCAATTATGGATATTTGAATTGTATCTGGCTGGCCACCATTTCATGCCGTTTTATAGTATCAAGTAAATTAGCAATTTTCTAGTCACTTTAATATCGTTATTACTATTATCTATTCCTGTATTTTATATTTATTTCCTGTTGTTTAGTACTTGTAAATACGTATTTCTAGTACATTCTTTCAATTCTCCATCCTCAAGGTATAGAAAGGAACTTTAATTGTCCACGGCTTTAATGGAAATAATCTTTAAAAGATCTTATGTGTTTGCAACTTTGCAAGTGGAAAGAAAGGAATGAGAAATATTGGCATATTTATAATAGATATATTCAGGCATTACTTTGTGGAAGGCCATAACACCAAAGAAAAACTTTCTACTTTTTTATCCGTATAGTAAAATTAAAACTATGTGGAAAAAATTGCCATGTTTTTTCTTCAATTTTATAATTTTATAAAAATGTAAAATATATAATCGGAATGCCATTTGGTGGCTTAGATAAATTATATATGTTCACCTTACAATCAGTCCATTTTTTCAATATGGAATACACAATCTCATCAGCATCTAAGTTTAAAAATACTTTTCTTTACACTATTAACCCAGTATCTAGCTAAAATATTAATTCACTGCACAGAAAATTACTTAAATATGAAAAATATCGAAGATTCTACCTTTTGTGAAGTGCATGAGTAAGCTATTATTTGAGTAAGTACGTTGGGATCACGCTGATTCACATTTTTCGAAGTAAACTTGTGTATTTCCAAACAATTATAATTATTAACTTTTATTGACTCTCATTGACTACGAGAAGTGTCGTTATTAATACTTTTAGCTTGCATACGTTATGTATCATTGTTTTGAGTTCTCTCTGCAATCGATCGACATTTCATTGAATTTTACTACGTGCTCATCTGTTCGTACATTTTCTTAGTCGTGTACAGTATTTGTGAGTTTGATATTTGAATCATGTTTTTAGTTTTAGGACATGATAAAACTTTGTAAATCACCTATTAGTTATTTCTTTCAGCAGGTTTGAGAAAGTTCTTCACATTCCCTTTCTGTCTTCCTATTGTTCATACTTTTTCCTAAGCTTCATTTAGGTATTTTAAATCCACGATTAAAATTTTCCCATTTGGCATTAAATTAGATTGACTTTTGCTATTATTTACTAATCAGATCTACTTTAAATTGGCGCTAGGTGACATAGGAAAGAAAAAAATGAAGTCTCTATTTCGGCCAAAATAAACACGTTCTTAATTAATTTAATTTAAAGCTGAAAAAAGCTATCGGAAGGCTTAAAGAAGCTACTTTGTGCCTATTGCTCCGTTTCAGAGTATATAATGAAGTCTCCTTGATGAGGCTTGTGCCCAAGAAGTTCGGGACCGTGCAATATGGAGAAAACCATTTCAGAATATAGCTGAATTAATGCGAGTAGCTCCGATCGTGTTTCCACAGGGCGAAAGTTAATTGAGTAACTGTCGATGGGAAAATGCTTTCGATTACATTTTGGATTCCGACCTATTGAGCAACTGTGGAATATTTAACGCTCGTTAATTGTTTGACAATAGAAGAGAGGTTGCCGCTACGCGAAAGTGGATCTGCAGCCGCGGGGAAATGGGGCAATCCAACCACTCCCACCAGCAGAAGGACTTTCGTAGCGGCCTTTTCGAGTAGATTTTGAGTTGGCCCACGGGGGGAACACGATTCCGCTCGGACGAGTGTACCATCGAAGATTCAAAAGAGGTTTCGCTCGAAGGCTAATTTGCTTAGGAAAAAAGAGAAAGGAGAATTGCGAGGCACGATTCCAAAGGAGAGACGGAGTGAGGAAGAACTCAAAAGAGATGTTGCGATAAGGATGATCGAAGATCCGTTTGAGGTTTCCCCGTTAGCTTAGCCGTAAACATCTCCGATCTCTAGGTCCTCATGGTCTCCATTTTCTGCCCGTTGAGATCTAACGCTTCGTAGACCTCATTCATGATGAGTTGGAGATCCGCAACAGATAACTCGATGGACCAACTGAGTTTAAGATACGAATCGAGGAGATTTTGTATCTTCACAGTTGGCTTACTCTTATTTAATCTAAGAAAAGGTATATACTTACATATATCAGTCGATCTTTTAGATGTAAATTTTCTCATAATTGATAACAAAGAGAATCGTTAGACTTTATCCATAGAATCATTTTATTAAAAACAAATAATAACAAACTCACGACTAGTTTCAGCGATTTATCGCCATTATCAAGTGAAATGAAACTAGTCGTGTAATTTTTTACTATTTGTTTTTAATTAAAACTATACTGTGGAGAAACTACAACGACTCTATTCGTTATCATGACGTATTGCCACAAGATATTGTTAGTGACTGTCAAATTTTTCTTATGATTGATACTGGAGTAAATATCAGAGAACTAAGAGGAGACATTCAAAGTAAATTACCATTATTTTACATTTACCGTAATACCCCGCGAGCAGTAGGTGAGAAGAACTCAACTCCCAAATAGGTTGCCAGATTTTCCCACCACCTATCAGGAAAGGGAGACCAATAAAATCTGTTCTCGCTATGATCTCGCGAAATTTTTCTGCCGCCTGGCTGCGAAAATCGCGTTCGCCGAGTGTGGGAATCACAATGTCGCGCATTTCGTCAGGTAAATCATGTTTAATTAAAAATGTCTCGTATATCTATGTCTATGTAAGAACCCTGCAAGCCGCCTTTCGGCGTGTGGCACCTTGACTCTATTTTCCTAAACGGTTGCTTTCGCGTATACATCGCGGAAAAAATGAATTTTTGAAACGATTCGTTCTAGCATTTGTTTCCCTAATCTTTCTGGCAGTATCAGAACGGCCCATATAACAGGGGGGTCACATTATATCGGTTACATCATCTGAGAACGTAATTTCTCTGAACTTATTTCATAAATTTATCCTTTGAATTAGTCTTCCATCTTCAAATGATTCCCATCCCGCGTCCTGTAACATCTGAGTGACACTCACTGTTTTATCGTAGCAATTCTTTACAAAACGTATCGACTTTCGTTGTACTTTTTCTAAATCCCGAATATGACATTTCTCGGCGGGGCCCCATACACTACATGCATACTTAAGTTGAGGCCTAACTAACGCTAAGTAACATCGCTAAAGTTAGTATAGTTTAGTATAGCTCGTATAGTATGCGCCTATTTTGAGTTCTTCAATCCTTAACAGATTTCTATATTTTTTTATAATCTCTGATAGACTGCTATCAAACCTGTAGTCTTGAATACTTAACCTTTAACGAAAAAAAGTCGCTCTAAGTTGTAAAATTTTTATTAAGTTATAAAGTATTACGATTGTAAATCGTAACGTCGAGAATAATTTTTGAATCCGAGAAACTGAAAGAAAGCAAGTCCATTCGCAAAGCATTGCTCATGTCCTACGATGTACCAAGCACCAAAATAGGACATGCTATGTGCTATGCTAATCGGCATCTACTCTCCTCTGCAGTTCATGCATGAACAGTTTAGAAAGGAGTATGCGGGGAGACTTTTCTTGAAAAAAGAAATATTACGTTTACTTCAAGTAATGGAGATAGTAATCAAATAGAATTGTTTAATGTCACATTCTGTATTATGAAGATTCCCTATCTCAATTATCTCTATTTCCACATCGTTGGTTTGTGTTAGAATATTCACAATATATTTTTGAATTTCTTTATATTATAGGTTAGTGTACTATCAATCATTATCATCAGAGTGATACATATCTTTTTCAATCTTGACGAATAATAGTAAATATCTAAGATAATCTTCAGTAATTAAGAACTTGCCATATATCCATCAATTTATTGACAATGGGTACAGCAAAAAGTTACGGAGATAATGCATAATTATATTTGTTTTGACTACGCACAAGATGCAAATATATTTTATTTATAACTTCATATTTAAATATTCACGTAGTCTACGGACGTAAAGTACAAAAATAATATTTGTTCTACATGCATGTATTAGCTATTAACACTTTTCATTAAAATACTGATATAAAATTTACATAGATACGTAATTTCTTCTCATTTTCGCATGTGGTTTAAATTTATTGTACTTCGTTTGCAACTTTAAATACATTATTTTGGATTGTATAAGTTTATAATTGTTGTAATTTAATTGCATAATTTGACTCCTTTTTACGTTGTGCGAATGAAACCCCTAGATACTTATACTTCTTACAGCCTACTGTCTGAACTTTGGATGGTGATGTATTTTTCTAATTTTTTGCATTTACATTTATTATATATTTTATATTTATACTTACATATTTAACTTTATAATCAACAAGTTATATGAAAAACAGATTGCATATACAATTTTAAAAGCTACACAAAAGTTAAATAAAATTTAAAAGAAATAAAAATTATATGTCCTGCTAAGCCAAAAATGGCTTGTCAGCAGGTGCCTTTTAAACGAAAGAAGTAATAATTTACACAAATATTAAAATCATACATGTTAACACAATTAAATATTAATTAAAAATACTATTTTTACATGCTGTTTCAACTTTTAGAAAAAATTAATTTTATAAATACACATGTTGTGATCAAAATACATTTGTATTTTTAGAGTATAAATTATATTTACATTTAAATATAAAGTTGACACAATTTTTAATTATATTTTGAATGTTTGTAGTAGTTGTACAGTCCTGGCCAAAATTAACGCAGCACCGGCCGTAAGGATCGCTAGGGAGGTGCTGCGTTAATTTTGGCCAGGAGTGTACAACCTAAGTTTATTCAGTAAGTAGTTCTTATAAAGGTGATTATATTAATAAGATAACATCGCGTGATGCTCTTTGTTCTAGAAGTTGGATGGATGGTTAGACTAGTTGCGAACGTTCTCTTCATTCCCCCACAAAGAAATCTGCCATTATTTTAGTGCTCTTGACAGTTGATCCTCGAGGTTCAGTTGTCATGCCAGAAGAGAATTGCAGCGTAAAATAGGCCGAAGGGGCAATCCGTGATGTGGTTGGAAGAGGATTACCGCGTTCCTTAGCTTTCATTTCCGATATCACCGCTATAATTCCGCTTTCCTTCTGGGAAAAGTCGAAGTTTTCTATATAACATCTCATTAAAAATAATTCCGCACATGCAACGCAACATCTGACTGGGCACGCCAAGTATGCAGATTGCTAAATTGAATCTCTCTCGTTAAATCTACATTGGAAAAATAAGATACCCCTTTATCGTCTCAGTTGATACGTCTCGATTCCGCTACTCGTAAATGACTTCATTTGTGAATGAACTGGAGTCATTGACTCGGATTATTTAACAGCAATCCTTTATCATTTACGAAGTAAATACAAGTTATCTTGTACTATTTCGGCGTTCATTTTCTCTTTGAGCAAAGATTCACGAAAACGCCAATAACTGGGTACGCACCACATTCATTCGAGTGTAATAATATTCAAGGATAATAATATTCGAGTATATATTATTGATAAACGGATATATATTAATGATGTGCGGTGGAAACCGCCTCTCATCAACAGTTCTGCTGTTATTGGTTTCCCTTCTGTTTTTTAATTAAATTCTTACACAAGATATCAGAGCATCAAAAGTTTAAGAAAGCTTTGTTTTTCAGCAGTATAATTTACCTTGTGTGTATATGTATTGATTTAAGTTAATTTTGCACGTATGATTAAAGTTCAAGTTAATTTTTTACCCGTAAGACTTTTGGAGATGATGCGTTTCGGAAAAATTGAAATTAAATAAACAAATATTTTAGGTGAATGTGACAAAGCGTGACTTCGTGGAATTTAGCAAACATATCCAGAGAAAGAACACTTGGAAAGCCTAATTTGGTACAACAGATCTTTGATCTATGAAGCCAAGTACTAGAATATATTAGAATTATTTTAAAAATTTCTTCATGCAGCTAAGGTAATTCCTGCTATGTCTCTTACATTGATAGAGGTATTTCAGAATAAAAATATAAGTTTTATTCCTGGTTTATTCTTGAAAAAACCCTTACCTTGAATTGATAAATTTTTCAAAAATAAATATCTCTCTGTAATTTAGTAACACGCAGGGCTTTGTAGTGACAAAATTTCTAGATATAGTAAGGGAATTTTCGAGAAGGAGATTTACGAATGGAATCTGCCCTCTACGGCAGAGGTTCCCAAAGTCCCCGGGGGTCCGCGACAATATTTTTGGGGGTCCGCAGATGTTTTAACAAAAGTAGAGGATACCCAAATTTTTAAAATCTCAATAGTCAAAATCTGCTAATTTTGCTAATGAAATTCATTTTTCTGTGCGAATGTCTTAAACTGACATTTTTTCCCTTTGAATTAAAAACAATATATATATATGATGAAAAATAACAATTTGTACTTTTTCCACAGTATTTATTAAAAACAATAAATGGAAACAAAACACGGCTAGTTTCAGAGATCATGGATCATGATGGAGATCAATCTCTGAAACTAGTCGTGTTTTGTTTCCATTTATTGTTTTTAATAAATACTGTGGAAAAAGTACAAATTGTTATTTTTCATCATGAAGTACTTCCACAAGACATCGCCAGAGACTGTGAATTTCAATAAATATATGAGTTTGTAATATTATTGCTTGGTTCGTGCCAAAACCGAGAAGGGGTCCCTGAGTTCTCTTTCAAGGGGTCCACGGACTGGAAAGTTTGGGAACCACTGCTCTACGGTATACTAGTAGACCCGTCATGAACCCTGAAAAATACAGAAAAAACAGTTTATATGTCAGAGATGTGTATCATTTAATGTGTCAGGTATACATTAATACTGTGTATAAGTGTTTAACTTTCATGTAGTTACTGTATATATTACATATTATGTTGGTTTATCATGTGTTTATTGGGATCTACTAATCTTTGTGGTAGTCCTCCATTACAACGAAAATGTGGCGAAGGCATAAGTTCTTTCTTCTCTGTTCTTTATATATGTATTTATTGTGTAAATATCATGATGATGTGAAGGTACAAGACTGCCATCAGGTATAAAGCCAAACCGCAGTTCTATTATAAAAATTATAATAACTTCGCACACAAACGCTATAATCCAACCCGCGGTTACCCAACTACGCTATTCGGGAGAATTTGAATGCAATATTATTTGAAGCCGGTGCTTCGAACGAGAAAGAATTGATGGTAGAACTCACGATATTGTGCGAAACAGCGCTATTGAGAAAGAAAACCATTATCATCGGATATCGGGTATTTAGAAGCACGTGGCAGTGAGAGCGTAAATGGAGTAACGGAACGGACAAGAAAGTCTCACGAAATGGTGATTTCGCTGCCAATACATCCCTCTAAGGCTTTACCACCGTTATTTGCTTTACTTTCATTCCTTATAATTGCTTCCTGTTTTACCGATAAAAGATACATGCTACGCTCCTCGAATTACCGATGGAAAAGGAGCTGCGATTGTAATTCTTCGGCACCTTCTGCTCCTTTCATATTCCACAGAACACGCAGAGAGGAAACAACGTTCAAGATTGCGGTCTCTGCGTAGGCTTGTGATCGAACTCCTCAATACACTTTGTTTTTACGAAAGAGAGCGCCTTTCCTTTACGATGTTCCGTGATTTTGGCGTAAATGTTATTGCTACGAAATTTAGCTATATTTTAGGAAGTCGAATATTAAAATTTTATTTGATCTTAGTTTTCCTGCTACCATATTCTGATAAATTGAATATTTTCATGTTTCAATTGGATAGAAAAAAATGTACTTTTCATTAAATTTTTTCACAGTCTTGATCACGGCTGCGATGAAATGAAAGCTTCTGAGGTATGAGTGAATGATTGCACTGATCAAGGTCTCTAATTATGGAATGCCAAGACAAGTGTTACTCATAGAGTCATTGTGCTTCACTTGCTTGGACATGTTCCGCTTATAGCATTTTGGCTCTGAGGAAAGCAATGGCAAACTACCTCACTCCTCATCCTGCTTAGTAAACCTCATTCCTCTCTGCAAACGCTTAGTAGCTTATGTCAGAGGGGGTGAGGTACCAACCGGCCTTCGGGCTGAACACTTAACTGACAGATTTGATCTTACTATGTTTTATTCTTAAACAGATCCTATTTTTTAACCATATGTATTTAATTATTAAATATAATTAATTAATACACGTTTCCCCAAATTTTAGATCGATGTGAATTAGGAAAAGCCTCCAATATACGATTCAGAGATAGAACCCAATCTAGTAAATTTAAAAAGATAACTTCCTACATTGTTGATAAAATTGATCGAACTTTTCAAAATGATTTTCACGATTTTTTTCAATGATTTAGAATGTACAACCAGAGGTTGTACATTCTAAACATTTAATGCCATGGCATGGAATAGAGAAGGTATATTTTTTAGCAAATCCGGAAGAATTTATTAGTAGCGACGAATGTCAACTCGTTATTCATATAGTTATGAGGGATAGTTAGATAATATCTAATTCATCATTTCCTGGGAGGCATTAAGCCGAAAAGGAAAACTGCTAATTACGTATAATTTAGAAAGCAAATTTTCCACACGCGGTAAATTTCCCAGTTCTTCCTGATATTCCTTAACCAAAAGATGCCTTTTATTGAAATCTGCTGGCTCCATCTAGTTTACTCGATAGGAATTAAGAGATAATTTAATAGGTATACTGCGTGAATAACTTATTGGGGATGTATGTTAATCAGGTGTAAATATGGCTGATAACCAATAAACCTGAAACTCTAAGAATCCTTTTTAACCCCGTTTTCTACAATATTTGACCATTTCCTGCCTAATGGCAATCAAATTATGTCGCGACACTTTATCTCCAGCTTCTAAAAATTCGCAAATAATCTGGAATTAATCCTCCAACTTGTAATTGCGAAGATATTTATAATATTTTTTATAGAGGGACAATCCAAGAATCTTCAGAGATTAATACATTTTATTCTGATTGTAGACGAAAATAGTTGTGTTTTTCAGAAATATTTTGTGTCGAAATTACTAAGCACGATTTACACCTTTTGTTTAGCTCTTTTCCTCAAAGTTGAGCTTGGATCATCAGATTTAGTTTCCATTCGTATTATAAAAATGGAAAACAAGGAAATACTATGTATGCAACTTACCGAACTAAATTACAGATATTCATAAATTTCTATATAATTTCTGTTAATAATTATGATTTGCAATTTTTCGTTATGCTGGAATCTTCAATTTTGAGATGAAATGCTTTCCAATTTGATAGATTCATTGAATGCGTTTTCAGCGCCACGATGGCGGAATATAGAAGAATACAATTTCTGTAGAGTAGAATAATTCGCTTAGTAAAGAATACATTGGAATCAAATAACGAGACAAAATATAATCACTAGATAGAAAATGTCTCAGTAATGTGCCTCTTGTTCATCGAATGGTAGTGATACGCGCGGTGGTGAAACCGAAGAGCGGTGGAATGGGAAGGGAACATTCCGTTTGAAGAGTTAATTTGTTTCGCTGCAAGGAAAAATTCCAGGAGTCGGATCGTTCGCTGATTTAGTACGTAATGCACAGCTTGATGTAAAAAGACAAGTTAATTTGAACTTTGTAAAAAATGGCCGATCATGAATTATTGCGAAAAAAACAGTAACGAAACTGAATCAACAATAAATTTAATTCTAACGGTAATTCTAACGAGTACAAATAATCTATTAATATTCCAACGAATTTTTTAATGTTTATGGTATTTAAGAATACATTTTCCGTCTTTTGTGATGTGATGCGATTGTGATGAAAAACGATTAAAATTTCTAAATTTTAAATCAAGGAAAACGATTTGTAATTTCCACAAAATATTATTCAGACTACCGGTTTCAGCAAAAGGCTATCATCAAGTCACAAATACAGAAAGTCTAAATAATATTGTGCAGGAATTACAAAGTGTTTTCCTTTATTTCGTGATGTCTTTACACGAAGCACGGCCAGAATTAAGTAATACTATATTTTAAAATTTGATACTTCATGCCTGTACTTTCTATTTTAGTCTTAAATCCTAATTAACTTCATAAACCATATTGGTTCCTATTGCAAAGAGCAGCGCTGCAAGATTTCAACCAAAAACAAAAAAAAATTGGAGCTCTTAGCCAACTCTAGGATTTGGAATAAGATATATGTTTCAATCACCCATTCCCACAAACTGCATTCCATCGAGCGGGTTTCACCTGTCAACTAAATGAAAAGGGATAGAAAACCTTTTTTTTCAACAAGCAGTCAGCTGAAATACGACCGGATAAGAATTCTCTCAGTGTTTAAGAAAGTGGAATTTGCTATCACAAACTGTTCACTGCCACGGACGGTGTGAATCCCCGCTTCTGATTTCTTTTGCTTATCGACTTATTAATTACATCGCAGTCGAGCCTTTGTTCTCTCTGGGAAAGAATTCACGTCAGTGATTCCGCATTAATAAATTCCACGAGAGTGAATACGCTGAAATGAGACAAAAATAAATAAATGCGTACGTTTAGTACAAAAATAAATATATATTAAGGCAATAAATTTGTGTGATGAAATAATAACATACACGTAAATGAAACACTCAATTACTTAAAATACAATATAAAAATAAATGTATTTGAGCTTCAAATATAGGAATTCTATCAGTAAGCGAAAATACGTAGAAAATTGTTGATTGCCTGTTAAGTATTCAACCCGAAGATCGGTTGGTACCTCACCCCCTCTCAGATTATCTACCAAGAGCTATTAGAAGGAATGAGGCGTTCTAAGCAGAATGAGGAGTGAGGTAGTTTTTCCTTGATTTCCTCAGCAAGTCGGAATGATATTAGCGAAAAGTGACTAATATTAGCGCAATGACTCTACGAGTAACACTTTTCTTGACATTTAATTAGGAATTCCCTTTTTAGTACCACTAGCATATTCATACCTCAGTAGCTGTCATGTCATTTTACTTTTACACTTCCACATTGACCCTACAAGCCGCCAGTGGCGCATGGCAGCGGATGTAAAACATCAACATCTCTAACCCTAATTGCTATTAACTTATCTAATGTTTTTATCGGGAAGACGATCAGACATGAATACCGCCATGATCCAGACTGAGAATAGTAATTTGAAGATAAAGTTTTTCTCTATCCTGTACCATAAGGCAAATAAAAATATTCCGTTCGTCAGTATATTGTAGCAGGAACACTTACACGCGTTCAAAATATTTAACATTCATTGTTGAGTGCTCTATCAGTGAGCCGAAACACGATGCAAATTGTTGATTGTGTCATCCAAAATGTTACACAAATATTACTGTAAACCGTTTCGCAGGAAGATACGAAATTTCCCCCGGTATCATTTGGGACTACCTCGCGTATCCTTTCTAATGCACGATCACGGTGCGTATATACCTTCGCGTGACTGCTGGGAACTGCTCTAGGGAGGGTGAAGGCCGCCGTCCCTCCTTTCACTAGTCTTAAGAGAAGCTCTCTGATCCATCGGACACTCCACTCCGGGCGTTCTTCGGAATAGGAGGTCCTCGAGCCACCATGCAGACTCTGGTGGTGAGTATTGCCCATTTGACCCTTGAGGATGAACCGCCATTTAGCGGGCGATGGAAAGGAATCTCCCTCCCTACAGATACTTGTGTTCGTCTAATCGTGTTCACCATTGCTGGTTGTCGTGAAGTTTTTTTCTGAGACGTCTCCGGAAGACAATGCGTCGGAACGGAGCGGATATACATTCCGTTTTAATGGATATTTCGAGTAGTTTGCCGAGGTATAAAGGATGGTCGAATGAAGAGTCTTTTCGAAATTCTGGCTGGTGTTCCTAGTGTTCATGTAAGTCATAGTCCGTCTAATAGTGCAAGGACTTCCGGCATGTGTGTGAAAGCACTCCCATTGGACTCAAGTCTGATAGTGTTTCAGCGGTACAGCGCAATATGATAAAGCAGTTCCCAAACTCATTGTGACTTCATGGTCGGCCTTAATTTCAACATAATAACCTGGCGCATGTAGAGGAACCTCGCATTGAATATTTCCTAATAAGATAAGTTTGAGACCTAAATGTAAATATCCTGAGTATTTCGATAGAAATTAACGCAGAACCAATTCCTTGCCAAATTTCCAATGATATCAACATAAAATCAACATGGGAGTGCTCGACAATATTTATTCGACTCAGTGAGTTACTTAATTACCTTCCGCGGACGCTGCAATTCGATTTTTAGGTTAACAATTTTAACGCGTTTTCTGTACCAATTTAAGTGATACTTTGTAGATGATGACACTCCAAACTCCGTTTTAAAGAGCTGCGATACTCGCCATCAGAAACCCTTTTGAATAATTTGCGTAGAGCTCAAAACCCTAGTGATTATCGATTCATTACTGTAAAATATAAAAAGAACAGGGAAACCGAGGAAATATTGAGTGAACTTGAGTGGAGATAATACGCGATGGAAGCGGAAATATTTGAAGGATAGAAAAACCGAATGCAGGAAAAAACTATGATTTAGAGATTTATTAGACGAAATACACGACATCGTGATTCCAAGTCTCAGCAGACGCGATTTTCGCAGTCAGACAGCAAAAAGATTTCGCGAAATCAAAACTAGAAAAGATAGATTTTATTGGTTTCTTTTTCCAGGCGCTAATAGGTAGTTTATGCCGTTCGTTTTCCTCTCACCTCCTGCCATACACCTTACGGCGGCTAGCGGGGTTTTAATTTAAAAAGAAATGGAAATTTCTAAAGCGACAGGTTTGGATCTTAATGGAATCATCTCATAAGATGGGGTGATGGAATACTCTATAAAAGACAGGAAAATTATGACAGCAGAATTGGGAATTGTTTCTGATTATTTTCATCAATAGCAAATATTATTACAAATGAGTCGTCTACTATTCTTAAACGCACGACCGACCAAAGATATTCTCTCACCTTAAAACTAACCCAACTAAACTCAACTTATTTGATGCAGACTTTGAGAACAATTGTCTCTGTTTGGATGTGGGTATTTTCCTCATTAGCATCGCGGTTTCGAAATTCTCTGCATCGCCTGGGAAGGACTTCCGAAAGAGTTGATCCCTCATTCCAGTGGTGGGAACTTAACATCCATGGGCGAAGATACAAAAATACGGGAACATTTTCACTTAATGCGGCCTTCTTATCCTAAATAAATAATTAAGCAACGGGCCGCAGCGAAACGCGCTGCACTTCCGCTCTTTTTCCCGCCCATCGCTCGTTTTTTACCCCATTACACTTTCTATCGGTGCCTGCCTCTGAAATTTCGTCAGCCTCTCCCCAGTACAATGAGGCAATGTCCACCCCTTTCTATTCAATGCTTCCATGCCGTGGCGAGGTATTGTAATTTATTTGCTAGTCATCTATTTTCGTGATGGCGGGTGAATGAAAGCCACAACTCATCCATTCTCCCACGATAAAGGCACGTATTTTGTCGAGTGATTCTAAAATGCCGCGATGAAATACCGTGAACTTATTATAACTCCCATGTCTTCCCATTAAAAGGAAGTCATTCTCTGTAGGAGAGGAGGAATGGTTTTAATGATTTTGAAAATTTCCACAGGAGATACGTTTGTGTATAGTCGAACTAATTGTGCACGTAATTCGAGAAATATAGTTAAATGCTGTTCTGAAATCTCTTTTAATATATTCCCTGATCTTCCATTCCCTCGATATCTCCTAAGTAATTCATACTTCCAAATTCATGAACAGACAATAGTGAGTAAAAATATATTCCTATAAGTCACATTCCCTTGCTTTCTTCCAAGTAATTTATTCTTCCAAAATACATGGCCAGACGATAAAGGGTTAATTATTTGTGTATTTTCTTTTATAATAAAAGTAATAAGACGATCTCTTAAGTAAATGTTTTCGATACATACAATTTAAAAAAAGGAATATAAACTTAACCATACTTGAATAGAGTAAAACAACGGCGATCCTTAAAATTATATGATGTAGATGTTAAGAAGAAAACATTTGAGCTGAGTGAGATACTTCGCTACAATTTTGATAGAAGTTCATCATCGTCGATCTACCATTTAGATTTTCAGATTCAGGTTCTGTGATTGAAATGCAAAGTGGGTTTCATAAATTGCCGCGACTATCAGCTTGCTGATCCAATAAAAAATGAAATGCTATTTGCATAAGCATATTTGCGAAATTTTGAGATTTTTCCATCTATCTGGCTCAATGCTTCACCTAAGAAACTCGGAGGAAAAAATCTTTAAAAGAAAAATGCCCACGCCTGGATATTTGACAGCCTAACTATTTTTAAGGAAAAAAAACTCATTTTAGGCGCTCTTTATATGTAATAGAAACTTCCGCTCCGCCTGGTTCCATAATTCTTCAAAACTGTTATACTTTCACTTTTATAGTTGTTAGGACGGAGAAAACATCAATCTCTTTCTTGCGACATGGTAATGGGCGTAACCTTTCTCAAGAGTTTTTCTCTTCAAATATATATATGTCTCTGAAACTTATGGCGTCCTTAAATTTGTAATTTATTACTGTTGAGGAGCTCAGCCGCATTCTTCGGATATTCTGCTCTATGTAGTTTTTCTAGTTCACTTTCATAAAATGTGGCCCAATAGTCAAGCTATCCGTATCCGCGGTCACGTTGCGCGACTTTTCTCGGAGATTAGCAAACTGTCCGTCATTTTTTTCATTGAAATGAGGCATTATCCTGACGTAAGCGGACCCCAATTTATAATCCAGGCTTCCCTCTCCGTTAGAATTAACATCCGGGTAGAAAAATAGGTATTTGTACCTAATGCCTCTATAAATATCCTGCGTGCATGATAACTCTGATTTAACTCAAGGGAAAGGATGGGAATGACATTGCATTAATAATGCCGACTCCTAGAAATAGTATCTTATAGGAGAAATGGATATAAAAACTGCCTGTCTGGACCGGGACTCGAACCCCGATTTCTCCATTACCGATCGGTTGCTTTCTCTATTGAGCTATCCGGCCAATGATATGTTCGGCCCTGATCATGTTTAAGCCTTATACAAAATAGTTGCCGATATCATATATTCCGTGGCGATCCCTTGGTTGGTTTTATTTGTCTAATGAGGCACCTTTGCGCAAAGTCGAACTTGTACACCTCTGATTTGAATGCCGTCTCTCTTGGTTCACGTTTAATGGAAGGAATTGAATTTTTTTGGCACTTGCCGGACGGCTGCTCTTAACAATTATGCTATCTTGTTGGAACGTTGAGGCGAGCCATTTTCAGAGACTTGGTAGGTTAGGAATTGGTTCGTCCATACATTTCTGCAATATTATCCTTATTTCGAAGTAATTGTTAATGCTAATGACTTTCTTATTTTCTGATTCTCTTTTCTTGGCAAATATTTTGAAAAATCAAATATATAATCGCATATTTCGATTATATCTTATGCTTCGAATGAGAATATCATTATTTTTACATTAAATCTGCGGATTTGTATTACGGTATATAGATAATGGAGGAGATTGGTATCATACAGTGAACGGTCCCCAAGTTATTTACAAATAATCCAGGATCTTAGTATACATCAACGACCTCAGCAATCACATTGAAAGCAATGTTAGGATATTCGCAGACGACACAGTCATTTACAGGGAAATAGTTTGTTCAGAGGATAGATTAACCCTTTCGAACGACTTAGATAGAATTATGAATTGGTGCGATGATTGGCAATTAGAACTTAATGTAGAAAAGTGTTCGGTAGTTCACTTCTTCGAAAGCAAATCTATAATTAATGATTATTCTTATAGTCTCCGAGGGGTAAACCTAATGTCAGTAGAATCGGTAAAGTATCTTGGAGTAACTCTCACGAATAATCTATCATGGAGTGCCCACATCCGAAATATATGTGGAAAAGCACTTAAGAAACTCGGCTTCGTTAAAAGAATTGTCGGTAGGAGCGAAGAAAAGGTTCGCGAGCGATGTTACTTAGCGTTAGTTAGGCCTCACCTTGAGTATGCATGTAGTGTATGGGACCCCGCCGAGAAATGTCATATTCGGGATTTAGAAAAAGTACAACGGAAGGCGATACGATTTGTAAAGAATTGCTACGATAAAACAGCGAGTGTCACTCAGATGTTACAGGACGCGGGATGGGAATCATTAGAAGATAGAAGAAAAATTCAAAGGATAAATTTATTAAATAAGTTCAGAGAAATTACGTTTTCAGATGATGTAACCGATATAATGCGACCCCCCTGTTATATGGGCCGTGCTGATACTGCCCGAAAGATTAGGGAAATAGATGCTAAAACGAATCGTTTCAAAAATTCATTTTTTCCGCGAAGTATACGCGAAAGCAACCGTTTAGGAAAATAGAGTCAAGGTGCTTGCACCCCCTGCCACACGCCGAAAGGCGGCTTGCAGGGTTCTTACATAGACATAGACATAGACATACAGTACAACTAGACTCATTCAAAACAGAAAAAAGGCAAGTATATACATCAAAAAGCTAAATACTAATACAATAATACTAATGTTTTCTTCTTCCTCACTTATTCAACGTTCAAAATTTATTCATAAATTAATTTATTTATTAAAATATTTTTTATTATTAATATTTGTATAATTATTCACTTAAATACATAATTGCACTTAGTGATCTCTATACATCACTTATTCAACTCCTACGTATAATTCAAACACTACAATTAATGAGGGTATATAAGACACTTCTTTGAAAATTTAAAGCTTACTCTTGAATGTTATTTCATTACATAAATGTTACGCATAAAATGCCTCTTGAATATAATAAAATTGAACGAAATTATTGAGCAATGGTTTCATACACTGCTTTAGAATGACGAAATTTAAGCATATTGATAGGCTATACATTACGGGACAGGGTTCTCAACGCTCGTGATACTAGACGAGAAATGGAACAATTTAGAAATGGCTGATTGAAGTCTTAGGTTTTCTTTGAGAGCAAGAATTTATCTGAAATAAGGCAGCTGTCGAATTGCTCTTGAAAGATAAAAAATTGACGCGATCGGATAAGATAATAAAAAACTGTCCTTTCACATTTTCCTTAAAGTATTTCAGAATATTTTATATTTTTCGCTTTCATCCTTTATCCTGTACGGACGCAGGATAGAGAAATTCAATTCATCAGGCTCTCATTTGAGACTATAATAGAACCTATGAGAAACAAATCTCTGTTAGACAAACACAATTCATCCATTTGGAAATAGATAAGAAGTGGCTTCAGGATGGTCGAATGGGTAGTGCGTTCTCCTCTGGTGAAAGCAATCCCGGGTTCGGTTCCCGGTTGGTGACTATACGCGGAAAAAGATTTAAGCTGTAGAGGAACTCTTAACAACACAAACACTAAAACGAATAACAGGTCTTTTAGCATCGAATTTAATATAAGAAGATATGGAAATAAAAGCAATGAATGCAAGTGTTTTTCAAAAGATTAGCAATCATAATTTCAATAACTTCGTTTGGTAGATCTTCATCTTTTGTTATTAGAAATAATGTTTTTGTTCAAAAAAGCTTTATTGAAAATGTATAGAGTCACATTTTATTTTTCAGGATAATTTTCATGGGAGCTAACTTTCACAATTTGATGGAATATCGACAGACTGCGACCAATTTTTCCTAATCTCTTTACGATAGCTCCACGTGCCCTAAAATTCCCCTCATAATGCCTTTCATTTCACGAAGACTCATATCGCCCGTGTTATCCAAAATCGTTTTCCATTTTCATCCCCTCTTTTATGTCGCATCAACTTAAATCTTCTTGCAATCAATTTCTTACGCAACTTCTCTCAACATTTCACTCACTTCTCTGCTGTCGCTCTAATAATTATTGTTATCTCGAGTTGGTTTTATTAGAAAAATGAACGCATTGAGGAGTTTTTAAAAATTTCTTCTTTACTGCCCTACAATCACATCCCTTATTTCTTTGGTCATTTGATTTTCTCCTTCCTTGGGGGTTAACGTCTCAACTGCGTACAGCAAATCATCCTAAATCCAACGAGTATACCCGTCTTCTCCCGATTCCCGTATCAATGCCTCTCTCAATCAGTTAGTTCCCTTCGCTTCATGGAAGCCTCAATGGCCACTGCCATTCTTCCTCTTGACTCCCACAAGAAAGAACCCCACTCATGTGTGGGAACTGATCCACCTGTGCCAGTTTTCCCCCATCAACCAGATCTCTAACTCGCCTTTCTTTTCTCCGGTAAACCTCATAAATTGAATATTTTTAACTACAGTTCCTTCCCATAACTTCCATTGTCATTTGGTAAAATCCTTTCGAAATCACGTACTTATCTTTGTTTTCTGCATATAATACGGACTACTTCCTCAACAAACTGTAACATCCTAATCGATTTCTTTTCAAGTTTCCTCCACCATTATGCCCTCTTTTTAAGCATTAAATATAGCTGGAGATATTCTTAGAACACCATTTCGTGACATTGGTAAGTTAGTGATAAATTTTCAAACATCCGTCACAGAATTTACAGTGGTTACTGGCTCAAATTTTATCTCCAACATTCACTTACCTACATTGAAAACGCCGTTTACTTTAACGGAAATGAGAAGAGACACAGGAACAAATTAAAAAGATAAACTTTTAAAAACCACGGTAATTTTTAAAATTCAGGATGAATCCATGAGTTGAACCATGGTCGTTTCCAAATAAAATATTTCCTGTGGTTAGTAAATGTTCATCTTTTTCATTTGTTCCTGATGGAGACGTACCACGAAGTCACGATCCAAGCAGTGGATTCTGAAACGAAACACTTTGTGCTGTTCCGATGAAAGGACTTTAATGCGACCTAGGTATCACTAGTAGCATTATCAGCCAAACATTCAGAATATGGCAAGTCCTTATATACTCACAAGGGATGGGGAGGGTCATTTATTTTATTTCATTTTAAATTGGGTTTAGGATGCTTGAAAATTTATCACGAGCTCACCGATGTCTACCCTGCTTGAATTGCGAGAAACAGGAATAAGTATTCATAGATATCAATCGGACATGTTTTTTCGTTATAGTTTCTGATAAAATACTTTTTACTAGTGTTTTACTGTTAAAAGTGAGGATATTTTCTACTATCAAAATATAATTTTCTACTAATGATAGATCTTTCCTATTGATATAACGTTGCACATGTACGCTGATGATGTTTATCACAATCGCAAAAATCTCGCTCTACGTTTAAGAAATTAAAAATATATTCATCTCTTAACAAATGATGGCGATTCAAAGAACATCGACCTTCAAACATGAAGAGAGATTATAAACAGATGAGTAAAAAAGTACGCAGTAATCTTTACTTGTATTGTATTCGGTATTTATCAATGGTACATTTCCCTTCCAAGGAGTAGCTGTGGATGGTATTTAAGGTATTCTAACCAACTAAACGGTCCTTTTATTTCTGTTATCGGGAGATGAAATGAGCTAGGAATTGACACGGAGTGACACCAGAGGTTACGCATACACTTTCTCGTGCTAAATCAAATATCATCTGATCATCTTACTTTTATCTAATTGAATCACTCGCGTAATTATAAGAAAGAAACCAATGAAGTGGTTATTCTTCATTACATATTAACTTAAATTGATCTATCCGAGAAAAGGTAGTCAAAATAACAAAAGAGACATGAGTACGCTGCAATTTTCAACTGATAATCAAGTTTAAGCATATCCGGAAATTGTAAGCGGATATGAAGTTCAGTGCTATAATTTCTTCTTCTTTGCCACTTAGGGGTTCCCGTGTTTTTGTTAGTTCGATTGCCTTTCGCGAAAGCAGTCCTGGGTTCGACTCCCGGTGGGGGTCCACATGTCCGAAATCACCTCAGCTATCGAATCGATTTTAAATACCACTACTTTTTAATTAAAAACTCCAACTGCTTACAATATTTTAAAAATAAACTAATTGATTATCTTTTGCTATTTTCGGATTAAAATTTGTCATGTTTTTTTTGAAGTATTTTCTCTGAGTAATTTTTGAATTTTTTGACATATCGTGTGTTTTTGTCATTCCACCAATTTTATTTTGAAATTGTTCTGTTGAATAATATTTTGGGAGCAAAATTGTACCTATTTTTCAGCTCTTATAGGCATCCTCCCAAAGCTAATGAACAATAACTAATAAATTATTCAAATCAAATAAGTGCTGAAATCTTTAAGGAGTACTCGGATTGCTTCCCTTTTACAATCAAGACGAATAGATTCTCCCGCACCTCTCGCGGTTTCTTCCGGTGGTCGTCGAATTGAGGTCAACTGCATCACCGTTGGACTTGATGTGAAAGTGGTGAGGGCAGAAAAGCGACGTGAATGCGGCACCAGGAGCGGGTGGGGGGAGACCTTGAATGTGTTTTCTTATCTCTAATTACTATTTTGAGTATTACGCCAATGCTATAGCTGCTTTCAGATGCCAGAATGCCCATGCCCAAGGTTTCTTGGAGTATTTCGGACCACCGGTGGAATGTTTATAATGTCGCTATTATTTAACTCTCTGATAGTCAAGTTATTTAGAAAATTTAATTTAATTTTTTTTATTGGACTGTTTGATTACTTATCAACTTTTGATAAAAATTGGCATTATAATATTGAGGAGTGTGTTTTTCAGACATTGATTAATTGAATATTGAACATACGTTAGTTTCTAATATGGTGTCATTTCTTTAAAAAGCTCTAGTTTAGGACCAATACATGATGCATTTAGAGGAAATTTATTTATAATCATATAGTAAATATCAAGATTACAAGAAAGAGAATTGTTAATCTTCATAAGCTACCGTTTGAAATGACCCGTATCTGTCACGAGCAGATCTGTTTATGGGTTAAATCGTTGATTATCCGCATAGTTCAATGAACAGAAAAAAATTATATTTTGTAAGTGGAATTAACTCATGGAGTCTTCACAGTCACATAGTAAGTTAAAAAAAAATAAATCGCACCCTCTCTCTATTGCACTTTGAAATCACGGAACACTGTAAAATATTTACGAGGATCCCAAATCAAAGTAACCTTAGTTCCTGCTCAATAATCGTTCGGTTTTTCCGATTCCTTTATTTCCTTTACGTTTTTCACCACGCCCTTAAGAGGTGAAAAGTATTAAACACTTAAAAGTACTAAACCTGGATAATTTGACATAATTCTTCGAATGTGTTAACTGCAAGTTTCAACCACTGAGAATTCTTGAAAATCAACATCTTTGTCATTAAAAACTTGACGCTTTGTCTTAAAACGTTTTGGTTTGTGTGTTCCCAGCCCTGAGTTGAAGCAGAACTTCCCAGCCGATATATAAGTTTGCCCTTGGATCGTCTCGTAATTATAATTGTGAATGAATTCGGCTTCCTATTTAGCGTCGCATATGCCCTTTATTGTTTTTTATACCATTGAATGAGATTTGTTTGGTTTAGTTATTAATATGTTCTATTCTATACGCAGTTATCTTTTATTGGTAAATTTTAATCCCGCAGAATCTGACAATCTCACGGTAGTCTGTCTGTCATGACCTAGAGTCGATGCGTAGGCGTCCCGCGCTTGAGGGAAGCTTGTGAAGTACAGCTCCAGAGGCTCTCAATGTGATTGGAGAGCCTTGATCAGTATGCAAGCCAATGAGGCTTGGGTGATGTCATGCTTGTCCCATCAAATTGAGTACAATGCACTGACAAATTTATACGCAGTTGCTCCTAAAGTATTCGCGAAACACCAAATAAGACCGTCACAGTTACCGTTTTGTCGTAGAAACATTAGTCGGAAAACTTTAGCATAAAGTCGGCGCTCTCCAGCATCACGTAATTGATATGCAATATCAATTATAAAATTTCCCTTTAATTATATAAAAATCACAAATTTGTTTTGTTGCAAAATGGATGATTTAGAAATTAATTGAATAGTATTCATTGCTTGTGCTTCAATTTATTTCACTGACGTTAGTACCGATTTATTAATCATCGCCGTATCATCACGTTCATATAATACGATAGATTAATCATCTCTTAAGGTTTTATTTATCTTTTAATGTATTATGGGACAGCGGTGATAGGTAAGAGTAAATAATTTCCCCGACCCCAAGTATAAAAGATATATTGAAAGTGATCTAAGAAACATTCACCGCTTAACGATGTGGCAAGCTATTTCGTTTATTTCGTTGGGGGAATGTAATACTAGCAATGCTTGAGCAATTTCTGTAATAAAACAAGAACTTTATGGATTAAGCTGAACCTTTCTCGCATTAAATAGAAACTGCTTATGTTTGCATAATTTGTAATTAATTGTAATATATTTGTAATGTAGTTGAAGATGCTTTTTTAGTCGCTTTGCATTGAAATATGTTGATGTATCTCATTTAATGCAGCATCTGTCAGCAGATAATAGACACCGAAATATGCTAACGATTGAATCAGTATAAATATCTCACCCCATAAATAGAGTAACAAAGTATTTTTGACATACTCTTTACTAAATCTCGGCACAGTATAACTGTTGGAAATTTACTTCGCGACAATGTTCCAATTTTGCGAAAAAAATATTTTTTTGTACTTTTTCTCCAGGACTTGAAATGTAATCTTCTTTAGAACTCTTGCCTTCCGGGGAGTTAATAAAGAAAAATATCATTAAATGACTCATTTGCAATTTTCAAAGTCGGTTAATCATCGTTTGAGGGCCTCCTGCGCAGAACGAAGACGACGGCGTACGGTGCGCTTCCCATGAGAAGCAGTCCAAGATATCTCAAAGCCTGCAAAATGAATCAGAGAATTCATTTTATTAAAAATGTGTATTAATTACAATAGAGTATAATCGTCACCGCATGTAATACGTTAGGGATAATGTTTTCCAGCTCCAATTTCTCAACTACGCATTTTCCGAAGATTATTTTTCACAGTTTTCATGAAACCTGTGGAAAATTCGAAGCCAATTGTCCAGGTATTTCAGATGATGTTCCATAAAGTTAAACCAGAAGGCAAGGAGGCTACTCAGCAAGGTAATTTACATAGCCTTATCCTCGTGAGCAATATTGCAAGCATTTGTTTCACATTATTCCTCATCTTATTTCAGAATATGTTTTCGTTAAGCTTCCTTCACAATAAATTTGTTTAATTGCTCATACTCTCAAGGATTAATAGGATAGGTTACATTTATAAAATATCTAAACCATAGGTTGCTCAACGGAATGAATTGCAAAGTATAAGAAAAGGTAAAAGAATATTTGTCTTCGGAAAACCTGAAAATCCGTGATATTGCTAATGACATCAATAGTTTCTGTAGATATCTTGGTTGCCAGTAGCCCAGACACGACGTGGATCTGTAATCAACAAAATTGATTGACATTAGGAAGGGAAGGAAAAACATCACGGCACACACCTCAATATGTAACGATAACTTTTGATAGAAAAACAAAGCCACCGCTTCTAACGAAAACCATCGATGCAAAAATATTATTTGTTTCAATTATGACGTTTTTCTAGTTTAATTGTCCTCTCCCCTTCATTTTAATTTTATCGTGTATCTTATTTCTTTCTCTCCTTCCTTTATTTCTATTTCTATTTTTTAAATCTATTTTATACCACTGTAATCGGTCAATTTTAAACTGGTTTGTGATTAATAAATTGTAATAGTAGTAGTCTCCATTTCTAAGCGTTTCACACTCTTAACAGTTAGCATACTTAGCCTAACGGTATGAATGAAGGTAGTGTGGCCGGCACTGCACTTCTACCGCCTACTATTACCCAGAGTTTTTCCTCCGGTACTCAATTTTTACACATTTATAGGCTGAGTCGACCTGTGGCCTCCCTGAAAACTGCCGGCAGATAATTTGCCGGGGCTGGGAATGCGTGGCAGGCGAGCGCCTTAACCGCCGAGGTCCAAATTGTTAAATGATTGTTATCATTAGGAAATGTTCACCTACAATATTTGCGTTGGTCTAAGGGATGGAAGCTATGAGGAGAATGAGAAGTTAACTTACATCTACACCTACATTGATACCCTGCAAGCCGCCTTTCGGCGTGTGGCAGGGGGTGTAAACACCAGTTAAATCTAAACTACTTCCTTAACCGGTTATTGGCGCGTAACGTTCGCGGAAAGAATGAATTTTAAAAACGATTCGTCCTAGCATCTATTTATCTTAACTTACGGTCATTATCGGATCGACCGAGGTAGCAGGGGGTTGCATGATACCTATTGAATCTTCTGCAAATGTAGTTTCCCTGAATTTATTAAGCAATCGCAGCCTATCTTCCATTCTCCTTTCTTTCAAGGATTCCCAACCTACGTCTGAGAGCATTTTTGTAACGCTTGCTTTTTTATCGTAGCATTTCTTAACAAAACGAACCGCTTTACGCTGCACTTTCTCGAGTTCGCGGGTACACGTTTCATTTTCCAGATCCCATATACTTGCCGCATATTCCAGAAGGGGTCTGACCAAGGTAAAATAACATCGCTCTCTCATCTTTTCATCGCATTTACCGACAATACGCTTTACAAAGCCAAGCCTTTTACTCTCCTTTCACTCTCCATGCACTTCAATCTCTAAAATATTTTAAGTTTTTCTTTATTTCAAAAACTGAATTAATAACTTTAGAGAAGTTTCATTGCCTATCCTCAGTCCTAACAAAGGACGAAAAAATTGTTAGCTCATGTCAGGAATATTGTTAAATTCGAAAAAGCTTCAATGATCGAGATAGAATCGTGTCTCCCTATTATTTGGGATTCTGTGACTTCCGGTTACTTCGAAGTTTAGCACACAACTAACCCTCTGTCGTAAGAAATTCTTCGGTCGATATGGTCGGTAAAAATAGAGCAAGAAATCTAACCGTTGAATATATGACTAACGCCGGAGCAAATCTTTCCTCCAATTCCTGCTGTGAGTCACCAATCGCGACGGAGAACAATTTCGCAGTCAGATGATCGCTTAAAATAGTCGAGCCGGTGACGAAAAAGATTGCGGTCATCCTCTCTTCGAAAGACAAGTCCCTGTTGCAAAGTTCTGCCACGCTGTGCAACATGCGTCTGATTAACCTTATTGCCATCGCTGTTCGAAAAATGTTAGTTTGGCGTCGATTAAACATTGATGGTATACTTGAGTAACATTATCAAAGATACCTCGGATTATAGCTCGTTACCTGTAGAAATTTAGAAGGTGATCGTGGAGTTATAAAGCTAGAAGTTCACAGAGGTAGAACTGTATGTGCAATGACTTTCCTTTTGATTCGCAGGAGTGAAACGAAATACCCTGTTGTGTTATAATATCTAAGCATCATTTTTTATAAAATATTTATTAGTTACACTAGATTTTATTTATACCTTTGAAGCAGTCTTCCCAATCCCGATGTATGCCTGCCTAACTCCATTGCGTTACCTAGACAGCATAGCTATGGCAACCGTGCTTTCCATATAATTTGCAGAAATATCATTCCTGTCGCTAGGTAACCGAGTCCAAATGGACTTTTTGGTTAAGTTCCCTCATGTAATCATAAACAAATAAAGAGAACTTCATTTAAATGTAAAATAATAATCGAACTATCTTAACTAGGAAAAATTCAACGAGTAGCAAACTGCTGATTAATCAGTAGCGTTTCATTCGGAAATATACTTTTTAAATTTATATTTGTAATTTTGTAATATTTATATATTTATTTCATCATATAATAAAAGTATGAATATGTGCGGACATTTGAATACACAAAAATAGGTTTCCTTAATACCGATTTGGTTTAATTTAATTTATCACATACAGAAAAAAACGCTAATCTACATTGGTAATATAACGAGAAAAACATAGAAAACAAAGCAAAAATAAGAGAATATTAACTAAATAATAAACCAAGGGCAACAATTTCTAGGATTTGGGTTGGATTGAACTTAATTTTTAAAATGTCCTTTATGAACAAAGATCTCCAGAAGGATTGAAATTCAGCTAAGATGGTAGACGAAAGAAGGAGGGATAAGTCTGGGGGTAAGATAATGAATTAGAGATGCCAAACGGATAGTAACTCATTGAGGAGTGAAGTTAACATTGGGCAGTCAGCAATAGAATTCAGCAGTGAATACATGGTGGATATATCAGGTTTAGTTCGAGTGGAAAATTGAGATCCCAGGGAAAGAGAAGATGGGGAAAAATTGTTAGAGGATTGGTGGCAGGGAAGAGGGCTAGTTTACACAATTCTAAGAAATAGGTTAGTAATTCTGTCAAAAGAGGAAAGATGAGTTGCTGAGTGCCTGGACCATATAAGGGAGCAGTTGAATGGATAAAAAAGATAAAGTAGGAGAATTACAATGAAATTCCACGTTCCATATCAATCAACTTCTCTCTCATTCGCTGAAATATGATCAAACAGTGTACCTTACACTGCAAGCTCAGAGAAATCGTTCCTTATAATATAATAGCAATAAGATTATTTTTTCAACGATCTACTATCTACGTATTTAAGATATTTAACAGAATATTTGAAAGGGGTGAATGGATATAAATTGGTTTCTAATATTAAAACTTGCAAGTGTCATAACTTTGCTATTCTGATTCATCCCCTTTTCCACTTTGAATTTTCCTCGCAATAACTCTTGCTCTATTACGCTATAAGGTTTTTCTGTTTCCAAAGGATGAATTTTAACACTGAATCATATGCCCTTCCCATTCCGGCGATTAACAGAGCGATGGTATTACCAGAGCCCAATCAGCCAATGTTTCAGGGTACCTCAAGGGCTTCGTCAGCTACCAGCTGGACTAAAATAGTGCACACTTTACAGGAAACCTTCTGGCATTCCTTTCCTCCACTGTTTCCACCACCCACGACGTGGACATTTGGGTTGGATTTTGGGTACCTTGTGTTTTTATCTCTTATCGTCATCATTAATGAAGACATGAGGTAAAAATAATGGATGTTTGTGATAATAAGGACACCTCCTAACTCAGAACCTGAAATCGGAATATTAAGGCGATGAGTGAATATTTTGCAAATCAATGAATAATGAAATAAGTGAAAAAATTACGAAATCTCAGAACGTACATACTTCATTCCCATACCACTCCCGAGGGATCCACTCAAGTCCCCTATTCTTAATTTCTTTCCGATGTGCCTGGTAATGAATAATAATTGTTTGCAATAAGTTGGAAAAGCTCTTTGTAGCATCAGAAGCATGAATATTTACTATGAATGCAATTTATTTTCATTCCGTCAAAGATTTTTGCTCCTTAATGTTTGATATTTACTGAGAGGTACTTTGATGAGCGTGATTTGTAATAGAATTTAATTATCTACAAGGATATCTTATAAATGGTTTGTAAAAATTAAGATACGTTGCACGATCCGTAGACCTATCCATTTCTTGTTTTTCTGTATATCGTCCGGTGGTTTTTCATTGCAATGCTGCACGCTTCGGAGACCGATCTGAAATTTGTTATAATTCCACATCAGTATATTAATGAAATTTTTTTTTCTGTGAGTGCAAATTTTATATCATGGCATTGGTAACTGGATCGAAACCGCGAGTGTATCGTAATTAATGTTCAATATAAGTGATACATGATTATTTGGATTAATGTGAACGCCTTACCGAGGAAACCATGGTGAAGTCTTAAGGGGATTACGAAAAATATCGCTATCACTTTTATCAAGTCCCGCGCTGCTTTCAGTATCACCAACGTGAACGACAGCTCCTCAGGTAACGTCCACCATTTGATGATGTCCACTATAATCGTTAAAACCACAGACATCAAGATGTAAATTAAGTATTGTACCATTAGTGGCTCTATAATTCAAGGTTTCTGACACAATGAATTCGTAGCAAATGTAATGTTGTTGCTAAGGATTTGTTGATGTTGTCACAAAGTTTATATTTTTCACTTGCATTTAATTTTGATCAGTATGTTTAGGGCCCGGTATTATAATGTCCATTTAGAGTGGATTTGAGCTATAATGTTCACTTCAACTCCAGCAAGGCGTATTATGATCGATATTTAAACCCTCGCTGGTATCTAAAAGTAATTCTAATCGCGATGTAAACTAACAATATGGCGAAAATTACTAATCACCTCAGTTATTTCATCGCTGAAAATTAAGTTTGTTGAGTGGAATTTTCAGTTGAAAATCCTCAGAATATTCCAAATAAGTTGTTTGTTTTCTTTACTCCGATATTTCTTTTGAAATTCGCTCTTTTCTCTTTGTAAATCATAACGATGTGTGCCGTGAAGTAAGTTTTATGTTTCAGATAATTTAGAAGTGTAACAATAAGTTATACGTTGCCACTGAAATAAATGTAATTACTTATAGCTGCCGAGTAACAGAATCTATTTAATTACTGCTATTATTAGTGAGTAAGTATAAACGGAACTCAGGTTATACAGACATAGATGTGCTAAGTGATTTGGTTAAAGACTACATACATAATTATAGTAACTACCATGCATGCAATATTAGTAACATTATCTTGTCATTATGTTGTGCATTAGTTTTAACATTGTGACATTGCATAATTGTATATACTCCCTAAGGTTTGATGTGAAGAATATGGATCTAATCGGAACATGAACGGTTCATTGGAAAAAAAATTTCTTTACTTTACCATTAAGATAACTAAAAATGTTAATATATGTAGTGATCAACGGAGGTATTCAGAATAGCTATGCAAGTGTTGAGGTTATTCGAGGATGAAGGTGAAGAATCTACGCTAAATTTGTTTAGGGGGACTAGGAAAGTAATTTATTCTTAAAGTTTTACATTAATTATAGGGAAAGTAAGAATTATACCAGATCCATTCTACCAGCACCTGTGTGAGTTAGGCATATCAAAAGTGTTTACCGACATAAAACTAGTAATATCCGACGCATAACCCACTTGAATCTAAATGGACATTTACATAATGATCATATGAAGGTGTCAGGATATTAATATAAATTAATAATTTTAAAGACCTTCTATAGAAATAATAGAATTGCAAACATTACGAATCATTAGCATCACAGTACATCAGTATAATTTAATAATCTTTAAATTCGTAACTCACTTAACCCAATTATTTATCACATAATAAATTTAGACTAAAAGGCATCACTACCTTTTTACCTTGAATTCTGTTGTTCCATCACCATGGATTTTTCGGTTTCCTTGTTTATGGCGTCGTATTTTTCCCTTAATTTAATTCAAGATATAAAACTAAGTTCCTAGACACAGATTCACACTCCACCTCATTTTATACGGACAACGATTTCTTACTAACAGCTTCATCTTAAAAATACAAGCAAGAGGAAACAAAACATAACTTCTGATTCCACGTTATACTAAAACGGTTATTTTCTGTATCCTTTCTTCATTCGCGAAATATAACAATAACGTCCGTTCATGTACAGTGAGATTACGTTTCCCTTTCTTATTTATTCCCTGAAACAAACGCTCAATCACTAAATGTTATCCTCTCAGCAATGACTAGTTGTGTTTGGCTTCTTTCCCTTTTGTCGACGTAGAACGAAGGAAACGTTCCTATAGGAGAGGAAAGCAAGAGGGGAAGCTATATGGGACGTATGCTTCACTTTCAAACGTATCAACATTGTGATACATTGCCGCCTAAAAGCTCATACGGCCACCCAAACCAATTGCTGTCCAAATTTCTTGAAGGACTCTTTTCCAATGTGCGAAATGACCTTTGCTGTCGAAGCTTAAGAAACATCAACAAGATGTTCCTTCAGATTTATTCGCGCACGAGGGAAGAAATCCACAGTGATGGATAGCGTTTTTAACAACTATTCTTTCCATTCCGAAGAGAGAGGTTTTAAAAATGTATCATCTTTTTCTCTTCATCTTTGAAGCGATAAGCATTATAAAAATAAAAGTATAATGTACAGTAACCATTGCAGACCGCGTTGCAGAACTCAATCTGTGCTAGGATGCTCTGGTTGGTTTTTCGGTAATTAGAAGATCATATTTCGGAAACCATACCAAGGGAAAGCAAGTTAATATAAAACTCTGAGGTACTGTGTATATTACTGATCAATAATATCAAGGAAAAACTAAATTGCTCCATGCGGTCGGTCAATGGTGACTGTAGAAGCAACCAGAAAAACAAAATATTCAATCACACGAGAATCGAATAAGTTTACTCAGGCATTAAAGGAATTGGTGCATGTTTTTATGCGTTGAGATCTCTTGGACTGACCACTAGATTCTGACTCTCGTCTTTTCCAGCTCTATACCTTCAAGAATAGTAATCCGAAGCCTAACTTACTTCATATAGTTCTTAATTCTTAGGCGATAACCTTTGTTGAATACATGGTCGATGTGGAAGGGTTAAAATGTATTTGTTCGTACTACAGTTATTGGCCGTCCTCTCTGTGAGTGTGGGTGCACAGTACCATTCGCGGTTCTCCACAACCACTGAGATCCCGCTCTCGGAACTGGCGAAGCTATCTCCTCGAGCCGGGCCGGATCGCAAGCAAGCAGCGTATGCCCAGGGTCCCACTGTCCGGGCCCTTGGAACCTACGCCCAGGGTCAACTCGTCGGCTCGAATGGTGCATACGCCTTGACAGTAAGCAACGAGCAAGCCGTGCCACGAACTCAGTTTCGGGGTTACCAAACTGGTTACGCTGTAACAGAGGCGCCTCAAGAAGAGGCACCCCAGGTGAGACCTCCTTAAGCAGTACTTTCTGCAGTTCAAAATTAAAAATTAATGGAAAGAATGACGAATTAACTGACCAACGGAGAACTGATTTGATACCTAGTAAAGGAATGATCTACTGTTAAATAGATTGTACAAAGAATATACTTAAGCTCAACTTCACCCACGGATGTAATGTCAAGAAAAAAGTTAAAATTTGTGGCATAAAAATTGGAATTCCCAAACAAACATCCCTGATCCTCCCTTCCACCTCTTCGGGGTCCTCCAATCTCTTCGGTGTCCTTACTGTGGTACTTTCTCATAAACTGCTGGCTTTCATCTGTCTTCAACGTTTATTTATAATTTACTTATTATTCATTCCGTATTTATGTATAATTAATCTGATATTTATTGTTTCTTTATTCATTATTTATTAAACCGTAAATTACAAGTTCTTTGATTAAATAATTTTTATCTTGAAATTCCAGTATCGCTGAATACTATTAATTTAATTTTTTATTGGTTATATATTGCTAATGCAGTTAGTCGTCAGGACAGGTGGCGACTTTAACTTACAGTACAAAGAACTGCTAACACAAGCAATCATTCAACGTTCTATGTATACAATTATAGGAGATTCGTATTTACATAATTTTATCAATAAAATGATTAAGTTTCACTTTCTGAAGAAATTCAGAAGGGCATAATTTTTTCATAGGTATGGACTCCTTTCTTGGGACTTATTATCGTCTATAAGTCTTTCGGACATTCCGATTAAGACAGTCCAGCAGACGTCTCCTTCAGATATCATGCACGACAAACGTATATTTACTTATATCAAAGACTTAGAAGCTTCTGGCTCCCAAGAACTCATGTACTAACGACGATCATTGCTAATAACGACGTATTCATCTTGACTATCACCTGAAAAATAGAAACTACTTTAGACTTATGACAATGGTATACATAGGTATTGTTAGACTTTATTCCGACTTTCATTTAAAAACTTCGATTTTAAGTAAAATTAAAATAATAATATAATATTATGACCTGAGGAAAGGACTGTGTGTTGGAAATAATTATTCAAAAACCAATGAAACTTCTGCTTCAAAAAATAATGACTTGTATCTAAATGTGATGGACGTTATTAAAGCTAAATGGTAACCCTAGTAAAAGCAATGGTGAATTGAACAACACATTCGCCGAGTGCTCCTTTTTCAACCGAGAAGCCGAAGAAGTAAAAAGTTATCATATCATTTCAAAACGACAATTAATTTCCAGACTGCTATACCATCAATAGATTAAAATGTCGAAAAGTAATGTATACATTTCAAGATGTATAATTTTTACTGTTGCTTCGTTGCTCTAATTACATTGACTGAAATTCCGTTTTGCAATTTTAATTCTAGCAGGCGTACCAAATAGTACCACAAAGAGTGTACGCATCAACTCCATCCCCGCAGCCTTCCACCGGCCAATTAGTATCTCAAAGGGTTTACGGCCCCTCTCCAACGAATCAGCCATCAACAGTACAACTGGTTCCCCAGAGGCTGCTGGTGTCTTCTCCAGCAAAGCAACCGACAACCCTGCATCAGTTCGAGTTTCCCGTTAAAGGACAGCCCCAGTTGCAGCAAGCTCTCTTCGTGCCTTATGCTCCCAGTCAGCCCGAACAGTTCCTACGAGAAACAAGCCCACTGTCTATATCCTCCAACTCCCCCATTAACTTCCCTCAATCTCCAGATCAGAATCAGCAAACTTTTCCTCAACAGCAGCAGTATTATGAGCAAGAGCCGGCTGTTCAATACGTGCAGCGTAATCCGACTGTGACTGTGTCAACTCCTTCGCCTTTGCCATTGGAAGTGAGCACTCCCTCACCCATATCAGTGAGAGTATCAACTCCTACGCCTTTGACAAAGGTTTCCCTGTTTTCAGGGAATGAACAGAGTTATCCGTCACAAATCGTTCAGTTAGGAGGAGAAGTTGCGCGCGTTCAAGGATCACAAGCAAACTATGGCAATGCCTTAGCGCTCGATGCTTACTCTGGAAGACCTCAGTTTCAAGCTGTTCCTTCTGGTTCCGTTGCTACTTTAGGGGAAAGGTCGCAGTACACGCCACAATATCCTGTCAGCGGCTTTGCGCAGCGCCAGTTTCTTCCCAGGCCTGGAAGAGTAAGGCCAATTTTACTCCCCAACTCCGGTGCAGGCCTTCAACAAGGACTATCTCAAGCAGGGGATCGAGGTTTTCTTGCCCAAGGAATATACAATTACAATCGAGCAACTGCTGACTCCGGTGCCCAGCAAACTCTTTTGTCATATCCTACACAGCAACCAATCGCGTCCTACGATGCCCAGGGCTCCCTTTCCCTAAACCCTGTCGATTACGCTTCGCCATTTGCACGGCAAGAGATCCTGGAGTCAAGACATAGGGTTTCGGCGGAAAGGAAAAACACTTTGAACTCACAACTGGAAAAACTGAGTGACGATGCAGATTATGAATACCTGGCAAGAGGCGAAGAGAAGAAAAGTTTCCAGGGCTCAAGCTATCCGGTTTATGGATGAGACGTGCCTTTGACTCTAGAAAGACTTTAATCTCGTCAGTGACTTTACCCTCGAAATATATTTCCATAGCGTCTCAAGTGTTATGGAAAAACTCATAAAAATTGAAGGTATTTTAACTTGAAGTACTTATAGTCATTGATAATGTGAATGATTGTAGGCTAATTTTAACATCCTTTTTCACATGCGAGCAAAAGAGAATTCATAACAGTGTGTGTAAATACAGGTAGCATCTTTTATATATTCTCAGGTTTTTTTATGATAGTCAACGGAAAAATTCACCAGAAAAAGTTCCCGACCGCTTTAAGTGGTTGCGAGCCGCTGGTTATTTTTTTTAAAGGAACTGCCTCAAAAAAATATTTTGTCTGCAATAATAAGAATCCTTTACAATGAAAATCAGAATAAGAATCCTGTTAAAATTTGGTACAATTTGAGTTGGAGAATCGAGAAAATCGATTCGTTTAACTCTTTCCTTATTGTTGAATATGTCCATAACTTATCTGAATTTTAATCTGTATCATAATGAGCAATTAAAAAGCATATTTTGAGGATATATCATGATTTGTAATGGTACCTTCAATTAGTAAAGGTAAAACCTCTATCATAGATAGAGGCCCTTAAAATCCTTATCATTAATTCTGAGTTTCAACTGACTGATTATTCTTCACTGATAAATATTTAAAAAATATAATTCGAAAATAATTTAAAATGTTTAACTCATCACCTTTATATACATAAACACGTGTGTAATAAGTTTTCCTAAAAGTTACGCTAAGCAATGTTAAAATTTTATGTGCCTTTATTTGGCCGGGTATTAAGGTCATCAATCATTTTTTGTTTATCTAGTATTATTTATAAATAATATAATATGATTAGTATGATTTTTATATGTAATTGTATTAGTAATTGATAGATTTGTGCGTATATATTGAAAAAAAAACATGACAAATTTTTTCGAGTTCTTTCATCGCCACCAGTAAAGATGACAATTTGAGTCAACTTATCGACCTTTAATGTAAAGGTGAGCTACATAAAAGAATCAAAAAGACTAACATTCAACTTTTTATAGGTATCTTTACAAAAAAGGCGAATCTTACTCCGATGATTAATGATAATTGATGATACTCTTACTGCGTATGATGCTTGTTTATTTGGCATTACTCACATTTCTGAGTAGATTTCATCATTGATGAAGATTTTTGATTTTCAGTGATAAGTTCAGCTGAAAATTCAAATAAAATACTACCGATGATAGATGCTAACATCTCGCTTGGCATGAACAATTTAGTGAAAGTAATAAAGTAAATCATACAAGTATGAAAGAGAGAAGTAATCTGTATGCTAATTTTGAATTTTGTTTCAAATTTTCCATTATACTTCAATGAAATAGTAAAAACTATTTTTTTAAGATACATTAAACTCCCGTTTATCAGAATCGCGTTTATTCGAGATCCGCTGTATCCGAACAAACTTTTCCGAATGCACCTACCACACCCCCACCCACCGTCCAAATTGCGACCAATCAGAAAGCGTCACAAGAAGATATCTCTGAATTGAATTGTCTGATTTTACAGAGTGATCTAGGCCATTGCCCATGTCACCCGAAATGACTCATTTTCTTACAATTTAGTGACTCTTTTAGATGATTGACTCATTGATTTAAAATAGATAAGGGCCCAAGCAGTGACTAAATCTAAGTATAATTAAATATTAAAAGATATTTCTGATGACGAAGCAGAGAAAAAGATTCGTCGCGCAGTCTGTTAAGAAGCTATCCAAACCGCCGCGAATCGTTCCGAAATCGTTTGTTTCCAATGTTGGAGAAATATTACCGCAACAAAAGTTTCTAAAGCCAAAAACAAAAAAAAAACACTACAGACTTTTACAAAAAAAAACACTACAGACCAAAAAATAAATTCTAATCAAGCGTCCTAGAACTTCAACGTCCATAAGTTAAAAGTTTTTTGTTTTTTTACTTTAAAGTTCCTCTTGACAAACTTTTCGTTCCTTTGAGTAACCTCTAGTTTTGTTTCATAATTTTGTTGTTTATTCACTCATTCAAAAGAGTAGGTAATAAAATTAAAACTCCTGTTTTTTCCCGCTGCCAAATAAGGCGGATTTTTTTCTGTAAGAACGCAAAATAAACGAGCTTTGTTATTCAGCATTTTTAAACTTTGAGTTTTCAATCATACTTTGGCGCCTTCTTAACACGACAACGCAAATTTTTCAGTCAAAATCATGCAGGCTCATTCACAATTATATCAATAGCATTCTACGTACGCACCTTTTACGATCATATTTCGCGGTATTGACGCAATTCGGGGTGTTTCACGCGGGACTTCGGTTTATCCGAAATTTTCGTAATCCGAGCCGGCCGCCGTCCCGATCGCTTCGGATAAACGGGAGTTTACTGTATATGTTGTACTGCTACCATCTCGCCAGATACTTACGTTTTCTGAATCAAAGGAAAAGATTCACACTCGTATGAAAGAAGAAGTGAAACATTGTAAGTGGAAGCTGGTAAGTAAAACTAAAATTAGTAACTTCCAAGAATCCACAAATATTTCTTGTGGGATTATTTACTTTTCTTTACCATCTGTCATGGCGTTCTATGAAGTCCAGCCTTCTCATACGAATTTTATACGCTAATATTTTTATCCAATTTTCATTTTTTTCGAATGAAACGATTTAAACTTACTTTATGTCAAATTTGTTAATGTAATTCCACTTTGTTGCTTCCTCAGTGTATCTATTAATTTAATAAGGGTAAGGGTAGAGATATATGTAGCATATGACATCTTAAAGAGATTTGCTCACCGTCTTAGTTCGTTTCGAACCAACATCGGAACTGCCACTGCATCTACTCTTACTTCACCAGACACGATCAGTCGAATCACCACTTGTAGTAGGACTACAGATTCCATGAGTTTTAACTTTCCTCGTTCAATTTGAGTTAACCAGACTTCGTGAATCCTCTGTAATTGTTCAGAGTATTTCGACGGCATTTGTCTATCTATCGTCGTTCAGTATCTTTTCACGTTTCATGTATTGCACTTTGCTTATCGTATATCACCTATTTCCCTAACGATAATATGGTAGGAAATATTTTTCCGGAGACATTTTAAAATATTGAACTTATGCCTACTGTTAAAAATAATAATATTTCAGAATCTTCAGTATTACATATTTAATAGAATAGGAAATAATTGAAATTAAAAGTCGGCTTCGGAAACAAATGATAAACGATAACGATTATGTTTCTGGTAAATTCCGTCGAATTTCATCTACTCAATATTGTTAGTGAATCTAATCTCCGATTTTTAACCTCTGACCCATTAGTTTCGTTAAAGGGCAGCACTGTATAGTCTCTTCGCATCTTGCTGGCAGTTCTTCAGGCAACCAACAGTTGTGATACGTCCTCCATGAGAGAAATAGCTGATTGCAGTCAGAGGAAATTTCGTCTCCGCTATGGCTCGAAGTATACTAGTTTTTGCTATTCTTCTAGGCTCTATAGCCATTGTCACTAACTATCCTGGGTGTATAGAAGAAGTATGCTTGCCTGTTGAGAAACTTAAAATTAGTGTTACCGAATCATCATCCGCTAATATAAATTTGACGGTGGAGGTAAGGATTAATGGCGTTCGTGTGCCGCGAGATGTCAGTCCTAAGAGATGCCCTGAAGGCGAGGTCATGACTGTACGTAGTTGCAGGTTCGTACTTTGTAATATTTAGGTACATCTAAGGTTTTTGACTTTCCAAACGATTCGTTATTCCAAATATCCTCGTGTACAATTGATTAACCATTTAATAAGAATTTCATAGTAATACAATATTAATTTCAAATAATTAACATTTAAATTCCCCCGTCAATTTTGACGGCACCAATGTAACCTATGGAATTCATTTTTAACTTCCACAAAAACATCGATGTATTGTAAGTGCTTGTTTACTTGGTTGCGAAGGCTATATTTCGTTTTTATACAGTATTAACTAAGTACATGGTCAAAGATGTTAGGTTTGTGTTTATAATTCACATAAAGTTGAGTTGAGAAGTTGTGGAAATTAAAAAAAAAGTTCATTTCCGTTTATTGGTTACTAAGGGATCTATCAATGTAATAAATAATTCAATTGCGCTATGGTTGCCGTACATTTATTATCTTATTATGTAATAATCACCCTTGTGTACATATTGATATGGTGTCACTAACTCGCATAAGAAATACATGGGAGATATTTTCGAAAATTAATTTCATGCGCTTCCCGACGTAATAAGATTATCAATTTTCGGGAGTCGTTATAGGTTCTATGGAAAATTACACATTGATATTTGTTTGTCCAAAGTATCCTATCTATCCTATCCTATCGACGGCTTGAATCGTAATAAGAAAGATCGTAATCGTATAAGAAAAATCGTAATAAGAAAATATTCATAAGAAATGCACGTAAAGTTCGGTTTGATCACTTGCAGGCATTTTTCTATTTCAGAATAAATCGGAAATAATGGTCGTACAAAATCTAGATTATCGAGAAAAAAGGAAATTGAACAAAGATTCTTATTTTGGTAGTAGAATATCATATTCGCGTAGAAATTAAGAGAATCCAGACAAAAATTACGAAACATTTGTGTAATTTCGTAGGCATAAACAATTCCCAAATGACGAAGGCGTTTGTTGAGCTAAAATATCATAAGAATAGAATAGAAAAATCTGATGTGGCCAGCAAATGACTTTCTCCATATATATAAGATGTAAATATTTATCTAGGACAGTATTTTCGAACTCTATATTCAATCAAAACTTGGAAGATAAGTTTTAAATTTCTTTCATATTATCTTTGACGTCACAACGATTATCAATAATGTTTTTCGGGACATGTTCGATGAAAAAAGATGAAGCGGCCTTGAGGCCAATCGCCCAGAGCGCCCACAACGTACATAATCAGCAACTTCCGGTTTATCAGTATTTCACAAATAACTCCTACACAATCAGTGATACAAAAATATTTTTAATACAAAAGTTATAGTAAATTACATTTTCTAAAACTTTTATAAATAGTAATATACACCTTAATATCATATTTATGGAGATATTTTGAAAACCGGAAATGAGCTTTGAAGAATGAAGCTCGACTTCCGGTGAACCGATTTACTCCAAAATCTAATCAACTCTAAAGACACAAACCAAAATACTATACATGAGATTTGGTGTTGATCCGATAAATATTTTGTATGTTAGAGCGCCCACAAAGTACATAATCAGCTACTTCCGGTTGATCAGTATTTCACGAATAACTCCTAATCAACCGGTGATACAAAAATATGTTAAATACAAAAGTTATAGTAAGATACATTATCTAAAACTTTTATAAGGTATACAATATACCTATATATCATATTTATGGAGATATTTTGAAAACCGGAAATGAGCTTTGATGAATGAAGCTCGACTTCCGGTTTACCGATTTACTTGAAAAACTAATCAACTCTGACAGCACACACTACAGTACTATATATGAATTTTGGTATTGATACGACTAATAGTTTTCAAGTTATAGCGCCCACTGTCACACACACACACACACACACACACACACACATACACACAGACATCATTCCGAAAATGGTCAAAACGTGTTCTAGGGACCCCAAAACATGTATTTCCGTTGAAATCTCGAAGTCGATTTTTTTCATGAAAACAATACTTTCTCTATACTTCGTATATGGAGAAAGTAAAAAAGGGATACAAATTGAAATTTCGCTAAAATTCTTGGTTTTCGATGCTTTTTTTGATCAAAATGCAAGAAAATGACTAGAATTAAGGAAAAAAAGGGGGTTAAAATTGAAATTTTCCTAAAATTCTCCGTTTTCGATCCTTTTTTTGATCAAAATGCTAGAAAATGACGGAAATTAAGGAAATAATAATAATAATAATAATTAGTCTTTATTTGGGCGAGATTGAGACTTAAAAGTCTCTTCTTCCATCTAAACCTATAAATAGGGGGATAAAAACTGAAATTTCGCTAAAATTCTCCGTTTTCGATGCTTTTTTTGATCAAAATGCAAGAAAATGACTAGAATTAAGGAAAAAAAGGGGATAAAAATTGAAATTTCGCTAAAATTCTCAGTTTTCGATGCTTTTTTTGATCAAAATGCTAGAAAATGACGGAAATTAAGGAAATAGGGGGATAAAAATTGAAATTTCGCTAAAATTCTCCGTTTTCGATGCTTTTCTTGATCAAAATGCAAGAAAATGACTAAAATTGAGGAAAAAAAGGGATAAAAATTGAAATTCTCCGTTTTCGATCCTTTTTTTTATCAAAATGCAAGAAAATGACGAAAATAAAGGAAAAAAAGGGGATAAAAATTTAAATTTCGATAAAATTCACAGTTTTCGATCCTTTTTTTGATCAAAATGCAAGAAAATGACGAAAATAAGGAAAAAAAAGGGAATTAAAATTGAAATTTCGCTAAAATTCTCCGTTTTCGATGCTTTTTCTCATCAAAATGCAAGAAAATGACGAAAATTAAGGAAAGAAAGTGGGTTAAAATTGAAATTTCGCTAAAATTCTCCGTTTTCAATGCTTTTCTGATCAAAATGCAAGAAAATGACGAAAATTAAGGAAAAAGGGGATAAAAATTGAAATTTCGCTAATATCCTCCGTTTTCGATCCTTTTTATGATCAATATGCAAGAAAATGATGAAAATTAAGGAAAAAGGGGATAAAAATTTAAATTTTGCTAAAATTCTCCGTTTTCGATGCATTTTTGGTCATTATGTAAGAAAATGACGAAAATTGAGGAAATAGGGGGATAAAAATTGAAATTTCGCTTAAATTCTCCGTTTTCTATGCTTTTTTTGATCAAAATGCAAGAAAATGACTAAAATTGAGGAAAAAAAGGGATAAAAATTGAAATTTGCTAAAATTCTCCGTTTTCGATGCTTTTTTGATCAAAATGCAAGAAAATGACGAAAATTGAGGCAAAAAATGGATAAAAATTGAATTTCGCTAAAATTCTCCGTTTTCGATGCTTTTTTTGATCAAAATGCAAGAAAATGACGAAAATTAAGGAAATTAAGGGGATAAAAATTGAAATTTCGCTAAAATTCTCAGTTTTCGATGCTTTTTTTGATCAAAATGCTAGAAAATGACTAGAATTAAGGAAAAAAAGGGGGTTAAAATTGAAATTTTCCTAAAATTCTCCGTTTTCGATCCTTTTTTTTGATCAAAATGAGAGAAAATGACGAAAATTAAGGAAAAAATCTGATGTGGCCAGCACATGACTTTCTCCATATATATAAGATGTAAATATTTATCTAGGACAGTATTTTCGAACTCTATATTCAATCAAAACTTGGAAGATAAGTTTTAAATTTCTTTCATATTATCTTTGACGTCACAACGATTATCAATAATGTTTTTCGGGACATGTTCGATGAAAAAAGATGAAGCGGCCTTGAGGCCAATCGCCCAGAGCGCCCACAACGTACATAATCAGCAACTTCCGGTTTATCAGTATTTCACAAATAACTCCTACACAATCAGTGATACAAAAATATTTTTAATACAAAAGTTATAGTAAATTACATTTTCTAAAACTTTTATAAATAGTAATATACACCTTAATATCATATTTATGGAGATATTTTGAAAACCGGAAATGAGCTTTGAAGAATGAAGCTCGACTTCCGGTGAACCGATTTACTCCAAAATCTAATCAACTCTAAAGACACAAACCAAAATACTATACATGAGATTTGGTGTTGATCCGATAAATATTTTGTATGTTAGAGCGCCCACAAAGTACATAATCAGCTACTTCCGGTTGATCAGTATTTCACGAATAACTCCTAATCAACCGGTGATACAAAAATATGTTAAATACAAAAGTTATAGTAAGATACATTATCTAAAACTTTTATAAGGTATACAATATACCTATATATCATATTTATGGAGATATTTTGAAAACCGGAAATGAGCTTTGATGAATGAAGCTCGACTTCCGGTTTACCGATTTACTTGAAAAACTAATCAACTCTGACAGCACACACTACAGTACTATATATGAATTTTGGTATTGATACGACTAATAGTTTTCAAGTTATAGCGCCCACTGTCACACACACACACACACACACACACACACACATACACACAGACATCATTCCGAAAATGGTCAAAACGTGTTCTAGGGACCCCAAAACATGTATTTCCGTTGAAATCTCGAAGTCGATTTTTTTCATGAAAACAATACTTTCCCTATACTTCGTATATGGAGAAAGTAAAAAAAGAGCCCAAACTTGCAAAAGTTCGGGATTGACATTTTATTTTTTTAAGTTGTTAGGACATATACCAGTAGCATGTGACAGATTTTGCTGTTGAGCAATGCCCAAAAAACTAGTTGAATTTGTGTATTTTTTGGAATTTCTTGAATATCTTCTAAAATATGAGTTTTACAGAATAAATTGCTCAAACAGTTTTTAAATAAGGTAATATTTCCTATAATTTATGTGTAAGTTCAATCCCATACGTAAATAACTTTTGGAGAAAAAGCTCTACGAAAATTGGCAATTTTTTCCAAAAAATGAGGAATTCTCGTTTTAGTCAGGTATTTTGTCAACTGTTTTGGTACTTAAGCTGTTGTATTGAAGACTCTGTGAGGATGATGGTGTAAAGTTGCACCGATACCATGGTACCATAGATAAATTCTGCGGAAAGTAAACCTATTAAAAATAATTAAATAACACCAGATTTTACTTAGTAGTTTAAATGACGGTAAGCGTGTGAATCCGTGTACTATTTTAGGTCCTTGATTCTATTTCTTCTCCTGTCCGGAAAGTTGGAGACCTGGGTTCGAGTCCCAGCCAAGTCCCTATCTTTCACTTCTCGTACAAACCCTTCTTCTTAGTCTTTATTATCGACTCAATGTAATGTTTGAGTCCATTCTTTGCATATTCCACCTGCACATTCGAAAGTGGACCGTCAACATGGTTTCAAAATAAACTATTGCTGAGTGCTCTTTTAGTTGAGTTAATTAGATATGTCTACGACTTCTTATGATTCATTGAATGGGAGGTTATTTAATTAAATTCAATAAATGTAGTATAACTTTATTAAATGTCTTTAATTTTTATAGGAATTGTTTTATTTATTTCTAGAATGGTTATTTTTTATAGTCACCATTATAAGGAAGGTGATCCTTATATTTCTCTTTTTATTTTATTGGTACTTATTTTTGTATTTCAACAATACTACCAATTATTAGCCCAAATTCAATTTCCATCCTATTAGGGTGAGATGGCCGTTGGTTAATTAGTTGTATTTCGTGTCCATTATTTTCTCGAAAGCCCACTATGTCTCAATTAATATTTATCTTTATTTATTTCCCTCTTAAGATTTAACGCAAGTCTGGCTTGTCTAAATAATAAGAAAGAATGAGGGTGTGCATATAATTCTATAAGAACGTCCACCTCCTTCTTCCATGGCAGTATTAATTAAGTGTTTCGACAGCTTAGGACACTTCGCATATGGACATTCACTGGGATTCAAACCCGGGGCTGCTTTCAACAAATATGAACGCAAAGCCCCTTTGGCAATCCCGAAGTCGGAAAATTGGTAGTTATGAACAAAATTATAATATCTTTCATTATCAAAAGAAAGATTTCAGGAAATATTGAAGCGGAATCAATTTGAAAATTTGCTAAAATATTGTCTATAGTTTACTGCCAGAATAAAAACAAATATTTCAGTAATTAGAATCCACTGCTTGGGCTGTAACGTTTTGGTAAGTTCTCATCAGGAACAAATGATAAAGATAAACTTTTACTAAAACAGGGAATATTTTATTTGGAAACAACTATGGTTTCGACTCATGGAGTTTAAAAAAAGGTTATCTTTTTCATTTGTTCCTGATGACTCCATTAGTCGAAACCATGGCCGTTTCCAAATAAAAAAATCCTGTTTCAGTAAAAGTTTATCTTTTTCATTTCTTCCTGTTTCAGTAATTACCTTAATTGAAATTGGAAACTGTGGAAATTAAACTTCGTCATCAGAGACGACGGTTATAAGCGTTGTCGACGATTCTTGTAGTAAATTACAACCAAGTATATCGGCCCATATTTGGCAGTCGCATCGCTGATTTCCACCCCTTTATCCATTAGTTGCGTAAAAGGGCAGCACCAGTCCACTGCGGATCTTCGTATCTCCTTAACCACTTCGTCCGTTGATCCTACAGTTGAGATTCGCCCTCCGTGAAATAAAAAGGAATTCATTCCGAAGGAGGAAGAGATATCGTCTCATCTATGGCTCCAATTGCATTAGTGTTCGCTATTCTCCTAGGATCTGTTGCCCTCGTCACTAATTATCCTACCGATTGTGACTGTGTATATATTTGCCTGCCTGACGTTGGAGTTCAAATTACATATTACAGCCCTACCTCCTTCGATATAACCTACGGGGGAGGCGTCATAAGTATCCGACTTAAGCGGAAAATAACTCCCAATGGACCACCTCCAACATGCCCACCAGGCTACGTACTATCTACCCGTGGTTGCAGGTCTGTTTAAAGGCGCAATGAGTTATTTCCTATATATTATTATCATAAAATTATTGCTCAGTAATTAACTAGTGAGTCTAGTTTAACAATCGCTTTAGTCGCAAGGAAAACCGATAGTTAAAGGAAATGTACACAAAATTTACGTATGTTGTCCAAATTCTCAATAATTCTAATTCTAAACGACCAAAATAAGAATCTTTCATTAATTTATTGTCTTTTAGTACTCGTCTACATATTGTATAATCAATAATTATGGTAAAATTTTTAAAGAAAATGAAGTCTGTAAACGGAAAAATTATTATTCTGTTCGTATTTAGGATGCAATGCATATAACCATCTTTTGCCCGCTATGGCTTTTTCGACTTTTAAATTTATGAGCTATTCCGTTCCTTTTGCAACGTCAAATGTAAGATTTCTAGCACCGGATAAGATCAAACCGAGCATCATCTCTTCATATTTTTGGATGCGAAACTCTAATTCAGCTTCAGTTTCTTCCGTAACCACTTTACTGAAAAAAATATTTGTAAGTTGCTTTTGGACGTTTTAAATACGGACGCATTGATTTAAAACGTAATCTCTATCTAAATATGCTGCCACAGCTAAATTTGGTTCATCTACGCTTAACTTTCCATATTTTCCATTAGGAATCACATTATGGTGTAAATCAGCAATTTAATTCATTATTAACAGTAAATAACAAATTATAATGCATCACATCAACTAATGATATCGTTATTTATTTAAAACTAGCGGAGTGCCCGTTGATTCTCAACGGAATGTTGACCATTATGTTGAAAAATCAAAGTGAACTTTTACCTCTTCTCTTGAATTGAATTTACTTTAATTTCATTGTTTTCAGATCCCGTTGACAAAAAATTCTGTCTTCTGACATGTTTATAAACGCGGAATGAGGAAACGTAATCCAAGCGAAAGTAGACATTCAAACTTATGGGAGTTATCTCATTTAAGTGATGTAATCGGTGGCGATAAGAAATGCTCGCAAGTTTTTCTCGCGATCTTTCCTCAAACATTGATGAAATCTAAATAACAAAAATTAACTATATTTCCTTTACTTGACCATTTATTTTTTGTCAAATTTGCATGATTTTAACTCGCAACCAAGAACAAATACTATAAATTCTGCTTTAACTTCACAGTAACTCTAAAACGAACATCAATAGAAAGATGATATACCAAGAAGAGCAAAACCAATTGTCAATATAAATATAAAAATGATTCAATTTTGTATCAATTCTGTTAATCACTTGCGTTTGTTTTCGGTGATATCGGCAAATAATTGAAATTCAGGGACATGATTCCTATAGTTAAAATATTCGATGATGATATAATTTCATGTAAAAGTAGCATACCTGAAAATTTTACGGAGTTAAATATCGGACTTAAGGCAAACCTTGTAAACCAATAATTCTATGGAATGAAATTCTATAGAGTATTTAAATGAAAATGTGAGGTAAATGAACGAAAATGCTTTCAAAAGTTAAATATCTTGTCAGATGAATGGGAGAGAGGAATGAATGAGAGAGGAATGAATGAGAGAGGAATTGCATATTTTATATTCTAACAAACTAAATAACGTAGCGGCAACCGTTTGACATGAACATTAAAAAAAAATATTTATGATATAACAAAATACCTATGAGTATGATGATCATACCATTTTAAAAAAATAAAGGCGGATTGTATCTACACTTAAACACAATAGATAAATTACTGAATCATTTCCAATTCTATATCTAAAAGTAAAAAATTCTTTTACCTTTCAAGTCAGCTATAAAAGGCTTGCCATTCCTTGCTGTTTTAAGCCCGATTATTGTCACTTCAATGGAAGCAATCACTGAATTCAGGGATATTTCAAATATTTTGATTGATTGATTCTTCAGCGTTAACGATAAAATACACTTCGGGAAGCTAAATGAAACGATTATTACTTAGATTGGAAAATATGAATGAAAAATTTATCAACTTACCAACCTAAGAAGATGTAATTACTTTATATTAGAAAAGAAATTTCATTCAATACGACGATGAATCTTAATTTCACGTAAAGAATCAACAAAAATCGGCGTTGCTATAAACAAAGCTTGGTTGTTGATGACGCGCTAATGCTAACGAATTTAAATTTAGAGATATAGAGATTGGCCTTGACGACGGGTTGTTTACAATGTCAGATTTTCATAAAATTTTCGTATTTTACTTCCAAATTCTCACAACTTCGAAGTGAAAGCAATATTCTGCGACCAAAATAAGAAACTTTATTCTATTTCCTTTGTTTTGGTGTTAGTTTTAGTTTGAAATGACCATTATTTCTAATTTATTTTTATTAAAGAAAAGTACCGTGCAAATGATAAAAATGTCTTCCCATGTATTTCTTATGGAAACTATTCGACTATCTGGAGTCAAACCGAGTACAGTAGGGTCAACAAAAATTAGCCTATCATTTGCGCTAGGAATACTTTTAATATTGTACAAATTTTGAAATTTTATAAATTATTAACTTTAGAGTTATAGAGTGAAATAGATTTTTGACCCCGACTGGGGACGAACTGGAGACAGCTAGGTGGATAAAAGGTAGCCTATGTCATTCCCCGGATGACAAATGACCATCATACCAAATTTCATCAAAATCGGTTGGATAGTTTTTGAGTGATGCTGTAACAGACCGACAGACAGACAGACAGACATGAAAATTTCTAAAACCTGTTTCGGACTCGGGAACAACCCCAGTATCCAGCAATACAACTTTTTTTTAAATCGGATCAATGTACAGACACGACCCCCTCTACAGATTTATTATATACTAGCAGAGTGCCCGTTGATTCTCAACGGAAAAATGAATGTAAATCGAAAGTAATGAAATTTACGTATGAAAAAATTTAGATATGAGAACTCTTAAATTTATGAAAAAACAATACTTCTCTTCATCATATGTGTCTTACGAAATCACAAAAACAGCTACACAAATGTAAATCACAGAATAAACTAATGCACCAGTCGCCACAACAAATAGAGGAAACAACTGAGTACCAAATGAATGTAGACGAAATCACAAAAATAGCCACACAAATCTTGTGAACCACAAACGAAAACGAATGAACCAGTCGCTTAGCACGTCCAATATGTTCGTTAGACAGCGAGTCAGTGAAATCATCGAAACTATCAAATAAACGAATTAACAAATAAACGCCGCAAACGAATTACGAGATATAGCAGTTAATCTAATTAGAACTCGTCCTTTTATGAATTAACACCTAATATCCTTAAGATGGCGTCGGCCGTTTTCTTAATTTAATTACTTAACACTTAATAAATAACCCTCTGCTGTTTAATTAACTGTATGAATTTTGTAGAATGTTTTTATCCTATTGATAATGTAAGCGGCGCATCTGTTTATTTATATCGCAATAATAATTTGACCTTTATGTTGCAAAATCAGAGTGAACTCTTACATCTTCTCTTGAATAGGATTTAATTTAATTTCAATGTTTTCAGATACCGTTGACGAAAAATATTGTCTTCCGATATTTTTATAAACGTGGAATGAGGAGGAGGTGGAATTTTCAAGTCCGTTTTTGCTTGGGAATTTTCCTGGGTGCACGCCCTTATGTGAAAAGTCACCTTAACCCTTTCCTTATTCAAAGATGATATTTTCATGTATAGAGTAACATATCTGAAAAAAGTTACCGAGTTTAGTAATGGACTGAAGGAAAACCATTTACCAGGAATACTTCATTCTAGAGGGAATTTCTGTAGTATATGTAACTGAAAATGAGAAGTAAATTAACGAAAAAGACTTCGAAAGTGAAATATCTTGTTAGAGGTCATACTTCGAAATGATGCTTATTCGACTAAATTCTTATTCAGTTTATCCAATTTGTCCTTGCCTAGACATTGAATCTATTAGTTACAGCAATGAAAATAATACATGTATATTTTATCTCCTTCGATACTTGTCTAGAGTCCGTAAAATGAATACTACTTTGATTTTTTGGAATAATTAAACCCTGCAACATACAACATACATATTGAGGCGTATTTCTAATGATAATATTTGAGCAGCCAGCAAAGAACCGAAGCATAAAAATAAAGAACAGCCGCCCATAATCTGAGAGAGGTGTTCCATATTTTATAGTCTAAACAACTTAATAACGTATCGGCAATCGCTTAACACGGACATTTAAACATATTATTTAAGATATAACAAAATACCAATATGTATTATTATCACTATCAAGAAAAGATATAAGTGGATAGTACCTATACTTAAACACACCAATAGATGATCCACTAAAACATTTCTTGTAATGTAATAATAATAATAATGTAATTTCCAATTCTATTTATATTCCGTTTACCTTTCTAGTCCGGCACAAAAGGATTGAGATTCCTTGCTGCTTAAATTCCAATTCTTAACACTTCAAAGAAAGCAATCACTGAATTCAGGGGTATTTCAACGATCTTGATTGATTCATTAAATGCACGGCGGGACGCTATATGAAACAATTAGTATTTAGATTGGAAATTAAGAATGAGAAAGTTATCAACTTACCAAGCTAAGAAGATATAATTACTTTATATGAGAAAGGAAGATTCATTTAATACGAAGATAAACATTAATTTCACGTAAATAATCAATACATATTGGCGTTGCTGTAAACAAACATAAACATTCATTTCACGTAAAGAATCAACAAACATTGGTGTTGCTATAAACAAAGCTTGGTTGTTGATGATGCGCTAATGCTAACGAATTTGAATTTAAAGATATCGAGATTGGCCTTGACGACGGGTTGTTTAGAATATCAGATTCTCATAAAATTTTCGTATTTAACTTACTAATTCTCACAACTTCGAAGTGAAAGCAATATTCTACGACCAAAATAAAAAACTTTATTCTATTTCCTTTGTTTTGGTGTTAGTTTAAGTTTCAAAGGACCATTATTTCTAATTTAATTTTTTTAAAGAAAAGTACCGTGCAAATGATAAAAATGTCTTCCCATGTATTTCTTATGGAAACTATTCGACCCTCTGGAGTCGAACCGAGTACAGTTGGGTCAACAAAAATTAGCCTATCATTTGCGCTAGGGAGACTTTTAATATTGTACAAATTTTGAAATTTTATAAATAATTAACTTTAGAGTTATAGCGTGAAATAGATTTTTGACCCCGACTGGGGACGAACTGGGGACAGCTAGGTGGATAAAAGGTAGCCTATGTCACTCCCCGGATGACAAATGACCATCATACCAAATTTCAACAAAATCGGTCGGATAGTTTTTGAGTGATGCTGTAACATCCAGACAGACAGACAGACAGACAAACAGACAGACAGACATGAAAATTTCTAAAACGTGTTTCGAACTCAGGAACAACCCTAGTATCCAGCAATACAACTTTTTTTGAAATCGGATCAATGTACAGACACGACCACCTCTACAGATTTATTATATACTAGTAAACGGGTGCTTGCAAACTGCAAGCAAAGAAAATTATGAAGGGATATGTGTCTTTTTAATTATACTACTGTCTATCGTATACCTAATTTTCAAATATGAGATCGAGTTTCATCTAATAATATAATAATTATTTCGAAAGCCTTTCACGTTTAATTGAGACGGGAGTTTTGCAGTTGAGACCTTAATTAATACGCATACGTAAAATTAAATTAAATAAATGCGTCAAACAAATTTAAGTAATAATAAAAATCTTCGTAAGATAAAAAGGCGAGAAATCGATAGATGATTCGTTTCCTGTAGTACTCGGTTCAGTGCAAGGCATACTTTAATTGAATCCTATGTACATTAAATGGCGTCTAAAGCGGCACAATGAGCTCCGTTTCTAATTAAATAAACAAATAGAAATTAGGCAACGTAGTTGAATAATTTTGAAGAATGTAGAAAAAGAAGTTGAATTTAAAGCTCGTATGGAGATGTTGGGAAAATATTTTGCATACGATGATAAACGCAGAAATTGTTTTTACTTACAAAAATTATCCAGCGAACACGTAGAACAACATAATCCGAAGGTCGTTCAAGGTTTTAGGACGTCCCCTTTTGGATTTCAAAGGCCTTCTACGCTTATTTGATACGGGATATTTGGAGTTGATTCCTAATGCATGTGCATTCGTAAAATTAATTTAAGAAAATACGCCAATCAAAGCAAAGTTAGAATAAAAATCTGCATAAGATAAAAATGCGGAAAATAAATAGACGATTACCTGTGAAGTATTCGGTTCAGTGCAAGACATAATGAAATTGAATCCTATGTTCATTAAATGGCGTCTACCACGACAATGAGTTCCGTTTCTAATTATATAAACAAACAAATATGCTACAGGTAACGTATCTATGTAAATAATTTTGAAAAACGTAGAAAAAGAACTTAATTCTAAAGCCCGTTTGCAGAATATGAAAAAATAATTTGAGGTGAATACAATAGAAAAGAGTAAACATAGTAAGCATACATTTTTAATCGCAGAAATTGTTTTACTTACGAAGAATCATCCAGCTAATACGTAGAAAAACGTAATCCAAAGTTCGTTCAAGGAAATCAGCGTATTTTATGAGCAGATTTTTGTTGTTTATTTTGATGAAAGTTAAATGTTCTTGATGTATATTAATATTACAAACAAAAGAATATTGAAAAATATTTCAAAAACTTCATACTTTCATCACGGCGTATGTTACTTGAACTGCAAACAAATTTGTATTCCACGTAAATAATGGTCGTAGCCAAAGTTTTGATCTTGGGAAGGGTGCAAATAAAAACAGTATTAATTTGTATTTAATTTAAGATGTTGCCGACATGGCGAAATTGGGTGCAGGAAAAATAAAAATTCCTCTTTGAGGTATAATTTAGTTAAATACTCTCCACTGTACGTACATATTTCATGCTTATGTGAATGAAAACATTAAGTTCTTCATGGACATTTATCGTTTCCCCAGCAGTATCCCATATCATTACGTAAGGTACTACGTATTTATTAAAACAAACGAAAATTTAACTTAATTTTAAATTCTGTATGGATAAGATGACAGAATAAATATATGTTATTAAAATAGAAAAGACGATACATAATAGGCATACAATAAAAAGCACAATTTTCACACACGAAAGGCAATCCAACATATACGTATAATCCTAACATCGTTCAAGGATATAATTTTATTTCCTGTGTAGATATTTGTTGTTCATTTAAAAGAAAGTTACACTTTCTTGATATTCAATTATAATATTGTCCTTCAAGAAAGGCGGGCAGCAACGGGTTTGGCTGCCCGTATGAGCTTTTCGGTTACAATGTATCACAATGTATGTAGTATGAAATTTAGGCATTCGTTACTTAAAGCTTCCCCTCCTAAAAGGAACATCATCTAAAGAAGCCACACTATGAGGTGGCACGCGAGACAGGACGCAGGAGCTTATCTGTCGATCTTAAGAGAAACTAAGGGCAAAATACCAAACACACCGGGTGCGGTGAGAAAATGGTCACTGGTCACAATGGTCACTTAGGACTTCAACACCAAGGTACGAATTCCGGCTAGCAAGATTTTTCTGGCTATAGAATGGTTGAGTGTCTTTGTTAATAGTATTAGTTATTGAAATGGTGGTAATTGGGATCTTCCTGCTTTCATTAGAGAAGTTATGAATATTGTTATTAATTATAACGCCATAAAGTAGGAATCGGAAACGGCTATTGCAAAGGAAATATTTAGACATTATTTAATGTACGATAAATGCATTGGGTTAAGTGAGAATGAAGTGAAATACTACTATACTAAACTATAGCGATTTTTATGCTAATGATTCGTATTTTTTGCAGTTATATTATTTCTAAATAATATCGTTAAAACTATTAATTTATTAATCCACAAATAATCTCACTACTTACATGACTTTTCCGATTATCTTCGTTTATAAATGGTCTCGTATTCTCTACATAAACTTGTGTTATCACAGTATATATTTCCGAATAATTCATTGACCGTGCAGATATTCGCTGTCCATTTTGATGAAAGTTATATTTTTCAATCTTCAGTCATAATATATATATGGAAAGAATTTTTTTTTATTATACCACTGTCTATTGTATGCATAATTTTCAAATGAGTGAGATTGAGATTCGCCAAATAATATGATAGTAAAATAATTATTTCTAAAACCTTTCACGTTTATGTGATACGGGAGTCTTTAATGAATACGCATTCGTAAAATTATATTAAAGAAATTCGCGAAACACAGTAAAGTTAGAAAAAAATCTGCATAAGATAAAAATGCGGAAAATAAATAAACGATTACCTGTGTAGTATTCGGTTGAGTGCAAGACATACTGCAAAATAATCCTATATTCATTAAATGGTTTCTACTACGACAATGAGCTCCGTTTCTAATTAAATAAACAAATAGACAATAGGCAACTTAATTATGTAAATAGTTTTAAAGAACGTGGAAAAAGAACTTTATTCTAAAGTCCGTTTGGAGAAGATGGGAAAATAATATTCATTCAATAATACATGCAAAAATTGTTTTTACTAACCAAGAATTATCCAGCGTAGAACAACGAAATCAGAAGGTCGTTGAAGGAAATCAGTGTATTTTATGAGTAGATTTCTGTTTTTTTATTTTGATGAATGTTGAATTACGAAATATATTACGAACTAATTGTGTACTACGTATTAATTAAAGAAACGTAGAAAAAGAACTTAATTTTAAATTCTCTTAGGAAAGGATGACAGAATAATTATATGTAATTAAAATAGAAAAGAATAAACATAATAGGCATAAAATTAAAAGAACAGAAACTCACACACACGAAAAGCAATCCACCATATGCGTAAACCAACGATATCCTAACATAGTTAAATAATACCATGTATTTCCTGATTAGATATTTGTTGTTCATTTAGATGAGAGTTCAGTATATAATACATGTATTTGGTTAAGTCAGCTATGAAATATAATATATTAATAAATTATAGTGTTCGCGAAACTAATGATTCGTAATGCTTATAGTTATGTTATTTCTAAAGATTGTCGTTAAACCTTTTAATTTACATTAATATCCCTCTCTATTAATTTATATTCGTATCTATGTACTTCATTCTAGAATAATCTCACTACTTACATGACTTTTACGATTATCTTCGTTTTTAATGTTCTCGTATTCGTAAAAACTTATGTTATCACAGCATGCATTCACGATTGATTCATTGACCGTGCAGATATCCACTGTCTATTTTGATGAAATTAACATTTTTCAGCATTCATTAATTACATAAATATATCGAAAGAAACATTTAAAATAATTAAAAATGCATCAAACCTTTATCATGGCGTATGAAAATAGGATCGTAAACAAACTTGTTTTCGATTCAAACAATGGTTGTTGCCATAGATTTAATTTTCGAAATGAGGAGAAAATAACGCAATAAGTAGGCGTTCAAACTAAAATATTGCAAATTTCCTGCCGGAATGTTAAAATCGGTCGTAAGAAAAGAAAACTTTGATCTTTTAGACGTAATACAGACCCAGTCCCACAGCTTTACGTCTACTTTAACACATTTTAATGAACGAAAGAAATTTCCTCTGCATGGCCATTTTTCGTTTTCTCCGTTTAAATACATTGAAAAATATAATCGTCTCTGGGCTCAATCCTAGGTCAAAATCTGGGAATTTTCGATTTTTTCCTGACTCGACTGTCAATTATGAATCACTCCTGAAAATTTCAGCCTTCTAGCTAGATTAGAAATAGCCAAACAGTTTGTATCAATGAGTCAGGATTGCAGCTTTATATATAGTAACTAGTAAATGGGTGCTTGCAAACTGCAAGCAAAGCAAATCATTAAGGGATGCTACCCTGAGTTATCGGTATATATGTTACATTTACGTTTCTTTTTAATTATACCACTGTCAATCGTATGCATAATTTTGAAATTCGAGATCGAGATTCATCAAATAATATAATAATAGAATAATTATCTCGAAAGCCTTTAACGTTTATTTGGTACGGAAGTCCTTAATGAATACGCATGCGTAAAATTAAATTAAGGAAATATGCCAAACAAAGTAAAGTAAGAATAATAATAATCAAATAGACAGTAGGCAACGCTAATATTTAAATAATTTTGAAGAACGTAGAAAAGGAACATGATTCTAAAGCCCGTTTGCAGAAGATGGGAAAATAATTTGAGGTGAATTGGAGAGGCTGACAGAATGATTATATGCAATTAAAATAGGTAAGACGAAGAATATTAATGCAACGCCATAAATTAGGAATCGGAAAAGGTCATGACAAAGGTACTTTTTAGACATAATTCAGTATATGATAAATGCATTTGATTAAGTGAGAATGAAGTGAAATATCACTATACTGTAGTGGTCTTGATGCTAATGATTCGTATTGTTTGTATTAATATTATTTCTAAAGATTGTCGTTAAAACTATTAATTTACATTAATATTCAGAAATTAATATTTTAGGATTATGTAAATTACAGTTGTACTTACTTTTACTCAGGTATAAGTAGACTTGATCCCGTATAATACTTACTTCGGCAGTAACTAATGAGAACTTATGAGCTAATTGCTTTCCTATTCCCCCTAAATAGATTCAGTGTAGATTTTTCAACTTCATCCTCGAATAATCTCACTACTTACATGACTTTTCCGATTATCTTCGTTGATACATGGTCTCGTATCCTCTACATAAACTTATGTTATCACAGTATGTATTCCCGAATAATTCATTGACCGTGCAGATTTTCGCTGTCCATTTTGATGAAAGTTACACTTTTCAACCTTTAGTAATAACATATATGGAAAGAAAAGTTTTTTTAATTATAGCACTGTCTATTCTATAACATAATTTTCAAATGAGTGAGATCGAGATTCAACAAATAATATGATAGTAAAATAATTATTTCGAAAGCCTTTCACGTTTATGTGACACGGGAGTCTTTAATGAATACGCATTCGTAAAATTATATTTAGGAAATACGCCAAACATATTAAAGTTAGAATAAAAATCAGCCTAAGATAAAAATGCGGAAAATAAATAGACGATTACCTGTGTAGTATTCGGTTCAGTGCAAGACATACTGCAATTGAATCCTATGTTCATTAAATGGTGTCTACCACAACAATGAGCTCCGTTTCTAATTAAATAAACAAATAGACAATAGGCAACGTAATTATGTAAATAGTTTTAAAGAACTTTATTCTAAAGCCCGTTTGGAGAAGATGGGGAAATAATATTCATACAATGATACATGCGAAAATTGTTTTTACTAACCAAGAATTATCCAGCGGAGAACAACGTAATCAGAAGGTCGTTGAAGGAAATCAGTGTATTTTATGTGAAGATTTCTGTTTTTCATTTTGATGAAAGTTGAATTACGTAATATACTACGTACTAATTGTGTACTACGTATTAATTAAAAAAAACGTAGAAAAAGAACTTAATTTAAAATTCTCTCTGGAGAGGATGATACAATAATTATATGTAATTAAAAGAGAAAAGAAGAAATATAATACGCATATAATAAAAAGCACAGAAACTCACCCACGAAAAGCAATCCACCATATACGTAGAACAACGATATCGTAACATCGTTCAATGATACCATGTAATTCCTGAGTAGATGTTTTCGTCTGAGTTCAGTATATGATAAATGTATTTGGTTAAGTGAGCTATGAAATAAAATATTACTAAACTATAGTGTTCGTGAAACTAATGATTCGTAATGCTTGTAGTTGTGCTATTTCTAAAGATTGTCGTTAAACCTTTTAATTTACAATAATATCCCTATTTATTAATTTATATTAACATCTATGTACTTCATTCTCAAATAATCTCACTACTTACATGACTTTTCCGATTATCTTCGTCGATAAATGTTCTCGTATCCTCTACATAAACTTATGTTATCACAGTATGTATTCACGAATAATTCATTGACTGTGCAGATATTCACTGTCTATTTTGACGAAATTTACAATTTTCAGCATTCAGTAATAAGATATACCAAAAGAAACATTTAAAATAGTTAAAAATGCAACAAACCTTTATCATGGCGTATGAAAATAGGATCGTAAACAAACTTGTTTTCGATTCAAACAATGGTTGTTGCCATAGATTTAATTTTCAAAATGAGGAGAAAAAAACGTAAAAAATTGGCGTTCAAACTAAAATTTTGCAAATTTCGTGCAGGAATGTTAAAATCGGCCGCAAGAAAAGTAAACTTTGATCTTTTAGACGCAATATAGACCAAGCCTCGCTACTTAACGATTACGTTTTCACATTTTAATTAACGAAAGAAATTTGCTCTGCATGGCCATTTTTCGTTATTCCCGTTTAAATACATTGAAAAATATAATCGTCTCTGGGCTCAATTCTAGGTCAAAATCTGGGAATTTTCGATTTTTCCCCGGGTTGAGTGTGAATTATAAACCACTCCTGAAAATTTCAGCCTTCTAGCTCGATTGGAAATAGCCAAACAGTTTGTATCAATGAGTCAGGATTGCAGCTTTATATATAGTAATAATATAGATATAGATAGCTAAATCATTATTGAAAAGCACTACGGCTTCCTAAACTGTCCGAGTACAATACAGGGAACAGGAAACGGTAAAATATAGGCAACTCTGTCCTTTTTCTTAGTCGCTTCCTTCCTTACTAACCGTTTGAGCTACAGAATCATATCCATACAAAAACTTATATTTTGCATATTTGGCATATTTTTGCATATTCGTTTGATAAGTAATATAGTTTGTTTCCACCAAACACATTTCCGATATTCCTTTGACCCGTGAATAAAAAATTGCTTTAAAACTGCAAAAAACGTAACTGCCTCACGTACAGACCGTATTCAAACGCACAAAGATGACAACTGGAATTTCAGCGTATTTTAACGTCAAGTTGTAGTTAGCACGATTATTATTTCCATAAAGTAGTGAAATTTTTAATTATTATTCACCGGTGAAATTGAAAGTGAAGTTCAACTTAATATTTGGTGTGCTGAAGGGAGTTTTGTGACTATAGTACTCTCAAATTAAGTTGAAGAGAAAACGTTATTAGGTTCAATTCAACCAGTAATTACCTCAATCTTCTTCTTCTTCACAGGGTACCTGCTCGAGGATAAAATTCCACATTATTCGATCTTCGATTCTTCTTCACCACTTCAGCGGTTTCCGATTGGTTGGGCGTATCTTTAGCGGTGTTATCTTTCATTGATCAAATTATAGGGAGTGCAATGAGGAAGGTTTAAAGACTCATAAGATTCATTAATATTCATTATTTTATGTTTTCAATGGGGATACATTTCATCCGTTTGAGATATTGATGTAAATGCAAATGATATTTGTAATTTTTTGAGTATGTGTTACATATTAAAACTTTTCGAACTGCTCCAAGATTAATACTCAATGTATATGATAGTTTTATTCATTAATTTAAATCCGAGGATGCATCAATGTATTAATCTAGTTTTTATGTAGGTGATAACTTAAAAATATTAATAATTTACCAGAAACTGAAATGACATAACTAGTATTTGATAAGATCCAACTAGTATTTCCTAAAATACCTATCTTCAATTCTAACTACATGTGTGTTTTTTAACTTCTGTTTATTTTATTCATGTGAGCGAATTTGTTCTTATGTGAGTCTATAATTATTATATATTAAAAGTATACATTTTATGCGAGTTTATTTATAATTGAGAAATGAGAAGTTTTTCCAATACTATATCTCATTAAATTCATCAACGTTGCTTGGAAGGTGTGATTTATCTTTGACGTCAGAGAATAATACCCCTCAAGGAAGGGGCTCCGTGGGATATAAGTGTCTCTCAAATCTGTGCAGCAACTTCCAGTATCTTCCTGTTTTTTCCTAAGTATTGCGATGGTAAATTTTAATTAGATATTTTCCGTCGGCTCCTAAGATCCAAACAATCCCTGATAATTGATTTATCATCCATCATTCAGCCTCTTGCGGTCGTTATCCATATATGAAGAAAAGAAATGCAACACAGACATTTGAGTTCCTCCTCCCATTCTCCCCTTGTTATAAGAGAGATCATTAAATATTATTTGAATATATCTTAAATATTTCATTTTCTTAGTCCTTCTTCTCATCCTATCTAGATCTCATTCTAGCTGAACATGAAGTTGGAGAAGCTGGGATGCAGTCATAGTGGAACTTGCTGAGAATATAATTTGCCAGTATAGTTGGTCGTAAAATTAAAGTATTAAAAATCGATTAAAAATCTACAACCAGACAAATAATACAAATTGACTGCGAAATCAAATGTAGTAGTTTAGTGGAAAGGCTACCAAATTGTGACAATATAATTCTATTCCCCATGATAAAATGTATTCTTTTTTCGAAATAATCAGAAAGAAAGGCGCCGCGTAACAGTAACATTAAACTACAAAGTAGATGATTCGAACCGTCGGAGGGATGTGTTCCGGGCTACCCAGTCCGGATAATGAACATAAATTCTGTAAGCTTTTTATCAAAGATCTTTAATGATCCACAACAGTTCCAAGAACAACAATACAGCCAGAAATCAACAAACAAACAAATAGTTGCCAAGGCCTCACCCATCACATCTCCCCTTCTTTAGATAACTTTTTTTTTTAATAAATAAACCTTCATTTACGGGAGTAATAAATAAAATTTGGATTCTCAGTACATTTACGATTTCGATTACTTCTACGGAGAGAAGGTGGTTGCATTTCTATAGGCGACTTTACAATTGGGAAATCAACATCTAATTCGCACTCACTCCAATCTTCTTTTGACACCCGAAGGTGTCTTCGGTTACGTCTATATTCGACACCATCTTCTGTAACCACTTTGTATGATCTGGGAGCAACCTGTTTCACTACCTTAGCCTTACGCCACGGTTTATTGCGATCATTTGGTTGAATCCGAACAATTACACCAGGTGACAACTCAGGCAAATCTTTGGCACTAGAGTCATACTTCACCTTCTGCTTCTCTTTGCGTTTGATCAACTTTGCCTTTACATTATCGAATAGCCTAGGTTTTAACTGGTGTCCTGAGACCGGGAGCCGTGTTCGGGTTGCTCTGCCGAATAATCTGTGGACGGGAGAAACTCCAATCTCCTCTGAGGGAATGTTACGCTGTTCTAAAAGCGCGAGATAGGGATCTGTGCCTGATGAATGGCATTTAAGTAACAATTTCTTGGCCTGCTTTACAACATTTTCCGCCTTACCGTTGGCCTGTGAATAACACGGTGAACTAGTCACCAATTCAAATCCGTACTCTTTTGAAAACTGACAAAAATTACCACTATCAAATGGCGGACCGTTGTCGCACACTACTCTTACCGGCACTCCATGTCTAGCAAAATGAGCTTTCAATTTTGGTATAATACCTGAATGTGCCAGATCGGTAACACGGTCAATCTCATAAAAGTCAGAATAATGGTCAACAGTAATCAGATAATGGCGACGATCTAACGTGAATAAATCCAAACTCACCAACTGCCAAGGCAATTGTGGCACTGGAAAACTTATTAAAGTCTCTTTCTGCTGGGCATCTTGAAATTTATTACAATGCGAGCATTTCTCCACGTATAGAGTCACGTCTTTTTCCATACCGGGCCAATATACAGTTTGTCTTGCTAACCTCATACAACTGTCAACACTGTTATGGCTGGCATGTAATCTAGACAAAATAACATTACGACATGACATTGGAACAACAACACGATGGCCTTTCAAAATTACACCAGAATCAACTGTCAACTCCTCACGAAATGTATGATAGGGTGCCAGTCCCTTTACTTCGTCATTCCAACCAGTCATAATTACCTCACGCAACTGACACAATTCAGGATCGCTGTCGGTTGCTGCACGAATCTCTGCTAGTCTCGCATCAGAAACCGCTGTCAACTCAATCTGATTTACCTTCATAATATCAAACTCACTCTCGGAAATCTCAACGTCCAATACGTACTCAATGTCTCAATCGGGCATTTGGACAACATTACTAGGCAAGAATGCACGACTAAGGGTATCGGCAAGATACATAGATTTACCAGGGCGGTAACCAACTTCTATGTTGTATTTCTGCAGTTGTAAAAGCATACGTTGTAGGTGCCTTGGCGCACTAACTAGAGATTTACGAAAAATAACCTCTAATGGCTTATGATCCGACTCAACAAATACTTTCCTACCAAACGTGAAGTTTTCGAACTTGGTAACACCGAAAAGTATTGCTAACAGTTCCTTCTCGATTTGCGCATAGTTCACTTCTGCCGTAGTCATTGCCCTAGAAGCATAAGCTATAGGCTTGCTGTCCTGCATAATACAAGCGCCTAAACCATAGTCACTGGCATCACACTGTAATGTGACATCCAAATCTGGGTTAAAATAACCTAACACTGGTGCTGAAGTCAGTATTGACTTTATTTTATCCAGGCACTGATCATGGTATTCAAACCACTGAAATTCTACATCCTCACGGGTCAGATCACGTAACGGTTTACTAATCTCAGTTAACTTTGGCGCAAATCGCTGTAAATAATTTAACATGCCCAATAATCTAGACACCGCTCGCCTGTCATTTGGCCTTGGAAATTTCTGAATAGCCTCTACCTTACTAGGATCCACCTTCAGTCCCCTGTCAGTCAAAATGTGACCCATATATTTCACTTCAGAAAGTCTTACTTTCAACTTTCCCTTGTTCAACTTTATGTTGACCTCCCGGCAACGTTGCAGCATATCACGGAGGTTTCGATCATGCGCTGTCTTGCTGTCACCATACACCAGGATATCATCGGCAACAGATTCACAACCACTCAAATGCTCCGGCTGCAAAGCCATGCGGAATCTTGTATAAAATTCTTCCGGTGCGGGAGCAATACCATATGGCATTCTTGTACAGCGAAATCTTCCATAAGGTGTGCCAAATGTAGTAAGATATGAACTCTCTTCGTCCAGTTCAACTTGCAAGAACCCATCCTTTGCATCCGCCACTGTGAACATCCTAGCTCCTGTCAGTTTGGGCAAGATGTCATCAATGGTCGTCAGAGGGTAATGGTTCCTCTTCAAAGCCTTGTTCAGAGGTCTCGGATCCAAACACAATCGTACAGTACCATCTGACTTGCCAACAACCACTAGTGCTGATATCCAGTCGGTAGGTGTATCCACAGGACCAATTATACCCAACTCCTGTAATTGGTCCAATTCGGCCTTGACCTTCGTCTTCACTGCAATTGGTATTTTGCGTACTGGGATCTTGACTGGTGGAACAGTTGGGTCTATCTCCAGATGCATCTTGCCAGGAAGTTTCCCTAGACCCTCAAATACATCTGCATATTCCTTGAGCAACTCATCCATGGAATTTGCCTTATTAACAACACCGACTGTGTCTTTAATCCGCTCCTTATTGATCGTCAGCAGTCCCATTCCAAAGACCGCCTTTGCTCCCAGTAACGAAGAAAAGGGTCCATCAACCACCTGCAGATCTACTTTATATTCACATCCATCCTTAGGATTTTGTACTTTTACTATCCTATGGCCAACTGGATTCACCTCAGTCTTATTATACATTACTAAGGTAGACTTTGCGGGTTTTAAACTAAGCAGTTGGTCTTCACCAAACAATCGAATATAAGCATTTTTGCTAACAATATTGACTGTCGAGCCATTGTCCAATTGAAATAAATGTTCTTGTGGTGGCACCCCGAGTCTCAAACTACAGAACAAATTCTTTGTGGTCACTGTTCCCACCTGATGGACTGGTTCAATGTCAACAGTTAAACACTCCTCTGACGAAACTGAACTATCTGTGTCTATACTCTCGAAGTTGGGATTAATCTGGCGAACTACTTTCTTCAATTTGGATGTGCACTTCCCAGCAAAATGATTCTTACCACCACAATTCCAGCAATCTTTACCCCATGCTGGACATTGACGATATGGATGAGAATTCCCACAGCTTCTACATTCTGTTGGTGTACTACTCTTGATACCGGTCTTCTTTGGGTTCTTTACATACTGAACAATTTCCTTTCCTTGGGAGGCCATATACATCACCCTTTTCTTTGCAAGTTCATGCGCTTTACATATGACCACCGCTGTTTGCAAAGTCAAGTTTTTGTCTTGCAATAACCGTTTGCGTAGTGAATCCTCTTTAATACCGATAACGATACGATCCCTTAACAGTGAATCCTCAAGTGTTTTAAATTTACAGGACTTCACCAACTTGCGCAAAGATGCATAAAAACTCTCAAAAGTCTCACCGTCCTCTTGAACTCGCCGATTGAATATGAAACGTTCATAAATTTCGTTAACCTCTCCTACACAATAGTCTTTCATCTTCGTCAGTATTGTACTGATGTTCATTTCAACCTCTCCGCTTTCATACCCGAAATTATCAATGATGTCCAATGCATCTGATCCAATGCATGTCTTGAGAGTGGCCACTCGGATTGCCATATCTTGCCTTATTATACCGGAAGCAATTTCAAAATTCTCCCACAAACTCTGCCATCTGGTCCACTTGCTTGATATGTCACCAACTAACTCAAAAGCTGCAGGTGCCTGCAGATTAGAAGGCACATAAACTATCTTGGAATCGCTGCCAACTGCCATCTTGAATATCAGAATTATGAAATATTCTCAAAATTCAAACGTTATTTTTTTAATCAGAAGTTTTACTGAAACACTTTAAGAAGAACTTTCACTTCTGACACCATGTTCCGGGCTACCCAGTCCGGATAATGAACATAAATTCTGTAAGCTTTTTATCAAAGATCTTTAATGATCCACAACAGTTCCAAGAACAACAATACAGCCAGAAATCAACAAACAAACAAATAGTTGCCAAGGCCTCACCCATCACAGGATGTACTTTGGATTCAATATCTTAATTAAAGTAATAATGTTTGATAGGATGAACGTTGAGGGACAAGCCGTCAACAATTTGAGCTCACTACAGAACAAAAGCGGCCTTGCAGTATACAGCAGTTGAAATCGAATGGAAACGAAAAGGAACGATTTGGTGAATATAAGAGAGCAAAGTATGTGACATTTTGTATTTTGAATAATGACACATATATGTGTGTAGTTTGTTCATTTCTCAATACTGAAATACTCCAGTAAGTGTCTTGTTATATTAAAGTAGTTAATGAAATATGAAATGTGATGAAATATACCAAAAATACCCATTTTGGGCTTGGAGATGCAATTTAAAAATTCAAAATGTGTATGATCCCATTGCGATCCCAAATTGATATTTGATGGAAATGGAGTCAAAACATGAAAGATTCTTTGATATTTTTTTAAACAAAAATTATTAAACATTTTCTGAGATATTCAAATTTTAAATTTGACCCCCATGACCTCGAAATTAATATTTCTTTGAAAGTAGTTATGTTGCTTACCATATTAAAGCTTAGGAATAAAGTTACAAATTAATGTTTGTTTGAGCTTTCTATCTTTAACAGTTCAGGAGTTTGTTAAAATTTATTTCCACGTGCATGCTTATTTTTAGTTTTTTTGGAAACTTTGAATCCCCATAGCAACAAAACTAATAATCAGAAAAATCTAAACATTTGGATGTTTACTTATCTTGAGACAAGTAATTATTGAGGCATTTAATGAAATGAATTAACCAATTATGAATGAAATCTGAAATGGTGAGGAAACATTTTATGTTTACTTTGGTTTAGTTGATGTGGATTTACCCAAGACACCATCTTGAGACAGTCTATTCGTACGTTGATCAAATAAAAATTAAGCGTTATGAGCGGAATACATAAATCAATTTTTCTAAATCTTCTCTTCTTTCTTTTATGCTTTCACCGCCCCCTTACAGTTATTCATCGCCCACCAAATGCACCTGTAGCCATCACCGCCCCGTTGGATCCCTACAGCGCCCATCAGGATAATTTATCATTACTGAGTTCTGGGAGGAGATAACTGATATTGTTATCCCAGTTACAAACTTACGCGCCACTGGTGGATTGCAGGGTTTAAATGTAAATGTATAATAACATCAAATTATTCGAGATAAAGTTAACGAGAAATACATTTTTTTAAATATAATGTTACATTGGAAAGGTAGTATATAAAGTTATGCAAAATTAGAAATCCAAAATTAATTATAAGTGTGCAAACATAAGAGGTTAACGTAATATATTTTGCGAAGGGATTTATTCGAACAGTGCAGTGATTCCTCTTTTGGAGTAAATTCTCATATTTGCTGCGAAGATAGTAAAATATTTACCTAAGGAATATTTTGGAATTAATGGTGACATCGTGACCGTGTCTTTCCTTCTCTTGCTGAAGATTCACGGAAGGTTTTAGAATAAAATTCAACTTCAGTCGAAGACGTTAAAAGAGGAGCCAGGAAGTATTATTTCATAAAAGACTTTTAAAATAAATAAATTATCTTGGATAATTATGACCAACCTAAGTTCAAAGAACGCCATCTTAAATTCTCTCTTCATTGGAGATGAGTCTTTTAATTAGGAAATACGGAAAGGATAGGGTTTAGATTATGATACGGGATTTAAAACGCCAAATTTTGTTTGCTTGACAAAATGGTTCCCGTCTATTGATGAGGCATACGATTCTACATTTTAAATTTGATAATATAAATTGATTACATCTCGCTGTAAGAGATATCATAGGACTTGATGTACGAGATACATAATTTACGAGAGAAATGACCGATCAATGGATGTAGTGATTCTGTTCTTCCATTCGAAATATCATGGCTGTGTATTGCTTGCGTGTTTAATACTTAACCTTCTACTGCGGTTGACTTATAAATTGCAATAAATATTATATTCTAACTGCATTATTTGAAAGTTGACCTATTATAGAAGTTGACCTTCGGAACTACGAACTGCTAGTTCTGCGTTTTCTGATATTTGATAAACTTAATCTGAAAGAAGTATCTCGGTAAATTTTATTTCGTAAATTATATCGGAAGTACCATAAAGATGTATGAATTTGCTTGCAGATATTTTAATGAGTCTATTGGAAAATGTTACAAATCTTGATGACTTCCTAAGTTTCTCGGGTGATATTGAAAGTTAGGTCAGAAGGGGAACAAAGCAGTGCAAGTGCAAATTCATTTCATTATAATACTAGCTGTAGCGCCCGTTGATTCTCAACAGGGAGAATAGAAGTAGAATTAAATACAGTAATCCTTTTATCTAAAAGAAGATAATCTAACATGTATCATTTTAGCTTCGTTCGATGGGACAGATTACCGTTGGATTACCGTAAACGAAACTTTTCCGTGAAAATCCCAATATCTTACGCTCTCATAATTTGTTGCTGAAATCTATTAGTTTGGTTATCTGAATATTCATTTTCATATAATATTTCTCCAAAACTTATCTCAGATTGACAACAATGATTCTTCTTAATTTGATTTTGCAAATGAAATAGAGCCTGCGAACGATATTTCGATTTATATTTCCAAACCAATAAACCAAGAAACGAAAATTGTACTTAAGTTTACAAAGCCACCTTGACTAAATATTCAATCTCATATCTTTCAAATGAACAATTTCTTCGATAAATACAGCATTCGTTCAAAGATTATAAAAACATATTCAAAGAAAAAATTAGGATAAACATCACCACCTTTAAGGATTAATATTCAGAAATGCACAAAGGTAATACGGAAACGTATAAGCAAATAATAGAAATAAATATTACTGTGAAAATAACCGATGAATATTTTTACGGAAAGTAACTAAAACACCACATAAGCACTGAACACAATCATTAACACCAACACTATCACGGAAATGAAAGTCGAAACGGAAACTACGATTAAACTTATAATTTTACGGTAAACAATTACGTTGATATAAATAAAACATGGTTGCTACAGAAACTTAAACAAAATTCGAAAAACTTTCTGAAATATTTCATTAATTCTCAATGTCTTCTTATATATAAACTCATGAGCTAGAATCAACAATCACCTAGATCATCAAGGGAATGGGTTGTTTTCAACCTCAAAATTTGGATAAAATATTCACCTATTTTATCATACTGTTCGAAATTTCGAATCTAAAACGATATTTTACGACCAAAATTAGAATTTTTATTTTGTTCTCCTTCTTTTGGTACTTAATTTGACTTTCTAGGACCATTATTTCTAATTTAATTTTGCAAAAGAAATGAACCCTGCTACGAAAAAAATTACCCCTACGTGTATTTCTTATGGAAACGTTTTGACCCGTCTGGGTACGAATCGAGTACTTTAGGGAAATAAAAAGTAGCCTATACTCTGCGTGGGGTCGACTTTTAATAATGTAGAAAATTTCAAAGTTTTGCGACTCTCGGTTCTCGAGTTTTTAGCGAACATGCATACATACATACACACCCACACACCCACACACACACACACCCACACTCTATTTTATATTATAGATATGAAAGCAGTGATTGGAAAGATTTTTTTATGATAATAAGACAGTCTATCTGTATGTAAAAGACAGCCGCTTGGAAAAAGTACCTGTTACTTAGTTGCAAGCGGTTAAAATTATCCCAGATTACGTAGAATGTCAACGTAAGTCTTTGTACAGCAAGTCTTTTAAAAAATACATGGATACAGATACGCTGATTACTACATAGAATCCTGTTGATTCTGAATGGTGAAGAATGGATTAAATGTTAATGATTGTAGGCCCATTTCAACTAAAGATAGCGAAACATCTTTTATTTCAGCTTACATCAATGGGATGATGATGCGAATCTATGTAGAATGTTTCTTATCAAACTTATCTTATATTCGCATACTGATTATTTTTAAATTAATTTAGTTTTTATAAGCACCTGAGGTGTCATCTCCGTCTTACACAACAAATATTGAATGTCGATGAGCTTTAAAAACCAGGAATACCTGGAGCAAAATCATCCTTTGCATAACATGAAAACATGAATTAGCTCAATGTCGTTAAGCGGAATTTACATTTCCAATAAAACATTGTCAATAGCAGTTAAAGGGACCAACGCATAGCTTTCTTCCTCGTACTTAACTTTTATCGCACAATAAAACTAAAAAAACTATACTATTTTTTTAGTTTTGCTTTGATCTCCCCTGTATAAAAACGTAACAAAGTTTCAAGCATATGTTACTTAAAGAGTACCGAATTATTGCTTGAAAATATTTATTTTATAATTAAACACTTTATTTCTTAAATATTTTCTATGCATCCGGAGCTGAGAGGTCCCATCCCCAATGAGAAGGATGAACCTGGTATACTGCTGCCAATTTAGTAATCCTCGGCCCTATTTTCGTCAGCAATAATCTTAAATCGTCACGATTGGCTATTTGTAATCGGTTTCTTTTTTTAATAAATTGGTTATGGCACTAAATCCACGTTCCACAAAATATGATCAAGGAAATGCAATTAAGAACTTTTGAATTCAAGCTCATATTTCAGGATGAGTCGTAGGGATCTCCTTTTGCAGCTAGAATTGTTGGTAGCAGCTTTGAATTGAAATTTTAACTCAACATTTGTAGTTACATTTTGATAAGGGACTTGAATATTTTATCGAAATTTTGCGGTCATAAACAACCCATCCACCTGACGATCAAGGCGATTGTTGTGTCTCCAGCTCATGTGTTTCTCTGTAAGAACACATTGAGAAAATATGCGTACTTCAAATTAATGTTAAGAATAAGTGATAGATTACATGAAGAGGGAGAAATTTAAGGAGTTATTAGTAACTGCAGCTATGAACGATATAATGTGAAGAATTGAGCGTGCAAACATACGTATACCAGTATTCAGGAAAGATTTTAAAATTTGTGGAAGCGTCTGTAGCGAAGTAACTGTAACTGTAAGTTTTATTTATATCAACTTCAATGTTTGCTGACTATTTCGTGGGTTAAATGGGTTTATAGTTGTTTGTTAGATGAAATCGATTTCTCTCGATCAATACAAATGAATGCGTTAAAAAAACCTGGTAAGTTTCGGAAGTTTTTAATATAATCTTGTGCATTACGTATTACAACTTATCAATTTACATTGCTAAATATCCAACTACCTCGGAATTATAGAAACTTTACTTCATCAACACGCTCAACACCAAACACAACTCAAAACTGTTTATTTATTTTTCTCTCGCGACCATTGTTGTCCTTAGTAACTGCCGCGTCGCGTATTTATAATAGTTCGCGGCATTTCCATGAAATAACGTTGGGCGCAGCATTATTATTGTGAAGAGTGATCAATAACGACACGAAAACATTATAATTGAATAATTATTTGGAAATAACTATGTTTGTATCTAATTCCAAATCAACTTCCCAATAAAATCTTGATGAAATATAGTAATCATGTTGTATTTAACATTATTATGAAATGGTATTAATGAAAACTACATTCTAACGTAGATGAATATGTCGCAATAACCAAGAAATTGGTTAATTATGATACGGCACCTAAACGGTGGTGGTGTGCGGAGTGGTGCCGTCTTCGATGGATCCTCCACAGCACTCCATGTCCCATCATAGCATCAGAAATTTAAGGAGAGAATGTTCTGCCGCGGTAGCTTAATTGGCTAAAGCATCCGCCTGGCAAGTGGAAGATGCGGGTTCGAGTCCTGGCTACGGCAGACCATTTCACCTTCATTTCTTCTCAAAGTTCAAGCATGTATATCATGCGAATATTCATCGCTTCATGATTATCAGAAGATTCAGATATTGTCCTAAGAAGGCTCTCATCACGCAAAATTCAGAAAATATTTGCTAATTTAGTTCTCCTCCCAAATTAAAAGAGAGATTTGACTGTGTTGAACCAATGGAATTTCTCAAAACTCTTAATGAGTTCATAATTCTGCATCAACCTCCATCCTGCATTCGTCTTCAAGCAAAAACGACAGCATTGGAATGTGGTACTGATACAGTTACCTCAGCATTAGTACCGTTTACCAATCCTACCTCTGCTGACTTAATTTCAGTTCTTCCCATTTATTTGCAAGTTACTTTTTAATTTTCAACATTGCCCTCGTGGATGGATGCTCCAGTATGAAATCATTCTGAGAGAATTGTATGTTTATCAAGCGTTTATTTTATGTTAATTATGTTTATCACTAGTATATATGTACGTAGGTATAAAAAACTGCCACCAGTCTAGCAGCCTTCCTGCATTTTATGTAATAATAATAATGATAATAATAAATATTAAATAATAATAATAAATTAGTAAATACTGAATATTTCGCAAAAATATGTTGTAGACCATACAAGCAGTCAATTTACTTAATGCGACATTTTCATAGAAATAATTACAAATACAAGTATATCCAACATCTTAATACGTGATTCCATTTTATTTTTATTTCATAATATGTAAGACAATTGGGACGATTTCATGAATGTGACTTCTCATTTAAAATAATAAAGTTACAATATTTATTTTAAATTATTAGATTCGAAATGAGAGTTTAGAAAATGAAATATTAATAAGTTAAAAATTCTCATGAGTTAATCAAAAGGATTCTAACCAAAACTGATGCAAACCTAGTAATGAGCCTCGTCTCATGATAAATAGTTATCCAAACCATGGTTATACATATTTTGAATAATCATCCAGTGCAGTGGTCGGCAAACCGTGGCACGCGAGCCACATGCGGCTCTTTGGTCCCTTAAGAGTGGCTCTTCCGTAAAATATCAAACGCAGCCGCGATCGTTCAGTGCGATTGAAACTTAGTTATGGCTTGTTTTGTTGCTGAACGTGGTCTCAAAGAAAAGGCAAAGAAAGGATGGCGTGATTAAAAATTGCTTGGACCGTTACTTTCGCAGTTATTCCAAACTTAAATAGTCTTCTGCCCCGTCTTACTTGTGAGGAAAAATGACGAACAGCAAAAGAACAAATATGGAGAAAACTATAAATAATCACATGTTATTTAGAGCTACATATTTTAGAATAGGAAGAATTCTCAGAATAATTTCCTATAGCTAGAGACATTAATGTCATACAGGTATACAGGGACGCCCCCTATCGCGGCGGCCTTTCCACAGACGGCCACTACCGCGACGTCCTCTTTCCTGACACCAGGTCCAACACACCCTCGCCCCCGGTACCCCCTACCATGACGCCCTTACCACTCCGAAGCTACCGCGACCACCCGTAACGCGACGCCCCCTACGGTGACACACCCATAGAGTAAGGATGGGGTAGAGCGCGTGTTGCGTTCTGCGCATGTTACAGGATTGAACGTAGGAGACCACGTGACTTTGGTCCGCTTTCGGAAATCTCGCCGGTAAGTTAAGTGAGAAATTCGTGTACTCAAGTTGGTTTTTTAAGTATTTATGTCCTTTACGGACAGCTGATGCTCTGAATTCGAGTTTATTTAGATGCTCTATAGTCTGGCTAATGTAACTCAATATTTATTTTCGGTATCTGGATGAAAATTAACCGTAAAAGATTAAAGGACTTGGGAATCATGGTTTTGAAATGCTGCGCATGGAACTGCAAGGAAAAGTACGTTAAAGAAATCACTTTTAACTCGTAAGTTTTGTGTTTATGGTGATTTTAATACTTAGAATTGTTTTCTTATCATTTAACTTTCATTTGCCATTTACAGATTATGTAATAAGGTAATGAAGTAGCTTGCAAATAGGCGATTGCGGCTATTACTACAGAGTATTCCATGTGACAAAAATGGAATATAGCAGTTTTTACGGTTTATTCTTGTTTGTCGATGATTATAACAGGATAAACTTTGTTTTTCCGTTTAGGAATATTATTCCCTTCGGTGCATATTCAATATTATTGCTTGAATCGAGTTCATTGGAGCGCTCGAGTATATTAAAGTGTCGCAGGCTTTTCTCGTTATTTATAATTATTAATATTGACTTTATAGCTTCCCAGTAGATCATGAAAGGAGAAAACTATGGATTCTCAGCTTGAGGAGAAAGGATTTTGTGCCCTCTAAACACTCTAAAATCTGGAAAATGGAAAACTTTCCTGGAACCCTACATAACGTTATTTTTGCATATAATTATTTTAATTTACATAAATAACTTGCCAAAAATTCTTATATCAAACATCCCTTTATTTGCTGCCAATTGTAATATTTGTCAAGCAATTAGAAACCTTGGAGATTACACCGCATTAACCTTACAAGTTAACCTTACAAAATTGCACGTATGGCTTCTTAAAAGTAAATTACAATGCAATGCTAGGAAATATAAACTAATGAACTTCAACTGAAATAAATTTAAATTCAATTACAACATGTAGTAATGTGAAGCATCACGTAGCAGAGAAATGGACTCCTTTACATGTCTTGTTTTAGAAGCATCTGTGAAAAAGATCTCGGATGGAGAGATGGCCTGTTGCGTAAAATTAAACTCTATGAATCTTTGTCTTACACTTACCTTCTGTAAACATAGCTGTATTGTTTTAAAAATATGTATTACTAAGAAATGAAACCTGAGGGTGGCGTTAGCCGAAACCGGTCGTTTTTAAATAAATAACACAGTGTGGAAATTACGAAGTGCCTTATTTATTTCTTATTATGGCTTTCCACGAAGTCCGGCCTAATACCATAGAATTTAATATGTATTAATTTATAATTTATATCTAAATAATGATACTTAAATATGAATGAATTCTAAATGTGAGAAGTTGTCAGCCGAATTTTCATGATAACCCCCCTGGTTCAGTAGTCTTCCTGGAAGACCTAGGGGGTTATCATGAAATTTTTGCTCGATTCTCGGACTCGGTATCGTAAACGAGCTCCAATAATCGAAAACGAGTCGAGAATAGAGTGACGAGTTATGACAGAGACTACTCGTTTCCAACTCGTTTCGTTCCCGAGTAGACTTCGGGAGTTTCCGGACGAAGGAGTGAAGTTGCCGTCTTCAGCCAATAGAAATCGTCGATAGAAACCGCCAGCGCCGTTTCCGTCGAACCTCATATGTAAACATGGGGCAGATGACTTTTGTCCTTATAGGGAAGCTAACTTTTATTACGGCCTTTTAACATGGTAAATGAATATGTAGAACTTCATGTACGTCTCGTATAATATTTGAATTGCGTTAATTTACTCGTACTAGTTGATGAGTCGAGTGTATATGCCTTTATAATGCCATTTCATATGTTCGTTCTAGGACTCTGCCTCAAAGCCTTAATTATTATTTGAGTATTCATCAATTTATTATTATTCATACCCTTGAACAGATGTTTCCCTGGCAAATACAACTTTCTATTTTATAACTAGCATATACTATTAAAACTAGTGCATATTTTTATTTAGTATTTTATATTTAGGCATCACATTAGCTCTTGAATGTAGTGCTATGATAAATGTATTCAATTAGTTATCATGTCAGCTGAATAAGCATATTACCATAGATAGTATACAGGCTCGTTATTGGGTAGGAAGATATGATGATTATTTCTACATATTAATTCAATTATGTTCATGAAATGTGTTTTCTCTAAATTCCTTCCACATCTCCATGTGAGAATAGCCATTCTTTCACAGTTCTTAAGGATCTTAATTTCTTCACCTGCAAAAAGCATGTTGCCGAATATAGAGAGACACTATTAACAACCTTTGAATATATATTATATGAGTTAAAGTATTAACTGCGCAGCGAACATTTTCAAACGGAATGGGGACATCTTCGAACTCCGGGTTACTTTGATTGATGAAAGGATTCCAATATCTACATTCAATTGGTGCATACTACAACCTTTAATATGTAGATTATTTAAAATACTATATCACATTAACTTCGGGGCGTTAATACTAAATAATAAACAACATCTCGCTCCAAAAAGCTACTTCTTTAAAAAAGCAATTAATTCTTACATTCTAACTTCACAAGCTACTCACACAATCATAGAAATTCACAAAAATTTATTATTGTATTACCTGTACAGTGTTATTATCCACGAATATTACAATAATAACAATCAAACCCAAAGTCATCGCGTCGCTCCAACACCAACAACGCTAATTCTTCGAAAAACAAATAATTCTTACATTCTAACTTCGTTAACTACTCAAACTACCTTTAATATTCACGAAAATGTATTATTGTATTATAAAGTGTTATCATCCTCGAATATTACAAGAATAACAAATTCCAAAGTCATCGCATCGTTCCAACACCAACAACGCTAATTCTTCGAAAAACAAATAATTCTTACATTCTAACTTCATTAGCTACTCACACTACCTTTAATATTCACAAAAATGTATATGAAATTACCTACACAGTGTTATTACCTTATACATTTTTTAGCCGACACATACATTGGACTGCAGGATGGCATTTATCATAGGTTGCGTTCAACTTAAAAAATGTTTTGCAAAGTTTTGGTTTAATTAAACTAAATAGCATATGGTTGGTATTCGTGTTTATGATACAAAGAGCAACTGAGGGAAAAACGAAATTTTTATATTGGATAGGTAGATAGTATTAGCAGTTTTAAAAACGATCACCGGTGAAATACTCGGGACTTCTTATTAAAATTCTTAAAGTTTAAGTTTATATAATTCATAATATACAAGTATAAAACACACATATTCGAAGAGAACAATTCTTCCTTAATGACAATATAATTATAATATGTAAAATTGTCAGAAAAATAGCGACTGTTCAAAGTGACAGCTTCACTCGACTCATAAAATCTGTGAAACGAGTGCTCAGACCCACTCGTTCCCAGGCGGTCCCCAGCAAAAATATTTCATGGTGACTCGGAATACGCAATCTGTAGATTGTGACGTTTTTTCAGTCCATGCAGCCATGTTTTTATCGAGTTCTCGATACTCGACCCTTTCGTGGTAACCCCCCTAGTCTCCCTACCGCGTCGCCTCCTACCGCGAAGCCACTGACATAGACGCCAGTGCACCGACGTTATCTCCCCGGACTCCGTCTCCCCAAAGCCCTCTCTGACGCCCTGCCCTCTACCTTGTCACCCCGAACTACCTCAGCTTCCCACAGTTATTTAATTTATTAAAGCCTGGAGCATGTGATGCCCACTGGCACCCTCATCCCTTCCCCAGAAATACCTATTTTGATTAAAGATATTTTACAAGTAAAAAATACATGTCGAAATAATTACATGCATAACACTTACATTAAAACATACTTTGGCAATTTTTAAAATTGTTAAAATTCAGATGGATATAAGTGCTAGAAAAGATATATATTATATAAAAATATTCATAGATCAAAAACAAATTTTATCCTTAAGGATTGAATAAACACCGAATGGATAGATACAAACATATACCTTCAAAAAATGTTTGTTAACCGTGCATCACCAATAGATGGTACACTTAATAGTTCAGAATAAAATTACATCACCATGAGTCACATGGAAGATTAGAAGTTCACAGAAGTCCAAATAGCAACATGGATAAAGGTACACTGAATTGTTCAATGGTCGGTTCACTAAATAGTTTAGAATAAAATTATTTGACTGTGATATGCACTTCTTGAATTAACTTCACTTCACTTCAAACTTCATGCATTTTATTTCTCATGGAAGTGTTTATTTTATCCTTTCCCGGCTTAAATGGATCCCTATGCCATCTCACGACGTAGAACCACAACTCCATCCGCCGACGCCGTCCTTCGAGAAAAATACTACCTGTAATATTCACAAAAACAAAACATAGACAATTAAACACATTAGCGTTAATTCCAGTGTTTAATGCTGCATTGCATAAGCGAATTCTCCGCAAAGCAAAACAGTGTGGTGTAAAGCAATATCATTAATATATTCAAAAGTAAAATCTGAGTTTATCTTTAATTAGAGAATCTCCATGTTTCGCTGTAATATTTGTATTACTATCACTGAAATTTAGTAAATAAGAATCTTTACAGAATAATCTCAATAATGGTGCATGTATTGATACAAATTTAGGAAGATCATTTTATAAAATCTAATCAAACAATAATAATTTATGATTCCTTTATAATTATTATTTATTTGTAACATTTCGCGTAGACATACTTGCCTTGGTTTCATTTTGTCCTTTGAGTAGTCCGCGTTATGTAAATTAACAATTCCCTGAAGTTACTTCTCCTCAATAAAGCAACGTAAGAATCTTGAGGGCCGCACCTTTTCAGTAAGGTAAATAAGACTCTGAGAGTAGAAATTGACGAATCTCTTAAACTGCATTTTCTTTTATTAACATCTTTAAGTTACGAATTAGTCATGGCCGAAATTGAAAAATGCCAATGAGTCCAAAGCTGGGTAAAACTGAAAGAAACTCGATTTATCTTATGCGAACCTTTGGTAGGAAGTTTCATATGAAACAAGGATAAAAATATGCCTCGTATATTTCTCTACATTCATCTATTTCCAACTAACTAACAAGCGTCAGTTACGTTTACTACGAGGAGTGGTATTAAAGACTAAAAACACGCCCAAGTTTCTCTAGAGACTCGTGAAAGAGTGACTCAAACAAACTAAAGAGAAGATGTTTACAATGTCGGAGATTGTTTATAAAGCAAAACCTCAAACTTGTGAAAAGACCCTATGGTGAAAATGGCAAGAACCAAAGCCTACCACTGTGAAAAAACACTTAGGAATGGAAGTAATTGAAATTTGAGGAAGAATCAACCTTGAAGTGACTCGTGCACTTATTGTATCTCTGCTAACAAAAAGGAGAAAATGAAATAAAGTTAATCATCTAAGTAAATATATGAAAATGAATTAATTGAAATTAAATGTCGGCTTCGGAAACAAATGATAAACGATATCGATTATTTTTCTGGTAAAGTCCGTCGAGTTTCATCTACTCAAAATTGTTAGTGAATCTGATCTCCGATTTTTAACCTCTGACCCGTTAGTTTCGTTGAAGGGCAGCACTGTATAGTCTACTACTGCTCTTCGCATCTTGCTAGCAGTTCTTCATTCAACTAACAGTTGTGATACGTCCTCCATGAGAGAAATAGCTGATTGCAGTCAGAGGAAATTTCGTCTCCGCTATGGCTCGAAGTATACTAGTTTTTGCTATTCTTCAAGGCTCTATAGCCATTGTCACTAACTATCCTGCTGAGTGTATAGAAGAAGTATGCGTACCCGAGGAAGAAATTACATTCATGGAATTTAGTGTTTCCAGATCATTATCCTATACTAGAAGTAGGTCGGAGACGGTGAAGGTGACGGAGACGGAGACGATGACAAAGACGGTGACGAAGACGGTGACGGAGACGGTGACGGAGACGGAGACGGGGACGGAGACGGAGTCGAAGACGGTGACGGAGACGGAGACGGTGGAAACATTTGTTAATGGCGTGCGTCGTGTGCGTCGAGAGGGCATTACACCTAATTCATGTCCTGAGGGAAAGGTTCTGACTAGACGTGGGTGCAGGTTCGTACTTTGTAATATTTAGGTACATCTGAGGTTTTTGACTTTCCATACGATTCGCTATTCCTAATGTCCACGTGTATAATTGATTAACCATTTAATAACAATTTCATAGCAATACAATATTATTTTTAAATAATTAACTTGTTAATTCCCACATCAATTTTGACGGCCCTAATGTAACCTATGGAATTCATTTTTAACTTCCACAAAAACATCGTTGTATTGTAAGTGCTTGTTTACTTGGTTGCGAAGGCTATATTTCGTTTTTATACAGTGTTAACTAAGTACATGGTCAAAAATGTTAGTTTTGTGTTCATAATTAACATAAAGTTGAGTTGAGAAGTTGTGGAAATTCAAAAAAAGTTTATTTCCATTTATTAGTTACTAAGGGATCTATCAATGTAATAAATAATATAATTGCGCTATGGTAGCAGCACATTTATTATCTTCTTATATAATAATCACCCTTTGGTACATATTTATCTGATGTCACTAACTCGCATAAGAAATACATGGGAGACATTTTCGTCCATTAATTTCATGCACTTCCCCACGTAATAAGATTATATATTTTCGGGAGTCGTTATAGGTTCCATGGAGTATTACACATTGATATTTGTTTGTCCAAAGTATCCTTGGTTCGACTCTCGACGACTTGAATCGTTTTTCATTGGAAATGCACGTAATGTTCATTTTTATCACTTGCAGGCATTTTTCTTTTTCAGAATAAATCGGAAATAATGGTCGTACAAAATCGAGATTATAGAGAAGAAAGTAATTTGAACAAATATTCTTATTTTCGTAGTAGAATATCGTATTCGCGTAGAAATGAAGAGAATCCAGACAAAAATTACGAAACATTTGTGTAATTTCGTAGGCATAAACAATTCCCAAATGACGAAGGTGATTGTTGAACAAAAATCTCATACGAATATAAAATATTCCAGTAAAATTAGACAAAATGTCAATGTCAATTGTCAATCCCGACCATGCAAAAGGTCGGGATTGACATTTTATTTCTTTAAGTTGTTAGGACCTAATATAAGTAGTATGTGACTGATTTTGCTGCTTCGGCAGACCTGTGCGGGCTGAGCAATGCCCCAAAAAAACAGTGGATTTTCATCTACATCTACATTAATACCCTACAAGCCGCCTTTCGGCGTGTGGCAGGGGGTGTAAACACCAGTTGAATATAAACTACTTCCTTATTCGGTTATTGTCACGTATCGTTCGCGGAAAGAATGAATCTCTAAAACGATTCGTCCTAGCATCTATTTCTCTTAACTTACGGTCATTATCGGATCGACCGAGGTAACAGGGGGGTTGCATGATACCGATTGTATCTTCCGAAAAGGTAGTTTCCCTGAATTTATTAAGCAATCGCAGCCTAGCTTCCAATCTCCTTTCTTTCAAGGATTCCCAGCCTACGTCTGAGAGGATTTTTGTAACGCTTGCTTTTTTATCGTAGCATTTCTTAACAAAACGAACCGCTTTACGCTGCACTTTCTCGAGTTCGCGGGTACACGTTTCATCCGCCGGATCCCATATACTTGAATCCATCGATGAGAGCTGTTATACTTATGATTCCACGATTCAAAACAAAGTAGAGACCTAAGGTTTTCATTTGCTGCTGGAAGGTAGCACTAATATTAAGCGTTAATGATGAAACTGCAGGAAGCATTTTTACGACGATATGAATGAAAATAAATATTTTGAATCATATATATATATATGTATATATAAATATTTTGAATCATGACTTCTTGAAATCCATATATAAGAAGATAAAACCTTACAGTGAACTACGAAGGACATCCTTTTCATCTTCACTGTTAACCTATCGAAAACATACACCATTTTAGAGTTTAAACCTGTTGCTAACTTGTGTATTATGGAGCAAAAACATGAGAATAATATAACGGGAAGGACATTTTTCGTTATTCAGTAGTTATCACAATTTAGTTACAATAAAACACCCCAGTGAGACTGCTTCAGTCTGTGAGTCTATTGCGCACGACGACATCTTGCTATTTTAACCTCTGAGCAAGGATTTAACCGCTGCCCAGGGAGAGGTTAACTTAATCTCCCAATAACAGTCGGTTAGTTTACCCAAACTTTCCTGCAACCCATTTTCGCTGGTTAGCTACTTTAACCTGAGGTTAATTTTTAACCAGCGTTTCAGAAACCGGCCATAAAACAAGAATTCTTCACTTGTTGGAAAAAATTGCCAATTTTCGAAAAGCTCTTTCTCCAAAAGCTATTGACGTATGGGATTGAATTTACAATTAAATTATAGGAAATTTTATCTTTTTTTTAAATGTATGAACAATATTTTCTGTAAAACGCATTTTAGAAGATATTAAAAAAATATATATGAAAAAGTACACAAATTCCACTGGTTTTTTGGACATTGCTCGGCCCGCACAGATCTTTCGAAGCTGCAAAATCAGTCTCATACTAATTGTATTAGATCCTAACAACTTAAAAAAATAAAGTGTCAATCCCGAGCTTTTGCATGGTCGGATGTAAAGTTTGACTGGACTATAAGGAATTGATAAGCTCATTAGGAATGTAAAGAGGAGAATAGCCAACATTTTATGGCATTTAAAACACAAGTAAAATTTTGAAATTAAAATTCTGGTATACATTTTTATAAATAATATCACCTTCTATAATTTAGGTATTAAATTTGGCCTTGTCTGGAAAATTTCAATGGTTTATTGTTTTCCATTTCTTTAATGTAACTAAATTAAATTTTAATTGCGTCTTTTTTGACGGGCGAATTCACTAGTTAATTATGATACAGCATGTAAGGTGATGTTTATCATGCGACCCTTTAACGCGATAAAGTCGAGTTCACCGTCTTATTTGGTTTCAACTCAAGAGATCCATCGTGAATCGATACCGGAACTGCCTTCACATTACTTCTACTCCTACTTCAATCGAACTCAATCGCCGCTGTTAACAGGACTGCAATAGTAGAAGTGTATGCCATGAATTTTCAGCTTCAATCAATTTGAGTTAATCGGACTTCGTGGAACGCTTCTAATATTTCCGAAGATGCCGTCTTAATTTGCTCCTTCGACACCCGTATCGTCCATTGCAAGTTGTTGTCCCGACTTCTTTCTCCATTGGCAGTATCTACCTCGGTCCACTTGTTCTCCATAGACTCTCTTTGATTGTCATTCCTTCCGTGCCCATAGCCTTCTTCACTATGTGCGTAGCTCGACTTATTCAAAACGTGCATTGGATAGATAGTAGTATTCAGAATTTTTCAGCTTTTTATTGGTTTAGTTTACATTAGATTGCAATTGATATGCCTAATCTCATAATAAAATACATGTCAATAATTTTAAATTGTGTATGGGAGAAAATGGAGATAAAGGTAATCCGTCCAGACTTGGCTGTGAGTCAAATCTCTGTTTTTCAACCTCTGACCCATTAGTTGCGTAGATAGGCAGCCCCAGTCTTTTGCATCTCTTTATGCAGTTAATCAAACAGTTGTGACTCGGCCTCTGTGAGATAAAAAGCGCATAAAATATTTGATTTAAAAGAAACATAGTTCCAGGAGGAATCATCCCAACACCTATACCCCTGGATGCTGGTTTGTGCAAAAACTGCGTTATTATCTACCTCTGACAATGAGTTAACTGACTGTCCGGTTTCTTTTTAGACGGAAAATTAAACAAATGTTTCGTCTTTTAACCTAAACTCTGGCTATTTTGAGTCCAAAACGTAATTACATGGCAAAAATATAAACATTTTTTAATTTACAGTCCTTTGATACTAGTTACGATATTGTAGAACCATTATTTCCAATTTAATTTTTTGGATAAATCGGAACCTTCAAACGGTAGAAATAACTCCTTAAAGCCATGGGCGAAGCTGTTCGTATGACAATTTAGAATGCAAAGCATATAACCATCTTTTGTCTGCTACGCCTTTTTTGACTTTAAAGTTATTAGCTATTCCGTTACTTTTTGCAACGTCAAATGTAAGATTTCTAGCACCGGATAAGATCAAACCGAGCGTCATCTCTTCATATCTTCGGATGTGTTACTCTAATACCGCTTCAATTTCTTCCGAAACCACTTTACTGAAAAAATATTTGTAAGTTGCTTTTGGAAGTTTTAAATACGGACGCATTGATTTAAAACGTAATCTCTATCTAAATATGCTTCCACAGCTAAATGTGGTTCATCTACGCTTAACTTTCCATATTTTCCATTAGGAATCACATTATGGTGTAAATCAGCAATTTAATTCATTATTAACAGTAAATAACAAATTATAATGCATCACATCAACTAATGATATTGTTATTTATTTTAAATAGCTAAATCATTATTTAAAAGCACTACGGCTTCCTAAACTGTCCGAGTACAATACAGGGAACAGCAAACGGTAAAATATAGGCAACTCTGTCATTTTTTCTTAGCTTCCTTCCTTACTAACCGTTTGAGCTACAGAATCATATCTATACAAAAACCTAGGCATATTCGTTTGATAAGTAATATAGTTCGTTTCGAAAAAAACAATTTCCGATATTCCTTTGACCCGTGAATAAAAAATTGCTTTAAAACTGCAAAAAACGTAACTGCCTCACATACAGACCGTATTCAAACGCACAAAGATGACAACTGGAATTTCAGCGTATTTTAACGTCAAGTTGTAGTTAGCACGATTATTATTTCCATAAAGTAGTGAAATTTCTAATTATTATTCACCGGTGAAATTGAAAGTGAAGTTCAACTTAATATTTGGTGTGCTGAAGGGAGTTTTGTGACTCAAATTAAGTTGAAGAGAAAACGTTATTAGGTTCAATTCAACCAGTAATTACCTCAATCTTCTTCTTCTTCACAGGGTACCTGCTCGAGGATAAAATTCCACATTATTCGATCTTCGATTCTTCTTCACCACTTCAGCGGTTTCCGATTGGTTGGGCGTATCTTTAGCGGTGTTATCTTTCATTGATCAAATTATAGGGAGTGCGATGAGGAAGGTTTAAAAACTCATAAGATTCATTAATATTCATTATTTATGTTTCCAATGGGGATACATTTCATCCGTTTGAAATGTTAATATAAATGAAAAAGATATTTGCAATTAGTTTGAGTATGCGTTAGATATTAAAACTTTTCGAACTGATCCAAGATTAACTCTCCATGCATATGATAGTTTTATATATTATTTTAAATCCGAGGATGCATCAATGTATTAATCTAGTTTTTATACATGTAATTACTTAAACATATTAGTAATTTATCAGAACTGAAATAACATTATGATGTTTGATAAAATCCAACTAGTATTTCCTAAAATACCTAAGCTTGATTTCTAACTACATGTGTGTTTTTTAACTTCTATTTATTTTATTCATGTGAGCGAATTTGTTCTTATATGAGTCAATAATTATTATTTATCGAAACGTTTTTTATTATTATTAAAAATTAAAATTATTTATACAATTATATCTCATTAAATTCATCATCGGAGCTTGGAAGGAGTGGCTTATCTGTGACGTCAGATAATAATATCCACAGGGGTGGTATTGCTATCTCCCTCTTGCGCCCAAAAGTGAAGCCAGGGGTAAAGGGGCAGATTGCGCATTTAGCCATGCTGTGTTGCACTTTTCGTATCTCCCTATACCAATACATTGTTTTTTCGTGATTTTGCGGCTTTGATACAGAGTTATTAAGGTTTGATCGAGTGAGTCGAACGTTTTGGAACACAAAATGTAGTTTGAGCAATGCGTAACACGAAGCAATTTTGTTATTTTCGCGTTTCTAAAGGTTTTATAGGTAAATAAGCAGGGGCTTGTTTCTGCCTGCAGCATGGTCAATTGCTGTGCATCAGAACAGCTGCCCCCACAAAATGTTCCGAACTAGAATCTATGCATCTTCCTTAATTTATTATTTCATTCATTATCTGAACTCTTTGAAGCAGAACGAACGTCAGTATTAATCCAAGGCGTTTTAATGAACATTTCATTGTGCTCTCGGCTGCACCTGCAGGTCTTGCATGGTATACAAGTTCTCGTATTCGTCATTTTGACAACTTCTACTGCATTGAGCCCCAATTATGAATTAGAACAAACATTTGCACAAGCGGAAAATCTCTAATTACCCTGATTAGCTATTATAATGTATTATAGAGTAGCTTTATCTCATTGCGGTAAACGACTATTAAGGAATTTTATGCTGTACTTGGTATTGATCAATTAAAAACTAAGACGAATTAATACATTATAATGTATATAAAATTAACATTATAATAATCAACGAGGTTTTAATAGAGTTTGCGGGAGGTTGGCATATGATTCGTTTTCTATATCGCTCTAGCAGATGACACCGGCATCCGAGAAGTTTACATTGCAGGCATGTTTTATTTTCCATAATAAAAGAAATCAAGAGGACTTAGAGAAAAAAATCGAACATGATCGTTAAGTAAAAGGTTCATTTAAACTATCTGAGTCCATTTCATAGGATATACAAGCTCCTGAGTCCCGTATGAGAGGAAAATAAAACCCCACAAATACATGTAGTTAAAGGGGAGCTGGAGAAAAGTGCAAACCAGTGCTCTGCGGGTTGCGTTATTTTTGGCTTCACTTTTCTGCCGGTAGACTCTCCCTGTGATAATATCCCTGCGGGAAGGAACTCCGTGGGATATAAGCGTCTCTCAAATCAGCGCTGCAACTTCCAGTTTCCTCCTGCTTTTTCTTAAGTATTGATAAGGGAAATTTTAATAAGATATTTCCCATCGACTATTAAGATCCAAACAATCCCTGATAATGGTTTTATTATCCCTCAATCAACCTCTTGCGGTCGTTTTCGATATAGTATGAAAAGAAATGCAATACAGACATTTGAGTTTCTCCACCCATTCTCCCCTTGTCATAATTTATTTATTTGACCCTTTATTGGCGAGGTTAGGCCCAAGTGGGCCTCTCTCCCACCGAACCTGGTATTTCGTCAGAATATGAATAATTATAAATTAAATTAAAACAAAAAGACAGAGTAGAGTGAGGGGAAAAATCCTTGCAACTGAAGGTTGCTAAAAAAGAATTATTAAAATAAAGAAGATTATTTGAATAAATCTTAAATATTTCATTTTTCTTAGTCCTTCTCATCCTACCTAGATCTCATTCTTGTTGAACATGAAGTTGGAGAAGCTGGGATGACGTCATAGTGGAACTTGCTGAGAATATGATTAGCCATTATAGTTGGTCGTAAAATTCCTATAATAAACATCGATTAAAAAAACTACAACCAGACAAATAAATCAAATTAACTACGAATTTAAAGATAGTAACTAAGTGAAAAGTCTACCCAACATGCTACCAAATTGTGACGATATAATTCTATTCCCCACGAGAAAATGTATTCTCTTTTCAAAATAGTCAGAAAGAATACCACCACGTAACAGTAATATTAAAGATAGTTATAGTTAACACCAGATCCTTAGTAACATTAAACTACAAAGGGGATGAGTAGAAACGTCGGAGGGGTGTACTTTGGAGTCAATATCTTAATCAGAGTAATAATGTTTGATAGAGTGAACGTTGAGGGACAAGCCGTCAACAATTTGAGATCACTACAGAACAAAAGTGGCCTTGCAGTATACAGCAGTTGAAAGCGAATGGAAACGAAAAGGAACGATTTGATGAATATCCAAGTTAAACGAACTAGAGGTAAGTTATTTTTCCCCTTGATAATAACTGCCTTATATAATTCACAGTCTCAGGCTTCGTTCTACGAACTGCCTTATAGGTAGATGTGCTGAATGTGAGCAAGATCACTTCACTCCAATGAGAGAATGAAAATCTAGGAATGGCAGAAAGATATTCCGAGTGAAAGAATTGTGGTGAAACAAGCATAGATATATAACTTTCTAATCTAAATGGTATGGATGGATGAATATTTTTGTTGCTAATATGACGTAGTACTTCGAAAGAGTTAACACTCGCTTATAAATTACGGCAGTTCATAAATTCATACATTGTCCTACACAAACTACCCCCCGCGAATCACTTAATTCCCAAAATGAGTTTCGAAAACCATCCTTGTTATAGAAATTTATATTTATTTACTTCTTGCGAATGACAGGTACTAATAAACATTTGGTACATATGCTGATGAAACCTATTCAAAAATACATAAAATGGCCTAAATAGGACAGTAAATGCAATAGGGGAAGGTTGCGTATTTGGACCATTTTCTATTTTCTTGTATATTTCCATTAGTAATTATCAATTTCAAACTTTAAAGCTCTATAATATGCTTCATACTTTAATCTGTTAGTTTTATATTTGCAATACATTACTCCTGAGATAAATTACGTGGAAAAAACCGAACTCATGAAATCTCATAGGGGGGAAATTCAAGTGCGGTCCAATATCAGCAACCTCCTCCTACAGTATACGAAATCTATTGGAAAATATTAAAACTATCAAATAAGGTCGTCATCGTGAGTTTAAAATGAGGTGCCCAAATCTGATACGAGCAAATCATTCCCTTGCTAGCTCACCTGTCTGTATCAGGGACTGGAAAATCGGTTAATAGGTTAATATTTCCTTGTAATTATTAGTTCACTGCTTTTAGTATTTTTTGGTTGTATTAAGAAAAGCCACTTTTCGTATTCGTTCATTTAATACTTGAACATCAATCATTCCAATAATAAATCAAATATAGCTTTATGATTTTTATCTCATGGAATTTTCTGCAAATTAGAGGCAACTTGTCTTTGTATGTGAATAGCTCCAACAAGAAATGGGAGGGCTTGTACATACATAATAATGAATAACTATCATAGACAGGCCTGTTCTTATAATTTTCGGTGCCCTGCGCAACATTATTTTATGGGGCCCTATAGACCCCAGTGCCAGGCTGCCCCTCTATAAGAAGTTAATAGAATACATATTATAATTATGTAACGTTAAAATATCCTAATATGGTACGGAAATTGAATTTAATATGCTTTTAATTTTATTTATTTAATAAAATTTTAATTATTGAAATGTTTTATGTCCTTTTTGTGGCCTAGTGGCGCCCTAACTAAGTTGACGGGGCCCTACGCGACCGCGTATCCTGCGTATGTCTAAAAACGGACCTGATCGTAGATAATTATCTACGATCAGGTCCGTTTTTAGACATACTGCTTATAAGCAATATAAGATTATTTTTGAATATTTATTGTGGTAATAGGAGATGAACAGATCATTGTTATTTATGTGGTTTGGGTAAGGATTTCAGTGTTTTGAATTAAAAAATTGAGAACATCAATGATATATTTCTGTAGGTTTCTCACAGATTTAAGGGTGGAATTGGTCTCTTCTTTTTCTTTTTGATGTATTATCCCTGAAAATAAATTAAACAATGTTATAAATAGCTACACTGAAAATCAAATGAATATTTTTATAGTTCTCAATATAAATTTATATTAACTTTTCTGCTATCAAGGAGAGTTAAAAAAAGAAATTTTTGATTCTAAGAATTCTCAGTGTCGTATTTTTGCATTAAAAATTCACTAGTAGGAGAACCAAGGTACCTTAAGAGACACATTACAATTCAAACTGTGAAACACTTTGGAGAAATTTGATAAAGTTATTACTGATTGTCATAAGATGAAACTTAGATGTTATGTTACCCCAACAAAGGGCATTTTAGTTCTACAGCAGTGGATATAAACATTTCTCAGTTTCTAAAATCAAATGCATAAATCTAATAGAATAAAAGAATGGGCTCTTTTAATTTCACACTTTCTGCCCCAAACCTTTTTGATAGCAAATTGTAAAAAAGGAAATTTTATTTATATTTATCTGAATTGTACAATGTATACCGTATACCAATAGACTTATATATATATATATATATATATATATATATATATATATATATATATATATATATATCTTCCATTCACAAAATTTAGTATGAATAACACAATATGTTTTATGTATGTTGCAATTGAATAAGGTGCACCTATTTGAAAAGAAACAATTCTACTAAGGAATAGGAATCCATGAGGGAACATAAAAATATGAGCTTCTTCTTTACTAATATTGTAAAAAAAGAATTAATCCTATTCATTCTTCCTAGGTGGTGGTATCTCCAAAAATGTGTCTCTCCCTCTACTGACTTAACAATAATTCATAAATACCAAGTTAAAAATTTAAAACTATTATAAATATTTTGTAGATATTTAAATTGAAATGACAATTAGTAATTATATTGTTCTTTTTCATATATCACTCACATAGAATGTCAATATTTTAAATATATTCTGATCTACTTAGTGATCTATTACATTATTAAGAAATTTATCTACTGACACAGAAATGTGCTAACGATCTATTAAAATCTATGGGTTGCTGGAAAAATATTGTTGCAGTTATAACTGAATATCCTCCACAATATTACCAATTATTGTAAAATGTTATATTAGTTTCATTTGCTATAAAATAAGAAGCGATACACTTTTTTTCTTACACTTTAGTCTTTGTGAGAGAGAAGCCATGATTGTAATTCATAAACTACCTTATTACCCTTCCAAATAACCTCCTCCAAGAGATCCTCTATTTCCAAGAAGTTCTCATCATTTGCAGCATCAACCCAGGGATGAATTTCAAGCCTCTTCTTTGGATTACACTGTGTACAACATCCACAACTGACACTTCCTAATTTGCAAGTGAAAATAAAATGTGAAGGACTGTTGCCGTCTAAATGCCAGCATGAGAAGCTTTATTCTAAAAATGATTGATCTATCACTATTCAAATCCTTGGAACTTTTGGCCTAACTTGATCATCTTACCTGCTTTCCATGGTACCGTATCGAATTTTACATCACACACTTAACTCTTTGTCTTTCGATCTCAACACAGGCAATTGGGATCGAATTTGATCCTACACTTACATTTTCTTTATTTCAATTCTTCTATATTCATATTTGACCCACATATTTGTACCTATTTATATAGATGCATGAGGTGGATATTTACAAAAGATTGATAGTTAATTGAATAAGTTCCTTGCTGATAGTTATTTCAGGAAAAAACTTAGTAAAACAAGTGCAACAGCATTTCCAAATCCACGATTTTGTTGCTCTCTTTTGCTTTACTTCATAGTGATTTTCGATAAGTTCAGCTAAAATCAGAGATACTATCTTTTCTGGGCTCATTGATATGAAACCACCATATTTATTTTCTAAATCTCGATATAGGTCTTCAGTAGGTTCTAACGGAGGTGAGAAAGGGTTCTTCCCACAGATTTCTGTTTCTCTGAAATTTTCTCTCTTGTATTTGAAAACTTTCCTACTTTTCTCATCTCTCAGTATATAGCCTTCAATTTTTTCTTCAGGGTTCAAGAAAGACCTCGCATTTTCCAAGTCCCTCGTGTATTCATCCCCTATCATTTCATCTGTGTATTTCTGAAATGGTATTACTTTGAATTCACATCTCTCCAAGTTCTCCTGAAGTTGCTTAAAAGTCCATGGCGGAGAAATCCTTTTACCTTCATTATACAAGAACAGATCATAAAAATAGACATCTAATTCCTTGATACCATAATTTAAACGAAAGAAAATAGATGGGCCAACAAGCTCTCCATAAACAACAAATTCATCATAAGGTATTTTTAAACAATCTATGATTGGTTTCATATTTTTTAGTGCAAATTCTTCCAACTTATTGAGATAAGTTTTTTTGAAATTTTTAAAATCATGCTCCTCATTTAGAAGAGTTTTTCGGGTGCCAAGAATGATGCCCCGACCATCTTTGGGGACAATTATTCTAACATTTGCACCATCTAGTTTCTCTTGCACACATGTTGGTCTGAAATGAGTTGGTATCTTTATGTTGCGTATGGATGGATATTCTGTATGTTTATACATTGTCAACAAGGCAAATAATATGTAATGCAGTGAGAATTTATGCTCAATAAGATCAAGACTGAAGATCGATAGTAGTATCAATGTAGTGTATGATATATATGCATCAGAATGCCTCCACAAATCTCTAGTCTAAAGGCTGTATTAGATAATTAGATTGTACTTGATCTTGCACTACCTAACTTCCTATGTTCTTCCTTTGGGAAACTTGTAATTTTGGGAGCTATTAAAAGTTGAACCTGGAAAAAACAAAGATAGTAATTCAAAGTATTATTACCAATATAGAGAAGTTTTTACAGTTGACCAAAGTATCATAAAGAAGATTATTTACAAATTCCAATTCATATAATTAATTTCCAAAAATATATCACAGATCATAAATAGAGCAATCAAATTTCTAATTGACCAAACCAAAACCAACAGTCAGCTTTATTGGTAATCTGGAAAATTTTCTACCTGATTTACTGCACCACTAAAAGACTGAAGAAATGCTAAGACTTGTCAACTGTGAAGCGGAACACTATCTATAGTATACTTATTATTTACCTATCTATCTATATCTAACACTTCCGCGCTTTCCATTTACCTGCTCTTTTTACCTACTTTAGATCATAGCTTCCCAAACTTCTTTTCCGAGGACCCCTTGGCATTCTATTTATTTTCCGGAAAGCCCCCAGCCAGAGTAATATTGTTTTCTACTAAACTTATAAACTTCATTTATGGACACAACACTGTTCTCCGTGATAGGTTCTTGCTGAGTAAACAACTGTAAATAAAACATGTATACATTTTCATTTATACATCTACTGACGTGTTAATGTTGTTCATTAAAAACTAAACGAAGTGAATATTTGGAATTCAAAAAAATCAAACAGAACCATGTAAAATTCTTACCTAAATTGAATACTCAAATGTATGCTGTAAATGAGAGGGATGAACCAGACGCGCAGAAATGGGTCAATATTTTGCCTCAAATTTCTTAATTCTAGCCGTAAATCTCCAAGTTCAATGATTTGCAGCCATTATTCTTTCTCGGAAGAAGATTGTTAAAAATCTTTCGAAATATCGGACAAGAGTTTTTTATTCATTGCGCGATGCATAACTCTTGGTTTAAAAACTCGTAAAAACATGAACATGACCGTGACTGCGCGGACGCGACTCACTTTAAGTGCACAGTAGGTTCATAGAGTGAAACCTGATGTGCTACGTAACAATACGTGTAGTCTAAATGGTTTTTATTGACCACATTGGGAACCTATTCGTTAGATAAATAAGTAAAATAGAATTACAACATATGACTTAATATCTTTTCGTTATGTTAACAATGAAACTGGTCAACTTATTTAGGTGGTGTGGGCAAAACTCATGGCACCCATTGAATACGCTGTACCAGTGACTCAGTGAGTACTACATATAGTCTATATATAGCATATATAGTCTATACGAAAATTACTTATGATTTATAGATTGGTAAAATTTATTGCACATCACCGACAGCGAGCCATAAATTAGTCTTCATTCCTAAATGCGTTCAATTAGCCTTTCTAATTTTGCATCGTAACCTTGCTAAGCGTTTGCACCTTGGAGCGGGTCAGCGAAAGAGATTACTATTTTATGTTTTCGTATGGAAAGGAAGAGATAATTCAGAGTAAAATAAAGAGCCATCGAGTATTTATTCGAAATGGAGTAAACAACTACTTTTACTCTTACATATATTGAAATCAAAGATCGCTTCGTTATTTTTGGACCACCTCCTGTGGCATTTATTCTCCGTGACGGTGCTTCTGAAGTATGCAAAAAAAAACTTTCGTACCCACGTAAATGTTTAGCCAACTCAAAAATAATTACACATGATAGTAACTACCGTTCTGTAATGCATTACACTCTAGCGTGATTTTATCTATTATTAGTTTTTAAAATTTCTACTTCCTGTATCTGTGAATGAGCTTTCGCGAAAATAAATTACCCGTCAAAAAAAAATTCATGGTAACAACTTTTACTAGACCACTATTTTATTATCTGAAAAAACACGACCTAGGTTTCGTAGCGTCGCTAAATTACCCGTCGTTCTTCAGAGAGTCTATCCGAAAGGCGAGAAGTAGGAATCTTCACTGATTCAATTCTCCTGCGACTTAGTCGATTAATACAGGCGAATGATTCTTATATTTATGTGTTTTATAAACGGAAAATTCCCAATGCATTCGTTTTGTACGAAAGTCGCGCAACCGAAAACACTTCCAGCGTATTGCATGTATTATAGATTACCAAAAGGAGCGGATTCCTCCAAGAGTATATACAAAGTAATAGGAGATCCTCTGCAAGCGTTGCTACCATAGAAAATTTTTAAAAATCATAGCAATTACGATACATTATTTCACGAGGCGGAAACTATAGTATAAGATCCATTTTAAATTTCTACGCCGATTAGAAAAAATTAATGTAGGATTTATTGAGAAAGCCATCACTTGGTGAAATTGCAGTATTATAAAAAAGCGTGAAATTTAAACTCAGTTATTTGTACCGCCATTATAACAATCGACTGAATATTCGAAAACTTTAGAACTTTCCTCTCGCCGAAGCAGCAAATATGCAACTGAGGATGAAATTGCATCCCGATCCGTCATCTTCATTTATTTTTCATTGACTTTTAAATATCGCGAGACCTTGGTACCTTGGTTTAAATATTCCTTCTCTATGATTATTTGCTCAATATTAGCTTAAGGCAAAGTTACTATAAAAGGAACTTAAATTGTCTTTGATTTGATGTATTTATATTAACAATTTGTATCACAGTTACACTACGGTAAATTCACAAATTCTAGGGACACATAAAACCGATTGTGTCACCATCGGCCTTTCGTATCGCGGTTGATCCGTTCCAGACTCTACCGCGATAAGCGAATCTCCACGAAGCAGGATTATTTATTTATGAATCGAATATTTTCGTAGTTAGAGCAGGGGTCTCCAAACTACGGCCGGGGAGACCTTTATGCCTACGGAAAAATATCACGGAAATTTACCGTGTACCATGCCAAGATCAGCCGCCGCTCACGTGGACGTAACGTTTTTTCCGAATTAAAATAATTATTATATTTAATAATATTAAATTAATAATTAAAAACAACATCAATGTTTTGATTCTTTTCTAAATGGACCTCGAGTGTGTGGTCGGCTGGGAAGCTTGGAGACCCCTGAGTTAAAGCGTAGAAAACCCGTTGACGACCTAAGTACGTACTTTAACGTGGTTGAAATCTTTAGATATGAAATGACACACTCTCCAGTCTCCATTACACTCGAATTACCCAGTGTACTAAGACTAAATAAGAGACATTGAAACACATTAGAGGTTGAAAGTTATATTACTTTTTGATATATATATACATACACGTATTTGAAAAAACCCACGGAAGTGGAAGTGCGCGCCTTCGAAAGGCGAAGGACGGCTGTAGTACTCACCTTTTCTAAGCAAAATATCTCCCAGCAAGCTTTCCTCACGGAGTGTATCGTTGAAGCATGAAGAAGTCATAGCTACTGATTTAGACTGGTGGTGTTATCCCCTGAGGGAAGTGGAAGTGATTACGGAATGAGGAAAGCTTGCATCATACCATTGCGCGAATGGCGGAAAACGCGCGTGCGTATTCGTCAGCGGTCTTCTTTGAAATGAGTTGCCGGCGATCGAGCTGCATTCCGAGGCAATTCTTCCAAGGGGGGGTGGGAATAGTACCTCAGATGTGGTTGAAATTTGGCAGGGAGAGAGTTCACAATGCGAAATTCACGAATCGCACCCATTTTGGGGTTATTAAAATTATAATAATAATTTTTATTTCACACTAAGAGAAATTACGCACAAATGGATAAATTACGCACAGATGGATAAATTACGCACAATTGTATAAATTATAAGTGCGTGAAATATAGGCATCCCAGAAGAAGACTTGCATGGGGATTGCCTCCGCTTAATACAACAGCTTTTGTTCGACAACAGAGAACAAATAAATGATTTGGTACAAAAAATACACTTCATTAACACGAAAAAAACAATATGCATGTAATACTTAGGTGCTGTGTAAGTAGTGTAAACAATATATATAATCTTGTTTAGATTACATTTACAAAGGTTGTTATAAATTAAAAACCAATTGGGCGCAATAACAAAATAAATAATAATAAGATAAATACAAATAGAAGTAAATAAAAATGTAAATATAAACATATTAAAAAATTATAAATTCTTAAATCTACGGTTCATCCGGAAAACCTTTTTCCATTTCGCGTATCTGCATTAAAATTATGGTGCAGGATAATTTGTAGAAGAAAAAAATGTTAATCAAAGACAGAAAAATGTCGACGAGCGGATCGAACATGGAAGACTTCCCGCCAGAGTTATTTACCAAGTAGGCTATCAGTCGGCCGATACCCGACACAGACGCGATACAAAGATACGCGAAACAAAAGGCGTTTTTTCGGATAAACCATAGGTTTGCTAACCCCAAAAGGAGGGTGATTCGTGAATTTCGCTTTGAGAACTATCTGCAAGCCGAATTTCAAGCAGATCTGAGGTGCAACTTCCGTGTCCTCCCCTTGTTAGCGTGTGCAATTGAGTGGTTCCTCTTTCAAGCAGCTCTTTCCGCGATTTTCAGATTTTCAAGACCCGGAGCGAGACATAGCTAAGGAAGATCATGATGGATACGAAAGGCGTTCTTTTCGAGTGCTGAAAATGATAATAAAAAATTTACATGGGGAAATAAACGGAAAGAGATAAACAATTTTATCGTTATCTTCAGCTACATAAAATTTGCGAAAAATGAGCACAACTACCGAGTGACTTTTATTTTTGGATGCCATGCAAAATGTTGGCTAAACTGCCTGAATAAATTACTCTAGAAGAAAGCTTTTATTGTAAGTCGTGAAGATCGAAAACCGATTAATCGAAATTATTAAATTTTTCCTGTGTTTCTTTCTTCACCTTTTTGAAACATGACACCTTTTCAATACATCCTTAATTTTTCCATTGCTCACAAATCTATTTTACAGTAATTAAATAGTAAGAATTTTGACACAGGCATGCTTACATTCTATCTTTGCTGTTATAAGTTGAACTTTACACTGCGGCAGACCGATGTATCTGATATATCTATCCTTTTTCCAAAGATTAATCAGTTGAGATTAGCATTTAATTCTATTGGAAATTTTGTGCTTTATATTCGGTGTTAAATCGTATTTACTGAAGGAAATATCGCGAAGGTTGCCTTATTCCTTCAGTTTTCTACTATGCCTCATTCAATTAATCATCACGGCTGGGAAGACGGAGTGAACCAAATTCAAAATGTAATAAGATGAACTAGTGCGGAGTGGAATATATTCAACCTTCTAATGGACTACGGTTCTTGTTCTCTTATCTTAAAAAATGGGATTTTATTAATTTGGTTTTTGGTTCAGATTGGAGGAGAATGTATTTTTCATGCACCATTGTCACATGCTAATAATAGTCTTTATTTGGGCAATATTTAGGCTGAAAGTCTCTTCTTCCATCCAACACATCGTCATTAATTATAGAATAATTAAATTAAAGAGAATAGTATAAGAAACAATCACAAGAATTGTGGATGTAAAACCTAAGAGATTCTCAGAATAAACATCCAGCGCAGGAAAAAACCCACAAAGAAGGGGTTTGAGAAACCTTCGTTGTTCATTCCGAATGAATAATGGCATTAGGAAAGGTCTCTGCTAATGGAATGATGCGAAAACAGTTACTCGTAGAATCATTGTGCTACAATTACTTGGATATGTTCCCATTTCAGCATTTTGGGCAACTAAACGGCGTTGATAAGTAAGTGGGCTAGGATATGACGTACTGTTGAATTAATTCGCACCATCTTAAGAAAACTTCGCTCTTTCTTTTCTTTTTGTCACTTAACTACTAAGAGAGCCTTATTGGAAAAAGGCATGATGATGATGACAACTTATGACGGAATTTCGTCATGGATAGCTCAAGAGAACTAGCTTTGAGAGAGAGGTGTTTACCAAGGATACCAACGATAATAAATACCAACGATCGCAATTTCTAATACATAGCTTTTCTATGTAGAATTCATCTCCTATACATCATGGAAAATACATACAATAATAAAACTAATGCCATTCACCAACCATGCATTATGGGTGCACCCCATGTACACAATCACTTAGCAAACATACTAAAAGTAAATGTGAAAATGCAATGCTTTGAAGCAAAACAATTCAAAATACATAATTTTAAAAGATATTGATTCAATTTCAGTCGGTTTAAAAAGGAAGTTTCATGGTGTAGGTAGTGTAGCCATTTCGTTGTAACGTTAAATGCAGACAGCCCATTTCATATGTTATCTAGTTAATTCCTCGAATATTCTAAGAATACCTTCCAACCAACCAGTATTGCTGTTTTTTATTCACTACAAAAACATCAATCTCATCGCCTTTAAGTTTGGTCATTCTGCTCTCAAAATATTATTATGATATTTATGCAAGAAAGAGCATATTAAATGTAATAAATTGGGGCATCACAGCAATGCTTTGCTACCGCTACGAGCCACCAGCTAGGAATTGACAGGGACGAAAATAGCTGCAAAATGCTGTGTTTTAAAGACATTGCTTCCTTTTCTGGTCCCATAGGATACATATCTGCCCCTTTCAGAGATATATAATTGGCATATTGAAGCGTGAATGTCAGTTTTCATCGCAAATGCAAATCTCCTTATCCTTAAAATATTCTCTTTAACCGAACTAAAATTATTGACAATTTTTGCGTTTTTGACAAATTTTTGAGGCAAAAATTATATCAGATGATATCTTCGATTTGAAAAAAAACTTTTTTATCTATAACGTCAATGCGGGTAGGGTATTACATTTCGATCAAAATAAAAAGTGGCAAATTCACCCACCCTGGTACGGCCCTCAATGACCTTCGGCTTAGGGACTACGGATCTTCACGCTTCTCGATGGTATGTTTTGTTGTTTAAAAGCTAGTTCTATACTCCATAAATAACTTAGATGAGAATTATTGATGGAAAGCCTCAATTTCATCCTGAGAGATGGGTGAAAGTTTCCACTTTGGTTATATTTTAACACTTAGGACTTAGCAACTCTGGTGCTATCAATTCCTATCAATCAATGTGCTATCCCTTCTTATACCTAGCGAAACGTCCTCGGAATTTCTGTGTATCCTTGCTTCGTGCTTTCATTGCGTCTTCTGAAAGTTGTTTCAGAAAATAATTGTTTCAATCACTCGCTACATCACTGTAGAGTCCGTTTTCGAATCCAACTAATAGTCCATGTTTGCGAAGCGGTTTTTCATTTTCCTTCGTTTGCGACTGCCTTGCGTCGGCAGTTGACACCACTCGTCGGGGGTCACTGCTGCGTATAAGGGGTCGTCCATTAAGCAGGTGATGTGTTTTTGCAACTGTTGAACCCTCACCCCTGGTGATATGTAGAGAGGTTTTAGACTAACCCCCCTACCCAAAATCACGTGTATTTTTTGGTATGTACAAAGTATCTTAAAATTTTCAGAAGATTATCTTTAAATACAGGTATAATCTAATTTAATTCTGGAAAATTAAGCACCGTGATAAAAATGTCCAGACAGACATTAAGGTTGCAGGTTTTTTCTGACATAAAATAATAAATGAAAGGTGTAATCATGTGAAAAACATATAACTTTACTGGTACATAAATATATATTTAATTGACCTCGGACCACGGATTAGTGAGACTTTCTTCAAAACTAACAAACTTCTTGCAAGTCAGGTGTGCTACCTTGAAGATCAACGACGGTCTCATCATGCCACTCTGCGTCATCATTTTCACGTACTACGCAGAGAATCGCTCTCGATCGTCGTGTGAGGATGCGGATCATTAAATTCTTTCTGAGCATCACTAGGTTATTTTCCCTTATACTCTGCAAATAGGTCTTTATACAGATCTCCTAGTTTAGACATTGTTGCATTGTTTTAAGGGAAAATATACACGGCAACGATTTACGCATGTTTTCGGCGCCAAAATCATGGACTTACTGGCGACTCGAAAGCCGAGACGGGCGGCCGTTTTTCTGTTTAGAAATCGCGCGCTCAACGAAAAAATAAATACATGTGATATCTCACTGCACCCCCTCCCCCTTGTGATATTTCGTGATATTTTCCAACCCCCTTTCGAGCCTCACGTGATTAATGGACGATCCCTAAGCTCTAGCTAGTGATAAATACTTTAGCGCTGTCGTGAAGCTACGGCTCAGCTACATATTAATGAAACCCAAGTTGTTTTACGTCCGCATTTGTCCGCAATAATCTTTTAATCTTCACAATGAAAAATATCTGTCATACGTCCTATTCCTAAAACGAGCACCCCATCCAACCTGAACGTTTTTCGCCCAATAAGAATCCTTCCATCATTATCCAAGGGTCTCGAACGACTAGTACATTATCAATTTTCAAGGTTTTTGACAAAGATTAATCTCTTCGATTCATTCCAGTCTGGTTTTAGACACCACCGCTAAAGTCACTGATGGCATAAAGATCGCAATCGACGAAAAGAAAATTACTTTTCTCGAAAAAGATTTTTACTCACAAAAGCGCAGACTCGCACTTTTGCCCGGGAATATGGATGAGAATGTTTGTGTTGATGCAGGAAGTGGTTTAATGAAAAAGTGTATTGGCTTAATGCTTTACAATGCTTAAACTGCATGCTTGTAATTTGTCAAAATGAACGATCTATTCAGATTATCATTATCGTGCAAAATTATTTACCAAATAAAACCAATTGAATACATAGCTGAAATACTTTTTGTTTTATCAAGGAAATACATAGCCAGGGGTCATATTGACCCCACGAGACTAATTAAAGATCAATATGGATTAATTCTACTATGAAGTGGTACTACGGTCTCGCCCTAAAATTTAGCAGGCCTCATAGTTTCATCTTTCAATAATAAAAGACAATTAAAACCCTTACGAAGAGCAAGTTCTTCCTAGTAGTTCTAAACATAATTTAATACATGTTTACCCGTGGCCAGTTGTCCATGCGGTGAGTTGACCCCGCGGCAAGTTGGTACCGCGGCGAGTTATCTTAGACCACCTGCAAGTATGTAAAACTTTTAAAAAATCTGATGTGGCCAGCACATGACTTTCTTCATATATAAGATGTAGATACTTATCTACAACAGTATTGTCGAAGACTGTATTCTATATAAACCTGGAGTATACATTAGTGATTAATTTATATTTTTATATTATATTAACTTTTATGTCACAAAGATGATAAATAACTTTTACGGTACTTGTTCGATGAAAACTGGTAAAATCGGCCTTTTATTATTTTTATTATGTTTAATTATTAACTTTATTGTTAGTGTGAAGAGCAATCGGTAATGACACGAAACCATTATAATTGAATAATTATTTTGAAATAAATATGCGTATATCAAATTCCAAATCAACTTACAAATAAAACTTTATTGAAATATAGTAATCATGTTGTATTTAACATTATTATGAAAAGGTATAAATGAAAACTAAATTTTAACGTAAATATGTCGCAATAAACCGTGAAATTGCTTAATAATAATACGACTCTTAAACGGTGGTATATATCTAAAAAAATTTCAAATGAAATTTATAAAAATTAAATTTTTTTCAACTTCTGTAGATAATTCTATATATCTAAATATCAGTTAACGGAGAACTTTTGTAAAAACGGAAATGAGCTTCAAAGAATAAAGCTCGACTTCCAGTAGACCGATAAACTCCAAAAACTAATCAATTAACTCTAACGGCACATAGCATAATGCTATAAATGAAGTTTGGTATTGATACGGCAAACAGTTTTCTCGTTAGAGCGCCCACAATCACACACACACACACACACACACACACGCATGGCAGCGTTCTTACATAGACATAGACATACACACAGACATCATTACGAAAATGGCCAAAACATGTTTTCGGTATCCCAAAACAAGTATTTCCGTTGAAATCTCGAAGTCGATTTTTTCATGGAAACAATACTTTATCTGTGCTTCGTATATGGAGAAATTTAAAAATTTTAAAATCTTTCAAAATATGCAAGATCAATATAATATTTTTCGTGAACACTCTACTTTTTCTTGAAGTTGCAAAATTTTCACAAATGCTTGTCAACAATTTTGGGGTACTTGAGATGATGAGGAAAATATTTTTATACTTCATGATTATAAAAAGATTCAGTTATTGTCTTAAGAAGGCTCTCATCACGCAAAATTCAGAAATATAATAGCTAATCTCATTCTCCTCCCAAATTAAAGGAGAGATTTTATTTAATTGAATATCTCAAAACTCTTAATGAGTTCTTAATTCTGAAATTATATTAACCTGCATTTGTCTTCAAGCACAAACGCCAGCATTGGAATGTGATACTGATACAGTTATCTCAGCATTAGTACCGTTTAACAATCCTACCTCTGCTGACTTAATTTCAGGTCATCCCATTTATTTGCAAGTTACTTCTTAATTTTCAGCAGTGTCCTTGTGGATGGCTTATACAATTGACTAAATACTGATTTTTTTGCAAAAATATGTTAGAGAACATTCAAACAGAAATTTACTTAATGCAACACTTTCATAGAAATAATTAAAAATACAAGTTAATCCAGCACGTATCTTAATACGTGATTCTATTTCATTTTTATTTCATAATATGTAAAACAACTGGAAATTTTTCAGGAAAGTGACTTTTCATATAAAAAATAACGTCACAATATTTTAAATAATTAGGTAAGCTTTAACACATAAAGACTTTAATCATGATAGTTTAGAAAATGAAATTTTAATAAGTTAAAAATTCTCATGAGTTCATCAAAACGATTCTAACCTTACCTTATGAAAAAACGCCCCCTATCGCGGCGGTCTCTCCCCAGACGGCCCCTACCGCGACGCCCTCTTTCCTGACACCAGGTCCAACACACCGATACCCCCTTCCGTGACGCCCCCTAACGATTCGACCCTATGACGAATCCCCATATCATGACGTCAGGGCCAAAGACGCCCTTCCTCCGGCGCCAGGTCTAGCAAGCCCTCCTCCCCGACGCCGCCTACCTTCACTCCCTCGCCCGGAGCCTTCTCCAGCGACGCCCCTCCTACAGAGAAGAACACTTCACCGTCATACTCGCCTCCGAATCATCCTACCAGAAGCCCTGTCTCTAGCCGCCTCTTACGGCAACGCCCCATACCGTGTGGCCCCTACCTCAGCGTCCCACCGCTCCGCAACTACTGCAACCGCCCCTCCGCGATGCCCGATAACGCGACGCCCCCTACGTCGAACAACCTTACGCGACGCCCCCTATCGCGCAGCGTCCTAACGCGAAGCCCCCTACCTCGAAGCCCCCTTACGCGACGCCCTCTACCTCGAACCCCCTTACGCGACGCCCCCTACCTCGAACCACCTTACGCGACGCCCCCTACCTCGAAAAACCTTACGCGACGCCCCCTATCGCGCAGCGTCCTAACGCGACGCCCCCTACCTCGAAGCCCCCTTACGCGACGCCCTCTACCTCGAACCCCCTTACGCGACGCCCCCTACCTCGAACCACCTTACGCGACGCCCCCTATCGCGCAGCGTCCTAACGCGACGCCCCCTACCTCGAACCCCCTTACGCGACGCCCCCTACCTCGAACAACCTTACGCGACGCCCCCTACCGCGAAGCACCCTAACGCGACGCCCCCTACCTCGAAGCCCCATTACGCGACGCCCCCTACCTCGAACCACCTTACGCGACGCCCCCTACCGCGAAGCGCCCTAACGCGACACCCCCTACCTCGAACTCACTTACGCGACGCCCAATACCGCGAAATGCACTGACGCTTCGCCCCCTACCACGAGCCCCCTTACGCGACACCCGCTACCGCGAAGAGCCCTAACGCGACACCCCCTACCTCGAACCAACTTACGCGACGCCCCCTACCTTGAAGCCCCCTTACGCGACGCCCTCTATCGCGAAGTGCCCTGGCGCTTCACCCCCTACCTCGATGACCCCGCCCCGGTAGCCCTCACCCTCGACGCCCTCTAACGCGACACCCCTGCCCCGGACGCCCTCAACCTCGGCGCTCCCTACCGTGGGGCTTCCTACGGTAACCCCAGGTCCAGTAGTTTTCCTGGACGATCTACACAAGACGCCCTTATCCCCAAACCCCCTACCGCATCGCCTCCTGCCGCGAAGCCACTGACATTGACGCCTTCGCCTTGTGCACCGACGCTATCTCCCCGAACATCCCCCAGGACTCCGTCTCCCCAAAGCCCTCTCTGACGCCCTTCCCTCTACGATATCACCCCGAACTACCTCAGCTTCCCACCTTTTATTTATTAATGCCGGGAGCAGGTGAGGCCCACTGGCACCCTCATCCCTGCCCCAGATATAACTATTTCGCTTACATATATTTTACAAGTAAAAAATACATGTCGAAGTAATTACATGCATAACAGTTACATTAAAACATTAATTGGCAATTATAAAAATTGTTTCATTTCATATAAATATGAGTGCTAGAAAAGTTATATATTATATAAAAATATTAATATATCAATAAACGTATTTATCGTTACATATTGAATAAACACCGAATTGATAGATACAAACATATACCTTCAAAAAATGTTTGTTAACCGTGCATCACCGATAGACGGTATACTTCATAGTTCAGAAAAAAATTACATCACCATGAGTCACATAGAAGATGAAATTTTAACAAAGGTCCAAGTAGCATAAATAGATAAAGTTACACTGGATTGTTCAATGGTCAGTTTACTAATAAGCTAGTTAAGAATAAAATTATATAACTGGGATATGCACTTCACTGATTATCTTTCTCTTCACTTCAAATATCACGCATTTTATTCCTCATAGAAGAGTTTATTTTATCCTTTCCCGGCTTAAATGGATCCCTATGCCATCTCACGACGTAGAACCACAACTCCATCCGCCGACGCCGTCCTTCGAGAAAAATAATACGTTTCATATTCACAGAAACAAAACTTAGACAATAAAACAAAACACATTCGCGGTAATTCCAGTTCTTAAATTATGTATCGCATAAGCGAAGTCTCCGCAAAGCCAAACAGTGTGTTGAACAGCTACATCATTAATATATTCAAAAAGTAAAATCTGAGTTTATCTTTAATTAGAGAATCTCCATGTTCCGCTATTATATTTGTAATACTATGGCTGAAATTTAATAAAAACTAATCTTTTCAGAATAATCTCAATAATGGTGCATGTATTGATACAAATTTAGGAAGATTATCATATAAAATCTAATCAAATAATAATAATTTATGATTCCTTTATAGTTATTTATTTGTAATATTTCGTGTGGAGCCATGGCTTCATTTTGTGCGTTATTCATGTTTGATAAGGAATATTGAATATGAAAGTTAACAGTGAGTCGAGTAGGTGCGGCCTTGAAATATTACCTTATCTCTCTATAGTTCCTTTCTCTATTTATGAAAACAGCCTAAATGGGTTCAACGGAAAGTTTACATTTTCAAAGAAAAGGAAAGTATCTCTGAGTAACATCCGAGTTATCACACAATAATCGAAAGGGAAAGTGCATCGACCTGAAGACTCCAGTTGGAGATTATTCTAAAAGTTTTCTTTACTACAAACTCTACTTGCTGAATACTAAAATACTATGGAGTTGTATTACCGAGCTGTATTTGCATAGCTACCGCTAGGTAATTGCATAATGATTATTGATATGTAGTATCATTTGGTTAGAGAAAACAGTAAAAAATATCATAAAACTCCTGTAAAATCTTTACCCGTTTCAAAGCTTAAACAATTGCCTTATACCAGCAAAGTAAAATACGTCAAACTGTCCAATGTGAAATAAATTTTAATATTCTTTGAAAACCGGATAAGATCTTTTTAAATCACCGTCGTCAATAATCGATTCCTTAATATAGACAAAATGTTAGTCATGGTTTATTGGAGCAAATTATTGTCGTCAATATGTATTATTTACTGCACATCATTGCGGAAGTATTACCGAAAACAACACATAATTAAGTGATCTAAAAAGTGGTAATAACAAAAATAAATATCTTGATATCTACTTAGATTTAAAAAACAAAAAATGTGATACACATAAGAAAACAACTTATTAGTAACTGTAAGATCCAAAGAACAAAGACGGACAAGAAAAGTTAAACTCTTAGTTCTTGTCTATTGCCTAACCTGACAACTGAGTGACTATGCTGTTGGTGCGTTACTTCGTCATCTTGTTCGGTTGTCGTTGAGCCTCTTTCGAGATGTGCTTCGGGTTTTACCTGACGCTGTTGCCAAGTTTTTCAAGGTGCCAATAGTTGTACGGCTCCTGTATCGTTTTCCATTCTTCGTAATGTTACTTCTCGGAAACTGGAAAGTAAAAATTCAAAAACAATTATCATGTTACAAGTAATTTAATTTGGCAAATACAATGAGGAGCAATCATATATGAGATGAGTGTTTATAAGTGCTCTTATTCAAATTTCAAAATTATTGCATAAGAAAGGTGATATCACTTGAGAAGTAAGAAGAACACTTATACCTTTCTATAGTTATCGTAGTTCGTCTTCTTTTTCTCAAGTTTAATTATAGAGAATTACCACGAGGTCATGGCCGAATTCACAAATTCTATGTACCCTAACGATTTCCGAGATGTATGTTGATAACAACCAATACCATCTACATTATTTTTTCGAAAATATATTTAAGGATTCAATTCTACTAAGGGACCATTCATAAGTGATGTGACAATGAAGAGGGAGTCCGAGAAATTTGTGAACTTATACCACATTGAGCAATAAGCTTCATGAGAATCTTAGGGCTGCTTTATTTGGCTGTTTCAATAATTCCCTAAATATCATGTCTTCATTTAAGGATGGGAAAATAAGCAGTTCTTCCAACCTAACCTATTCCATGAGTTTATACAAAAACGAACCTCTTCTAATTAAAAGATTATCGAAATAAAATCCAATAATTAATATCAGATTAAATAGTTAGCAATAATCAATAAAGAAGGAGCTTTAAAATATCTGATCGCCTACGTCAAATCAAAAATGTGTTGCCCCGCACGATATAGAAATATGAATGACCCTTACAAAAAACTTGAAAATTCTTAAGTACAGAAAACTCGAAAAATTAACGAAAAAATCATTATCGGAACTCTATTCCGCTGATGCAGTTCCACAGGCATGATAAATATTTCTTAAATGATAGTGGTCATGATAAACCGCCACTTGCAAAATCATAATCAAAGAGAGTTAAATAAATGCACCCACTGACAAAAAATGAGAGCCCACATTGATCTGATATATAAGTAGAATAACAAATTTAAATTTTATTTGATTGATAACATATTAGATTCGTGAGTCATGAACTGACGATAGATTATCAACGGGAAATCCACAACCAACCCAAACGCTAAGAAACCAACGATTTTTTCAGTCGAATTAAAAAGAAATGTTAGTTAAAAACTGAAATTTAAAATTACTACAGACTTTACAGAACACATCTTTTTGGTCAAAAATCATGAAAAAAAAACTAAATATTTTAAGTACAAAATATGAAAATGACATAATCATATGACAACTGTTTACTATTTTGAAAGCTATAACAAGATAAAAGTAAAGTTGAAGAGAAATTACTATTTTGACACAATAATATGAATTAATTGGAATTTTGCTCGTCATGTTCTATAGCATTTGCTAACCAACCTATTTCAGATCTGATGGATTAACATTTCGACCCTCGCTCTTAATAATCTGTTGAATGAGGGTCAAAATGCAAACACCATTAGTAATGCAGCAGGCTGAGTAGACAAATAACATAACTCATGACTTAAGATTAATTTCGACTAATAAAAATGATGCATTCCCTGTGACAAGTAAAGTTCACAAACTTATTACTCAAATAGAAATCAGAGATGTTTTGGAAACAGCAAATCTCTTGGTTGCACACGATTCATCGTTAATGTTTACATAATATCTCCAAGCTTATTTTAAAAAATGCAGAAGACCTAGAATCTGCACATTTACTTCCTTAGTTGCACAAAATTTAGCATTGATATTTACCTAAATTCTTACAGCTTATTTCAAAAATTTTAAAAGAGCAAAAATATTCACACTTTTCTCCTATGATGCCCAGAATTCAGTAAAAAATTAATAAAAAAACTAAAAAATTTCAAAGATTGTTTGAAAAATATCAAAAGAGCAATAATCTGTACTTAATACGTATGGCGTACGTATTAAGTACAGATATTTATGAATACAATAAAATTCTTTAAATAAGCTATACATAAGTAAGCCATAATAATCTAATCAAATAATAATAATTTATGATTGCTTTATAATTATTATTTATTTGTAATATTTCGCGTAGACATACTTGCCTTGGTTTCATTTTGTCCTTTGAGTAGTCCGCGTTATGTAAATTAACAATGCTATGAAGTAACTTCTCCTCAATAAAGCAACGTAAGAATCTTGGTGGCGGAACCTTTGCGATAAGGTCAATGTGAGAGTAGAAATTGACGAATCACTTAAAGGGCATTTACTTTTCTTAACATCTTTAAGTTACGATTTGGTCATGGCCGAAAGCGAAAATTGCCAAGGAGTCCAAAGCTGCGTAAACTGAAAGAAACTCGATCTATCTTATGCGAACCTTCGGTTGGGAGATTCATAAGAAACGAGGATAGAAACTCTTTAAAACGAAAAGAATGAAATGTTAACACATTGAACTAATGCCATCCACTTCCACCACGTCGACATTGTTCCCATGTTTGAAACATGTAAGTACACAATGCTCAAAGAATAATAAGCATCCATTGCAGTAATCTTTGTCGTCAATCAATTCTTTATTTTATTTATGAATCAGATGTAGTTAACTTACAAGTTGATAGATGAGAATTGCACATAAAGTTGACATCTCATTGGTCGCAGACTTTGTATCTCTTTTTAACTTTTTTAAGAATATAATACAACGAAATCGGAATATAAGAGAAGGTAACATAAAAGGTTAAATATTAACCTTTCTTATCACCGAAAGTCGTATTCTAATTGAAATTACGAAACTATCACTCCAAAAAAGCTGAACGGAAGATAAATTATCAACGGGAAATCCCTAACCAACCCAAACGCGAATAACCCCGCGAATTATTCTTTATATCTGTCATTTTTTCTTATTATATCTAAAATCACAACAACTAAGCATCTTCGACTGAAGTTATTTTAAATATTTAGAATTCGTAACTCAAAGAAACTCAAGATTCGAGAGTGAAAATAAAAATATACATATAAAGAGAGAATCAGTATGTACCTATTATTCAAGAATTATATGCAAGATAAATTTGAATCTACTATTGATGGATAGGTTTACACAAAGATCTCATTTGAAAGATAACAAATCGAAAAAAGTTAAGATTCAAACATAAATCCCTTTCATATGACATACGTTGATCGTATCCGAAATACTAATACCGAAATAATTTCAAAAACAATTACTGAACGTATACCATCCCGCAGTTATTATTATAATTTAAAAATTATCGTGAAAAATTGTAGCAATGAATATGATTTCCCAATGCAAGCTGCATGAAAAATGCATAATGCATAAATATAAAATCACAACAAAAGTTTTAAAAGGAACATTTAACAAACTATTGTCAATGCTAGAGGATGGTTAATGAGCAGTGATACAAGGTCGTAAGTTTGAACAAGTGATTTATTTATCCTGACTGAAAATGCTAAATCTCATAAAAATACTACTATTCTGAGGCATCGATAAAACTTAAATAACTCTATTAAATGGCCTAAAATCTCTTAAAACCATAAATGTGCTGAGGTAACGTTAGAATAAATGTATAATGACATTAGATTCAATTTGTACTCATCGTATTCTGTGTTCCTTCCATGGACCGAATCACTCTCCTTAGCATCGCTGCATCTTGCTCTTCCATGATGGTGAAATAATGCGAGCTTGAATCTAAAGAAAAAATAAAAAACCGTAGTATATAAACTAAACTAATTTACTACCGTAAATAAATACCGTATAAAATAGCAATATGACGCAAAGAAACACTGTATTAATCCAAAAATACATACAATCAATCATAATTAAATAGGAATAGTGATAACATTTGATTCAAATTATACTCACTGTATTCTATTTTATCTATGGATCAAATGTTTCTCCGCAGCATCGCTGCACTCCTTTTCATCTATTTTATGATAGAGAAATGGTTTCTTAAGATGTCAGTAGGCGAAAAGGGACGGATAGTGTTTGTAAAAGAAAGTAACTAACCTCTCATTAACGAAATTATAATGTTTCCCTCTGATATTTATATGTCGCAGTAGTAAGAATGCAAGGAGAAATTTTATTTAAATGACAGACTTTGTTAACGAGAGGGAGAGGGATGCTTAAAATTTGGAAAAATAATTGAAGGTCGATGTGGCATGAAACTTTAGAATTGCTAAATTGAATTAAGTGCATCAACCTGAAGACTCCGGCTGTAGATAAAGCTTAATGTTTTCTTTTCTACAAACTATACTTGCTGAATACTAAAATACTATCAAGCTGTATTACCATAGCTTTGAAAGAGTACTTGCCCTGCTAGTAAAAACAAAACAGGAACAAATGGAATGTTTCAATTCAAGCAACCATACTTCTAAATATACTTTTATCTTAAATTTTACGGACTTAATTTCTCTGAATAAAATTAACGGTCAAAACACTGACGATAAAAGTTTGAGTTTGCGCTCTATTTTTAGATGTTCCTTTAATTTCTGAAAAACCGAGACAATATTTTTCAGGGCAAAATCAGCAATATTCCGTAAAGTATTATTTCTAAACGAAACTAGAAGTTCAACCGGGTAATGCATAATTCAAAATAAAGATACCCACAAACAGAGTGCTTAAAAATTGTGATATCGGAACTAAATTACTAAATATGTACTACTACCTCATAATTTATATTGAACTCAGATTAAAATTGTTTTAAATTAGAAATTAATTTTATAGTAAAAGAGCATATAGAAATTTAAAATAAATTATTCATAATCAACCTACCTTGATCTGGTCTCCTGGTATCCTTCGTCTTACGATGGTGGTACTCTTCCGCTACGACTGGTGAGAAGTCAGAGAGAAAAATAACTATCGACGGAGTGGATGGAATTTTATTTGTTGAAATCTGTAATAATTATAACACAATGTTATAAATCTATAAAAGTTTAATCGCTGAAGATATCATTAAAGTGACGTGCAACTGACAATTCCAATGTTACATTTGCTGCTGGCAAGAAGTAAAAAACTTATGAAAACATGAAATTATTATTATAAATTATATTTCAATTCAATTGTGTGATTGAATTCAAAATGAAAAACGGTAGTAAGTAATATTAATGAAAAATGAATGGATTAGAAATGGTACCTTTTAGTGACATTATATATAAACGGGCTTTAAAGGAAGTTATTCAATTAAACTTAGTACTTATAGACAAAAATTCGATGTAGAAAGGGTTTAAATATTATATCAGATGAATATAAAGCAGGATACGCATTTAGAGAAAAGTAATCTGAAAGCCAAATTTTAAATTCAAACCGAATTACAGTTACGATGTTGATTAACAATCACGAAAATATTTACGTAAAATAATTTGAGGTCCAAGTCAATTAATTCACTTCAACATGAAGAATATGAAACAGTAAAATTTCCCTTAGAACTAAATCGTGTGTGATATAACATGGTAATGAATATTGAAATTAGACACTACAAAAATATATTCAGCCTGTACCTCCTGTTACTCGCTCGCTAAGATGTGACTAAATATAATTATTCAAATAAATAGGATATCGATAATCAACCATAAATCAGTAGGACAAAACGGAATGAATGAATTATCTCCACAAATCCTAGGCAAATATTACCGTTAAATCATTTTATGGAAACAATTCCACTTATTTAGTTAAACAATCATGAAAACAATTTCAGAATCGATTTGATTCTGAAATAGTTTGACTAGCAACAACGAGATTGAAGGCTTCGAAATATATTACAAGATACTCGAAAATGCCTTAGGGTTTACCGTCAATTACTACCGAAGTTTGCTTAGGAGATATAATACCGCCATCCCTAGATCATTAAAAGTTTTATGATTAACTAAGATAACTTTTTTCGATAATGTCCTAAAAATAACATTAAAAGCTTATCTACTTAAACGTATGACGAATACTAAAAGTATTTCCTATCATATACGGTCGTATATTATTTCCAATCCTAATGGGTAACCTTGAGCCACTTTTCGGGGCAATTCCCCAAATACCGTGACCTCATTATAGAATGCACTTAATTTAAATCGCTATGAAAGACGGAAACGAGGATAGATTCAGGAGCTGTCCAATGTTTGATAAGTTTAGATTAGAAGATAACTGCGAAAATTCAAATCTGGATTCCGTTACTTTCTATCGTAAATCAGTGCAGAAAATATCACCGAGATAACTTTAATTAAAAATTTAAAACTTAATTTCATTATTATAAGTTGGAGGCGTGGAAATTTAACAATTTTTAAAGATATCGTTAGTCAATTGCAAACCAACTTAATATAGAAAACTTATCTGCATTAAAGTATGAATAACAACCCAAAATAGAAATAGAAATATACGTAAACACTAAAATTAGATTAAATATAAAATTAAAGTAAATCATTAAAGGAAGACGGATTCAAACTTGATTTTAACGAATAAATATTCGCAACTATAGAGAAAACACAATCCGAATTTGGACCTTACTACATTAACCCTTGATTTGAATCGTAGATTTAATTCGGAATATTACCTTAAGATTAATTTTGTATATACTACTTACCGTTGGAACAAAATCCTCTGTAAAGGCATTTAGTCAGGAAATGCTGTATTCTCCCTCAATTAAAAAAAATCCTTCCAAGTATATGGATTTTAAAAATATTTTGTAATGTTTAAACCAATTACGCCAATACACCTGTTCCAATCTATCACTATAACAAATTCAAATCATCAACGGTTTTGCGTAAACGAAATATTACTCATATAGTACTATTACTCAGATAGTGGTCATGATAAACCGCCACTTGCAAAATCATAATCAAAGAGAGTTAAATAAATGCACCCACTGACAAAAAATGAGAGCCCACATTGATCTGATATATAAGGAGAATAACAAATTTCAATTTTATTTGATTGATAACAGATTAGATTCGTGAGTCATGAAACTCAAATTTGGATGTCGTAACTGCCGAAAGTTTGACCAAAAATACCGAAAATATTTACTATGACTATGCACTTCCATTTGAACTGTTACGGGAGCTAAAATTCAATGCTTAGCAAAGATTTCTTTTTTCAGCTGTTACTCAATATCGCAAACTTGTTTACTAGAAAGTATGGGTGCCAAGCAAAACTGGCACAAGAAATACGAATGTACCTGATGTAAAAGTTAAATAAAGAATGAAGTTATTTCATCAAAATGAATCTTATCGATATCCCAAAATCATACATACTCAAAGTTAAGGAATAAATAAAAGCAACGAATATAGATTTATGAATCAGGACTTGTACATAACTCTATTTAGCAATGATTTTAAACATGCAGATAATTCGCGATAATTCTTTAACATTAATTATTTATATACTACTTACCATTGTAATGAAATCCTCCAGAAGGGTATGCACTCAGGAAATGTTGTATTCTTCCTCAATTTAAATAATACGTCTTTCACGTATCATGAATTTTAAAAATATTTTAGACTCTTTAAACCAATTACGCCACTGCTGCAGTTCCAATCTATCGCACGTTACCAAATTCAAATCTTTAACGGTTATGCGTTAACGAAACAGTAAGAGGTCTGCTCTCGACGAAATCTCCAACGGCACTGAGGTTTCAGCAATCCAAACATATGTTGAACTAAAATGCAGCCCTCTGATTGGTCGGCTACTGAAATTTCTCACAAAATTACTAACGGATTATTTGGTGAAAAATAGAGCAAATATTAAATTTAAATTTTCTTTAGCGTAATATTATTTAAATCAAATATTATTTCATTTTGGAAAATAACATTGGTTTTGACTAGTTTTTTTAGTGCTTCGGATAAATTACGTAATATCTTCGAAGTTAGCAACGGATCTAATCCATCGATATGGTTGGAAACAAAAGTAAACCTTAATTAATGAGATTCAGCGATTTTGCTTTTCGTTGTTAATATTATATTTTCTTAAATTTAAGAGAATGTCATTAAAGAATTACCATATAAAATTAAATAAAGGAAGACTGCTTGAAGGCTTGCCATTTCTTCGTACATTTTCCACTCCAATCTTTTCAATAAGTTTGGTGTTAGCCGAAACGCATGTACTCATTACTTTCTTTCGCCCTAAACAGGCTGCTACTTGCCGAATGAGAAATAGATGCAGTAAAAATAACATTCAATAAGACGTCTTACTCACCAAAAAAGTTTTCAAAAGGTTGTGTTTGCCACGTATTTCAATCACATCACCTTCTCAGTGATCTTTTCGAAACACTGGGCTTTACAATCACTGCTCCGCTATCCCCCCTGTGCTAAAGCTGAGTTTCAAGTCGAAGGAGTGAATAAATTCATGTTACCATCGCCATTTTAAGAACACCACACGCGGGAGTAGTAATAAAGAATACACAATTTCATGCGTTTCTCTCACCCACACACGTTTCACTTCATTTTAAATAAAGCACTAGACGTATGGCCAAGTTACTGCTGCCAACATTTTCTTTCCACTTTTAGCATAGTTTCGTATCCATCGGAAATTATGAAAGAAACTTACTCAACTTAAAGACATGCCATTAAGGGAAGCAAAAGAGAAAGAAACGGAAGTAGCTGAGTCTCATGACAAAAGAACTAGTTTCGATTGTCAGAATTCAAGCGCACAACCCGATCTACTTCCTCTTCGCCTCAAAAGCGCGGCAAAATGCATCGTAATGGCCTCTTTCCTTTCATAGTCGTTTCGGAACAGACAACCGATGGCATCGAGACTTCAAAGGTTAGTTATTTGCTGTGAATATGGAAAAAATAGGTTTAATCGCAAGGGATTCAGTTTCCTTGTGAAAAAGCAGCCAACAGTGTATGTGCAGTGCGATTTGCTGTAGAATGTTTAAACCTACGTCGTACAACAAGTGATTTCTGTCAATACGAGTGAGAAATTGTTTTACTTAAGACTGCTTTCTTAGTGTTTTGGTGAAATTACAAAGAAATTTTGTCACGAATTTACTCTATCTGTTATATATAACATTTATTAGTGAAGAATGTGTGTGGTTCGAAGGCAGTGCTTCAAAATGGATGGACCTCGGATTTGAGACTAAAATGCACGAGTTTCTTCCCATGCTTCACAAAGAATGGTGACATTATAATATAAAAATATTCAGGTAAATTGCATGAATATACTAATGAGTATACTAATGAATACATAATGATTGATTTTAGATGCCTAATTCCAAGAAGTAACCGATGATTTCATTTCTCACCTACTAACTGTAGAATATTAAAATGGTATTTTATTATGATTTTCATTGTGAAATATTGAAGTAACTTAAAAGTCAAATTTAGGCTACACAGTTCTTCAGGTTTTCTTAAGCTCCCTTTTACAGTAGAAAAGTATGGCTAAAGAACAGCATTTTCATAATCCATGAATTCTCATTAGCTTATTATTACTGCACAATTATTATTCATTACATAGGTCCTTCTATCAGTTCATCAGATCAGTCAGGGAATGAAGCTAAAATTGTAATATTAGTAGTAACTTATTTTGCCCACGACTTTCTCATTGATCGATATTGCAATGTGAAGAGGTTGGATATATGCAATTAATTTAACTGTACGATAAATAAACATGTAATCCATAGTTATCATTGATCAATACTATCATGAAGCAATTCATTAACATTAGTTCATACATTAATCACTTTGATATTGTAGCAGCGATTAATAGGAAAGATAAATTTATTGGATGAAAGTTAAATTTTTCTCTATGAAGTTTCACAAAAAAATTCACAATCATTTTATCCATCATGATCGATGACAAAACTGCATTAAAAACTGACCATCAAGTTAGCAAAGGGACGTTATTCGTGCATCATTTAGTTTCTTCCTTGGACCATTTGAATTATTAAAGAGAAAACTGTTTTTCTTGAGTTGTGTAAGAGAACACCAAACTTATGTTTTTGTAGCCGTGTATAGAAAATTCATCTTACATTTGCTTTTGTCTTCTTAATGGTGGAGATAATGTAAATGCTTTTGCCCTTGAGTTTAAGGCGCACGCTACTTCACGGTGAGTAAATTTCACATCCGTCATTTTTTAATAGCTTTTGAGGTATGAATGATGATGATCTCATTTTACTCACTCTATTCATATATATGAAAATTTTTGTTTTAAACGTTATTCGGTAATTGTTACATGAAGCGTTTCCAATCATTGCTTCTTTCTCAGTGAGGAAATCACTGGCAAATTCCCTTGCTCTTCATTTTACTTAGTATAAGTCACTCCTCAGGAATTTCGGTAACTAATATTGAGTTGTGCTTAAAACCAAAACAATGCTGTATCCTGTAGGTGGGCGTGATAAAACTGGTATAGTTAAAATGATGAATCGAGGTTGGAACGAAATTGTTGCTCCCTTGAATTTTGTTTCCTGAATACTGAAATAAAACATATCGTGAAGTATTGCTTGGAAGAGGAATCAATTTAAATCTTCGGAAAAGTAACTGCAGTTATTATTAAAACTTAAAAAATTCAATTCGGCAAATAGATATGTAATATTTAGGTGCATTTTCAAATACAATTAGGTTTTATTCAGGAATATATGCAAAATATACTTTCTATATTTTGGTCCTATATTAAAGGACATAAATGTTCCTTTATTTATTTAATATGGTTATTATGTAATTGCAATCTCTTAAATTACGAGAAAAAGTAATGGTTACAATGAAATGCGTAATCACTGAATTTCATTCAATTGTTTAAGGTTGATGATAATGTAGAAAAACATTAATATATCATTAATCATTAACAACCATTAATTTACCACTCATTTCTAAATTCCATTTCGCCGAAAAAATACGTATTTTTCAATTCAAATAGTTATATTTTTATTTTGAAACTTTATCGATAAGCTATAGCCATCACAAGCATCAGGCATATTACCAAATTTATCCGAAACATATTATATGAATTCTAAAAGAATGTTATTATTTGAAAATAATTCAAATTTTAATTACATAGTATTAGGCTACATAATATATAAATTTAAAGATTATTCTATTATTTACCAAATCTTCCGTTAGTGAGTTTGCTAGAAAGTTAAGTAGCCGACCAATCAGAGGGCTGCATTTCAGTTCAACTTATGAGTGGATTGCTGGAACGTCAGTGCCGTTGGAGACTTCGTCGGGAGCAGACATCTTACTGTTTCGTTAACGCATAACCGTTAAAGATTTGAATTTGGTAACGTGCGATAGATTGGAACTGCAGCAGTGGCGTAATTGGTTTAAAGAGTCTAAAATATTTTTAAAATTCATGATACGTGAAAGACGTATTATTTAAATTGAGGAAGAATACAACATTTCCTGAGTGCATACCCTTCTGGAGGATTTCATTACAATGGTAAGTAGTATATAAATAATTAATGTTAAAGAATTATCGCGAATTATCTGCATGTTTAAAATCATTGCTAAATAGAGTTATGTACAAGTCCTGATTCATAAATCTATATTCGTTGCTTTTATTTATTCCTTAACTTTGAGTATGTATGATTTTGGGATATCGATAAGATTCATTTTGATGAAATAACTTCATTCTTTATTTAACTTTTACATCAGGTACATTCGTATTTCTTGTGCCAGTTTTGCTTGGCACCCATACTTTCTAGTAAACAAGTTTGCGATATTGAGTAACAGCTGAAAAAAGAAATCTTTGCTAAGCATTGAATTTTAGCTCCCGTAACAGTTCAAATGGAAGTGCATAGTCATAGTAAATATTTTCGGTATTTTTGGTCAAACTTTCGGCAGTTACGACATCCAAATTTGAGTTTCATGACTCACGAATCTAATCTGTTATCAATCAAATAAAATTGAAATTTGTTATTCTCCTTATATATCAGATCAATGTGGGCTCTCATTTTTTGTCAGTGGGTGCATTTATTTAACTCTCTTTGATTATGATTTTGCAAGTGGCGGTTTATCATGACCACTATCATTTGAGAAATATTTCTCATGCCTGTGGAACTGCATCAGCGAAATAGAGTTCCGATAATGATTTTTTCGTTAATTTTTCGAGTTTTCTATATTTAAGAATTTTCAAGTTTTTTGTAACGGTCATTCATATTTGAATATCGTGTGGGGCAACACATTTTTGATTTGAAGTAGGCGATCAGATACTTTAAAACTCCTTTATTGATTATTGCTAACTATTTAATCTGATATTAGTAATTGTATATTATTTCGATAATCTTTTACTTAGAAGAGGTTCTTTTTTGTATAAACTCATGGAATAGTTTACGTTGGAAGAACTGCTTATTTCCCCATCCTTATTATTATTGAAACTGCCCAGTAAAGGAGGCCAAAGTTTCTCATGAAGCTTATTGCTCAATATGGTATAAGTTCACAAATTTCTCGGACTCCCTCTTCATTGTCACATCACTTATGAATGGTCCCTTAGAAGAATTGAATCCTTAAATATATTTTCGAAAAAATAATGTAGATGGCATTGGTTGTTATCAACATACATCTCGGAAATCGTCAGGGTACATAGAATTTGTTAATTCGGCCATGACCTCGTTGTTATTCTCCATAATTAAACTTGAGAAAAAGAAGACGAACTAGGATAACTATAGAAAGGTATAAGTGTTCTTCTTACTTCTCAAGTGATATCACCTTTCTTATGCATAATAATTTTGAAATTTGAATAAGAGCACTTATAAACGCTCATGTCATATATCACTCCTCATTGTATTTGCCAAATTAAATTACTTGTAACATGGTAATTGTTTTTGAATTTTAACTTTCCAGTTTCCTAGAAGTAACATTACGAGGAATGGAAAACGTTACAGGAGCCGTACAACTATTGGCGCCTTGAAAAACTTGGCAACAGCGTCAGGTTAAACCCGAAGCACATCTCGAAAGAGGCTCAACGACAACCGAACAAGATGACGAAGTAACGCACCAACAGCATAGTCACTCAGTTGTCAGGTTAGGCAATAGACAAGAACTAAGAGTTTACCTTTTCTTGTCCGTCTTTGTTCGTTGGATCTTACAGTTACTAATAAGTTGTTTACTTATGTGTATCACATTTTTTGTTTTTTAAATTTAAGTATATTTCAAGATATTTATTTTTGTTATTACCACTTTTTAGATCACTTTATTTTATGTTGTTTTCGGTAATACTTCCGCGATTTGCAGTAAATAATGCATATTGACGATAATAATTTGCTCCAATAAACCATGACTAACATTTTGCCTATATTAAGGAATCGATTATTGACGACGGTGATTTAAAAACATCTTATCCGGTTTTCAAAGTATATTAAAATGTATTTCACCTTGGACAGTTTGAGGTATTTCACTTTGCTGGAATATGGCAATTGTTTAAGCTTGGAAACGGGTAGAGATTTTACAGGAGTTTTATGATATTTTTTACTGTTTTCTCTAACCAAATGATACTACATATCAATAATCATTATGCAATTACCTAGCGGTAGCTATGCAAATACAGCTCGGTAATACAACTCCATAGTATTTTATTATTCAGCAAGTAGAGTTTGTAGTAAAGAAAACTTTTAGAATTATCTCCAGCTGGAGTCTTCAGGTCGATTCACTTTCCCTTTCGATTATTGTGTGATAACTCGGATGTTACTCAGAGATACTTTCCTTTTCTTTGAAAATGTAAACTTTCCGTTGAACCCATTTAGGCTGTTTTCATAAATAGAGAAAGGAACTATAGAGAGATAAGGTAATATTTCAAGGCCGCACCTACTCGACTCACTGTTAACTTTCATATTCAATATTCCTTATCAAACATGAATAGCGTCTCTAAGGTTTCGTGTCACATCGACCTTCATTTTTTTCCAAAGTTTAAGCATCCCTCTCTCTCTCGTCAACAGTCTGACATTTAAATACAATTTCTCCTTGCATTCATACTACTGCGACACATAAATATAATAGGGAAACATTATAATTTCGTCAATGAGAGGTTAGTTACTTTCATCTTCAAACGTTTACACTGTCCGTCCCTTTTCGCCCACTCTCAACTGTGAACGACATATTTCTCACGAAGCCTTCCGTACAAAACGGTCTTGTGACTTTGATAATCCTTGAATAATCGCTACTGTTTCTGTCCTAATAGGTATATTTTTATCTGCACTCTCGAATCATGGGTTTCTATCAGTTACGAATTCTTAATATTTAAATTAACTTCAGTCTAAGATGTTTGCTATCACAGATTTTTGTCTTCAACTGAATTACTGGAATTGACTGACGGAAATGATCAATAATAATATATTCTAATTCTACAGTAAATACTTTCTACTATTCTTGAAACGGAAGTCCCGAAAACTAATCGAATTTGGATTGATGAATAGTTATAGTTTTATGCATCTTGCTTATTCATTCATTAATAATTTTCCTTTTCGCTTTAATATATTTATAGGATTAAAATGAGATATTAGATTACGAATTAGCATCTTGTGAACAAGTAATATCGTTTGTATTTGGTATGTTTCAGTTAACTTTACTTCTTGAAATACAATGAATTGTTGTTGACAAATGTTGAATTCCGATGCGATAATCCCCACACATCTTCGATCTGACATCAGACCTTATCCTACGACCTCGAATAGGAAACCTCGTTTGAGCGATCGGTAAAACATCTGCTCGCTCATATACTTGCATTGTACGATATTTTCTGTAAATACTTCATTAAATTGTGCTTCTTTCTTTTCTTAAGTTAAAAGGAAGTGAATTCCTTCGCTTTTGGATGATTCGTCTCGGAGTCTGTGGTGTGATACCGACAGGGCGTTTAACCAAGGATAATTAACCGACGTCTTACGGAAGCCCCTTACAGTTGAATTCTTTTTAAGTGATCTATTCAGAATATTAAATAAATAAGCCAGACATTTGAGATTTAAAACACAACTCTTCCATGGGACCTGGTACTTCAATGAATGGTTATGTAAATCACGTGATGAGTTATATTATATTCTCGGAATTCCTCAACGGTCTAACATGCTAAGAAACCATTTCTGTATCATAAAACCGATGAAAAAAGTGCAGCGATGTGGTGAAATATTTGATCCATAGATGGAAAACAGAATACATTAAATATAATTTGAATCAAATTTTATTACTATTCCTATTTAATATTGATTGGAATTGTGTATTTTTAGATTAAAACAGTGTTTTTCTTTTCGAATCACTATTTTATTAACTTTTTTTTATGTATCTCTTGAGAACACTCTTGCATCGTATCTCCTTGATGAAAGAGCAGAGTTGGAGTGCAGAGATGCAGCGGAAAGATATTTGGACCAGGGATTGAACACAATATACAATGAGTATAATTTAAATCCAATATTTTTATAATTCCTCTTTGAGTGTGCTAGATAATGCGTATTCTTGGAATAGCATAGTGTTTTATTTTCGAATTACTAATTTAGTTACAGTTTTTTTATTATGCTATTCTTTTTATTCTATTAGTATATGCTCGCATCATTTCGCCATCATAGAAAAGCAAGATGCCGAGATGCTGAGGAGAGTTATTCGGTCCATGGAGGGAGCACAGAATACGATGAGTAAAAATTGAATCTAATGTCATTATAATTCTCATTCAAGTACGATCGATAGTTCGTTTTTATTCGAACAAATTACCCACTTTGCAATTTTTAAATTTCTTAAAGGTCTACAATGTGAGTGGATGTTCGTCACAATTGATTTACATTCAATTTATATCAGTCTTATTTATTAAATAATGCCTAAGTTTCAGGCTGAAAAGGCCATCCTTTTTTCCATTTTTAACGCATGGAGTACTCCTTGAGTTTGAATTCATCATAAAAGTTTCGATTACTTTCCAGTGTTCTCTGTAAATGTTAATGTTATAGCTGTAAATGTATACTATAAAAGGAAAAAGTGATGGGAAAAAGTGATGTAACTGTTTTAAAGACCAAAATTCAATTGAAAGCATCGCAAACGGTTATTGAAATAGCTTTCTAAAAGTAAACAGAAATAAACATCAAACAATCAAAGCAGAAACGTGTGCTATTCATTTGCATAAAGGTTTGCCTTTGTATTACAGTAATGGCGAAACATTTCCATAAGATATTTATGAACAGTCAGTCATTTAAAAAAATTTATTTGATTATAGAAAAGAATTTACCAAGTTTGCTAGGTCACAAGAAATTAAAAGTGCATAAAATGATAAGAAATTTAATTCTGACTCCTATTTTTGGTCTTTTTATTTTACTTTCTGTGATTTGTTTAAGAATTTTGTTGTAACTATTGAAAATATTATAAAATTTCAATATTAGAAAGAAACTCGTAACTTTGCAGAACAAGGCTAACGTTACCTCAGCGCATTTATGGTTTTAAGAGATTTTAGGCCATTTAATAGAGTTATTTAAGTTTTATCGATGCCTCAGAATAGTAGTATTTTTATGAGATTTAGCATTTTCAGTCAGGATAAATAAATCACTTGTTCAAACTTACGACCTTGTATCACTGCTCATTAACCATCCTCTAGCATTGAAAATAGTTTGTTAAATGTTACTTTTAAAACTTTTGTTGTGATTTTAGATTTATGCAATATGCATTATTCATGCAGCTTGCATTGGGAAATCATATTCATTGCTGTAATTTTTCACGATAATTTTTAAATTATAATAATAACTGCGGGATGGTGTACGTTCAGTAATTGTTTTTGAAATTATTTCGGTATTAGTAACGTACACGATCATGAGATGTCATATGAATGGGGTTTTTGTTTGAATCTTAATTATTTTTCGATTTGTTATCTTTCAAATGAGATCTTTGTGTAAATCTATCCATCAATAGTAGATTAAAATTTATCTTGCATATAATTCTTGAATAATAGGTACATACTGATTCTCTCTTAATAGGTATATTTTTATTTTCACTCAAGAATCTTGAGTTTCTATCAGTTACGAATTCTTAGTATTTAAAATAACTTCAGTCGAGGATGTTTAATTGTTGTGATTTTAGATTTAATAAGAATAATGACAGATATAAAGAAAAAAATCGCTGGTTTCCTAGCGTTTGGGTTGGTTAGGGATTTCCCGTTGATAATCTATCGTTAGTTCAGCTTTTTTGGAGTAATAATTTCGCAATTTCAATGAGAGTACGATTTTCGTTGATAAAATTAGGATAATATTTTAAACCTTCTCAAATATTACGATTTCGTTGCATTATATTCTAGCAAAACTTCAAAGATGTTTAGTTCAAGATCTTCGGACAAGGAGATGCCAACCTTCGTTGTAATTCCCATCTAAGTTAATGATACAAGATTCAAAAATTAAATAATGAATTAATAGACGACAAAGATCACTGCAATGGATGTTCGTAATTCTTCGAGCATTGTGTACTTAGACATTGTGTGCATAGATTATTCATACCCGGGAACAATGTCGGCGTGATGGAAGCGGATGGCATTAGTTCAATGTGTTAACCTTTTCATTCTTGCCGTTTAAGCTCTAATATCAGCATTCATTTTCTTATATTTACTTAGGTTGTTAGCTGAATTCATATTCTCCTTTGTGCTAGCTGAGCTCGAGTACAATAAGTTCAAGACCTCAATGTCGATTCTTCCTCAAATTTCAATTACTTCCATTCCTAAGTTTTTTTTCACAGTGGTAGCCACTGGTTTGTGCCATTTACATTCACACGTTTGAGGTTGTTCTTTCATAAACAATCTCGGACATTGTAAACATCTTCTCTTTAGTTCGTTTAAGTTACTCTTTCACGAGTCTATGGATAAACTACTGCGTGTTAGTCTATAAAACCACTCTTCGTAGTAAACGGAATTGAAGTTTGTTAGTTAATTTGATATAGATGAATGTAGAGAAATATACGAGGCAGAATTTTTATCCTTGTTTCTTATGAATCTCCCTTACGGTTCGCATAAGATAAATCGAGTTTCTTACAGTTTACGCAGCTTTGGACTCATTTCTCGCTTTCGGCCTTGACCAATTCCTAACTTAAAGATGTTAATAAATGAAAATGCAGTTTAAGAGATTCGTCAATTTCGACTCTAACTATTGACTTGCTAACTATTTAATCTGATATTAATTATTGGATTTTATTTCGATAATCTTTTAATTAGAAGAGGTTCGTTTTTGTATAAACTCATGGAATACTTTACGTTAGAAGAACTGCTTATTTTCCCATCCTTAAATGAAGACATGATATTTAGGGAATTATTGAAACAGCCAAATAAAGCAGCCCTAAGATTCTCATGAAGCTTATTGCTCAATGTGGTATAAGTTCACAAATTTCTCGGACTCCCTCTTCATTGTCACATCACTTATGAATGGTCCCTTAGTAGAATTGAATCCTTAAATATATTTTCGAAAAAATAATGTAGATGGTATTGGTTGTTATCAACATACATCTCGGAAATCGTTAGGGTACATAGAATTTGTGAATTCGGCCATGACCTCGTGGTAATTCTCTATAATTAAACTTGAGAAAAAGAAGACGAACTACGATAACTATAGAAAGGTATAAGTGTTCTTCTTACTTCTCAAGTGATATCACCTTTCTTATGCAATAATTTTGAAATTTGAATAAGAGCACTTAAAAACACTCATCTCATATATGATTGCTCCTCATTGTATTTGCCAAATTAAATTACTTGTAACATGATAATTGTTTTTGAATTTTTACTTTCCAGTTTCCGAGAAGTAACATTACGAAGAATGGAAAACGATACAGGAGCCGTACAACTATTGGCACCTTGAAAAACTTGGCAACAGCGTCAGGTAAAACCCGAAGCACATCTCGAAAGAGGCTCAACGACAACCGAACAAGATGACGAAGTAACGCACCAACAGCATAGTCACTCAGTTGTCAGGTTAGGCAATAGACAAGAACTAAGAGTTTAACTTTTCTTGTCCGTCTTTGTTCTTTGGATCTTACAGTTACTAATAAGTTGTTTTCTTATGTGTATCACATTTTTTGTTTTTTAAATCTAAGTAGATATCAAGATATTTATTTTTGTTATTACCACTTTTTAGATCACTTAATTATGTGTTGTTTTCGGTAATACTTCCGCAATGATGTGCAGTAAATAATACATATTGACGACAATAATTTGCTCCAATAAACCATGACTAACATTTTGTCTATATTAAGGAATCGATTATTGACGACGGTGATTTAAAAAGATCTTATCCGGTTTTCAAAGAATATTAAAATTTATTTCACATTGGACAGTTTGACGTATTTTACTTTGCTGGTATAAGGCAATTGTTTAAGCTTTGAAACGGGTAAAGATTTTACAGGAGTTTTATGATATTTTTTACTGTTTTCTCTAACCAAATGATACTACATATCAATAATCATTATGCAATTACCTAGCGGTAGCTATGCAAATACAGCTCGGTAATACAACTCCATAGTATTTTAGTATTCAGCAAGTAGAGTTTGTAGTAAAGAAAACTTTTAGAATAATCTCCAACTGGAGTCTTCAGGTCGATGCACTTTCCCTTTCGATTATTGTGTGATAACTCGGATGTTACTCAGAGATACTTTCCTTTTCTTTGAAAATGTAAACTTTCCGTTGAACCCATTTAGGCTGTTTTCATAAATAGAGAAAGGAACTATAGAGAGATAAGGTAATATTTCAAGGCCGCACCTACTCGACTCACTGTTAACTTTCATATTCAATATTCCTTATCAAACATGAATAACGCACAAAATGAAGCCATGGCTCCACACGAAATATTACAAATAAATAACTATAAAGGAATCATAAATTATTATTATTTGATTAGATTTTATATGATAATCTTCCTAAATTTGTATCAATACATGCACCATTATTGAGATTATTCTGAAAAGATTAGTTTTTATTAAATTTCAGCCATAGTATTACAAATATAATAGCGGAACATGGAGATTCTCTAATTAAAGATAAACTCAGATTTTACTTTTTGAATATATTAATGATGTAGCTGTTCAACACACTGTTTGGCTTTGCGGAGACTTCGCTTATGCGATACATAATTTAAGAACTGGAATTACCGCGAATGTGTTTTGTTTTATTGTCTAAGTTTTGTTTCTGTGAATATGAAACGTATTATTTTTCTCGAAGGACGGCGTCGGCGGATGGAGTTGTGGTTCTACGTCGTGAGATGGCATAGGGATCCATTTAAGCCGGGAAAGGATAAAATAAACTCTTCTATGAGGAATAAAATGCGTGATATTTGAAGTGAAGAGAAAGATAATCAGTGAAGTGCATATCCCAGTTATATAATTTTATTCTTAACTAGCTTATTAATAAACTTACCATTGAACAATTCAGTGTAACTTTATCTATTTATGCTATTTGGACCTTTGTTAACATTTAATCTTCTATGTGACTCATGGTGATGTAATTTTTTTCTGAACTATTTAGTATACCGTCAATTGGTGATGCATGGTTAACAAACATTTTTGAAGGTATATGTTTGTATCTATCCATTCGGTGTTTATTCAATACTTAATGATAAATACGTTTATTGATATATTAATATTTTTATATGATATACAACTTTTCTAGCACTCATATTTATATGAAATGAAACAATTTTTATAATTGCCAATTAATGTTTTAATGTAACTGTTATGCATGTAATTACTTCGACATGTATTTTTTACTTGTAAAATATATGTAAGCGAAATAGTTATATCTGGGGCAGGGATGAGTGTGCCAGTGGGCCTCACCTGCTCCCGGCATTAATAAATAAAAGGTGGGAAGCTGAGGTAGTTCGGGGTGATATCGTAGAGGGAACGGCGTCAGGGAGGGCTTTGGGGAGACGGAGTCCGGGGGGATGACCGGAGTCCGGTAAATAATAAGTAGTGCACAGATTGCGATGTTGATATATGCGAGATAACTTTCTTATTCGGCCGTTGAGAACATTTCCTCACACTATCCGCTCCTTAGATTATGGTTAATTTTTTATGAGCTGCGTCGTAGTTTATAAATTCTTATTCAATGTTCAATGCCCGGCAGTAGTGGGACTTACTTTTTTCTGGGAGTGAATACTACCAGTTCGTATATTATATTCCTTGTGGTAGAAATCGGTTGTTTGTAGTGCGTTACTCGCAGCGAGGCGTTCATAAGTTATCACACAACTTCGATTTAAGTATTCTCCGGTAGAAAAGCAGTACGTACCATAACTATGTTTTGTTTGTGCCTGGCCATGTATTTTCTGCAGATACTGACTGTTTACAGTTAATTATTTTCATTAGAAATAACGTCTCGTCTCGCTGAAAGCAAACTACGCACAGTGGGATTTCAAACGCCGCCATTAATTTGACCCCAGTCACGTGACACTGCACTCCGGCATGTTTGTCACGCGCTCACCCGTAAGGGGAAGGCGCAAAGCGCCATCTATATATTACTGATCTAGGGTCGTGGCGCTTCGTTTGTCAGTTGGGCAGGTTCATGCCTCGGATACTCCCGGAAAAAAACGTCCTCCTTAGTGAGACAGTGGCGACAGCGTGAACTAATGCTAGCACTAGTTCACCAAACCACTGGTCTTCTATCTATCCCAACAGGTAGCTTATACAAATTACAAATTCCTTTTTCAAATTGTATGTTTATAATTGGTGGAACAAGTAAATTTTGCAGAACGCCATGAAATTATAAAGTTGATATTCTAAATTATATAGGTAACCGATGATAATAGTTTTTTGTTAGTTATTCTAATGGAAAACAGTAATAATTCGAGTGATTTTATGGCCTAAGGAATATGTAGTTTCCAAAAATACCACCGGATTAATATCAAAATTTTTCACAATATATAGGAAAGAAGGGATGGAATCAGAAGAGGGGCGGGGAGGTGAAAGGGTGTGGGGAGGTGAAAGGGTGTGGGGAGGTGAAGGTTGGGGTACTGGAGGAAGCAATTTACAGCAGGGGTAGGTAATTCATGATATTAGATGCTAAAGTTCAATGTAAAATTTCCACTACCTTAATGACAATCTTGCAGATCGGGCCAGGTAAAAATGACCAATAAATATTTATAGATATTGTCATTATAAATGTTTTTATTTGGTGATGTTAGGTCCACATCTCTTACCCCTAACATCCGAAGTAATATTTGATGGTATAAGAATATAATATAAACATAGATTCAAAAACAACATGCATCCAGGAGCAACACAACTGCGTGGCATCACGAATATCAAGAATACAACGCACAATGAGAATACAATAGTAATTTTACGACGGCTTCGACTAAGATCTAGTCAGTAAAACGTAACGATAAGATATAATTTCACTGAATCAGGAGAGGTGTTGTGGTAATCCATAATGGAAATATTCTACGAAACATTTGTTCTTTTACCAAAAATTTATTTTTAGAAAAAACAATCACACGACCGGTTTCGACGATTAATCGTCATCTTCTGGAATCATCGAAACTGGTCGTGTGATTGTTTTTGTAAAAATAAATTTGTGGTAAAAGTACAAATGTTTCGTAAATTATTTCCGATAAGAAATAACTAACATTTACAAAAAGTTATCACTATATATAGGAAAAAAGAGATGGAATCAGGAGAGGGGTGGGGAGGTGAAAGAATTAGGGGAGGCGAGGGTTAGGGTATTGGAGGAAGCAGGCTAGCAATTGACAGCAGGGGGAGGAGGTCCTGAGAAGGTGCACGTTAATGAGTTTAAAATTACTATTTTTATGGAGAAGGATTTCCATTTGTTTGAATATCTCTAACAATAGTCCCTTGCATAGATGGTAGATCATTAAAATCTAAGGTGTGATTGTCTCCAAGTAGGTATAATGACTTCTGTGGAGCATTACGAAGCGAAGATTAGGATATTTAGATTTTTAGATTTAGATATATACCCTGCGAGCCACCAGTGGCGTATGGCAGGGGGTGTAATACATCACCATTATTCATTCCTCCCTATTAGTATCTCTAATAGCCTGGGGAAAAAACAACCAAAAATAATTATCCGTCCTTGCTTCGTAAAAGTTTCCATCGAAATTCAGATCTTCTCATCTGTAGTGAGTTCCAACCGAGGGACTCTATCATTGCCGTAACGCTGCTATCAAACCTGAAATCCCCGCAAACGAATCGGGCTGCTCTACGCTGGACCATCTCTAAATCTGAGACTAAACCTACTTCGTGTGGGTCTCAAACCGCACAGCAGTATTCTAGACTCGGACGAACAAGAGAAAAGTAAGCTATTTCTTTGGCTCTTGATGAGCATCATCTCAACATTTTACCAGTTAATCTTTGCATTCTATTCGCTTTTCCTATCGCATCTCGAATATGTCCTTTAAAAGATAAGTTACTGCTAAACGTGACTCCTAGATTTTTGCTGTCGTGCACTAACTGTAATGGATTCCCTGAGATTTGGTACTGCGTGGGAATTATGTTTGATGAACGCGTAAAACTCATGGCAATGCATTTATTCATGTTTAAATCCAGCTGCCAGGTTGGTTGGGCCACGGGGATGCAACTTTACGGTATTGAGACTGCGATTTAGTCGCACCGTGTCGCCACCACTTGCCAATTTAACGTACTAAATTACACAGGCGGTAGCCTAGCGGGCCCTCCACGTTCGCTCCCTCACTACACTATATTTGATGCCGTTATAGTTCTAAGATAATTTTTCTCAGTTTTTATCACATTTAAGGCTGAAAAAGTTAAATATTTCACCGTTTAAGTGCATGATAAGGAAAAATGTTAACATTTAAAAGCTCGAATACTTTGATCTACACAAAAATGCATAAAATATTATTACTCAGTATTTATAACCGTTACGACTGAAAAGTTAACTGTGCATTGTTTAAATACTTGATAAGAAAAAATGTTAACATTTGAAAGCACAAATACGTTAATCTACATAAAAAATGTATGAAACACCTTTTACATTGGTGATCAGAGGAAAATTTCTCTTGCTTTTAACCACAATATAAATCATCCGTGGAGGCTTTCTGGATCTTTAAATAAATAGCATGTAAATAAAAAGAAACAAAATATGAATATTTTCACAATTTTTTTTTAATGCAAAATAAGATCTCATAGTATCACACAATCTATACATCAGAACATTAAATGACAAGAAAATTTTCAAGAGCACAATAAACAAATTTACAGAACACAGCCAAATTACCAAATGTCTTCATATTGGAGATAATTATAAGTGAAGATATAAAGAAAGAAATTTGGAACATGGATGTTAATGAATTAAAGATTTAAAATCTCCAATTGTCTTTGTCGGCGTGAAGCTATTTATTTGGGCCAGACAGGAAGATGTTTACTAACCATAATAAAAGAACATGAACAATGATATAGAAACTCCTCTAATGCCTCTCATTTCTCATTACACCTACTTGAAGACAACCACACATCTGATTCTAAAGCTTAACTCATCCATTATTCACCTGGTGGGCCTTTGTTAGATATATTTGAACAAATGGCAATTCTCCATCATATAAAGAGTAATTTAAAACTCACTAATGTACACCTTTTCACAATTTTTCCTCCCCATTGCTGTCACTTGTTAACCTGCTACCTCCAATACCCTAACCTTCTTCTCCCCCCCCCCCACCCTTACCTCTCCCATGATTCCACCTCTTTCCCTCATATATATTGCAGAAACTTCTTGTATATGTTGTTAGATGATGACTATATCTCAGAAATATAAAAGTTGGCGGTAGATATGAAAAGGTTGACTATTTTGATGTAGAACATTTTTGAGAAGCAGTTAAATAAAATCAGCTTTCTAATCTAAATCATAGCCAAAAAATATAAGCTTGATCAAAACCAAATAGTTATTCTCACTTTTCCAGGAGCACCAAGTTTTTCTTTGTCACCAAGCTGTCGATTGAGAGATTATGCATAAGATTCGCCTTCATTCCTTACCTCCATGCAGTACTTCAATTTCCTATCTTCATCAGCAAATTCCTCTGCATCTCTAATCATTATTTCAATATCATCGCAGTCTTCAGTCATGGGATATTCATCTTTGAAGATCTAGTATGAATGAAGTATAACTATTAAGCATATTATTCAGGAAAATGCTGTTTAGGTTGTCAGTTAACTTTTTTTTAATAATCATTCAAAGCTATACAGAATTGTTTCCCATAACACCTACTTGTTTCAAATTGTTCGAAATTAATGAGAAGAGATCCATCCCAAAATAGCTAATAAGTATCCATATGTCTTTAAATCTGGTAAGTGGTTTCAAATAGCAGTGTAAATTCTTGAGAATCTGCGTTGAAAATATCCCCGTCGATAAAAAATGTTTGCACCGGAAAGATATGTATTACATATTCAGCTAAAATGAAATGACGCGTAAAACCAGTAAATAGTTATTCATGACTGTGGCATTCAAATTAATAAAATATTTACTAAAAACAGGGTATGTATGCGGAAGAAAAAGAAGGTGAAAAAAATTGGATCGACCTGGGATTCAAACTAGCAAAAATACATCCTTCAGCTATACATAACAACCATTACACTACGGCAATTACTATATGAGGAGGCTGGTGCATTTGCATTTACTATAATTCGGAAATTAACTCGGTTTTTTAAATGCTTTTTACTAAGAAACTAGGAAGTGATGGTTAACATTGTTATTACAATTGGCCAAAAAACCTATCCTTAAAGTATCATTACGATCCATTTCCGCAGAGGGTAAGGTTCCAGTTAGTTACTCAGTTTGGTATGAGCGTGTATGTTTATGAACAAATATCAGATAAAATAATTCTCAAAGTCAGTATTTACAGCAAATATACTTTCTAATTAACATTAGGTTACTAATGGAATGTTTTAATTGTAATACTTATAAAGTAATCCTCATAAAAGTTGCAAAAAAGCAGTCCTCAGATGGATATGAACGTCTTCATTTACGAATTATCATAGAAAATCATACTCACCGTCAGTATTTAGAGTAAATATAGTTACTAATTAGCATTAGGTTACTAATGGAATGTTTTTATTGTAATATTTATACAGTAATCCTCATAAAAGTTGCAAGAAGCAGTTCTTAGTTCCTCGGCTGGATATGAACATCTACGTTTACGAACAAATGTCAGAGAACATAATGCTCAGGGTCATTATTTAAAGCAAATATAGTTTCTAATGAACATAAGGTTAATAACACAAAATAATAAGAATAGCTATGAAGCGTAAAATTAAATAATAACATCAATTACGAAAGGGAGATCACCGTCCAAAACCCGCTATATGGGTTTTATTCATAAACAAACAATTTGAAGTTTATTACTTGATTAGATGATTCTGCAACCTTTAAAAGTAATATACAAATATTAATATAGGACTTATGCAGCGTAGTTAACCATTGAAGACACACAAATCTCGGTAGGTGGATGCAAAACAAAGCTACAGACACGTCAGTTACAAATATCTATGGCTATGAGGTGCTCGGCTTCTGTTCTCACAGATGGAGAAAGCAGTGGCAGCCGCTAGTGCCTCCCAAGTAGCACTTTACGCAAAAACCCGTAGTTGTGACGTATTTGCCACTTTGGTCTCCGATATCGCAGATAACCTCCCTAATAACCCCCTGGCTTGAAAATCGGAATGGGGTCGAGGCAAGATATACAGTAGAAGTCCTTCATAACGAGTACGGCATATAACGAGAGTTGTGTTATAGCGAGTGATTCTTTAGACGTTGTCCGTCTCACAGTAAAAAGGATAGAAAGTTAGGTCCATCATAACGAGTGATCAAAATCTGAGGTTTTGTTATAACGAGTGCCACGGTCTTATATTCGCCTTGCAGGTAGTATATCTCGTAATCAAAGATGTCTCACAAGTTTCACTATCCCCTCTGTCCCTCACATCTCCTATATCTTATCCTCTTGTATCTTGTTTCTTTTCGGCGATGATCCGTCTAGTTAGCAGTTTGAATCGAGTTTCCATTTTATTGTCATCCACCTGTGGGATTTGTTTTCATTCGAAACTTAGCACCAAATTATCTAATGGGACGAGGTACAAGAGATAAAAACAGAGCTGTTTTGGACATCTAGGGTAACCTCTCCCTCGTGCCACTGTTAAGTCACTGGGTTGTAGCTCACATCATTAATGATAGAAAAGTTGAATATTTCGATTCCTATGGACAACCACCAATAATACTTCCAATATTAAAATTTCTCAACTCATTTGTGATGACTCGAAATTCATTTCATTTTCTGCTAAAAATAAGGGTTGCTGATGAAAACGCTATCATCGATAAGGCAACGTTAGATCCTAAAATGCATATAAAAATAAAATTGTATAAAATTGTATATTTGGAATTGACCGAAACTAAATTCGGAGACTGTCTATTAGCTCAGTTATGTGATCATAAGCAAAAGATTATTGGGAAAGTATTCTTCCCAAAACGTTATGCAGTATTCACACAAGAGGAAATTGACAAGTACAATGCGAATCTTGTAACGCCTATTTATATGAAATATGTGGATAAACAGGTTATAGTGTTTCAACAGAAAAGGTGTAACCATAAATTGTTTCATGATCTTTTCTGTAAACAAAGCAAAATGTAGATTCTGAATGTTAATCAGAATTATGAAAATAAAAATTAAATAAAATGGGTTAAACTGTTTTATTCCATTATGATACCTTCCACAAAATATCCAATCAGCTGAGTTTATGCTTGTAAGAAGTATTTTGTTAACTATAAAGTGGATTGAACCACTGTTAAGAAAAAGAGAATTGTAGAAATACCTTAGTAGAGTGAATCGTATCCATTGAGCTATTACTACAGTTCTATCAAAGAGTGATATTAATTGACATTTATTGTTTGATCCACGGAAAAAATATAAGAGGTTGAGGGGTGGGAGGAGCAGCATATAAAGGTAATACGTTATCCCTGCTACTCCACCACTCAATAACTTTCTTCTTACAGAGTACTATAGAATGATGGTTTCCAATCCAAATTCTCTGTTTGACTGTGCTGTGCGGGAAACGTTACGGGTTTATTCGAACGATTGGAAACTTTTGTCGACAAATCTACTGGAATCTGTTTTCAATGACCTGAAGGCAGAATTCTGGCATTTTCACGAAAATGAGTGCTGTCTGCGGTACCATCCAATTAGAACTATATTAATTGATGAAGCATATGCAAGTTCATTCAAAACTATTGGCTCTAGTACTTATTGTGCTATCATGTGCATGGACTCTTCGGACAAGTTTACTTTTCCATCATATATGCTACAGCCATTTTGGTATATGCATATAGTTAAGTATGATAATTCCAAATGGGGGAAAGGTAATTTCTGTGATGTTTGTTATTCAACAATTGTGAATTCAAGCATCATGGTTGATAGCTGGGTTAAAACTATAATAGATACAAAACTACAAAATCATGAATGTTTGATATCTGAAATGAAGAGTAAGCAGAATTGGTGTGCTCGGTGTGTCACGGGAGCATTATTTGATGTTACTCGAATGTTAAAATTGTAATGAGAATGAACATCAAATAAAGAAAAACATTTTGCTATCTAAGGTTAAAAATTCCTTTCTAGTAAATTAAAACTCAAATTTAATTAACACTAACATTACTCGGACTAAGATTATTTTTTGAGGAAATGATGAAAAGAGTTGAAATAAAGAAAAAAATATTTTCAATAACAGGTTTCTTTATTGAAATCTTTAACAATTCATAACTCCGAACATTGTGGAGATGGGGACCAAGGAGGAGGTGTTGGTGTCCTCTTCCTCTTTCCCCTTATCTGCTCCCCCTGCCCCCGCATAATTTCTTCAGCCCAGTGCTTCATATCCTGCGATGTTGGGGATAAGGGAGCAGACACTGTGATGCATTCAATCTCCTCATCCTCCTCCTCATCATCATCATCACCTTCAAAGCAATCAATCATCTCCACTTTTGCAGGCTCCTTTGGCTTTTTCATTTGCTGCATCTTTCCTTGTATACTTGATAATAAGGAGGGACTCGACGACGAGGGTGATGGGGAATCTTTTCTGAGTGTTCTTACTACCCCAGCCCCAGGTTGTGACTTCCCCCCCTTCTGAAGATGCGCTTGATGTAGGGATCAACGGTGGTGGTAATGAGGCTGGAGCTGGTCCATTCACCAGTGGATCCTCAGCTTCATCTTCTTGCTCCAACTCCCTATCAATCACCTCTCTACACCAGCTGCATAATGTTGCTGCTTTAGCTGGTGGTGTTGATGCTGTGGGTGGTGTTGTTGCTCGAACTGGTGGTGTTGTTGCTCAAACTGGTGGTGCTGTTGCTCGGACTGCAGGTGCCGCCACTGGAGGTTGAGTCACTCGTTGCATCACCTCCCGACAATACTCGCAACCACCTATGCGGTGCTCATCTTGAACCTCCATACTACCAGCACAAAAATAACACCTCCTTAACACTATGTTAAAGTTGAAGCTATAGACGATAACTCGGTTAAACTCCGTTGAGCAGATTAACCTTTGATATTTGCTTGCACATGAAGTTCAAGCAAACACATGACCTCCTATGGTGTCGAGGATTAAATGCTTCACGATGAGACTGCACACTCCTGCCATTCTGAATCCTTTCAGTTGAAAGATATCTTCTTTGAATTTTGCCACCACTTTATATAGGACTTATGGAGGGGTGATGTCACAGTTGCTTACTCAAGAGAGGAGGTCACATTGAGGACATTGAAAAGCTTTGAGAAGACATAAACAAGCAAGAAGAGAGAGAGGTTATGAAAGGCTTTGAGAAGAAGTAAACAAGCAAGAAGAAAAGATCTAAGAAGGATATCATTTTTTAGAGATTTAACAAAGGAGTTTAAGGAGGTCATATGCATTAATTAACATGAGTGGCAGAAATTTAACAAAGGAGGTTAAAAGGAGGTCATACGCATTAATTAATATGAGTGGCAGAAATTTAACAAAGAAGGTTAAAAGGAGGTCATACGCATTAATTAACATGACTGGCAGAAATTTAACAAAGGAGTTTAAAAGGAGGTCCTAAGCATGACTGGCAAAAATTAAAGAATATCTTAACAAGTCTGTGAAAGGAGGTCATTACTAAGAATGATTGGCAATGATTTGGGATGTTTGAGAGGAGAGTTTAAAAGAGGCGATTCATAAACGTACCTTATTCTTTAGAAGGATTCCGCTATCCTCCAATGGTTCTTCTGAACATCCTCTGAGCAAACATATTCAGCATTTGCAACTACACCTTTCCCAAACATGTTTGGCATTGCACATAAAATCAGTGCTGCATCGCTATCCTCATGGTCTTCAAATTTGACGTAATAAATATACCCACACCGACATAGGTGTCCGTGTATTTCTATAACTTTTGCCACTATTTGGATGGTGTTAACAACAAATGCCTCATCTCTAATGGCTATTGGTCCTACCTTTAACTAATTGCTGTGGAATATTGTAAAGGGAGTATGATAAAAAGCTATTGATGACTCTGGGTTTTTATCCTTTGGGGAAACAGGATATAGATAATGGGTAGGTCATAGTCTGAGATAGAAGATGCGCTTGCGAATGAAATGAAAGATGTCTGCTAACTTTTGGAAACAGGATGTTTGCAAGGGGTCATGCTCTAATCTGAGAGATGTCTAGACGTTGGGGTCTGCTAACCTTTTGGGATGTGTGCCTAATCTGAGAGATGTCTAGATGTTGGAGGACCTTTAGAAACAGGATATGAGAGCACGTGCAAGATAAATGATATATTGGGTATAAAAACAGGATGATTCAGGGGGTCAGGGATGGTCTACTAACCTTTTGGAAATAGGATATGTGCACATGCTCTACTCTGCGACCTTTGGAGTGAGAGGACGTGATGGTAGGATGATTTGGGGGTGGTCTGCTAACCTTGTGAGATGTCTAAATGTCTGGAGCATGTGCCTGATAAACTTGGAAAACAGGATGTGATGCTTACATAAATAGTATTGCACATTTGGGGGGTTAGGGGTGGTCTGCTAACCTTGTGAGTTGTCTAGACGTCTGGAGCTTTGGGTGTGATGCTTACATAAATAAAATTACACATTTGGAAAATAGGATGTTATGCTTACGTAAATAGGATTGCACATTTGGGGGGATGTGATGCTTATGTAAATAGAATTGCACATTTGGGGTGGTCAGGGGTGGTCTGCTAACCTTGTGAGATGTCTGTAACCTTGGGTGTGATGCTTACGTAACCAGATTACACGTATCATATTGAGGGGAGGGTCATGGGGGCTAACCTTGGGAGACGTCTGGTGTCGATGCATACGTAAACAAGATTACACATATCATGTCTAGACGTCTGGTACATCATTGGTAACCTTCCTTCCCTCCATCCTAACCCTTTAACAGGTTAAAGGGTTAGGATGGAGGGAAGGAAGTTGTGCACACTCTTTTCGATTGTCATCTGTTTAATGCGACCTTGATCTTCAATTGTTTCGATCTTCCTCTTTTACTACGTCATCTTCATCATTGCTTCTCTTTTCGATCCTCTTCTGTTTTGCATGTGCTCTTTGATCTTCAACTGTTTTGATCTTCTTCTTTTACTACGTCATCTTTGTCGTTGCTCATCTCTTTTCGATCCTCTGCTGTTTTGCGCACGCACTCCGCTCGTCATCTGTTTCGGGCGACGCCATCTTGGATTTTCCAGAACACGCCATCTTGGATCCGCCATCTTGGATTCTATGGTGGCCGCCATCTTGGATCGGACATGACGTCAACTTCCGGTCACCATGACGTCACTTCCGGTCACCATGCCGTCACTTCCGGTCGCCATCTTGGATTTTACAGTCGCCATCTTGAATTGTGAAGTCACTTCCTGTTTTTTCCAAGATGGCAGATGAAAAATGACGTCAAAATCCAAAATGGCGGCCTAAAATCCAAGATGGCGGCCGGAAGTGACGGCAAAATCCAAGATGGCGGCCGGAAATGACATCATTTGACCGGAAGTCACGTGATCCAAGATGGCGAATCCAAGATGGCGTGTGCTGGTTACCCCATTTTGTAACTACTAGTGGTTCGTTTTGTTAAGAAATGCTACGATAAAAAAGCAAGCGTTACAAAAATGCTCTCAGGCGTAGGTTGGGAATCCTCGAAATAAAAGAGATTGGAAGCTAGGCGGCTATTGCTTTATTGCTTAATCAGGGAAACTACATTTTAGGAAGATACAATCGATATCATGCAACCCCCCTGCTACCTTGGTCAATCCGATAATGACCGTAAGTTAAGAGACACAGATGCTAGGACGAATTGTTTTAAAAATGCATTCTTTCCGCGAACGATACGCGAGACAGACGATCAATCAATAGAGCAGCAAAAGAATGACAGCAGCGAATCGTCGGATATCGAGAGTATAGAAGATTCGTTTAAAATCTCTAGCAGCGAGTCCCTCTCGCAAGCATTAGGGGTTCTTAATTCTTTGCATTAAGCTAAAAATGCCTCAGTGGACGATTTAACGACTTTAAAGCGTGTAGAAGACTTCGTTACCAAACACTGTATTAATAACATTAAACAGACAAGAATTGATTCATTTTTTAAGTTATTGCTTTTTATATACGGTGAGACCGAGAGATCAGGTTTTTACACCAATAGATGTTTATTAATTATTGTAAAGTTCTCATAACTTCTGTTAATGTTAATTTATTCTTACTTTCAATGTTTCTTAAAAAGTGAATTTATCGTAAAGTTCAGCATTCCGGGAAATAATTAATGTGAATTGAGTGGAACGACAATATTTTTCAGATAAAACTTAACTAAAGGATGCAAGTACGTACCTGCAAGTGGCCATCAATTGTAATATTGCTTTGTTACAATGTTTCAAATAAAATTCCTATTGTTCTTTCACAGTTTATCCGATTCTTTATTCCTAAAAATTAGCACCATTACAACAAAAACATGTTTTCTTGGTTCCCTCGATTAACGTATCAGAAGTGAGAGGTGATATAGCTTGGAAGGGTGGGAGTTGAATGGGGAGGTTTCTGTTTGTGCCTAGAGGGCAAGAGAGGAAAGATGAGAGCTGCCGTGAGGGAAGACGATAATGCATACGATGTATTATTTATTTATTTATTTATTTGACCCTTCATTGGCGAGGTTAGGCCCAAGTGGGCCTCTCTTCCACCTAACCTCGTATGTCATCAGAAGATGAATAATTACAAATTAAATTAAAACAAAAAGATAGAGCAGAGTGTGGGGAAAAAATCTTCGCAACTGAAGGTTGCTAAAGAAAAACCCTTGTTGCGGGAAAACACCCACAGAGAAGGGGGGTGAAAAAAACCCGCGAAAACACAGTAAAAATAACAATTAAATACAGACAATAATAAAATTACATACAGAATATACATAAATCAATGAATTTACAGAAGAAAGAAAAAAAAATTAAAATATTATTAATTTCCTACTAATTAGTATTTGTCAAAGAAAAAAATAATAAATAAATAAAGGTCAGCCAGCGGCGTCCATCCACTTTTTCAAATTTATCTCAGCAGAAAGAGGGTGAGATGAACCTGAAAATGAAGAATGTATGAGAGTAGAGGAGAAGGAATTCTGCTCTCGATAGGTGCGTTGAGGAATTGCCGGCACCGGAGAAAAATTCGTGCCTAACGAGAATGACTCTCATAACTACTTATCTTACTGGAAAGCCAAGTATAATTATTATGCTACATCACCAACTCCTAACTAATACAATTATCTATATAACCATATATTATTACTTTCCACGAATATTGAGCAATAATGATCTACATTTTATGTTATAGGAACACTTGGTTATGGTTTATGAATCAATGAAATAATATTTTTGACAAGAACCTACTCCTTTAAGCATTCTGAAGCAATTGTGTAAGAATTAAAAACCCTACAGTTCCATTCTGACGCATTCGCTGCCCTTGGATTCAAGAAGACATACATTTAAAATAAGAAATCAGCTATAACGAGTATGCATTATAACCAGTGCCGGATTTAGGCAGGGGGCAGAGTGGGCAATGCCCATAGGCCTCCACCAAAATGGTCCTCCACCATGGTGACAAAATGAAAAAAAAAAAATTGTAAAAAAATGGGAAACCTGACAACACCCCATTGAGTCGCGGAGAAAGAGGGAAATTTCTCAACAAGTCAAGACAGATTGGGAGGGGGGGAGGGGCGAGAGGCGAAAAACGTCCAAAAAAGGCCTCCACCCGTTGGATTGCCCATAGGCCTCATATACCCTAGATCCGGCACTGGTCATAACGAATTTTGTCATCTCTCGTTATAACGGACTTCTACTGTATTCTTAGTCAAAGCATACTTCAAAGGTGATCTTTCCAGTAGTTTCGCGATGACTGTAACAATACAGAAGCATACTTCAGTTTTGAATTGAATAATTTATTCCTCAGTAAGTGACTTAGAGACTTCTTTGAATGCATCTTTAGTTGTAAAGTCTAGCACAAATATTTTAGGTTTGAGAATATTGTCAGTCATTGCCTTAACTTTCCTTTTGGTTTCTGAAAGTTTTATCTTTGCCAAAGAAGAGGCATTAGATAAAATATCTGGTTTGATGACTCGGCCTATCAAAGAATGTTTTAGTTTATACAATTCCTCGTATAAAAATGGTGTCATAGGTGCATCAGTCTGAAATCTCATCAAAAAGGATTCTAAATCTGATGCGAGCGAATAGAAAAATGCTAATTTTGCTGCAAATAGTTTATCATTCACCACGTCCTTAACAACCTCGAAGCTATTTGAATGAGGTGCAGTTTTGTTTTCAAATGGCGAGGGTTGTTTATGTATGAGGCTCTTTCAGAACAAACAATTAGGAGTGGTATTTAGAAAAATCTGAATTCTATTCATATGATTTAAACACTTATCAGAAGCAAGCTGAAAAACCTAGCTAGCCATAGTTTTTTTAGATGCTTAGCCATTTTTCCCCTTTATCGGTTAAGTCCCCCCCTAAACTCTCATGAACTTGTCAGGGGGTGCTACACAGACAAAAGCAACAACAAGCACACACAACCTTTCCCAGATTGGAAAAATCTGATCAGCCAGGATTCAAACCCAGGACCTTGGGGTTTGAAGTGATAGCTTAGATGGAATGCTATCCAGTCCGCCACCAAGGCCGGTTTTCATGATGGGCCTGAGTCTTGTGTATTTTTTGGAGGCAATACATCATTGTAACTGTGGGGTAAGAAACATGAAGTTTGAAATTCAATGGAAAATTGATAAGATGCTTGCATTGTTTAAGAGTCTCTTTGGTAGAAGTGATTATTTTGTTGAGGGGATTTTTGGGAATGGTCAAATAAGTGACTTAATTTAGCATGTCTAACTTTGTCAAAGTATTGTTGTTTGTCACTTGTACTTTGCTCTCTTCTTCTGCTTTTAGATATAAGCAGAAGAAGTTTTGATTGAGTGCTTTTACGGCCCATGAAGAAATATCACACTGAAATCTCTTCATCTTGCACATAAGATTATTTTTCTTGAAATATATGAGATAAAAGGGCTTAAACACATACTATTTAGGATATTCATCTTCTCTTAAGAGAAGAAAATGCTTAAGAGATAATCTTCAGATCCGACAAGATGGTCCCTTTAGAATAAGTCATAATCTCCTACTTCCAACAGAAAAAATCAGTGCTTCTACTTCAAGGTATCTTCACATTTTATTCAAAAAGCAGTTAATAATTTTTCTTTAAGCATTCTGTCACAATTTAAGGTTATCCTCGAGAAAACTGTAGTAATTATTATGCAATAGGTTTTTTATCATCTATAATCATCAATAAATTGGAATTCCTGTTTTTCATGAATGTAAATCTGACATTAACAAATACCATGAGAGCACAAGACATTGGCCCATCAAATTTTACCTACCTAAGTACGAGCAATGACTGGAACGAAGGTGGAGGTATAAAATCATCTTAAAATTAATTATTTATGCAACAAAGTTTACAAGGATTTATTGAGGAAACACCAAAGAAGGTGCAAACAGTGTAAGACAGTATTGATGTAGTCATATACATCACCTATTTTTTATCCAAAAGTCATAGTCTCAAATTTCTTGGAAATTGCCAAAGGAGGATAGGAAGCAATGAGTACTTCCTCACTGAAATACATAACGTTCTTCTAAATTAAAGATCTGAATTGACATATCGTACTTATAAATTCTTATACCAAGCAAAAGGGGACCAAACTATTTCCACAGCATATACCTCAAGCACAGTCAAGTATGGTTTGAGTTTCAGAGAGAACACACAGCAAAAAAAACCACTTAGACACAATAAGATGATAGAATTGGCTTAACCCATTGGCGTTAGAGGCCACCGATTAGCGGCCTAGCTAACATTGACTTAGGCCTTCGTTGTGAATGGGTTAAAGATGTCATTCTGCAGGTACATTTTAAATTCACATAATGATACCATACTTGATCATAAGTCAATTATCAAGTACGTCAATTAATCCATGATACTCATGGTAGGACTTTCTACAATTATTTTACATTAGGCTTTTGGAAAATGTACAATATAAGAAAATAAAATGGCAGCGTTATCAAAATCATATATAATACAGAGACATAATGGTTAATAATTTGTCAAAGACTATTAGATAATGAATATATAACCATGATGTAGACAAATAATCACTTAAAAGCAGACAAACTTCCAAAGCAGTAACGGAAAAGCTCAATCGATATCTATTATATCAAGAGGTTTTTCTGTCATAATCAGTCTCTTTTCCCAGAGGTCAGAAGCAAGCTGAATCTGGAAGGCAAACAAAAATAATTTTAAAATAATTCACATTCCTTGACTTGTCTAATTTAAATGTAAACTTACACAAATCATGCACTTTTGTTTGATGCTGTTGAGTTTTGTTTGTTGTTGAGTTCAATAATATGAACTTCTATTTTGAAAGAGAATTCATGTTAACTTCTACAGTGATCAAATAGCCTGATTTGTTTTAAAATAATAATGATAATCATTTATTTCAGTTCGAAAGAACATACATAACATATGAGATATTTGAATTTAACTGAAAGTGACATTTAGGCATCTGAGAAGGTGCCCAGAATCACAAACGCTATCATAAATTGTTAGGATAAGTCATCACTCTACAATTTTATAGGGAATTACTTGGTCTGTCCACTGGCTTGGGGGATACCACCCATAAGCATCCTTTACAGAAAATTAAATTCAGTTACTGACAAAAGTATAGAAATTGCAAACAGAACTGAATGCATTAAGGTCTGTTTACACTTAGTGAAATATCATGAAACCAATAAGGTTTTATTTATCATGCAAATTTGCAGGCTATCTCAAATTTCTCGAGACAACTGAGGGGTTATTTTCTGAGTTTTGGCATTGGAGTACTTAAAAGTTGTAAAAAACAAGAAAATGTCTTATTTTAAAATATGAACATAATAATTTAGGGTAAATGTTTTATTATTTACAATTTGTTTTTCAAACCACCTGTCTTTCCTGCGTTTTGGACAGATTACTTAGACATATCATACAGCAATAACATGGGGGCTGATTTGATGTCGTATGTTATATCGCATCCTAAATATTGGAAATGCGACTCTTGTTCCAGGACTTGATGTACGAATACAATTTTTGATCGTATCAGGCTGCTTCCTAAGAATGCCTTAGTCTTTGTTTTATCTTTTGAAATTTTCAGGTTACATAAGTTGCTCAACTGTTGCAATCTGTATACTGCTATTTGTGGTTTCTAATTTGGTGATATTTCTCTTTTGTTTTCTCTGATTTTTTTCAGTAAATATTCTCTGTATGATTTGTTTTTGTTTTCAATGGCCTGTGCTAAAAGATACATTGCAGAGTATAATTACAGAGCCAGATGGCTGGCTCTCATAGATGCCAATATATTTAAGAAGAAGCATATCTGCTTAACCTATGCTATACAAAAAAATCTATGGTAAACAAACTTTTACTAGACCACTAATTTATTATCCGAATAAAACGACCCAGGTTTCGTAGCTACATCATCAGGTGACAAAATAAAGATATCTTTATTTGTGTCTTTATTTTGTACTGATATAATTTTCTTTACAAATCAAATACTATCTTTTGTGAGAATTTTTGTCTCACAATCGGGACCTCAAAATATATGATAAATGCGAATAAATGTTAAATAGGAAGACGTCAATTCTGGATCTGACTGTTAATCTATTTATCAAAAGAATTATCTCCTTAAGTTAAAAATTGCACAATTCCGTGGCAAAGATCATTGTTTTTTATGGCAATATTAAAAAACTGTATCACCACATGACTGAAATACTGATTAGGCGATTAAGCTTATCCAAGTTCATGTTTGGCAAGAATTGGGTTACACCAGATATGCTGAGAGAGAGAGAAAAAATGGTAACAAAAGAACAGCTTGGGAAGATTCACGCAGAACTAAAATTACCTTATCTGTCACATTGTCCAATGGCAATTCATCCACCGACACAAAACATGGGTATGAACGCAAAAGATGTTCAACTCCAGGAGCCATTTCTTCAGCTATTTCAAAATACTGCGGTTCCTCCAACAAGTGATATTCCCTCGAATTGTCAACACAATGATATACTCGAACACAGTCCTCTTCAGTCACTAACCTGAAATGAAATATATATGGGTAACATTTAAATAATGCTCTCAACACAAAATATATCAAAAACAGTATCAGAGTAACTTGAATATTATCATATTGCCTACAAAACATTACCATTTTAGCATTCACTTTACTGTGTCTCTTACTAGAAAGAGGAAAAGTAAAGAAACAACGTAAGTTTAATTGGCAACTTGAAGTTTTCAGCAATTTGAACACAATAAAGCATCAGTTAACTAAGCGGCCAAAGGTATAATAAAACAGAATGGTTGTATCAAGCAAGAATGCATTCACCAACAACTGAAAAATAGGGTTCGTAAAGCTGAATTGGAATAAATATGACACACAAAATAATACCCAATATGAATCACATAGGGTTTAATACCCTTCCACTCAAATTACATTGAAGAATTCATCATCAATGGTGTGCCTCATTCTTCATCATGGAAGTGCTTCACTGGATAACCACAATATAAAATAAGCATTATTTCAGCAAGTAAATGCTGAAAAAATGAAGTAAGATAATGATGCATTCCTTATTGGAAACCCCTTTTTTAACATATCTCTTCATGAAAACAAAGATCCAAGGATCCCTTTTTCAAACGAGCATAAGGAAGGTGTTAAGATTAAAAAATTGAAGCCATTACCCTGTATTAAATTTGGATATGATCTTATTACTATCATATAGATCTGTCTAAACTTTAAATATTTTACAATATATATTCTTGGGCTTTAGAAAAATAGCACACATGCAAACTTGGAAAATTTTGATTAAATGAGAAATTAGATCTTTTTAAGTGACGTCCCTTGGGCAAACCTCATGCCTAAAGCCCCATATATCCTAAAACAGCTGTGTTTCTATGTATATTCTACACATGTGAGACATCTGTTTTGACATAGAGGCAGGAAAATTTGTAACAGTAGGCATGTAGGATATTTTCCAGAGTCATTACCACAATTATGGCAGCAAGTATCAATGAGAAAGAAGAATAAATTAAAAAAACAGATGAAAATCTTGATTGGGATGAGTGATTGCTTCTTACGATGAGGATAAGAATAAGAGAAAGATTATGAGGAAAGGACTGCAATGATTTTCAATCCTTTGACTCTGACCCGCCTTTTCAAGGGCAATGAGACAGGTAAATTATATTCTTGTATGGTCAAGCTGAAAACCATGGGGTTCGAAATAAAATGAACTAAAGAGAAGAAAATTTACAAAATAATTGTGTTTGAATTACTAGACTTATCAGACTTAATAACTAAAAAATACATAGTCAAACAAATACCATATTTACTCAAATACTACCTTTTGGGTATTTTTTGGCTCGAAAATCGAGGTACGCATTAGAATCAATGGGATGCTAGATTCGGGCACAATACAAGTGTTCATGCATACTGTAAAGTACAGTGGGTCAGTTATGTCTTGCCTATTAGAGCCCCTGCATACTCCAGGCTATACAGTTGGCCGATAATTTAATTGTCAGCGAATCTGCAACCCCAACATTTTTTTTAATTGGCCTATTTTAATTTAGTTAATATACACATGTAAGTAATATTGATGCTATAATATAATGATTTATATAATTGATTAATGTAATGTAGGCACGTAAATATTGTTTAATCATTATACCTGTAATAAATATCAGTAATTGGTTAATGAGTGCCTCACATGAGCACATGATAAAATTAAATTACAGATTCACTAATAGATAAAATTCTCTTTCAATCTTAAATCTAAAGACTTCTTGCTTATAAAGCATCCAATTAAATTTCCCAGACGATGAAAAGTCAGTAATCTCATTCTTGCCCTGGAGGTATGCGCATGAATGTAGTGATAGAAACGAAAACAAGGCAAAAGTCATATCGAGCAGCATTCCAGGGTACAGTAATCCTTCTTGCTGACAAAGAAGGGAACTGACATGCTGCAAGAACAATTGATGAACCAGAAACCAACATCAGATTATGGCATCAATGAAAGGCTCCGTACCAAAGGAAATGAAACACAAAAGTGCAAGAGTTTGTGATAGAAAAGAGGAAGAATGCACTACCTATAACTGCCGACATTATTACTCAGAAAGCCAGGGAAACTGCTGAAGGACTGAAGGATTCCGCAGTAAGTTGCAGACCAGCCGAATGCTTCATAAAGCGCTCAAGCCTAAGCCTTTACCAACAAATGGCTGTCTGCCAAAAGTTGCCTCCCTCAATCAAACAGAGAATGGTGAACTTTCAGCTATATATCATCTCACTTAGAAAGAGGGGCAAATGTTTGTTCAGACGATTATGTTTGTTCAGACGATTATGCCGATGAGATACCTATTTGGCTGGGCATGCTGCATAATTGTAGAGGTAGAGGTAAAATGGAAAATAGAAGTTCTTATAAAGATCTCCAGTTGTGAAAAACAACGAGAGACAGTGGTGCTCACAATTACACCTGATGGGCAAAAATTGCTACCTTTCCTAATCTTCAAAAGGAAAACTTAGCCCATGAGAAATTACAAAAAGGGACCATTTTCCATAGATTTTGGGTATGAAACCACGAGAAGGGGTGAATGACCGGAGGTTTAAAGGTTAACTGATTGTCAATGATGTGGGCAGGTCGTTAAGAAGCCCTATTAAATTTGCAGTAAATACTTTCTTTGAATGCTTTTTTCAGTCACTTGACTGTTAATGCAAAAAAAGATATGGAATCTTGGCAGCAAATTAGTTGTAATTCAAGCAGGAATGATGTCAGCTGTTGTATTGCAGCATCAACTAATTGTCCAAGGCAAAAGTGCAGGACCAGAGGAGAATCTCAGACCCAGAGAGGGAACTAACTTCTTCTGGAAAAATAAAACATGCTGAGCCACATATTGTCACTCCATGGGTTTTCAATGTGTGGAAAGCTATCCAAGGAGTAACAGTCATGAAAACTTTTAGTAAATAATGCATTTCCAATGAACTTGACGGAAGTGAAGATGATATTATTTGGGACAATGTTGCCTACGATGAAAGTGATTCCAACTTCAGTGCAAAAACTGCCTCTGATAGTATCAATAAGTTGATGACAAGTGTAGCAAATAATTATTGACTACAGTCAATACTGTGTTTTTTCTCTTTTACAGAGCAAATATAAAGTGAAATAATCTTTCTACATCATTCAAATTTTATCAAGTTTATTTCTATAAATTTTGCATACAAGATAGAAGATTAGGCATGGATGACTACCAATGTTTTGTTTACATGTATAGGATGCTCCAAATGGCATGGTTGCATGTCTTCAGGTGTGCGTTATATTCGCAGGCAAATGATTTTTCGATTTCCGACATCTGGATTTTGGGGTGCCCGATAAATTTGAGTAAATATGGAATATCTGTAGAATCGAAGACAAGTATCATATTTTTCAGTAGATAATGCATGCGTTATCTACTCAAAAATGTTAAAATTTGATAAAATAAGAACCTGCGCATTACACATTAGAAAGCGATATGAAGCAAATCAAATTTAATAATAAAACTATGGTGGATTTTTAACTCGTCATTTATCAAACATTAGATTATTCAAATCCAAGAAATTCTTCGTCTGACTCAACATTGAAAGAATCTATTGCGTTTAATATTTCTTTGGGCACTTCTTCCGAATTGATTTCAGATAGTGCAACGTCATCAACATTCTCATTTTCATCGTATATTTCATCTCCTCTCACCCTAAGGAAACCATTTCTTCTACAATTCTCGCTCACAGCAGCCCAACTTTCAGCAATCAACATCACAATATCCTTATAAGACGGTATCTTCATCTGCCCTGTTTTGTTGTATTCGTGGATGACGGCCATTATCCAATTTTCCCAATTAGCACTCAAATTACCTTTGAATGGTTTATTAACAGCAATGTCAAGAGGCTGTAGTTTTTTTGTTAACCCACCCGGGATGACAGCCATTCAAGAATATTTTCTCACAATGAATTTAATTTCTGGCGTTACATGAGCCCTACTAGAATCTAGTAGTAACACAGATTTAGGGTTGAAAAATGCCATTTTCCTTTTCCGCCACACATTATTTAACCAAAACTTCATCACCTCAAAATTCATCCAACCTTATTGATTAGAAGTTATGATGACTAATAACACACTTTCAGAAATCACTCCCAATCCTCACCTCTGGCAGAAATGGTTTGAACTCTACCACTAGTTCCTGCCATGCGTGTTATCTATACATAAAAAAGAATGCCAAAAAAGAAGTGTGTGCAGTGAGCGTTATCTACCGAAAAATACGGTATTAACATAGTAATAATCTATGGCAAAATTTCTTCCAAATACCATGGAAAATCACATACAGGCTGAAAAACGCAAATGAATAATACCTGACTATTAATGCACTGCAATGCAATGTTCAAACTTGAGTAAAACAGTAATCAGAATACAAAAAAAAATCAAAACTACTGACGTCTTTATGGAAGAATAAGTGCATACAAAGCAGATAAGTGAAATCCCCGAGCATTATGAACATGTTTACTGAGGTATGAAAATGTAATTAGGTTTTCCTAAGAACATTTTGCATGCATCAAATCGAACTAAATTAGTAGCTTTTGTAAAGCATCAATATCAAAAACTTAAGCTTAAACTATTGAGAGTAAATTTAGATTTACAAACATAAATACAGATACTCTGATTCTCAATTCACTCATCTCTAAAACAAAAATTAGAAAACATGGCCACTACAGTAAAGAGAAGGAAGAATACATAGAGAAAAGAAACTTATCTGCATCTTGTAAAAGCTAGAAAGTTGCTACAGTTGCTTCTTCTTTAAGTATAGTTTTCTCATTGTCATTTAAGAAGTAACACAAAATAAAGGAAGCAAAAAATAATCTTTGCTGGCTCTTACCAGAAAACATAAATTTCATCTTTAAGTTGAACATTATTTATCAACAATTAGTTTTTGCTTCTATACGATTTGAAATTTCATTGTGCCAATGAGCATAGAACTTATGATAGTACTGCTGCATTGAATTTCTAAAAAATTGAGGATATCGAATTACTTGAATGATAATGACTGTTACTAAAATTCATGACATCATTTTTCTACACCATCTTTGTTCAAATTCTTAAAAGACTCGTTCTCCAACATGTAACAACACTCACCTTAACACATTTCCCCTCAGCAATTTGATCCGAACATCAGGGTCAAACTCCACCCTATTGGAAACCTTACCATTGGACATTCTTTCTCCATCATCATGCACAGTGCGTGCTGCCTCGTCTACAAAAACAATAATTGCCAAATTACTCAAAGAAAGAGAAAACTAAAAGATCACACATACAGCATTTGAGTCAAATTGAAGTTTCAGCAAAGAAAACACGTTCACATACAAAAAACTTTACTGATTCTATTCAATACCAGAGATATTCAACGTATGGATAGTTGTAAACATTAATTGTCCGAATAATAATAATTTCTCTAATAGAAACAGGAAGAACCCAATTACATCCATTTAAATGGTTACTACTATTTACAAAGATACATAACCATTCCCTAGCCATAAAAATCCGACTTGCCAGGATTTGAACCCGGGACCTTGGCATTTAGCATGCTAACCACTCCGCCACCACAGCTGGTACCTTAACCCTTCAAGCATGATTTTTAAATAGCAGCAAGTATTATTTCACTAAGTCTCTTCATATATTGACAAATTATATCAGTAATAAATGTATAGCCTTTAACAAAGTAATGGATTATTGTAGAAATAATTTTGTAGGGTATTTGTGTAACGAAATAATTCCTCCTACTTGTCCTATTCGTGTATTTAACTGTTTGCTATACAAGTGAGGGCTGACCTTCCCATTTTCATATGCAGTCCTGATGTGTAAAAAAAACTCAGCCTGGATCCTTCATTTTAACGATTTCTTTTGTTAGTAAACCCTGGAAAAGTTAGAAACCTCATATTATTCTTCTGAGTACAATTTCATGCATGAAAATAAGGTTTCTGCAATACAAAGTGATTTTTATAAAAAGTAATTTACTTACTTTACCGTATGATTTCATTTTTATCCCTTCATAATCCAATATTATTCCCATGGTTGTTTGTCTCTAACAGGTTCTCTCAAATATGATTCTTTCTGATTAGAAATGATTGAAATTATGTTCAAAATGAATTTATTACTGATAGTGATTTATATATAGATATAATGTGGACAACAATGAGGGCTTTTCAGAGAAGGACAAAGACATTGTTGAAAATGTATAAGAAAGATTGATTTCAAGGAATCATTCCATTTAAGATGTGCTGTTAGGAATACATAGAGCGATAACAAAACATTGCCAAGGAAGTTGCCTACAAAGAGCAGGTTGGGTAGGGGGAATGACACCTAAAAGATGGGTCAAGGGCATAAGTCCAGGGAAAAAGGACTTACCAAGAAATGCAGGCAAAAGAAAATGTAATAGTACAATTCAAAAGCAGGATGTAGATGAGATGCCTGCAGATGGGAATAACAGGTCCAAAGGCAATTCTGACCATCATTGATGTTGAAATTGATGAAGAGAAAATAAATTGGAGTACGAAAAGGTAGTGCTGTATTTAATGAGTCAAATGACAAGCTGATCTTGACAAGGAAAAGTGTGACTGACATGTTTAGGTATATATGCATGTCCAAACATGGCAGCATTTAACATAAAAGCTAATTCAAAAGGATCGATAAGAATTTGGATTATACTGACACTTTAACTATTCAAATAAAAAATTAGTGGCAATTCAATCAGCAGATTAAGTATAATATGTACAATAATTTAGCCCAGAATTTAATGTAAAAGGTTCCAACATAGCTAATTGATTAACATATTTGCTTTTAACGAAGGCAGATCCGGGTTTGATTCCCGGTGGGGCCCCACAGCTGCAAAATGACCTCAGCTGTTGAAGGGCACTCTTAAATGACCATGAATGCACTATCCATTACACCAACCAAATCATGCAACTTAATAAGCATTTTCCAGAAAATTATCCCCATTTTTATATGCATTTTGCTATGAAACTTGGATACATGGATTGAAACTGAGGTACTTCTCCCACTAACTTTAGACAAACAACTTACATAGTTGTCCAGTGTCATACGTCTAACACTTCCTATATTTTTCCAAGAACATAACTAGAACATAAAAAAATAACAATACTAATACTAATACTAATATAAAATCTTCCAAAAACAAATCACCTGGAGTTACATAAGGGGGCAACGCATCATGCATAAATTGCTTTCCCATCTGGTCCACTGCAGCATCAATGGGAGCATGATCAAACAGCCGCGTCATGAGCTCAGAAACTTTATTAATGAATTTAACCCTTGCTTCACTTTCATATTCATTGTGGGCAACCCCCATATACCGCAAATAATCTGTAGGAAGACCCTTGCGAAATTCTACATCTTCCTCAGAGGCCATTTTCAATGCCACAGGTACCAACTGGAAGGGAGGAAATAATTTTAGTTAGCACATCACAATTAACACTATTCACCATGAGCATGTATGTATACCCTGCTTAAAAAAATAACAGTTTTAAATACACTATAAATTACAAATTACCACGTTAAAAAGGATGGAATTTCTGGTACATAACCTGGGAGGAAATTCTTGAAACTAATACTTTTGATACGGCAGTACATAGTTAAGTTAAATGGTAATGATAAAGTTTGTACAGCTAGAAATAAAACAAGTAAATACCCCAAATTTCAATACCTTTTCAAGTAGGTCACCCCATGTATTCTTTTGATAAGATGAAAGAGTGATGTGAAGCGAATGTTCACCAGGTAACGTAACACCTTGGTGAATGACACCCCGTGGAAAATATAACATATCTCCAGGCTCTAATATCACATCAAGGATTGGTTCTTGCAGAACCTCTTGTGGAAAATTTCCACTTGAGTACCTTGGAAGCCAATCATTTGCAGATCTGTTCCGCAAAAAAAGAAAGGTGATCATAGAATAGATACAAACCTTTTCTACAACAATTTCAAAAATGTACAAATATTTAAGTATTGATAAAAAGTATAATTTACAAAACATATATAAATTATAAATGTAAAATAATTTCTAATAATATTGACTATTTGAATTTCCATAATTTAGTAACAGAGACAGCTAAGATCATTTTATTTCTTCTATTGATGCCCAAGATTGAGATCATATCCAAAATCTACATTTAACATTAACCAAGAAAGATTGAGAAGATTAACCAGGACTGGAAATTATTAAGAAACATAGCAAAATATTCAAGAATGAAAATTCATGTTAGACTATTCACTTATAAGATTTCCCAACTTACAGTGGAGGATATAACCTCCAATGCTTCTTTCCTTCCACTTGTAATATAAAAGCTTCAATGTCATCATAGTGAGGGGCAAATCCTTGAGAATCTGGAGGAGTCAGATACCTGTAATTATAAACTTATCAATACTGAAAAGGGAAAAACAAGCATTAAATCATAACAATCACTTAGAAGACAACCTTGAGAATAGTTTGTGTGTGTTCCTTCTTTTTCATAATTCATGTGTTTTATTTTTTACAAAGAGGCATTACCTCTACATTAGGGTGTCCAAAAAAAATCAAAATCATTTTTTTCGAAGGCATACCCTCGAACGTTTTTCTATTTGGCCTTATTAACTTACCTAATAAATATTATTGCAAGTGAATTATGGGAACCTGTGCAGACTTGATGCCAAAAAATTTCGAAAAATGAAAATTTGTACTGTAAGGGGAACATCAGGTTAGTGGGAAATCAATTAACGGATTAGCACGAATCTTTCAGGGCATATTCTTTACTTAAAAATAATGGACAAATGTCCGACCGTTCAACTCAATGGGCTTTAGTTTATAAAAAATTAGGAACTGAATTTTGGATTTGGCAACCACAACATACACGTGCATTTCAATATAGCTCTCGAGTTTATAGGAAATTATTTTCTTCTGTTTCATTTACTGATAACTTATCTTTTTGGGAGTAAATTTCATATTGTTACCTTCCAAGCATAGTTTAATTTTAGTTGGCATTTAGGGTTACCATAATCCAATTGCAGTAATATTTATTAGTTAATAAGGCCAAAAAGAAAACAATGGAGGATATTGGTAATTTATTTTGTGAAAAAAATATATTTTCCCTTACATCTTGGGACACCCTACTATACTCACAACAAACCAGTCAATTTCTTAAGTTCCATTACATCCCAAATCAATAAAAGTAATTAAGTAAATAATAAATCAAGTAAATGAAGATTCTTATACTGGTAATGGAATATTCCAAAAATACAATTTTATTTATTGTAATTTTAAAATCTTCAACTCCTTCATAGATTTATAAGCCTTAGATTACATGGTTGATATTCTTTCCTTCAATCCTTGATCCTCATCTCTTGCATTTTCCATCACATAATATTTTCATCTGCTTTATTGAACAATCCATCCCACCTTAGTTTTATAATTTAAATCAACATCCTAATACTTTCCCCTCCATTTTCAGCATCCTGTCATTTGTTTATCCATCAACCAGACTTATCACTACTAGTCTACACCACACCCAAATCTCCAATGAGATAAAAGGAAAATTGATTCCAAGTAAGTTACACATACTAAGTAACTAACAAACTGATATTACATAATTAACAGACACTTTTCAGGAAAGTTATTCATAACTGAGAAGTTAAATTTTTTTGTTGTTCTTTTACTAGCGGTATGAAAACATATATGTATAACCATTTTTCAAAATGGAGATATATTTCTCAGACACAACGTTGAGAATATTTGTGCACTTGCATATTACTGGAAAGGCATCAAGAGTGGTTCACTGTTATCTCAATATACATGCACCCCAATAGCAGTAATAATGTTATACATAAATAAACATTTGAAAAAAGTGCCTGAAGAAAATATTATTACTTACACATTAGCACCAACAAAGCATCCAAACATATCTTGTAAAGCTGAATTGAGTTTCCATATTTTATCTATGAATGTCTGGGGGTTGAGCAAACGAATGCTGTTGCCATTGTTATAAAAATCCCAAACCACGGCTGGGTAGGCTCTTCCAACAGGATTGTGGGTTTCTCTTTTCCCTTCCACGTAGGAAGTTACATCCAAGTTCTTTGTGAAGAATACACTATGCTAAAAATTATTAAAAAAAACAATCTTAAAGAAAAAAAATTTCATTCCTTCTGAGTAAGGGAAATAAAACTTCTGGTATACTTCCAAAACAGTTTTTTAATTTGGCGACATGCTTTGCAAGCCAATTTTGAACATAAGGCAAAGTTATTTATCTAAATCATCAATGCAGAAAGTAAAAAATGTTATTATATGTCATAAGTTTATTAACTCTATGCCTACCAACCAACAAATTTTCATGATACTCAGATTCCTACAATAGATTATTTATTTCCCTCTAAAATTTTTATTAGCTCATATATCCAGCCACTAATAATATAAATTTTGAAAACTGCAATATGCACACCATCACAGTAGTAATTTTTTGAAGGGAATCATCTAGTAGGGTGGATTTATTTACCACATTAGACAGAAATCCATTAGTTAAGTATATGGAAGTTCACCGTATATTGGGTTGCCAATACAAGTAAAAATACGACAAAATTACCTATGGCAATTATTGCTGTTTTATATTTTTGTTTTATACAAGATGATGCAGTGAACTTTGTACCACCTAATTCTATCCAGTATATCTATATTTATTTCTCATATTTTTGTTATATATGTCAAACTTACCTTCAGAAGTTTACAATATTGAAATCCTCACACTAAGTCCTTAAGTAGAGAGAGAGAGTAAAACCATTTTAAAACTTTAACTAAAAATTCAGTAAACAATTACGTTGCTGTAAATAAAACTTGGTTGCTACTGACATTTAAACAAAATTGTAAAAAATTTAAATTTAAATGTTCATACTTTTTTCCATGCGATTCTTCACAGGATATTGTTCGTAACAGCAAATGTTAAAATCTCATGCAATTTTTTCTTCTTCATAAAGTGTATCACTTATTATCAGGATTAATTTTAACGTGACTTATATTCTTAATGCATTTTGATGGATAAATACTTGAACTAGGAATCAACAGTCACCTTTACTGTCAAGGGGGATGGGTTGTTTACAACCTCGAAATTTTGATAAAATATTCACGCATTTTAACAAAATTCCCAAAATTTCGAATTGTAAACAATATTTCATGACCAAAATAAGAATCTTTATTCTATTCCCCTTCTTTTGATGCTTGATTCGACTTTGTACGACTATTATTTCTAATTTAAATATTCAAATAAAATAAAGCCAGCAGCGAGAAAAATGAACTGTACATGCATTTCTTATGGAAATGCTTTTTCGATTTTTCGGCTATTCCTTTTGAGTTTTTCCTAATTTTCCTTTTTCCTAAACCACTTCCATACCGAGGTGAACAAAACAAAAAAATTTCAAATCGGTTGAGCCGTTTTCGAGTTTTAGAAGATATCACAAATATTTTATTTTTATATATAACACTACAGAAAGTTTACCAATGATTAAAAATTGTAACATAAAAATAGAAAACTTCAAAGATGATGCAAAAAGGATGTAATTAGGTATTATATATTATAGTATTATTGAAAACTTTACTTATTTATTTTGTTGTCATTACTTTCTCTACATAAAATACTAAAGAGAAAAAAAATGTTTTCACTAATAACCTTGACTACATATGTAAGGATGATGAAAATAAATAGAATGTTTAGCATTATGCAGTATGGAGAGCCACAATGACATTTTAAAATAAAACCAATAGGCCATTGCAACTTCCACCAACATTATTAAACTTGGTGGAAGTTAAAAAAGATTAAAATACATAGAATTAAGCAAAAAGAGAAGAGTATAAACAAAACCCATCTTCTGTTAAAATTTTATTCAAAGATATTTTAGAATTTTTAGAGGACGAATTTAAATATTTTCTTTCTTTTAAAGCCTTTTTCATCTATATCTACATTAATACCCAACAGGTCCCTTTTCGGCATGTATCTAACTTTCTCTTTCATAAATTACCTTTATAAAACTACAAATTTATATTCTATTAGATACATTGGGGTGTCATAGGCTACTCTGACAATTTTGGAATTTGTCCCTCCACATAGGACCACCACCATAGGTTCTTGAGGCAACAGACTCACAAGGTTTAATTTAGAGAAATCCTCTAAAAGGATTTGACAAAGATAATTTAAGCCCAAATGAGCTCACAGCCACCATTTTTTTCATTGCAAAATGAAAAGCAATAACTTAAGTTCCATTCAAGATGCCTGAAACCAACTATAAATGAAAATTTCAACATTCATCTCAATTTCACTTGTGACAAGTTCTATGTCAAGTGAGAAATAAAAAAGTTTTAAGTGACATATAAACTGGGATGCACAATTTTCTACGAGGTTAGGCTCCACTTCAATAATTTTTTGCTGTTTTGGTTTCTTTTAACTAAATAGCATAGGTTTATATTCATGCTAATGACAAAAGACTAACTGAGGGAAAATACCAGAATTTTATATGGGATTGGTAGAGAGTATGAGCAGTTTCAAAAATGATCAGAAGTGAAATATTTGGGATAAATGTTCAGTCAAGTAACTTTTCCACTTCTTGTTTAATCTATGGTTTAAAACGCATGCTTTGCTGTGCCTAGTTCATTCCATCAACTAAATATTTATTACAAAATACCTCTCTAAGCATCTTATCAATGGCTTTTGTAGATAGCAGTGAGGAGTAGTAGTTGCTGATGCGTCTTTTGATGTGTAGCGGCCTTGACTCCCATGCTGACCTACAAAGTAAACCAAATGTTTCAATGTCAAAGCTAGTAAGAAAAATCCGTCAGAGAACTGCCAAATTGATACAACCTTCACGAGAACTTTAAAGATAGCAACATTAAGATTACTCAACCACATAAAATTACCCAAAAAATTCTTCTAAGGAAATGGGGTGAATAAGCCATGAGAATGCATCTCGGGCATCAGCAAAACTGTCTCCATTACTTCCCCGAGGTAAATGGTTGTTCTCAACAGGGTCACTATACGAAATGATATTTTCATTTCTCGAAAATGTACTCTCATATGTACCCTTCAGCTTCTTGTTCGTGGACACTGGTGAATTTTTTATGGGGCGTCTCCGGGATCTACTGGTGTTAGACAATTTTTCATTCATTTCTAAATTTCTCCTTTTTCGAATAGCAGCCATGTTATTTTTCTTAGCACCCCTCTTCCTATTTCTATTTGGATTACTGCCCGCTCCCTGTCTTAGACTACCAGGAGATCCTATAAGAATTCAGGAATCATATATAATGGTATATATGTTATAAAATCCACAGGGGAAGGTGAGATACGTGGAAATTGAACTTCATAATGAAGGAAAGTAGATATCTTCTTTCCTTCAATATGGGTTCATGCACTGCTAAAATCTATATTTTCAAAACCTCACCATCATTTGCATTATTTCCAGAGAGATTTCTTTTATTTTGATTTCTTTTCCGATTCCTCTTCAGCTTGGGGACACTTTTAACACCTACCTAAACATAGAAATTTATTGTTAGAGGCAAAGCTTAACATGAACATGAAAAACTAAATAGACAATATGTATACTTACATTGACCAGGTTACGGTAAACAGCATATGCTGCAACAGGTTCATTTTTAAACATTTGTCAAATAAATGTTAAAATTCAAGGAGGGCAAAATGAATTGTTATTTACCTCAAACCTGCAATTTGAAATATACTTTAATTTTTTCAATATAGAAACATGTTTTGTCATATAAGCATAAAGGATTCCAGAGAAACGAGTTTCTGAAACGCATAAAAACCCTGTCTGTACATATAATTTCAAAAATTTAGACAATATTTGCTGTATCAAATTCTAATTATTTTTATGTTTGTCTGTATACAGAAAACAATAAAGGAGCCAACCAAGAAAAGGACTATACTGATGGAAAAGTAGGCAAATAATGTTGGATAGCTTGTATTTACCATATTTTTTAAGTCTAAGATCCACCCTTAGTTTAGGAAGAGCCTAATTTAAAATAATGCATTTTAGGTATCAAATCTAAGACACACCAAAATTTTTTGAAGCTCTTAAACACTAAAAAGAGTTTCTTAGATTTGAGAAATATATTAACTGCAAAAACAATTAACCTGAGCAGAAGAAAGAAAATCAGTTTAAAGCAGAGGTTCCCAACCAGTGGTGCAAGGGAATATTTCAGGTGGTACGCGAGGGTGAAAAAATCTAAATACATATATTTATTTTTGTCTTGATATAGGGTTGGAAAAACCAAAATACAAGCGCATTTAAAATTAAACTAGCTGTACCCATTCACACGTTGTTGTGTTTGAACAAAAATAAATTGAACTGTTGAAAAAAGATGGCACTTGTATTCATAGTCGGTAACGTCATCAACTCACCAAGTTGTGCAGTACATACAATCTCTTGAATTTATCAAAATATCATTTCCATGAAATATCAAAAACCGTTTACTCCACGATAATATACGTAAATATTTACTTTGCTATAAACAAACATCATTTGAATACTGGAATAAATTCTCAATGTGTTCTTATGAGAAAATTCAACAATTGAATTCGTCGTAACTGAGAAATAGTTTGTTTATAGCCTCAAAACTCATCAAAATTATCATCTAATTATTCAAATTCTCGTAATTTCTGATCGTAAACTATATTTCATGACCAAAATAATAAACTTTATTCAATTTCTCTTCTTTTGGTGCTACTTTTAAATCCAAACATTGGTTATTTCTAATTTAATTTTGCAAAAGAAAGGAAGCATGCAAGTGATGAAATCGAATTTTACATGTATTTCTTATGGGAACAGTTTTTCCCTTCTGGAGTCGAACTGAGAACTCCGATTTAAAATAAAATTTTCAAAAACCTTCCCGGGGATATACCTAATAATTTCCCAAATTTTCACGACGATTGGATGTATGGTTTTTGAATCTATCGAGTACAGACAGACACACATTCATTTTTATATATATAGATTTGAAGTTATCTCAGTAATATGATTAAAACAAAACAAGCCACTGGCCACTTTATGGACCATAAATATACGTTTCTAAAAAAATGCAGGAGAGTTGGTACAACAAAATTTCTAAAAATTTCAAGTGGTACGGAATTGCTAAAAGATTGGGAACCCCTGCTTTAATGAGTGAATTGAATTATTGGAGCATACACATTATTGGTGAGATTATCAAATTAGTTGAGAATTCTGCATAATTGGATATAATGGAAGAAAAGATGGAGAAATAATGTGGCAGATGAATTCAGGTAGGTGAAAGTGGTATATGGTTTGTAACTAACGGAAGGAACTGTCAAAAAGAAAATGGTTCAATAGATAACTGTGCTTGCACCCACCTTGTCAGAAGGTAGCAAGACTTGTGAATGTTGGAAGAAGCATATTAGTAAACTGAATGAGATGGAATGGATTACTGAGAGAGCATAAATAGCAAATACTGAAGAGAGTAATGTAGAGGAAATGAATGAATTCAACTAAAAGAAGTATGACCAATGTGAAAGGATGTTCTACATGGCTTGGGCAAATAGACATGATGGACAGAACCCAAACAACACAACTGATGCATGAAGAGAATCTCGTGGTTCTTCTCTCAAAAGGAAAAGAAAGTTTCACTTTCTCTATAAATGAAACTCTGCAGAAAAGAGATGGGCATACTTGAATATAGTGTTAGCCAATCATTGAGAAACTCAGAGAACCAAAATAAATAAACTACTTTATCAAGAGCAACAACCAAAACTTAATCTTAACCCACTCATTACTTCTGGCAGACCCTTGGACTCCATGGAATAAGGGAAAAGAGCAAAATCTTTTCCTTGGCACATATTTCATCTTAAACATGTGCTCCTTACATATTAGCTGCATTTTCCATGATTCTTTATTATTATGTATTCAATATCAATTTTCTCATCTTCTGGTAAAGGATAGAGAAAAACCTATCTTTCAAGGAAGTCCCCATGAAGCAAAGGGAAGTGATGACTGGAGGTCTTGATAAAGGTATCAGGAAAAATCCTTGGGGTGGAGTATTCTACTAAAAGGCTGTGAAACATGGACCTTAAGAGAAGAAAAAATATTGGAGGTGCGTACATCTACAGGTACTTGGAAATTTTTTGACACTCTGGAGTGAAAAAATGAGAGGAAAGTGATTAGGAATAAATAGATAGAGGGAAAATTGAGATTTGGCTAAAGAAGAGATATACTGCACCTCTGCGAAGTATGGTAAAAGAAAGTCAACTAACTGGATTAATTAACATAATTGCCACAAATTTTTTTGAATGACCTTCAGATTTATAAACATCTTGAAAAGAAGTGATTTATAATTAACTGTTGAAAAAGTAAACCAGAATCTGTAGGAGATTCCTGAACTTGATTAATTTTTTTCTAGATGTAAATGATATTCGTTACATCCTGAAAATGCATATATAAAAGAAAATATATCAATTTTGGGTGAATGTGATGAAAGATGTGGATAATATAACATATATATCGAGATATTTTGAAAACGAAATTTGAAAATGGTCCATGCAAGTATTGCTGATGAAGAAGGTAATGCTTAAGTACTACTTACAGGGGTCCCTCAGAAAGTTTTTGCACTATGAGTAATTACTCAACGCTTAATGTCATCATCAGGTGTAAGACCTGGCTAAAAGACAACTTGTGCTGTATTTAATAATCCTTGCCTTTTCTTTCTTTGAGACACAAACAAAAACAACAGTAAGAAGCACAGATGGTTGGGGAAGAGATGATTTTCATTGAAGCAGGCACTGACAGAGTAGATGGGTAGGTCAAGTATTGAGAGGAGAGGGCCTGCTAAAGAAAATAACTGAGGGTAAAATTCAAGGAAAAGGACTGAAGGGAGGACAAAGACAAAAGATGTTAGGTGACAGAAAGAGTAAGTTACGAAGAAGTTAAGGAAATGGGTAAATTTCTATAAGAGGTCAGTTTGCGTTTAATTTTTTTTCCACTAAATGTAGCCCGATTTCAATGATATTTTCAGGGATGACACTTCAAACATTGCGGCTTATTATACGAATTATAGCGAGGGTAAATTTCTAGAAGAGGTAGAAATTTACCCTTTAATGTTAGTATGACCCATTACCAATCAATGGTTTGGTAAATTTCTAGTTTGTTTATTGTAAATAAACATTGATGACCAATATCACCACCAAATATTTTTATATTGCATTCTAAACTATTAAAATGCTAGGAACTAGATCAACTCCTAGTCTTTCATAATAATAGATAATACATTATGTGTGTGACAGTTTTCGTAATTAAACCTAACAAGTTGGCATACATATCAAACATTTAAAATATTACCGAGAGCTACCTACGTCCAAGTTCGGCCACGCGGGTTATACTGTGGAATACGGCATGAGCGGCATGAGTAGCACAAGCCGCACCAGGGCCATTTCAAGCGTTCATTTGTCATAGTTCTGTCCTCCGCAGCATTTTCCCGCACCGAGGGAAGGACGCCACTGGAGCCAATAGTAGCAATGAAGAGGTGTTTAGGCCTCTCGAAAAACAGCCAATTTTGTATTTCCACTGTGCATGATGTTCGTCTACGGTCGTTAGAACGTAGTTAAGTGATTTCAAATAGCAACGTTCATTTGTGAGACTGCGTTGAAAATATTCCCGTCGACGAATAATTTTTATACCCGAAAGATTATATGTATTATTCAGCAAAATAAAATGAAAAGTAAAACCAGCAGATAGTTATTCCTGACTGTGGCATTGAAATTGACAAACTATTTACTAAAAACAGTAATTTTGTGACCGAAAAAGAGATGCGAAAAAATTTGAATTACCATGGAATCGAACCAGCTAACTACTCATTTATGGTTAATTATGTTAACCATTACACCATGATGCCTGTGTCCAGCTAAGGAGATGTTTTCCAATTAATTGAAATTATAAATTGACGCTGATTTTTAAATTCATTTTACAAAGAAACCAGGAAGAGTTTGGGTAAAATTATCGATGAAGACTTTGGAAATAATTCAATATCTCCCTTGATACTGAATATATTTCAACAAAACCTAAACCATGTTGTAGATAAAGGATGGCGGCATATATATATAGTATTTAAACGATCATAGTACCTTCCATTTTCAATATATTTCGTTTGAAAAATGACCATTTTTCGACTAATTTTCCGCCATTTTTGATGTTTCCTCGCTTCCCCGGTAGGGCGATTTAGACTTATTTCAACTCTAACAGTCACACATTTCCTATTGCTGTTAAAAGACCTTGGAAGCCAATTGAGCTTGCAAACCAACTAAAGCTTGCGATCCGAACGTGAGGGTGACTATCTTTTTCTTAACACAAAGCAACATTTGCGACAAAAACACTGCTTCATTTAGTGAATATTACGCTTATTCCGAGATGTGAAACTCGTCGATCGCCGCTACATCTGGCGTCCAAAAGCCTGAACTATCACAAAAAACATGGTCTCCGGAGGCCATTTCTGTACCTGATTCACTATAATCGACACATCTCAGTAACTACAAGAGGTACTTCCTTCCTTTAAATTGCTAAATAAGCTGCAATATTTCAAATGTCTTCCCAGAAAATTTCATTGAGATAGGGCAATGTTTTAATAAAAACAAAAATTATTTCCGAACCGTCTTCATCGATAACTTTACCCGATAACTTTACCAGAGTTTGTTTAAACGGTTTAAACTGTAATAGAGTAGTTAAAATATGCCAAATACAATATTCAGTATATAATAGTATATTCGCCTAGTACAATATACAGGCCATCTGTTAAACTTCGGCAAAAAGAATCACCCCCACCTTATGGAGAGTCGTTCCCGTGAGCCGCACCATCTGTGGGAAGGATAGGAAGCAAACTGAACATCAGGTTGCCAACCTAATCAATTTTGACTCTTTTGAATCCACTACTAAATTAAAAGTATGTTGGATAAAGTTACCAATCATTTGATAAGTGATAGCTGATTAACAATGAGATTAATATATTATGAACACTACATAATTGATGCGGCCTAAACGAAAATTAAATAGGATATTTTATCAAAATATATAAAAAAGACCATAATTTAAATTTCATTATAATAATTTAATTTGGATAAATTAAATTATTATTGAACCTACGACGACTTAGATATTATGGATTATTAAAGAATCGTATTTTCTTTTAACGAAAGCATACTTAAATCATACGCTATAAAAACGAGAAAAAGTATGATTCTGATAAGTATCTTTTGCTATTGTTAAACAGTATTTAAAATATGCCAAATTCTTGCATGGATTACTAGTTTGAAGTTAAATTTCTTCACAGTATGCAAAAAAAAATACATAAGAGCCAATCCACAAGTGCTAAAATTTTTTTGTCTAAAATATTCATAAGAATGGAAGCAGTTTGAGGTGACAGAATGGTGCTTCACCCTGAAATGCATCTTCTGTCACTAGCCAGAGTAGGTACCCTTCTATATAACCCTATGACTCTACCTCTACCTTGGTCCAGGATTAGTTCTACTGTGATGACTTTAAAAATGTGGCTCATTATGAGACACATAAAGCTTTAAGACTAGTCTTCAGATTATATAAGCTGGCATCAATAAACCAATTAAAAACCTAATCAGAATCTACCGTATTTGAAGGCATATAAGTCGCACCTTTTTTCCTAAATTACGTCTCGAAAAATTTCCCTGCGTCTTATATGAGAAGGTTCAACCTCCACAGGTTAACTTTCAATACTGAATGCTATTTTTAGCCCAGATGGTCTATACTATCTATTTCATAATTGCATTCCATGATTGTGTTAATATTTGGCTTTTACGAAACATGAAAACTAAAAGAAACAACATTTTAAGTTATTGTGGTACTGGGCTTTCGCACGGACTATTAAAACTTTTTTTCCTTGTGAGTGGCCAACTTAATGAGGGTGCGTCTTATATGCTAGTGCGTCTCACATGCCGTCAAATACGGTATTTCCATTGTAGAAGAAAGCACTCATGCCAAACTGCAGTTTGGCTTCAGAAAGTAGGTTAATACTTAAGCTATATAAATATTTTCAAAATTCAGCCATCACATGGATATGAAGTCATATTTAGATTAGACATGTTTTGGTAGCAATTGATTACTTTTTACTTCAATTAGTTGAGAGATTTAAATTAAATCATTTAATGTTTTACTGTCATTCTCAAACTATTTACTTTGGATTTGCCTATGAAATACATTTAAGGGATCTTTAATTATATTTTACATAATGAAGACACACAGTAACTAACAGCTGCAGTTTGCAATGAAGATGAATAGGTCAAACAAAATAACCTTATACATGTGGTCAACCAATAGGATAACACAACCAACCCTCCAAAATTTAATTAAAAACATGTTAAGGGCTTCACCTTGAAAATATTTCTCTGTAACTCCAAGTTGAAAGACAGATAAACAGTCTATGAGAAAAATTTAAAACATTTTATTTTGAAACAATCATGACCAAGTTCAGTAAGGAGGGACTAGAAATAGAGGAATACAAATTGAATTCATTTACAAATGAACTAGTAATAAAATAGCACTGTAACGCATGAGATCAAAGGATTTCCTCTTCACATTTGTATTTGATATTAAATTCATCACTCACAGATGTCTGTGAAGTCCTGACGCAGGAATTAAATCACTCAGCACTGATGGGTTGGAAAAGTTGTGAGCCTGTTATACACCGTAAAAATATTTCTTCTTCTTTGTTAGAACATTGCCATTACTGAGAAAAGATGTTTGCAATTCATTTTCATATTTTTTTATTCTTATTGCTGCCTCTTGAAACAAATTGAATAGGTAGAGTGAGGGAAAGGCATTACCCTCATTACTTACATAAACTCTTGTTGCAAGAACTGCGTTTTTTAAATTTATTAATGCTTATTTCTGGGATGAGAGTATATTTTTTTATGAAAAAAATCATCTATTGTATAGCTGAACCTCTTGATACATGCATTAATATATTATTATTATATAATATTATACCTACCTTTAATCTCGGATTTATCTGAATCAGTTAAAATGTTGTAGAGTTCTTCCTGTATTTAACAAAGGGTGATGATATAAGCTGTTACGGACACATTTCTCAGCTACCTGTGCTTGGTAAAATCATTGAAACTGTGATTTATTAACAGCTTTATTCCTATTTTGAGGACAACTATTTTTTCTCCTTTGATTTTATTTCAAATCTATTGACTGTTCATACTGTTTCTCACACTGCAAAACAAGTATTGAGTGGATTTGAAAGTATAAGTTCTGTCTCACTCTAAGGCCGGTCTTCCACTGGCAGCGACTACGAGCGACGCGTATACGGCCGTATACGGGCGACTAATCCCAATACACAGAAACGAACGGAGCGTCATGCACTGCAGGCGACTTGATTCGAGCATACACCGGCGACTGATCCCATGGAAATGGGATACGTCGCTCGTAGTCGCCGCTATGCAGTGCATGACTTAAAATGATATATACGCACTGAGGAGTATTTCAAGAATAAAATACCATTCCAAATGTGTTATGAGTATCCAATTCTCTTCTCTCGAGGATATTATAGACAAATTCCTCAAATATTTAATTACTTTGATACAGAAATGGGATCCGTCGCTTGTAGTCGCCGCTACGCAGTGCATGACTTAAGATGATATATACACGCTGAGGAGTATTTCAAGAACAAAATACCATTCCAAATGTGTTATGAGTATTCAATTCTCTTCTCTTGAGGATATTATAGACAAATTTCTCAAATATTTAATTAGTTTGATACAGAAATGCAATCAGTCGCTCGTAAGCAGAGGTGCGTAGTGCATAGCTAGGAAAGATATATGCTCACTGAAAATTTTAAACACTACAAAACATTATACAAATTGTATTTTAAGTATTAATATCTTTTATTTTGAGTGTTTCATCGACAAATTCCTGCCATTTCAAATACCTACTGTATATAACAATCAAAATGTTATACTTTTGACACTAATTGAAATATGAATTCATTTGAACGGAATAAAAAATATATTGAAACCTAAGGTTTACGAAAAATTTTTAAGTAAACGAAGGACAATTATGAACATTAACGGAGCATTAGAAAAATATATAAAGTATATTTTGAGGGCTACCAGTAAACGAACTTTCGTAATGCACTGTCGATAAAGTAATCAATAACTTTGTAAAATAAAGAAACTTGTTGATAAAAGAAAATAAACCGTATTACTTCCCCACCTATTGCAATTTATAGGTTAATGCTTTGAGGACAATAATCACAATGATACAACGGCTAAATTGGGCGAGAATATAAGTACAATTGTGTTTTTTCATCAATAAATCAAGACTGAACTCGTATGAAAATTAATGGTCGATACGAATATAATCGTGAAAAGAAAGGAAAACTTAACTCATTCATAAATGTTGTATCTTAGATATTGACCTTATAGTTAAATCTTGATGAAATTGTTTCTTTCTTTTGCCATTCCAAAATCCTTTGTTATTTTTGTCCTAGAAATTCTCCCAATTTCGAGGTTCAATTGAAGGGATGTCTCTAGTAAGAACTATATGAATAGACCGGGAAATCCAGGTGAAAGCAAGGGTTCAGTTTCTAGGAAAAAGAACCTTGTTTGAAGGGATGCAATAGAGGAGCTCCACTACACTGCGTGAAAAGTGCTATTAGTAGAAGGTTTGCTATTGAATTGAGCGTTGGAATTTCTTCTTCTTAAAACGTTTTTGTTTCCTAAGCGTTCCCGCAAAAATTGTGTGATCTCCTTGGTTAGCCCTGGGGTTAAAGGAAACCCCATTGTCTCCAAGAGTTCCACCTTTCTTCATTTGGACCCCTTGCGGAGTCTTGCTGCGAAGGGCTAAAATCCTCCTCGCCCATGAGGTGATTAACGAAGGCCGAGGTGGAATTTCCCACCCCGAAGTATCTCTGATGCTCTGCTGCACTCTTTCTTATCATTGTTCTCCCTCTCAGAACTCGGAGAAAATTGAGAAATTCCTAACCAAAGATTTAAGCAACTGTATGACCTACCATATTGAAAATGGTCTCCGATGGACCAAATTACAGGAAATACTTGATTTTCTTTTTGCTGAGTATACCTGCATTATATGTATTCTACAGAGTATCTGTTGGCGTATAGCAGGGGGTGCATTTCCAGCTAATCTAATTTCCTATTCGATTACTTCGATTATATTTCACTTGCGTAAAGAAATATAATACACGTGACATTGCCTACTACTTTATATTGCTATGAAATTATTGCATTTAAACCTCTAGTTTCACCTTGTTGAGAATCATCGGGCGCTTCTGCTAGTTTACTATACAATACTCGGATTTTATATTATAGATACCCAAGTTTGGAGTTGAATAAAAACTAAAGTAGAGATTCCACAGGAAAACTAATTACACCAAAATATTGCGTGTTTTATTTTGCGTTGTTCTACACGGTCCAAAAATTTTTATTACTATTACTTTTGTTACTAATTGAAGGACGAATGATAAATGTGCCAGTTTTTTCGCGCTCTTTCACGGATTGCTCACTTTGAGCTTTTGTTTCTCATAAAGTATCACTTCAATCAAAATAAAACCTTTAGATGACATTAAGAAACATATTATAAACTAAAATTAAAATTTTCAGTGCCTTCTTGTCATTGGAAAAAAAGTTGTTATCGATATTATAAAACAACTTTTTTTCAGTAAGGGGTGGACGTAAAAGTGTAAAATTGGTTTTGTTATAAAGCTCTCGCAAAAAATTTTCAAGTGGTATCATCAACGATATCTACGACTCAGCGATTTTTTTATACAAATTAATATTTATCGTTGCGGAAATCGTCCCGAAATCAAGCACTGGAGTTAGAATACCGTTACAGCGACCGAGGAGCGGGTAGTCGCTCGCAGTGGAAGACCCCTATCGCCTGTAGGTCGCCCAAACTGACGTCGCCTGAATACGCCAGTCGCTCGGTCGCTCGTAGTCGCTTCCAGTGGAAGACCGGCCTAATTGTGTGAGAAAAGCCTTCAACTGTGTGTTTCGCATTATACTTATTCAAAAGTTATATCGCTATGGTATCCATGGAACAGCTGGTAGATCAAAATGGAATACAATCAAACATATTGTGGGTCAATCAGTGTCCCACAAGGTTCCACTCTTGGGTCATTATTTTTTCTTGTCATGATTAATGTTGTGAGCAGAAATGTATCTACTGATCTAGTTATGTAAGCCAGTGATGTGACATTCCTGCAAAGCCATTGATTCATTAATCCCTCTGCAACCATCAATTCAACAACTACCATTCTTGACCAAGCACAAATGTGGTTTAGAGCAAATGGAGTTCCAATGAATCCAGTTAGATTCTATGTGATCTGAATTGTGATATTGAGTTAAACTTTTGGGTATAAATTAAATTGAAGAAGCCTTTACTTGGTGGAATTCTGTGTTATATATATATATATACACGAGTAAAATGTAGCTTGCATACTGCAAGCAGATCGGCAATACTTATTTCATATCGGCATCATATCGGGACGGTCCTCAAAAGAAAAAAAATGAATGAAATTTTTCTTGAAATTCGCTGAACTTTCATTGTCTGGCATCGAACCCGGGTCTTTCCGGTGATACCTACTATGCAGCACAATAGAAGATCACCATCTCTAACTATGTGTTAAAATTCAAGCAGAAATATGGGCTACAACTGCCTCAAAAGACGTTCTAATTTTCACGAAAGTAAATGGCTCTCTGGATTCGAACCAAGGACGATCTTGGAAATCTAAAACATGTTTCTGAAAGTTATTTATGATATCTATCTATATGCCGAATTTCATGTTTCTATATTATTGGGAAAGGTTTCTAAATAATTCCTAAAAATCGGATCAACTTCTGATTGCAGAGACACCTGGTGTCGAACCCAGGAAATATAGTAAGCTGTGAATGCACAGTTTGATTTATAAAGACATGCTCTACTATCATGCAAGGTTTAAAGTCGATAGCATGCCGGGAAATACCTAAATTTTGTTTCCGTTATCTCCGTAAGAAATGCATTGAGAAGTGCAAATGGCCCTCTGGAATCGAACCAAGGACCATCAGCGAACATGTAAAATTTGATTATGAAGTATATTCGTGATATCTATCGACGTGCCGAGTTTCAAGTATCCATGTTATCGGGAAAGGACCCAAAAAAATTTTTCAAAATCGCCGCAATGCATTTTAAACGGCCGATTTTTGCCCCGACCTAGCATCGAACCATGGACCATATTCGGCGATGTCTTTCTGATTTACGTTGGATTTGCACGGCTTCTAGCGATCCCTTGAATTTCAACTCTCTACTTTTCCGGGAAGTGCCTCAAAAAAATTTTCGAAAATCCCCACCATGTATTCTTATGGAGAAAATCGCGACTTTGGGGCCCTCTGGAATCGAACCTATGACACTGAGGATCAAAATCGCAATTTTTCTGGCGGTTACACGTTATGGCCAATACGTCGTAAAAATTTCAAGTCAATGACGCTTGTGGTTTAGGCTGTGAATTAGTATCCTATCTATCTATCTATCTAGGTATATACATGAATGAATCCGGAGAAGCATCTATATAAAATAGATATATATATATATATATATATATATATATATATATATATATATATATATATATATATATATATATATATATATATATATATATATATTATATATTATAATAATATTTCTCTCACTCATATTAAAATATTTATGCAAATTCCACAAATACTTTTTAATTGCGTGACCAGTTTCCAGCTAACCACTCATCATCAGGCACAAGATACAAAGTGTATTACATTACTTAAATATCATTACATCATAGCATTAAATAATTGCATCTTGTTAACCGCTAATTAGCTCAAAACCGGTCATGCAATTACAAAGTACTTTTGGATATACCTATAAATCACAAGCTTTAATGGGATAAACATACAAAACTGCTCAGTGGCAAGCTTTCCAAGTGTCTGTATACATTACTATACAGGAAACTCACCTTAGGTGCTTCATAAGGTTAGTGTTGGAACTATGGCTGTCTTCAAATCAGTTTAGTATTGATCAGCTAGTAAGACCTCGATTCGTATAAACGGATACCTATTTTTGATTTTTTATAATTGACATGCAAGCGAAATCCTCTTGTCTCCTTGTGAACCGAAGTACAGCAACTTCAAGCTGTAGCACTTCCTTGTATGTAATTAATACTTGTATATAGTTTTTCCTGGATTAACTACACTCTACAAATATTATTCATCGTCTTGGCCTTTCATATAATGTTGAAATATATGATTTTAATGGAATCTAATGGTAAAATTGTTTTAAAATGAACAACAATTATACCATAAGTTAAAAGTTAACCATTATATGTCTAAAACTTAGAAAATTGGATCACATGAAATACTGTGGCTTGGTTTTATCTACTTCTCTTTTATTTATAGTTTTCTTCAGGTGGAATTATTATTTTTCCATAGTCGATTCTCGCACAGGGAAACAGTAAAACATGTAACAGATGTCAGGCATTCCCCAACATTTTACCTAATCAATTACTGATGGTTATTGACATTTATTATTAAAAGATTAAAATGTTTATTTTATTCCATGTCCTTAGACAGATGCACGCTCCAAGAAACAATACATACATACATGTGTATGTACATGTGCTATGGCATACATCAGTATGCATCTAAAAGCGAGAATCGCATTCATTTTACACAATTGCATGTATTATTGCAGCTTTATTTTACATTCTGCTAATTACAGGTATTCAATTAACACATTTGTTGTGATGATATTGTTGAATATGCATGGAATTGCTACAGTTCGTCTGCAAACTGACTCACTCCCATCACCACTGACACCTTTTGGCCGTCGGTGGATTCCACCCTATTTCACCGACGGTAGCTTGCTGTTGTACCGACTCTGGAGCTTAGAGAATACCATGGAGCTCTCGCAGAGTTAGTTTGGCATCACAACCGACTGAGAGGCTACCGTACCAATGGGATATGAGTTACAGAATAGGGCCTCAGAACACCTTTCAAGTGCATACTTCACACTATTTCATAACCATCTTTGCTATGGCCTTCTTTGTGGGGCAATACTCCCAATGTCAGGCACATGTTTCTCCTACAGAAAAAAGCAATCAGAATAATATTTGATTTAAATTTTGGGAATCATGTAAGCCCAGATTTAAAAATCATAACTATCTTTAACCAGAATGCATAGCACTGTCTACTATATGTCAGGGAGCATATGATTAATAATAATTTAAGATCTTATGCACACACTTTTAATATCAGACATAGGAATATCCTTGATACTACAGGCTATCTAATCCGGTAAATTCTCTTTAATTTCCTCACATGTAATTCTTTTTATTCTCATGATGTTTTTTGTAATTGTAATGTTGAAAATTGATTTTGTATTTTGCTCCTGCGATTCTTTGCTTGTTTCTAATTACATTCATTTTTGATTTGTCTTTTACTTTATCATGTAAGGTTAATGAGAAAAATAAAGATTATTTTTATAATTATAAGCATATACCATTCCTAATGAATGTAAAAAAAACTTTTCATAAGAAAAAGTTCGTTAAATAATGAAAATTAAATAAAAAGATATTTCAAAAGTTTTTTTTCTGATCAAAAAGTGTTTATTCTCAAAAAACAGTAACTCAAACATAAAGTAGAAAAAATAACTATAATTGGAGCTACAAAAGTATATAATACAATCAACTCATAACAAAAATGACTGGAGTAAAAGTAAAACACTTTTGCAGAATATCACACAAAAATATATAACACAACACATTATTATGTGTCAAGATAAACTTCTTCTCGAATTAAAAAAATAATACTTTTATTTTAACATTAACATATTATTTTAGCATCCAATGAAATAGATGAACTTTGCAAAAATAGAAACTGCAGTTTAAAGATGAAGCTTGCTAAAGAAAGGTTTTGTACTGAAATTAAGTACAACCTAAAAATAGGAACCAAAATCATAGGAACAATAAAGAAATTATAATCTCTCAGATATATAATATAAACGTATATAACCATATATAACCATGAAATTCTTAATTATATGTTCTGCAGTCAGAACAAAATAATACTAATTTGTTCTGTTACAAATGAGCAAGGATTTGCTCAGATACAGTAAAATAAGATTTTATTTTACTATTAAAATATTTGAGCAAGAATAAATGCTTTCTCAGATGAAGAAAGAGCTGTTTTCAATGGGACAGCTGAAATTTGTGGAAGATCTCCACTAGAATCACAGAGGAGTTTTAGTAGACGAAGCAATAATCTCCTCAGTTCATCTCGTTCAAATATACAGTCAAGGAATATTTTATTTAGATCAGGAGGTAAGTTGGTGCATAAATATTTAACATTTGGATCTCGATGATTTTCAGCAAAGAATAGGTGATCAGTTTGACAACTAGTTGATTTGGAATCTTTACCACTACTGTGAGTAGCCAATCCATTCGATCCTTTCCTTTTCTCAAGTTTCTTAAAAGGTACGGAAAATGACTCTTTGGTAGGAGTAGCGTATTCGGCCATGATTTTATTACCTCCACAATGAACTCCTGCGCCATTTATTTCAACACTGGGAAAATCAGTAGCTTTCCACAATTCTTCTTCCGGAGATATTTTCTTTATAACTCTCCTGAAATGGTCGTCAAGTTTCAAACAAGACAAATATGAGAAAGAATGAAGCATCAGAAGAATGAATATGTATGTATCTAAATAAACCTACTCAGGATCATATTGATAATGAATTGATTGATAAAAGGGGAACCAAATGAATGTCAAGGTAATCATTTTTTATTATTAGAATTTTCACATGAAAAAATAATGAATTTATGTAAGGTACTAGCAGAGAGTCTCTCTTTTGAATAAGTCCAAGTGGAATAACTTGGGAATAAAAAAATGGTGCAAACTCACCACAGGTGACAAAGAGGCTGTCAATATATTCTAATACAATTATATTGATAAAACTATATGCTGATCAACAAGCTCTGCAATATAACAGGTAGTTAAATATAAAACAAATATTATTCTAGATATGACCACAAAGTTTTAAAATATAGAATAAAAATCAACCTATAAATAGAACTCGATAAGTTACTTTGGAGCAAGAATAATGAAATAAGCATCACGATGTTAGTGAAAACAGACTGAGCCTGAGCTGAGCTGGAACTGAATAACATTTTTGAAACTTCAAGAAGAATGAATAAATAGAAGTCAAAACAATGAAAGAGGGTTGAGAGGGTAAGAAGAATTAAATTAAATATTGAAATATTTGAGAATTTTCTTATCGCCATGTATAATACGCATTTGGTTTTCAGAGAATGGAATTCTCGGACTTCTCGGAGAATTTCTCAGAATCATCTGCCGGACAGTTCAGCACCCAACAGATCACCGCACAAGCATGGAATGTAGCTAATGGATGGCTTTCCCACTTGCTCTTACGTACCCCTTTGATTTTTCAATGTGACGATCTATCAGTAACAGGTTCTTCCCCTCTGAAACTTCCATGTATGTCAGTGGATATATGACTGAATTGCTACACTGTCGCTACAAAGTGATATCTGTTCGCTAAGGGGTATTCAATTCGCCTTAATTTTTGTCTGTTCTTATCAGATTCCGCCCGATCAATTTGCGGGAGATACGCTACTCTGTAATTTCAAGATGTTACATTTCTGTGAGATACTACATAAGCAATAATCTGAACTATTGGGGGTCATGATGCCTCCCAGTAGGGTAACAACTGGGAGGCAAGGGTGCTTTGCCCTTCCCCAAAATGTTTTGGAGGGCGCAGAAGGCACTCTCAAAAGGGCGCCAAAATGTATTAAAAGAGGGCGAACCCTGCAACCTTGTTACGCCGCAGAGTTGAGCTATCTCACAGGGAGAATAGACATCCATATCGTGCCCGCAAACAACACTGGCCTCTTTTTTGGTTATACAGGTACTCAAACAGGTTGTTGATACTCAATAATTTTTTTTGAGAAATCTATGGAATGGTACACAGGAATATTAGCTATGTTCATATTTTAGGCGATTCATCAGCCATGTCCACCAAAAGAGCCAGCTATACTGTGACTCTTAAGTTGAGAGAGATAGAAGTGGTGGAGAATCTCGGCAATAGGGGAGGCTGCATGAAAATTTGGCATCAACGAGGTTAATGTACATCAATGGAGAAAATCAAAGGATACACTTAGGCATTAAAATAAACTCAGCAGAGCTCCTGGACATGGAAAAAAAGCGCTAAACCCTGAGCTGGAAAAACGGCTGCATGAATATTTGCACCAGAGAAGAGCTAGTTGTTGTGCAGTTAGTACCATAGATATCCGCATGAAAGCACTTGATTTTATAAAAGAATTGGATCCTGAAAGCACATTTAAGGCATCAACAAAATGGTGTTTTCTTTTTATGAAAAGAAATGATATTTCCATTCGCCGGTGTGCTTCAATCGCTCAGCAAATGCCCAACAACTACTAAGAAAAATTAATTGAGTACCAGAGGTATATCATTAGAATGCGCCAAATACATCATTATCGTGACTCTGAAATTGCCAATGCCAATCAAACACCTCTAACTCACCTCAGGGTGATAGATTTTGCCCCTTTCTTTTCCATGGTTTGCCCAAATGGAATATCAAAAGGGGCAAAATCTATCACCCTGAGGTTAACAGGCAACAAAAAGAACCCTTTCACTGTCATGCTGGGTGCCTATGGGGATGGACACAAAATGCCTCCTTATGTAAAATTTAAAAGAAAAATTCTCCCTAAGAATACAATATGGCCGCAGAGTATACTCGTACGCGCTAATGAAAAAGGCTGGATGGATGAAAATTCAGCCAAAGTTTGGCTGCGAAATGCATGGTGCAAAGATATGTCGGTTCTAGATGCATTTAGATGTCATCAAAGGGCATGCATCAAGAATATATTGAACGAGAATGGGACAGACCTCGTCATCATTCCTGGGGGGACAACGAGTCATTTGCAAGTTATGGATGTCAGTTGCAACTGCCCGTTTAAGGCACAGATGCGTCAAGATTGGAATGAGTGGCTTTGTTCTGAACCGCATTCTTTGACAACTTCAGGTAGACCAAGGAAACCAGACTTAGCACTAATTAGTCAGTGGATTAAAGAGTCCTGGGATGCCATCAATCCATCTGTGACTAAGCGAGGTTTTAAAAAATGTTGCTTCATGAATGCAATGGATGGGTCCAACAATGATTTGCTTTGGGATCAAGAATGCGAAGTGAATGATGAAGACGACGAAGACCATGTTCTTGGCGATGCAATTTATGCTGCCGACGAGGGAGACGTCAATGCTTCACGCGAACTGTTCGAATCAAGCGAGGACCAATTTTGATTCAATGTCTAAAGACTAGAGGGACTGCGGGTGAATTTCTTTGTAATTTAATAATTTTTTTTATATGTAGCAGTGTTCTTTTCAGAATGAACGTGAAATCAGAATACATATACATATGTTAAGTTATTTACATCAAATGTCATCTACAGCCTGAATAAAAAGATGATGTTTGTAAACATGTATAATACGCAACCTACTTTTTTGACGTATTTTCATAGTAAAAAATGCGTACTATACATGGGAATTTACAGTACTTACATGTCAAGTAATAGCTATCTTTCAGGGAAGAAACAAAATCTAAAAAGACCAAGTCAAAGACGCCAGTGAACTCATACCCTACAAGAATGGCTAGATATATCCACTGAAGTGTATATAATAGATTTATAACTTGATTTTCTGTAAAGAGAAACATCACTAACTTTGTGTAAACTTTTAAATCTTGAAGGTTCATAATCTTTATCTCCTCACAGCAATCATCTTCAAGCTTTTGTTGGACCTTCAACTGGGGAAAAATCTTCTTTACTTCGTTATGATTCCAAGAGTTGTGCTGAAATACTTCTGAAAGAAAAATGAGTTTTAAGAAATAAACTATACCATCTGGACAAAGAATGACTTAGAATATTTTCCTTCGAAATTTGGCCTCAAATTGAAGCTGCTTCTCTTTGGACTTTAAAAGCAGAACTATTAAACATGCAAAAAATAATAAGATCTAAGTTCTCTGGCCGTACTTCGTGGAACAACATTTAGAAATGATAAAAAACACTGTATTTTTTATCATTTCTAAATGTCACTTGTGTTTTATTGTGGAAATTACAGCGTTTTTTATCATTTCTAATGCTAAAAATAAGGTAATCCCACATTTTTGTGAAGCTCAAATGAAATTATACAATAAATCTTGCTTATTACGTTCCTCAAACTTTAGTTCCATTTACTTCATTAACCTATTAATTTTTTAAGTCAATATACTTAGTAGGGTGTCCCAAGACGTAGTTTAAAAATTTTTTTCGCGAATTCAATTATGCATACCCTCTAATTTTTTCTATCTAGTAAATATTATTGCGATTGGATTATGGTAACCCATGCCAACTTGATGCCAAACAATTTCGAGAAATGAAAATTTGTAGCGATAAGGGGGACACTAGGTTAATGGTTAATTAACAAATGGATTCTCACAAATCTTTCAGGGCACGTTCTTTGCTTAAAATTAGTGGATACTTGTTTGGCCATTCAACTCAATGGGCTTTTGTTTATAAAAATTTAGCAACTGAATATTGGAGTTAGGCAACAACGCCATACACATATATTGCTACATAGATCTCAATTGAGATTATATCTTAAGAGATGATAACTTAAGTTAATAAGAATTTATTTTCTTCCATATTTTTGCAATATCAAATACATATACCCTATATGTTTGACCTTTATAACTCGCATAATAAATATTATTGAGATTGAGTTATGGTAACCAGTGCCGACTCGATGCCAAAGATGAGAAATGAAAATTTGTACTGATTTATTATGGAAGGATTCCAGAACTCAATGTTTATTTAGTAAATAAAACAGCAATAGTCCCAAATCCTGTATATTTACTGTCTTACATGTAAAAACCTTTATTCTTGAAATTTTCTTTTAAATTTTTAATCCAGAATAAATCTTCTGGTGTTCTTGTACGCATCGTAATAAAAATTACTTTTGTTCCTCCTCTACCGTGACTAAACCATGAAAGACTTGCATCAACTAGACCACTCTTACAGCTGTATTGCTCACTGCCCTCAGCATTGAAACTTCCTGGCTTCTTTAAATGAAGCATTATTTGACCACATAGTAGGACATTCGAGGAGAAAACTGTCATCAATTTTAAGACGATCGAATAATGACTTGCTTCTGACTGAAATGAAGTTGTAGATGTTTTTCTCTTAAATAAAACAAAAGAAAGTCAGTTAATAAAATTATGATCTAAACAGAAAACTAAGGAAACAACTACTATGTTTATTTATTTGACTTAACATACAATGAACCGCGTGTTAAGGAATTTGAACTTTGAAAATTTAAAAGAAAGCTATGGTTATATCTGTGAGCAAATTCTTATGCGAGGTCAAACCAGTAATACTTAGGCTCGATATTTAGGATTTGATAGCTGGCGCCCATACAAAAAAGGCTACCTATTCGTAAATGGTGCTTGCAGTTTTAACTAAGAATTTTTCAAAAAATCAATGACTGGCATTTTTCGGGAAATTAGGTCGACTACAATCCCCTGTATAAATTTAATTTGCAGGAATCAAAGTAATTTACAAAATAAATATAGTAATGGCTGTATATGGAATTTATTCAGCATCAACTAAGCAAAGTATCAAAGTTCGCACAAACAAAATCCACTTTTGTATATTTGGCCAGCTTTTTTCGATTCTAGCCCACTGTACGAATTTATATATATTAGAATAAATATAAACTAAAATTAAAGGTATCAAGATGATATTTAATCGCAAAAAGATAAGTTATCAGAGAGAGAAATGGAAGAAAATAAATTCCTAACAACTCGAGATATATATAGCAATACGAGTAAAATGTTGATTGCATACTGCAAGCATATCAATAACACTAATTTCAAGTCGGCAATTTCCGTCCGGCATCGAACCCGGGTCTTCCTAATGATACTTCCTATGCAGCACAACAGAAGATCGCCATCTCTAACTATGTGTGAAAACTCAAGCAGAAATACTGGCTTCAACTGCCTCAAACGACGTCTTAGTTTTCACATATATTCCTTATGTTAGAAATTGTAATGTGCTTTCTTATGGAACCCAGGAACAGCATGGTTTTATATATTTTTTTTTCTTAAACCGAGTCTTAATATACATCTTCTATCTAAGCAAGAACTCCCTATCATTTCGTTAAGTGCATGAAAAAAATAATGAAAAACTATCCCAATGTGTTTTATATGGGAGACATATTTACTGCCCGGCATCGAACCCGGGTCTTCCTGGTGATACTTCCAGTGCAGCACAATATTTGTTTTGAGTTTAAATGTTATTGGGAAGGGGTTAAAAACAATTTTAAAATCGTAGCAATCTCTAAGTTTTGTAGATGCCTGGTGTCGAACCTAGGACCTAGTAGCAGATGCAAATGTGCTATTATAATTGGTTAGGACCTGATCTTAATTAATGCAAAGTTAGAAGTCCATATCTTACCGGGAAGGTCATGATATAAAACTCCATTATCCCCATCTGAAATGCATAGGGCAAATAAATGGCTTTCTGGGATCGAACCAAGGACGATCAAGGAATCCTAAATTATGTATTTGAAATGTATCTATGTTCTTTATTTATATGCCAAGTTTTAAGTTTCTATATTATCGGGAAAGGGGTTAAAAAAAATTCTTAAAAATCGTAACAGCTATTAATTTTAGAGACCCCTGGTGTCGAACCCAGGATCTATTGGCAGCTGTGAATAGACTGTAAGGACTTGTTAGGACTTGATTTTATTTAATGCAAAGTTTGAAGTCGATATCATGTCGGGAAGTACCTAAAATTTGTTTCCTTTATCTCCATAAGAAATGCATTGAGGAATGTAAATGGCTCACTGGAATCGAACCAAGGAAAATCAGCAGAACGTTCAACAACATACATAAAAGATATTTACGATCTCTGTCTACATGCCGAGTTTCAAGTTTCCATCTGATCGGGAAGTGATTAAAAAAAAAATCTTAAAAATCAAAATGTAAATTAAAAGGGAGAATATTTGCCCCAACCTAGCGTCAAACCAAGGATGATCTTCGATGATGTCTTAATGGTTTTCGTCAGATACGCACGGTTTCCAGTGATACCTCCAATTTCAACTCTCTACTTTGCCGGGAAGTGCCTCAATAATATTTTTGGAAAATGTATCTTTATGGAGAAAATCATGACTTTGGGGCCTAGTGGAATCGAACCCATGACACTGAGGTTCAAAATCGCCTTTTTTCTGGAGGTTGCATGTTATGGCCACCACGTGGTAAAAATTTCAAGTCAGTGGCACTTGTGGAACATGTTTAGAATTTTGATCCCCAGTGAGTGAGTGTATATCTAGGTATATCCGGAGAAACGTCTATATATAATAGATAGATATGTGTATGGCGTGGTTGCTTAACTCTGATATCCAGTTGCTAATTTTTTTATAAATAAAAGCCCATTGGGTTAAACGACCAGACGCATGCCCACTATTTTTAAACAAAGAACGTCAAGATAAGATAAAAAGAGTACAGAATTAATAAGTTTCTACAGAGTGAAATAAATGACAACAGAATCAATACTAATGCACAATAAACAAATAATAATAAACAATATCAATAAAAAATAGACGAAAAATCATTGATTAAAAAAAATCACACACATCCTACAGGCATTTTTCCATGATAAGTCTTAGGACTTTAGATTTGAAGGCATTTGAAGATTTGATATTCTTAACCGTGGTGGGTAATGCATTGAAAAATTTAATGCCATGGACTTTTGGCCCAAGGTAAAAAGGTATTTACATTTTGACGCGGGGTATGCAGATCATTGACTCGGCGAGTGAAGTGGTTGTGATAATCTATATTTTTTTTGAAAAGGGAGGTGTTTTGCCTTGTGAAGAGAAGAGTTTTAAAAATGAAAATGGAGGGGATGGTTAGAATTCCTAATTTTTTGAATAGGGGTTTACAGTGGGCTCTATATGGGGCATTACATATTGTCCTGACAATCTTTTTTTGAATTTAAAAAATGTTATTGATTAGGGTGGAGGACCCCCAAAAGACTATTCCATATGTAGCATGAGAATAGAAGTGGGCATAGTACACCATTTTTAAAACGTCAATGCTTAAGGAATGTTTAAGTGCAGATAACGTGTAAAATACAAAGTTAAGTTTTTGGCTAAGGTAATCAATATGGGCTGACCACTTCAGGTGAGGATCAAGATAAGACACTGAAAAACTTGATTAGATCAGTAGTTAGGACAAGGTCACCATTAAGGGTTAAACCATTTAATTTTCTTGATGGGGTTGTAAAAAGCATTGCTTGAGTTTTGCCTGTATTTAAAGTGAAATAGTTTGAATTACACCAGTCTGTCATTGTCTGGAGGGCCTGAACTCTGTCTCTGAGATGATCTTTCATGCATGAGTTGGCTGTTAAGACATTCACATCATCAGCATATAAAATAACCCTGTTACTCTTGACTGGGGTTAGATACCCTGGCAAATCATTAATGAAAACTAAGAAAAGAATAGGACCAAGAATGGAACCTTGTGGGACCCCAGAGGGAACTTGTCTTTGGTCGGATAGATATCTTTTACTTTTATCATATAAAGAGGCTATCTGATACCGATCATCTAGATAGGACTTAAGCCAACTGTAGGCTACACCTCTAAGACCAAGAGAACAACATTTAGATAACATTAGATTATGATTTACAGAATCAAAAGCTTTGCTAATATAAAAAAAACTCCAAGGATGGTTTCATTTGAGTTTAGATGCTCAACAATGTAATTATCAGTATGAAAGAGAGCGTCACTTGTTGACTTTCCCTTACGAAAACCAAATTGTGAACAAGATAAGGTATTGGTTTTCTCTAGAAATTCAATTAAACGAAAACTGAAAACATACTCAAAAATTTTGGAAAATTGAGACACAAGGGATGTCGGTCTATGCCGTAAATATGTATATCGGTGAATGCAATATTTATCACCCTTCTTTTAGTAGATGGGTACCACCTTAGAGATCTTTGGAGAATTAGGGAAGACTTCACACACAAGAGATTTATTAATTAGGTAAAGAAGAGGCTTGACAATATATTTTCCACAGGAAATTAATAATTTATCTGGAATATCGTCTTGACCAGAGGAAGTTTTAGTGCCAACTTACGAGAAATAAGAGAATAATTCTTGTTCATCACAAGGACGAAGGTACAAAGATTTAGAATTAAAAGTTTGGTTTAGAGTGAAGGAGTGGTTGCTACAGGTATAATGTTGAGAAGGTATATTACGGAAAGTCATTTAAACAATTAGCTAAGCTTCTAGGATCAAGAGTGTTGTGAAAAATATTTTAATCTTCTGCAAATTTTATTTTATGGTTCAGTAAATATTTTATTAAGAGGTTTGTTTAGTATAATAATATTTATTTTAGAGGTTTAAATAGAAGTTTGGTAAGTTTAGACGTTAAGTAATCCTTCTAAATTCCAAAGACCGGTATTTTCTTCGAGCTACTTACCTTTACACTCGCCTAGCATAGCTTCTGAAGGTTGGCTTCTAACCTTTCGTTTACTTTTCTTCTTTTCTTTTCCCGCAAAATAAATTTCATTTGAATCTTTTTGTTGCAAGGCTTTCCACGTTACTGGAAGCTTACTATACACCATTTCCTCTTCCATATTTGACTTTGGCTTCTTGTAGCCTGTATCTACCTCTCTTGAAATCTGAGGTACATCAATAGATAACATAAGTAACATTACAATCAGAAACGTGAATAAGGAGTGCTGACTCAGTAATCGCACTTCTAAGCATAATACATACGACAGTGTATTTCAACTAGTGTACAAAATGCACAAACACACTTACACAATTGCACGATTCTGAAAACTCGAACTATCAAGACGCAAAGCCAATGCTTTCCAACTCCTGTCAAGTTACCCGGATTCCATGTGCACCGCTTCCCGCTCAATTCCGAATTTTATTACTTTTTGCGATATATCGAAGCTATCGTAGAATCAGCGGAATCAGCAACCTCGGCAACTATCAAACTCCTCAAACCACTAAAACTTATCGATATCACTCCAAACACTTTCGTTAATGAAGAAAGTGAAGTATGTTCATACATCTCAGTAAAAGTAAATACTATGTCGATCTCCGCAAAATCTTTCAATAACTGTCATCGCTTAATTGCGTTTTAGACGATCAGTCCCGTCATTTCTATTATTATTTTTTTTTAATTCATCAGCTAAAATGACTGCTCCAATTATGCTGAAATATTCTTTCTAGAAATTCCTTAACATATTGAATGAATGCGAATTTATCTCGGTTTTATTCGCAGCTGTCTGACAATAAAGATTTTTATTCATTTTCATTAATTAACTGTACTGTTCAAATTAACACTTTAATTGAGTAATACTTGATACTTGATAGTTTTGCATGTACCACATTAGCAACATAAAAATATAAAATTTATTTATCTTTCCACGACATTCATCGCTGATTAAAATCATCTTTGTTGTCATAGAACATTGCATTACGCAATAACAGATGTATAAAGAGGATGTGGACGACGGCCCCTTTCATCATTCGCTCAGATGAGGCATCATCTACGCAGACGAAGTTAATGAGCTTCATTTATATACAATGATTTGACTTGTGATAAAAAAATTTTCTGGAAAATGGAAGGGTATTCATCTGACAGCAGTGAAAATGACAATCTAGAAACTACGCCTCCAAGCAAAGTGCTGGACTTATCTTATTTAATGTTAGACGTTCAAACACTAGCGCATAATTTGGAAGTGTTTACCAGTAACGAAAGACGACCAGCAGAAAATATCGAAGCCTTATATTTATACAATAATCATCTTACTTCGTTGCCCCAAATTATTTCCAGATTTTCTCATCTGAAGGTGCTCAATGTGAGTTATAATGGAATGGTTAGATTACCAGAAGCTTTGTGTGAGTGTCCTTTGACATCATTGATTGCAAAAAACAACCATTTAGAAAATGATTCATTACCAAAATCTTTAGGGAGTCTCTCTATGCTGAGAGACCTCAATTTAAGCGGAAATGATTTTACTGTTTTCCCAGAGCAAATTTTAGAACTCGTCAATCTCAAGTGTTTGTGTTTGGGCGGCAATAGAATAAGTGAAATACCACAAGATATCTGGAAATTAAATGGGTTCGTAATGAAGCAGCATATGCTTATTTCATTCTTAGTGAACTTTATCTTACTAAGTATAATAATTTTTTTTTCATAGGTTAGAAGTTCTCTACATGGGAGGAAATAGATTAGTGGAAATACCTGCATCAGTCGGTGAGCTTCATGTTTTACATTCCCTGGTTCTTTGTGATAATATGCTTGAAAGCCTGCCTTCTTCGGTTGCCAATCTCCACAAACTCAAGTCATTATTACTACACAAGAATAGGTTGAGAACTCTTCCTCCGGAAATAATTGCTTTGAAAGGTCTTAAAGAGGTATGTATTAATTTATTCAGCAGTAATATGTTTCAAGTGCTTAAAAATTGTAACGAGGAACGATTCTTCTGCAGTTGAGCCTACGAGACAATCCCTTGGTTGTTCGTTTTGTGCGTGACATGACGCATAATCCTCCAAGTATGCTCGAACTGGCAGCAAGGATCATAAAGATTCATTCGATTCCGTATAGTGCGGAGATAATTCCTCAGAACATCATTGAGTACTTGAACGATGCTCATTATTGCCTGAATCCAAAGTGTAAAGGTAAGTAACCATAATTACTTTTAATACTCAAATAAAATAATTTGTTATTAGAAAAGAGGTAGATCCTGACTAATCTCATGAATTATTTGAGTTTACTCATTTCCTTGCTATCTTTTGGTCAAATGGTCACTTTTTTCAATAATTTTGAATACCTATTTTCTTAAAGTTTCTCAGCGCTGTGGCACATTTTTAACTTAACTGACAGTTCTCTACTCCCTGTGTTTTAGACATTTACTTAAAAATTGAATCATTAATAACTCCCAAAGTTTAAACCCCTAACCTCTTCTAAGCTACAATTATTATCTTGACCACAATGTTGGAAGTTAGCTCTTAAGTAGGGGAATCTAATTTTCACCTCAATTTCTGAGTGATTCTGATCTCTTACTCAGAAATTGCTTGAAATCTAATTCTGGCCAGTCTTTAAGGTTATCTTGAGATTCCTCTTGAGCATGTTTTAATGAATAAATTCACTATTTCTTGTCATTCCTTAATGTGGAATATTTCTTATGAAAGAAACATGATCTTAACAGAAATTTTAAGCTTATGCATGTGCCCTGAAAAATTACTGTTTACAAAATAAAGGAAACTATCCTAGCTCAAGTTTAGTTTAATTATGGCTGTTTGTTCCACTTTCACCGCCAATTCTGCTCAAGATGACTTTCTAAATTATGGTCTCATGTTATCATCAATCAATATGCAACCAAGCATTCAGAGGCTAATTTTTACTGTTCTTAGAAAATTGCAGTATGTCAAATTTTATGAATGTTTTTATTGATTGAGATAATCATTTTTAATGAATAATTTTTTTAATGGTTAATTTTGGTTAATGGTTAACCAATAGGAATATTTTTAGATAAAAATAAATTAAGCACATTATTCTTGAGATTGTGAGCAAGCAAGATCCAGTTGGATATGGTTTAGTGAAGCATAGCAATTGATAAAATTGGCAGCATTATATTTGGAAGAATCTCCAGCATTTTTTTGCAATCTTAATTTTACGTATTATATGGAGCCAATTCTAGTTCATCAGTGAAGGCCTATCACAGTCTCATAAGTTATGTATGTTTTCCATTGCTGAAGATCTCTGTATCCACTTTTTATTTCCTAAGATGCCAAAATTTTAAAATGTGTTAAGGAATATTTTGATTTCAAATGCAAATAATAATGCTTCTTTTAGTAAAAGATTGTCTCATTTATCTTGATTATTAATCATCAGAATTTGACTTTAAAAATGTCTCTATGTAAAGATATATCAGATTGTTTTCTCAAAAGTCATTTTCATTTCATTATACTGAAACATTTCCATCTGATTTTCATGATTAATTGCGCAGTAAACAAGCCTAAATAATAATTTTGTGCTTCTTGCAGGTGTTTTCTTTGATAACAGAGTTGAACACATCAAGTTTGTTGACTTCTGTGGGAAGTACCGCATACCTCTTCTCCATTATCTCTGCTCATCGCGCTGTATGGAAAACGTTCAAGGAGATTCTACTGAAGAACAGAACATGTCAGTTGACATGATGAAAAAGGTTTTGTTAGGCTGAAGTATACAATTTTGATAAAACTTACGCAAAACGAAGAATTTGCTAATATTCAATGAAGGTCCATAAAACCAACTTGATATTAGCCTAAAGTGCTCAAGTAATTAAAGGGCTATAGTTGCATTTAACTAGGCAATTAATGCTGAAGAGTGGCGTGATTAATTTAAGATATTAAAAAATTTTATGAATCTTAATAATGGCAAAATATGGAGTAGATAAGCTCCTATTATTTGCAGTGAGATGAGAAAATGGCAACTTTCCACAGTATGTACAATTCTTATGTTAACAAATCGATGCATTGAGAACTGCCATCACAGCTGACCTTATTGTGATATTAACTATGCAGAGTGACTGAATGTGGTTTAGTTACTCTGCAGTTCAAATTCTATGAAGAGATATTTATAAATAAAACTTACAATGCTTGTAGGCCTTAATATTTTTAACTTTGTCAAAGATATATTTTGTATTAAATTAAATATTTTAAATATATATATGGAATTGAGTAACATACTGCTTATTACATTTTCCCTATATTCTTAGCCATAGCTCAGTAGAGAACGTGAGGGAGCTAGGGACTTGGAAAAAATGTGAAAGAAAGAATGAAAGTAATACACAGTTCCTTTAAAAGCACAGTCATTTTCTTTGTGGAAGGGTGGTGGTGTCATATTACACAGAGCTCGAATATATTACAAATGATGCTGGCAAATGAGTATTTTTTGAGATAGGTAATACTGGCAACAGACTCCCTTGCTTTCCGGTAAAGCCAATTTCAGTAAAGAGCATAGGGTGCATTTCCCAGAAAATGGAAAATTATCCTTTAAATCTAATACATTGGAATGCAACCCTTTAGCCAAAAATTCAAACACAAAACTAGTTGACACTTCCTTGGGTAAGGAGACACAAAAAAGATTCAGGTTTGCTTGAAAATGCTCATACCAAATCTAATGGCACTTTGCACAACACAAAGGCAAAGTTAACTTGTCCCTCTCTTCTTGGTAGTCTCTTTCACGTCAGGTCCAATCAATTTGTACCCGAATGAGTGAGAATTCTCTGACCTTTCACAGTTGAGGGATTAAGATGGACTCGTTGCTAAGATACTATACTAAAACTAGTTCTGTACAAGAGCATCTTGAGGTTCATCTTCACCAAGCATCTGGACAGAAATAGGTCTAGGGAATCTTATCCCCGTTCCAATATATTTTGATGCAATATGCCAAATTCGCTAATTAGTTGTCGAAAACACAGTTTGTAAATCTTGCCATTCAATTCATCCAATACCCATGAAGAATTACAGGTTGCAACTATGATTTCATTCTTTAAGAACTACTGATTAACTCTACAGTATACAAAAGGCAAACAGTGAGTTGAGGCCACTAGCTCTTCCTGCCAATGGGTTTCTGGCAAATATATATGATATACACAAAATGGAGTGCACATTAATGCGAGTATTTCCATGTTTACTAGATACACGAAAAGGCTCACAAACATGTACTGTCACATGTGTATAAGTGTAGTTTTGTATGCCATAAAAATTGTATTTTTATAGGGCAGAGAGCACTAAGACAAAATAGTAACCCATTACTCTTTGTGCAGCCACCCACCAACAGCTAAATTGTGATCAAGTTATGAAACATGCTGATGTTCACAAAAAATTTTGTTCTCTGAGAAGCATGATGGTCTATTTAATACAGTCATATTCACAGCAGTCTTGGCAAAATGACAACTAATATAGTGCTTCCTCTCATTTCTCATTTTCTCACATTATATCCATCTTGAAATAACAGAACATTTCTTTACCCAAATAAATAACGATTTGCTTTAAAGAGACACTGACCTAAAAATCTAAGATATATTTATATACTTATACATGCATATATATTACTATATGCATATATATCAATTTAAGGGTTCATTAGGGCACAAGCAAATATATACAGCAATAAAATCAGAATGATAAAATGCTTTCGCGGAGTTGTAGGCAAAAGCCAACAACTCGCTAAGCATAATGTTTCATGTAGAGGGTGGTTAAGTGCTGCAGAGTATTAAGAATTGCAATGAGTCTACAAGTAGCGAAAAATTAATGTTACAAGTTGTTATCAACTAAAAGTGCCCCAACATTTGTACAGAAATGCACATGTCCACAGTAAATATAACAACAATTGTAATGGTCCTCCTTTCTGGATTTTTTGTGTACAAACATGAACTTTGATCAAGAGTCCATATTCAACAAAGCCTAATCATATAACACAGCAATTTCCATTTTTTATAACTTTTTAACAGTCTGCACTTATTTTGGATTATACAGTACATTTTGTATAAAAGTTTTTCCCTCACATACACACAGATACTCAAAAATTCACAGGTGCATATCTCATCTTTTGGCCAAGCGACACCAGTAGGCTTGATTGGGCCCAGAAATAGATGTATGAAGACTAAGAGCATTAAAATAATTTCTATGTATCAAATCTGTTTTGTTAGTCATTTAATCTCTTCCGTAATAATAGAAAACCTATGCCTGATTTGATTGATGCACAGCAAATTGACTTAGAAGCACCATTAAACACATACACCCCCTTCGTTCACACACTTTTACACAACACCAGTGCACTCGTTAATTGTGCAAAAGAAGCCATTAATTCTTTTTACTCATCTTTACCGATGCAATACAGAATCAATCAAATTAATGCTCATGCAAAGCAATATTTTGACTAGGTTCTAATATCTGCATGATTTGGATTCATTTACATGAAAAAATCTAGGTATAATTTATTTTTTATTTGAAATTTGGACATGGGCATTCCTTGGTGCTACACACAAATTGGCTTGTGCACCCCAAGTGAGGGGTTTAGTCAATAAAATAACCATTCCAAGATCATCACATTGCAATGTCAAAGAAAAGATAAAAATTGTCTAGGAAGGCAATAGTATGATGTAGACTGGAGAGTCCTGAGACAAGGAAACGTAAGTAACATTCTTCTAAATACAAAATGAGTCAAAAAGTGAAGTACTCCACTTTTTTAGTTTTAGATATTTCTTTTCCTACTCTAGAGAAACCATAGGCATATTTTACTGCAGAAGATGAAAGGGTTAAGACTTAAAAATCATCTAAAGTAATACCAAGTCTGATACATCACCATAACAAAAGACAGTCATTGCTTTTCTGTTTTATTCTTGGTGATTAAATGATTATCACTGACAGACTGTGATGCAAATTAACAACCATCAAGACCTTCCTAAACTCACTTTTTTTTAAATCATTAACACTCCTAACATTCAACTCCCCACTCTTTACGTCTGTTCCAACTAACCAAACAGCATTCACTTGTTATCAACTTCCACTGCCTGTTGAGGCAGTCCAGGAAATTTGGGGGTTGTAACATACACATAGGGCCCCGTTACTAAGTTCAGTTCAGCCAACAAATGGTCAATTTCAGATGGTAGATACCACATTCTCGAGTAGTTAAGTGAATTACAATAATATACACAAAACTTATTAACTATACATACACTGAGTGATTGATTTTGGGGCCTCAACTACCTATATGGGATTAGCACATTGCCCCCCTGGGGAGAGGATATTGCAGGAGTCTTATAAGTTATAAATTAAAATGTCATGATTCTTATATACATGTACATATATATAAAGAAAACATAACATAAATGTTCATAAGAGTTGATTTTTATTCCAATGAGGAATAGCATTCAAAAACAATGCCGACTAAATTGAATTACTATCAGATGCTGGGCATAAGCGCTTAACCAGGTTCAAAGTCCAGTTAATAATTTTTACATGCTCTTTAATACAGCACCTACCACATAAAAAATACACAGCAATAGATGGAAGTAAGGTTGGTAAATTTCATGCAACAAAGATCAGTTTGGCATACCAACATACTCTTTTAAATTACTCCTTCCTAATAAAATGCGTAAAATGATGATGTACCAAGAGAACAAACTTCCACACAACAACAATGCTCAGCCTCAACAAGCTGACCAAGTGACCAACACATCCCAGAGTGAATTGCAACGTCCTCAACACGCACACACACACACACAAATTTTTCCAAGGGATTTTTACTTAAAATTAGCCTAATACATAACGTACAATAACCATTTTCCCCACGAATGGCGTAGGAGCATCTGCTACTTTTTCCCGCAGTTAATACCTTCGGTACTTTAATTTCTTTCAACATTGGGAGCTGTACAGATATTCCATGCCCCCACTATAGCAGTGGCACTGCAATCCCGAATCAGGTCAGGGAGAGCGAGGCAAGGGTCAAAGGGAATGGGGCAGTGCGCATAGGATTTTTCGGGAGAGCCAGGCCAAGAAGCGAGTGGAGGGCAGAAAAAACATTGGAAGGAGGAAGAGGGGGACCAGCATTCCTCCCTCACCATCAGGCCATGCCCGAGGGGGCCACGGCCCCACCTCCTCCACCTGAGGATGGATTCCCTTCCGAGCTACCCGCATCCCCCATTGAGTTGGTCTCCACGCCAGACGACGTTGTGGAGACAGATGGTCCTCCAGTAGTAGAAGGAGCCCCAACCTGAGGTTGCTGCGGATTTGCTCCACTTGTTCCAGCTCCTCCATCAACTGATCCAGACCCACTACTTCCACCACCTCCCCCACTACCACCTACACCATCCTGCAAGTGCCTAGGGATGAGCAGGGAATTCAACGAGGGCTGGATGCTGAGCTCTGAAATAAGAAAAGTAATAATATATTGATGTACAATCCTTTCTTGACCTTTAACCCTTTCACTACGGCGGCCATATTGGCGATTTTTGCGCATTCATAATGATATAGCCCGTATGCGTGAGAATGAGATTGTATTCCTTCGTGGTTAACGGCAGACTAAAGGAAAACCTTTCCGAGTTTCGGAAGCGTTCCCCCACTCATTTAAAACTGATGGGTATAAGCGTCCTGGCATGCTCTCCGTACCTTGGTAAGGAACCAGAGAGCGTGCCGGCACGCTCGCCGTAACGAAAGGGTTAATTAAAAGCCATGTCTTTAGATGTAATTAAGTTTTGTTGTCCTTGCTGCTATGTATGAGCACGTTTAAAGTTTAATCTTATTCCAATATTAAAGTTGAAAGAAACTTTTTGTCAGTAGAAAAAAAAATGAACTGCACTTAATGAAAACGAATGATTTTCATATTATCATTTAACACAGAAAGCACTAGAAATTGGAACAGTATTTATACATAAAAGTGATAACAAATATGGAAAATAAAAGATCGGCAGCACTTACTTAACTAATGATGATTAATACTGCATTATTACTTAAAATAAACATTCAAGAGTTGCCGAAGCTCTAATATTAGGTAATTTAAGCATGGTTCACGAGGTAGCAAGTTAGTATATTTTTATAGCTGGCAAAATTCAGAGACATTTAGAGACAGATACATGCAAAACATTTCTCAACCATAAGCTATCATAAATGTATACTAATGAATGGGTAATTTTTGTACTTTTTTCATTGTATTAGAGATGTACTCTTGGACCCAAGATATTAAATATATAAAGACTTTGCTAATTTTAGATCATCTCTACACCGACCATCAATATCTTGGATAGCATCCAATTACGTTCTAATACAGAGGAAAATTCTTGAGAAATAGAATGCTTTACAATATAAGCCATCTGATGAAATTAAAACAAGAATATTAATTAAAATATGAGAAGATACATGGATTTCAGATGATTGAATGATTATAGTTCAATTTCCAAACAAGGTTAGTAAAAAAATTCCAATTAATGAAATTCATAGAAAGAGAGGACTTTCATTTAAACCACATTCTATTTATTTTGTTAAAGATCTAAACTCTTGCCTGTAGCCTCAAGATAGAGGCATAAATATTATGTTTCTTTATATCCGCAGCAATGATTCAGTACTTGGTGAAAGCTTTTCTACCAAAGGATAAATTATTTGATATAATGAATGAGATACTAACCATGCTCTGTAAAGTTGAAGAGGGGAGGGAGACTACATCCATTTGGAAGTCTAGTGTTTGGTGCCCTCAGCTCATCAAAGAAGGTATGGGCACATGCTTGCAGAGGAGTGATGCGAGATGAAGGAGTGTATTCCAGCAGGCGAGATACCAAACCTATTGCTTCTGGCGGGGTCCGAGCACGGAAGATCTTGTAACAACAATGAATTTAGACCCATTAATTGAGAATATTTGATTACAGACTAAAACTTGGCCAAGAAGAAAGTTAATTACAGCAAGATAAAGCAGAACACATATAAAATAATTCTCCGCAATGCTATGATTACATTAAAAATCTCAATTACAATACAGTAAATCAGTCTTAATCCAACAGAACTATACTTTATAATTTCCACAGGCAAAAACTAATTAGCTTGTAAGAATACTATGCAGTTGCGTCTGAAATATGTCCATAAATGAAATAAGGCCATCATCAAAAATATCACTTTGCATCTTGTGCACTACTATTGATAAAACTAGATAATGATTAAAAATAGTCACACTTGCAGAGAGTTTGACTTTAAAAAGAATTAAAGAGTTATTTAAATGTATAAGAGAGCACAAAACCAAGCTGAAACATCCTTGGAGCTACTTGGCATATAAATAAAAAATTACTCATGACAATAAGCTAATACAAATATTAGATTTGAATAGAAGGATGCCTTCAACATTTTTTAATTAAAGCAGAAAATTAGAATCACTGAAGAGGTCATTCAACTAATCTGAGAATACCATTAGCAAAGACAAACTCTATGTACCCTTTGTAATTGAAACATTTTTCTTGATATAACTATTTACTCAGACTTTGTTTTTAAACATGCTTATGGCCTAAGATACAATCATAGAGAATAATGCATACATATAATTAAAACTAGTATTTTGTAAGTGATAACCAATAAACCAGGGTCACACTCATCAGTCTGAGTAAAGAAATCAGCAAACATAAACGAATTTGCAATTTTTTAATAATTACAGATGAGAGCGCCACTACAATGAACTTATGAATAATTAAATATTGATGGAGTAAAAGATATAACAGTTCAAATGGAATTTATGCTGCAAAAGAAGAATGAAATCCTTCTTGTGGAATACATAAGAATTATGAATAGTGATAAATAATTAATGTTTGGATTAGATGAGATATAAAATTGAGAAACTAAAGTAGAAAAGAAATGTAAAGGGGAATGAAGTTTCTTCAATAAAAGTATTTGAATGGGAGCTAAGCTAGGTTTCCCTATTCAATGACAGGTCATTTACCATAATATGAGTCAAAATTAAATTTACATACCAGTTTATTCAAGCTCTAAACGAAGACAAATTAGAAAGATGGTCGAAATTTTAACTGTATGGTAGATGGGATGGAGAAATTTTTAACTCTGATGAAAAATTAAATAGAAATTTATAGAAGTATGAAATTAAAGCAGACCTCAGTGCCTTACTTCACTCTAAGAGAGAAATTTGATTTCAACAAGAAAACAAGATCACAAAAGTAGCTTCAGGATCTTTTGACAAACTAGCACCCCGGCTGCACACTTGGCAAGAACTTAATGGGAAAACTAAAAGAAATAAAACCATGAATGCATTAAATTAAATATAATAAATATAAGTACTGATTGTCAGTGAGAATTTAATAGGTTGTTCCTTTCCTTTCAACAGCAGTTCTTTTTAACAAATGCAGTTTCCTATAATGCTTTGAATAATTGTTTTTAAAGACATGGCCAAGAGTAAACAACTGCATTGCAATAGAAATATCAATACAGATATATTGCATACGATGATTCCAATTCTTCCATGCAAACTTTTTATCTTAAAAGCTGCTTAGGCTCATTTCCTTAGAGTAGACCAAAGAAATAATTAATAAAATAAAAATACAAAATCATCTTGTACACTAGTTAATGAAAAGAATTATAATTTTAACATAAAGCAGGCAGAGCTACACTTTTGTACTTAAATAATCCAGTATAAGTAAATAATAATCTCACAACCCATAATGGATTCAATTAATAAATGAAGGATTCTTAATATTATGGTGGCTCTAAAATTCCCAATAATCATTCTGAGAATTTAAAAATAGTCAATACAAAAGGGATACAATTGAAAATGATTCCTAGGTCAATATAATTGGAGGTTTAAATACCCCTAAAGCCATTTCTATTTTTAAAAATTATCTCTAAATCATTCACAGACAAGTTGCAATTTCTTTCCTAACTTTAATAAAATGCTTAAATCATCTATCTTCATATGGCAAGTCACAAGCTAAAACAAGTGAATCAGAAAAGATATGTTGACAATCCAAATCTGACAGAGCAAAAACTTTGATCCAAAAGTGTGATGACATATTGTCTGTACTGTAGCCAAATAGCAATTCCATTGCTTTTTCTTCTGTACTACATCCAGGAAGGCAATACTTCATACAAATATAGAACATTTGATGAATATCATTCATACAATCCTTTCGACCAGAATAATTTATATTTGAGTGAAACTTGATGGTACAAAAGATAATCATTATCTTTCTGTGACAACTATTATTTATATGTTACATCTAATCAGTTTCATTTCAATTTTAAGTGCAAAATTACATAATAATAAATTTACCTTCTGCTGAGGATATTTATGGTAAAAATACAAAACAGGCGAAACCATGATATGAAAGACCAAAAAAAGAAGACAGAAAACATCATCAGTATCTTATTTATGCTGAGAAAACCGGAGCATCTGCTGATGGCAAAAAAAGCCTTTAATAGATGAAATGATGAGCAAACACAAAGAAATTACTGAAGGGGAAAAGATGATAAGAAATAAAAACAAAATTTATACATAGCCAGGTCAAGGACTAGGTCCATAAGTCAACATCTTGCATTCAATGCAAAATTTACCCACCACTTGCACTATAACTTTCTTTTCCTATGAATAGTGATGAAACCGAATGTTAGAGGAAACTAATAATCTAAACAGTTCTCAGATCTAAAATCACCAATTTATGGACATCCTTTATTTTAAACAATACGAACTATTTAAAAAATTTCAAGCAATAAATAATTAAATAATATCGTGAATTTTAGGACTGAACTATGATCCACAATATGGTGTGACTAATACCTTCATTTTGATTTATAATAAGTAAATAATTCCAATTAAGTTAAGCAACTGATAACAGAAAATATCCTCTGAGACATATGGACAGCCTGTGGATAGATTACACTGATAATATGCTAAACCTACATTACTCATATTTTTAAATTTAGAAATAAAGCAATAAAAAGAACTAATTCTAAAAGTAAACAGTCATACCCAATAATATCTACTCAAAGACTTTAATGTCTTTGAAATAATATAATAATTCATTAACCTCAATTTAACTTTGATAAAGATATCTTCAATGATAGAATTTGAATCATGGATGAACATTATAAAATAAAGGAATTACCTAGTTCATATAAAATAATAATATACCGTACATACTCTAAAATAAGGTGCACCCTTTTGGGCCCTTTTTCAGGTCACAATTCAAGGTGTGCGTTAAAATCGACCACAAACTAGATTTAGGCACAATATTACTAGTGTACATGACCAATAGCACAGGGCAGCCGCACCCTCGGCTCACCCTGGTTCCATGTAACTTGTCAAACGTTCCACCAATCTGCTATCAAAGCTTTGACTGTCAGACTACAGATTAAATTGCAGGCCGATAGTTTTTCACTGAAATAGAATTGACTAGCCCATTAAATGTTTTAAATTACCAATTTTGAATTGGCTAACAAGCGCACTTTGATAGGACTTTTGTCAAAGATGACTGCAAGCATTTTGTATACAGTGTATAAATATAAATATACAGAATTGCATACCTGCATAGTAAACACCCATACAGAGTTGCAAATGGTGTGACCGTATGTCTTAAAGGGCGCATTAGATTTGTGGGCAAATGATTTTTCAATTTCCGACGCTTGAATTTTGCGGTCTGCATTACATTCAATGGCACATTATTTTGAGTAAATACAGTATATAACAGTGTAATAATGATAACCAAATGCAGAAAAACAGCTCAACTGATAAAAAGTATTAGTTATTTAAAACATATTTCAACATGATTATTTAACAATTTTGATTGGTTAGGAAATAAAAAAAAATTACAACTTATGGTTTAAAGGGATAACATACAGAAGGCTACAGAAAATAAATCAAATTCATGCTATAACCGTAAACAGACGCTCTGTGACAGTTATGGCTTAAAGGCATAACATACAGAAGGCTATAGAAAATGAAACAAATTCATGCTATAACCATAAATAGAATGATCTGAAAATTAGCAATATTAATACAGAAAAATTTACCCATACCCAGTTTTTCAACTTTGCCTACAAGATATATTAAATACATCAGTGTATATTAAATAAGCTTGATTAAATAATGGAGATGAGGTGAAGCAAAATTACACTCCAAACTATTGAACTATACAAAAACATCTTTAACATTTAAAGCAATACTGCTTACTGGATGCAACGTTGAACATAAGAAAATTGTTCATTACTTAAATAAATTATAACCAACGGAAATTCTTGCCCAAAACTTAAAAGTATAGCACTAATAATTACAACAAATAAGTTACAAACACAAATGAGTTAATTCTTCAAAAATCATAACTCCATTGCTGAGAATTACCGTATTTGACGGCATATAAGACGCACCTTTTTTCCTAAATTATGTCTCGAAAATTTCCCTGCGTCTTATATGTGAAGGTTCAACCTCCACAGGTTAACTTTCAATACTGAATGCTATTTTTAGCCCAGATGGTCTATACTACCTATTTCATAATTGCATTCAATGATTGTGTTAATATTTGGCTTTTACGAAACGTGACAACTAAAAGAAACTACATTATAAGTTATTGTGGTACCGCACTTTTGCACGGACTATTAAAACTTTTTTTCCTTGTGAGTGGCCAACTTAATGAGGGTGCGTCTTATACGCTGGTGCGTCTTATATGCCGTCAAATACGGTATAAATTGTACAAAGTCAACTCCAATATCAAAATCAGTAAAAGCAGAAGATATAACATTTAATACCTAAAATCAATATCTTATTTATCCACTGAGTTAAAGTTATTCACCCTCCTGTGAAGTTGAAAACCTAATGAGTTTCATTCACGGAAAAATCTCAATTATACACAGTACACAATGGTATGATTAATTTACAAATAATGAGTAAAGAAGTACTCTGAACATTACCAACAGTAAAGACAACAGTATGAAAGAGAGAGCAAAGGAAACGGTAATTAACTATTAAGCAGTGGGCTGTAGGAAACAAAATATGTATATTGACCTGTTTACTGGGATTGTCTAGGTGGATGAATGCATTCTAGTCTTGCTTAAGAATTACACTATCAAAATTTTAACAATCTACCTTTCACTAATTAATCGATCTACCTTTGTCTAAGAAAAGATGCCCATTAACCCCTCATGATTGGTGTCAGTAGGTGGAACCAACTCATATTTTCAAGCAGGTGGCATCAGTAACTAGTACTAAGGCCTATTTTGATTACTGTAATTTGTGCAATAGTGCTCATTTGAATTTTTTTATGTTTAATTTTCATTTGCGTGCTACAGGAAGATTCGAAGTTTGAAATTACTAAGTTGATGCAAAAATTGACAACAAAAGGAATTGGTGAGGAGACATGACAGCAATACATGAAGGGTTTGTCTTCTACTTATTGTGAGTTCCAACTCCTTATTTTCTGATACTTTAACTCCCTTTACATCATCATACAACTGTCTATGCCTTTCTACTAGTCCCAGCCATAGTATTCTACCTTCAATAAATTCCACCTTCTGGATATATTTCTACACCTTCTGTAACAATTAACTATTATAGAAACTGAACTAATCCACATGTTTCAGCTATTATCTGTTAATCTTGATGGCTAATTAACTTTAATTTCCATGGTTTAAATTGTTATCACATATCTCATTCCTAAAATTAAGCTGATACTTGCTTTTTGGCACAAAATACTCCAGTAGTGCAAAGTATTGGTAGAATCACGGGACCCACTATTAACAGGAATTATTACATTTTTTCTATTGAAAACTTGGACTCTCCAGTGAGTCTCAGACCATGTCTTGGGAAAGATTTGCTATTTTTTTTACTAATCATATCTCTAGTTTCTAATACAGATTAGAAAGCCTTGGAGATAGTAAACAGCCTAATAATATTCCTTTGCTTCAACATTTCAAATACCTTTAGGATACCTTAACTCATGCAGTTTGATAAAATTTTGAGCTCTTTATCTAGCTCAGAATATTTTCATTAATATAGTATCGTTATGCATTATCAAAGCAGATAATAATAGAATCTGCAGAAAGTTTTATTATTGGCTCTTATTCATCAATGATATCTTTAAACAATGCATCAATGAGTAAACCTCATTTGGAACAATTCCAATGCTACTAACTATAACATACACCCCTTTATTCCTGGGTAAGCAATTTGGATATAATAATTCCCTTGATTTACAGAATATTTTGTATGGGTCAAAACACTCATTCAAAGAACCAGCACCTTCCAAGAAGTAGTTCAAACAATACATGACAATGAAATGGAAATACATCTTGATTTAACTCCACAGGCAATATTAGAAAAAGAAACCACAGATTTCACAGTCATTGATGAAACTTTTAAAAAGTCAAAAGCTAATTTCATACATAAAAAATTTCAACTAGAAAAACAGGTCTACAAAACAATGAAATGTTGAGCAATGAAACTTCAACACATATAAAAACTGTAATTATGGGCAGGAAACCCAAGAGGATGCAGATAATTAGGAAACAAAATTTTAAGTTCCTGTCTTATTCCCTTAACTATTTGAGTTAAATATACAAGGTATAAAGATGAAGGAAGTTTCACATGATACGAATGTTTATTTTAAATGCGTGAAGGAAGTGAGGGAGAAAAAGTCTGCCATAGCTGGGTATCGAACCCGGGTCTACTAATTGCCGGTCGGTTGCTCTAACCACTAAGCTACCATGGCAGCACAATCTCCCCTTCACTTCCAAAGGCTATGATGGAGGAGGACTGGAGGAAGGTCTATCATAGCCTTTGGAAGTGAAGGGGAGACTGTGCTGCCATGGTAGCTTAGTGGTTAGAGCAACTGACTGGCAATTAGGAGACCCGGGTTCGATCCCCGGCTACAGCAGACTTTTTCTGCTTCACTTCCACCATGCATATACAAGGTATGACTGACAGGATACACTAAATCTGATGTTTGATAATAAATGGCAATAACATTAGCAAGTGAAACTTAAAAAAACAATACATTTTTTTAAGGACAGGGAGAACATTAGAATATAAGAGAAGAATAAACCTGATTAAAGAAAAGAAAGAAAAAGTCATTAAAAGAGATAATAATTTGAAAAATCAAAGACTAACACCAAGTTATTTGTCTGAAAAGGAAAACAGTATAAATTGAATGAAAAGAAAATAAATATATCGAATAACGAAAAGGTGGATGTATATAAACATACACAGGATAATAACAAGAGAAAATAAAAATTGACTTATAAATGGAACAACCAGCCAAAAAAACTAACTATTTACAATAGATATATAAATAAACTAGGAGAAATTAAATAAAATGCACTTGTTGATTAATACCAAGTATAAAAGAGAATAGTGGAACATGAAGAAGAGATGGGCTAAGAGAACTTCAAGGGAGGTATATGAAAGATTAGCATAGATATTTTAGGAAATATTTAGAGGAAGAAAGAATCATCTCAATCAACAATAATAATAGGCGAGAAAAAGTAAAAATATAATCGAAAAAGCTTATAGTGACTCAAGTTTCTTTCAGGCATGAAATACTTGTGTAGCAACACAAAAAGAGAGCTTTCAACTTCCTTAAAATAGAAATTAGACATGTGAATTATTAGGAAAAACTGTTAGGAAAGGGTGCTTAAAGGAACAAATCAGGATAAAATTTCCCAATGGTGCATAAGTTAATGATTTCTACAAAGACTGACTGCTCAGTAATTCTCAATCCTAAAATTCTATTTCCTCATTATATCTGAAACAGTAATGGATAACAGGGAAAGCAATAGCTATGTAGGAACCTAATACCACAAAGACAAAATAATGATTACTTAATTTTCCATGAAAAAATCAACCTAAACCAAATTATTGAATGAAACCACAAAAGTGTTTCTGATGTAATATAAAAAGAACAAAGTGATGAAAAATTGTTTTTAGACTTTGTTATGTCAAATTTTATGGGGGAATGTATTTCCATAAAGCAATATTATAAAAATAATTTTCAACAAAATTACTCAAAAACCATAAAAACATTCTGAGTAAATCTAACAATTACGCAAACACGAAGTATCCTCAACTATCTACTTCAAAACTATAGGTTTCAAATTTAATAAAATAATCAGTATTTCCTACGTGGGATTGTGTATATGAAAGCCTTCAGATGTATTCTTTAAATTGCAACAGTCACTAATAGTTTATAGTAGAAATTTTACATTTTGGTATACAATTTATTCATAAGAACTAAAAATCACCGAGTTCATAATAAAAAATTGCAAATTATTCTAAAAACTACTAATCCTTGTATAAACAGTTCTAGTAGTTATTTAAATCTTTTGGAGTATCTTCAGATTAAGATAGAAATTCTTGTATAGAAATTTTGAATGGCTCTTTCATGATTAATAGTAATTTTACTGCAGGAAAATGATTTCCCTGAATCTCTGAATCAGTGAATCTAATTTAAAGTGTAACTTATTTATAGGGGTGGAATGTATTGAATTTTGAATGGTATAAGTGCTAATTAAATATGAGCTCATAAGTAATATTTTTTTTGAGCATGACTATTGGCCTTTAAATCCAACAGTATTTCCATGTATCAAAACAGAATTTATAATAATACCATTAAATATTTATCTATTGTATTTTGCTTTAGTTGTAAACCCATCCATAAAGATTTAAAGATAATTCAAATCTTAGAACTGCTTACGACAATTGAAAACACACTTGAAGAATGCATAATCCTATGATGAAAACATGTATTTTTATTAATTCCTAAACATTAAACCCAGAAAATGCAAAAAATAATTTGCATAGTGAAGCAATAGGTCCACCACATTAAAAATATTAAGAGAAATATCATTATTAATTAATATATGATGATTTCAAATGTAGTACCCTTGCTAGATGCACAAAAATGTGATGTAGAGGTATGCTATATGTGATTGTAGAGGTGAATATACCAGTATCATAGATACATCCAAATTTTATTGCGAGATGTAAACAAAAACACTTTACAGGCTCAAAGAGAGCAATCATTAAAATAATTATAAGTTGGAAAGATATTTCTATTATTTCTGCAGAGTTCTAATCCTTAAGGAGACATAAAATATTATCCTAATGCAAAGAAATTTGCTGATTTCTCATTAGTAATTGATACATCCTAGTAATATGACTTCAAATGTATATATTCGCAAGTATGTTTTCGAGGAGATATCCTCAAACATATATTTTGTAGGATGCAAATGAATAAAATGGTGCAGTAAAATGCAAAGGCCTTCTACAACAACAGACTAAGATTATCCACTATATTTATGGTAACTGAATTTCCTGCACATTTACTACGCTAATATTTAACCTCCATTGTTAAAGAAGCATATCCATCAATAATGCACTTCGACTCTTTCACATTATAAGTGCTTACACAGGAACAATGTGCCACTGATTAAGTTCTGAGATGCTAAGTTTTTATTAGTTGCCAACAAGCAATCGCTCGAAAAAAATTACGATATTAGTGACACACAAAATTTTGTTATTTAAGCTTTAGTATTGAACATAGAGTGCAGTTAATATGTGAAAGACTCAAGAGCATCCCTCTACTTACTCTAATTTTCTGATGCTCAGTAGTACTTTTTGGTACTGAGATTCGCTGAAGCATAAACTGTAAGGAAAATGCTTAAGTCACCTTCATTTAAGAATTAATGAAGGCAAAGAAGGCACACAACAAAACTATCCTCCAAGGAGTTTCTCATACAAGTGATTAGCAAAATATGCCAGAAAATTTTTAATATTCATAAGATGTCTGCCCATGCAACTGTTTTGATGAACTCCTTACAAATCAAATATGCTCTCTTAAAATGAAGTAAATAAAGAATGACAGAGTCACGCAAAGATGCTGATTCTTAATACAATAAAAGCAATTTACGAGAAGGATTGAGCAGGGAAAAGTTTGGTAAAATCACCAATCATTGAAAGATTACACAGATTTCAAGAGACTAATAAAATTTAACTAAATAAAACACTAAGAACCTAATGAAAAAATCTCAAAATAAATAACAACATTCAGAATTTTATTCTATATTCGTAACAGAACAAGAGTAAGAGAGATTAATTGTATGAACTCATTCTAATGGCAATAATAGTGGTTACTTGATTCAAAAGAAGAAGAATTTTGTAAAAATAGTAGCTTAACACATTAACAGCAATTAGTGCAGAATTATTTTGTCTTAAAATTATCTGCATTTGTGACACATCAGACAGAATAAGAGAAGTCTATCAGCATTTTTACTCAAAGAAAGAATGTTTTCATGCTTTATATATTAAGCTGGACAGCCATCTGAAGTTCATAAAGGCATCAGACCCGATAATTCTTTTAGATTAATTTAAATGAAAGAATGTTAACTACCTGTTGCCATGGATGGGACTTGATCTGGGGGAACTTGAACTCTGTGTAATTGGGATTCATCTCTCGAATCTGCTCACGAGTTGGTGTACCCAACACCTTGATTATTTCAACAAGCTGGTCAACACCGGAATCGCCAGGGAATATGGGCTGACCCATCAGTAATTCTGCCAACACACAACCTGCACTCCACACATCTGAAAAAATAATAATTCGAATAAATAAAACACTTGGAATAAAATTATAAAATCATGCACATAAAACTATTTAAGCTGTACACAAATAGTGATACAATGAAATCGATGAATGACAAATTATGACAGCAAGGCAGTGGACAACTTTGAATATTTGGAAAAATCAAGCTAAATTTCTGATGGAGGAAATTGATAACCAAATCATCTATATTATTTCCATGAAAAATGACACATTTTTACTATACTTCTGGATATTGATATATTCTAATGACTATGCAATTAACTCATCATAAAAGCATTTAAAGTAGTCATGAAAATAAAACAAATGCACGGTGGAGAATAGCGAATGGAAAAAGGAATAAAAAAGATCTTGTATAGTAAATGCTCAATCTAATAAATAAATTGGAAAGAGAGAGGCTGGCACTACATAATGTATCAATTCATCTGACTTTCTAACCCTAAAACCAACTAAGATTTCCAATGTTATCTTATGACAGTTAAAAGATTACCATTCCTTACACAACTCCCAATACCTTCCCGCTTAGCTTAAAATAGTATGCAATACGAAAGATTAGCCATTGGAATAAAGCAAGTGCAGGTGATATTTGAGTAAGACAAAAATTTTAAAGGAAACAGAAATATTTCAAGATTGTCTAATAATAATAATAATAATAATAATAATAAATCGTCTTTATTTTGGCGAGATTGAGACTTAAAAGTCTCTTCTTCCATCTAACCCATCGTCATTAATTATGAAATTAGAAGAAGAAAAAATTAGAAGAATTGTGGATATAAAAACCTAAGAGATTCTTAGGAAAAAAAAATCCACTGCAGGAAAACACCCACAAGGAAGGGGGGTGTGAAAAACCTGCGCAAACCTACCGATAGTAATAGCTAAAAGATAAGAGAAGAGAAAAACATTCAAAAATAAATAAATACACTACCAATAAGTACTTACATGCGATACATAAATAAGAATCAGTTAACGTTTAAACAGAGATAGCAATATACAAAGTAACATAAAAAACAAAATAGAAAAACAAGGAAAACGTACATTATCAGGAAAAATAAAAGAATATTATAAAAAAACAGTATCAAAATAATGCATACAGTATGTACTAGTCAAAATTTTATATAACATTGACATTTAGGTAAGTAAGTCTAGGGTCAATAGTCAAAGAGACTTAAAATTGAATTTCCGACAAAACTGCAAATCTTTATCCCTAATAATTCAATAAAACCCATATAAATTATTCAATAACCTCAAAAACTTGCTGCCTCCAAATAAAAAAATAGGTCATTTTTGTTCTAACTTACCAATTTTAGTGGAATAATCAATAGCACCAAATATGAGTTCAGGAGCCCGATAGTATCGGGAACAGATGTATGAAACATTTGGCTCCCCTTTAACAAGATGTTTGGCGCTGCCAAAATCACACAACTTCAACACTCCAGTCTCCGGATCCAGAAGTAAATTTTGTGGCTTTATGTCCCGGTGACATATACCTAGCGAGTGGATATAGGCCAGACTCCGAAACAATTGGTACATGTACAACTGCAGAGAGAAGAGGATCGAAATTAAAACAAATTCATACTGTAACATGATGCAGAGTGAAATAAGAATGGCTGAAGAATCACAAATAACTACCTAGTCAATTTTCATATTAGTGGCTTTGTAGAATTCAGTATCAAAAAAGGCAAAATAATCTCACAGTTTATAATAAAATAGATTATTAATCAACTGGTGTCATTACAGGCAAAAGATAAAGCATAATTTTTTGTTCATCTGAAGATGACTGTTTAGGTAAAAATGATTACAATTAAATAAATGGACAAAGGAAAAGCACAATGAAATTTAACGAATCAAACCTTAGAACAAAAGAAAACAGAAAAAGCAAGATTGAAAAGCTATGTGAGTGTAACTGATACCATCAACTTCTACACAAAAATTTGGGCGTACTCTAAAAATAACTCTCCATCACAATATTTTTACCACTATTTAAATCAGATATTCATTAATTTTCACAGAGCTATTCCTCCTTGAGCTAATTTGAATCTTATCTATGAAGCAGATCAACTAATAATATTTAGTATGGTATAGTATAAGTCAAATTAAATCATAGAATGCCTTATTAACTTATGGAACATATAAATGAATAATAACAATGAAATGCTAGAGTTCATTCACCAGTAATAATCACTTATGAATTAACTATTTCTCCAATAAATGCTGATAAATATTAAACTTTTACAAAAACACCTTTTATTGTAGAATTTATTTCATTCTTTTTGGATACTTGTATAACAAAAATGGAACTTACCTTAATATAACTAATTGGTATGGTTTGCTTAGATTTACTGTAACACCTAGCAACTTTGTACACAGTTTCTGGGATGTATTCCAGCACTAAGTTCAAGTAAACTTCATCCTTCTGTGAAGAAAACATAATTTTATGTTGGTTATTAGAGTTGGTTCACATACTTCAAAGTTAAAGGAATTTAAAGAAGCAACCATACCTTATCTCCACTGGAGTAGAAGAAATATTTTAGTTTGACTATATTACAATGCTCCAGTCGCCTCATAATCTGCAATTCTCGATTCTGTGAAAACGATAAAAGTTATTAGCAAAAACGAATAAATCTGAATAAATTGAGAAGTATATATACATATGTACATTTATACACACATATAGAGAATTAGTTTTTTTAATAAGTCACCATCAAACGGACCTACTAGCTTTAATTACATTCTACTCGCAAGTAAACAAATTTCACCATTAAAATGAACAATAATGATACGGTAATAACACCCATTGTTGGATCTAGGAGTTGAAGCTGAGTATGTAACTGCTGAGTAAATAAACTTCTGGTTGATGTTTGAGGCGAAATATAAAAATATAGAATGACTAAAATGATACTTGAAAGAATTTAATCACCACATACTTCTTTCCTTCAATGATCTCCCTTTCTTCATACAATTCTGCTTTACATAACCTTCTGTGCTCTCGTATGAAGAGAGCACCTCAGAAATAGCTTTTTTACGTTATATTTTTTTGGAATAACATATATTTTGAAACTTCTGACTTAATATGTATACTCAGTGACCACTCTTAATTTCAAAGGACAATGAATATGATTTTATAAATTAGGTTACTATCCTAATTAAATTCCTACCATACAATCCTTGCAATTAGTACATGCATATCTACTTATGGTACGTTTTGTCCAGATTCATACAAGCACATAATTTTCTCAGTATAATACCAAATATGCTAACACAATTCTCAACCAGTGAGTAACTCTTAACCAGAGACTACCTCTTTAGAAATCTGTAGCCTACACCCTTCTATAAGGGGGAGCATACAGCACACTAATACTTTTAGGATGCTGTCCTTTTCAAGTATAAAATGTATATTTAAAATACTGAGCAAAATTAAGATGAGATTGAATTGAGAGGTTTGATTTTCCTACTGCTTTGGTTGGACTAAGCGTTTAATCAAAGGGAATATCATTCAGTTTCAGAGATTTAAACGAGAATACCAATGCAAATGCAAAAATAAGTTTCTGAAATTTTAACAAATAACTTTTGATTATGAAAAATAATTACTTCATACGCAACCACAGAATTTATTGATGCAAAATGTTTCGCAAGTGGACTAGTATCATCAGGGGTGATAAAATATAGAATTGAATCAGCTTAAAACTGTGCACTTATTTAATCCACATTACCAAAAATGTCTCAGCAATTGCTCAGTGTTGATGACGTTTTTCTTTGAAGAAATGGGAGAAGTGAGAGAAATAATTTTTCTAGAGATATTTTAACATGAGTTGCAATGATTACTGAGAATAGCAACCTAGTCAGTAACAAGAAAAATATACTCAATTGTACTTCCTAAATATATATCTTAAGCCATTGTTCAATACTCAATAACATCAAGTTATCACATTACTAACTTCAAAATTTTAGCTGCATGAATTATTTAGATGCCCTCAAACGATAATAATATAAATGACCTAGAACTGATGGTTGTCAACACAAATCAATTAGTTTGAATATTTTTAGGAACCATTAACAATGTATTGGATCTAATGCATTTCATCACAGACAAGTGCATTAGAAACATTATACTTATAAAACTGTATTTGAGGTACTCAAATTGATTTATCCTTGATGGACTTTCATAGCACTTTGCCACTAACTTAAGCTCTTCACTATGCAAGCACCTCCAAATACAAAAAAACCTGATAAACTAGCACAAATATTCCAAAATATTTCTCTCTAATAAGCAGCCAATGACACCCAAGAAGAGCACCCAAATTAACTTGTATTTCCTCCAAACATCCAAACCTTGCCATAAAAACCTGGGCACATTCATCTCAATGAGCATGCGACTCCCTACACAAATAAATTGAACATGTTTTCTCAGATACACATTTGTTATTTCTTTATTGTGCATTATGATTTTAAGCTTCATTTATTTTTCACTGAATTTCTAATCTAATATGAAGCAAGAGTATTGATAGCATCATTTTGAATTCTATTACAAATGAGAATGCATTAAAATGGGTAAGTGTGCTAGAAAAAGTAGTTTTGCACATACTTTGAGAGCTTAGATAAATGGTTTTATAATGGGGCAATTGGGATAGCAATGCATTATGGTGCATTCTTCTTTATTCTTAGTAGTTGGAGTTGTTTGATCTATTTCTCTTTGTGCAACCATTGCTATCTAGCTTCTTCGTTTGTTCACATATACATGTATCTACCTATGTTTTGAGCTACTGAATGGCACACTCAACTATTCGGATCCCTTCTGGATAGTCTTAAACAAAAGAGATCTTGAGTACATTTCTCGTTTCATTTGAAATATTTTCTGAAATCCTGTAATGCCAAGCCAAGTTCTAAACATAAAAGCAATTTAAATTATGTGTATTGATATGCTATCAATTTGGCTTGAAATTTTTCTACTTCAACTGTGATATAAACAATGGCTAGATCAAAACTAACTGACTACGTGGTTAAGTGGCAGAAAATGGAACTAATACAAGGATCAATCAAAATCCCTAATATGTAAACCTTAATTTTACATACATTTTTTGGTCAAATATAAAAATATAGCACAGAGAATTGCAACCAAACAGTGCTATAAAGAGAGTAACAGTCAAAAAACCAGAGAAATCATGTCATAGAATCATGTCCTTCACTCAACGGATATAAGGATTACACTTTACGACCTCAAAGTTAAACAAAACTTGATTTCAAGCCAATAACAGCTTTTGCATATGTATGATGGTGATTTGCCAAAAATGTTACCCAAATGTCTTGAGCTGTAATTGAGACAATCTAGCAAATAATAACAAATTAGACAATTCATGAAAATATTGCAAAAACATTATACATTTATCATAATTAACATCAACGAAATTGAAAGTCATAATTCCTCTAATTAACAAAATTTTTAGCACAAGCTATTTTAACATCCAATGAAACAAAATACTACATATATACGAATGGGCCATCAATTTAAAAATTTTCAAGTTATGACTTTTTCTAGAAAATTCAAAATCACAGCATATGTAAACCATATCAGGTTATCAAATCCCTATAAAGTAGCATTAATCTGAATCTTAAAATTGGATATAGAGTGAAATAATAACATAAAATCAAATATTACAACTCTGAATTGAATTTATTTAATAAGTTTAACCAAAATTCAAAATAGTGTGGTTATGGGGACAACTTTCCATAGATAAATCTATCAATGTGAGAGTTTTCGAAATGTAATGGGCTACACGCCTAAAAAACCATACAGTTAATGTTAAAATTCCAACACCAACCTTGAACCTCTTATCTTGTAGGACTTTCTTGATTGCAACCATCTCATTTGTATCGCACAGCTTGGCTGCATACACCACTCCGAAGCTACCATTTCCTATGACCTTTGTATCTGTGTACGACACTTCCTGGGGCCGATCTGGTCCCTGGCCTGCGGTCGCCACCACCGTCGTCACCTTGTTGCCATCCTTGCCTGAAAGAGTTTCAATAGGAATAGGAAAAAAGGAAAAGGATAGAATATTTAAACAAAATAATAGTGGGAAGAGGATGGAATAAATTACATTTAACAAAATTTAAATAAAATATCGAGGTTCAAAATAATTCAAAAATGTAACAAATTTAAAATTTGAATAGAAGGAATGGAAGGAAAGGAAAAACAAAAAGTCTGCATTAATTTCTCAGTTTTGATACTTCAAACGCATATTTATAGCTAGAAAGCATAGTTAACTACTTTAAATGTGCAGAAAGAACTAAACATTAAATAATAAAAAACTACAAATTGAAAGTTCATGAGACTTTTTAGCGTGCACAAATCTCTACAGCCAGTCAGAAAATCAGTAACAGTGACATATGCTTCAATTGAGGTTTCCCCTACTCTAACTGTTATTAAGAACATCTTTCTACTTTCTTCTTTGTTGTAAAACTGAATTTCCATAAAGACAGAATGCTTAATTTTAAGGATAGATATTTTTCAGTTAAGCTAAACCTATTGACATAGAAAAATGCCTCCTAAATTCTACCAACAATTCCCGACTAGATAAAATAGATATCTTCATAAAACGTAATAAGTTTCAGAAAAAAATTCAAAGTATTTACTTGTTTCATAAACTATAAACAAGTAAAAACATTATGTAACACTATTTTAGATAAATATTTTGGGAAGTAATTGACTTACGGGGAGTAATTATGGTCCATCAATTCAAGATCATGCCTAACTAAAATCTAAAGTATTAATTCAACCACACACTATAATTTTACATTATGATTTCTAACAGCCTTTAAAAGATATTTAACTATATTTTCATAATGATTCTGCTGAATTTTTCTTTTCTAAGAAAAAACTGAATGATGATTTTTACAATTACCAAAAAACTCAAAATCAGAAGAAGTAATAGTAAACATATTTTTGAATGCTCTTAAATGGCAATCTTATAATTAACAAATCTTATTTCATGAACAAATAACCAGAAGTAATTGAATTACTAAGTTTTAATTCCACTCTTACGTTACAATTGTGGAAAATTCTACCACGGCCAAACTTAAAAGTTCCTTTCCTTACATATCACACCAATCCACATCAATGCATCCCAATTAACTTCTGAAACAAACAGCGGTACAATAACCGTTATCGTTTTGCCATGCATAACTCGCGCATGCAATAAACAGATATCACATAAATCTGAGCAAACAAAAATATTAAATATTTTATCTAAATCTGAGGCAAACGAAATAGACAGCAGAACTTGGGACAAACCTTCTACCATAATAACGCGATGTCACATGAAATAATTTATAAATATTTAACAGACGATTTAAAACGTTATAAGAATAGCTAAAAACAAATACTGATCATTATTTGAAAATTGATGATACCAAGAGATTTATGTTTTCGTATTCCCTTCAAATACTTCAGTGTAGAAATTGAAAGACTATGTAGCAACATATCAACAAGACTAAAAGAATTTCGAATGTGGAATACGTACCGCATTAAATAACGATGAAGTTTACTTGACAACGACAATCGTCAAACGAAAATATCGCATCAAAAACAAGCTTAACTGATCAACACTGAACAAATAAATCACTAACCTCGATAAAGAACGTGTTTCGTAAAAGAAAGAATAAACTAGTGAATAGGAAATATAACCACCTTGCATAACGAATCATTAACGAGCGTAGAGATAAATAAACAATCTTTGTAAGTTAATAATTTCCGATACCTCGAAACTGAAGGATTCTGATAATAAAAATCAACATCTGACAGCTGTCCTGATTCGGGTATAAACCTCTCTCTCAACTGGAAGACGCAAGTCGATTCTTTCGTCGATCATTTACTTGTTGAGAGAAGATTCTAAAATCACATTCTTTAGAATAGATTCGATGAACCATTATTGCATAATAATGGATTAATACGATATCTATAACAAAAGACAAGACGGAAAATAAATGAAAGGTCGTTTGCTTTATCGGTAAATAGTATTTGAACTGTTGGGAATTTATTATTGCCGAATAATGCTCAGAAAGAAGGGAAGTACACGAAGTATAAACTACTGAAATAATGTGCCAGACAGGAAATGTGCAAGTGGACAAAACAAAATCCAGAGTTTTCAAGTTAGTGCCTCATTAATTTAAGAATAGTTGATTTCGATCAATCCATGGCGAAAACTTGAAGAATAACTAAAAGACTTGAAACTTCATCAAACAAGGAAACAATTCAAATAACGTTAAGTAATTGAAAATCCTAATATTTATGGAGCTACAAAAAAAGAAAGATTGCAAAATGTTTCAATTGAAGGAAGAACTAAATGAAGGACCAAGATAGAAGTCGATAAAAAGACGATAACATTTCAATTCCCATAAAATCTAGAATTGCTGAAATTTTTGTCTAAACGAAAAAGAGAAAACGGATAAATTGAAGGTTTCTGAAAGAATGAATTATATTTTATATTTCTGTTGAATGTAGCAACAAAATAAATCCTATTTTTTAAATCAAATGCGCATTCGTAAATTATGATATAATGTTAATTGTGTAATGTGAATGTATTAGAATCCTTTATCTTAAATAATATTTTTTCCTACATAATTCACAGTAACAGATTTTCATTAGCAAAAACCAATACGTAAAACAAAAACATCTATGTCATCATTTTAAATTTAACATTGAATCTAAAACCCGAGGACGATAAATTAATATGCATATTCAACATTATTCCCGTCATTTTCTTTGAAAATGTCAGAGGCAAAGACAAAATCGAATATTTTTATCCATTTGGGTGTATGTTTTAAGTATGAATATTACTATTAGAGAGGTATTTTCATGGTTATGAGAACCACACTATTAGGTCCCAAAGTTTTATTAACTTACCTTGCAGGACACCTATCACTATAATATTTGTTGTTAATGAGCATTTAGGCATAAACTCAAAATTGTGTTCCTGTCATTAGTACTTCCACCGCATTTAGAATATTTCGAGAAAATTAAGTTTTTGTGGTTATTTAAATTTAAGTAACATATTATTAAAGTAATCTGTTGAGATTTCATATTTTTTTAAATGAACACAAAGCAACTTAAAAATAACCAAATTCAGACAATTACATTTAGATAAACTTATGGCTTCCGTCATTCCAGTGTTCAAGGGTGAAAGCACCGAGTTTTGATTAGCTCCTCTGTTCATGGCTGGTAATTACTTCAAGTTGGAAGTATATCACTCACGCAGGGGTCTCTGAAATGAAACACAAACGCTCTCCTAATCCATACATGGCTCCTACTGTACATTATTTCACCGACAAAAACTAGTCATGAGATTATATTATATTCTAAGTCAACTTGACTGAACAGAAGTACGTGCGCATGTTAAATCACAATCACTGATATCACATTACCTTTCATTTTTCCCAAACAAATATTTTAAATATTTTACACTGGAAGTCACTGGGGTGAAAAACTGTTATAATGCTAACAACTTCAAGATCTATTTTCTCTTCGAATGAAAAAATTACAAGCTTATATCCTTCAAAAACAGAGTAGCAGCTAATCCTTCATACAAGCGACAAACCGCCACTTCCTTCCGTTGGGCTTATACAAGTCATTCGATTCATAGCACCATTTCATCAGTCCCTCGGTGAAACTGGCATTAAGCATGTCTCGCGCAATAATTCGCTTTCGAACGACTACGCGAGGTATTAAAAACTACGTCTTTGGTAGTTAAACACTCATTCCGATACCCTCAAAAAGAATGAAAATGAGAGAGCGTAATCCTTTTAAAAGTGATACTTTAATGAGTCAAGGTCGACGCACTGGGTAGCAGCTGCTTCGCGTGACATAAAAGCAACACCTCTCCCTGAGGATCAGGGCATTAACATTGATTGCGACAGAAAGCGATCCTTCACAAAAGGAGCTTAGCAAATCGTACAAACATTATTTCCTCGCACATAAATATCCCTGAGAACGCAAGGAATCATTCCTCCACACAAAATACCTCTAGTAATAAGTAAAAAGACATGAAAGTTTCAGTAAAAACGTGATTGTGATCTTATCTAACAGACTACGGAAGGTAATCTAAGTATTTTCAAACAAAAGAGGACAATATTTAGTCCAAATCTGTTTAGAGAGGCTTCCTAACTTGCGTTATACAAAATCTACAATTTCAGCCTTCGGAGGTAACAACTTTTTATTATATAATAAAGGCGAAAAATTTAGCCGTTACAAATTTTGATCACAATGTACTTAGGTTTCGACGTTTAGCTTTATCATCAGATATACACAGAGAATAGTAACATATGTATAGCGGTAAGTATTGGTAAACTTTTCCTTTACTTCCCCTATTACTGCGTCCTGAATCTGAAATTCTACCAAGAAATAAATAGAAGCTACGCCTAAAGTAAAGTAAATGACAAATGAGACATTAAAAGGGTTTATTAGGTGAAAAGTACAATCGATACAAAATGAGACTATGTGGTGACGAATTTTTTTTAAGATTGGCTAAGAACACTCCAATGTATTCTGAAAACGTTACAACACTAGGAAAGTTGCCTTGCTTTCTGTTCCTCAGAAAGAATCTAGAGTTTCACAATTAAGAGTGAACCAATCATCTTCTGCGTTATGATCGCACACCTGACAATGAGTGGGGCCGAGCGATGAGTCAGCCAAAAATGCCCTTCGATTCGCCAATCATCGTAATGACCCAAGCTTCTCTCTTTCTCTCCCTCCACGATACAACCAATGCACAGCATGATTAATTCATGATTGTATGCCTAATACGCAGTATAACCCAGAATTGTAAATGTTAGTCACAGCAAAATTTTCCGGCTAACCCTTTTGTTTTATTACGACCATTTTTTTATTTTTCATTTTTCTAACTATTCTAGCATTGATGATTAGGGAATTTCCTGCATACGTTAAATAAAACATTATTATTATTGCCACTTGAGCAAATTGGTACTACAAGTATCCATGTCAAAGCGTAGTAGTATTTAAAAGTTCGAAACATTCAGATGTCCTTTTTAAGTCAACTGAAATCTAATTCTAACGAAATCTCTGAAATTTTTGCACAAATCGATTGAAACCCATCATCCGTAGAAAGCGGTACACCTTTTCATTCAAGTAATCCATACAAATTTTATTCCAAACCAACAGATTTGTATACCACGGTAATACACAAGATAAAAGCTATCGACAGAAAAGAGCACCAAGGGTTTCGAGATATAAGGTGTTTTCTAATTATGCGCGCGAAATCATTACTTAAGTTCAATGGCGCCGTATGTCACAGACAGACGTACGCTGCGACTGAGAGCGTTGAAATTTCCATCAAGCGGGGATCGATTAACGCGGAGTAAAAATTATTTTTGGAAGAAAACAAATCAATCCCGCAGCCGATAACGGGTCTAATTTCTGGAATTATTCCGTAGCATAGACTTGCACAGAGAACTTAGAAAAAAAAGTTTCACTGAATGCGAAAAAAATTAAGAAACGAAAATTGAAGAACGATTCGCGAGTAAGCAGAAATTATGAGTGATTAGAATATGCTAAGAAACGGATCTACAAATACGCGCAATGATGCGGACTTGAAAACTTATAGAGTTATTTCTAAAATAGGAGTTTGTTTTATTTAAAGATGAAATAATTTTATATGGCGGATTCTAGACTTTGTTAAATGTGCTTCGACAGTTAAGGTCATTTAGGAGATGGAACCGGGAATCGAACCAGGAGGGCTTTCAGCAAAGCTGCCCACTTGGCCATCTAATTCTCCTCCGCGTAGTTGAACTCTGAAAGGATATCCCGCTCAATTTTTCCCGTGTTTCACGTCAGACGATTTCCATGCTGATGCCAAAAGGTGGAACAAGCCAAACAATTCAAAAAGCCAGAATTCAGGCTCGATGTCCGCAGATATACTTGACTATCAAAGGCAGAGATTAACACACCTTTCCTTTTGAAGACTCTTAAAGACCAACAAGTACTTTCCGGTCATAAATGCATTCCATCTAGTCGAACTTTCATTAGAAACCTCGAATATGGATCAAAAAGGGATAGGACCATTCCGAATTCTCAGACAGATAAATGCTACCCAGAGCGAACCTATCCACTTTCCATTTCTGGCCTAACGAAATTATTAAGAACGATTGATGCGATACGTGAAGAGTCATCCTTCACAAACTTTTCCTCCAAAGAAAACAATTAAGACGTTATCTATTTTTTAGGGCCTGTGCCATAAGTAGGAATGAGAAGCCAACGGAGAACTTTGATCAAGATCCTGACAACGCTCGCTCTTTAATGCCTTTTTGTTTATGACGTCTTGACAGAGAAAAGTAAACAGAAAATGGCGCCGAATGCATTCCTAAAAACAAATTTCTAGAGCCAGGGGAAATAGGGAACGCTGGTTATCATTAACCTAATTCTAGTTGCTCACCGAGAATACAAGGTCAGCAGCAATCAAACGCTAGCGCACGATATACTAGCAGATAGCACCATTAAATGATACATCGCATTAGTATAAAAACACCCGAGATCGTGAGCGCAAGCAATTAATTCAGGTTATCTTTTGAACGTGAAAGCTATCTCGCTGGATAAACATTTCACGCAAGTATCGCCGAAATAAAACGACGATAAACGATATAACGAGAAAAAGCGAAATGATTAAAGTACGCAAAACGCGATTTTTTTTAATAAACATTTAAGATGCCTAAGTAATTCCAATCGAGAAGAAATAAAAACAAACAGGTCGCCATTAATTCATATTTTACATTAAAAATTCACCATCCATTACAAATTTCCGAAACAGGAATTAAGAACGTGAGAAATCGGAATCTCAATCCGATATTTTTTCCATAAATTCAGCGCCGTTACGTCATCATCGATCGCCGTCTTTTCCTCTCTCCATTCACTATCGCGGCAATCCGACAGCGTCCATTCGAAGAACATCCAGCGAGCGCTACCATTCCCTGTATGCAGAGAGAAACTGAATGAAATTTCCGCATGCTAACGAGAATAACTTCACTTGGACGACGATGACACCCGACTACACCAATCGGGCACCGCGATACTTAAAGAGGATTCTTCTAAGCAAAGCAATCTCGGGCAACACAATGGTAAAAGAAATCAAGCGACAATATACAACGAGGTAAATCTGCCGCGACATAAAACATTGCGAATCTGCGAAGACAATGGGGTCCCTCCCTTCCCTCCGCGACGGAGCCATAGCTCGTCGGTTCGATAGCGCTGCGGCAAGAGTATTTCGGACTCGTACCCAAAAACTAAACGACGCCGATTTCTCGGGCATTAAGCAGGAGGTCCGAGGGTCGCAGATCGACAACCTGCGGTCTTAAGACTCCGAATGGGCGGCCCTTCGCATCCACCTGCCTATCAGCGCGCGGCCCACCTGCCTCTCCAGGAGGCCCACCTGCAAACGCCACCAGGTGAGCTTGACTAGGGTGGGGCCTTCCGCGACACATTCCTCTTTTCTTTTTTTTTTTCACGGTCACCTCTCCCCGCCCCACGCCGAAAAGGAGCCCGTGGCAACGAGGCGAGAGCGGGGGAGGAGCGGATCGACCGCTCCCATCGCGACGGAGGGAAAAATGCCGCGGGAGATCGATAGACTACACCGCCACCTTCCCTTTCTACGGCCGCGTTAAGTAATTCGGACGACTCACGAATTTCTGAGGAAAGGGCCTCCGACGCCGAGATTCCGACGCGGGACCCCTTCCTCTGGTCAGCCCCCGCTTAAGACTGCTGGGCGCCCGGAAACTAGAGGTGCCGCCCTCGTTGCACGAAAAATAAATAAAAACCTTACATTCCTAAACCTTATATAATAAAAATAAACCTTACATTCAATTTGAGCTATGAATTAATTTGGTGAACTCTTTAATACGACTGCTAACTGTTTAGAATTATTTTTTCACAGTTCGATAAAATTTAAGAAAAAAATCTTTTGCTGGGTCAACCAGCTGGAGGTACTAAATTCACCTGATTTGCCGTACATAATCGCGATTCCAATCACAATTATTCCTTAATTAGCGCGAAATTAAACTACCTTAGTTAGCGTAGAGCTCTCGAGAAAGATAAAACTTCTTAAGGCTCTATATCTCGAGTATGATACGCAAAAGACAGCGAATTAATGGCATAGAGGTGTACTTAAACGGAAGGGAGAAAATTCTGGCTGACGAAACTTTGAAAGTGACGACTTATTTCGAGTAACTTTTTTCGTTCATTTTCAAAAAGGCCATAAACTTCAATGGCAAATTTAGGTAGGTTAAAATGTTTTAAATGATTACCTATATCCTTTTCTCCGTGTTTAAATCTGAGCTCTAGTTAAGTCGCTGAATACAATTACTTACAAGATGTTCGCTAACACGATGATATCGATAAAGATTCCATCAGACGGTATTGATTATTATTATTATTACAGCATTCGGAGTCTCTGTTACTATTTCATCTGGTCTACGAGACAAAATCCATGATTAAAAAACTTTCACGAACCTTTTCATGCAAAATATCATCCCTAATTTCTCACTTTCATCAGAGAATTCTACGTCACTCAGCTTACGTACAAACCAACAACAGCAGATAACTTTCATAAAAATAGATTAGCCAAGAGAAATACATAACTAAATGAACCCCAACGTAGGATCCCTGGCGGCTCATGAATATCAGCTGTTCCTCCGAGGACGCTGAGACAGAGGACCGAAAAGGGATAAGCATTCATCACATTAAGTAAAAGACGTAGAATTTATTTCAAAGTCGAAATATAAAAAAAATCCGCTAAGATTCTCCATAAAGGAAAGCTACGTATGAGTTTTATGCTCCCTGAACCGCATTCATTCAACAAAACTTTCGCTGCAAGTCTGTTCATCTCGATGGCGGGAAAAAAGAAGATTTTTCTCCGATCCGCAACATGTGAGACAGTACCCGATCAAGCAAGAACATCTTTGTGGTTAAATAACTTTTCTTTTACGACTATTGTTTCAGCAATGAGCATAATGTACTGTTCCCGTCACAGAATTTTTTTTAGAAAAGAGAACCATTTTCTCAGGTGAGAAATCAAACTCGGAAAAAAAAATAAAAACACAAAAATAAATTATACATGCATTTTTCTCAAGATTTGTAGCGGTAAACAAAAACACAAAAATATATTTGAGTAGACCCGAAGAAAACATTAAAATGAAATGCGACCCGCCGAATTAGTCCGCTTGGGCTGAATCGCGAATTCCCCACCGTAATTGGGTTTTCCGAAATTGCCAAATACTCTCAGATATTCTTATTAAGTTCCTTTTATATGCATTTCCGCTCAAACTACGACAGGGAAGAGGGCATTAAATCTCCTTGGGGACAGCGTCTTCGATTAGAGAACACTACATTCAAAAATGCCTCCGAAAAAAACTGAGCAGAAAAAATGATGTATTCGATAAACGATCAAGTAAAGTTTTCCGCAATGGCGATTCTTTGAGACTCGTTCCATAACAAATCCTCCAAATTCCAATGGAAATAAAAAATAACGACGCAGGTGGAAATCCACTTCCGTTTTCTACGAGCATCAAAACACTGGTCGATTGGCTTCCACGGAAATATTTTCGACAGACTGCTTTCCATAACAAAGTAACTCGTCCAGAGAGTATCAGGCATTACGCACGGAAAAACTTGTTCTCGTAATAAAGGCAAAAGCGGAAGCGATATAGAGCACGTTATTATTTTCATGGCTTTATGCGCAAAGATCTCGCACGGTTAAGCATTCGATGGAAATCCCAAAAGGAAATTCGCACGTTCCGCAATGACTGGGAAGTGTTGGTTCGTAAAATTTCCTTACGGAGATAACGAAAACGGTACCGTTGATTAATTTCCTCAATTCTGAATTCCGCATTCATAGGCGCGCTCTGCATAGAAAGGGAAACCGAATGACCTGATTGAATGACTGATTGAAAATGTCCCAAACTATACTCTGACCACTGTCATTTAGGCATCATTTAAAATGCATTGGTATTTATTTATTTGTATCTACTGCGGGAGAAATTCAAACACTGGTGCGATATTTGCGAGAAAATATAGTTTCTAAAAAATGTTTAAAAATTATAAGTACCTATTGAATGGAAGTTATGCATGACGTAATAGTATAATTCAGTACAGGTTATAATTAATATTTTACAGCGATATCTGGAGGGAAACCATTCTAAAAAATCATAGGGATAGAAAATGTTTCTTTTCCTTTGATTTTTTAGAATAGTGTTTTTTTGTCTAAATACCATTTTAATATATTTTGATTCAGCTAACTATATATTTCTATGCAAATGTCACGACGGTGGATGCTTTTTTCCAGTAATAGATGCACGAACCAATGTATTTTCAATGGTGACGGTGGACCGAATACGTAAATCCGCACATTCTTAAACGAAAAAGGGGAGAAAATAAAGAATATTCACATTCTATCATTTTACAATTTGATGAACATGGGCTAAACCAATTGCCGATTTCGCAAAATTTGAAAACAAGGCGAACTTGGATCGTAAATATATACCAGCCTTAACTCCGCCAGGCACTGGGAAAACATTGAGACTTCCTGATGACACGGTATGGTGGCATACCTTAAGAAAGTGACGTGAATCAGGGGGAATTTCATTCCACAAATCCGCAAGCACTAATCTCGAAGCAAGGAAAAGGAGTCTCTCTGGCTGAATGCAGTGTATCCCAAGCATTGTCTCCCGATTTTTCATAAGCTTCGAGATGAATATCGTGAGTAAATGAAAGTGGATCTGGTGAGGTCGCGGCCTTACTTTACGCGGAAGTGCCTTCAAAAGAGCAATCACTCGCGAAGAGAATTAACCGAAGAGCAGCTCTCCTTTGGAGTTTAGAGGAAATCGCCAAGGAGTGGGAATGCACGCACTCATTCTCAAGGATTCCCCGTCTGTTACGTGACCAGGGGATGCGTGCTCTAAGCCAAAATCAATGCTTCCAAATATCGACTCTGCTGCAAAAAACAGGCAGTGAGAAATCTCTCCGGTGGAGTTAACGAGTTTAAGAGAATGTATTTCATATTTTTGCTTCGTTATCCAAGCGGGACAATGAATTCAAATTTTTGGACAAGAAATTCTGAAGAAGGGCAAATTCAGCACGGATCATCTCCTTTCGCCTCACACAAATAAATACAAATGTAATAATTCTGCCCATTTAATTAAGGAAATGAACACCGTTACGGACTTTAGTCTAGAAGCATGACAGCACGATCGGATCAGAAGTCATTGTGAAATGATAATTCGAAGATAAAAACAGAAAACAAATATCCTACCGCCAGAATGAGAGCAGCCGTACACTGTCAATCAAAACATTACAGTCTTTGATACGGAAACCTTACACTTTTATACACAGTAAAAATTGAACGTGATTCATTTGGCACCATTTATTGTGGTTAAATCATTTGAACAGTAGTAATCGACCGATCAAAACAAACACGAATAGCACGCAACAAATCAAATACAACTAAAGATGTGTTGATTTTAAGGACGTGAACTTAGGTGCGCAGGCATGACTAATTAATGTTCTAAGTTAATTCTGAATCCAATTACACTTTGATCCGCTTACACCATCAAATCGAAGAGGAAGAAAATCCATAGGTATACATTCACAAAAAAGTAGCACACCTTAAGGCATCCAGTATATGTACAAACTTTCCGCAAGTCTCTGTTCTTAATATGTACGTCCATCTCTGCATTGACTAAGCACCTTAAAACGGCTCCTAATTAAATCGCAACCAATACAGATCATTCCGTCCCTGATGAAAATTATCATACAATTATTAGATGGACCATCGCGAGGGGCTTATTCATACGTCTTCTACGATGCAACTCCCACAAAGATATCGCCAACTACTTCAGAGTGTAGCCAACTCACTGAGCCGCTAAGTTCCTTCTAACAATTCATCATTCGCCAATCACACATTCGCAACCGTTACCTCGCGATTATTACGAATAAGAAACCACCAATGCCCACTTTGAACACCTACAAACATCCAGTTAAGTATCCAAGCATCGCGAGACGGAGCCCATGGGCTTACACGAGAGAAAGGTGGACGAAGAAGATGAGTAATCGTCGCTCCAGGAGTCCGTCCTGAGATCGGCCAGCGAAGGTCCATTGTCGGCGGGTTTTCGGCGGTCCTTCGCACGCTTCTTCGGCGTCTTCTCCACCAGAGCGACGCCCCGCAGAACACCGCCCATGGCCAAGACTAGGAGCCGCCTCCAGAAGCCATCCCGCGCTCCAAAAGGACTGGCTCTTTTCGCAGTGCGAAGGACACGTGCTCGTCTCACCCCTCAACGCACTACGACTGACTATCTAAGGGCGCAGGCGGTCGACCCACGAAGAGGGCTTCCTTTTTCACGTCCTTTGTCAATTCCCGATGCGACGCTTCCCGCGCTCAAATGCTTCGCAGATTATGACGTGAACGCTCGTCAGCAAGGCGAATACACATCCAGAGCGTATAACTCATTCGCCGCTGTTTGGTTAAACGCTCCGGGAAAATAAATCAGCCGCGTCAAAAAACAAACCTCGGTATCAAGATCGGTCTGTAACTCACTATATCACTGCTCGGATTGTAATCCCTTTAAACAACCCTCGTGAGCGGGAGCAGAATGATAAAAACACAATAGCTGTCATGGCGTCCAGGGGAAATGACTGTTTAATGATAATATTTTAATCAACTCTAAATTAAGTTTTCTTTCAGAATATTTCAAGAACATTCGATCACTTCCACATCCATTTTAAACTCAAATGAAAATCATGTCCTTACTAACCTTAATTTCCTTCGGGCAAACGAAGAAGAAGCCGTTTCGAAATTGAAACCCGACCGAAGGTGCGAGATGTACAAGGTTAGGTCACAATGATCGTTGCGGTGCAGCGGTTACCAGATCTAAATTAACGCAAAGTAACTATTCACAGCTGCTAGGGAGCACACTTAAACGATGCTTCGGAAAATTGAGGAAATGATCAACCGAAATGTATATAATAACAAGGGGGTGATAGGGTATGTAAATATCTATTCCTCGAGATGTTTTTATGCGAAGGATTTTAAACTCGTAAAAAAATCGTGAGGTTACAAAAACAACGGAGAACCGGTTCAGAAGATCTTGAAAAGAAAAGTTACGTAACGGACGTTTCTCTTCCCCCTCGGGCAATTCATAGGGTGGGATATAAAAAATAATGTGAAATTTTGTATCTGAAACAAACGATTCAGAGACAGCCGCACACAACTAAGAAGCGTGACTGCTTTACCTTAAAAACACAAACAGTAGCAGCAGCTCAAGAAGCTCCAAGACACGCTTTCCTTACCAAAAAATTACGCCACACAAGCGAAGAAATATTTACTGAAGATTATATGCTCCAAGGAGTCGATAAAAAATTCAACTATTTTTGGAAACTATAAAAAGATAATGAAGAAGAATTACTGGTTTACATTAATGAGCCAACAGCGCTATCTCTACATTTTGCCGCAAACCGTCGATAGACATTGCAAAACTTGATATTTCAACACCAATAGCTGATAATAAACATTCAGTCTACCGACTTTAGAGCTAATTTGTTGCCAAACACTGAAAGATGGTAGCTATGAAGATAAGACATATAGTGCGGCCGACACTAACTTAGGATAGCTCCTGATAGTTGTTAATTTACCATTACAAAGAAATGGAAAAAAACCCAAATAAAGCAATAGAAAACTTCTCACAAGTCAAAAACATCAGATCCATAAAAGTAAGTAATATAAAACAAATGTTTAGCAATGGTAAGCCATAATTATCGAGTATTCACTCTTAATTAAATCTCGACCTAAGGGGAAGGTTATGATGAGGAAATTCGACCATCAAAGTCTTTAGCTGGACAAGGATAAAACAGTTGTCCTTCAATGAATTCCGGAAAGAAACTTGAATTTCTGAGATCATAACGAAAGATAATTAGGCACATAAACAAAGCTAACCTTACCGAAAAAAAAATAACGGAAAATAAGCTAAACATTTCTAGGCACAATCATTTTCAGTAAAATTCTACGGAAACCAAGAAATGCGATAGAGCATATTAGACATTCTTGTAAAACATTTATTATTCTAAATATTTCTAGTTTATTTTCTAAATTACGGCTCCTACGCTTAAACAAAGCCCAAAATTTATGCGATGCATTTACACACATTCAACCCTAACCTAATCTCCAAGTTCTACAACATTTATTTGGCATACGTGAATCTTGAACACTTCCAACACAAGTTTAGTTCAGAGACAAACCAAATCAGCCACAACGCCTTCCTCTGACGTCCGCTCGCTTTTTGCGGACTGACGTCTCCTGTTATTTTATTACGCCCGCCTTCACTGCGGTCCCACACGCCATTCCAGCGACGAAAAATACATCCACGGCCGCTGGATACGCGAAAAACATTCGACCATTTAAATTTAGTCTTCATCACCTCTATTTTAAGCCACTTCCATTCGAATGTGACCGCTCCCGAATCCGTCGCACGCGCCCAAAACGCCGACGGAAAAAACACTGCCCACACTGCGGCACTAGCGCCCATAAAAAATTGGCGTAAAAAAGAGGAAGCGGGTCCACACGTCGCACGTACGGCACCCGCCGCGGCTGCCCGGAAACGCTGCAGTGAAAACAACTCACTCAGGGAAAGCCTAAGCCTCCTGAAGAACATCTTGAGCTTGGAATATCCGTACGAGACGCCTAATCCATCCATCTGCGACTCCTCGTCCAGAAGATCGTCCTCGGAGTCCTCCTTTGCCGCCGGGTTCTGCCTCTGCAATGTCCACGACGCTTCGGATGGAGCCATCCTCGAACCGATATCCCCTTACTCGAGGCAGACCGCACACCGCACACCCCCGGTAAAACGATCCTCGGCGGTCGGATCTCTTTATCCGAGAGGCGAACGGGGCAACGCGACGGAAGGTCCTCGGGTCGAGCCTCGAGCGGGATCGCTTATCGATCAGCCGAGTTGGAGCGGCGGAAGGAGGTCATGCGGCAGAGCCGCCCTCGGGGAGCGGACCCGAACCCCATGCAGAGGACACGCAGAAACGCGGCCGCACACACGCGGTCGGGGCGTCTTGTGCGGAGTCGTGCGCGACTCCGACTGGTCCCTTTAAAATCCGCCAACCCTCGGCAGCCCTTCCCCTCGAGACCACGTGACGGCGCCTGCAATTCCCTCTCCCACCCGGAACCCACACCATCGAGGCCCCCACCGCACCCACTTCCTTCCGCGGAGCACACGGACGCGGATGTCGCCTCTTCAGGAGGTGCTCTTTGCCGTGAGCGCTGCGACTACCGTAAGGCGAACCCTTCGATTCCGTTTTTAACCCTTCTGCTCCGACCCCCGATCGTCCGATCTGCAGACGTGACATATGAATACACCGCCAGCGGCACGAGCACGTGCGGCGTGAATGATCGACTTTTTATTCTCAAAATAAATAGAAAACCAGACGTCTAACTGTAATCGCAACAGTCGCCTTCTTGGCTTACAGATGTCGCGGAGAATGTCCTAGTAACACAATAAGGCGAAGGAATTACCGTTTAATAGCGGCGAAAGTATGACAACTCGAAAGTTTGCAACAGCAAATGAATAATTAGACTTCAGGCTAAATGAAGACGAGAACTGGGATTTTAATGAACATAATTAAGTACCTATGATTCCATTAGTAGACATCAATTATAATATGATCCTTCAACGTTTCCTGAGGCATACAAAAAACTGTTACCCTAATGTAAGCGATTGCACTTCAAAATAAATCCGATGAGCGTAAAGAGGCAGAAATATGATGAAGAACCTGAAGATGACTTGGCACAGTCGAAACTGGTGGAGGTTATTTTTTTAGAGGAAACTACTAAGTATTTTTTTTATTTCTCTGAGGCGTTTCATCACTTTGGGCTCAATCACATAAGACGAATAAAATCGACCTTTTAATTTCCACAGTACATATATTTAAGGCAACTTATTTCGTCTTAAGTTTAGAAACCATATTAATCAAAAAATGTACTCCACTTCTGAGTTACTTATATACGAGACAACTTTTGGTCACGACACCCATGATGAGGAAAGATCCCTTTAATTTGTTTGTAACCAAGACGAAACAACTGCCCATTGCTTAATTTCACAAAAACACCACAAATTAACGTAAAATTCATAGAGAAAAGGGGTCTCTTTTTAAGCGAATATAAGATCTTATTCAAGTAAGACCCTCTATCTCACTGCGCTAATGAAATTCTTGAGGCATCGATTCAAACTAGCGCAAAAAAACGATTTATTAATTTCCGCATTTTTCCGACGAAAACAGGAAAAATCAAAGGTGACTCTCGAGGCTTTTTAGTTGACGTATCCCTCGAGGCGCGAATTATAAAACTGCGCGACCTAAAAAAAAATCCAACCTTGTTGACAATGGGCACAGATACCAAAGGAGACTTGTCGTGATTAGGAGTCGTTGGGAAGGTGAGCACGCGACGGCACTGTGAGCACGATAAGTGGCGGCGATTAAGTGCCTGGACACGGCCTGTGGCGTATCAGGAGGAAGATGGTGGGCGAGGATGACAATTAGGACGATGGCGATAGTTCGCAGAGCGAGTGGAGGCAAACCATCCAACCAGCTGGCGAATTAAAGGCTGGTTCGTCTTAAAATAAACATTTTACGTTCCCGAGATATGACCGTTCAAATTGGATCAAGATTCAAACAGTTTCCTAAGAGATTCGAACCGAAAAAAGAAAAACCAAAAATCCCATGGCGTAACTTTCGCGGAAAAAATAGAGCCGCGCAGAAAAATTTAATAACTTTTTTATCAAAGGGTGAGATTGAGAGTCCCAAGAGTCTTCTTACGTATAACCTTACGTCATGAGATGTTTCAAAAAACAACTTTTAGTTATGTAGCGAAAATGAACAAATGATGAGGCTTTAAATTTCATATTTGAGGCAGAATTAATTAGATTATAAGAATATCGATGATGGAATAAACGAAAAAAAAGAAAAATTAAGAACACGGCTGTGAACGAATTAGGGGTTAAAAATCTCCAATAGCCGTCTTTGTCGGCGTTCCTCTTTCTATTCACCACTGTTTGAAAAAAATAAAAGTGCGATGTCCTCTCTTGTTTCCTCCGAACATCATCCGAACCTCTCATAATGGAATATACGTTAGGATATTAACCGAATGATGCAACAAGGGTAAACATAAAAAATCGCGTCCAGGATATAGTCTGAGTCTACATACAGTCTGGGCCTACATACAGTCTGATTTAGAGGTTTACTATCTCCAATAGCCGTCTTTGTCGACGTTACTCGTCTCATTCACCGGGGTACGGAGAAAACAGGAAGGGAAACCCAAACTTTTTAAAAGGATCTCTAGGTCGGCTTAAAGGTCGCTTCTAAAAAGTGCGCGTATCCTTTCCTGTTTTCTCCGAATAGCGGTGAAAAAGGCGAGGTAAGCCGACAAAGACGGCTATTGGAGACTTTAAACCTCTAATTCATTGACAGCCGAATTTCAAATTCTCTTTCTTTACGTACAGTCTGATCATTAAAATATACGTTCACATGTGAATTAGTAGTGCTAATTGGTGAGAAGTGCGTGAAATTATGTTTTATTCAAAGTTACAGCGCTGTGATTTGGTCGGGCTAGATGGGAGTTATGGATCATTGTAAATGGACTGGATGTGTGTTCCATAAAAGTTGCTACCAGACACTTTTCTACCTGTGACGAGATGTTTGATAATAAAAATAAAAGTCAACGAGGCCCGATGAAAGTGTTGAAAACCTCCGAGAAATAGAACCTTAGAATATGCGACCCAAATTCAAAATATAACAAAATGGTAATTTTGGTCTGCGAGAAACTAACATGGAGGAGAATATGAAAACATAAATTCTATAAAACGAACGTGATTTTCTGCTTGGGAATCTGAAACACGCTGTTTAAGGAAAAATTGCAGTGAAGAGGACTCAAGGAAGGAACAAGTGATATACGAAGCATAGAAATCCTCCAAGGATTTCCTGCGGATGAAACCACGAACCTTATCAAAAAGCGATAAGAGACATCCCTGCGCCATATAATTTAAGCGTTGAGAACGTCGTGAGCGCCTCGACACGCACTACGACATCATTATTTACGGCACTCTTCATCCGCTCTAAATGCTCTTGGAGATTACGAAAATGAGCACCGATTGTCTCGATTTATTACGAGCAACAAATAGTTTAAAAAATTCCCTTTACATCGCCACTTAGAAAATTTAACAGAAATCCCCTGGGATAATGACAATAATCGTGAGGTAATATAATTGTTTCATGTACTTAGTACGATAAAATCACGGTTTATTGAACTCTGAAACACACCTCTTCAAAAAATCAGGTGGATTCTCCAAAGAGCTAGTATAGGATGACTTGAAAATAATGTTAGTCTAAAGTGATCCGATTGGATTCAAATTTTATGAAAACAATTCCTGAAGTTATTATGAGTATTCTTTCAGGGGAAAAAAAAATTACGCTTCACTTTCATTTTTCAAGAATATCTATCGCAAGTCGGAGATAGAATAGCTAAAATGAACGAGATTTCCCCGTGAAAACGCAGTAAGAATGCATTAAAAATGACAGGCGGCTATGCTCTAAAGATGCGAATAAATAAAGGCGCAAGGTAATTAGTGACTCCAAAAAAACCAGATGGGGCAGGACGGTGGACATGAATATGTATTAAAATATTGATAATCACTACCGATTACTGAGATATATCAAACGATGCTAAACATTCTATTCGAAAAGGATAAGTAATAGACGATTATGGACAGAAAAGCCAAACATTCCGAAAATGAGCCACTTACTTAGCATAAATAAAACTCCCGATTGGTGTCTATAGAGGTGCTGCAATTCCTTTACTAACTTAGTCATCGGGTTGGATCAATGAATGAGGCTGAGAGCCAATGCTTTTAGCAGAACGAGGAATTTCTAATCCATATCAAGAATGGATAACGCCCCCGAGCTCTCCATCTTTTATTGAGCCACATGAATTTCGACCGCAAAAGGAACAAAAGGTGGGGGGCAGATACGCTAAGTGCCCGTCAATATTCCGTGGGGGTCTATGGCCCTCCCTCGCGAATAATTTGCCCTCTTATCAGCAAGAATAGGCTTTAAAAACCTCTCGCGAAAAATCAGATAGCGACGGCCACCGAATAACACGGCAAACCTTTTCACCTCCCCGAGGGCACGGACGAAACAGCCACTTCTGACATCGGGCGAAAGAAATAGCTGGGAGGAAATACAACTGAGAAACAACTGCTTCGCGATTCTTCACGATCGATCGGACACTGGAAGAATTCCATGAAATATAAACTGAAGTTTTTCAGTAGCGAAATAAAAGTGAGCAGCAAATCTGAGCTAAAAAAATTATACAAAAAATATAAAAAAAAACGACAGTAGTGACATATAAACTCTGCATGCCATCCAAATAACTCTACAATGGACACCGAGGCAGAAAATAAAAAGCGTCCTAGCATAACTTCTACGATATCGCGAAAGTGAGTATATCGAATATAACATCTTCTTTCTCTATTTTATTATCATAATGAATTAAACTAGTCAGTTTAATAAACTTTTCCTGTGGAAACCAAAATATTTCGCACTTTTTATTCACCATGAATACTATTTTATTAGAATTAAAAATCTGGATCACGGTTCAGTCATCATTGGGTTTTCCGAAGTATATCGATCATCCTAAGAAGAATCATTTGCATTAATATTAATCAATAATATAGAGATTGCTAATCTTAGAAATATAGCTGACTGATACGTTTCCTTATAATCCTTAAACGCCTTAAAAACTTGGGATTAATGGTTAAATGAGAGGGTGGTCTCTTAAGAATAAAATTCACTAAACTCATCATTATTATTATTAATATTGTATGTAAATTATTATATATTTATAATTAATATTGTTATGATTAAACGCAAGCATAGTTTCCAGTAAACTTGAGGTAGGATGGTAGAAAAATTCGCGGCCATACAAAAAAAAAACCTTCTTGGCTCCGCAAACCGTCAGAGGCACACTAAGGAAGTGGCGGTTGAATTAATAAAACATTAACCCTTGCACAAATTTCAAAAGCTTAAAGAAACAAGTTTACAAATGTTTCTCGTTATCGTAAAATTTGAGAGAAAATCAGTCAGAAATTGCCTAAACATTGTGCATTATAGCTAGAAATTGCCTATATTAGTGTTTTAATTGTAAATGCTGAATTTCCTAACAGAAATGGAGTAGATTATTTGTAGAATATGAAGCGAAATCGCCGGCGAGGGCTAAAGAAGCCTATGGCGCGTAATAGGCAATTTCGACGCAAATCCGCTGGGACGAGATGATTGGACAATATGAGCAAACGACAGTGGAATCACATGGATGACGTCCTCCATTAGTCTTATAACAGAATAATTTCATACAAGCGGAGATTAAATGCTGCGTAGAGAGGATGATTTAACAGCTTCCCAACCCCTTAGTATGAAATAGTTATACTTTCCCTTATCAATATTGATAGATAAATATCACGTTAAAAATTGGATATGGGTTTCTTCACCTTGCTGAGTTTCAAATAACACCATAGTAACCTCCGGAAAATTCAATTATGAACGCATGCATGCGCAAATACGGCTTGAGGAAAGCGTCGATGTTTTGGTTAGCAAACTAGGCTCTTAAGTCGATAGTCTTGATTTAGAATAAATTGAGCGTCAACTATTTTGTAAACAAAATAACTCGGGGAAACACATGAATGAGTTTAATTTTATCAAAATGCCAAGCATCATCTACTGACGATACTTTTTTGATAAGTGTGAGGGTGAAATGATTTGACTGGTGCTACAACATCTAAACGGTAGCAGATTCGGAAGACTCTGGCCAAGATAATGTTATTTTTTATTCACTTGTACTCCCGGTTCTTAGCAGAATTAAAAATCCATAAACCTTTAATAATTGATTCGGGACATGAGTGAATTTGCGATAATAAGTATCAATCAGATAATACTGTTTCCAACTTAATTTATTAGTAGAGGGGCATCGGGGGATGAAAATATCCACTCATCATTCGAAGGTAGAGAAGTACGTCACTGATTACAAGAACCTCACTTGAAAGTTATACGTCATACGGCCGCGGCAAATACCACTTAGTTTAAAGTACCGTGCCGTGAGGATAATGAGACCAATCCACCTAGAATGCCAACGAATAATATGCGGTTTCGCTAATGTATAATCAACTTCGAATAGCACCACCCAAATTCTGTGAGCGTGAGGTGTACACAGCTGAAAGAAACGAGGTAGGTCTGGAGAAGCTACTTCATTTCGGATTCGAGGGGAACTGGAACGGAAAAGGTGCAATGGAAGTGGGCGTGGCAGTAGAGGGCGCATACATAAATAGAGGAACGAGGATAAATACGGAATAAAAGAAGATGGCGGACGGAAGAGATGGTTACGGCAACACAGGGGTGAATTCATGTTACTGGAGCGGGGACATACAAATTCTTCGAAAACGAATTCTTCGATTAATTCCTGGAAAATAGAAACAACTCTAATGAATCTGAAGTTATCCAAAATTTATATTAAAGGAACTGATTCGGACACGATATCTAATCAGTAAATCAATGAACCTTAAACATTGAGTGTAAGCATTGCTTGAGGTATTTTTATCGAAGAATTTGTCATCCGAAGAATTGATAGCTCGAATAATTTGCCTGTAACTTAATGGAGCAGCCGCGTTAAATAAACGGTCACTATACTTTAAATCGTTACATACATTCACGAAAAACGACTTTTCTTGCCAACCAACAAATGCACCAAAGCCAGATTTGCTACATAAACAAATTAAGTGGAGAATTTGAGGTATAAAACAGCGCCAGAGATATCTGGGAGCCGCAATGTGATCATGTCTGGTACACACGGAGTGTCACAATGAGAGAGGTGATTGGCAAGCAGCTCGGCTGAGGCGAAACGGCAATAAAAAGGAATAAGGGAAAGGAAGGAAGCAGGCCATTGACCGCTTCACTTTATCATCCTTTCTCCAATCGTTACCACGCCACAAAGGGCACCTTTTCGCATCATTTTGCTCATTCAAAGGAGCCACACCGAGACGATAAAAGACACAAACTACGAATGAGGAGACATTATTAGACCATGGAGGCAACTAATTTATTTTATGGAGCGAACCTATACGATGGATATTTAACTCCCTGAATACCACAGGGACTACACTACACCGATGCAATTACATCCGTGAGTCTACACTCATCATTCCGAATAGAAATCGCACAATAAAGCGACTGGTATTGAAAACATGTCACGTTCGCTGGATTTGACTTCAAATGGATTTAAAACGAATTAAGCACATGCGAAATACGCAAGCAAGACATGGAAAACACTTTCTGTTTTCTGGATTCAATTTCGATGGCAGTTAGAAATAATTGGCCAATAATATGGAACAAAGATAAAACGAAGACTAGCCGAAAAGTCTTCGAAATCTGTTTCCACCACAACAGGATCAAAACACCTCAATTCTAGATTTTAATACAATACTTTTCATCACTAAGAAAAATAAAACATAATGGGGGTTCAATACCTACATAACAATATTTCTATTATACTTTACGATCATTATCATAAATACGCTCTTTTCCGAACTGTATGTAATGATGACCCGATGGGTAGACACTATGGTCGTATAAGATAATAAAAATTTTCTGTGGTAAAGGTAGAATTCAACTTTAATTGATCAATCTTTCAAATGGAAACATACCACAAAGTTGAGGGATTCTATACTTTTTCACCACCAAAAATTCACTCATTTTTTCGAAAACAAAACCTGCTAAATTGTAATGATTAGAAATTGTTTCTCTTTAGTTCTGTATTTATGAGACTTTCCACACCACTTGTGCACACGTAAAATATGATATATTTGACTATCATAAGAGACAATTTCTGTGTTAGACTCTTGATGCCTACAAAGTCCCTCAAAGTCATAGGAAACTAATTCGATAGCACCTAGAATACTTCCTTTCATGTGTCAAGTAGTTTCTCCACGGCATACCTTTATGAAATAGACGGCGAAAATGCTTTGCGTCACGGAAAACCTCGGCGGAGACACTTTGCTGTGATCTTTAATATTAATTTGAACAACGAGGCCAGCCCCAATTAATTAAACTGAAAATATCGTAAGAGCGACCCTCATCTCCCTCAGCTACTTCCCGTATCCAGTCTCGGTTTCGGCTGTCAGCGAAACAACAAACTAATTAAAAATAAATGCGACATTGCCAGCGAGCCGAAAAACACTATTCCGCGAACATCAAGACCGAGAAGAAAGACACATGTTTTCGTAAAATGTTTCAGATTCTCTGTAATTACGGGAAAACACGGAGAGACGACCTTCGCTTCTGCCGGAGATGGTCGGCAACGCTGCAGCCACTGCATTTGCAGTTGGCGCAAAATCCGCTGCCGCATCCTCTTATTCATTTCCATGGAATCACACCACACAACGTCACTTGGTGAATCACCGAGAGCTTATGCTAACCGGGACTTCTATATTTCAGCAAAACCTTGAATATTTGAAAGCAAGCCCATGACTATTGTCTCCATTGAGCATAAATGGTGGTCTTAAGGATAATCATCACGTCTTGAGTGGGCGAAGTTTAATCTGATGGGGATACTGTCGTTCTTTTCAATCGCCTACGCAAACAACTCTAATCAGCATTAGAACCAATGACCTTCTAAGCTGCTAGGCTTAACCGTACGAAACCCAGGCAAATATCTCAGACGAAATGAGCAATTACGTCGATAATTAGAAATCTCAAGATACTTAAAAATGTCTCAAACATCTTGTGCAGCCTAAATCCGTCTGAATAAGATCACAGAAGGATTTTATTCAAGAAGAAGGACCCAGGAAGCAAAAGCGGAACTTGTGTCGTTCGTGAAACGTTGATTTCAGCCTGTAGGAAAACGGAAGTTAAGAAAAGATGGCATCCAGCATTTGTTTTAAAACTAGATTCCATAAAAATGCATTTGAACTTGTAGCATTACAAATAAAACTTGTTTTCATCTTGAAAGATGGAAGAAAACAACTAAAGACTCGCGCGGTGGAACTATCTCGGTTAAAATTAAATTTCCTGTTGACCAAAATAAAATTCTCCAATACTTTATTCGGAGCTCAACTTTATACAACATATCCCTATGATCTAAATACCATTACTTACACTAATACCATACTAAAAATTTCAAAGCGAGCTTGGTTTATAGGCTTTAAAATTGCGTTAATAAAACGAGATAATAAAATCATCTTCGGTGAAATTTTGAGGAACAAAAAGCTACCATTTCAAGTACATTTTCAAAGGTAATTTGTCGGAAAACTCGAGGAAATAAACAGCAATCCTCTAAACGAGACGACAGAGGAAATGGACGAATTTGAGGAATTTTACGGAAGCAAACGTGACGTCCTTCCCGTAACGAAATGTCACGTCGAGGATAAATATAACCACTAATTTTCCTTTTCAATTACACCACACTTACGTTGGCGCGGATACAGCCTCTAATTAAACTCTCGAAAGAAAATCTGCAAGGGTACAATTACGAGTATTTCCTTTTGACGAATGTTGTAACCAGTCGGCGTTCAACCCAGATCCATACTAAGATATCAAGAGTCGTCTTAAGTATTTTACATCGTCCTCTTTTAATAAATTAACAAATATTATAAATAATTCAATTAATATTGCAAAGACTTTTCGAGAAACGTTTTAATAAATTACCATAACGTACAAAGCAGTTTTTGTAGGGCATTCGCGACCTTCTTGTTTCGAACAAATCTCCTCCTTTGGCCGTTTCTCAATGAGTTTTGTGAGAAATGAGCACAACCATTTGATGCTTATGGTTTAGGCTAGACAACTGTGTGCACAGAAAACTTATACAAATGGACGCTTACGCAAGACTCGACCTTGAATTAAAATATTACAGTTTGAAATCCTCGATGTGTTTCAATGCACGATTATTTAAGTAGTCGTTGGTGAATACGTTATTTGTAACATGAGTGTATTTCATGGCACAAGCCCCAGAAAATTGAAAAATATTCGAAACAATCTCAAACCCTTAAATAAGAAGGGAAAAATAGTGACATTACTGGGGTTCGAACACAGATCTGGTACGTACCAACTCTTTAACCCAAAGGTTTATCTAACTTATACTACCTGCCTTTTATAACGTGAAAAAAACTCACTTTAAGCTTTTTCTACTAGAATGATAAACATTTATTAATGGAATAAAATTTACAGGACAAAATTTCAGCAACCCTTAGGAAAACAGTGATTACCATAGCAACAATTCAGTCAAAATGTAAAGGTTTCTTCGCTGTCGAAATTAATTTACAAATATTAACATTATCATTCCACGACTCTTTATCAGCTTTCTATTCTTTGTCTGAAATATTTCTTATCATTTTTCATCCACGTTCTCTCGTAATCTCCCCTAAGAAAGGACTCGAGATAATCTCTTAAAGTAAGGCGCTCTGAAACGATATTAAACGATAAAAGGCAAAAGCCTCGGAGAGCGACCCTACTTTCCCAAAAACTCCGTAAGTGGGTTTTACGATACCGCGGAAAATTTCGTGTATCAGGTGCGCTCTTTCGCTTGCAGTGAAAACTCTTGCTCAAGAGATCAATGAGAGTCATCTCCCAACGGACTGCTGCCCACCAACCGCGATATGAAGCTATCGCGATGTTGGCAAATGTTAAAGAGGGAAAATTACAAAATCTGGAAATGGTAGCAGAGATCGACCTTAGATGGCTCTAAATAATGCTCATAAAAAGGACGAGTGAAATTTATTTTATCCAACTGAATCATAAAAAGTTGTACAAAAAAAACACTAGAAAAATCTTATTTCCGACGAGAAAGCATATTCGTATTCAAACGTTGGAAAATTGCGATAATGTTAAGCAAAGTTTGTTAAAATATTTCTATTTAACAAATCGTTAGAAGACCATCAAGTATTACTGAAAATATCACTTGACTTAATAAATTCGAGTAAATTCCTACTCATTCTAGATACGAGAATTGTTTTCTTTTAAAAAGATTTCATCACTGAGCTTCTTTATGCACCTAAAAAATATTCAAGTTCAAACTTGAAAATATAAAATTCACAGAAGCTATAGAATCAACATCAATAAAGAAAAGGTATTTAAATTCATCACCAAATGATGTTCCGAGAGTAATACAACTAGTTTCCTTTTACCATCTTCAGGAATATAAGGTTATGTTGGCAAGTTTTTTTTATTGAGTCATTTCGGGTGATATATATCTAAATACACTCCAATAAGATTGTAAATAAATTCTAATCAAACAATTTAAATGCGAGACGTAATCGGAAAAATTTAAATGTCTTATCAAAGGAGGATATCTTTCAACTTATCAGTATAGATTACATCGAGATTAAAGGAAAATTGATACAGAAGCTCCAACACCTGTCGACTTACAGAAGAGGGGGTGAATGACGTAATACCGCAATATGACCGAAGGTAATAGTGTGCCTAAAAAAATGAAAGAGGAGCTACTTTATAAAACAGAAATAAAATACTGACATTATGCTAATATATTCATAATATTTTTACGTTTTCTCCCACATAATCCAACGGTAATAGTAGTGACATTAATTAGTGGAGATAATAAACTACGAACCAAGGATAGGTACTTAAATTCAGTCAAACCATGAGTGAAGGTCAGCAATGTTTTTGAAATAAAGTATCGAACTATAATCTACAAAAGGATTACACTGTAAATATTTTATTTGACAACTTAAGGAATAACACGACATATAATTCAATCGAAGTAGCCTTAACTTGGTGGAACTCCGTAATCGGGATCATATTAAATAAACATTCAAAATTCAACAAAACAAAACTTTATTGTGCGACCGGTTTCGAGCTAACCGCGCATCAAGTTTATTTAATATGATCTCCTTCGTCGGCTTGACTAGCTTGTTTCACCCTATTGTTTTAGGTAACAAGCTCACGTAAACGAATATATAGGCATGTCTTCAAAAGTAAACATGCAAAGGAAAGAATAATCTTATTAGTACATACACGAGCAAGAAAGGTTTTGGTCAAAACAAGATAATAGTTTTAAGGGTTATTGAGCGAAGTGTACAATAAGCAAAGCCTAATACACTTATTTCAACATGATTTTCTTAAACTAATATTTATTTAGAAAACCCAGGGAAGATTGACTGATGAATTAGCCATATGGAAGAGCCATAAGCTTAAATATGTTTTAGTCGTGGACGTTAGGCCATTAAAAGTCACAGATTCTATTTATTTCTAATTATTATTTTTGATTTATCATGTCGAACAATCCTGTTCTATAATAACCGAAGTAGTCAAAGGATATCATAATCCATCAGAAATATTTCTAGTTTCCACACTTCGCTGAGTTGTGAAACAGACCAACTCGGAAACGGCCCAAATGGAAAGTTACGAGCTTCGAATCTTTGTCTCCCGACGAATTTGACGAAAAGTGAGCTGTCTCGTGTGAATCTCCTCCGACATCGTCGTGCATTTCGGAAACACGGCACTATGGAAATTGCACCGCACATCCGCCTTCTTCGAATCTCTGCTTCGACCAATGCCCTACATCCACCCTAAGCAAGGTGGCCTCCGCTTGCAGCGCTAATTCCGGAGCCGACGAATACTTGAACCCTTCCCAAATCTCCGCCTCTCCAAGTAGCCCATCGCAGGAAGAAACTATTCCGTGTCATGAAAGCGTAAAGGATGAAGAGAATGCGTGGGAGGATGACAAGATGAAAATGTCCAGAAATACGCCAAGTGGGAAAACGCTCCTATTCCTGGGGATTCTGATGGAATTATGGAGAACCACGCACCAACGACTTAGCATCATCTCCCCAAAAGCACTACGGATGTGGGCCCGCTGAACTTGGGAGTTATTTTTAGCCGGAATCGATTATTTGAGATAGAATGATAGAGAATCGATGTTACAAGCTTATCTTGTCCAACGCTTTGTCTTCCATCGACAAAAACCTATCCATTGATTTGCTTCGATTCGGAATTTCCGATCGTTTTATCAAAGGTGATTATTGCGGGTACGTCAGAAATTGACCATAGATCTTAGATAAGAAAACTTATGTCAGCACAAAAAAGACTGGTTACTCTTAAAGTTTTTTGCGTTTTTCCCACCCTATAAATACTATAACTAAAGGTTCACAGGTTCGTCGGAAGGTAATATAGACTTAAGTTATTTCATGAGTTTCACCGAATACTGTATTGAGTTGTTATGCCATTTTACTTCAACTTTAAACAAAAGTACCAATTACTTACTAAACTTTAATAATAAATTAAACATTTTTCATGGTGGTACATAGCAAAATATTTTAAATCAGCCAATTAAAAGAAATGAAATTTTAGCTTACGACGTTTTCTTGAGCTCACTAATGTTTCTGGATTAAATACAAATACAAGGTAAAAATTGGGTTCTTTTCCAGAAGACGTCTGAGTATATAGATTGAACACCATATTGAAACAGAATGAGAAACGGAACATATACTAGCAAAAAGTTTCAAAATCTGTCGATACCTAAATCGCCGAAAAGAATCGTCCCTTTACAGCAAGCGAACCCCAAAAATACGTGTCTTTGAGGTTTTCATCGGAATATACTTATACATATTACGATCGCGATGCCTGTAACTCCTTTGAAAGCAAAACCGCGATACCGCATCTTTTATACGCAAGGTTTATTTGGAGATTTCCGTACGTCATCAAAACGAATGTATCTATAGCCGTATTAAATATAATCACGCGGGAGCGTAGGCTGCGAACTCAAAAGGTGAAACGAACCTGAAACGAAAATAAATACATACAAATGGAAAACAATAAAGGCGGAAACTGGAAAGGCTTAAGTTAGATCAAAATATAGGCAGATAAAGAAGTCTAGGTATCAAGAGAAGAAAATAGTCTACTTAATTCCCTAATTCTCCGTATAGATTAGTTATATAGCACCAGAATATATAGAAGTAGCTCTGAAGATATTCCGCAACCACCCACGAAATAGCCGAACTGCAGTGATCAATGCAGATGTACGACATAAATACGAAAAGAACCACGTTTCCTTCTCTTTATGGAACTGAAACTAAATGCATTCAAAGATCACTCATCGATATAACATCAAAGTATCTAGGATGGCAACCTCAACAGCACGTGAAAAATCAGTTTTAATTGCTCAGAGGTTACGACACGACTACGAAAATATTTCCTCACTTCTTTGAAAATGGAAAGCAAGGATTATGAGAAGAAAAGTAAGATTAAATACTTTATCGAAGGAGAATTTACTTCCGCGAGCAAAATCTATCTATGAAAAGAATATTATTGAAAATGCCATTAAAATTATATTTGCTTCTTACATTCTGAGCCAACGTGTTGATAGATGGATATTAACGGAAAATTAAAGCTAGTTGCGGATATGTTACCATCCATCCAAGTTTTCTCGATAGCTTTGTTTCAAGATAGATACTTCATATTATTACATCGAATGCGAGTAGGATATGATAGATATGTAATATAGGAATCTTTCGTAACTACGGTATCAATCCATGCCGAATGCCACTAAAATGAGGAAACGACTAGCGTCATATAAGATGCTAAGCTACAAATGGTATCCAAACACACGGTTGAATTTTCATTGACTTACAAGCTATTACACGCAAATCTTTCACGACAGCGAAAATACAATACGAGGAGCAGATTTGAAGTGCAGAGGGCCCGGACTGACTGAAGGGGACATCCCAATGCGTCTTCGAGTTGGAGGTCCGTCACTCTTGATAATCGATATGTTCGTCGAAGCAATTGAACTGTCCGCGCAAAGCTATTGAGGGAATTGAGCAACGATTAATGGATCAAAGATGAAGGAATGCGGCCATACGTAATTTCTCCATCAATCATTACGATTACCGAACCAATGCATAAAAAAAGACGATTAGGCCAAGTACGTGGCCTTGACCCCGCACAATCACGTTCGAATTCACGTTTGGAGTCACTTCGACTCTTAGGGATCAACTAAGTTAACCATGCTAAATGCAGGCGCCAAAAAGTTACCTAATTGCAACGAAAACTTAACGATAACATAATTTACGTATACCCTTCGTTTTATGGGGCCACGCCCTAGCCAAAGGATTCATTCATTAAATCTCCCGGCTGATGAGAGGAATTCGTAGCCCAAAAAACGTAGCATCACGGCCTGAAAAATGATAATGGCACTCTAGAAGTAAGATTTACTTAAAGCTAATACTATCGAAGTTATAGAGTTACGGAAGAATCATCACCTTGACCGATGCTTCTATTCTCCTTGAACATTGCCAAACACGGTTATTCAGTTGGGAAACTTTGACTTTCCAGATTCTAAAGGGAATTAAAGAGATACTTAGATGTTTTATCATTATTATAATACTGATCCCTAAACCACGACCAGCCTATTAAACCTCATTTTACAACACCACAGAATGAAACAGTGATTTTATCTCGAATTTTCGAGAATACTGAGATACAGACAGTATAAATGTAGATTTAGATGAGTAAGCTTACTAGCTTAATCTTGGATAGTTAAGATAGATAAGAATTTTGTGCTAACAACTAAAACATAACCAGTAGGAAAAAAGTAAACCGATACCTAAATTCTTTTGGAAATGGGTGGCAACGGTCAAAGAACACGAAAGGGGAAAATATCGTAAATGGAACAACAGCTCGAAACAAATTGTTTTCCTTGAAAATAGAGAAAATTGTTTTCCTTGAAACAATAGAGAACTGCTAAGTGTGTACCAATAGAAAACTAAAATTTCAGAAGGTTAATGACGAAAATGTTTACTGAGCTAATACACCATGATTCTCCAATTATATATTATAAAATATATATTATAATATATACATATAATATATTATATACATATAATATAATATATAGAATAAAATATATGGAATATAATATATATATATATATATATATATATTGTATATAATTATTTAATCTAAGTATACCATCTACCTCGGAATAATAATACTTTCTCATTTATCTGCAAATATGTCTCTATGAAATCCTCAATATTTAGAGCTTAACCAACAAGAATGAGGCGTTAACTGAACTGCAACCGATCTTTCACAGCAAACACATGTAACTAAAACTACCGAGAAAGATGTGATTGGGAAAGATTTGTGAAAGGCTAAGGCTGAAAATAAAGCTCCGGCTTGAAAACATACGTTCGGGCTGAGGTGCTGTTCATTTAGAAGAAGTCTAATTCCAAAGGGCCGCGATGCCAAAAAAAATATACAAGACGAGCGGAATGGCCGCAGATGCCCTTGCGATCCGCAGGGATTACCTCGCGGAGAACAATGTTAAACTAAAGAAAAGATATGTGTTGGAGTCGCGGATTTTGGCTACTCCGCAGCGACCAAACCGAAGGCAAAAAAGGGGAACCGATGAATGACTCCAAAATTCCGTCAGTTAAGATTAGCTCACTTCATATCTATATTAAAACTTGGCAATGGGCCGCCAAGTCATGACAGGATGGCCTAAACTTGGACGCCAAAGAAGATAGGGCAGAGACCGGTCACCATTCACGTTAACAATTATACACGGTTCGATATTGTATAAAAGAACGACTGCGGAAACTAATGAAATATCGAGAGCGTTGATCGATGAAACCGATCGATATCCGGGGCGAGCGACGTACTGGAAATTTCAATGAATAATACTAGGCTGAGAGAGCTCAAGACAGCCGGTCCCAAACCTCGCTAAAAACGTTGAAGTATAAGCGAAATGATTGTCAATACGCGAATAACACGCAGCAAAGAAATACAGAAGACGAAACTCTAAATAAAATATCTATTTTAATCTCTAATCTCTCCTCTTTCTCATTTCACAAAAACAGCGCGAGTTGAATTAATTGCCGATAATCAATTAGACGTTCTTGATTATGAATATGGGCAATCTGAACTAATGCACCTAAACAGCTTACCAATGCAATGAAACAGATTTAGGGGATGATAAATTTTCCAACACTTACAAGCACTGCTACCAAAACCTCAACCAGGGCGATGGATGATACACCTTACGGTGTTAGATATATGAAATTTCCTTACATTTATACGAAAAATTCTAATATTTCAGAAAAGCTTACATTTTTTTCAATTTTTCCTCTTTAGATCCACGCGGTAGCATCATTCGTATTCATAAATTGAAAAAGATGACCAAACTCACGAAAATAAAGGATAAAGCCATTACAAGACGCCAGCAAACGACTCGAAACATTTTGAACAGTAAGAAGCAAGGTTATCTGATGCGTTATATCATCAAATGCTTACAAAATTTACAACTCGTGGAGAAAGGAAAATAAGCAACGAGTATCAATATTTGCGTAGAGAACGATAAATAGATTTGCGTGCGAAAAGGACGTTTAAATTCGGAATCGGATGAAACGCTTCACATTTCTGGGAATTGAAGACGTTTCACTGACTGCAATCAAAACGGGCCCTTTTCCTCACGCAACGTTAAAAACATATTTAATAGCAGATTCAAACTATGCCAAACGATAAAGCCATCTTATACATCTGAAAAATAAAGATTTGATAAATCGATAAATATCGCGAATGTTCAAAAGGAAGTCCACGACTTTTTCAACTCCAGCCAAGGAAAGAACATTCTTAACTTCTCAAATACTATAAATAAGACGCAAAGAAGGTTATTACGCCACGTTTAACAGTTATCTTCGCCAAGAAAGGAAGTTTAATTCATTTGGGAAAAGGGATGTTAATTCTTTTCAAAGATAAAAAACTAGATTTTCTCTTTAAATTAAATGAGCATCACTGATTTCCTTAACTTTTCGTTCTAATGCGAACAATTATCATTTAACGTTCACATAAAAAGATGAAAGTAACGATGGTACATACCAACGAGAAAGTTGGTCTCAAACTTCTCCAGAGGGGAAAAATTCCCGGTAGCCCTTTTAGTCCTGGGGACGCCGCGAAATAAAAATCTCTTTTTCCGTAAATCCCGAGCAAATTTTGACCTTACACAAACACTCAGTAACATAACATTCATACTTGCATCACTTAAATTTGCTTCGAAACGAGATTCATCATGAAAATACTCGTAACTTGCTAAAAAAATCCTACACATACACATTATACATCTTAAAGGGAGTCAGGAATAGAAATCCTCCAAACAAATTATCCAATAATTAAATGATAAATTTCAATGCAAGCACGGTTTAATATGCAACTCGATGCCATTGATCATCTACTATGCAGAAAATTGAAGATTGTATTCCAAAATTTCTTTCCGAATGAATCATACTACATGAGAGGGTTATATTTCAAAGTTCAGTGAATTATATGGAGAGGTGAGCACGATACCATATAATTGTGTTGTATTTTTATTGCCACTGTTAACATGGCCTTAAGGGATTATCTCCGATATCTCACAACTTTTTAGAGCCCACAGCATCTACAGTACATGCGAATCGACTTGTATACAAACAAAACTAGCCTTGAAACATCAATGAATGTAAATTGATTTATATGTTACTCTTCGATGCTTCACTGCCTTCTATTGCTTCAATTTTAATTATAAGACTGGAGCAAAATAGCTAATTAAACCATTTTCTCGAACACTTGGAATTCTTATCTACTTTCTTACAGTCTGAAAAGAGGGAGGTAGTCAAAGGACAGTGATAAATAAATCGTCGACAGAAGCAAAAACCCTACTACGCATAGAAGGGTGTACCCACCTGGCACATAGTTTCGAAACATGGGTGTGTCAGGGGAGCTCTTTGAGCGAACTATAGAGCAGGAATGGACTTGAGAAGAATGTGATGAAAACAGGAAGGACTGCCTCTGTCAGCAACGTGGCAATGAGTCACTGCGGACTAGGAAAAAGACGTGATCTCAACCACTTTATATTCATCAATTTACCAACCCTGAACGGGTAGAGGCTATAGAAGTGTTAGTCTGTAAAGGATTCAAGCCGAATGCCAGTTGGCACCTCACCTCCTCTACTAGGAGGTACCAACAGCTTACAGGGGGGACGAGGCTTACTAAACAGGACGAGGAGTGAGGTAGTTTGCCCTTTGCTGTCCTCGCCAAGCCCGAATGCTACATTGGAACATAGTGAAGCTCAACGACTGTACTCATAACTCAGTAGTTTCCACGTCATCACAGCCACGATCAAGAATGTGACAATGGTAACTGAAAGGTAGCAAGATAGTGAAAACAACTTTACTAAGCACGAAAATGGGTGCAACTTGAAACCAAGGATAATCGTACATACATAGGTGAACAAATTTTTGGTTGGTACACGTGCCTTAAAAATCCTTATTCAACATCATATCCTTCATTTCTTGATAGCTTAACCCCACCCTCCATGTCATCTAGCATCTTCTCCTCTGTTTTTCCAAGGCTATAAAAAGAAGTGAAAAATAGCGACAACACTGGGACTCGAACCCAGGTCTGTCACTTTCCCGGCAGGTATTCTAACCATTGAAATACCGTGAGGCGGTTCATACATTTTTCATCTGTCTTGCCTGGATGTTTCATTAATCAGAATATGGTATCATGAACCGACAGAAGGGATAGCCACGAAACACGGGGTCTTGAAACAGAGCACGAACGGCAAACTCGGGTCGCTATTATTCTGCTTGAAGGAATGGAAGGTCAATGGCTTTCAAAGATACAACAAAGTGACCCGGATCGTCATGCGATTCCGAGTTGGTTCACACCAGAAGGGGGACGGGACGCATTTCGTGATTGGAAGTCTCCCTCTATTATTTGGACGAAGAAAACATTTGCAATTGATCAATACGCGGCGAGGAGAACAATCTACCCGATCGATATTCCTTAAAAATTGACCCGTCTGTGGTGACTAGGAAAGGCTAAAAATAACTAGAAAGCGTTAATGACGCAAGTCCACCCCGAGGTTGCCTCCGTGATCGATAATTTTGTAGTTTAAGTTTGAGATGCCGCTAACGTAACTCTAATTACACCTCGGATTAGCGTTAGCGCTTAGATCTCATACGTTAGGAGGGGCTCTAAGAGACGATCAATTAGTCCGTTAGCTTTATATTGGAGGAATCCATAGAGTAAAAATATGACTAATTGGTGTGCGACCCTCGAAAAGACGTGGACGTAATCCACGCCCATTCCGGATTACATAAACCCTCGCCATAACCGTCAACCTTCGTCACCGGATAGAGATAGCGCTATCAAATCGACAAGACAAAATAATTAAGCTCTTACGAAGATAAGAAAATATCTGGGTCTACATCGAAGCATCGTTGGAATAAACATTCATAAGCCTTTAAATAAAAACAATCGACGAATTGGCTTTTAGAATTTTTGCGTGCAACCTAACCAGTTTCGTCTCTCTCGATTATTTTCTGAAACGAATTCAGAATTAAACAATCGTGTGCAACCATTTAGGATTTTTATTACTTATGAAAGATTTCCTGAAATACATACATGCATGAGTGTTTAGCCTTTCAATAGATTCATGTGCCTCAATATTCTCTCTTCAATGGCAGTTCTTTCTAGCTTATTCTATCCTTAATGTCATATTTATGTATCTAACCCTCTGACATTGTCTTTCACTCAGTTCTTTCTCTTTTAATCTACCCTCAATTATTTTCTTTATCAGTTCCTCTCTTCTCAACATTTGGCCCACCCATTTCCCTTGTCGATGTTTAATTACTTCCTGAAATACAGTAGATTAAAATCTATTTATTCGGAAAGAAATTAACAGTTTACCCTAGAATTTGTTCTTTGCCTTGACAAAACATTCGGGCGAGCGATTAATTTCATAATTAAAAAATTCAAGCTCTCGGTAGCGAGCAAAACGACATGAAATAATTTTGTGCATTTATAATAAGATAAAATAAAGAACACATCAGTAATACCACTGAACTACTTATTTTACAATATTACCTCTACAATACGCGCTGGAGTAGAAACTAATTCAATCTTACCACCAAAATACTCGTTAAGTAATGCCAATGCTCTGTTTTTGTTCTACTTATAAAGCTAGGAAACCAAACTTAATATAAAATCACAAAAGCTGAGTAGTCGTTTAACAGTCCGATAATGCAATAAGTATTTATAATATGACGGCGAAAATGAAAATGACCAGAGGTTTTAACAATTCCTTCTCCTTACAACAGCAACAGCTCCATGCATCGGAAAATTATTTTTAAAATAGGGGTTTAAAGTTGTCAATCCAGAATAAGGGCATGGACAGAATACACATGGGAAAGAACATTGACTGAATGGAGCCATGGCCTAAATGAATCTGAATCCTCAACGCAGGTCACGGTAACAAATTCGAAATTTGTATTGGTTTAATGCGGTATAGCATTGCGATGACAAAAACTCATATCGTAACTCCTTACACATATTACCCTACATTCAATTGAGGATAACTTCGCTTTCCCCGCATTCAAGTACTAGTTTAGACTATTTCCTGATAAGCATTTTTGATATGCTCCTTAGGGAAAAAAAATACCATGTTACGATAGTAACCTTCATTTCTGATTCTCCTCGATTAGTATTAATTTATCCCAAAAATGTCTCCATCTATTTTTGTACTTTTTGAGGCTTTATCCTCGCACAACCTTATACATCAATATAACAATAAATAAAGTGTCTGTCAAAGGTAACAAGAAATATATTAAATACGTAACCTACTGTAACAAGATACTCTTACATTACTCTTTTCAAATTAATTGACTTTTTTATAAAATATTCCGCGCGCAAACAAAATTCTAATAATAATGTCTTTATTTGAACGTAATTATCATACACAAATTTTATTCTGGAAAAAAACACTGTAGGTAAGCAACCGATACTAGGATTATATGCTTAAACGCAACGGACGGGATTCCTCCATCGTCCTTAACCGCTCTCCTCTCGTGAATTGATTTTTCGCGTTCTCATTCATCCTTTCCAAGTTACAGACGAGGACGATTCTATTACAGTCGCCAAAGATATAACAGCTTATACTGACGGCCATAATGTAAACAAAATACCCCATTCAACTGGCATCGATTCCACAAAATGAAAACTTTCGTCTCAGAATCGAGGAGAATTCACAGAATGTCCAAATGGGCAGAGAGGGGCTAGCGGTAGCGAGAAGATCAGGGGCGTGCTCTAAAAACACGCGAGTGACGGCAGCGAAGCTGTTGGGGGGACAATCATCACCCTATATTACGCAATGTTCACACGAATCCATCCGCAATGACAGACGTTTAGGTCTCCGCGATATTGCCCGTAATCTTAACTCGGGAGGCATAAATTGTCCTCTCGGAAGTGTCTTTGGAGAGGGCGCGGTGCCGCCGAGGACCGAATGGTGCGCAAAGCGGATCGCGTGAGCGGCCCTTTCTTTATTCCGATCGTTGGTGCGGTCTGTGACGCAACGCAGCGCGATCTCTTGCCACTCTGATCGCTCGATTTCTCATGGCACCGTCGGGCGCATGTCCCGCATGGCGAATTTCTCACCAAACCTCCGGACTTCTTGAAATATGGCTGTGGGGACGTTGCCTTGGTGACGACGAATGCCAGCGACTTATCCCCGTGACCAGTTGCTCTGAGAAGTGTTTGTCGGCGGACTTACAAACCTCTAGCGAAGCCTAACTCTGAATTAAGTATCGCAAGATGTATTATATAGCATTATAGCATAGTACATATATAGAGAGAGAGGTGTTGATTCAGATGCATGAAAATTACGGTTGATCATCATCAAGGAGTCATTATCGAGTAAATGTTTTCTTAGTTTAAATGCTCACTTATCGGATTTTCTCATCTTTGTTTTTAAAGTAATTAAAATATATAAAAATTGCATTCTTATTCTTGCCATGTCAAAACAATTCTTACAGTTGCGTAAAGGAGCCGAATTGAAAGACCAACATCGATTGAACCTCAAAATATTTTCGGTAACAAAACATGGAGAAAAAATTGTTCGTAAAATGTTCCTGGACTGATTTACAGTGTATCGCCCTAACCGTAGTTTATATTCCTTTACGTGAGTATCAAACATAAATACCAAAAGGCATCAAAAATAGGGCACCTACTGACTCTTGACATATTTCAATTGGCGTCTATGCTCTTAGCTTACTAAGTAAAGCAAGAAAATATGTTATTTGCGTTGAATATTTAATACGCAATTATATTCAAGACAATAAGGTTTAAAATGTTACATATAAATTATGGTAATATGGTTTAAAATGGTAGTTGTTTATATTGGTTACGTAGAAGAGGAGTCTTAGAAGTCTCAATTTTGCCGAAAATAAAGTTTTATTTATTCCTATTCAGAGAATTATAAACTCAAAGTTTTCTGGAATCTCTATATATGTAAATGATAGGGACTGATTGGAAATATCTGATGAAAAATAACTTACAGAAACTGGCAAAGTACATTTAACTATTAAAAGGCTAAATATAATAAATATCAGAATTAAAAATTTCTTAGGCGTTCCGAAATATGCACCTTATGTCAGAATTTATCACAAATAGATAGAAAAAACTAGAAAGCTAAATATTTAAGGAATCTTTCGTTATTATAACAAAAAGCTGCAAGTATCACTAACGGCAGTTATCAAGTACATGACCAGACTACAAATATAAGTATTCAACCGAATACCTTTAAATTTATTCGCTATTGCTTTGTTTAACGCAACGAAGTAAATAGCGATATAATTTCACACGGGAAACTTGATAGTCATTACGGAGTTTAACGACCAAAATTAGCCATTGCCAATGTTTTAAACAATTAAATCATTAAGAAAGGATCATAAAGCTCGCGCCAGTTGCTAACCAACTGATTCCCGAGAGCAGGTTACCAGCAACAATAGATTATCCACTCAAAGATGAATTAAGGGATATTTGACACCGCAGGGAGAGTTGAGTTGAAACAAACAAATTAGACTTGACAGAAATTAAAACTCGGGAAACTTATCCGGAGATAAAAAAGCAAAGTGTACGACCTACTTAAAAATTATCGCTTTACTTCTTTGGAACGCTTCAGGTGACATCGATTTCCGTTCACAAACTCGTAAATAACTTGAGCGCTAAAAATTATATTTGTTTTCGAAATCGCTCCAATAAACGGGTGCAGAGTTAATCGGGAATTTAGAGAGAGAGACAAAAGTTTTGCCTCTGTTTAGTACTGTTTATTTACAACTTGGAATCTCATTCTGAAATGGCATTCACATTTTTCTTTCCACTCAATAATTCTAAAAACGGGCGAATTTGATTTAAACGGATCGATTGATCTGTTTTAAATGTGTGTGCTACGTGAATGCGATTTGGGAAATATGCGAAAAACTTACATGCAGTTCGGAAAATATGAAGCTTTCGAAAGGACAGAGGCAACTTGAATTTCGCAGTATCTCGAAAGACGTGACTGCCATCACGGAGCAGTTCCGGAGGAAAACAAGGGAAAAACAAAATCGGACAGCTTTGGAAAAACCCATTCTAGAAAATTCACCGTTACATGAAATTGTGGGACGGAAACACAAGTTACTGCAGACCCTTTCTTTGTGGAATTTGGGAGGGGAAATTTAACATAAACGTTTTCATCTTCATTGTAATTAAAGCGGGGGCGAAAATTATTCATCGGAAGAACAAAACAAAAGAACAAATTTTGGACAACGGCAGTCTCCAAGACAATAATACTTCTTTACTTGAAAAAGACTGAGAATAAATGTCTCATCTTCCATCTAACCCCCTGTCACAAAATTAATGTACATTGTAATGGATGACAAGAGCCACATGCTCATAAATTCCTTTACGTGGAGAGAATGGCAAGGAAAAAAATGTTGCAAAGCGAAGAATATTAAAATAAGATCATAAAAAGTAGTATGAAACACATTAACAAGGCAAATAAATAACAAACAGATGCATATTCTGAGATAACGTAAACTTTAGAAATAAAATAAAAGAAATGGAATGCCTAAAAGAAAACTTGAGGAGGTTTCATCACGAATCTGAGAAAACTAGAAATAATCTCGAGTTGAGATCGGTTTCCGGAATCCGAGAAAATAAATCTGTAGGTAAAACCTAAATCAGAAAAACATCGCGTGAAAAATATTGTGCTGATGAATTTTCTAGAGCGATTACATTATCTTCGAAACACTACCAGAGCTAAAGAACAAAATAGTACGTTGCACACAGGAAAATTTACTTCCTGTAATTTATAATTACTTTCTTATTTTAATTGATTGTAAATCATATATAATATTTGGATTTTCAAGCCGTATTCGTAAATTCTGTAGTAAAATTGTACGACATATTGCCTTTGGGATGCATTGCAGGGTTTTCCCACCCGACTAGGGTTAAACAAGATAGGGATGTTTTAATTTTGAATTTCCCTCTCGATTATAATAATGGGTTCATCGGGCCTTGCTAGTTGTAGCCGTTACAAACAAATAAATATGATCTGCATTTTCGCTTAATATTTCCCGAATTAAAACAATAAATTGGAAAATAATGACAAGAAGCAGAAATTTAATGCTCACAGGTTATTTTAACAAACGATCATGGTTCCGGTGTTAAACGTGAATGAACCATGGTTGCTTGAAAAAAACTGTAGACTTGCCTTTCAATTTATTCGTGAAATTTTCAGAATGGTGTTCCACTAGATTCCACTAGAGACTAACAAATATGAAAGAATAAAAATTACGCTGGAACTCAAATTATGCAAACGAATTAATGCGGCAATTCAAATTGATCGCTGAAGATTTTTGAAATTGACTCCTCGCCTTTCAACCCTAGCAACGGAGGACAAAGTGCATCGTCACTGCTCTTCATCGGCGAATACACGGGGAATCGAACACGAGACCGCTTACGCAACAGATGAAATCGCAGTTCCACTTAAGTTTTAACTAGTGAAATCGGGAGCACGATTGGCGAAGCGGGATATTGTCACGCAGGCACTCGCAGGAGGTCTTTTTGAGTAATAACACACGGAGTCCCCCACGGGACGACCTTGCCAAGACTTCCGGCCAAAGAGAGCGCCATTAAGTGGAAATGACAACGGCGAAAAACCCGTGGAAAGAAGAGAGCCATAAAAAGACACTGAGCCCGACCACTGTGAAATCCTGACAAAGAAGCGAGAAGGAGTGTGTTGTGAAAACGACACTGCATGTAAGATGTGTGTATTTAGGGAACGCTCAGCTGACAACGGCGCAATTCAGACACGTTATTCGCGATGTGAACCATTAAAAAGGGATTTCATACCCTTCTAGAAGGAGACATGCATTTTGACGGAAGTAGTCACCGAAATATAGCATCTATCAAAGATTTGCCAAGGCTTATCCGGCGAAAGATAACATAGTTTGTTTGGAGGATCACAAATGAGGAAATAAGAAGAAAACTTCGGTGCCCGAGCGTTTCTTTTCGGCGAAATTATCCCATAATTAACTTCTGATGCTAACTCTTCCAAACCAAACTATTTAGCTTCCTCGAAATGACTGCCTCGCCATCTGGTGACTGATCGGAGAACTGGTAGTAGAAAAATTAAACTTATACTTGCATAAAATGAGAAAACTAGATATCCGGAAACGCGGTAAAAAGTGAGAGAAAGTCTTGAAGAGGAGCGCCAGCTTAAAATGATAGGAGACATTTACTCGTACGAAAATGTCAAGTTAAGTTTAAACATTAGACACAAACGACATAGGTTCAATTTACTGATTTTCCTAGACTACCAATTGATATTAAATTCAAAGTTTCGTTGGAAACAAAAGTTTTCACATAAAAAATTCCATTCGTAAATGGAAACGAGACTATTTTGGAAAAATACATCGACTTCCTAAATAGTAACCTCAGGCTATATCCTCTTTCAGCTTATTTTTCTAACTTTTCAATTTTAGCAATCCTGAAGTATTAATAAAAGAAACTCTCGAATCTGGGTTGTTTTAAAATAAATATGATGCTAATGATACTGATGTCATACATACAATGTTAACTTACGCTAAGACAACCAAAGATAGTGCCTCACTTTCAGGTGAATCGCACCCATTCTCAAAAAGTGTGAATTCCTAGCAAAAGTCTCTTTAGCGGTCTGGCTCCCTAAGTGGGCGTTTCCAAAGCGATCGGGGGCTTCCCTTGGGTCCAAGGAGCAGAGGTTATTTAGGTTTGAGGGCACCCAAAGTTCGTTGAACTTTTGTGAAAGCGGAAGTTCGGAAAAAGCGTACGGATCATCAGGGTACTGCCGTACGTTATCATTGTAATCCGAGAGGAAAAATGTATGATTTAGAAATGACGTGTACAGCCAGCTGCACGCATTGTGATGATAACCATTTTTATAATGATTGTCAAGAGACCTAGCGCGGATAATTTACTCTGAAACGTACTCATATAAATAGATACAGTTTTAAATGACCGATAGTTGTTACTATCGAAGCTTAGATGTTCGGTCCATCCTTTTTCAGCGATTCCAGTATTATTCAGCAACTTTTTAACTGTTCTACTAAATTTAACCAGAAATGACACTTCGGGAGAAGGACCCGCAGAATATTTTTTCGAATCAGGTCATAATAACATAAGACATAATGAACTAATTTTGAGGTTAATAATTATATGATTTGTATTCCTTTGATTTTCATGAGAAAATAAAAAGAAACCACTCAAAACACACCGATCTATTTCCAACTTTTTATTAGTAAGAATATTTCTGTGAATGTAAGGAATTACAACGAATAGGATTTTTTCTTATTTATTCAATGCAAATTAAAGAATCAATAAAAATAAAATGAAAATCTACGCGCCGACAGAACCCATTCCATTAAAAGACTTAAAAATACACGGAATAGAACAATAAAGAATAAATAAATTCAACTATCTCGAAGAAAAATGGGCATCGCTTTCAAAATATTGCTGAACATTTTCCATTTTTAATGGCGTATTGTGACTTTTTAAAATCAGCAATGCTAACAGTTTGAAGAAAGCCTACTGAGATAGATTATTAAACAAGGAAATAACCAGATGTCATTGACGATAAAAAACTAATTAAATTCAATCTTTAACAGTGAGTAATAAAATAATGCTTAACGTCTGCCAAGCGTGTTGAATAATTGCGAAAGACTACAGCCAACGCCTTCTCTAAAGATTTCTACATTTATTCACCCTTTATTTCCATTGGAGAATGAGAAAGCAGCGCGAACGCGAAAGGAAGCGTAGGCATTCAATTATTCATGGTCTCAAGATGGGCATGTAAAACAAATTTGGAATCTCTTAAGAATTAAGACGTTCGCAAGGAGATAGAAAGTAGGTTGAGATTAGATAGACTTGCAGAAATGGTCGGTTTGCCATAATGTTAAACAACGCTAGAACCTTATTGACATAAAAGATTGCACCTTTCAAAAAAAGAGTAATACTTGTTCAGAAGAGAGAAAAATCGTCATCTTTAACGTGAAGGTCGTCTCTTCAGCTGGTGTTCCCGCATAGAGACAAATAATTCATGAAGCGCACAATTAAAGCCTACTGCGCCTCTTGCCGGCCATTTTAGCGAAGCAGCCTTGAATATCAGCAGAAATAGCCGACAGATCGAGCAACCATAGAGCGAGGAAGGACAAGCACCCTCGAACTACACTATAAAGCATCGGGAAAACTTAGAATGAGACGTGATTCGAAAATAGAAGAACGCCCGCCACTTAGCCATGCACACCGATATCCGCGCGAACCCGTGAAATTTATGGCACCGCGTAAAACGGCAACACCGCGGACATGGAGGCTCGCGCAGCTGAGAGAGAGCGGCCACTATAAATAACGAACGTTCGCAAATGCTGAAAGATTGCTAAAAATGCACCATCCTGAAGGATGCAACGCCTTCGAGCGAGAGGACGGCGGAGAGGGGCTGGCAGCCGACTCCGTTACGTGCCGCACTTTCCATCTGGATGTAGAAGGGATTGGCCGGAAGTGAGCGGGCGTCCAAGAGGCTCATTGGCCCCACAGCGAGCAGCATACGCTCGCCACCGACAGCGTCAGCGGCGAGCCTCACCTTGGCCCACTAACGGAAGCCAGTCGGAGAAGAAAGGGGGAGACCGTGGTGCTTCGTGACACCGAGGGATGCAGCAATCGCATGAGGTGCGAAAGAGATCCTCCTTCCCTGGCCGTGGACCCGTCGGCCCAGCATCCAACAGGTGAACCCAAATGATGACGAACATCCCAAAAATCTATACCGAAACGGTGGGCGTAAAGGTTTCGGGGCTAGGAGAACGTCCTACTGCTGAGAATGAAAACGCTACCCACGCAATACACCGATTAAGACCACGAGAAATCGACCAAAATTAACCTGGTTTCCTTGATTTGTTGACCGAAAACCAATGCTCATTTGAAACATGATCGTCGGTGCGAATGAATTTTCAAAACATGGTTTCAACGCCACAAACACACTTCATAAGGAAAGTGACCGAACCGACGTGAATTAAAAATAAAGTTTTTGAAAATATTTATATCGCTTGACGCACATCACTGCGAAGGGAACAGAATCAAAATTGTTGACTACCTTCAAAATTCAACGATTGACGTATGAATTAACTCTCTGGTTGGGAAGGAGAATCTAGAAGAAACTTCAGCCCGCAAACGTCAAAAAAAACCTTAGTTTAGAAAAACACGACATTTCGCCTTCCTCTGAAAACATTTCAATCGGAAGTGCCACTTGATAACCGATAGCAAAGTCTTGAAGTAAAATATTAGTAGTGATAAAAGTAAAATGGAAGTAAAAGTCTTCTGTCACAACAGAATTTTGGAGCACGAGATTTTCACATTAAAATCCACTAATTTTAACAAAGGTAAGGTGAGGCTACCCACCATAGAATCGAACCGGAGACAAGGAGCTGAGAATGAGTCTGTAACAGCATCTCAGCTATAAAAACGACCTCCTGCGAATTAAAAGCACGAGAACCTTACGCACCTCCAACGAAAGAGTTTTCACCATAATAAAAAGTTGAACCTCAGGATAGAGGATAATCCTCATCATTGATAAGATAGATATTCGCCGAAGATAAGCCCACGTTAAGTACTCAACTGATCGACACGTAAGGTTATTACCAGAGCAACGGGTGAATTAAAGAGGCTGCGGCAATACCAAATAAACACTGACCTCTGATTCAACGGGAGAAGACGCGGTTGTTAAAAAATCGGTCGCGCGCAGCCCACTCCAACTATGGGTCGGGCAGACGGAAAGCTAAACAAAGGCCATGCTCCGGAGCACTAATTTCAAACACGAGCCCGCGTGCGTGGGTGGGACAGATGTCTGCTCGACTGACCTCCCACAGACCTCCGCCTCCTCCTCGAAGACGTTCTGCCTTCTCTAGCGACGGGCCTCCACATCGGGTAACCGCGTGCCTGCAATTCCTGTCCATGGAACGAGAGAACTGGCGATTCAAGAGAATCTTCGTGAGAGAGGGTTATTATTAGGATTGTGAAAAGCGTTGCGCGGGCTAATCTGATCCTGATCGCTGTTTGGCGCAGGCGCGGGGAAGGGTGATGGTGAGTGAACCTTAATCGGACGAGTTCTGGGAATGACCAGTGGAGGTTGCTCGAGCGGGGACCGAACTGCGTGCCTCTGTAAAGGAGTATCCGACGATTCAAGATGGGGGAAATTGGACTGCTCCGATTAACCGACACGGTGCCATTTTGACGACGCCTAGCTCCCTAATGTTAAGGCCATCAACATCTAGTTACACGGAACAAAAAAATCAACGATACCAGAAGCTTACTCGGGCTCCCGCAGTTTGCCGAAAGAGGTCCCGGGTTCAATCACGGTGAGAGCCCTCGAGTGAAATGACCTAAGCTGTCGAAGCACTTTTAACAATTCAATTACTACTGCAGAGACTTATTGTATCTGATAGAGGACTAAATGGATAGCTTCCGGTACATAAATATCACGGAATATTAGTTTAATATTTAATATCCCTCAACTATTCTCAATAATTTAGAACGGAATGAACGTAGCTGCCAACAATTATTTTTAATTGATATTCGAATGAACTATTCCGAACACTGATCTAATCCTTTTAACTGATGTTAAAATAAATTTGTGAATAACGAATCGACAGATTTGGATGATGTCTCTGAACCTTTTGTCTGCAATCCGACGGAATTTCCTCCTCTTAGGAATGGGAGAGAAGCAAAAATTAACACTAGATATGCTAATAGTGGCATATTACCTTGTTCCATTGTGCTGGTCGCTAACGATGCTTCCAATGTCTTCCACTAAAAGAGTTCTACTAATATGATCGTGCTTTGGATGAAGGAAGGAAATGCTTCGCTGGAAGGTATCGTCACTCGGTGAGAAATCTCAGAAAAGTAGTAAAGAAATATTGTTATAGGTTTTATGCTTAAAAACCATCATGTGATTCGCCATGGACGCAAAGGGATACATGGCTAAAAGTGAATGGGCAGCATTAATATTAAACGGCGTTCATATTTTATTTTCAATAGAAATAAGATACTAATGTGACTCGTGCGTAATCAATGGAATAAAAGCTTATCGTGAACCTAAGATGTGCTGGCCGCTAACGATGCTTCCAATGACTTCAATAAAAGAGTTCTTCTAATATGATCGTGCTTTGGATGACATTCGCTGGAAGGTATCGTCACTCGGTGAGAAATCTCAGAAAAGTAGTAAAGAAATATTGTTATAGGTTTTATGCTTAAGAACAATCATGTGATTTGCCATGGATGCAAAGGGATACATGACTAAAAGTGAATGGGCAGCATTAATATTAAACGGCGTTCGTAATTTATTTTTAATAGAAATAAGATACTAATGTAACTCGTGCGTAATCAATGGATAAAAGCTTATCGAGAACCTAAGATGGATCGTGGAGGCATTGATAGGTTGAAATTTCCTAATATCACACGTTTCGTGACGCGGGATGGGAATCATTAGAAGATAGAAGACAAATTCAAAGGATAAATTTATTAAATAAGTTCAGAGAAATTACGTTCTCAGATGATGCAACCGATATAATGCGACCCCCCTGTTATATGGGCCGTTCTGACGCTGCCAGAAAGATTAGGGAAATAGATGCTAGAACGAATCGTTTCAAAAATTCATTTTTCCGCGAACTAAACGCGAAAGCAACCGTTAAGGAAAATAGAGTCAAGGTGCCTGCACCCCCTGCCACACGCCGAAAGGCGTCTAGCAGGGTTCTTACATATACATGGACAGTTTATAAAACGAGGAAATTAAAAACACAGCTTAAAAAAAAAACGGAAAAAAATTCGCATTTTTTATGTTACTTATTTTTTTACTGAGATCACGTAAGAAATAAACCCAAAATAAATTTCACTCAATACTGAAAACCCTTCGGACAATTTTGATCAAATGCATATTTTTACCCAAATTTAGTCACATCGCAATAATATTTTCCCTGTAGGTAATACACAGGCATATTAAATGGTGCCATCATGACGGCGAACGAAATGTAATAAACAAGGTCAAATTTTCCATTATTCGAAATTCGTTTCCTGAAAACAAGATATTGGCAGGAAGCAAAATACTGTAAGAAAATGAGTCAATTCTACTTGCTACGTAGATATTTGATCGTCAGGCTGAAGATAACAGAAAAGCACTCTATCATTTTCAAAACTGTTTTCGCATTAAAAGAGAGATTCTTGGAAGACATTAGCGGCGTAGGTTATGAGTCTCAGAAAAAAAACGATTAACTTACAACTATAAACTTTTCCACGCAAATGGATAATGCCGGGAATTTCTTTAAATAAAAGAAAAATTTTAAATTAATTCGAATGGTCATCACCTCTGAAATTATCGCGGGAGCAAAGGCAAGGGCAGATAAGAGTCCCGACTATCGCCACACTTTACGACCTGGCAACAATGGTTTCGATAAAACTATATCGGAGAGGAACAGAACTTCTATCCTTACGGTAGTTTCCACAAATCGTATTGATAAGGAGACAGACCAGATAATATGACAATCGTTCCCAACCTCACACACCGTTCTCGGAAAATTTTCAATCGCTTACGAACATACTAACTAGTTTTCTTCGATAATTAATTTGCCAAATTATCTTCCATTAATAATTTCGTCACCTCACGCCCACACCAGTTCAAGCAGAACTGATTGATTCACGAAAGAAGAGCAACCACTAGCTTTGAAGTACCTGTTTGCGGTTCCTCTGAACTCTGAACAAATAGTAAGCATAGGAAATTCAACTGTTAATAATCCTTGTGTAAATTAGTGAAGTAATCGGTAGAATAGAAAGCAACTTGTAACAAGGATTTCAATCAGTTATCACAACGAATCAACTTCTATTTTCTTAATTGGATCCCCATTGTTTCACTTAATTAGAGTCTTTGGTAACACACCGATGAATTATAAATAAATCCTATAAAGCAGATCAGTGGATGAAATTCACTATAAATATACGAAGTATAACGACATTTATAAATATTCTTTGCTGAGAAAATTTATACAATAAGGACAAGTCTGCATGCTAATCTCTACCAGAAACAGATTCATTATTTATTCGTAGGAACTCAAAGATAAGAAAGAAATGAAGTAAAATTCATCTTTTGAGAGTAATGTTCATTATAAGAGCAGCATCTACTCAAATGAACCACAAGAAAACATACAAATTTCTTGCTTCAACAGATTATGAAATGATTAACGATAGCTTACTGAAAATTTCAGCTGTTATAACGAATATCCATCAAAAATTAGAAGTTACACTTAATTATAAGCATATTGATCGATATTAAATTTTAGCGAACATTTTACACGAAAAATACTTCTTTATTCCTATTTACGAAACAACGATGAAAATGCTCGAGTTTTAATACCTATGAAAGATAAATATCTAATAAAAACTATACTAAAATCAACAATAAGTCGTTACTGATACATTCTGATTCGCTGAAAATAATTTCAACATGATTGATGAGAACTAGATGACATAAGTACAAACATTCCCAATGCCTATCAAGCAATACCAAAGAGAGGAAAAATTCAGTCACTCTTCTCGTACTTAAGCAATTCACAAATTTGGTTAAAAATGCTAACCTCCAAACAAAGTGACAAAAACTAGAAAAAAATTACGTTCCAAATAAAAGGAAAGTGCTGGAAATTTTATAAACAACACCTTAAACTACAGAAAAATCCAAAAATTCACAATTTTTTGTTGAGACGATTCTTAAATTCTGATAACGATTAAGGAATGTACAGACATACCTATCTCGGGGAATAGTTGCGGTTTTCTTGACTCCAAAAACGATTTTCCCTCCATTTCAGTGAAGGCCCGATCACCAAGGTAAAATCATGCCATAGGGAACTGAAAACATACATGTGCGATAAATCACAAAGTAAAAATGCAAGGAGGATTGAACTTCCTAGAATTTAAGTAAAAAAAGTTGGTAATCAAGAGAATCATCTACACCTTGAAAGCTAAGTTTCTGAAACTAAGAGCACTCAAAGCAACTAAAAATGTTATGAGAAACACTAGCTCGAAAACGAAGTTACGAGCTCAATGATTATCGATCAACATTTCACAAAAATGCAACCGAATTATTCGGTCATTCTAGCGAAATCCAATTACGAAATTGTGCTTGAAATGGTAACAATGATGACCTGTGCAGAACGTTTAAAATGCCATCACGAAATAAAGTGAAACTTGACTTCAGCTGGTAAAAAAAATTACTTCCGTTTCATTAAGGAAACGCCATCAACGGAGGCTAGAAATTACCAGGAGGGTGGGGTGAAGTGTAATGGATAAAAGGGTTTCCAGAGAGAGGTGTGGTTGGGCAAAGGGGATTCCACCCTCTATCGATCTGGAAAACACAGGCGGCGGGGCAGCTAGATAGCAACCAAGCAGCTCCTCTTCTAAATGCTAGCGCGGATTCGGGCTACGCGATTGTGGGGAACGAACCTGAAACAGAAAGTGGGCGAGGTACGGAAACTCTCATTAAACAAACGAAGAACTTTCTTCCTTCATTCTTTGGAGACCTCCGCTGTGCCTTTTAGCCTGGGAAACCATTGTTTAGCATGTTCCTGCACCGACAAAGGTCAAATTATATCCAAACATGTGGCGCACGTTACAGTAAAAGCATGAAGCGTAGTCAATTTATAAACTGACTAGTAAATATATTTATATATATGTTAGAACTTAGTAATTTTAATAACTCCAGCGTTGAAATGTACGATGTTTCTATGAAATGCATGCAGTCGCAGATTAGTAGCATTAATGATATTTTGGATTGGTTATTGATTATTTTACTCGCTAGTGCGGCAATGAAATCTTTGGTTATCAATATATACGTCGGACAATACTTTTATCTTTAAGGTAATTAATTATAGATGGCGTGATGCAGTGCAAGGAACACGTGGATCTGGTGTACTTGTAGGAATGAAGTGTTTAGCAAATTAATCAAGACATTTAAATAAATGGATGCAAGAAGAGCAGTAAAATTGGACTTGTAAAATGAGCAGTAAAGGGTTGGGTGGGGTCCTCGCTTTTTCCTTGAATGAATACTGTTACTAGTAATAGTACACATTTCGACTGGGTTTATATTTTTTCTGAAATCTTACGTAAATGTATAAATTTGCTGAGTTCACGCTTTTATCGTATGCTTTTATGTACTTTCAACCCGTAAGAATTCTCGGCAGGAGTCAGGTATCATGATTCAATTGAACGGACGTCTTATATTTATCGGTAATTGCTGAGATCCATCATCGGTAGCCCTAACTAAATCCCCTCTTAATTTAAATAAATAAATTTTCACATCAAATCTAATCAGCGAGACTACGTTCCTAACTTAGAGAATGAGAATGGAGAACTTCTAGATTTCTGCTGGCCAAAGTCCATCATGTTCGATTGTCAGGGTCACGTACTCCGAACATCGAGTTTCCGACGACTAAGTTAAGAGCACAGAGGCATTTCAATTCCATCATACCATAATCAATTCAATTATAACTAAACATAAACGAGGTTTATCTTCCTTCTAAGATGGGCAGCAATGCCCAATGGATCGAGATAACGAGGCTTTAATTACATTTTTTTATGAAAGAACCCAAATAACCTCCAATATTTGATCTCCTCAACAAACCCCTCTTCTAATGACAAGAAAAGAATTCTCTCTCCTTCTGGTGACTTCCTACGAATCAGTCCGTTCTGTCTACGACCGGTCCAGACTAATGTATGGTACTTTGCAATAAATGACGACACAGGACGTGTACCAATCAGTCATGGAGGATTCTGAGGGACAGTCCAAATTTCTACTTCCTTCTCCACGCAGCGAAACGTCCCGACTTCGCTCTCCGAGTTTAAAAAGGTATGAATGCGCACCCCAAGTCCCCGTGTTTTCTTCGCTAACAAGTTAACTCTTTCAATGAACTTAACACTTTCTGCTCTGGCTTTCTGTTGAAAAAATGCAAAGAATTACTTCTAATCAAAGAGGAGAATGCCAAAAAAAAAATCATGCATTCTGATATAAGAAATTACTTTTCTCTAGCAACCTTTCTCCGACCGAGTACATGACGTAGTAGGTTTCCATTTAATGGTTTCATAATACATCGATTTAAATTAATTGTAAATATTCCGTAAGGATGATGAACTACTTCGCAACGTGAAGCAATAATCAACAAGTAGTCGAGATACAAGTGCGCTAAGTGAATATTACCATTGGTAATCTGATTGAGGACATCCACTTAAGCAAAAGCTCACAAATCTCCCGTTTTGGATTTTTTTAATAACATTCTTATCTGCTTAGAATTCAACACGATGATATCCTTCTAAGAATCCGTACTCGAATATATCTCTGCACTGGCGTTAATTCTTCCTTTCGTAGCATCGATGGACTTAGCTCATCTCTTCCTTCAAATTCATCTAAGTCGATACTTCTCTCATGAATATTAATTAATCGATGAATTACCGGTAACGAACTAATTTTATTGTAATCATATCGAAAGTTTCTCAGATACACATATTGTAAGCTCACAATTATTAAAATGGAAACCCATAAGGTAGAGCATTTAGACAAAAGAACTTCTTAACAAGAAAACTGCATGTCAGATACAGGTCGAATAATTTCTCCTTAGTTATTTTAACAAGTCGATACCTTCGTCGATTTTAATTTCCTCATGCTCAGATCATTAAATTTGTTAAGTTCAAAGTTATTGTCAAAGGAGGGGTTCACATTAGTTCTATTTTTCGAAATGATCGAAAGGCCGCCGATCTCCCTATGCTAGATTACAATTAAACAATATAATTAGTGAGGGTAAACGGGCCAGCCACATGACGCGTTAATTAATCCAACCAAATGTCAGCATTTCCTAGGAAATAATTTAACTGATAACAGAAGGATAAATTAAAATAAACTGCAAGTCGAGGTCAATGGTGAAAGGAAACATCTATTAATTAAACAATCATTCATTGTATCTAATTCTAATTATACCATGATTGCAAGCCATCATGAGAAGAAAAGTAACCTGATAAATTACTTACAATAGATAAACCATCTTAGACCGCAATGCCGTAAGATGGAGGATTAATAAAGTTTTTGTTAGTCAGGAAGTGAGTTTGATTTTACAGTTAATGAGAGTAAGTTAAGCTCCACTTGAAGAATCAAAAGAAAGGAAAACTGAACACTTGCACGTAGCAGAAGACTGAAACACAGATAATAATTAGTAAATCGATTCCACAAACAATTGAGAAATGAATCGATAAGGCTTAATTGCTTATTATTTTACCATTACTCAATCGCCCAGAAAGGAATCAATCATCCTATGACGTCAGTATGTGTTGACCTCTTAAATTAGGCAATGAAGCCAGGGATATTTTTTTCCTGCAAGCTAGCAATGTATGCAATTATATCACTAGTTATTTTGGTTATTATCTTTATTTCCTGTGGGTTAAACGAGGTAATCTTGATACTTTCTGACTCAAAAAGAAAAAAACTTTTCCATATGTTAACCATATTCCAAGCAGGAAAAGCAATTGCTTCCAAGTAAAACAGCATGACGCAAGCTCACCCTTTGATGGCATAAGGATCACAGAAGATGAAAATAACTAATATTCTTCAGCATACCCATTTTTTCTAGGCTAATTTAACAGATTTTTATTCAAGATTTCATTTATACGTTTGAATTTTACGAGATTATGCTACAGAAATGATAAATTCTAAAAGACAAATAAGAAAGTATTGCAACGAATACAATCATTAATGCATTGCTGAGTGGCACTGGGTTTTACTTAGACAAGAAAGACAAGTTTCTTCAATCCAAAAGCTGAAAGAGTCATTAGTGAAACTATTACCGAGAGAAAAAACATTCCTCCAAGATGTACCCACACGCTGAGAAAGAGTATCTACCAAATATATGCGCGAACACGAGGTTCGTAGCATCGAAAAGGGTCATGATGAAAGGATGACAGCATTGTAAAGACCTCGATGGTCGAGAAAGAGGAGTTTGAGGCGGAAGAAAAGGGAATGCTACCCGTCTACAAACCCTTTACAACAAAGCAGACGAAGTGATAGTTGAGCCATCAAAGTAGAAGCGCCAGACGCGAGTATTCAAAGCTCAACCGGGGGGAGTGCGTTCCTGATGAGCGATTCGTCAGCTGATAGAAGTAGAACACGACTGCGACACCACAGCTACTGCTTACCGTATAAATCAGCGCAAGGAATAATAAAAAAATTCTATACATCTATCATTAAGAATACCACGGAAAATCTATATCCTACTGTATGACGCACCCTAATTTATAGTCTAAATTTTTCGTGAATGACGAGGTTATATGTGCAGTACACTGCAATGCATAACGACAAACTTCTGAGGCATTTCATAGCTATAAACCTCACATTCTAAGCATAGTGAAGTTTGAAGTACTCTTAACTAAATGAATGATTTGGCAGAAATTTCAAGATGTTTCCCTAATAAGACTAATCTTTCTTAGAGCTGGGTAGTGTATTACATCTAAGAGAGTTAAATAACTCAGTTTACACCCCCTGCCACACGCCGAAAGGCGGCTTGTAGGATATTAATGTAGATGTAGATGTAATATTAACAAAGAAGCAAAGAACACAAACTTGTAAAAAAAAGCTTGTAGGGTATTAATGTAGATGTAGATGTAATATTAACAAAGAAGCAAGAAGAAACAAATTTATAATCCATAAAAATAACTGCAGGTATGGAAATATAAATTAAAATACCAACTGAAAACACGGATGTCATCGAAATATCCCAATCCCCCATTGCCATATCTAAATTTCAACATCGAATAACAACAACGAGAGATATTTAACAAAAAAGAAGTTGTGTATAACATATTATTGCTCTAAATCCTACACATATTAAACGACTGGTGAAACGTGTACCGTTTAATTTGCGAGCATCCACCTCTTGAACTCCAAAAATTATCGTTTTTTTTGTTCACCAATAATATAAAGGAAAGTAGCTAATGTACTTATTTTACTCAAGATGTGGCCGTAGCCGACTTAAAAGATGAAAGTCGCCTAAGTTAATCCCGGAAACTGAAATATCCTCTCTGCTTGCTTCTATTCTCTAGTAGCTATTGATGCCAAGGTGACAAGACACATTTTCTAAATTTCGAACTCGCCGTGCGCAAGGACCAAGGTTAAATGAATGACTGCAAATTTCAAAGCCTTTGTAAGTTCCAGAAAGATACTTCCCGAGAGCTAACTCCTGACAACGTACTCTTTTACGGGATTTCGTCGTCCCTCGTTAAAAAACACCTAAGGCTTCATTGATTCTCTTGGCTTCGACCCTGTCGTAAGTCTTTTATCATCAACTGAGTAATGCACGACGGTTTCTAAGATAACACATTCCTATGAATGAAAGCGAGGCATTACTCTTCTGGATTTCACTAACTCAGAAATTTCGAGTATTGGCGAGAGGCACTCGAATTTCTACAAACAAAAATACGCTTTTATCACATTGTCAGAATTTCTTTACGTGCTTGCTGATGATCCCAGAAGTCGAGGCAGCCCCTAAATCCTTTTCCCTGCGCTGGATTCGAAATCGCCAAATTGAATTCATCTTTACAGATACCGGGTGGAAATAAAATCACATTTAAATTGACTACTCAAGTGCTGTATTGTAACAGATGACGGGAAAACGGTTGAGTAATTGAGAAATTAGATTCGGAATTCCGTTAACAGAATGATGAAAATCTTAGACTGCCTGGGGGTACATGAGAAACACGCGCTTCCAACCGTAAATGGGCTCATAATTAAATTCGCGAGAGCTCCAGTGACATGATTTGTGCCCGGTCGCAACTCATCAGCAACCAAACACAGTCATTACGAAGAAATCAATATTCCTCTTTCGTAGCACCGATTTAATTGACATCGCACTTTTTAGTCTCATATCTTGATGGCACCAGCCACATAAATTCTCGCGATAGGTTTTTCTCGGTCCCCAAAATTTCGCATGGATGCCACGAGAGAACTCTTTGATTCCATTACTAGAGTGATGCAACTAAAATAAAAGAAAGAACCTGAATAATGTGAAAGTTAAGATGGGATAGCGAGAAAAGCAGAGGAGAGCGAGTCAAGGTGATGCGAGTAAAGTCTTCATCGGCGCCCCCTCCGACGAGGACTGCCTTAAGGTCGGCGTCGCCCATCGACTGCTTCTCAGGGTGGCTTGTGGGCGGGGTCACTTGCCCTTAGAACAACCGATCCACGGCTAAAAACTTATCCAGCACCGAGACGAACAAACAAATGAATGGCAATTACTCCACTTCCTCCCGAGCGTACGTGACTTAATGCCGATTCCGCGATCTTCCACGATGATCGATAATTTCTTATTTTTCCACGACGTCGAATCTTCACCGCCGCGAGCTTTATTCAAAAGTAATTCGAAACATCTGTTGAAATTGATTCCGGCGGCCATTCTAATATTCGATGTTACCTACATGCATAGGATAACACGATCTTTCGAAAAGTGAGAATAAAAACATTCTTTCGTTTCCAGCAGTCCGCAGAGAGTGAAAAACCACGCGATACAATACGTATGTAGTAATTTCCCAGCGTTCGTAGATGTCATGCAGAATTCGTGAGGCAAAACTAAGATGTGATACGTGTCTGGAGATCTATGCTGATACATAACTGTAGAAAGTGACAATTTTTCCATTAAAACAACGAAGATTCTAAAGCCGAAATTCTGTGACCTCAAATGATTTTGGGTCAGAGGCCCGACCTACTAACGACTATTCTATCGATTGATAACTACGTGCTTGGAGCTCCTGTAACCGCTTTTCTCCTTCGCATCAACTAACTTTTACAAGCTAGAATATTACGGCACTGACTTTGGTAGAGGGAGTTGGTAATCAACCCGAAACTCCAAACTCGTTTACCAGAGTGAGGGCCGATCCCGGCTGACACCACGAAATTCATTACTGACGGAAAGAAAATTTAGAATGCAGGCTAAGTGGAGCGGCATCCTTCTTAGTAGATTATACCAGGAATGCCTTGAATGCGTTACGTAAGCATGAAAATAGACATGCCATCGTTGATAAATTGCAAAATCGCGTCGAGCTCAATAGCGATATCAAAAGTACATCTATTGCTTGCGAAAGGAAGGGAAGCAGGTGTACGATCCTTTTATAATTCTCGTAAAGCTAGAGGAAACACACCCACTTTCGTGTATGAAATTTGATGATACGCAAGCATCGGAATTTATTCCTTACATCTTCATTGAAAGAGGGTTAAGGAAAAGCAGTTTTTGAAAAATATCCGAAATATACGAAGGGGATTCCTAGCGAGTTGGCAGAGACATCAAAAAATTAATGAGCGAGCCCCGCACGTGTCTATGCCAAATATATACAGACATAGAATGACCCCATTCCACACTGCCATCGAGAGGTTCAAGGAACAAAATTGATTGCTTTAAGGCGTGCGTGCGTTCGACTGACACTGAATCTCTCGTTTGAACAAAAACAATATTAGCGCCGACTGTACTTGGTCGCGAAGAGTGCTATATGAGAATCAACGATGGGAAATAACCCTCTAACAACGCATTAATCTCCAACTCATCAGACCTAAGAATAGCATTAACAACGATAAATGAGAAACTTGAGAACATATTAATACGCTTAAGAAGAGAGTAAAATAACATACTTGGAAAATATCTCCTCTACCACAGTTTTTACTCGCAATTCATTCATAGTGTATACATTTAACAGTTGATTGTATATACTGACAGACATTAAAAGCATGAAAATGTTATAATTATAAATGAAAATTTAACCAGTCATTGCCAAAACGACGTTTACGAGATAATGTTTCTCAAATTCTGTTTTGCGATCGGATGAACATGCAAACTGAATGTGATGTTTCACCGATTCCCAACAAACGAATTTTACTTCTACATTTCAAATGAGTAATAAAAACTTAAACTAACAGCGCCAAAAAAAGACTTGGACAATTAATATATATACTATACACTTCATACGTTAACATTTTTTATCAATAATGGTGTCGATAACAAATAAATTTTGATGTGAAGGCACACAATACATGTTTTATAAATAAAGTAACAATTCCTAAGAAAAAGTTTCTCTTTAAATCATCATACACTACAACGTTTGCCTAGTTCTGTTATTAAAGATGATTAAAATCAGGATTTTTAACATTGATATCACTGATTCAGAAATCTGTAGCTGAAAATGTAGCAACTATCACCTTAAGGAAGCAGACGATGATGGTGTAAGAAGTTCGAAAGAGATCCTGAAGATATTGGATGTGCTAGCATAAGGAATAAAACATAAATGCGCAATTATCAGTAGATATGTCAAAAGTAAAACACAAACGAGGATAAGTTAGTACAGACAATGTTGAAGTAATGAATTTCCTTGATAATTTACCCCTAAATCAAACAGTATTATTTTCATGTATGTAAAAACGTTGGTATCACTACAGAAAACAGCAAAAAGTCAATCTAAGGTAAATTTAGAGCATAAAATAATGTCAATCATTAATTTGGAGATCACAAAAATTTCAGTACAATTCATGTCATAAGAAAAATGTACCAGGATCTACTCGTAGTCTATTAATAAGTTTTATTATACACCCGAGTATATCATTATCTAGTAAAGTACATTATATACATTATGTTATGTAGCTTCATCTGTCAAAGTTTTCAAATATCTAAATGGACAGCACTATGTGGTAAAAATAAATGAAAACATAGACCTAACGTAATTTCTTTGGGAAAATACACAATTAGCTCTACATATTTGACCAAAACTTGCTCAAGGAAAGAAATTGAAAGATAAGAAATAAATTATTTATAACTCTTTCTCGAATTCAATGATATGAAACAATACACATCTTGTGACAGTAAAACCCGTTTGGACGATGTAGCTGGTGAAAATTTAATATAACGGGCGTTGAAATGACTTAAATCTACAAGTAAATTTTCTGTTTACTAAGTAAAAAGAGGGAACGGAAAAAGATATATTTCACTTTTCCTTGCAAAAATATCAGACCTCTTAATGTGTGGATAAATTTTGGAGTATCACTTATAAGCGAATACATGAATAATCAGTCGATTTGAGCGAAACAAGCAAAAGATGAATAGCAAAACAAATATAAACTGCACAGAAATTATCCATGAATTACACGATCATGATAACTCAGGAGAAAATTAAATCTGCCTAGATAAACATAACCTAATTTTGGGCGCCATAACTATGACTTGAAAAACCTACCACTAAATTTCTAACATTTCCTTCGACAATTGAATAATGGAATGTATACATATAGATAAGGAGTCAGGTGCATAGTCTTCAACTGCCTCCATGGATACACCCGCTACTCTCGCCCCCGCCCCACCTCGCTAACCCCAAGAACGCTCTACCAGCGATTCTACTGGCATTTCTAGCTATAGCCGCAAGATGGCATAAGCCAACAGGGACGATAGAGAGAAAGAGAGAAGCGGACGGAACCGCAAGGGATTCTTTTATCAGTAAAAAGAACCAGCTGCCAACCTATGCCTTCGAAAGTTTAATATTTAGAATTAAAATGACGTATATAACACAACGAAAATGTTGCTCGTCAAAAAATTGATTGGTAAGCGGAGAAATAGAAAAACTTGCTGCAGAAAATCTTTAAGGTCACCACACAGATCGTCATTTATGGAGTAAAAACGATGTCGTAATAACTACCAAAAGGAATGAAAAATTTAATTTCCAAGGGAATGGAAATGTAATGGTAAAAGTGGGCATGAAAGTTAATTAAAGCATACTTCAGAGCCAAAATAGATTACATGAAACACTAACATCGCACATAATAAAATGCGGAAATACTAATAAAACGACATTAATACTGTATTCAAAGAGAAAACATAATGATAAGTAACAGCTCAATCAAATGCAAAATATTGTTCTAAAACATATTTTCTGAAGTTGCTACCTTCCAACTAAAATTATCATGTAAAATTATGCATTCTATAACACAACGCAAGTACATAATCTTTCTATTTCAAAATAAAATAACATGGAAAATTTAGGTACATCTATAAATATGAACATAAATATAAATTGGGTGCTGACGCAAAAGGTTATATAATGCCCTTGATTTAAGACCCTTAGCAATAATCTTTTTACGCTGAGTTATAACGCACAATAAGAATGACGACCGTGATTAAGAAAAGCAAGTCAATAGAGAAGACATCATTTCTTTAGAGATTATCAAAATTAGCTATTACATCAATGACTAAGGAATTAACAATTCCTGCAACTTTATGGTATCCGAGATAGATGAACCTTGTTGGCCATACTTTAAGCATGAATAAAACTAAGCATGCTTACAAAAGATATATGATATGGGCCATTAAATTAAATAATAATTTTCATACCGAAAATATAAAATACATCTGCGTAGTTATCAGTGACATTAAATACACGTAAGATACGGTCTAAGCAATAGGAAATGAAGACTACTAATGCACATGAATATGACCTCGGCATATACCCTAACATAAAAAACCGATCGATTCCAACGACAGGTTTCTATTTCTGTCGATCTTAACGTAACCTTAGTTAAACAAATTTGATATACAACACTAATAATAATACTTTTTCTCCGTATAACAAAAGAATTTGTTAATAAGCTATCTGAAATGATCGCGCAATATCAGCCATGGAGGCGTTTACGAGATGCAAAGTTATAAGCAATGGCGAAATATAAGACAAGCCTAAACCTTAAAAAACTAGAAAAATAGGCAGACAATATTTTAATTGTCCACAATATAAGCAGAAAGCATCAGCAGCCATGTTGAACCAACATTAGGCCTAACCGACGTCACTGCTACTGAAGCTCTGCTGAGTAACTCCACTTACTACTTATTTTCATGCCTCCTAACGGAGGATGTGGAGGTTGCCTGTTACCCTCAGCAAAGGACGTGGTTCTTGGACGTCCACTCATTTCTAAAGGAGTTGATAAATTCCGTTCGTGTTCATGAACTTCATAGATTTATCACATTTCTTGTGAACACCCTCTTGCACACGAAACTTCCGACGGGGGATGGCAGCCAGTGCACGGCCAATTCTTCTTTCCCACGTTCACAGCTCATGTACAAGCACCAGTTTTGCCACTAGTAATGGTTAATGTACCTTCACACTACTCAATGGGTTGCTTAAACCCAATGGTAACATTTATCGTGAAATAACATTTAGGAAAACCAAGATTATTCCTCACTTCACCCACAAAATTTTAGATGCTTCAGACATTGACCTGTTCGGCTAAAATCGTAACCAATCACATCCCTATGTCAGCGGCCGAAACCATCCGAAGTTGACGTCACGGAACTGCTTCTTACGTCAACCAAGATGGCTTCCCTCCCATGACGCTCAGCGAAATAAGCCTAACGATTAGCGTAACTGAAGGCCACGAGCGCTACGAGTTAATTAGGATTAAATATAATCAGGTGATGCACTCGAAATGGTGAGCATAAATGTTGTTTGAGGAAAATGGGCATATCCCAGTAATTTATTAGAGCAACAAGAAATTTATATGAGAAAACATTTAATTCTTAAGAGGATGTCATTTGGTTAAGTATTTACAATCTATTTCTAAGCAGATGTTTATCATTTTCCAATTATTTATTGATAATTTTAATTGTAACTTTTAGAAAATTATACCATCAAAACCAAATATAATGTCAATCATTCTGTCGCAAATTGTTTTTTTCACTTCAACAAGAAATAATTACTGTGTATATAAATTTATGCAATTCCACGCTCTTGTATGAATTACATTTAATTCACATCCTTCCAATGGATCAATTTTTCTGACCTTTTCTTAGCCTTTAATGTATTTATCATTACCCCGGTGAAATTCTCGATAAAATTAGTAATAGAATTACGAAACCAATCTTTTATAATTTGAAAACGGTTTCCTGTACTTCTGATCATAATGAAGAAAGTTAATAATTTCTATTTCAATTCCATTAGGATATTGATTGTAAACGATTATATCTTCATAATAAATAATGCAAATTTTCTCAGAGAATTGCCCAGATTTATTAAGGAAAATTATTTTTGTCGAAGAAACCCTAATTCTAAAGAGAAAATTTGTAGAAATGTTTAGACGAATGAAATGGCAAGTAGTATCCTTTGAGAAAAGATATTCAGGATTCCTTCCTCTTTGGTATCCCTACAAAAGGATATAAGAGTTGAGCAGTTAATCGTGGGAAATGAGAGATTATTTTACTGTCTTTATGCTTAAGCTCATTACATTTAGTTACCCTTGGTAATTTCTGAGATGAAATGGTTGATATCTAAAGTGGTCAGTTCTGCAATTCTTCTGAATAAATTCATTTCAGAAGCGTCTATATTCTTTCACTCAATCCTCCTACTGTAATAATAGACATTTGAAGTATTTGTACATTGTGATAAGACGTTCTTTTAATGATCTGTACTACATGATTACTACTCTTGTTATGTCCGAGTACTCCAAAGTTCCTTTTTTTTATTTATCCATTTCACTTGCAGATAACTTATACTTCCTCCATTATCAATCATCATATACTTATATACACATACTTCTAATTATCGCAAGCCATGTTTTCACAATTTCTATCCAAAATACCTCTGAAGACTACTTTTCCTGCAGTAAAATTCTGTATTCTATCTCTATCATTAAGGCTTCGTCATTTTTCATACTAATCTAACTTACTTTAGTATTTACTATATCCTAACTTGAGAATCCTCTTACTGCAAATTTCACTCAGTGGCACATATCTGTTGGTCAGCTAGACATTCATCTTGAGGCTCATTCTTCCTCTTCTAACTGCAAATGGGTGTATTCCCATTATATGTAGACGTGATCTGTCAAAGTAAATCAAACTGGTATTACAGCTGCAATAATTGACCCCAGGTTTGTATTCTCCTTCTATTGAAGTCAAAGAGAAAGTTGCTTGATTGCTGATGCCCTCATCTTAAAAAAACTAATCAACTCTGACAGCACACAATACAGTGCTATGTATGAATTTTGGTATTGATACTATTAATAGTTTTCACGTTAGAGCGCCCACAGACACACATACACGCAGACATCATTCCGAAAATAGTCAAAACGTGTTCTAGGGACCCCAAAATGTGTATTTCCGTTGAAATCTCGAAGTCAAATTTTTTCATGAAAACAATACTTTCTCTATACTTCGTATATGGAGAAAGTAAAAAACATTCTCCAACAAGACTGACTATCTCCCCAAATAATCAGTCTAATTGGAATAGCAGTGCCAATCTGCATGCAAAGGAGCAAGCCTACATTTTATGTGCCCCTTTGCAGATTCGATACATACAGGCGCTCTACTATGCATTACTCTCCCCTGAATTGCAAGGGAAAATAACGAATTTATTTCCCTAACAAAATGACTTTTTTGGTGAATCTCTATTTGTGTCACAAAGGAAAGTTTACCAACAATCTTTAAATTTTGGAATTTTTGTACTTCCACTGTCGTTCTCTGTACCTTAGTTTATATTATCTTTTTGCCTTTGCCCTCGTTTTATTATTATTTTGTTATTATTCTATTTATTATCTTTATTTTATATTTTTAATCTATTATAACACATTTTTTGCGGGATTTTTCTGTATTTATTAAATGAAATATTATTATTATAAATGGGGACTCAAGTTTCCCATGGAAAGGGCTGCTTTGGGTACTTAGGTGCTGTAAGAATGATTCCCTCACAGGTACTCTCTGGTCCATTTTTCTGTAAAAAGAGTAAATCTTAAGATGCTTGAGCACCTCCCAGGCTTCATAACGCTTTGGTTAACACCTATGGTTGCCACAGGAAAATGTAATGCACCTCTGAATTCATTTCTGACCATGGAATTACAGACAGCTTGGTATTTTTTGTCCAACTCACCTTTGCCAATTACGGTAGAACCTGTTTAAGGTGGAAATCTTTCTTAGCCAGAGCATTAATAAAATTACTGCATATAAGCAAGGTTTTCTCACACTAAGTGCCCTCTGTAAGGCAGAACCTGAGAAATGCAAACAGAATTCCTTCAATCTCTCTCATGAACAATTGGTATTCAAAACCTGTGAAAGGCAGAACAAAATTTTCTTGCATTCAAAAGTGTCTACCATTGGCTTGCTTTTCTTCCAAGTTCATTTACCATCTCGAAGGAAAGAACAAATGTTTAATTCTAAAATTAAGGATTCTCTGAAGAAAAACACACGGTATAGAACATTATTTTGATAGCTTACACTTGGGATCTCCAATGAGCTTGCCTCGAATCTGGTGTTCCACAATCTTCTGACTTAATTCTTGCTTTAATTTGTTCCTCAGTGAGCCACTTGTTTATAAAAATAAATTTGATTGCATTCCAATAAACATATTGCATTTTATTTATTTGTTTTCCAATTCTCGAAACGGCAATTCTTGGTAGATGAATGTACAGTCCTGGCCAAAATTAACGCAGCACCAGCCGTAAGGATCGCTAGGGAGGTGCTGCGTTAATTTTGGCCAGGAGTGTACTATGTTTTACTGCCATGCAATAACTCAGTCCCTTGAGCTTCCGTCTTATTGTATCTTTGCTCGGTGAAAGTTTTCACAGCTCTCTAAAATAGCATTAAAATTCATCATCTATTCATTGACAAGCTTCTCCAACACTAGGAAAAGAAAGAATTAGGAAGAGAACTGCTCCATGTTTTCCTCTTCGGTGCGAATTTTAAATTTCCCATTCCTTCCTTTATGGAATCTCAAAACTTAGTTATTCTGATTTCAGTTTCTCTTTAGAATTCCTCCTCTCTATCATTCAGAGTACTAATTGGAAATTAAAGAGCTCTTTCAGGAAATCCTATTGTGGTTGTTAGCTTCTATTCTTACTATAAAATATATTCTTATATTAATATATACATATTATGAACTTACTCAGAAAAGTATTTAATTTATTAATACTTTTTTATGGCTAGTCTCAACCAAATTTCTGATAATTGAATATAGAGCACTCAACATGGGTGTAAGGGGAGACAGAAAAAAGAATAATGGTAAGATCCAGAAATTATTGAAAGCCCTAATGTAAATTCGTTTTCATAGTTTAATTCTACTCCATGTCAGGCTTAAATAGACCTTATTAAAATCAATCATAATACTTTTGCTAAGACTCAATAATTATGTGCTATTAGCAGCATGAAATCCAAAGTCATGATTACATGCTTTTCCTAGTTTTTACTCTCCAGGTCATTTGAAAACGATTACAAGTGAATTTAAAAAGGTTAGTGGTTAGTGTAAGCAGTTAAGTGTTCCAAGTATTCATAGAAAAGACTTATATGTTCTTATATTGAAGCAATTTTCGAATGTCTTTGGTTATTGACAAAATGATGTTTCCGTTGTACTGGCATTGATCAAATCAAATTTAGTTGAATAGGCAATTTCTACGCCTTTTTCTTAATATACCACTCTTAAAGGACAGTTTTTAACTGCTATCTTCTGAATTTTTGTACAATTAAGATCGAATAAATAAAGATAAAATTTTGAGAATTACCAGTTTTATTCAGGCATGATTATTTTTGCTGAAGTAACATCTTCAGGTGGATATTCAGGAGTAGAAAAAATCGCTAAGTGGTGATAAGATTCTTCTGAAAATAGCTAATAAAAACTGAAAAAGTAACCACCATGGATTTTCATCATGACACACTTACATAGATTTGAATATGTGGTATAACTTCTTGAATTTAATTTTGACTTCTGAATCTGTATTTTGAGAAATATCAATTCCAATCAATACGTTACCAATACAACAGTGGAGCTAAAGAGCCGTGATCATGATTTTTTGAATTGCTTACTGTTGAAAGAAAACTAATTGATTAAGACATTAATTAATAAAATTAAAGTATTTGTTTCAAGGACAACATGCTAAGCTATTTTGAACTGGAAGTTATTTCCTCTCCTAGCCTTCATTCTCTAATGAGGGTATAAGATTTTCTTTATAAGTCATTGAGACGTTATCTAGCAATTTTTTTTGGAGGGTAAAAAAAGAATTTCCCCTCGAGATACTACGCTGAATCTTATCACGAAGAAGCAAAAACTCCCTCAACGTATTATATAAGGGGAAATAACAATGAATCTGAAATATAGATGTTCTATCTGCTGATGCTGTTTGTATAGCCCTCCTTGCCTAGTGCCATTACACTATTGGTCGAGGAAGAAAAAACACCTTTCATTCATTCTCCAGCACTGATATGAATTCAATTACTGTGGTTGTATTGGCAATTCTTCTTCGAATCTCCGCGGTAAGTAAGAGAAACATCCACTTTCATGTTCTAACACAAATAAATATGTAGTTACTCTGCCGTTTCAGTGAAATAGTTTTTACTTAAACTAAGAGGTAAATTTAGAATGCTTGCATTCCGGAAAATTATCTGGTAGTGTAGAGGAATCGATTTAACAGAAAAATTGCTCTCCCTTTATGGGAAAATGGAATTAAACAGTGACAAGGATACATGCTTATCTAAATATTTAGTTGAGATCTATTTAACAATAAGTTAGAATTTCCGATAAGATTGTGAAATTTAAAAGCTAAGCTAAGAGCCTTTTCAGAAATACCCTGTGCATACCTACTTATCACCCCCGAATCTCCTTTAAATGCGTAAGTGCTACGTGCCATTTCGTTATGGCAGTTTAAGATCCCGCTTTGTGCGCTATTCTCTGTCTTATCCTTTTCAATCCAAACACCCTTATTCCGCTTCTTTATAAATATTACCCACTACCTCCAGGATACTCAACCTGGTGTTCGAAGCGACCTTGCCTAGTGCCCGCCAAGCTTCAGTAAAAAGATTTTTTTATTTGCTGCAACATTATTTCATAGGATTGCGCTAGCGGGGATAGAGTGGAGGTTTAGCGGGGAAGGGGCGAAGGTCAGAAGTTTGGTTGGCTTGGGCTTAGGTTTCGTAAACATCGAAGGTGTGTCTAATCATCAATGGAGTGTCAAAACTTTATCCCTCTTATCGCATCTATCCAGATTAACAAGACGCATGTCTATGTCGTATTTATTTCATAATGCAAATGCGAAAATTCAGCTCGGCTCATCTTATCAGGGTATCAAATTCCCCGTAATCAAAGACTAAATGCTACTTTCCGGAACTCAGCGGTGCTCATGCAGCGAAAACCTTCTTACCAGATTTATTCCCCGTAATCAAATCTTCTTCGGAGATAAAGACTTTCCCACGTTTGGAGGTTGTGATGAAATTATTTGCATTGAAATATTTTCGAACTAATTTACCAAGGAGTGTTTCTTTCAAACGACCTAAAGTTGTAAAAAGATAATAATGCCAAGGGATGGCCAGAATATCACCCTGGACGGAAATGTTATGTGGTGCCCGCTTCGCTTTCAGAAGCGCCCTTGGGTGCACGGGCACCAAAAAAATTTGAGTACGCCGGCACTACCTGATCCTCAGCCTCCGTCTTACCTTTACGGAAGCTGAACCATCTGGACCCTTAGTTATTTCTTTTTCACGCTCACAGACATTAATATCCCGTGTTTATATCATTTTTATACTCATGTTATTATTACTAAAACTTTTAACGATGTGCAATCCTTGTAACTGGGCTCTGTCCGTAATGAATGAATAAATAAATATTTTTGTTATTCTACATCCATCTTTAATTTTCTGAAACTACCATAAATCAACTCTTATCTATCGATCTCGCTGTTTATTCCCATTGTACCTCCATCCATCGCTCAATCAAATCAGATGGCCCTACCTTTTTGTTTGACTCCTGCTCCTCATGTGATTCTTTTCCTTTTATCCAAATACTGCTACTGACGATGGAATGGCCTATTATATTTTAAATCGATAAAATAAAATAATAGTTGATTCTGACTCCTAACTTAACCGCTGCTTCGGACGTTCTAATTTTTTGCTTCAATTTTCAACTAAGTCCACCGATGGAGGAGATTTGCCAACGTTATATGAATACTACACTGAGGGTGGTATCAGTAGCTCTCTGGAAGCCCCTGGAACTGGTTTCAAGCTGAATGGAAAAGACATTACAATCTACAGCGGAGCAGTTCACTATTTTAGGGTACACCCGCAGTATTGGCGAGACCGTTTACGGAAATTACGAGCCGCTGGACTTAACGCTGTAGAAACGTGAGATTTTTTCGTATCTGAAAATCATCTTTCTTCACATTAATATAATTCACCCGATACATTTTATGAAACGCTCAATCTATACTCATATCCTTTGAATTTATTTTCTCGAGCAGTGATTGACAATGTTAATTGTTGAGTATGTACAATGAACATATGTATTGCAACTTCACACAATTTTCAGGTATATTCCCTGGAATCTTCATGAACCTGAGGAGGGAGTGTTTGATTTTGGGAACGGAACTCGTGACTTCTCCACATTCCTAGATCTTCGATCGTACATTAAAATTGCGCAGGAAGAAGATTTATTTGTTATAGTTCGACCAGGTCCTTACATTTGTTCCGAATGGGATTTCGGTGGAATTCCAAGGTAGAGGTTTCCCTAAAAAGCCTGTGGTCGATCGTGTGTCTGAGAGTAATCGACATTATTTTATATTTGAATTTCAGCTGGCTCTTGAGAATTCCTGGTATCAAAGTTCGAACATCAGACCCTAATTATACCAGTAGCGTGAAGAAATATTTTGACCAGCTTCTACCCCATTTGGTAGATCTGCAGTTCTCTAAAGGAGGATCTATCATAGCTTTTCAGGTTTGTTTTATCCAAATATATATATATATATATAAAATTTTTAAGAGATTTTTCCATTTCCTTATTTCAAGTTGGTATTGTAATGTGAAAATACTTAACCATGGAACAATGATCCTTCTTCAATGGTTTAACCTTTCAAGAAGTTTCAATTCTCTGTTTGAATTCTTAAATATTTCTACTCAATACAGCAAATTTTCTCAGGTCTGTTTTGCCAATGCATGTTTCTGTCTAAGTTTGTGCTTTTATACTTTGCTATAAATCTGAGATTCTATTACCAATATAGAAGAAGTTATCATTGTGAAATTATTTTTGACTAGGTTGAATGGAAAAATGTAAATGGAGAAAGAGTAAATAAGCTGCATAAATGGCCTATTAATCATGTTTCATGAGCTGTTGGAAGTTGTGCTGTTATGTTTAATTGATTTTGATGAATTTCAATTTGTTTCCGAAAGATAATATTGGTAATTTGAATCTGTTGATTACAAATATCCAGCTTTTTGCATATTGGGTTATGAGTTAATCTTAACCTTGAAGAACATATTAATGAAGCTGATGCAATGCCTTAGTAGAACTGTACAACTTTCTCATATGCTGGCTGATGAGAGTACATGGTTATTTCATAGGCATTTATTGATAATTTGAAATATTTCTCATTATTTAAAAAAATTGACGAATGAAAATTAAATTTCATCCTGGAGTCAATCACAAGGATGCTTCCATTATAAACTTAAGAAGATAATGGGATCGAGTTTCAGACCATTCACAATATGCAAAAAAAATTACAGCTAAATTTATTCTTATGGAAATTAATATACTTCCAGATTGAAAATGAGTATGGAGGATTTGGTGAGGCAGGTCAACCTCGAGATAAGGACTATCTAAGATTCATAAAGACAACTTTTGAACAGAATGGGTTAGTGGAGCTTTTTTTCACTGCTGATACTCCAGCGCTCTCTGGGGACTCAGGAGCTTTGCCTGGTGGTAATTATGTACCTTATAACTTAATTCCTTTCAGTTTGTTTCCTACCAAATGCAGTGTTAAAGCCAAAAGTTAGATTAATATTTCTACCATAAAAATTAAAGAAAAAGAATTAATAGTAAGGAAATTAAGCTATATAAAATAATGAAAAGTGATTTTGTCTTTGAGTTATGGTTATTGATTATCCAGGAATTTGGCCCATTAGCCCCTATGAATGTGAAAAATAGTATCCTTCATTACAAACTTCTCATGAGCATCTATCTTTATTAATAAACAACCAATAAATTGAAAATATATAAATAAGTTACTTTTACTAGTGCTTCAGACTGCAAACTTCAATACAGCACCAGAGCGTCAACTCAATGCTCTCAAAGAACTTCAGCCTGACAGAGCTTTAATGGTGATGGAATTTTGGAGTGGATGGTTTGACCATTGGATGGAAGGGTCCCATCAAACTGGTCTTAGTAAAGAGCGTAAGTGGATCAATGAGACAAAAATGTATGGTTTTAGCATAATACTCTTGTTTTAAAACAAATAATTCACCAAAATGCATTGAACTTGCCTTCCAATGATACTATTCCTTATTCCCAGTATATTTGTATCGCCTGAACCAATAATAATATCGAAAAATTCTATTTCTCTTAAGAAAATCACAAAGAATTTTCACCTAGTTATGCTGTTAATAATTGATTCGCATATATTTGTTTGCATTGCTCAGATTTTTCTGCCAGTAATTTTTCAAATGAATATCATCACTGATAATAATAATTATATTTACAGTTTTCGAAGAATACCTCGAAGTCATTTTCAGCTTTAATGCATCAATTAATGTTTATATGTTCCATGGAGGTACAAGCTTTGGCTTTATGAACGGAGCAAATGTCATTCCAATTTTTCCTCACTATGCTCCTGATGTATCTAGTTATGGTAAGTACATTGATTGTTGAGTGAACCTGAATTCAATTTCAGTACGTTGTTTACTATGCTGCCGTTTTCACATATTAATAAATGGTCGGCTAATTTACTCAATTTTTTCCATTCCTATGGACTGAAGGGGAAATCTATTTTAAATTCAGTTTTTGGATTTTATTAAAAGCAATTTTGTTTCATCAAGCAAATAAATTTCATTTTCATTCTACTCTATATTTGATTTCCATTACACATCTTAAATATTTCTAGATGTTTACTGAATTCAAAAGTGGCTCGGTCGTGGTAGTGGTCAGTGGTTCGTATCTAGCGGCTTCCATTAATGTAATCATTAAGCTATTCTGCCTCATCCAGGTAAATTGACCTATGATAAAAATGGAGAGTTGATTTTTGAGAACTAAATAACCATTGAAATACTAAAAGAACTAGCTGGCAAATAACTTATATTTTTTGAGAAGCATTTCTGAATTGAAATAGTGCTTTTTCACAGCATGTTAAGCAGTGGCGTAGCGTGCCTTGGCAGGGATTCGTATAAAAATTTGTTTGGGAGCCCTTAGGAAGGGTAAAGATTTCTCACAAAACAAAAAAAAATGTTTGCATAAAATTAAAAGAAATATTTATTCATCATAATTATCTATCTGTCACTTTTTCCAAAATTTTTACAAACAATTCAAATTAAATATACACTCTCCTTGCCTTTTTTTCGGCAAACTGATTTATTAAATCATTTATAGCCGATGATGACTTTAGTTTTTCTAAAGTTTCTGCTTCTATAGACAAATTTGGGAAGTTTTTATTAATTTTTGCTTACGCACGTTGGGGGCCCCCGTGGCCCGGGAGCCCCGTATAATTGATACGGCAGATACGGCGGTAGCTACGCCCCTGATGTTAAGCCTTGAACAGAAAATTCACAGAGATGAGAGCAGGGGGTGAAATTTTACATAAGGTTAATTGCATAAAAAACAAATCTCTCATTCATATTTGAGAGAAAAGAAGGCACATTTTACAGATTTACTCATATTTCTGCTCCATTATTCAAATCTATTGTTAGGTTTAAAATCCATGAGAAATAGGAAGATTTGAATATTGCACCAGTATCAGTAAAACTTGTAACCTAATCCCCAAACCATGACTGTTTCATAATCTATGGGGTAAGAGTTTTACAAGTGCTCATTTTTCTCTCTTTAATCCTTTTTCTTATTTGTTCTTTTATTTTTTCTTTCTATAGTTGTGAAATTTGACTAAATCACTTTAGTTGTATAGGTGAAAGCAACATTTATCGTGGCAAATAATGATTTGGCAGGATTGTAATCTTATCTTATGATTACAAGCTCTAGAAGTTTGATTAATTTTTTGTAGATTTTATTGTTTTGATAAAATTAAGATGTTATGCTGAACATAAAAGTCAGAAATCTTCTATAAATGATAATATGAATTTCTCAAATAAAATAAAATATTAGTATCTATTTATCTCTCACAAATACAGTTGATAAAAATCATACTTCTGAAATCGGTAGCTTTGGAATTGAAATCTACTTTGCTATCTTGAACATCTTAATGTTTGTAAATGATTATAATCATTTACAAACATAGTGTTCTCTTCTCAAATTAACTTGAGGTAGAAGAGGAAAACATTAAAATACATATAATACTCAATTGGTAGACATCTTGAATGTAATCCATGGATTTTCACTGTTAGATTTGTTATTGGTCAATCATTGTTATGGAATACACATTGTATTGTCTAATAATTTACAATTTGTATCATATTTTAGATTTCTGTTAATTTAAGTATCTATTACATAAAATTTATTATAGCCTTCACCTGTTGGCAGTGGCGGATCGAGCTGTGGGGGGGGGGGCTTGAGAGTTGGGATTAAAGATTCATTTTCTATTTATCGATTTTTGTAAGAAATTTTATAAAATTAAACTCAGTAAACATATTTGAATGATGCTTATTATTATCTATCGTTGTAGATAAACAATATTTTCTTCACATCTCAATAGTATGAACGATGATACATTTATGAATATCTCATAGATGATAATTTTTACTGTAAATATCTAATATATTATTTCTATGTTTTGATGAGATATTTTGCTTTTTTTTACTGTGACTTCTGGGGGGGCTACAGCCCCCATAGCCCCCCCCTGGATCTGCCACTGACTGTTAGTCATTTGAAATAAAACTGTATAGATATAAATTTTGGTCTGCATGTACAGTCATCACATCTCCACTATTATCTATAAAACTTTAGAGAGGGGATGAAGCAACTGGCAAGGTTAGGAGTGAGGTAGTTTGTCCTTGCTTTCCTCGCAGAAGCAGAATGCAGTAGGTGGAACAAGTTGATGCAAATGAAACACAATGATCTTATGAAAACACAATTTCATTCAACCTTAATATACGCTATTATTCAGCATCACTCATACCTCAGTAACTTTCATATTATCATAGCCATTGACAAGAATGTGACTAAAGTATATTAAAGATACCTTTTTCTTTATCCTGCACCAAAACACAGAAAACATTTTCCTCTTTAAGATATGGTCAACGTAACATGAATTTAGAAATGTGCAGTAATTCTTAAAGACAGCACCTGTTTCCACAAAAATATTTCTCATAACCATTCTCAAGTTATTTTGATCCCTATGCTTGGGACTAGATTTAATTTAATTTGCTGTGATTTCAAATTATTCGTATAATTTATGCCCTTAATTATATAAGTTGAAATTTATCCAGAGGTCTTTGATTTATTGAGTGATCTATGTCATCCCTGATCATATTTGGTGGTCTGGGAGTTGATTCATTTCATGCAGTCAACAAAAAATTCAAGTAGGTTCCCAAATTAAGCTGGGTCAACATATCATGTCAGGAATCAAACCTGAGTCTGCTTTTACTAAAGGTGGATATGCTACCCACTCGGCTATCCAGGAGTCACCAGGGGCCTTGTTTTTATCCAATTTGGATAAAATTATGGACATGAATGTGCAAGTCAAGACTTGAGTCATGATGGTCGAATGAAAACCACAATACATATTTCATCAAAGGATCTAAAATTGAACCACTTTATCAATGACTTCATCTTTAGTGATAAAATATTTGGTATTGGATAAATGTTGGGTCTAAAAGGTGGTGGTAATTATTTTCACTTTGTATATAAATAATTTGATGGATAAGTCTACTTATGTGCTAATGAATGGTATCATTATCAGATTATGATGCACCACTAAGTGAAGCTGGAGATTATACCGAAAAATACAACATATTAGAAAAAGTGATAGCCAAGTATAACAAAGTATTAACAAGACTCCCAAATAAACCAGAAGAAAGCAAGAAGTTTGCATACCAAACAATCAATATCACAGAGTTTTTGGGAATGGATGATGTATTAGAGAAAATTGTAAGGATTTACACAAGATACCTGGGTTTTTTATTGTTATTTACACCATTTTTACAAAGAAAACTTTTTTATAAAGGACAAAGAAGACAAGGTATCATCTGACAGTGTCCTTTCCATGGAATCTTTGAACATCAATAATGGAAATGGGCAAAGTTATGGTTATATAAACTACAGGAAAAAGGTAACTCTGGGATCAAATTCAAGTCTAAACATAATTGGACATGTTCGGGACATAGCAATGCTGTCACTTGATGCAGTGCAAAAAACTGTAAAGCCAACTTCTATAAGAGACCTCCTAGGGTTTGGATACTGGCCAAATAGGTAATATGAATTTAGTTATTTATCTCTTCAAACATAACAAAAGGATGATGTGTTAATTATAAAGGATTTGTTGCATGAATGTAATAATTCCCTATCTTTTTACAATATTCTTTCTAATAATATTGCTTTGCTTTAAGAAAGTATTTTGGATACATTTAGATTATACTCAATATATTATTTAAAAAAAACAATCTCTAAGTTCAAGTACAAATTTTATTTTGTTTTTCATTTTCTTAAAGTCTGTCTTGGTTATATCCTAACTTCTTCTGCATTATTGACTTGTATTATGGGAATATCATTTTATGTTTAATTCTTATGAGTGAGAATTTTTCTCTAATGATGGTTAACATTCCAGTAAATACTGATATCATTTCATCACTCAATATTGAATCTTCAAGAATCTCAGGAAGAAAAATAAAGTAAATTAAATGTAATCAACATACTTGTGTTATTTTAATGAAGTGAGACTTTAAGGGTATCATAATGCTTATTTTTACATTCTTTTACTCTACATTCCTGTACCAATCAAATTTTAATTTTAACCATGGCTCTTTTTCAGTGGTACAATAGTGAAAGAGTAATTTGAGAACTGAATGTCCAAATCATTTTATTTTTAGTGTAATTTTATATTTTGTTCTTCTAGGTTCCATTTGTCAACTCATTTCATAAAATACAGTTTAGTCTAACTTAGAACAGATTCTATCAGTCCTAATCTAAATATAATGCAATTGTTTTATTAATTCTACTTAATCCAAGACTTTCTGTCCCATATAATATTTCTGAAGGTTATGATAGACTAAAAGTACTTTTACTTAATTAGCCATGCTTTTGTAAGGCTCTGAACAAGTTGTTAGCTCTCTTATAATATTTTTAAGCCTCGCCATGCAAATATACATGTCTCCCTCATAATAATTTTACTAACTGCACTCTAATTTCAAAGTTCTTTCCAATCTTTCGAGGGATTTGAGGTATCCTCATATTTCCCTTAGCTCTTTTGTTAATTCGTTTTATAATTTTCCCTATTCTTATATGTACTAATATTTTTTTCTCCATTGAAAGTCATAAGAAACAAAATTTACCCAATTTTTATTAACTCTAATTAAAATTAACATAAAAACTTATATATAAGCTATAGCTTAGCCTTGTTTTGCTGACTTGTACTTGAAATAAAACTGTATCAGTATGTGCGGCTTAAAGTAAATTGTAAATTACTTAAATAACTGAGTGGATCTCACATTCGATTTTTATGTTAAGCATAAGTAAAACTATGATCAACATCAAAAATTATATGCAAATTACTCTTTCCATTTCAAATTTATCATTATTACAAATATAGGAAGCATTTATTTCTTATTTCAGCAACCAAACTTTCAATTTTGGGGAGAATAATGTAGGAGAGCACACTTTGGATCTTCTCCTTGAGAACTGTGGTCGTGTCAATTATGGGACTCTGAAAGACTTTGAGCAAAAAAAAGGTCTTTGGGAAGGGCCTGTTATTATTGATCAAGTGGAGCAGATTGGCTGGGAAATTACTGCTCTTCAGTTCAAGTCAGAATGGGTAAAGAGGTAAGTTAAATTTTTGCCAAATGTTCTATTAAGCTTTGTGTGTCTGTTAAACTAATGATGCTGGTATTAGGAATTCTTGATATGAATTAAAGGTCAACATTGGACAGGCCCTTGGTCTGAATAAATCCAGCTGTTGGGGCTCTCAGATGGCCAAGTGGATGGCTGCAGTTAGAGCTTTCCTGGGTTTGATTCCTGTAATATTATACTCCTGTATAATATTATAATTATTTTCTCAAGTAATATTTATACTATTTCCTAAAAATTACTTTGTATTCCTATCTTTTCAATACCGAGAAATAGATTAGACGTCCGAAAACAAATCCATTTATTTATCACACAACAATCATAACTAATAATCGATTGGTGTGGGTTGTGGCCCTTGATTGGTCTCAGCTGTGTTGGATGTGGCTCCTCTCAGATTGACTGCCTGCTCCTCCTCGCTTAGTTGTTCCATTGCATCTGAGTCTGAACCTCCAGTTCTGGTCTTGGCCTTTGTGTTTCCACCTGTTGTCCTAGCAGCTGTGATTCTCGCACCTCAACCCTCTGTTGCTGATCCACTACTGTCAGTGCTGGTTTGTCAGCCATTGCTCCTAACCTGCAGAGTAGTTGATCCGCATGTTTCCTTTTAATCTGGCCACCAAGGAAGACTTCGTAAGAAAGCTCTCCTGTTCTCCTCCCCTGGTTGGTATTCCACTTTGTAATTATACTCATTCAAATACAAGGCCCAACGTTGCAATCGATTGCTTGTGACCTTTGGTAGATCCCGGTTTACTCCAAAGATACGTTCCAATGGCTTGTGGTCCATCTTGAGCGTAAATGGTCACCCCCGCAAGTAGTTGTAGAACTTTACTACTCCAAATACAATTGCCAGTGCCTCTTGATCAATAGTAGCATAACGATGTTCTGTGTTGGTCAACATACGTGATGCATAGGCGATAGGCCGATCTAGACCAGTAGCCATCGTCTGGAATAAGACTGCCCCCACTCCACGATCGGAAGCATCACATGCCAGTACCAACGGTCTAGTCTCATCATAGGGAACCACCGTTGCTTGGCTTGAAAGCAAATCCTTTGCTTTCTTGAAGGCCTCCTCATGTACTTTCGTCCATTCCCACTTTCGACGTTTGCTGGTAAGTTGATGCAAGTCGGCACAACAAGCATGAAGCTGTGGGATGAACCGCTCGTGGAAGTTGATGGACCCCAGAAATGCTCGTAGTTCCTTGACATTTCTTGGTGTTGGCGTCTTCTTAATAGCCTCCACCTTTTCCTCCTTCGGATGTATCCCATCCTCGTCGCGAATGTAATATTATACTCCCGTATAATATTATAATTATTTTCTCAAGTAATTTTTAGGAAATAGTAAAAAAATTACTTGAGAAAATAATTATAATATTATATGGGAGTATAATATTACAATTCCCAGTGATAGTCCAAGTGCTAAATGACCCAATAAGTCAAGTACTTTTAATCAACACAATACATCATCCAATCTGTTTCAAACTTGGATTTATTTTCATATGAATAAATCTTTTTAGTTAACTTGCTCTTTTTCGTTATGGAATACCATCAGATTAAGTCCTATATAATCAATATAATTCTATAATTTTCAGCCAGGCTAAATTTATAGGAAGGATGAAAACTTAAATTCATATGATTCTTCCATATTTGACTCACTTGATTAATGTATTTGTAATTACAAAATAGGTTGGATGGATGGAAGACATCAAGTGCAATAGAAGCAGAAAATGGGCCAATACTGCTGCGAGGAACATTTGAAATAGATGGTGAGCCAGCTGACACTTGGATTGATATGAGTAAATGGGAAAAAGGTATTGTTATCATCAATGGTTTTAATATGGGACGGTATTTATATTTGGGCCCACCAAAAACAGTTTTCATTCCTGCGCCTTTTCTTCATTCTGGATTGAATGAGGTGAGTTCATAAGAACAGTTATCTAAAATATAAATTTGAAGTAAAGCAGTATATGACAAATCTATGTATGTTCAATTGCAGGTCATAATCTTTGAGCATTATTCTCCTGCAGCAGAAGTAAAGTTCACCAATGAACCTATTCTTGAGTGAAACACAACTACTTTCCATGAAGGATATTACACTTGGCTATAATATTTGAAAAAAGTAAACCTGAAGTCAAAAACTGAGGAGCAAAAAAGAATTTTTTTAGTCATTTTGCACAAGAATATATCTTAAATATAGAACAATAAATGAATTTGAAGTATTTTATCGAAAATTTGCAGCATGTAGTCAGATCTACTGTCCTATTCTAGCATTGATTTAAAATTGTAATAGTTAAACTGATTGTTTTTTCTACTTCCTGAATCGTAATAAGAGAGGCTATTTGCATTCTAAACATTTCTGTAGTAAATGTGGTTTGTTTGCATGGGTGTGAGCATAAAATTTAGAGGATGTGAAGGAAATTATTATTCAGGTATGTAGATATTGTTGAATAATTATTTGAATGAAAATAAGTCATTATATACTACTTTTAGTTATGCATAGTCTACTTCAAAATCTTTAGAGAAATTATATTTAATTTTCCATGCTATATAGGAAGATTGATCAATATTGAAGAGTGTCTAGAACATCAGTTTTTCCAATATGGCTCAAATTTATTGCAATTACTTCCTTTGCTTTTGTATCTACCAATCTAGAATTTTACCTCAGAAAAGAATATTCTCAGCCATATTCTCTAAAAGTTTAAAACCATAAAATTCATGAAAAATTTTAAGAGTTCAAAATGCTCTTGAGGGCTTTTTTAGTTAACCCTCTGGTGGATGCACCAAATTCACACCCAAGAGTGGGAGCACTGTGGCTTTTTTTGCGGCAAATGGAAATCACTTTTATTTATTTGATTATATAATCGGTTTTTTGTATTCTCTTTCCAATAACTTTACGAGGACTTTCTCACAAGATTTTACAAAAAGATTTTTAAAAATTTTTAAACGTAAAAACAAAATCAAATAACATAGGAAAAACATTGGCATATGGAATCAGCCAGAGCCATAAGGAAAAATCAAACTCTATGGAGTTTGATTTTGTTATAACAAGCAGTAAATAGCTTGATTATATGGTTACTGAAAAAATATCTGAGAAATATAATAATAAACCTAAAAAAATCACTTGTATGACAGGGTATGCAGGCAACAAAGTAAAATCTGACATATTATGCTGTTCTCAAAGCAACAGCAACTGAAGTTTTTTGAGCATGATTTATCTGAAAGTCTAAAATACTGCCTCCTATCGTGAATATTGCATACCAGGATTAATTGGCATTATACATACCAAATGTGCCACTTAGAAACTAAAATTTGCTACTTTTTGCCACAGGCATGCCCACCAGTAGGTTAATAAATTTTCTGAGGAGCTTAAATGTAAAACTTGATGCGCTGACTTATAAAGCAATCAGCAAGTCTAGAAATAATAAAAAGGTAACCACAAACAGGTAAACCATCATCTCTGTAAGGCCCACACTTAGCAGTGAGCATGGTCAGTAGCAAAGCATGGCAAACCTGGCAGTTACCCTTACCTCCTTTACTTTTACTCTGACGTGGTCTAATTTAGCAATGTTTTAAAGGTAAATAAATGGCTAGGTTGGTAGTATATATATTTATAAATTGTACAAACTAAAAATAATGAGATATTAACCAGAACTTCTTAGTAACACACTTTTATATACTTATAAACCCGTTTCTCATAACAGGCACTTGCAGCTATAAGAGGCTTTAATAATTCAATAATTACAAGCTTTTGTCATTGCTCTCACATTCATAAGTTTCATAATTTGCATCATCATATAGCGTAGCACATAAGATATGATTAATGTAGGGTACTACAAAGATGGCATCCTAAGCTATAGGGTTTGCCTTTTATTTGGTTATTGTTTCCTCATATATTCAATTTACTGTAGTTCAGAACTAATATCAGAGGTTTAAGTCTATACTATTTGGGAAACCCTGTATATTGTAAATGGAAAAATAATTACCGTTTCTGATCAGCTAGTCCAATGCTGTCTACTATTTACTATCAACTTCATTTGTGCTATATTGGAGAACAGTCTGTTCTTTCAGGTTTTCTACTGAAATAGTCAACCCTGAGTTCATTTCCCAGAATATTTTTTAAAATTTCTCAATTCCAAGGTAGGATATAGATGCGATGAGAGAGAGGGAAGAGATTGTGAAAAAGTTCTCCTTGATTTTGTGGGTGTTTGGGATTTGTGGTTTTCCCTGTTAATATCATTTATAGCCTTATAAAGAAATGATCAAAGGAATCATGTTGTGACTCCATGCATTGAAACCGAATGATGGACCAATTCAAGAGAAGTGTTCCTTTTGTTACTGTTGAAAACCAGTGCACAAATATCATACCAACTTCCCTCATACTACCTAAAAAGGATATCATAACTATCTTTATGTCCTACACAACTAGCTCAGAAACCTCTGAGACGAGGAAAGCTTAATCAATGCCCTGTCTAGTAGGGCGTATAACCAATCGAGTGTGAAGGCTGCCAGTGTTTTCCAAAGCTTTAATTCTTTCCTCAATTTGCATTTCTAGTGAATGATTGATATGCTTTGCTCACAAATAATAACTGAGAAAACATATCTGCTAATTCACATCTTCCACAAACTTTACACATCTTTAAGACTTCTTGTGCCCCACCCAACCCTTCGGCCATCCCCTAAAGTGAATGCATTCTGAAGTCAGGTCATGAGAAATTAATTAAACAGATGGTTTCTATGCAGGTCGGATTAAGAATGCAGGGGCCCCAGGGCCAATCAATGTGAAAGGGCCCTTTTGCGGTCACAAATTAATTAAATTATACAATAAGATTATGTCTTCAATTCATTTTATTTATTTATTATCACAATTTGAACTTAGTCATCTAATACAGCGTAGAAGTCAGTTAGCCAGCATTTCGAATCACTTTCACAAAAATTTTGTTGACTTAAATCCTTAAAAAAACCTATTTGTTCGCATTTTTTTGGGGGGCCGCGGCCCCGTCGGCCCTGCCTGCCCTTAATCCGGCCCTGTTTCTATGTAACCTTATAAGAAACCATTTGTATCATTAATTTCTCATGACCTCACTTAAGTGAGGTCATGAGACTTATAAACATAGCTATAATTATAGCTATGTTTATAAGGGTTTTCAACACAATAAGCATGAATGCTGTACTAATTTTGTACTTCTGCCTTGTTGAGAATTAACTGGCAACTTCGTTTTATAGCAAACTGTGGCTTATCTTATAGAAATATTAGATGATGTCGGTACTTATATGTTGCCAAACTCAAGATGGCAAAGATTGTAACTAATTACAAGCAATATGTTTGGTGGAACTTATACATGTGTAGTTCCAAAGATATAAAATTTCATTCACTATTGGGTTTAACAATTATTCAGGTACTACTTCTCTTATGTTAAAGATTTGACTGCAGGTGGTCGTTCAAAAGGAATTCTCTCAGTGAAGAAGGCATTTAAATCACATTTTATGGCCAGTAGAGGCATTTATTTTGAAAAATAAAACAAATTATTTAAATATGGGACTGAGGAACGTAATATTAAAAGACAATTCATTGAAGTTTATGATTCTTATTATGACCTGATTTCTCATATGCTTTGAGTCCCCAAAGGAACTTGGCAAGATGACCTCAATAATTGTTTTTCAAAGTCTACTCTCTTCATAAGTCTGTTATAAGATGTACAATTCATAATGTTTCAGTTTTTTATTGTAATTTTTATTATTTTTACAGCAAAAATGTATTTTTTGGTGTTTAAACACCATATTTTAATTACAATTCACACAATATGGACAGAACTTTGAATGAATCAAATTAAAGTTATATTCCGTTGGCTTGGTGAATAGCAAATAAAATACGTCAAATGCAAACAAATCATAATATCTCATCTTTCTATGCTGGGATAAAGTCACTGTAACTGTTGAGATAATGTGCTTCCGCATGCTTTTGAATCCGTTTCTCATTGCCCGCGCATGGCAGCACAGAAAACTGAAACAGATGAATATTTGTTGCAAACGTTGCAAATGATTTGTTATTTTCGTATTCCTATTTCGGAAGGTTAATATAGTGGATATTCAAATACGAAAGGAATAGATGATTAAATTTAATCCAATTTTCATTAAAAAGCAGTTTTTATTTTCGAAAAGATGAAAAAATTTCTATGTTTATGTTAAAAATAGTAATGATTGCGATAATAATGGTTTGATCAAGTTCAATAATAAAATGAATTTTTAGGTCCAATTGTGCTATAATTTTGCTTACAATGTTGCCTTAATCTCTCAAGTGATGCGAATTATGAATACAGTTACGAAATGGACAGGGCTCAGAGGAATCGACAGGTATTGACATCTTAGGCTAGTTGGGGCCATGCATACTCAACGAGTCCAACTTTGTAACCTGTAATATTAAAAAAATATTTTTTGTACTCTTAAATTTTCGGAATTGAGATTTCTCTAGGCATAGGAAATTATCATAGGTGCGTTCGCGAAGGCAGTTCGGAACGGTTCCGAACTAGTCTCGGATATTTGATGCCATGATGTTCATGCCATTGTGTCTAAACGCCTATTTTTCCAACTTTGCATTTTATCCACATAGCGTTATTAAATTTCTAAACCTTGATTCATTGCAGGTTGTTTTAGTTCTCTGGATTTCGAGGGAAATAGAGCAAACGGTTAATATCAGTAATCTATAAAATATCAATTGGTATGGGGATACATATGTAAAGTCAGTATTTTAGAACAAATCCATTAATAGTAGTTTCTTATCTAGTAAAAGTAACTATATAGTTCAAGATAGATGGGCCTTAATGTTCCCTTTAGGTCACTTTAGTGATATACCCTGTTTCCAGATAAGGTTCCAAAAATTGGTATTAATGAAATTAAGTACAAACATACACCGGTGTTCTACCTTTCGGAAGGTTTATGTGCACTGAAATTCCCAATTTAATGTCTTCTCTTTAGCTTATTCCACGCTTTATGTCATTTAACATCTTCTTTGTCTGCCCCTCTGTTTTTCCTTTGTATTCTACCCTTAAGTACTCTCTTTAGCACCCTCTCAATATTTGACCCACCCCTTTCTTCTATCGATGGTTAATTACTTCAATTTAAGCCCTCACTTTCCCAACCATCTTTAGCACCTCTGTGTTTTGTTTTCATATCCACTCAACCTACTATATTCATTCTATGCCACACCCACATCTTGAAGGCCTCCAAGCGTTTTACTTCCTCCTTTCTTAACCCTCATCCGGGCGCACCGCACACCTCCAGCCAAAAATGGCACGTGCTTTTATGAATGTGACGGTAAGCTACCGTCCGTGCGCCCGGATGAAGGTTGAGGTCTACTTTTCACACCCTTACAATAAAGCACTCCACACCAAGGATTTTAGCAATCTTTTCCTGAGTCTTTGGACAAGACCTATGTCTGGTCATCAATTACCTTTGTTACTACAGGTTTCTTTGGCCTAGGCTATTCTTTTAGCGACCTCATCTTTGCATCTTCCATCCCAAGTAAAAAATTTGTCCACCTGTTCTAATTTTTTCCCATCCATCCTAATAGTTAAATTAGCTTTCTCTCTCTATAAGTAAACCACATTACTTTAATTTTACATACATTCATTTTCAACCTAAACTCCCTTGCTTTATTTGAGTGCATTTACTTAAGTTCTTAAACCCCTTTTGGAATCACAACAGCTTTATTGTCTGCACAACTTACTTACCTACAGCCATTACTCCCTCATAAATTACTTCTCAAGCTTCTTTTGCTATTTTCTCTCCATATATATTTAAAAGTAATAAGAGCATAGGAAACTCTTATCTTACCCCCATCCCCAACTAGCGCATTCCAATTCACCATCAGCTACCCTTGCTTGCACTGTTTGATTCAAGTACAAGGTATAAAGACATAAAGTATAAAAACTGTGTAGTTTTTAATCTGAATGGACAGTCAACATATTTGCCATCGGAAATATTGATACTTGAGCTAGTTTAAGTGAAGTTTGGGTGGAAAAAGTTTTATGCCAATAATTGTAGAAAGAATCTATGGTCTTAGTCTTAATTGACAAGCAGAAAATGGTGCAATGGAGAGCTCATTGTATTAATCAGTAAACAGAACTCTTGAAAGGCAAAATGATGATGACTGATATATAAGCACTTTAAGAATACATTCTCTGAGAAATAGTCTTGTACTATTCCAAGATGGCTTGAGATATTTTCCAAATCTTTGTATTTCTATTCTTGGATGCAATAAAATGGAAAGTTGGACTTGGCAAAATGTACATTTCCTAGGGCGCTAACCAACAGGGTGATGTTATAAACATGATATGTCTAACAGGAAAAGAAGACAAGATAATTTATACTAAACCAAAAAAAAGTATTAAAATATTAAAGTATTTTGATTACTTTTCCCATTATTATGGATTACCAGCAAGTTAAGGCCAAGACCATCTCTGCTATGATATATCTAATTATTTTCTCTTGTGTGTTCTAACTCAAAATTTAAGGAGATCATAGAGTTTGTAAAAAGTAATACAAATTAATAAATTTATGGATGTGTCAGAAGGAGATTGGTATATGAACATACATATTTTCTTCTGAGGTAGAGGTAAAACTTTGAGCCCCCCAGTGTGAATGAGAATAGTTTTATCACAATTTGGTATTCTTTTTGGTTATTTACGGAAGAAAAGTGGATCATTGCCTCATCCTCGACCAAGACCATTCACATCTACGGTAAAAGATGCTTATCGGAATAAGAATAGTAATGGAAGAGCTATGAACCATAGCAATTGTTAGTTGATACAAAAAATATTTTTATTCGATTGAATGTAGGATATGTATTGCAACTGTATTTAAAACTGCCCCAATAATGCATGAAGTTATAATGAAAAGTCACATTTGGTAAAAATATCAAATTCTGAAATTTATTTGCTTATTATAGTTGAGTCAAGAAAGGATTGAATGCTTGTAAAGTAAATCCAACATGGACAATTATTTTTCAAACATTTTGGAGGATAAATTAAACAGGCTACATAATAATTGCTGGATCAGATTCTGTCTATTGCACATAGGATAAAATTCACCATCCTAGAATGATTTGAGAATAATTTAATGGAAGATTCTGATGCCAATGATAAACATCTAACAAGGAATAATGGGATTTTACCTTATCTATATCTTATCAAAAGAGATAAAAGGTTAACAAGCAGATAAAAAGAGAATGTTGAGCAACAAGAAGCTGATACATTCCTTAGGTTCAGGGTTTACAATTACTTGCACAAAACCTGTAATCTACTTCTACTCAGGATTCAATTTTCAAGATGAATTCGGCTTCTTTCATGCTGATAATATTCCTAGTAATTTCTATTTTGAATGTGGTAAGCATAGTTTATCTCCAATTCTCTGGCTCTTTGCGAACCAAGATGATAGTAAATAAATTAATATCATAGCAATTTATAAAAACAATATTTTATTATTATAATAATGAATGAATGGTTTGTACACATTAATTACCCCAATGTCTTGAATAGATGGCCAGTGGCAACAATTTGCCAAGTTTGTATGAGTACTACACTGAAGGAGGAATCAAAAGTTCCCTCGAAGCTCCTGAAAATGGATTCAAGTTGAATGGCAAGGATATAACAATTTTCAGTGGAGCTATTCACTATTTTAGAGTTCATCCAAACTGTTGGAGAGATCGGCTAAGAAAATTAAGAGCTGCTGGTTTGAACACAGTTGAAACGTGAGTTTTTTAATGCAGAAATGATAGTGATATCAACCATAAAAAACTAACATTCTTCATAAGTTTCCATGGAATGTTTGGAATACATTCACATGGTCTTGTAGCACTAAAAGAGTGAATTTTAAAAGCAAAAAATAAAGATGAGTACCATATACCTTTATGTTATAGACTACTGAACCTGAAAGTTTGTCCCTTGCTGCTGTATATATTTCAATTCATGAATGCATCTTGAAATCAATGTTAACCATTGAATGGAGCCATATAAATTACTGTAAGCCACATTAACCATACTAAATATATAAATAAATTTATTTTAAATAAACACTATGAAACATAGTTTTCAAAGACGAAAAACAGGAAAATACACCTAAAGACAGTGCTAACCCAAAGTGTTAGCAAAAGGCACAGGTTACAGCTGATTGTTTACTCCAGCAACCACACAGGTTTTTGGAATAATCATTGTCAAAATTTCGTCCACTCCTTGTATGAGGAAATGTAATATATATTATGAAATCTGGTTCAGTTGATAACTATCACAATATTTTGCATTATTAGTATACTTCAGTGCAGCTCTTAAAAAATATAAACCAAATTCCTTAAAACAATAATTTAAACATTCATAACTAAGTTAGACAGAGCAATAATATTTTTTAAATCATTTAGAAATAAATTCTCCTATATTATCAGGTACATTCCATGGAATCTGCATGAGCCGCAGAAAGGAGTGTTTGATTTTGGAAATGGTGAAAACTTACTCTCTGAGTTCCTTGATGTGAGGAGATTTATACAAATGGCCCAAGAGGAAGATCTATTAGTGATAATACGGCCAGGCCCATACATTTGTACAGAGTGGGAATTCGGAGGTCTTCCAAGGTGTTTAGCTTCACTTAGATTTTAAACTTTGTGTTATTGATATGGATGAATAAATAAATGAGAAAGCAAACTTTGTATTTTCCATGAATATTTTAATAACGGTCATCAATGGCTGCAAAATCAAAACCAGTCATTCCTAATAATCTTGTGGAAAATATGAAGTTTGCTTTCTCATTAATTAAATGGCATTCCACCAAGTATGATCAAATAACATTGACTGATTGGTTGATTTAATTCACTTTCTGTATATTTAGTTGGCTACTGAGAATCCCAAATATAAGGGTTAGAACAAGTGACTCAAATTTTACTGACAGAGTCAAAATCTACTTTGACAATCTTCTTCCTCAGCTGGTGGATTTACAATTCATAAAAGGAGGATCAATAATAGCTGTTCAGGTTAGTAACACCCACATTTTATGAGGTTATTAATTTTTGTTATTTTATAATGACAAAAACTGAATTTTATATTTTTGAAGTGTGAATTCATGTTTTTCTTCATTTAAAGAAAATGTGGCCCTATGATCAATAGATCATCTTAATTTTCAATTGAAAACAAAAGAAACTACTATAACTTGATAAAAATATTAGAGCAAATGATTTAAAAAAAAATAGTGGTTGCCATCACCTGGTATCTTATTGATGAGACCCATTTTAAAAATCAGTTTGAGCTATTTTATAGTAAATAACATAGAATAATGCAGTATTATATTACTTACATTAGATATCTTATCAATTTATAGACAAAAAAATAATCACTTAGTTGTTCTCTTGAGTATTAATGAAGTGTTGGACTGAACTTAAATTAGAATATTTGCCAGCAATAGGTTTGAGGTGTTGACGGACCTTGAGCTGGAGCACTCGCCCGTTGTCACGGTGGAGGCTGGGCCGGAGGCAAGCTGTGGGGGGAGGGGAGTGTTACTGTTAGGGAGCTCCAATGTTCGGCGTATCATGTCTCCGTTGCGGCGAAGGGCCCGCCGGGGGGGAGTTGTGGAGCGGGTGTTCTCCAAGTGTATACCTGGAGGTACGGTGCCCCAGGTGACGAAGGAGTTGAGGGCGGCGGTCGGGGAGACAGGTTGCTCCTCGCTGCATGTGGTGGCGCATGTGGGCACCAACGATGCCTCGGCTCGTGGATCCGAGGAGATCTTGGACTCTTTTGAGGACCTGATATCTGAGGTTGCTCGAGTCAAGGGGTCGTCTGGGGTGGACATTGCGTTGTCCATATGCAGCATAGTTCCCCGGATTGATCGAGGCCGTATGGTTTGGAGTAGGGTGGAGGGTCTGAACCGTCGGCTGAGGGATTTCTGTCGGGACAAAGGGGTGGGCTTTGTCGATCTGAGCCACGTCCTTGACTCGTGTAGGGTTCCTCTTAACCGCTCCGGTGTACATTATACTTCCGAGGCTGCGGAGAAGGTAGCGGGTCGGGTTTTCAGGGATGTGGGTGTTTTTTTAGGTTAGACTGCAACACTAGGTTAACGATAAATGAGGTTTCAGGTTTTATTTGTGAGATTAACACCCACAGTAATGGGCAAGGGGATAGGCGCGAGCTTAGAACAAAGAAACGAGCTAATAATTGCGTAAGGAAACAGGAACTTGCCTCTAGTAATTCAATCTTAAAGAACAATGCGAGAGATTTAAAAATCATAGTAGTGAATTGCAGAAGTATACGTAAAAAGCAGATAGAATTCCTTAATCTTACGAGAAGTAATAATGCGGATATCGTAATAGGGACCGAGAGTTGGTTGAGCGAAGATATTTCATCAGGTGAGATATTTCCTCCAGATTATATTATTTATCGTAAGGATCGACTCTGTAGAATAGGTGGAGGGGTGTTTATCGCTGTAAAAGATTCTTTAAAGAGTCAGTGCGTTGACTTCTTGGAGAACGGTACATGCGAAATGGTATGGTGCTCGGTTCTTGGACGGAGTGGAAAGAAGGTATTCTTTTGTTCCTTTTATCGGCCTCCGGATGGCGACAACGGATGTATAGAGCAACTAGCTGATTCGTTAGAGAATATTCGGAAGAAAGTGAAGGATCCCATCATTGTTGTAGGAGGGGATTTTAACCTTCCCCATATTGATTGGGAGAATTTATCGAGCTCGCACACCGGTAGAGAGAAGACTATATCGCAAACATTGATAGATACGTTTTCGCTTCACGCCTTAGATCAACTTAATAAGAAGGTTACGAGGACAATTCACGAAGGTCAAGGTAGTGTACTTGATTTATTAGCAACTTCGCATCCTCACTTGATCGATGATCTTAATATTATTGCTGGAATTTCAGACCACGATGTCATAACTGCAGTTATGAAAGCGGAAATAGTAAAATCCCTCAAGCCACCACGGCAGGTTTATATGTTTCGCAAAGCGAGATTTTCAGAATTCAGGGATTATATTAATGCGAAGAGGGAAGACTTCTGTAGTTTTTTGTGTGGTAATACTATTGACGATAGCTGGATGGAATTCCTACAAATATTAAGGGAAGGCTTAGCTAGGTTTGTCCCAATTAAAACCGTTAAGGAGCGTAAGGATCCGCGTTGGATGAAACCTAAGTTGAGAGCGTTGCATAGGAAGCAAAGGATTTTACACGCACGGATGAAGAAGCTGGAGAAAATCGGAGTAGACTTTGATCTTGAGCGACAAAAATATTCGGAGATGCGAAGATTGGTTAAGGATGAATCGCAGAATGAGTTTCAGGAATATAGATCTAAAACCCTTTTAGAGTCTTTAGGAGGTGACCAGAAGGAATTTTGGTCATATGTCCGAGAATCTCGAGGAGGTCAGTCTTCAGTACCCAGCCTCGTTAATGACGTGGGTTTAATGGTTACTGAATCGTTAGATAAAGCAAATCTAATTAATCGACACTACCAGGAAAGCTTTACTTTAGACGATGGACGCGCGAACGAATTTTCTGTGCGTGTTGATTCAGAAATGGAACCAATCGAGTTATCGGTGGATGGAATAAGAAAGTTGTTGCGGCAGGTAGACAAGAAAAAAGCGCCAGGACCAGAAGGTATACCATCGTTCGTCATTCAAACACTGGCGAATGAGCTTGCTCCCCTTCTTTTCGTATTCTATAGGAAAACCTTGGACGAAGGCGTTGTACCAATGTCGTGGAGAAGAGCGCATATCACTCCAATTCCTAAGAAAGGACGTTCCTCGAAACCTGAAGATTACCGTCCGATATCTTTAACGTCAATATTTTGTAAGACTATCGAGCACATTATAGCGAGTTCAATAATGCGTTTCCTAAGTGACAAGGGGGCAATTAGTCAATGTCAACACGGTTTTCGTAAAGGTAGGTCATGTGATACCCAGTTAGCCCTTTTTCTTTACGATGTAGTTAGAGCAGCTGATAAGGGTATAAGAACAGACGCCATATTTCTAGATTTCAGAAAAGCTTTCGATCGAGTATCGCATGTAAAATTAATTCATAAGTTGACGGCTTACGGGATTAACGGAAAAGTTGTTGAGTGGATAAAGTCGTTTCTCGGGGAAAGATCGCAGCGAGTTGCGTTGGACGGAATTTTATCTGATGAGGTTCGCGTCACATCCGGTGTTCCACAGGGAAGTGTATTAGGACCAATTTTGTTCCTGATATATATTAACGATGTTATGGATAATGTTAAATGCAAGGTTAGGTTATTCGCTGATGATACTGTTGTGTATAGGGAGATCGTAACTGAAGATGACATTGGTAGTTTGCAGAACGATCTGAATATGATTTCGGGTTGGTGTAGCGATTGGCAGCTCGAGCTGAATGTAAAGAAGTGCGTTACCATGACTTTCACGCGATCCACTAACTTTACCTGCGTACCGTACAGAATTTCAGGAAATCCCTTGGAGCTCGTGATGCATCATAAATATCTAGGAATTACGCTCAGCAGTAATATTTCCTTCAAAGAGCATATTCGAGGCGTAGTAGGAAAGGCGAATAGAATGCAAAGGTTAGCCAGCAGAATTCTTAGGGGATGTTCACCGAGAGTAAAAGAAATAGCGTACTTTTCCCTAATTCGACCTCTACTTGAGTATTGCTGTGCGGTTTGGGATCCTCACGAAGTAGGATTAATTTCCGATCTCGAGATGGTTCAACGTAGAGCAGCGAGGTTCGTCAAGGGAGATTTCAGATTCGACAGCAGTGTTTCGGCTATGATAGAATCCCTCGGTTGGAACTCTCTTAGTGATAGAAGACGTGAATATCGACGGAAGCTTTTTGATAAATTTATCTCTACCGATTTCGGGGAGGAGATAACAGATATTGTCATCCCAGTTATATTCCTACGCGACCTTCGAGAGAAAACAAAAAAGCGATACAGGGAAGTAGTTGCCAGGACAGATAGCTACTTTTGGTCATTTTTTCCGCGAAGTATTAGAGAAGCAAATAGCTCTCCAGATTAGATAGGTATTTTGGTGTCTTACACCCCCTGCCACGCGCCACTGGCGGATTGCAGGGTTTAAATGTAAATGTAAATGTAGAAATCTTTTCCTTATCAGGCTCTCTTTTCTAGAATTAAATTGAGGTAAAAAATTTGCCTGTTGTAATTTTAGCTTCTTGATTATTGTTAAGTTACTAGGTACCAGACCAGAGGTATCAGACCAATAATAACAATTAGGAAACTTCGATATTTGAAATCAAAAGTGGAAAAAATAAGGTACAAATGGTAGCTAATAGCTATGTAAATTATTACAAAGAACATAAAAGGAGTTTTTGAGTAATTAAAGCCAATCAGAGGATTAAATTACTGTGTATACTTCAATTTTTTCAGAGTCAGTCACAAAAAAGTGATTGTATTTGGGTGGGTGTCAGTTAGGATACATTTTTAAAGAATCTGCTGCCAAAGAGGCAACCCAGAAGTTCTTTCCTTCTTCTCCCAGAAATTATTTCCTTGTCTCTGCGAAGTCATGTTATGCTGTAAGTACTAAGGAAAAGTGTCAAACTTGTGAATTTCTTTGTAAAGAGATTTCATTTGGTTAGCATTAGTTTGCAGTAGGAAAGGCTATACCTCATTTTTTAAAACCTCGCTGATTCTGAATGGATGCTGACGTTGTACAAGTATGAAAAAATAATAAATATATGAACAGGTGAATCAGAAACAGGTGATAGTTAAAAGGTACATGGTGTCAAGCTAGAAAGAGCTTGGATGAAGAAGGGAAAATGTAAAGATTTCGGAGTATTGTACATTTTAGAGAAGAGTGATAAAAGGAAGAAACTAATTGAGTTCTGTAGATAGAGATTAACCAAGAGCACAAATATTATAGGCTTTTGCGCTTTTTCTCAAGGCCCTTGTCTGGAGAAAGGTTCCCAGTTACATTCTGGTAAATCTCTTATTCAGATAGCATGATAAATGTATTACTTGCACACGAGGACATAAAATCAGATTCTCTTAAAAGTAATTCAGCATATATATTTAAATAATAGCAACAAGAAAAGATCAAAGAGGTATGTGGACATGAATTCTTTGACTGATAATTCGGACAGAAGCAGAAAAAGTACTCCTTGATAAAGAAGTTACAGGATGTAACCACAATACAGAATAGTGCGGCAATGTTTAAAGTTAGTTTAAACGTACCAAACATTTACATGGAAATATTAAGCAAAATGTGATGAATTTGTTGTAACAAAGAGTAGTATTTTGCATTTAACGCAAACTATAGCTGCACTATAAATGTTACCAATTTAAATATTATTTCAGAATTTTCATTAAGGTAAGATAAAACTTCTATGAATAGAATTAAAATTAGAATACTTATTAAGTATTCTAATTCTAATTTTACACCGGCCTTGGTAGCCGACTATGCTATCACTCCTATCCCAAGGTCCTGGGTTCGAATCCCGGCTGATCAGATTTTTCTTATTCAGGGAATGGTTGCGTGTTCATTATTGCTATTGTCTCAGTGAAGCACTTCCAAACAAGTTCATGAGAGTTTAGGACCTCACCGATGAAGGGCAATACTAGCTAAGCATGAAAAAATAAAAAAAGTAACCCCATAATTTTTACTGAGCAATTGATGAATTGGTCAGTATTCTTTTCTTTATCAGGAAATTTAACAGACATTATAGCATCTGAACTATATTGGTGTGATGAAATTTTTTGAATAGTAATTATTAGGCCATACATTTTTGAATTACAGATTGAAAATGAATATGGCGATTTTGGGGTGAAAAATCATCCCAGGGATAAGGAATACCTTCGATTTATCAAGAAAACCTATGAGGAAAATGGACTGGAAGGTTTGTTCACAACTTGTGATACACCTGAAAGTGTTGGAGACATAGGAGCTCTCCCTGACGGTAAGCTGCTCATTCAAAGACACTCTGCCTGCCATAAATTAGCCTAATGAAGACCTAAAAACCTGGAATATTCACCAACAGTTCTTCAGACTGCTACATTCTCTAAGAATCCTGAATCTCAACTATTCGCCTTGAAGGAGCTTCAACCAAACAGAGCTTTGATGGTTATGGAATTTTGGAGTGGTTGGTACGATCATTGGCTAGATGAAAGTCACCAAACTGGTCTCATTGATCCAGGTAAAGAGTAATACAAAATTAAGGTGAAGCATTAGTCATATATCAGTTGTATACTTGGTAAAAACAGAAATATTTCATTTCTAGATGTATACTTCCACTACTAATGCTCAATTGAAATGCCTGAGGTACTCAGATGTATTTTATGAAAAAGAATTTTAGGGTAGATATATTCAACAGATATTAAAACTGTCATTCCCATGATGCCTTTTGGGTTCCATTAAAATGACTGAAGCTTGCAGCAAGAGGCAACAACAAACTGACAAATTGCAGAACAGCAGTGATTTGACTAATCACGTAAAGAGGAAGAGCCTTTCAAGAAGAACGACCAAAGGACAGACAATGCATCTTCTACCTGAAGAAGCCTACTGCAACATAGGAGAAACGTCATTGCTTCAAGCTTCAGTCATCGTGGTTGAACCTGAAAGACATCATGGGAACAACCGATCGCTGCGGAAACCTGCAAACTTATGTTGAAACTGTTAATTTATTCCTGTAAGTAATTTTAGACATGGACTGTGTTTGCAAGTCAAAGAAACATTCCTACTACATTTTTGCAGTGAAAAAAAAGAATAGTTCATAAATCCAAGTTTTGAATTTTATGATTTGTCTACCAACTACTTGGGTATGTATAATGATACATCCCTTGCATTCTTATTTAATACCAGCTTAAATTAACATGTTTGGGCTAGCATGGATCTCTTCTTGGTAGATGATAGTATCTGCAATAGCTTGCACCATCAGAAGCCATTGCTCTCACAAAAAATGCCTTTCAAGGCAAATCTGGCTGCTAGGATGTGATGTGATTTCTATTTACGACCATGAAGATATTTTATTGATGTCATTGTGCTAAATGCAAAATAAACTAATTTCTTTTTTGGCCTTTTACAACCATTGAGGTTGCCAATACAATCAACTTATAATGAATAATTTAAAACCCTTGAGCTCTTGCTAAACTTATGTTAGATAAATGCTTACGTTTTTTCTCTGGTTTCAACCACAACTGATTTTCTATTTATTATTAACCCTAAACTACACTACCTGCTGAATATTTTTGGCAGATCTAACTCATACCTTTTTTCTCTGTTTTTCAGAAAATATGAAGTCAGACATTCTTATATAATTATAAATACATTATTAACAGCTTAGAATAGGTAATACACATGATAAGTAATATTTAAGCTTTTTATTGAACTTATTTTTGGTTTATTAGAATTTGAAGAAAGTTTGGGGAAGATTTTGAAGTTTAACGCTTCTGTTAGCATATACATGTTCTGTGGTGGAACAGATTTTGGATTTATGAATGGAGCAGACCCATGGACATCTTCACCATATTATGCCTATGATACCTCAAGTTACGGTAAGGAGAACTTTTAGAATCACAATTGAGTCCATCAGACTTTATGAAAACAAAGAATACTGACTGTAAAACAATATCGATGGCATCATTTTAATCATAATTATTTACCTTACTACTAACTCAAAAAAAATGTAATGCACTAACGATGTTTTAAGATCATTTTCTTATTTTTTATACCATTATTTCCACAGATTATGCTGCTCCATTGAGCGAGGCTGGTGATTATACAGAAAAATACACCATTGTGGAGGACGTAGTATCCAAGTATAATAAAGTGAAAACAAAACTACCAGAAAAACCAAAGGAGAGCAATAAATATGCATACCCATCAATCCCAATCACTTCATATTTGACTGGTGAAGACATCATCCTAAGAATCGTAATATAAGATTGTTTATTGGATCAAATGTTATTAACTAAACTTAAGTTAATCATTAAATATGATTTTTGACTAGGATGGAAAGGACAAGGTGAATGAAACTACAGTTAAATCAATGGAATCTTTAAATATAAACAATGAAAATGGCCAAAGTTATGGATATATCAACTATCGAAAGAGAGTTAATTTGACTGCTAACTCTCATCTGAAAATAATGGGACACCCTCGAGACATAGTTATGTTGATGCTTGATGGTGATCAGAAAACAAACATATTATCTGGACCTTCTGATCTTAAAGGATTTGGATACTGGGTCAATAGGTACGTTTTTAATTTCCAAGAAAAGCCATTACAGTCCACTTTCAGTATTTGTAGATAAGTTGGACTCCAAATAGTATTACCTTCGAAAGAAATGAAAGATGCCTCAGAGAAGATTCATAATGTGTTAAAGCAAAAAAAGAATGAAATTTTTTTAAATAAAAAGAAATAGTTGTTAGTAAATAACAAAGATTCATGTAACCAGATATCATAAAATATGTTCCCTAATATTTTTAATAATTACAAATTGCAACAGTTAACCTAGTCATCTGAATGGTAAATTACAAAGCCATATAAAATTTTACTATTAGCAAAATGATTTACCTAAAAACAATGCTTTTATTGAGTCATAATAAAATTTCATACACCTATATTTATTGTTAAAAGTACAGAACATATAGGTCAAGTAAAATTCAATTGGATTTAAAATGAATTTAGATGATTAAGAGAAATATATCTAAGGCTTCCCTCTTATTCTAGTGACCAAGAATTTGCATTTAGTGAAGAAAATGCTGGGGAGCATACATTAGATCTGCTTGTGGAAAACTGGGGAAGGTGCAATTATGGCTATCCTAAAGATTTTGATCAGAAAAAGGGTCTTTGGGAAGGACCAGTTCTTATTGATGGGATTGAACAAAAGGGATGGGAAATAACTGCTATTCAATTCCAGAAGGAGTGGATTAACAGGTAAGAAAAGCAAATGTATCTTAAATAACACACAAGATATGTATATCCAAACCAAGGAAAGATTAGGTAGGGCTATAAAGCTCTCATCCAGACAATGTTCAACACCATTAGAGGCAAAGAATGCCTTCATAAATAGGATATGTTTCACAGGTAGTTTAGCTTTCTGACGGTCTCAATTGCTTTAAGGTTCATAACTTTTAACCATAAGTTTACTTTTAAGGAAGAATTTTAATTAACTATTGAAATGTCTCAATAAAAAATTTAAGCCTACCTATTTAAAAATGTCTCATTACAATGATATTTGTTCTATTATGTGAACATGCTTAGGAATCTGTGATAATTGATTCCTCTGTAGAAAGGCACCATCTACTCTAGTATAGCATTATTCAGCATTTCCATTGGGCAATATTACAAAACCACTTGAAGAATGAGGCATTATAGATTTTGCAACGCCTAAGGCAAAAGGTGGATTATCAAGCCAATATTCAATGTCATAATCTTATTTCAGATGTAAACATTTAATAAAGTAAAAGAGAAGTCAACATAAAGGAGCACCTGAAGACACATTCAGAAAAGTGATATTTCAATTTTTTAAAATAGGTAATTATCCATTGACACAAAAAAATATACTTATGACAGCTTGAAAATCACTGTGGAAAATACCAAGTTTTTTTTTGAAATGTCTATTCCATTCCACGAAGTCATGCTTCAGCATATCAATTTTATACAAAGGCACTTGAGTTTCAGTGAATAATATGTTTTATATAAATTTGATTTATTAGGAGGATCATAAATTATTCTAAGTTTTTAAAGATCAACCCAATCTACCTAAGTTTTGCTAAAATTATACAAGTTACCTACCGTCATTTGTGAACTGAAATTGCAAATATGCTAAAAATAGATGTTTAGCCTGGAAAATGAAAAGCAGATATGTTCCAAGTGATAGATGAATAAATGCAAAAATTTAATCAATGGAGAGAATGTCTTCATTTTCCCACACAAATAAACTTCAACGTAGATCTGACTAGAAATGCATATGGATGCTTCAGCGATGGTACTGAAAATGGAACAGGACAATCGAACACAATCTTATTAAATTACTTTGTTAATATTACGAGTTAAATATCATGCCTATTTTGTACACATTCTAGCAAGTTTGAATCTGAAACCATACCTCAAGACCAAAATAATAATTTTCATTTAAGTTTCTTTTTCTGAAGGAGCACTATTTTTACTTAAATGACTTCCATATTGCATGTTAAATAATCAAGGGTTAATCAGTTTCATGAATGGAATTTTAAGGAAATTTTGCATATGAGATGTAATAATATTTTATGTGAGAGTTAAAACATGATACAATCAGTAGAACAAATTATTAATAAGTTTTAAGAAAACACTACACAACGTCTGTAACAAGTAAGTTTTCATTATAAAAGTAACCACTTTTAGAAGTGTATAGCAGTAGTGTATATATACATTTTACCTTAACTATATGTTATAAAAAATGCAAAAACATCAATCTACTCCATTTATCTAGCATTTTCTTGAGTTGCAGTGAAGAAGGGCATTCACCCTCATTTTAAACACCAAATATTGCTCCATAAGGGAAATCCATCAATTCTTACAGTAAGCATGGTCAAGTTGAAAAGTTAATAGGCTGATTATAAATATATATGAGGAATGTGCATGTTATGAGGTGATAGTTCGGAGTGCAGACAAATTCACTCAGATCACAAAAATAAAGAGTTGATATTTTTTTCTTAAAGTCTTCAAGGCTGGAGAAAATTGGATGAGAAGACTGTTGAGAAAGGCCCAGTTCTTCTGAAGGGAACACTTGAAGTTAATGAGGAACCTTCAGACACTTGGATAGACATGAGTAACTGGGGTAAAGGAGCTGTATTTATCAATGGATTCAACATAGGACGATACCTTTACTTAGGTCCACCAACATCCCTATATATTCCATCTCCTTTATTGTCCAAAGGAACAAATGAGGTAATAATTTACATTTACTTTGTATAAAATGTTACTGCATGCATTTAAAATAAGAGTACTCTTAAGTGATACAAAGTACTTTAATAAATAAAATAAAAACAAAATTAGCACAAAATCTAAACTAATTTACATAATGTATAAAAGAACATAAATTTAAATTTTATGAAAACTATACATTAAAATAATTATCACTTTTAGAATGAAAGTACCATTTCTGTTAAGAATAGATATTGTGATATTATCTTTCCTTGTTTGTAACTAGGTGGTCATATTTGAACAATACAAACCAGCTTTTGAAGTGAGATTTTCAAACAAACCAACATACCGCAATGTGGCAAATAAAACTATTCTGGGAAGCATATAAATGTTTATTAAAATTATGCTTAATGCGGCAGCAAATAAGGTAATAGTTTACCATAGAAAAATGCTGTTGGAAATGTATCATCTCTTTTGCTTGGTAAGCAAAAGAATATGATAAGAATAATAAAGTAATACACAAGAGAAACAGGTATTTCTTCCTTAACCCCAGAGGTCTTCTGATCTTCCAAATTTGTATACCAAAGATCCAACAAATATGAAAGTATTCTGGAGGAAAAGACCCACACCTGGCCAACTCTTTTTATCTGTGAACAAATAAATACATGTATTACGAGGCAAATTAACATAATTCAGTAACTAAAATAAGTCACTAGTACCTAATATTTTCCATTTAAAGTATAACATCTAACTCAGGAGTGAGCAACTGGCAGTTGTGTGGCCAAAACCAACCTTATGAGGAATCTCTTAATGCCATTTCATTTTAGTATCCCGACTTGCTCAAGCTTGACACTTAGTAACAATACTTACAATGTAGGCATGGTTACTACAACAAACATAACAATATTAAATTAAGTAATATGCTAATTCTGATATTATGATAAAGAATTTTATAACATAGATGGTAAGAAATAATAAATGCAGGAAAACTTATTAAGAAAAACACATTGTCAGCATCAAAAAGATTTATATCTAACTTTAATATCTAATGCAGACAGCAAGGGCTTGGATACTGATTAATATGACACTCAGCCTTAAAAGGAGCTCAATTTTGATGATGAAAGAAACAAAACTATATACTAATATGGGCACAAACACACACAGCAATACATCGCATATTATATTATTATTTAATTAATATTTTATTTTATTGCCTTTTTATTTTATGTCTATTATTTGAGCCACACTTTGTCTTAAGTAAAACCAACAACGGGAGGAAATGTTAAAGTTGTTTATTTTTGTTGAATTGCAGGAATATTGCATCGTTGAGATGTTAATTGGTTTAGTACTTGAGTAGAAATCTTGAAATAAATACATAGAAAGTTTGGTGTGTGTTTCTTTTCATCCATCGGTTCTCTTCCATGTTTTAAGAAGAGTAATTTAATGTGTTTAAATCATCGATGATAATAGGAAATACATCTACTGGGTTAGAAGACTAAATGGAAAGAAATATCATCATAAAAGTTGGAAAATCTTGTCAGGAATTATTCTTAATTGTGAACAGTATGAAAGAATATCAAAACATAATGTGCAAATTGCTTTTGAAACTTGTTAAGTTGAATTCACAAATAAGGAAAGGTGACTTTGCACGATAAGATCGTGCAATTAGGAAAATCCCCAAGGAAGAATAGACATGCTCTTGGTAGAGCAGCTGACCCGGCAATCGGGAGGTCTGGGTTCGAGTCCCAGTCTTGTCAAACTTTTTTCATGTCCGTTATTCCTTGGGAATTCATCAATGCAGTTGAGTGCTTAAATTAAAACATAAATAAAAATAAAATAAAATCATGGATGGCCATTTATGACACATGCACTATAGATATAGCTAAAAATTATGCCCTGATCCGCAAAGAAAAGATTTAAATATCTTGTATGTACAATTCCACTAGTTATCAGGCAATTATACTAGGTAAAGATGTGAAGTTCTAGATGAATAGTTCTTCTATCACTGAGAACGGTAAAAACATGTATCACTTCTATCACATGCCGAAAAGCAGCTGGCAAGGTCCTTACATAGATATACCAAAATATTCTGGCATACCTATAGCAATCGGGCAGAAAAATCTTGTTCCAAATTTGTATGGCAAACCTCACTACTGGTAGGACATGTCATTTAAAACATGTTTGTCCTGATACCTAGTTAAAACTACTGAGATTATTCTATCACACTTGAAAAGATATGCTGAATTAAGCGGAGAATTAGATAAGGGGGTTATCCAAACAAATTTTCAATTTCTTTTCCTTGATTGGTGATATTTAAAGAATTTTTCAATTATTTCATTATACTGAATACAGATTTATACTTTTCTACGAAAATTTATTATTGAACTACAGGTTTCACAAACAGTTTCACAGTTGGACAAAGACTTATCCAACTCATCTACATTGTATTTTTGTCTGTAATCACTCAACTTACAATGTAAATCATAGTAGTTTGAGAATTTAGTTTTGTTGAACCTGACGATGGTGTAACATCAAAACCGGTAGTTCAATAATAAATTTTTGTGGAAAAGTATAAATATGTGTTCAGATATGTCTTTCCACAACATCTCGGCCGCATCAATAGATTATATTTCATCATAATCAAATAGTTAAATATGCCAAGTCATCATATCCTATCTCCATAGTTATGAAAATTGTTAGCCATATCAATGATTCATATTTTTCAAATTTAGGATACACACAAACAGACAAACTTTTTTCCACACACAACCTAGTCATATCTTGTTTGCCTAACATGTTTTCACTTCAATCCTTTATTAAAGAGCAATTAGAATGATATACCTTTCGTTTTAAAGGAAAAAAATCTTGATTTTGTGAAATAAATCACCCAAACGTATGGGAAAACATGTGAAAATATTCTGATTCAACTTCACTGAAAGTGCATCTTCATTTGGTGAATGTTGTAATAATATTGCAGGAAACAAATTAAAATTACAAAATCGTAATGTTATTTTCACAAAGCATGGCTTACAATGAATCTCTTCCCAAGGTTAACTTCAATCGAGTCTATTTACTCAGGTTAAATTATGCATATGTCAACTATGGTACTGCAAAGCTATCACAGAATATACCCAATATGTTATTAACCACAATATGATATTATTTCCTAGTGGATCTATGAAATCTATTCTTATATATTATTAATTATACTTATGTACAGCTAACAGCAAAAAAAAGTCACCCCCCCTGACCTACCAAGAAAAACTAAGTCCAAATTTCGGGCCGGCGAGCCTTTCTCTCGAGAAGAGAGAAAGAGAAAAGAAAGATGGAGGACATGGCCAGTTACGCTAGCTCGGCTCTCACGTTTGGATGGAGAATTTTCGTTATTTATATAAAAATCATTTACTACTATCCATTATCTGCCACAACATTTGATGTGTTAACGCGTACTGTTGTATTTGACGACGATCAACTAGAAAATAACTAAAGAAATTAATCGAATTGAATGCAGCAATCAAAGTAACTCTCACTTTGATTTTCGTTAACAGATTATTAAATAATTTCCAAAACAATACAAATGAATTTAACTGAATACAACATTCGGCATCAAATTAACTCACATTTCGTTTTTCGAAAATTGATCATTTAAATCACTTTCAACGATTGATTATGCTCATCAATGTGAACAAAACCAGCAACTTTTCTCTTCTTCTTACTTTCAAATAGGCCAAAACACAGTATCTCGGATTCAACAATGACATTTTTCGTCAGGGGGACCGGCTGTTTATGCTCACAAAATTTACAAAACTTTTCGTGTATTTTGTGTAAAATCACGAAAATTCAATTCGAGAACAATAATACACGACCAGAATAAGGTTTTGTATTAATTTTCTCTGCTATTGGTTCTTGTCTCAATGTCGTGTGACCATTCTTTATAATTTAATTTTGCAAAAGAAATGAAGCCTGCTGCGATAAAAATGAACTTAACGTGCATTTCTTACGGAAATGCTTTGACTCGTCTGGGATCGAAACAAGGACGAAGTGTCACCATTTTATATCACGTATTTTATATTCCGTATATATATATATATGAATGCAATGTTCTGTAAAAATTTCAAGTCAATCGACCGAGTGGTCTTCGAGTTTTGCGGCCACAAACACACCCAGGCTGAATTTTTATATATAAGATATGTGCATAATTCGGTGGATTACTATAATTTGATTGCTTTTACAAACCTTTCGTTTAACTTTCCCAATTGAAAAGTGTTCTATTATCAATAGATATAACTAAGGAATAAACACGAGGAAATAAGTGTTCCACAACTTCCACACAAAAATTCGTGTAACTTTGACAAAGTTGTTTATTTCCTTATGTTTAGTTATATATGGAGTTCCTCAAAGTTAAAGCTCATTTGATTGATTTAAATAAGGACATTTTTTTTCTAGATTACTATATCCCGTTACTCTCATGAATCCTATAGACTGTATATTCCATGACTTCGTAATATTAAATTATCCTTATAACAACACCGTAGAAAATTTACACAATTAGTTTCGACGCTTACTAGCACCATCTTCAACATTTACATAAATACGCGATCCTCCATATGGCGTGTGCCAGGAAAAAGAAGAAAGAATGAGAGGGGACAAAAGTGTGTGTGCAGGTGAAAGGGTAGAATTCCTGGAAAACTGTTAAACAGGACAAAACGAGATAGGTGGGGGAGAAGGACAAGATTTCCTTTCGTTGCCTGAGGGGAATGGAAAGGAAAAACTTTTTCGTTGGGAGAGGAGGATTTGGGTTGCAATTTGCTTGATTCATTTCGATGTTATCTAAAATAATGTGTCCACTAGCCTTCTCTGATATATGTATCATTTTTAGCTCGCAATTAGAAGAATGACTCGAAGAAATAAATCTCTCATAAAGTGGGACTGCAGAGCATCAGATTTGATATTTTGTATGTTCTTTAACCTATAACTTACGAGATCTCATGATTTATCTGATGTGGATTGAATGAAAATAATCATAAATCGCTTGATGAAACCACTGTCCTAAAAATTGGATTGATGGATTCCATATCGTTTCAAAGTAATGGCTTCCAGTAAATACTGTAGTAAATGGCCAGCGTTAGACGTCCTTTTGGTAAAATTCTTGAAATTTTATTTCTCAGAAGTTACTCCTCTCGTTTTTTTTAGCTATTTACTGATCCACCAATCGACTCGGAAGTGTATTAGAATTTGTTTATTTCAAAGTTCTCAGTATTTTAAGAAGACCATCTTTTATTTTATCAGTTATGAAAAATGATAAGACCGCTATCCTTAGATCTGTCACTTTTGCATGACAATGGGTTAATCGACATCTAACCAAACCTAAGACTTAGCTAGAGGTATGACTTATTAGTACTCGACACAGAATGGGCAAGTTATTGTGTGTGTGTTACAGTAATGACGATTATAATTTTGTTTAAATACGTATTTAAATGACATCCTTATTTTGTATTTTATAAACGAGTTGAGATTGACTAGCAAATTTTATCAGTGAATCAAAATGAGTTGAACGTTTTGGCTATCATCAACACTGAGAGAAAAAATGTATTCACTTGCTTTAGGTGGTTTTTTTATGTTAATTTTAAAGGTTCTTAAAATCTACGAAACTAATAACTGTATGTATCATTTAATGGGATAAGAGAATTGAAAACACTATACATTCAATGATAGTAATAAAAAAGAACCAAAGGAACGCTAGTTTACGCAAATAGCTATCTCTTAAATTTTCCCGTTTTGATGTTGATTGATATCTAAGGGTATCTTGAAGGTTTTTGAAAATCATTGGTTAGAAGAAATAGCGAAAAAAGCCTGAAAAGATGAATGTAAATATTGAGAAAGTAATTTTGGAATTCGAATTTTCCGAAGCTTAAATTTCTACAGGATGGATCTCTCTGTGGTTAATATAGGTATGTTTAATTCTACTCCTGAAAGCAGAGACGGTCCGAGACATAGGCAGTCTGGGAGACCGTCCACAGCGTTTGTGGGCTCTTCTCAGATCCCTTGAAGAATCTCAATGATAAAATTACACGCGTAAATTAGTTAATTTTAACGATTACACCTGGTCACAATATTCAGTTAAACTTTTTTTATCCATTAAGGGGAACTAGTTCTAAACGTCTGCCTGCCCAGAATGTCAATAATCTTCAGATTACCCCCTCCCAATGATTGGAATCAATTTCCTTCGCAATGGATGCAGCTTTCTTTGGTCCTAGTTTTCTGAGTAATTTCCTTTAAGTCAAATTGATTGAAGAAGCCATTACTTGGTGAAACTGCGTTATGTAAGAAATTGTGGATCTTTTTCCTTAGTTATTTCCACCATTCCTTATAGTTGTTGAGCTATGACTATACTTTCACGGAAATTACATTTAGGAAAACTGCTAAACCAGGCGTAATCAATCTGAGTTGCCCTTACATCGGTAAAAGCCATTTAAAAATTAAAATTTAGGCTTCTTATTTTCCCCTTCCTTTTTTTAATGAGAGGCCAGTTTAGTCCATCAGCCATTATCGAATAAAGCACTAGAAATACTGACATCTCATACTTATTATCCATAATTACTCTTAAATAAGATGGGCAAAGCTTGGGAAATATGTCAGGAGAATCTATTACTGCTGAATCTTAATGCTGGTTTCCAAGCTTCACCTATTCTTCCTTAAAACTTCTTGGTTTAAAGATAAGGAAGACATTTACGATATCTTGAAGGTGCAGAAATTTAAATGTGTGAATTGCTCGACATTTGTGTGGGATCAACTGGCGGAAGCTCTAATTGTATGCTTGAATGTATGCACATTGTATGCATATTCTTATAAACCAACATGATTATATCCTACCCTATGCCAATAATTTTCGAAGCAAAGTAAATTTACATTGATAATAAATAATTTTGACTGTGGTAAGTCTATTGTTAATGGTTTATGAATTTTGGATGCAAATGAACGTTTTAGAAGTAAGTTCACATAAAACCAAATTCAGTATGAAAGGAAGGAAAATGAAACTTGCAAACTGCCACAAAAATCGGAACTTTTTCGAATCATTGATCCCTCTGGCTGAAGCATTGAAAACATATTTTTCCGGTCACCCTCTAACCTGCATTACTTTGTCTTAAAATGGCTTAAATCGTTTTATCAATCTTATAAATAGCCAACATCCCAGTATCTGTGCACATCACTTCTAAGCCTGTTTACCACATTATCTTCATATTTTTTAAATGTATGCCTTATAGTTGAAGAGAATCAACATTCTTTTCTTAGTAAGCATAAAATTTTCCGTATCCCCATTGTTTATTTTCCTATCATCGTCTCCATGAAGTAACCCATTCATATTCCTTCATCGACGAACTTTTCCTTATATCGCCATCCACAACGAAGAATGGCATTTTCAAGCGATTCTCCCTCTCATAAAAAACCCTTAAAAGATGCCTCAAATATCAGAGGAACCGAAGACGGAAGTAACCTGTGACCGCTCTATTGAAGACCCTTTCTCTTTCACCCTCACGGAGAAGCTCCCTTTGTTTTCTTGAGAAGGAAGGTATGCATGGTACCGATTAACCGTTATGTAGACAAAAACATTAAAAGCAGACGTAGCACCAAAAGGTGGACTTGCCACAGAGAACCGTAGCAATAGATTTAAATGTATTTTTCATGCATGAGCGGTTACTTGCGAATATTAAGAGTGGAGTTGTAACAGCCTAAAGTTGTTGGTTCATACCTTTTTCCAATGTTGAAACTCTTAATCGTTTTAGCATTTTAAAATTTTTGACGGAGAAGGTTTAAACAAAGGAATTAAATATTTACAAGTATATTATTCAATTCTTTTTGCGCTTTGCTCGACTCTGCACGACTAGTCCTTCTGATTTCATTACCCAAAAGATATTTTCACGTGTAAAATATAAAGCGGTTTGCTAAGAGACTACTGGTTAGATAGCAGTGAGTCCAAAATGATCGGAGCCCTCCGCTGGGTATCTTTTAAGAATATAACTCTGTAAAGACAATAATTATTAGAGATATTCCTTAGCTGTGATTGACATGACGAAATACGCGACGACATGATACCTATTCTCAACGATCGTTATTTTCACAGCCAGATGGTAAAAAGATTATCATTACGTGCCAGGCATAAAGAGGAAGACGAAAAGCGCGCTCAAAACAGAGAATCTGAAAGACTCGCCCTTCTCGAGTTATGATGGTTGCATCTTAGGTGGTAACTTTTTTATGCTGTTTGCTGTACATTGGAAGAAAAGAGGGCTTATGAAGGAAATGAGAACAAAAATAACTAAGCAACTATAAAAACATTGCAAATCTAGAAACTTTGTAAGGACGTATGATTAAAATTGATACCAACAATGAAATGTAGCCTCACAATTTTTCCTAAGATAAACAATACAATTTGAATGGATAACTACAAAGAACTAAGAAACAGCAAAAGAAGAAATATTTGCAGATTGATGCTATAATTTTAATAGAATAAAATATAAATTAAAAAGCAAGACTTAAAAGATATTCTTTATCCAGACATACAAATGTATTAATTACCATTCAAATGATCATATTGATTATCATTCAATCAATCATTTCATAAATCTAAAAAAGAATTTCCACCTTTTTACTTTTCTAACAATCACTATAACTTCCACAGAAATACAACTTGAGGACATTACTTTACATCAAATCCAGTGAGCTAGAAATGAGGTATTGCTGCATGGGCACATTCAAATGAATTTAAATGCATCTTCATAACCAGAGAAATGGAAAACAAAAAGGAGAAATGTAATTGTCAAAGAACAAGGAAGAAATACAATAATATCATATCTATGCCCAACTAAAAAAAATCAATTTTTATTTAAAATAGCATTCAATGCAACCTGGTGTTTCTATAGGAGTTTTTCCGGAAAAGATCAATCTCACGACTGTTCTTAATTACTTCTTCTAGAGCTTCATAATGTATTAATTAATTAAAAGTAATCACTAAATAAAATGAAGTTATATTAAGAATAGCATGATGCTGAATCTTTCAGTTGAAAAATTACCTGAGCCAACAAAGTCAGCAAATAATATCCAGCATGCAGCGATGACAGCAGCAAATCCAAGAACAAACCCAATAAACAGCCAAGCTCTTGCACCTCTAGGACCAAAACAACCATTGGAATATGCGTCACCCCTAACCTGAGCATTTGAAACGGCATTTATCCTGTAAATTCCAAAGAGTGAAATATAAGTGGATGCAAGAAATTAAGAGAATTTGGAGAAGCTTGATAAATTGTAAATCATTAATGAAAATAAACAATTAAAGTATTTATTATATAATTTTCCTGTTATTTAAATAATAGTGTTTAATTTTATATATTGTCATATACCGTATTTGACGGCATATAAGATGCACCTTTTTTCCTAAATTATGTCTCGAAAAATTTCCCTGCGTCTTATATGTGTAGGTTCAACCTCCACAGGTTAACTTTCGATACTGAATGCTATTTTTAGCCCAGATGGTCTATACTACCTATTTCATAATTGCATTCAATGATTGTGTTAATATTTGGCTTTTACGAAACGTGACAACTAAAAGAAACTACATTTTAAGTTATTGTGGTACCGCGCTTTAGCACAGACTATTAAAACTTTTTTCCTAGTGAGTGGCCAACTTAATGAGGGTGCGTCTTATATGCTGTCAAATACCTCATGAACTCAATACTTCAATCATACTAAGATGACAATTCATAAAACTTAGAGCAATACTGGTGGTGGTTCACCACCATAGTTCTCATTCAGCAGTAGAGTTCTCTCTAAGCTATTGTTGCTTAATTAAATACTGAAAATCAATTTTTCAAATGTCTATGGTGATGGAGTTCCACATAGTTAAAACTTCTACTGATTATACAAATACCTATGGTTGCAGGACATTTAAAAGTCACATTTTTACAATTAACTACAAGATACTCCTCATTTTGAAAGGTATAGTTGAATGACTCTGCTCATTTTCACTTTTTACTCAAATTAATCATAAATTTATCTATGATTTCATCTGTTCATAAGAATACTGCAGCTTCATTATGTAATAGCTCAAACTAATTTTCATTAAACCCAAAGAATAAAAAAAATAGAAAGAAAATGTTCAGTATCATTGGTTTAAATACCTCACAGATTCCAGATCAGACTTTGGGTTAAAATTCTCAAAGAACTTTTTCAGTGGAAGTAGAAACATTTTCTTCCATAACCTTCAGATCTGACAAATTCACTTTTGGATACATTAATTTTAATTAATATTAAAAACTTGTATTTATTTGTAACCAATCAAATATTCTTTAACTGTGACGTATCCAAAATTACAACCATTTTAGGAAGGAGATTTAACTATACAATTAAATTATAAGCCAAGCAAGAATAACAATATTTGCCAAAATGTGTTCATTAAATAGCAAGAATGGCAATTGATACGGCCATAAGCATGCAACAAGGCTCTAAGAAAGTACTTGATGATGCGTACTAAAACTTTCAAGAAAGGAAAATTACTGAATTTTTATTAGTTTTACAAAAATAACGTTAGATTACAGTGGTTATAATAATGCTATCTGAGAAACCACGTATGTTTCTAAGACTGAATATAAATGAGTGACTCACCACTTAATAATGTGTAGATACCATTCGCTATATACGTAAATTCATTACGCAAGTATAGTCTCGTAAATTTCGAGTATGCGAACCAGTAAGCTGTTCATTTTATCTACAAGAATCATAAGAGGATCTTCAACTAGCAATGAAATCCTTCAAATGATACGCCAAGTCAACCTGGCCTAAGAAGAAAACAAACTTCTCCTTTTTAAACGAAGGATTATTTTAAAACTTGTATATGTTTTGGTAAATTTCTTTCTAGAAATTTCCCAAAAACTTAGTAAATCTCTTCATGAATTTTGTTTACTTATACTATAGTTTACTAAGATCTGTAAATTCATCATGGCTAATGATTATGTAACGAATACCATAAAGGAAGTATGATAAACTTCAGAAAAGGTTCGTTACATATAGAGCATAATCATACATGCTTATTAATTGCAATATCCATTTTGAAACTAAGAAATTCCCGCAAATAAATAAGTGTCTGCGATAAGAAATCGCCGAATACACTGATGAAATATTTTTAGTATACGGGTAGATCGAGTAGATTCCTATTCTTAGAAACTACACAGCAAGCTCCACATCATTTGGAGATAGTGTACTGAATAGTAAAATGACCCTTACATGAATAGTGAAATGGTGCCAATAACTCCGCACACATGATATGCATGATTGAATTCACCCATACCAGGGTAATTTGCGGCGACATCGATTATGATCCACCATCCCACGAAGAACTGAAAAATAAAATAAAGGGACAAAATTTCAGTATACAGAGTAGATTTGGGCAATTGAGACAAACTAAACTGCTGTGCATTAAAAGAGGTCGATACGTTAAGTTCGACGTCAATAATATACATACCAATACTCCAGCTACTATGGATGCTAGGGCATTTCTTTTGTCACCTCCTTCAAACCATTCACAGGCTGGCATTTGAATATTTTCAAAGCAGGATGCCATTTCTGACTGATTATAATTAATCAAACCTGATATTTACACCTTCACCTCGTCCGTCTAAACATCAAGCTAGCATAATTTCTACGCTCAGATGTCTCGTCCTCTCTCAATCTCACACTGCTACATAGTGGCGCAGTGATCAGCGAAGAAGCGCGAAAGTTTAATCACAGATTTGCTAAAGCAGTATGTGTTACCAGTGATCTCAAACATAGCCTACAATTATATAAAGATATTTTTTAAATACTCTAAAGATATTTAACCGAGGAATTAATACATTCTCTACCTAGAGATTCTGAGATAATAAGATATATGACATGCTTAGGCAGCGTAATCGATTTTCTTTGTTTTCTTGTTTCATATGCCGGAAAATGTGAATGATCAGGCCGAGAGTTGCACATTTACCAGATGCAGGATACACAAACTTTGGTTCCTTTTTTCTTAAGACTATACCCATGAATTAAAAAAAAATTGCAATTGGATTTTATCTCCATCTGTGATGCATGTATGCAAAATTTAAAGAATTACACCCATATATTACTAGGCATTTTCATTTTATAGAGACTTTCAATTGCCTTCACTGAATTCATAGCTCACATACTACATTGCAGCTCTATCAAGCTACCTCAAACGTATAGAGTTTGAATTAATATATGTATATAACTCTTCCAGATACAAAACATACCATGAATGGCATAAGCCCTGAAATGTTTACGGTTAGCCCATGTGAGGTATAACATGTACATTAGGCACCAAAATCAGACCATTAAAGGACAAGACTTAAGAGACTGCCTTGTGCAAACCAAGGGCCAGATATCTTTTATTATTATTACTTTCCAGAGAACCTTAAGCACTGTAATTGCTAAAATATTTTGCCTTTAACCTTAAAATATAGTGTCCACCCCAGCATTTTTATTAAGGGTAACAATCATTTTTTAACTAGACTTACAGACTATCGATGAAACTTTTCCTCCTTGAAGAGTTGCATAGAAAAAGTAACGAAATTTCTTTCTTTATGAAATCAACAATAATGATTCCAGGAACTATTTAATAAAAATATAAACATATTATTGATGAGACTTAACACTCAGACATTACTTTGCAGTAGCTGAGAAATTTTTCAATTGAAATGTAAATAAATAAATTCAGAGTAAGAAGAAAAAGGTTAAAGTCAAAAACTGTTTAATAAAATTATTAAGATAAAACAATATCTCATTCTGTGTATCCAGATCCTTAAGGGAGTTGGCTGGCTAATGTGTACTAGAAATAATGGCATGGAATTAAGGTTTTCTACAAGCACTATGCTTGCATACCATTACCCACTTTTACAACAATTACTCTTTTATATAGACTGACCTGCAGTCTAAATGACCAAAATAAGAGTTGAGGGTTATACCATGGAAGAAGGAGGGTTCCGAGAGCTCCTCCCTCTTCCATGGTTTTACTTGGCTGAGGGTTGAACCCCAGCTGTCTGCATGGCTTACCAGTGGCTAAATCACTATAATAGCTATGCTACCTTGGAACACAGTATATTAATTTCTTACTATATTATAAATTTTAAAGACAAAGTATGACCTACTTTTCAAAATATTCTGTGTCATCAGATTCTTTTAAATAGACAGGTACAAGGGCGTCGCCAGCCACTGGGCTAGGGGGGGGCAAGCTGCCTGTTAAAATGAAAAATGCCTAACTTACAGGGGCTAGTTTATTCATGCCCGCTTCTTACTACAAATATGTCAAATCTTTAAAAAACTTAATGTGTTGAAAACTAGAGGAGTTGAACGCTTCTATGGCAAACTCATTAACACTAGGAGGACGGCAGTTTCGGCCTACCAAGAAGGACGGGAGGTGGTCATTTGACCACCTACTTTTAAAATTCGTAATTAAAAACTTTTATGATTTTCAGGGACCTGAATATTGCATAACTTCTAAGTTTGACCATTACACAAATGCTGATAAGGTGTTTTACCTCGTATTTTGTTTAAATTTTAATTAATTAAACAAAATGTAGACCGATGTCCTACATCTGCAGAATTTCATATTATAGAATATTTTATCCTTTCATACTGGACCAATGAAACTCATATTTTCGGAATAAGTGGAAAAAAGTCCGAATTGTTGATAAAAGTCAGTCACGTCACGCCAAGATTGTTATGCCATCTGACGGAAACCATATAAAACCACTCGTTCGCGCCTCGGAAAAAACCTCCATCAAATACGATGGCGGAAGAATTTTTCAAATTTTGTCGTGAAAATTTCCAATCTGTGGTTTTCGTCAATGCCAAATCGTTCTATAACATTTAAAAATTCATAAAAAAATTTTTTAGCAGGGTTGCTAACATATTAGTTTAATCATTATAAAGTGTTCTTCCAATGTTTTTCTCAGGTAAATCTCAAACTGATATCTAAAGTTTACATTCAATCACCTTTCTTGAACAATTAGAATTAATGTCAAGGGTACTAACTTTATAAATCAGGGGCCCGCACATTCTTTTTGCAACCTGCAGTACAAAATGCCAAATTTTCTACCTGTGTTTATTCATAATCTTTCATCGTATGACGGTCATTTCTTGGTTCGGGAGTTAGACTATGATGATAAAAAAATTAATGTGATTCCGAACACCGAGGAAAAGTATATTTCATTCGCAAAGTCAATCGAAAATAATTTCACCATTAGATTTCTCGACACATGTCGATTCATGCCAGCGTCATTAGCTTCACTGGTAACAAATTTAAAATCATTAAAATATTCTAGCGAGGTATTCGGTGAGAAACGAACCTAGTCACACGTAAGGGGGTCTACCCATATGATTACACAAACTCAATCGAGAAACTTGAGGAAACATCACTTCCGGAGACGGGAAATTTCTACAAAAGATTCCCACACATTTTTTGCATGTTTGTAGTCTTTCTCAGACACATGCTCGTCCGCTAATCTGTTGTAAATCAAATCTGTGTTCGCATATTTTAATATCGTAACAAAGAGCAGCTCAATAAATATATTTGAATAATTTTCCTTTTAAATTTAGTAACCCTGCTTCGTGAAGTTGTTAGGCTGGATGTAGGTAAAGAATGGTTTATTATAACAAAAAGTTATAATATCATTTGTAGGACCCAAGTTTAACACGATTCAAAAACATAATTTTAAATTATACTTTTACAGGTTGGTGACAGTATTAAGGATTAATTATACAATAATGCAAATATTACTAATCGTATGACATAGTCGAAAACTGCTAAACTGGAAGTTTCGTAAAAAAATCGTAAAATTATTTATGCGCTATATTTTGACTTTTTTTCGAAAGGAATGAAATTAATTTTCATTATTTTCCTACGGCATTTGAAACATAGAGTGACTTCAGTATTAAAAATCAATATAATATATATATATATATATATAAACCCTTTTTACATACTCCAAAAGTTTGAAACTGTTAGGTTACTTATAAATAGGAAAAAAATCAAAGTTAATGCAATATTGGAACATGAATGTTTAAACATTTCTGTAATTAATATAAATAGAAAAAGATATTTGGTTAAAAAAGTTAACATTTTTTTTAACCCGCCTTCCTAGGTAAAGTAGACTTTTGCTAAATATAGTATAAGTATGATTTTCCATCATCACCTTAAGGCATCGTGTGTGAATACGTATAAATTTTACATAATTACATACGTAATGTTCCAGTTAACTGAAGGATATATTTATTTTCCAGTTAAAAAAAATTCACATTTTTCTGGAGATGCAGCATTAAGGTCAATGCTTAATAACGAAAGTACCAATTTTCCTCGAGAGATGGCATTAGCGGTGAAGTTTATAAACAAAAGTTGAAATTTCCCTTAAGAGATGGCATTAGTGGCGAAGTTTATAAACAAAAGTTCCAATTTATCTCAAGAGATGGCATTAGTGTCGAAGTGTATTATATAGTACAATTTGACTTTATTAGAGATTTGACAATAGAGAAAAAAGATATAAAGATTCCTTCGATAGAAAGAGGAGACATAATGATTCTTATATATTAATAATCGCTTCTTGTCCGGTAATGACGTATGACTTAGTGGGAGCATCAGAGACGATAGCAGGGATGAGGGATGTCGGTGTGTTCTTTTTTACACACCGCTTCCGGATTTTACATTAAAGATATATTTTAAAACTTACGAAGAAAATTGGAACTTTTGTTTATAAACTTCACCACTAATGCCATCTCTTGAGGGAAATTGGAACTTTTGCTTATAAAATTCGACACTAATGCCATCTCTTGAGGAAAATTGGAACTTTGGTTTATAAACTTCGCCACTAATGCCATCTCTTGAGGAAAGTTGGAACTTTGGTTTTTAAACTTCGCCTCTTATGCCATCTCTTTAGGAAAATTGGAACTTTTATTTTTGAATAAATCACCACATTGGTGCACCCATCCTTATTTGAACATCTTTCGTTATTAGACTATATCATCAGCAGCTTTCTTAGGAATGACTTCATCCGTTGCTTTTAAAATTACCTCCTCTTCTAAGAAACAAAAAATCATTTATATCAGATGAAATTTTCTGGTAGGCTTACATTTAAGCCTGATTTCGTTATTTATGCATTAGCCAAGTATTCAATTGAATGCGTCACATACCGGAGGGAACAAATTCGGCTGCATTAAAATAATCCGTAGACTCTTGATTATAGTTGATATTATAATCGAATTTGCAGAAATCAAGTTATATACCAAGGTGGAAAAAAGAAGATGTTAACTTACAATTATTTAGACTAAGTGATAGGTGGTTAAACCAGCAGAGAGATGATACAAAACCAAGTCTTCCGCACTGAGTATTCAAAGGAAACGAAAATTTTCCGCAAATTGAAATTTTGAATGAGCATTGCATAACCAGATATGAGATTCGTGGGATTCTATCACAAGAGAAAAAATTGGCTTAATCGAAAAGGAAGCTGAAGAATTTAAGTCACAGTTTTAAAAGATTCTCAAATTTATTTCCAGTCATCACGTAACAGTAACGATAATATAATATGTGCGTAACTTACGCGCACAATATCTTTCAGCTGACTGATTTGCTTCCAAAATGGTATATTATTAATAATATCATCGAAAATTAATTTTTGATATCTTGTATTGCTCCAATACTTTTACAAATTTCTACGGCAACCCGGTTATTGAATTATTTTTGTAACTATACAGCAAATTTACGGGTAATTATAAAATATGGATCGGTATATTTTATATCATCCCAAGTAATGAAGAGCCTACTGTACAGACTTTTAATCGTCCAGAATGCTTAAAAAAGGAACAAGTAACTTTGCAATTGTCGCTAACTCATCTTGAGATGTGCCCTCCGATAACAGCCCTAAACAATACAATCCTAATTTATGCAACTAATGATGGTAATTTTACAAAAAAACTACATCGACGTTAACTTACGTTCTCCTGATAGAGGCCTCGAGCTATTAGCGGACTGTATAATAAATTTTTGAATGTCCATCTGTACCTTATGAAATCCAAACTAAACTCTCCTTCGAACTGTTCCCTGTGAATTTCTTAAAAGCACTATTCAAGAGCCTAGCTCTGCATTCACGCCCTCAAAACAGTCACATGCAGAAGATCTAAGGGCCGGTTGCACCAACTCCGGTTACGCGTGTTCGCTACGTAGCTATCAGCTACGGCGTAGCCGATGGTTGCGAGTGACAACCGTTGCACCAAGGAAATTCAGGCGCCGGTCACCAAATCAGAAGGCTACCTCTGTTTCCGATCGCCCGATCACTTTCTCATACAATCGTTCCGCAAAAATTAGGCTCTTGGGCTGTTTCAGCTTTCACTTGTTCGTGAAAGTTGGCATTTTATAAAACTTCAGTTTTATTAAAATAGGTTTATGTTACGGTATATCGTCAAGAAATTGATTTTTATATTCTAATTAATCTGGCATGTTTCCGTTAAGAATATATTTGTAGCATTTTGGGATTTGTTTTCATTTTGGATTTTTATGCCTATCCACACAAGTGCAACGATGTATTTTTTTATCAATAATCCTTATATTTTAACATCCTACATTAAGGTTATCGGCCATATTTAATCCCCTTTAATTCAGTCTCCAATTATTACCATTTCTTTGTTTAAAATACTTTTATTTTAAACGTTTTCGCGGTGCCTAATTATTTGGACAACACGATCAGAACAGTAATCTAGAAATTTACCCAGCTATTTCTCGGGTATCTGTTATGCATAATATTAAATAGCCTAGAAAATTATATTCATAAACGTTAATAAACTTAATGTAAATTATGAAAACACATATTCACCTCGATACTGCCGTCTTTTGAGCAAGTGGAAAAGGAATTCTCGTATGTATCATTCGTGTAATATAAGAGAGAAATATCATCATAGTTATTTACTAGTAATAATTATTAAGTGGTAATTCGAATCTGTATTTCTGTATTAACTAAACGTTTGCATTTTAACACTTTTTTCCATTTCTTATTGTTATTTTTTTTTTATTTTCCATCATCACCTTAAGGCATCGTGTGTGAATACGTATAAATTTTACATAATTACATACGTAATGTTCCAGTTAACTGAAGGATATTTTTATTTTTCAGTTAAAAAAGTTCACATTTTTCTGGAGATGCAGTATTAAGGTCAATGCTTAATTACGAAGGTACCAATTTTCCTCGAGAGATGGCATTAGCGGTGAAGTTTATAAACAAAAGTTGAAATTTCCCTCAAGAGATGGCATTAGTGTCGAAGTTTATAAACAAAAGTTCCAATTTATCTCAAGAGATGGCATTAGTGTCGAAGTGTATTATATACTAGGGGAAAGTGGGGAATTGTGAGACACACTTCATTTTTGCACAATATCTCTATCGAAAAAAAAGAATTTTCAAATTCTGAAAACCTTGACGTTTACTACATGTAAAAACAAAATTCTGGCTTTTACCAATTCATAAAATATTTTTTTTTTGGAGATTCCCATGACTTAAAAAAAAGTGTCTTTTCTGGATTTTGGAAAATGGTGGTGAATTGTGATACACCACGTAAATAGAATTAAAACTCGACACTTTCAAGGCCAAAAACTTTATTAGGGCTAAAAAAATGGTTATAGAATGAACATTGAAAAATAATTTATATATATTTGTCACTTTTACAGTTTTTGCATTTAAAAACTTTGCTGGATATAGTAACGCATTTCGCATGAACGTCTCGGCTGCATTAAATGCATTCTATTTAGTTGTTTTTAGTCAATTTGGCCGGCATATCTTCGTAGCAAATGATGCAGAAGTCTACATCTTTATCTTCATCAGATGGAACTTGTAGCTTTGGTTTTGTGAGCCGTGAAGTGCGTCTCTTTTTCGGTGGTGTTCCTTGCTTCTGAGCCTTGTCCTTCTTTAACTCAGCTTAACAGCTTAACTCAGCAGTGGTCATCGACCACGATTGGACTTTTTGGTTTGCTTCCCCATATTCAGCGGACCAACTCGTACCAACCCGTCAGCGGAAGAAATGGCTCATTCATTCGCAACAGAGATATCAGCAGCTGTTATAATGATGCGGCGTTTGTCGTCTCCTTCCTCATTGTCATCGTCAGCGGATTGATTTTCGCCGCTGAGTTGAGACGCAACAAAGTCTACATCGGTGAAAGCATTTGAATCAAATGGAAAAATACCAGATACCTTGAAACCCGCCTTTATGTTCTTCGGCGTAACGGCAACATCAAGACATTTTTCGAAGATCAGTGGCACATGATGCAGGTCGAAAATAACATTTATTTTGGCTCGCTTCCAATCATCATGCTGCTTTGCGTACATTGTTTTTAATGGACCAAAAACAGTATTGAATTAGAATAGAATTATTATGGACCAAGATCTGCTTGATTCCCTCCAAAACGGCAGCATAATCAATTTTACCTCCTTTTTTGCGTAATAACGCGGCATGGTGGCTGTAAAACTGGAAGAAGTCAAGAACACCAAACAAAATACAGTTTAACGTATCGCGAAACACTGATATTGAGTGTCTCACAATTCCCCACTAAAAGTGTCTCATGATTCCCCACGAGCTATGTTTTGCAATATAGCGGTGTGTAAACGAATGAGGGACTTTTCATCTAAAATGAATTGTGTGTGTCAAAAGGCTAAAGCTCAACAATAAAAAATAGCTAATTTATCTGAGTGAGTTTGAAACAGTACTTTCAAAACATGGGATAACACAGGAGCGCGAGAAAACTTTGGGAAACTCGATTTTCGAGTCACGGGCACAGGGACGGATATATACGGGAACACTGATTGATTGCTACTAGAAATATGAGCTATGACAGAGATGACACAATACCAGCTGTTTCGATCTGTCACCATTGACGAATAAACAAATCACAGCGCTGTCTCACGATTCCCCACGTCTCACAATTCCCCACTTTCCCCTACATTTAATGTATCGAATGTCAATTCAATTATGGCTATCGATCTCGGTATGGACGGAGATCGTGACAATTTGACTTTATATGAGATTTGACAATAGAGAAAAGAGATATAAAGATTCCTTCGATAGAAAGAGGAGACATAATAATTCTTATATATTAATAATCGCTTCTTGTCCGGCAATGGCGTATGACTTAGTGGGAGCATCAGAGACGATAGCAGGGATGAGGGATGTCGGGGTGATCTTTTTTACACACCGCTTCCGGATTTTACATTAAAGCTATATTTTTAAAATTACGAGGAAAATTGGAACTTTTGTTTATAAACTTCGCCACTAATGCCATCTCTTGAGGGAAATTGGAACTTTTGCTTATAAACTTCGCCAATAATGCCATCTCTTGAGGAAAATTGGAACTTTTGTTTGTAAGCTTCGACACTAATGTCATCTCTTGAGGAAATTTGGAACTTTTGTTTGTAAACTTCGACACTAATGCCATCTCTTGAGGAAATTTGGAACTTTGGTTTTTAAACTTCGCCACTAATGCCATCTCTTGAGGAAAATTGGAACTTTTGTTTATAAACTTCGCCTCTTATGCCATCTCTTGAGGAAAATTGGAACTTTTATTTTTGAATAAATCGCCACATTGGTGCACCCATCCTTATTTGAACATCTTTCGTTATTAGACTATATCATCAGCAGCTTTCTTAGGAATGACTTCATCCGTTGCTTTTAGAATTACCTCCTCTTCTAAGAAACAAAAAATCATTTATATCAGATGAAATTTTCTGGTAGGCTTACATTTAAGCCTGATTTCGTTATTTATGCATTAGCCAAGTATTCAATTGAATGCGTCACAAACCGGAGAGAACAAATTCGGCTGCATTAAAATGATCTGTAGACTCTTGATTATAGTTGATATTATAATCGAATTTGCAGAAATCAAGTTATATACCAAGGTGGAAAAAATGAAGATGTCAACTTACAATTATTTAGACTAAGTGATAGGTGGTTTAACCAGCAGAGAGATGATACAAAACCAAGTCTTACGCACTGAGTGTTCAAAGGAAACAAAAATTTTCCGCAAATTGAAATTTTGAATGAGCATTGCATAACCAGATATGAGATTCGTAGGATTCTATCACAAGAGAAAAAATTGGCTTAATCGAAAAGGAAGCTGAAGAATTTAAGTCACAGTTTTAAAAGTTTCTGAAATTTATTTCAAGTCATCAAGTCACAGTTACGATAATATAATATGTGCGTAACTTACGCGCACAATATCTTTCAGCTGACTGATTTGCTTCCAAAATGGTATATTATTAATAATATCATCGAAAATTAATTTTTGATATCTTGTATTGCTCCAATACTTTTACAAATTTCTACGGAAACCCGGTTATTGAATTATTTTCGTAACTATACAGCAAATTTACGGGTAATTATAAAATATGGATCGGTATATTTTATATCATCCCGAGTAATGAAGAGCCTACTGTACAGACTTTTAATCGTCCAGAATGCTTAATAAAGGAACAAGTAACTTTGCAATTGTCGCTAACTCATCTTGAGATGTGCCCTCCGATAACAGCCCTAAAATAATACAATCCTAATTTATGCAACTAATAATGGTAATTTTACAAAAAAACTACATGGACGTTAAATTAAGTTTTCCCGATAGAGGCCTCGAGCTATTAGCGGACTGTAAAAAAAATTTTCGAATGTCCATCTGTACCTTATGAAATCCAAACTAAACTCTCCTTCGAACTGTTCCCTGTGAATTTCTCAAAAGCACTATTCAAGAGCCTAGCTTTGCATTCATACCCTCAAAACAGTCACATGCCGAAGATCTAAGGGCCGGTTGCACCAACAACGGTTACGCGTATTCGCTACGTAGCTATCAGCTACGGCGTAGCCGAAGGTTACGATTGACAACCGTTGCACAAAGGATATTCAGGCGCCGGTCACCAAAGCAGAAGGCTACCTCTGTTTCCGAACGCCCGATCACTTTCTTATACAATCGTTCCGCAAAAATTAGGCTCTTGGGCTGTTTCAACTTTCACTTGATCGTGAAAGTTGGCATTTTATAAAACTTCAGTTTTATTAAAATAGGTTTATGTTACGGTATATTGTCAAGAAATTGATTTTTATATTCTAATTAATCTGGTATGTTTCCGTTAAGAATATATTTGTAGCATTTTGGGATTTGTTTTCATTTTGGATTTTTATGCCTATCCACACAAGTGCAACGATGTATTTTTTTTAATCAATAATCCTTATATTTTAACATCCTAAATTAAGGTTATCGGCCATATTTAATCCCCTTTAATTCAGTCTCTAATGATTACCATTTCTTTGTTTAAAATACTTTTATTTTAAACGTTTTTGCGGTGCCTAATTATTTGGACAACACGACCAGAACAATAATCTAGAAATTTACCCAGCTATTTCTCGGGTATCTGTTATGCCTAATATTAAATAGCCTAGAAAATTATATTCAAAAACGTTAATAAACTTAATGTAAATTATGAAAACACAAATTCACCTCGATACTGCCGTCTTTTGAGCAAGTGGAAAAGGAATTCTCGTGTGTATCATTCGTGTAATATAAGAGAGAAATATCATCATAGTTATTTACTAGTAATAATTATTAAGTGGTAATTCGAATCTGTATTTCTGTATTAGCAAAACGTTTGCATTTTAACACTTTTTTCCATTACTTATTGTTATTTTTTTGATTTTTTAACATCACCTTAAGGACATCGTGTGTGAATACGTATCATTTTTACATAATTACGTACGTAATGTTACAGTTTACTTAAGGATATTTTTATTTGTCAGTTAAAAAAAATTCACATTTTTCTGGAGATGCAGCATTAAGGTCAATGCTTATTCACGAAAGTACCAATTTTCCTCGAGAGATGGCATTAGCGGTGAAGTTTATAAACAAAAGTTGAAATTTCCCTCAAGAGATGGCATTAGTGTCGAAGTGTATTATATAGTACAAACGCCCGCAAAATTATCTTAAATTTTTCATATATTAGTTTCGAGTTTTTCTGAGTTTTATGTTTTGCGTGAAATATAAGGTTAGGGATACATAATTTAAGAAATTGGTTCGGGCGCAAATCTTGCAACACCGCCGTAGCCTAGTACCGTTACCTAGGCCTGAGCCTCTTATCCCTCAATGAAACAAGAGGAAAGCAATCCTTCCTGCTGGCATAAACACAAGGTTCCTATTCATGTTCTTCTTAAATCAAGCCACAGGAACTCTTCATACCTGTCACGCTTGGACTAAAAGCCGTCGAATACGTATTTTTACCACAACTCCAGCTTGAATATACGAGTAAAATGCTGCTTACATTCTGCAAGCAAAAGTTAAAGTTTTTGTAAAAATATAGTAATTGGTCATCAGCATGGAGAGCAGTCATACATCTTAGCGGTAATAAACGAAAAATTTATCTCCGAATTTCTCAATCCAGGACCTTTTGAAATATATCCTTGCAAATAACGTTGAAAAAGATGAATTTTCAGCTAAGTGCAAAATTAATATGAAATATGAATCAGGTCTTTAACTACTTTTTAATACGTGCTTAATTTCCCATTTATTTGTTATAGGAGATCGTTTGGCGTGGTCTGGTTTGAACCTAAGATAACTATGGTTAAAAATTAATTTTTTTATATAACATAGTATAAATATTCATCAACGTGGCACCTCTATATCTTTATTTTTAACAGGAGAGTTTTGCGCCGGCCTGATATCGAACCATGAATACTTAATGCAATAGTTTCTACTGTTTCTATTAGATCTGAAAAATGTCTCTTAGCTCCTTTAATTTGAGTTCTATTACTTAACAAAAATATTTCTTTTTATCCCAAAAATTGGCGCAATGCATTTTTATCTGTCACATATTACACCGAATTTTTAGATTAAAAAAAAATCCCGGAATGACAAAGAATTGAAATTCAGGACTCCAACAGATGAAAAAATTATCTATTGAATCTTCTAAACAGTTTTTCGAAAATGACCCTGATTTCCAATTTAGACTGGTGTAAATATATACTTCAAGGTGCTTAGAGATGTAGTCAATAGGAAACCCCATCTCTATATATCTCTAGGCACCTTGATTTTGAATTCTATGTCCTTACGGAAAGTATTTTTTATGTAATAGTTGGCGCAATGCAATTTAACGGGAAAATTCGTGATTTTGGGGGCATCTAATTTCGAACCCATGATAGTTAGGAAGGATATCTGATTTTTCCTGGGGATATGAGTTTGGGCCATTTACAAAAATATAAGCTGCCCAATCCCTCCAGAAGTTTGGCCCCTGAATTAGTATCTTCCTACATATATGAATCAGTGAATCAGGAGAAGCGTCAACTATCACTGCGTTTACCAAGCGATCTCTGCTCGATCTGGTGGCAGCACGTACCGGCAATGTAGGACCGATCTCATAGGACCGACGAGTTTATCAACACGAGCTTAACATATCGATATTTGCGATATTCACGTATCGACTGCAAATCATCGAGAATTTGGCTCATCGAGATGTGACGGCCGCCATTGTGCTTCTTCGTGGTGTTATTTATTTAATAAGCAGAAGTGTCCGTTTATTCTCAACGGGGATGTCAAATTTCATAAATAGTGGTGTAACAACCTTGATCGTAAGAAATACTTCATAATTGTTGATACATAGGAAATACCAGACATTCTAATTCAATATACTTAGAAATATAAGTTACATGAAGTCTACAAAGCCGCATCAACTCAATATTCAATATACTCTGAATGAAAAATATCTTCAACTGAGACGATAGAAATATATATTCTAAGATCACATTAGGATAAGCAGGACCACGTTTAAAGTTACGTCTTCATACAGGTACAAGGGGACAAATGAATCAAGCATTAAACGTAAATGACAGAAATAAATTACATTTCACTCAAATAAACAAAGATGAATATTCTATACGGGAAGTAAATGTATTTTGGAGATAACTGGTATCTCAATCTTAAAATATGTAACATAAAAACGAATCACAAAAGCAATCAAAATAGAAACAAAGATTCAACACCAATAATAGAAGGATAGTAAATGAATATGGAGTGGAAGCACTTAAAAAACAACGAATAAATCAATTTTTGCAAGGGAATGAGTTTGTTTACACTTGGTAATTTAGACAAAACTTAAGTATATTTTATCAATATTGTCGCAATTTCGAATCGCAAGCGATATTCACCGACCAAAATAAGAATCTTTTTTCAATTTCCCTTCTTTTGATGATAGCGCCAGGAGTTATTGCGATTGTATTTGTTTCCGTCCGCTGACAAAAGAGAAGCGGAGTCCGCAAGAACACCGAGGCGACCGATGTCGTGCTGAACCTGGTCCACTTTTTTTGCCGGGTTGAGTTCAGCTCACTTTTAGCCATTCTAGCCCGCGCTGCTCAGCGCGTTTCTGTTTACCAACTCGAACTGACTTGGCAGCACCGATCTCAGATCGCTTGGTAAACGCAGTGTATAATAGATAGATGTATGAATGTATATATCATAAGAGGGAAATATATATAATAGATATAAACGAGTAAGGTATGCTAAACGAGAGGTATTTCTGAGCAAGTAATTATAGTAAAACGTTTAGAAACTAATCATCACTGTGGTAAATAATTGTGTATCTCATCGGTTAGGAGTTCGATATTATTACTTTTAAAATTTACACAATGTATACCTTACGGAAAAATCGGGATAAACCTGGCGTCAACCTCAAGACGTTTTGGGTTACATTTCACCCATATAAAATAAGATGATAATATTCTATGTGCGAAATGTAAGGTCTCAACCTACGCCCTCCTTTTCCTATATATTCACAACACACAAGATATTCTCCTATAAAGGAGAATATCTTGTGTGCCCTGGTGTCGAATGCAGGATAGTTAAGGAAACATTTTAATGCTTTTCTTAATTATACGGATATCTATCGATATAAAAAGCGCAAACGCAATATCTTACATGTAATTTCTCCGTAAAAAAATACCTCCAATGTATTTTAAATTGGACATATTTTCACCGGTCTAGCATCGAACGAAGGATCATTTTTGAAGAATTCTCTCCAATTTATGTTAAATATTCACAACTCTCGGAATCATAAATAAGAGTAATCTATCTTTCCAGAAAGAAATTTTTAAATAATCCCGAAAAGAACGACTTTTGAATGTTTTCTTTGCTATGAATATCCCTTAACTTTCCATACATTGTATTGTTTTGAATGGCCCTAACAGAGCAGCAACAAACCGATGATTGAACAGTTGATACTTGTGAGCTATCGTAGCCGTTGGGAAATAACTATTTACGGTTCTTTTCTCAGGATGAATTATATAAGCGACGTATGTTTTACCGACTGCTAAAATTGCATACACCATCAGTAAATAACTTTTTACCAAATAAGATTAACGGGCGTCATTAACGAAGCATTGCTTGTAATCAAGATCAGTAAGTTGAGTAAGATAATAGATTCCATCCTAAACACAAGGAAGCTCTGCGGAGGATCTGCTGCGGTACACAGGGCGAAGGTATTGTCTTCTTCTCATTATATCCTTCACCTGTTGGGCTACTATTTCCGCGTTAGACAATACCTCGTGCAGAGGACAAGAGAGACATCTTCATAGCAGGGGTTCAGGGGGATTCTCAGGTATTCTTTGTTTCACTTCCTCCTATTCCCAAAAGGGCATTTCTATAGGCATCAAATATGGCACGCTTCCGACATTCTTGTAGGCGAAGTCCTAGCCGCCTATGCCCCCCACTGCGTAGGTTCTCTCTCTGAAATGGGTGGGCTTGGAAAAACCCAGCAGATCTCATGTGGATTTTTTTGTCCTGTATGAATTTGGGGAAAGGAACGGAAAGGAACGGTTTGAGGCTCACTTGCGCTCTTGGATTAGGATTTCGATTTTCGCGTGTCTTTTCAAAAGGGGAATAGCCGTTCTGAAATTTAGTTCTTCTCCATCTGCAAAGGAAGAAGGTCGGTGTCGCTGTGATTTTCTCTTCATATTTTTTCGTGAGGTTAGGGTAGTGAATATAATTCAGTGAAATATTTTATAACGTCTTAGAGTTTTGATAGAGAGTTAAATCCTCAAATGTTAACATGTTGGTGCAACATAAATCTGATTCTTCTTGTTTTGTCCGAAGTGCGCTGATATTGCTAAGAAAAAAAATTCATGATAAACAAACTTTTACTACACCACTAATTTATTATCCGAATAACATGACCCATGTTTTTTAGCGTCGCTACATCATCAGGTGACAAAATAATAACACACTTACGAATATATACACCCATGCCTCAGCTAAGTCCAAGAAAACCTAATCAAATAGTAGGCATGCTAATTGCTAAAACACCAGTTTAGGAGATAGCGCTAGAATTTGGTGTTTCATATGTAACCGTTTATGCATATAAGAAAAGTTGGGAGAAAACTCTATCCGTCGATCGTAAGGAGGTCTCAGGGAGGCCAAGAGTCACAAAAGAGGTTGAGGATCGGCGTATTGTCGATCGCATACTGCTGAATCCATTTTCAACAGCAGAGGAGGCGAGGTAACAAAACGACGTATTTATTTACTGCATCATATGTCAGTGGGTTTCTTCCCTCTTCGTGGTATATATTATGGAAATGTATTCTCTATAATTTTCAACTAGACATGCTGTTGGACTGAATATCAGCCATGATACTGTCCGCCGGAGACTGCGTTTCCATGGGCTGGAAGCCAGACGTGCAGCAGTAAAGGAGATTATTTATTTTATTAATATTATTAGGAATTATTTAGGAGAATATTTTTTTAATTTTTTTATGTTAGCTTGAGAATTAATATATATTATTAAGTATATTTTTTTAATCATTTTAATGTTTATATAGCCTGCGTTTTCGTGGTTTTTTTTCACCCCCTACTTGTGTGGGTATTTTCCTGCATAGTGGGTTTTTTCTTCATCAGCCTTCAGCTACGAAGATTTTTTCCCACTAACAGATTCTCTTTCCAATGTTTATTAATAAAGTATCATTCTACAAGAGTTGCCTTCTTTGTGTTCGTTTTGTTTCACATATTTTGTAATCAATTTTAGTAGTTAATGAAACAGACTTAGCCTATAGCCTAACCTGTGATAAGAAACTTACGCAAATAATTTTAACTCAGAATATCTGACTTAACTAAGATTAATGACCGTTGTCCAATAGCCCTAAGTTAATTGATTTGCTGGAATATTGAGTCGATATAATATCATAACCTAAAAAATTGAACCTAAGGCCTTTTTGGGCGTTTATTTCCATCGATTTCTAAATAAATAGCTCAACTTAATTCATTTCGTTTCCCAATCTCGCTAGTGCCGCAAGAAGCATAACGACAGATATTCTCCTTCAACTCACTTTTGTATTGCATTGTTAAAAGCTCTCAAAAGCTTAGGGCATTTAGCTCATTGGCCCCCACCGATAATAGAACCCGAAACCGTCGGGTCGGAAACGTAAGGGTTCCTTGGGCTGCGATAGTTCTAAACAGTAGGTCGTCGCGACCTCGCAAGGAGCAAGGGCAGTGTGCAAAGGAGCCCTAACGGTATTTCAGGCGGAGCGGCGGTGTTGCAAGATATGCGGCAGAACCCTTTTCTTAAATTATGTATCCCTAACCTTATATTTCAAGCAAAACATAAAACTCAGAATAACTAAAAACTAAAATCTGAAAAATTTAAGATACTTTTGCGGGCGGGATGATATATAGGTATATTTTATACCTTTTAAAGTTTTAGATAATGTTTTTTACTATAAATTTTGTATTTAACATATTTTTGCATCGCCGGTTGATTAGGAGTTATTCGTGAAATACTGATAAACCGGAAGTAGCTGATTATGTACTTTGTGGGTGCTCTACAATAAAAACTGTTTGTTGGATCAACACCAAATTTCATTTATAGTATTTTGGTTTGTGTCGTTAGAGTTGATTAGATTTTGGAGTAAATCGGTTAACCGGAAGTCGAGCTTCATTCTTCAAAGCTCATTTCCGGTTTTCAAAATATCTCCATAAATATGATATTTAGGTATATACTATTATTTTAAAAGTTTTAGAAAATATAATTTACTATGACTTTTTTATGAAACATATTTTTGTATCACTGATTGTGTAGGAGTGATTCGTGAAATACTGATAAACCGGAAGTTGCTGATTATGTTCGTTGTGGGCGCTCTGGGCGCTGGGGCTAAAGGCCACTTCATCGTTTTTCATCGAACATGTCCCGAAAAATTATCCATAATGTTTCTGACGTAAAAGATAATATGAAAGAAATGAATCACTTATCTTCCAAGTTTAGATTGAATATAGAGTTCGAAAATACTGTCGTAGATAAATATTTACATCTTATATATATGGAGAAAGTCATGTGCTGGCCACATCAGATTTTTTCCATTACTTATTGTTTTGTTTTTTGATTTTCCATCATCACCTTAAGGACATCGTGTGTGAATACGTATAAATTTTACATAATTACGTACGTAATGTTACAGTTTACTTAAGGATATTTTTATTTTTCAGTTAAAAAAAGTTCACATTTTTCTGGAGATGCAGCATTAAGGTCAATGCTTACTAACGAAAGTACCAATTTTCCTCGAGAGATGGCATTAGCGGTGAAGTTTATAAACAAAAGTTGAAATTTCCCTCAAGAGATGGCATTAGTGTCGAAGTTTATAAACAAAAGTTCCAATTTATCTCAAGAGATGGCATAAGTGTCGAAGTGTATTATATAGTAGATTTAATGTATCGAATGTCAATTCAATTATGGCTATCGATCTCGGTATGGACGGAGATCGTGACAATTTGACTTTATTTGAGATTTGACAATAGAGAAAAAAGATATAAAGATTCCTTCGATAGAAAGAGGACACATAATAATTCTTATATATTAAAAATCGCTTCTTGTCCGGCAATGGCGTATGACTTAGTGGGAGCATCAGAGACGATAGCAGGGATGAGGGATGTCGGTGTGTTCTTTTTTACACACCGCTACCGGATTTTACATTAAAGGTATATTTTTAAACTTACGAGGAAAATTGGAACTTTTGTTTATGAACTTCACCACTAATGCCATCTCTTGATGGAAATTGGAACTTTTGCTTTCAAAATTCGACACTAATGCCATCTCCTGAGGAAAATTGGAACTTTGGTTTATAAACTTCGCCACTAATGCCATCTCTTGAGGGAAATTGGAACATTAGTTTGTAAACTTCGACACTAATGCCATCTCTTGAGGGAAATTGGAACTTTTGCTTATAAAATTTGCAACTAATGCCATCAATTGTGGAAAATCGCTACTTTGGTTTATAAACTTCGCCACTAATGCCATCTCTTGAGGAAAATTAGAACTTTTGTTTGTAAACTTCGACACTAATGCCATCTCTTGAGGGAAATTGGAACTTTTGCTTATAAAATTTGACACTAATGCCATCTCTTGAGGAAAATCGGTACTTTGGTTTATAAACTTTGCCACTAATGCCATCTCTTGAGGAAAATTGGAACTTTTATTTTTGAATAAATCACTACATTTTTGCACCTATCCCTATTTGAACATCTTTCGTTATTAGACTATATCATCAGCAGCTTTCTTAGGAATGACTTCATCCGTTGCTTTTAAAATTACCTCCTCTTTTAAGAAACCAAAAATCATTTATATCAGATGAAATTTTCTGGTAGGCTTACATTTAAGCCTGATTTCGTTATTTATGCATTAGCCAAGTATTCAATTGAATGCGTCACATACCGGAGAGAACAAATTTGAGTGCATTAAAATAATCTGTAGACTCTTGATTATAGTTGATATTACAATTGAATTTGCGGAAATCAAGTTATATACCAAGGTGGAAAAAATGAAGATGTCAACTTACAATTATTTAGACTAGGTGAAAGGTGGTTTAACCAGCAGAGAGATGATACAAAACCAAGTCTTCTGCACTGAGTGTTCAAAGGAAACGAAAATTTTCCGCAAATATAAATTTGAATGAGCATTCCATAACCAGATATGAGATTCGTGGGAATCTATCACAAGAGATAAAATTGGCTTAATCGAAAAGAAGCTGAAGAATTTAAGTCACAGTTTTAAAAGTTTCTCAAATTTATTTCAAGTCATCAAGTCACAGTTACGATAATATAATATGTGCGTAACTTACGCGCACAATATCTTACAGCTGACTGATTTGCTTCCAAAATGGTATATTATTAATAATTTCATCGAAAATTAATTATTGATATCTTGTATTGCTCCAATACTTTTACAAATTTCTACGGAAACCCGGTTATTGAATTATTTTCGTATCTATACAGCAAATTGACGGGTAATTATAAAATATGGATCGGTATATTTTATATCATCCCGAGTAATGAAGAGCCTACTGTACAGACTTTTAATCGTCCAGAATGCTTAATAAAGGAACAAGTAACTTTGCAAAATTCGCTAACTCATCTTGAGATGTGCCCTCCGATAACAGCCCTAAATAATACAATCCTAATTTATGCAACTAATAATGGTAATTTTACAAAAAAACTACATGGACGTTAACTTACTTTCTCCTGATAGAGGCCTCGAGCTATTAGCGGACTGTAAAAAAAATTTTCGAATGTCCATCTGTACCTTATGAAATCCAAACTAAACTCTCCTTCGAACTGTTCCCTGTGAATTTCTCAAAAGCACTATTCAAGAGCCTAGCTTTGCATTCACACCCTCAAAACAGTCACATGCAGAAGATCTAAGGGCCGGTTGCACCAACTCCGGTTACGCGTATTCGCTACGTATCTATCAGCTACGGCGTAGCCGAAGATTACGAGTGACAACCGTTGCACAAAGGAAATTCAGGCGCCGGTCACTAAACCAGAAGGCTACCTCTGTTTCCGAACGCCCGATCACTTTCTCATACAATCGTTCCGCAAAAATTAGGCTCTTGGGCTGTTTCAGCTTTCACTTGTTCGTGAAAGTTGGCATTTTATAAAACTTCAGTTTTATTAAAATAGGTTTATGTTACGGTATATTGTCAAGAAATTGATTTTTATATTCTAATTAATCTGGTATGTTTCCGTTAAGAATATATCTGTAGCATTTTGGGAATTGTTTTCATTTTGGATTTTTTTGCCTATCCACACAAGTGCAACGATGTATTTTTTTTAATCAATAATCCTTATATTTTAACATCCTAAATTAAGGTTATCGGCCATATTTAATCCCCTTTAATTCAGTCTCTAATTATTACCATTTCTTTGTTTAAATACTTTTATTTTAAACGTTTTCGCGGTGCCTTATTATTTGGACAACACGACCAGAACAGTAATCTAGAAATTTACCCAGCTATTTCTCGGGTATCTGTTATGCCTAATATTAAATAGCCTAGAAAATTATATTCATAAACGTTAATAAACTTAATGTAAATTATGAAAACACAAATTCACCTCGATAATGCCGTCTTTTGAGCAAGTGGAAAAGGAATTCTCGTGTGTATCATTCGTGTAATATAAGAGAGAAATATCATCATAGTTATTTACTAGTAATAATTATTAAGTGGTAATTCGAATCTGTATTTCTGTATTAGCTAAACGTTTGCATTTTAACACTTTTTTCCATTACTTATTGTTATTTTTTTGATTTTCCAACATCACCTTAAGGACATCGTGTGTGAATACGTATAATTTTTACATAATTACGTACGTAATGTTACAGTTTACTTAAGGATATTTTTATTTTTCAGTTAAAAAAAGTTCACATTTTTCTGGAGATGCAGCATTAAGGTCAATGGTTAATAACGAAAGTACCAATTTTCCTCGAGAGTGGCATTAGCGGTGAAGTTTATAAACAAAAGTTGAAATTTCCCTCAAGAGATGGCATTAGTGTCGAAGTGTATTATATAGTAGGGGAAAGTGGGGAATTGTGAGACACACTTCATTTTTGCACAATATCTCTATCGAAAAAAAAGAATTTTCAAATTCTGAAAACCTTGACGTTTACTATATATAAAAATAAAATTTCTGGCTTTTACCAATTCATAAAATATTTTTTTTTTCGGAGATACCCATGACTTAAAAAAAAGTGTCGTTTCGGGATTTTGGAAAATGGTGGTGAATTGTGATACACCACGTAAATAGAATTAAAACTCGACACTTCCAAGCCAAAAACTTTATTAGGGCTAAAAAATTGGTTATAGAATGAATATTGAAAAATAATTTTAATATATTTGTCACTTTTACAGTTTTTGCATTTAAAAACTTTGCTGGATACAGTAACGCATTTCGCATGAACGTCTCGGCTGCATTAAATGCATTCTATTTAGTTGTTTTTAGTGAATTTGGCCGGCATATCTTCGTAGCAAATGATGCAGAAGTCTACATCTTTATCTTCATCAGATGGAACTTGTAGCTTTGGTTTTGTGAGCCGTGAAGTGCGTCTCTTTATCGGTGGTGTTCCTTGCTTCTGAGCCTTGTCCTTCTTTAACTCAGCTTAACAGCTTAACTCAGCAGTGGTCATCGACCACGATTGGACTTTTTGGTTTGCTTCCCCTTATTCAGCGGACCAACTCGTACCAACCCGTCAGCGGAAGAAATGGCTCATTCATTCGCAACAGAGATATCAGCAGCTGTTATAATGATGCGGCGTTTGTCGTCTCCTTCCTCATTGTCATCGTCAGCGGATTGATTTTCGCCGCTGAGTTGAGACGCAACAAAGTCTACATCGGTGAAAGCATTTGAATCAAATGGAAAAATACCAGATGCCTTGAAACCCGCCTTTATGTTTTTCGGCGTAACGGCAACATCAAGACATTTTTCGAGGATCAGTGGCACATGATGCAGGTCGAAAATAACATTCATGTTGGCTCGCTTCCAATCATCATGCTGCTTTGCGTACATTGTTTTCAATGGACCAAAAACAGTAATGAATTAGAATAGAATTATTATGGACCAAGATCTGCTTGATTCCCTCCAAAACGGCAGCATAATCAATTTTACCTCCTTTTTTGCGTAATAACGCGGCATGGTGGCTGTAAAACGGGAAGAGGTCAAGAACACCAAACAAAATACAGTTTAACGTATCGCGAAACACTGATATTGAGTGTCTCACAATTCCCCACTAAAAGTCTCTCATGATTCCCCACGAGCTATGTTTTGCAATATAGCGGTGTGTAAACGAATGAGGGACTTTTCATCTAAAATGAATTGTGTGTGTCAAAAGGCTAAAGCTGAACGATAAAATATAGCTAATTTATCTGAGTGAGTTTGAAACAGTACTTTCAAAACATGGGATAACACAGGAGCGCGAGAAAACTTTGGGAAACTCGATTTTCGAGTCACGGTCACAGGGACGGATATATACGGGAACACTGATTGATTGCTACTAGAAATATGAGCTATGACATAGATGACACAATACCAGCTGTTTCGATCTGTCACCATTGACGAATAAACAAATCACAGCGCTGTCTCACGATTCCCCACGTCTCACAATTCCCCACTTTCCCCTACATTTAATGTATCGAATGTCAATTCAATTATGGCTATCGATCTCGGTATGGACGGAGATCGTGACAATTTGACTTTATTTGAGATTTGACAATAGAGAAAAGAGATATAAAGATTCCTTCGATAGAAAGAGGAGACATAATAATTCTTATATATTAATAATCGCTTCTTGTCCGGCAATGGCGTATGACTTAGTGGGAGCATCAGAGACGATAGCAGGGATGAGGGATGTCGGTGTGTTCTTTTTTACACACCGCTACCGGATTTTACATTAAAGCTATATTTTTAAACTTACGAGGAAAATTGGAACTTTTGTTTATAAACTTCGCCACTAATGCCATCTCTTGAGGGAAATTGGAACTTTTGCTTATAAAATTCGACACTAATGCCATCTCTTGAGGAAAATTGGAACTTTGGTTTATAAACTTCGCCACTAATGCCATCTCTTGAGGAAAATTTGAACTTTTGTTTGTAAACTTCGACTCTAATGTCATCTCTTGAGGAAAATTGGAACTTTTGCTTATAAAATTCGACACTAATGCCATCTCTTGAGGAAAATTGGAACTTTGGTTTATAAACTTCGCCACTAATGCCATCTCTTGAGGAAAATTTGAACTTTTGTTTGTAAACTTCGACTCTAATGCCATCTCTTGAGGAAAATTGGAACTTTGGTTTTTAAACTTCGCCACTAATGCCATCTCTTGAGGAAAATTGGAACTTTTGCTTATAAACTTCGCCACTTTTGCCATCTCTTGAGGAAAATTGGAACTTTTATTTTTGAATAAATCACCACATTGGTGCACCCATCCTTATTTGAACATCTTTCGTTATTAGACTATATCATCAGCAGCTAGTTTAGGAATGACTTCATCCGTTGCTTTTAAAATTACCTCCTCTTCTAAGAAACAAAAAATCATTTATATCAGATGAAATTTTCTGGAAGGCTTACATTTAAGCCTGATTTCGTTATTTATGCATTAGCCAAAAAAACCAGAAGGCTACCTCTGTTTCCGAACGCCCAATCACTTTCTCATACAATCGTTCCACAAAATTAGGCTCTTGGGCTGTTTCAGCTTTCACTTGTTCGTGAAAGTTGGCATTTTATAAAACTTCAGTTTTATTAAAATAGGTTTATGTTAAGGTATATTGTCAAGAAATTGATTTTTATATTCTAATTAATCTGGTATGTTTCCATTAAGAATATATTTGTAGCATTTTGGGAATTGTTTTCATTTTGGATTTTTATGCCTATCCACACATGTGCAACGATGTATTTTTTTATCAATAATCCTTATATTTTAACATCCTAAATTAAGGTTATCGGCCATATTTAATCCCCTTTAATTCAGTCTCTAATTATTACCATTTCTTTGTTTAAATACTTTTATTTTAAACGTTTTCGCGGTGCCTTATTATTTGGACAACACGACCAGAACAATAATCTAGAAATTTACCCAGCTATTTCTCGGGTATCTGTTATGCCTAATATTAAATAGCCTAGAAAATTATATTCAAAAACGTTAATAAACTTAATGTAAATTATGAAAAAACAAATTCACCTTGATACTGCCGTCTTTTGAGCAAGTGGAAAAGGAATTCTCGTGTGTATCATTCGTGTAATATAAGAGAGAAATATCATCATAGTTATTTACTAGTAATAATTATTAAGTGGTAATTCGAATCTGTATTTCTGTATTAGCTAAACGTTTGCATTTTAACACTTTTTTCCATTACTTATTGTTATTTTTTTGATTTTCCAACATCACCTTAAGGACATCGTGTGTGAATACGTATAATGAAAATAATAAAGTCTTTATAAATTCCCTTACGTATTTCAGATTTATTTTCAATAATAAATATAATGTTGTTCCAATAGGAAAACTTGACAATTGAATAAAATTATACATTACTTCCAGAAATAATGGAGGTTGTCTAATTATTCGATGATTTAGAGGAAGATGAAGAAGAATTAATGTTAACTTTATATGGCAATATCAGAAATGAGAGGAAGTTTAGAATTCGACCAGACAACTTTGTAGTTTGGAATGAAGAAGAGTTTTTAGCAAGGTTCGTGCTTAGCAAAGGTACTGTGGAGAATTTCTGGCAGAGATACAAGAGAAAATATATCATAAAACAACAAGGTGATTTAATATTATAACTAATTTGAAGCATAATTCAATATAACCTATGATGTCTATTGTGTAAACTCCATTTTAAGAAACATGGCTATGACAGCAATGGACCAGTTACTGATGACACTGCGGTAACAGTAGGTGATTTCTGTGGTGTGCATGAAGCAACTGCCATTAGGGTAATCAAGGAGGTGTCCAAGGCGATAGCTGAACTAAGGAAAACAAACATAATAACTAGCCACAAACATGGAAATTAGTAAGGAGCAGGATGATTTTTACAAGATTGCACATTTACCAAGGGTTGTTGGGTGAATAGATTTTACACACATTAAGATACTATCACCAGGTATTGTGAATTATTGCATTAACTGAATTGAACATATTTTGATGATTATTCCCATATTATATTTGATTCAATAGAATAAGAAGATAATATATAAATTACATAGGTTGTAGTATGATAGGCTCTGTAGAATTGATTATTAAAATATTATTTCCTGACACCTATTATTATCTTGAAAATACAACAAGAAAATTAAATGAATTTAATACAAAGTTTCAGCATATTATGCAGAAATTTGTCTAAATAGTATTATTATTACAGGAGGTGCTGAGCCTGAATCTTTTAGAAACAGGAAAGGATATTTTTCTTTAAACTTCCAAGTAATATGTGCTGAAACATGCTAATAGAAGATATTGTGACCAGATGGCCAGGATCAACTCATGACCAAACTATTTTTAATAATGGATGAAAATAAAAGAACACTTTGTAGTAATTCCATTCCAATCCAATTACTACAAAGTGTTCTTTTATTTTCATCTATTATGGAATTCCACCAAGTAACAGCCAATACCATTCAAAATATATTTTCAATAATTCAAACATTAAGTCACAAATAAACCAGAATAAATTCAGAGATGGAATTATTTTGGGAGACTCTGGATATAAACAAGAAAGATATCTTATGACTCCAATCAGAAATCCTGTTGCACCTGAGGAGCATCTGTATAATGAAAGAAAATAAGAACAAGAAATGTCATAGAAAGAATGTTTGGAGTATGGAAAAGACAATTTTCAAATTCTTTCGTATGGCATAAGGTTGTGATTAGATACTGTCATGACAGTTGTGGTAGCCTGTGCTTTCTTGCACAACTTAGCAGCTTAGAAGACTTTTAAGGAATGAAATGAATAATTAATGTTCTTTTCATAAATATTTATTTAATTCCTTTTCCTTTAGATTAATATCAAGAAGAATCCTCTTCTTCTCTGCCAAAGCAATTCTTATTTTAATAGCATGCAGTTCATTTTCCCTCCTTTCCTTTTCAGTATGTTCCTTCTGTAGGACGGTCTTCTGTAGTTTTATTAACTCCATCTTTACCTCAGTCAATAAATTCAAATTTTATTTTGGGAATTTCTTCATTTTCCTTGAAGTTACTCTAGTATTAGATTCTAGTAAAAAGATCCACTTCATATCCATTAATAAAACTGAGATAATTAAATAGAACCTAAAGCAAAAAATGTTGCAAAGAAGCTATTGCTTCGCTAACCTTCCGGACTGTCCTGGACGTGGTATATTTGTGAACCCCACAAAAATCACCGGCTGAGTTAAGCATTAAATTTCTAGCTAGAAATTCACCGGATATCGGATTGTCTTCAATAAAATATAATTTGGTAAAATTTCACTTTAGGGCCCAACAGCTTCAACACAGACGACTTGCAAAGACGAATCCGCACGAAAAATTCCTCTTTGCTCGAAATTGAAAAATGCACTGGACGTTGTTTTAAATTCCGCTTCCTTACAAGAGCTTGCACCATTTCCAAGAGAAGTTCGTAGTCGGAATGAGCTAGCTCCTCGAACATGTCAACACAAAAACGTCCATCTTCTATGTTTACGTAGCGCAGTGCATCATGGTAAAATTCTCATTCACCTAGCCTCGAGGTCCACCGTAACGGAGTAGCAAAACCCATGTTTTCTAAAGTTAAAAAACCTGTAACTCGAAAACCGTTTAAGATATCTTCTTGATTTTGCCTTTATATGTAAATTTGATGTATTCTTTACAATACATTCGCTTACTATACCCATGATTTCCCAACGATACGTGATTTAGCTAGAGACTGATATTTTCATGTTCAATCATTGGTGAACCTTGTTTTATAATTATTTATACTTTATTTATATGAAATTGGATCAAATGATAAAACCGTCACAGGCTATAGGTATCTATTACTTTACTGTGAAAGAATCATGATGCATGTTTAAATACTTCTAGAGAAATCGTCGTCAGAGTTTGGATGCACGGGAAAAAAACGTTGTAATATATATTTTAATTTTTGTTTGCTACAAAATACATTGTTGAGCTATACCAAAAATATTGAATCAATAATTTTATATGAAAAATCTACACAATTTTTTTCAAGTCGATATCTCGTATACATTTAATGTAAAAAATTAAAAACTGATTTTTTGCTCAAGAGTTCACCAACCTCCGGCTATCACGAAACCGATGGATCTACCTGGGGTTACGGTTTGAGCTGCTTTAGCCGAGACCCAAGGCGAAACCAGAGGTGGTGCAACGTAAAACTGCCCGTCACCTCGACCCTAACCATAACTAGGAGTGTAGCCGGAGATGGTGCAACCGGCCCGAACTGAGCGTTTTATCAATCTGTTTGTCTCTCAGACGTAATCTTAATCTCTGTTTTCAGGGTGTAAGTTTTGAATTACTTCTCGAATGTTCCCTTGTGTTTTTGCGAGGAGTAAACGAATCAGCACTTTCGAATTCTTCTCATGGGAATCTTATCTTATGGTGTGAGTCATCGAATAAAAGGATATGGTTAAGAAGAGCATGCATTGAAAATTGTGTGCAAAACACTCCTAGCGTCCCTTTGATATCGATGTTGGCTCTAGGCCTGCTCTGCTACCGAAAACATCAACTTAGCTGTAATCGGAGCCATATTTACTGGCATGCAAAGCTAGTCATAGGACTTCTTGGGGGACGGGGTTCGAACCCCTAAACTTCCCCCCCTCGCTGCGCCACTGCTTGGGCCTATTTGCAAAATACTCACCGCAAAACTTTCTTATGTACATTTTGAAGGGAAAACGAAAAAAAACTGAATCATTTGTCTTCTGCCGGCGATTATCGGACGATACTGAAGGTAGTTTGAGAGAGAGGACATAATCGCATAACCTCGCGCTCTGATCGCATCGAGAGGCAGTTCTAACGACATTGTTCACCCTGAAACCGAACTTTTCTTCTCTTGGGAGGGAAGGGGCGAAGGACTCTACTACAAAGTATTGTTGAAATATTTTTGCTGCGCTGGAGGTATAAATGAATTTCCTACGAGGAAGTACTTTTCCCATCACTGGTGATTACACGTGCCAACACTTGACTTTGTTTTGGGTCTAAATACTTTTCAAGTACGCTCGTGCCTACAAATTGTTTCTACAACACATCCCGAACCAAAATACGAATGGGTCTCCACTGGCGACGCCCTTGGACAGGTAACCAGGCAATTTTGCAATGACATGAACGCTGTAATATACCTTTAAAAAACTGAAGAATTTGACTTCAAAAGTAAGTCCACTAAAAGTGATTATGTGCAACTAGCATGTTGGGTGTAGTTTTCCGTATAGGCGTGACTGATCCTAATGCACGCAAAGTAACTGAACAGCGCCCAATGCAGGCAACCATGAGCGACCAACGTCAGGCGACTACAGCCGTTGAGTGACTGATCTCCCAGGAATGGGATCGATTGCAGGTATTTGCTTCTATACACCTCTATCTAAGCACCAGTGGGCTATGCATAAACTAAATTTATTACTTCGCTAGAATCTCCCTATATAAATATAACTCATTTGATAAAAACAGTAAAATTACTGTTCGATTCAACATTTTATACACTTTTGTCATAACTAGATGATAACAAAACTGAAAAAACACAAGGAAAATCTATATACTGTTCTGTTTGCCTTGTTCCCCAGTGCTAAATATTCTTAAATTAATAGGTCCTCTACATCCATTTAACAATTTTTTAAAAGTTTTTCCAAATTTGCCATAGTTCATTCACAGACACAGGAATGGATCTAGAGAAAAATTTCGGGGGGGGTCCGATCAAAAAATTTAAAAATAAAAAACATTTCGGCTTTCACAAAACGTGACGTTAGAATTGTGTTAGACAAATTCGAATATTTTCGCTAGTGATTACTTATTAAATTGTTTGTTTATATGCGTTATTTGAGTTTCATTTTCAAAAAATAGGCAGAAGTGATATTTCGGGGGGGGTCCGGACCCCCAGGACCGCCCCCCTGGATCCGTACCTGCACAGACATATAGAATACAGCCATAAACTGAGTGGTGTTTAGTCCCCCCTAATTGCTTGACTCGAAGTCACATATTGTCGTTTATGCTGATGGTTGTACGTAGTTACTTTCAGTGGACAACCAGCCTAAACCATTGTTCCAGTTAAATCTAATCAACTAGAGAGACTCATTTCATCACATAGAACACAGTGTAGTTCAGGCAGCCTTAAAAAGGCATTTTCCATAATTTAACGCCTTCTTCCTCTAAATCATAAAACGAATTCAAGCATAATTAATGAAAATCAAGGTAAGAGGATCTTATTTTGGAGACAAGGAAGCCTGTGATAGCTCCAAGAAAAGTTTCTTAGGTCTCCCTTGAGAATAAAGAAAATATTTTGAAAAACATGAAAAATACCAATTACTTCATCAATATAAATTACATGATAAGTCATGATTATGTTAAATGTAATATTGTAGTAATACACAGCTCCTACACCACATTTGCTAGCCTAAACACACTCAAGAGGAAGATGTAACACTATATTTCTTCTCTGATCTAATGAATATTTAGTAAAGGTAGAGATGGGCCTTTAAAAATAACATTTCAATAGAAAAAATACGTATTCAACATGTATAAGAGTATTGTGATCATGATCAGCAAAATAATTAAATTACAGCATGAAAAGTCATTCATTACGATAAATATCATTAAGATAAGATATGATAATTATTTAAGGGCAAAAAATAGAATCTGGCCTACCTGTTGCCTTGCAACAGTATTGTCAAAATTTCATATTTTGATTTTTACAGAGGTATTGTGGCTTTACTTATAAGAAGTTGTACCTCAAAAATGTGAAATCATACCTTTTTAGCCATTATTTCTTGCAAATATGTATCAGAAAAAAATTCAAAAGCTATCATCTATATTAATTCACTGGGATTGATTTGCTGGTAATTAATTACAGAAAAAAGTTTAGGCTGTCTTTGATATAGTATTATTAAGAAATGGAAATTTGAAGAGAAAATTCAGGAGGAGAATTTTTACCTGAAATAAACTTAAAAATATGTTAACACCATGAATGAACTAATCTTCCTTCTCTGATAATGATCAAAATTTGAAAGAAATTTCATTCTGTCGAAGAGTATGAAGTAAATAACATTATAAACCCTTAAGATAAAAACTGAAATACACACTGACAAAATAACAAGAGAAACAAAATCCATAAAAATTATTTAATTTTGTAAGTAGTGTCTTCATAAGAAAATCACCATTAAAAGCATTTTATTAATGTTAAAATTAACAGAACTTGTCTTCGTCATCACCTCAAACTTTAAATTACATGCTGTGACCATTTTTAATCAGGGAATGTACAAGACCTTTGTTTAAAAACAAATTCATATTTACAAGAAGAAATTTTCAGCAGACAGCACAATGTTCCTTCGTTCTCTGCAGATTCTAAAATGGATGCACTTCACACAATTGCACAGCTCAGCAACCCAACCCACTCCATATTCCTCAGTTCAGGCAGGCAAAACAGTCCTTCATTTACGCTGCTATAAAAATGATTTTGTATTCGTTCAGCCAAATAATCAATCATTTAGCAATCCCATTATCACAATTTGCCTGAAAGACAAGGGTTGGAAAAATAAGGCCCGAAACCCTGCTCATCGCAGGAAAGAGGGCACAATCTCTAATTTTGGTAGCTGTATAATTTCATTTAAACCACCTTGGAATGTAAACTAGAAGAGCGATTACATCTTAAGTATTGATTCGAATGTGCCTGTGGAAGGAGTAAGGAAGAAGAAAGCTAAACTTAAATAAATAGACTAGCATGAGTTGACATGTGCACCACTTCAGAACCCCTAAAAAAAAAAAATCCAATATTTTTAAGGGACAAGATGTGCTGCCTGCTTTCCGAGTCAGAAAAGCATGATTTTAAATATATTTTAACGTACATATGTATAAGTAACAAACACAACACCTGTTTCTTTTAGAATTGCTTTCTCTCTCCTTTTGTACAAAGGCTTATGATAACATGACATTAAAGTGCCTACCCAAAACAACCAGTAAAGGCAGCACAACCAATTGACATGTGGAATGTGACTGCTTGGAAGTCGAACTGCCAATTAGAGAATCTGCTCCACCATTTAACCATCTGATCAATAAGCAACACATTCTACATGCCTTTTTAATGCTCTGTTTCCTTATCACTGAGACTGACTCATTATAAACAGAGTGGGATATGGGAAGAGGGGTAAAGTGCTCCAGGCACTTTGTTTGAGCAAAACATGAAAGAAATTATATTCGAGAGTTATTTTTGAGTGAGGCAATTAAACATAAATCTAGCACCAAAGGCACAGTCTTTTCAGATAAAAAATTGAATTCACTGTGCTTGGGTTTAAATTAAATTTGTTGGATGTCTTTCATAGGCTAATACCATTGGGTGAACTTGGGATAAAAAAATACAGTTAAGCAACTGCATAATGCATGGAATTAATTTGGAATGTTAATGTTTTGCCACCACTGGAAGCTATGCCATATTGTTTATATTAATATCTTACTTTGCTTGCTTTTTATAACACCATGATATGGCAAAGACAATAATAAGTTTAGATAATAGCAATTTTTGTCCTAGAGGAGATAACATTCTGGGATAAAATTTACATCTGCAAAAATTTGATCGACCGTAGCAGTCCAGTAAATCTTTTCCAATTTCAACTCCAACTGCAAAAAAAGGGAATTCCTCCAAATGATGGGGAATAATTCATACAGGCACTAAACAGTCACATTTATACTGCAGCATTACAGGTTACCATAAGACCACCTACAAAATCACCATCCACTGTTTCAAAGTATTGCACATTACACCATGCATTCAATGAGTAGCATATTTATTTTATTTTATGGATTTTTCAGTGACTTTAGGTACTCAATGCTTTTCCCTGGGAAAGATGTTGAGTTGAACTTTTGCTTCGTTCCACAGCAAAACTACAAAGGATTCGCTGTGGCTCTTGTTTACACTCTTTTACAACAATTTATTTTGAAAGGCTTTTGAGATTTTCTCCCAAAAATTTTCTCTTACAAGTATTTTTCAGGCACTATGTAACAGTAGCAGGTATTTGAGAACCTTTTTTAATCTTTTGCTAAAGCCGTGATGTAGGAAAGGTGAATGGCATGGAATGGAAACCAGATGTAAGCTTCAATCAAATGTACTGAAGAGCAGGACTTTTTGCCAAGTCTCCTGAGTCAATCTAACTGCCGAAGCCAAGCCAAGGTATCGGCAGTGCATCTCCTTTGCTATGACAGGAATTCCCTCTCCAGTTCACTGATTGAAGGTTTCCTTCCATGCCTCGGTTGCTCCTGGGGCAGGGGAAGAGGATGCAAGAGGTAAGGAGCAGGGTGAGACTGCTGCTGCTGAAGTAGGTGGTGGTGATGGTGATGAACATGGTGAGAAAGGGAGACTGTGGATGGTGTTCCCCTCCCTACACCAACAGAAACAGCACCACTGGCACTTGATCCACCGATTGGCCTGGCTGCCTGAAGGGGTATTGTGCTGTCCTGTGTCTGACCATGAGTAGGCATATCGAGCAAAGTTTCCACACCTCCTGATGGAGTGGAAGACGGAGATGGTGAGAAACGCACACGATTAACAGAAGAAGAACTGTTTTCCTTGGCAGACACATAGCTGCTGTCTTCACTGGTCACACTTTCCGGTGGGGTTGGATTTGTTGGCGTTCCTCCTCCAGAACCACCACCACTACTACCCCACCCTCCTGGTTTTGGAGAGCACCTTCCTGCTGTGCCACTACCTGCACCACCTACGCTACTGCTGGTGTAGTTGTTGTATCGACGCAAACTAGAGCGTAAAATTCTTGGCATCTCCAAAGAGGAGGGTCTAGCCTCTGCTTCCAGGGAGTTCTGTCTTGAGTAATAAGGCGCAAGTGATCCAGGGTACTCATATTCATAGCCTGATCCAACAATGCCTCCTCTAACAGCAGGGCTTCCTCCACTTCCACGATGAGTAGGGGTGTTGTACTGTGAGTCTCCTTCATCCTCCAAGCGGAAGCTTGGATTGACGTTTGAGCTGGAGGATGCTGTAGAGACATTAGAGGGAGTCCTCCTGTGGCCTCCTACGAATGGGAGGCGAGAGGAGGGGGAAGGCGCTGGAGGAAGAATCCCAGTTGATGCTGAAGGCCCTTGGGAAGAAGGCACCGGAGCCCATGCAGCAGCCACATGATGAAGCTGCTGGAGAAGGTGCTGATGATGTATAGATAGCGGCGCATGAGGGACTGGAGAGTAAGCGTGGAGGTGTGCAGCATGTGCAGGATGAAGGTGTTGCGTGGGAGGTGGATCTCCACTGCTAGGATTGTCATAGGCATGGTACCCTCGCGTTCCACTTCCTCCGTCTGGAGCTGGAGGGGGTGGGGGAGGGTGAGGAGGAGGTGGAGGACCACCTCCATAATCCGCATAGTATTCTCCTGTTGGGCCTGCATAGATGGTATATGGAGAGGGTGTTTGATCAGAACTAGGGTACGAGGGGTAGGAAGATGTTGTGTCCGTCCTATATTGTTCTGGGTGACCACAGTACTGGCTCAACATGTAATGGCCTTGGCCACCTTCACTTTGCACATAGTCCACTGGCACATACACTCCACCAGTCCCTCGTTCCATCACCATTGTTGATCCCCCCATAGGATATGTCACCTAAATTAGAAATGTAACATTAACAATAAAATTATAATGGAACATGACATTGGAGTACATTTATTTGCTTATCCAGCTCACTTCTCATAAATTTTTACATTTTTCTTTCATTGAAAAAGGTCAGAAAACTCATGTAGTCAGAAGTAATGAATTAATCCAATAATAACTGCAATTGAATTAAAAGGAAAAGAAAGAGGAAATGAGGAATATCATAATTCAGTTCAACTTTTAAATAAAGTATTAAACAAAGAGAATCAGAAAATAAAGGCCACATTTACAATTCATCAAACTGAGATTTAATTTACATTCTTCCCTAAATATATTCAAGAAACACTTAAACATTGTTTTCTCTTGCCTCCTTCCTTGCAAAATAATAGGAAGTAGTACTTATATCAATTATGTAATAATCATTTTATAAAACTTTTATTTAGAGGCCATCTATTTCTTTATTTCATCTTGCTCTTATGATGATTTTCAGCTCCCTATAAAGGTTCAATACTTTGATTATTTAATTAATTTTAAAAATATTCTTGTCTTAATCCTGTTACAACTAATAGGAGTTAACAAATGAAGTAAACTTTCACTTAAAATAGGAAATTTCAAATAAAAATACATGTTTGATTACAAATTTTCAAGCCATAAAACAGTTTTGGAGTTATTTAACATAATCTATAAGTTAGACACGAGTAACAATTAGAACCAGAAGTATAATGAGAGTAATTATCAAAGTTGAAGAAAAAAGCATTTTACCTCACTTCCGTCATTGCTTGTGCTGGATGACTTACGACGAGGCGATGGCGCAGGTGAGGCAACTACCATTGCATTGGACGAGGAGGGAGGGGGTACCCCTTCTCGCCCCACTGCGGCATAGTGCTGAGGTGAATCTGTGAAGCGCAGAGGTTTGGGCTCTGCACCAACGAGGCCAAACAGTGGATGCCTATGGTGACGCGTGGGGCCATGGTATGTATTGTGAGCATAGCCAGAGGCACTCGAGAATTCATAGTCCGGACCGAGGTATGGAGAAGGAAGGCCTCTGCCCACTTCTCCAAACCACCATCGCCTCTTTTCCCCCTCTTCCTCCGACCTGGCCGAAAGCAAAGAGTCATCAAGAATGTGCTTTGAAGTATATATAAAGAAGCATATACAAACGGACTATACACATAGGCCAATGTTTCAGTTGAACTTCATATTTATGAATGATAATTTGATAAGTCAGTGATTTCTTCCTATTCATCATTTTCCATTTTTCTTTGATAGGTTTCTCATTGTTGGCAAAGGTAATTGATTCAGTAGGACTGACTAAAATTACCTTCTTGATTATCATCTTGTTCCATTGAGGCTGAGGAGATAAGAGCTACTTATGTTACATGATAGATAGAAAAAGAAAAAGCCTGCTGACTTCATTCCTCATAAAGAAATATTATCTTAATGATGCTCTATGAGTGATTAATCATGCACTACTAGACACATATTTGACATATCAATATCATTTTAACACTCTAATTCAAAATGGAAGAGATATCTTTCATTCCTTACACTATTTACTGAAATATTAAGTCTGAATACACCCATGAGTTTTAAGCTGAAAGAATTAAAAAACACCCTTCTAGGTTAACAGACCTAACCATTATAACCTGGCTCTTACTAATACAGCCATTTGAAAAATATTTGAGAATTGCTTTTATTTTCAATTTGAACACATTGGCTTGACTTCAAGGAATAATAAAATAGAAATTTCTCAAACTGGTTAAAATTTAAATTAATATACAGTTGAATTGTTACCTTACTAAGCATATCCAAAGCTTGTTATAACATATTTAGGAATCATATTGAGATGAGTTGGACATTCCTCATTACTTCTACTTCATTCTTTTTACTGTTCATAATCTAGCAACTTTTAATGGCCTGATTAATTTTATTTTTCTGCAAGACTAAGGCTTTAAGTGAGATTTGCTAAAAACCTTGAAAAAGAATAAGTTAGATGAATGGCTCATTTTAGCCCAAAAAGAAAAACCTGACTGCATACCACCAAGTACTACTGCTGCATGAATTCTTTATCACACTTCACAGGGCATAGAAGTCTCTGTGCCTCAGTAGAAATACCTTATTTTCCCAAACAAGTCTTTCTCAATTGCATGAGGTAATAATATTTTCATTAATGTTTTCTTTCCCGATGAATATAACTAAAAGAGTGTTTAAAAGAAGATAATCTCCATGACTTTAAACACAGTTATTTAAGAGAATCAATTGAAGAAGCTTTAGTACCATAAAATATGGAATTAACGAGTTTACTCGAAAATGACACACCATCGTATGTAAAGCGCACCCCATAATTCAAGCACTGGATATTGAAAAATCATTTACCAGAAAATCTATATCACACGTAAAGAGATATGGCCACGTTATTTGCAGCAGGCATACAGATACACGCTACTATTTACATATATTTATAAGTGGGCACACGGTATATGAAATTCCAGTAGTCATCTATGCTGCAAGTCCTATGTTTTTGCGCATGTTAACCAATTCACAATCGGTTGTTTAAAACATTTGATGGGCTAGCCAATTCTCTTTCAATCAAAACTGTTGGCCCACAGTTTAGTATGCAGTCTTCGGGGGCTTGTGTAGTGAAAACATCAATAGCGCATTGGTGGAATGATGCCGATTTACAAGGAACCAGCCGAAGATGAGGCTGGCCCTGTGCTTTGAGACATGCGCACGAGTAGTATTGTGCCTGAATCAAGTGTGCTGCCCATTCAAATGCACACCCTGATTTTTTAGCCGAAATAAGAAACAAAAGGGTGTGCATTAATTTTGAGTAAATACGGTGTATTTGGTGAATAATTAAATACAACAAAAGGAACAAAACAGTATATCTGAGATGAGCTGGGTATCATAAATTGGAAAGATACACATGACGAATTAACCATAATACAGAAATACTGAGTCCCTCAGAATAGCTCCGATTTTCTAATTACAAGGATCTAAAACAACATGCGATAAAATCAATAAGATATTATGGTGATAAAATGAAGAAAATTCACCCAACAAATGAAAATTTTAGTCCTGAAACAGATTTGCTGCATTAGGTTATTGCTTGAATACCACATGATAAAAGTTTGTATTAAAACGCTTAACCAGCCATTTAGATAATTTCCTGATCTTCTTTACTCAAATATCTCTCTCAATTAACCATAAAAAAGAGACATAACGTTACTTTTTAAGTGTCTTCTACTTTTGAATGAGTCAATAATGATTTTCTTAAATGAAACAAGAGAAATTCAAACCATTATAAAGCTAAAAGACAATATTGCCTGAAAAATAAATTTTGACTTACGTTAGCAGATGGATATATGAACACATACAAAATACACTCTTAGAAAAATTTTTAATACTACAATTGATGTTTGTAAATAAAATCTGATATAATAATGTTACTAGTTGCCTCAAGGCATTGCCTATTCTGCATAATTTAAGACATGAGCAATTTAAGAATGAGATTAACTTAATTCTCACCTATCAGGGTGCAGCCTAGGATGAACGGGGGAAACATTGGAGAGTCGGACGTCATATCCAGCAGCGACTCCTGCTAGCATTGCAGCCATGTTGTAGAGAACAAGTTCGACGAGGGTGAGCTTGGGGCCAGCGAGGCCCCGTTTCGAGAGGGTATCACCAGTGCCATTGTAGAGCGTCGGAATAGGGATGACAGCGTTGGGGGGGAGCGGGAGGGGGCCATCAAGAGGCAGCAGCGGAGGCGGGGGCCATTCCCCTCCATCGCCACAATCTGCCCCGACGTAGTCTGCAAACGGGGGCGGGGGGAGGGGGAGGACCAAATGTGGATGGTTTGACCATGGAGGGATACTTCCCCCTGGCTTGCACTATAGCAAGCAAGTGCAAGACAACCATTCCCTTCTCCCAGTAAATTATGGAGTAGAAAGCTAACCCTCTTAGTGCCATCATCGGGTACATGGTACCCAGTGATAGCGAGGGGCTAAATATGCCTGAATACCACCACCACCAACACCATTATCATACACAAACCACCACCAAATTTCACAATGCTTCATGACAATGCATGTATTAAAGGTAAATAAATAGGGTAGGTAGGGTGGCCAAACGGCTAATCTGGGTTTAACAGCAGTTTGGGACATTTGGGTGCTACATCAGCAGGCAGCTGTAATTACATTAGGGTTTTAGTGCATTTTGAGGAAAAACTGAGCAAAATCATCAGCCTTTGGGGATAAAAAATAAGGTTCCAGGCAATAGTTTCTGGGGATAGTTGACTAAAGCAAACTAAAGTGATGCAGGATGATTAAAAAACAATGAAACATTTGTTTCCAAATTTAATTTGTGTTTATTAAGGCAGTTAATGCTTATGTTATTACACAGTAGTCTAATAATGCATTCCTTAACCTTTGCTAGAGCTACATACATCAGTCATAAATGCAACAAAATATTATGAAGCAGCAAATGATAATAAAACAAATTTTCACAAGTCCTACCAAAAATAATGATGAAAATTGAAAGAAAACCAATTTTTTGTAGAAATAATCAGTAATGATAAGAAACAAAATGAAAAAAAAAACAGTTATTGTTACAGTAAATTACAAATTTATATTTTTCCAATTTTTTCAAAAGCAAGATGGTCAATTGAGACATCTACATTTCATTGCATACCACTTTAAAAGTCATAAATTAAATATTTAGCCATCACCTCAAGTCTTAAAAATATTCTATAGTTAAAAAATCCAATTTAATGCATGAGAATTAAATACCTAAATGCAAACCTTCTTTTAAATGACAAAAATTAACCATAAAAATTATAACTGCCATGAGCTTGATAAAACATAAACAAACAAAATTAAGAGTGAAATCTCCATCATGCAATGAATAGTGCAATCAAGTACAAACAACACACAGACTATAACATGGCTTTGGGCTACGAAAACTTACACGAAGAGTGAAGGAACTCCTCTGAATAGCCTGGACAAGAAGGGAGATTTATATCAATGATTTTAAAGGGTCACATTTCAAAGTTTTCACAAGTTTACACCGGAAGTTAGGGGGGGCAATATATATATATATTCATGAATTCGTAAATATAACTTCCAATTCTCTTTTCAATAAAAATATATAAAAAAATCACAATCAGAAACATCAGAAAAAGTGACAAAAATTGATAGATAAAAAGCAGTCAACCCTGTATGGCATCAGCAATCTGGGTTGGGCAACTTCCTTTTTCAATCAAAACTTGTAGCAGTGAACAACAAAAGGACAAAGAGATCCCACTCATGACAGAAACAAAAATCTTTTCAATTCCTTCTGCACAGCAGCAGAGTGGCATCAGAGTAATCTGAGTCCGCGCCCATGGAGTAGGGTTCTAGGAGAGGGGAGAGTGATCGTGGGGGAGGGGATAGGGAGGTGGGCATGAGGAAAGGGAAGGTGACGGAGCAGTTGGAGGGAGTCTGGGGAGAGAGGACGAAGGGGGAAGGGGTGAGTGGCGATGGAGGGGTCACTGGGGTGGAGCGCATACCTATTTCCTGTAGAGTTCCAATGTTAGCCACTCCACAGTGAAGAATTCCGCTGGCGCTGGCACTGCCACCACTCAGGGGCACATTGCGCACGTTGGGGGCGCTTTTGCTCCATCTCTTCTGCCCTCCGTCTACCACGTGAGTTATGATTTGCCCCCTCTCTCGCTGGTGTAATGTGCTCGGACCCCAAGTCTTGCCCTTGACCCCATCAGCTGGGACTGCAAGGTTGCACCAAGGCCATGTGTGTGGGAGTGTTTGAGGAATGGGTGCAGTAAAAGATGGGATTAAATGGGAAGAGGGTTGATTTGGGTTTGATTTGATCGGAAGTTGTATAGGACGAGGGATGCGGGTTATTAATTATTGGGATATGATTGGGCACAGGCGTGGAAGTGATAAAAAATAAACAAAACAAAAATAAAATTCGAGAAATCCAAGCTTATTATGGGGTAAGGAGGAATTACATATTAAGCAAGAGGTTGTTTGGTAAACTGTTCATGACCACTCCCAACAAAAAAAAATAAAACAAAACCTAGTTTCATAATATTACTAAATTTTATCCTTTTCAAACTTAAAAAATACATTATTTCATTTTCCATGGGCAAATCAACTAACTTATGCATGTCATGCCCGTGTGAATCAAATTAAACATTTTAACACACTGTTACGAAGACATAATCGAAAAGTCATTAAAACAAGGTAGCACAATTACTCGAAATCAGCTAAAATAACTTCAAATAAAGTAAATATAAAGCATTCAATAGGCTGTCATAGCAATATAACAAATTAGGAAAACATAAGATAGTATTCTACATTTGTTTCTCCATGCCAAAATATTAAATTACATAAAATTTATCACAACCATGCCTTACACTACAATGAAAGTGCTACTACAAAAAGTGTAAATCAATATATTTGACTAAAAGTGCCTCATAGAGAGAAATCAAATGATGAAGATGAAAGGCACTGCACTTCGTTTCAAATATTTAATAAGTAAATGAGAACAAATAGCATTAAGAACAAAACTCTCGCTATAACTTGTTTTTCAAAGTTATAGCACTCCTAAAAGGCAATAGTAAACATTTCATTTATAGTCCTACTTATGGAGCACATAATTTTCAAACAAAGCTTAACGTAAAATAATATCAGAATCTACTAAGCTTGTGTCAAAATTACATCAATAATCCTTTTCATTTCACTGCTTAAAAATATAAATTCTGGAGGTAATTGAGGAGAAATAATAGAATGTCTGGAGGGAACAAAATATAAATATCAAATGAAAGGAAAACTGTCTAATAAGCAGAAACTTAATTGAGTAAAACTACCAGTGAATCTTGAGATACAACAGCTGCCTTTAAGTATCACCCCTTCAAGAAAATATGATAAATGATTGGTAAGGAATATCTTTTACTATGTCATTTATACGGCAAAAGAAATACAACTGATTGAATTATGTATATTTATTCAATCTGCTGTTCAAAAACAGCAACCTGGTATTGTGGAGAAAGAGAATGTATAGTTCCTTCATTTTAATAAACTTAAATATAAGATAAATGTCCATTACAAGGAGAATTTAGCTTTTTCTGAGATAATTTGCAAAAAGGCAAATGTTAATCTCACACCTCGATTATAGGGATACTTAATATTAATTTTGGAATTATACACATAATGAATAGTACACTGCCTCATCTGTTTCTGGAAATGTAATTTTTCTCTCTCAATGATTTGACTTAAGTTTAGCTGAGACGCATAGAAAATATAGCAGCACAAAAATCTAAAATACTATTCAAAAATATAATTCAATAATAATTGATATTCATATAACCCAATATTCATCTTAAAGATGTAAATTATGGGTAATTGAGACAGTATGATTTTTCACAACAAACAATATCAAAATATGATAAAATTTGCATATATTCCCGAGGGTTAGCACGCAGCAAAGAGAGACCAATAGCAGCTGGTGACTTTACTCACGTGCAATGGCTCGAAGCCTTGGTATGCTGGGGCTCCCAGGTGGACTGTTGGGACTTGAGGGATTTCTCGATTTCCTCTCCATTGCCCCAGTGTGTTGAACAGTGATGGTATGGCGGAAATCTGTCATTTAGATAAAAGTTAGACCTCAATTGATAAAAAGGCCTATTGAATTATTAAGTGGTAATAAAAGTAAAAAGTAAATATAATTTTTCATACATCCCTTGCAGAGAAGGGCTATTGTATCAGACACATTGGGGATATATTCCTAATAGCTAACTTTGTAGATTATCTAATAAATACATAAAAATATAGAGAAATTTAACATTTATTAATAGAAAGTGAAGGAAGAAAGAGCTTTTTATTCTGGATAATTTTACAAATGCGGCTTTAATTTTTCTTTTACATAAACATCTAATACAGTATTTTAAAAGAAGTTAATTTCATATAAATGTTTAATTAAAAATTCATTGAACAAAATTTTGCCTAACCTTTACATATATAATTTCAAAGGATATTAATACATGCATAATGTTCATAGTAGAGATGAGGCTGTCGAGACTAAATCAAGAAACAAAGTAAATAGAAAAATAATGGAAAAGTAGGCTACATGTCATCTGAAGTCAGAAAGTCGTGAGAGGAAATTTTATTGGAATTTCAATTCTTTATGATCTTCAAGATAAGTTGGCATAATTTGGTTTCACAAAGACATACTGTTGTAAAGGAATAAGTGCTGAAAATAGTGTGATATAAACATTTTCCATAAATATTTGATCAAAACATAAAAAGATGAATGCATTTATTCCAGAAAAAGAAAATTATTCAAGAAAAATTCATCTCTAGGCTGAGCTTACCAGATTATACTAACACACTCTAATCTTAATAAATGCGGGATAAACATTTACCCGACATAAAGACTTACCAGATGGAAAGCTAATATTCTGGCCTGGTTCTTTCTTGAGCATTTTGAGCCGGGAGCGCTTAAATTTTCCTTTCCTTTTCTTGGGCGTTGGAGTTGATGCTTGCTGGATGATCATTATGTGTAGCTCTCTTTCTAAAAGGTCGATTTCCCTAGCAGCCAACTCCTGCTCCCTTTGTCGGAGGTGTTCCTCCACCATCTTCTGCTGCAGCTGAGCCTTGGTGAGTTCTTCTTCTCGACATCGCAATTCCTGATTTTCCCAAGAAAATGAATTGAAAGAATACGAGATGAGAATAAAATCTAGTTCTGTCCGAGAAACACGAGCCACGCACAACATGCTCAGGTACGTAATTAATGGAGAATGATGAAACGAGGAATGGAATAATGCTAGCAACTTTGTAAATTTCAATCAATAGTGAAAATGTGGACAAATATGGAGATGGTACATGCAAAAACATGTGCAAGAAAATTGACTACATTGTTTTACACTTTAAAACATAAAAATATGAAAAAGGTGGATCACAATTTTTTTTATTCATTATTTCAGTTCTTGTAAAACAATCATAAACAAGTGATTTACGAAAGAGATGCTAAATTTTAATCCATCTTCTCATTATGAGGTGCATTAATAAATAATTTTAATAAGTAATTTCTAAGCTAAAAACTTACCAAATACACAAGAGAGCAATGAATAAAAAATGTGCACTAAAATAACTATTGGATGACGATTTTGTTACATTCAAGGACTGGCAATTTTTGAAATTAACCTCTTACAAAAAATATTTCTCATTAAATTTTACTTCGTGGGAATAAAGGGATATTCATGACTGGCTATATCCTGATTTTAGTGGTATAAGATTAAAATGAAATTTTTGAAATGCCAGAAAGTATGGAACAGCTCTACCTAAACATGAATATCGATAAGAAAAACTTTAATGTTGATAAATTAAATCTATATCATTATGATTTGAAGTGCCGAAAATTTTATGATATGCAATTTGGAATATAATATATAAAATAATTCAATTTCAAACACAATATGATTATAATTATACATATAGTACGAATTACATCTGAAAATGTTGTTCACAAAGAAATATCTTTTCAGATTGAGATATCAAATAAAATTGCAGCATAAGAAGAATATTACCCACCTAAATAAGAATATAAAATAGCAAATCGGGACTGTATCATCACCATTCAAATATTGTGGAAACCATGCTTTATAAAATTAGATACACCAAACATTTTTTATTCAATGCAAATAGAACGACATTAAAACTGGAATTCTTCATGCAGTAAAAAAACAATTTGAACATGCAACGTGAAAACAAGGCACCTAACTCACCTCTTCGAGCGATTTACAAGCCTGGGGCAGTTTAAAACAAGAAAAAGGGAATGTTGAAATATATTTACATAATTATAACATCTTCATTATAAAAATGCATAGCTTAAGCCTTCAAATAACTATCAAGAATCAGACTTACTTATTTTTGTAGGAACTTAACTCAGAGAAAGAACAACAGAGATATTATGTTATGGTAAAATTAAAATTATGCAAATCTAAAAATTAAAACTAAGTCAGGACCATTTCACTATCCTAATCTGAAGCACTTAATAAAATATAGTCATATTAAAACAAATATTCAATTCTATCCTAAAGGATAGTAAGGTTTATACAGGATACACTAATTAAGGATAGTTTCAGGACTTAACAAATGTAAAAGTAGGTAACAGATTTTTTTAATAATGACATTCCATTAACAATATATGGTAAAAATAAAAATTTATAAACATTTCTTAACAATAGAGCTATTTATTTTTCCTTCCTAAACATTTTCCTTCATGACTTAATAATATTTGATTCCATTTAAGTCAATTAATTTAATTTAACCAAGGAATGCTTTACTTGATACACCTGGTTAAGTCCTGAAAATTTAAAGAAGTTTTAATATTACCCTTCAAATCAGCCATAAGCAACGAAGGCTGTAACTTCTATTGTATTACCACTAAACATAAATCTGTTATGAAAAATCTTGCAAAAATTAAATTTTGTAATATTAACTTCATTTGAGAAATTAAATGGCCTATTTAATATTCTGAAAGCATCGACACAGATACACAAATTAACAGGTAATGAGAGAAACTCTAGGAAGAGATATGTCACCTTTTCTTTCATTCGCAACCCGTGAAGAACTTCCTCAATTTCCAGTTTCCAGTCTTCCTGCATAGTGTGGAATGATTCATGTGGAGTTTGTGTAAAAGCTGAGTGAACAATATCATCTAAGGCTAACAAAATATCCTCGAACGAAGGTCGTAGGTGAGGGTCGGAGTCCCAGCATGCTGAAAACAGAAGTAGAAGATAAACTCCTTAGTTTTGAAGACTAACAATAACAAAACAGTAAAATAAACTTATATAAAACTTAATTGAAAAACTTAAAAGTGTACATGATCTCAACTACAATGTAATGGTATTTAATTATTATGTAAGAATTCCACTTCTATCGCTTTGAAATTGTGCTTCATCTTCAGAAAAATTATTGTGGCATATATTAGAATAATTTTGATTATGAAACATTTTATGGACATATTTTCATTCATCATATCACAGAAAAATACTTAAAGAGTAACTTTTGACATTTTATTCATGAGATAGATTTGATTTCATCTTTATGATATCCTTCATTATTTCAAATAAAACACTTGAAAGAGAGAATGGGAATATTTATTTAACTGAAGAAAATATACTTCCAAGGCATACTGAGTTCAACATAACTAAGTTAAAAGACTGATAAAACAATTATATTCTTATAAGAGAAACCAGTAAGTTCTTTGGGAGGATTAAAAATACAATAGTTATGTACGGACATAAATTATTTTGAAACTTGAGTTTTAAAGAAATTCAGTTATTCTTATAAGAACTAGGATTTAATAGATCCTTGACACTTTGCCCTTAATTAAAATTTAAAAGTCCATTAGATCAGGAAACCAAGATAGCGTCACCAGATTCGCAGTGTTCACTATTCCTTCTCAACTTGAATAAACTACCTTTCAAGGGATATGTCTGACTTTAGAATTTTTTCTGTTTAGATTTAAAATATCATGTTTCCTAGTAGTATAATTTACTATTGAGGTAACACAGCTATAATTGGAATTCAAGCAGATATTAGCCAATACTATAAAGATTATACAAAATAATACAGAAAATGATAATATTCAGAACAAGAGGCAATAAACAAGAGCAGATCCAGAGTCAAATTTTGTAGGCATTACTAAAGAGAAATCCACCATGTGCAGTACTTCCGAAACATCCCAAAACAATATACATTAATGTTCTTTCATCTGATTACCTTCCATAAGATCCCTCCATGGCCTTGGGCATGTTGTTGGAATAGGAAGCGTGAGTTTATTCACTGCAACACCATATGCTACGGCAAGAGCATCTATTCCTTTGTAAGGGGTCTCTCCTGTTAGTAGTTCCCATAGAAGAACCCCATAACTAAAGTTGTAAAAATAACAAACATATTAGCAAGAGATTATCTGGCTGTGAGGGGATTTTCTGACACAATAAAAAGAAATAATATAGGTGTAACTTCTCAAAAATTCTTTACTCAGAAACTTAACCCAACCATGATTATGATGAAACAGATTGTGAGATGTTGAAATCTCTGGCTTTACTTTACTACAGTAAAAGCCTTGTAAATAATATTCAGATACGTTTCTGCTTCAATTTTAAGTAAGTGAATTTATTCCATTTTAAAGAGAATACAAACAACATTTAAAAAAAATTATTCAACATTGTGATGGAATTAGGTACCCCATAGGTAAAACCTGTTTCGGGGTTACCATCAAACTAAAATACACGGATGGCTGGTGCTGATACATACAAAAAACATAAAAAAATGTAAGTGGTTTAACAAAAAAGAAAGAATATGTTTGTGTGTTCTTTACACTTGTTCTTAAAGAAAAAAGTAATACCAGTAAATTTTACAAAAAAGAGAGAAAAAAAACTAGATACATGTATATAACAATAATAATACTATTTCTATCAAAATAACATAATGATAATAACCAAAAAATTATCATATTCAAAATAATCTATCAACATTTTCATTTGATAATAACCACGACTTGGCTAACTGAAGAAACTTATAACAACGTTTCTCATTTTTTATTTCTTTAGGCAAAAAATTAAAAATTTTTGGTCCCATATAAACAAAAGACCTTTTAAAAATAGTAAATTTCGGTTTAATTAAATGTACATTCCCTTTTCTGAAATTAATGAATTGAACTATCAGAGATATTATTTCTACTCATAACAAAAAACAATTTCAAAACCTTAAACATATACAAGTGTTGTAACGGGAGCAATGTTAAATTTACAAATAAAGGGTATGAATGCTCAAATCTATTTTTTAGGCAGATTATCAGATGAATTCCAAAAGAATGAAATTAAACTCACTTGTTCTCATAATAAGGATTTTAGAGTACTTCAGTTTCTTTTTACATGTAAAATCTTTTGTAAAATATTTTCTCAAGAGAATGTGTGATGATGATGTGATGATATAACAAGATTCTTTGTCTTTCTTCTAAGAATGATTCACAAAAATATTTTAATGGAAAATATTCCAGTAGAGTAATTTTGTAGTTTCATCTGACTCCATGAAATTCATGCCAATGTATACCTGTATCTATTCAGCATAATATAACAATATATCTAGCATTAAAGTTCACATAACAAATGATCGGTAAATAAGACAAATTCACTGATGTCAACTAACATTTAACATGTATCTTAAACATGATTTGTATGAGTTCAGACAGCAAAACTGCAAAGATCATTCCTATTAATTTGTTGTAATCATAAATTGGTGATAGAATAGGTAAGTAAAATAGAAGAAGTAAAATATGATCACTCAAGAAAATATTCTATTCATAACTTTTATAAACCAAGAAAAATTGAAAATTAAGGTATAAAAACTTAACAACTGTAAATTAATTTTCTTACACAATTTAAGTTACTTGAGGTCAGTATGTATCCATGGCTGATAAAAAACCAAATGGGTAATAAATTTGCATTTGGTAGAAGCTGTCTCACATTTATTTGTGTTCATCTTCTAGGGAGTAGATATTTGAATAAAGAGAGAGTGCAGTCGAATACAGATATTAATAGACATCATTAGATGTTTGTACCATGCGTCCAAACATTAATGCTGTTTGGCTATCATAAACTTGGTTGGCAAAAACGAACGATTTAATTTACATTTAAGACTGAATGTTTATCTCACCTCCAGACATCAGATGCTTTAGAAAAGGTGGAAGTCTTGATGACCTCTGGAGCCATCCAGGCATAGGTTCCAGCAGCTGACATCCGGGTCGTCTTGTAAACTTCCCTCGCCAATCCAAAATCTGTTATTTTTAAGGTCTTGAACTGAAGGTCGTCATTTTCGATCGGTTCGCTAAGGAGTACTGAAATAAAGAAAAAGCACCATTAGCAAACAGAAAAATTGGAACAGTGGAAAGCACGGGAAAGAGACTGGTGAACAAGAAATTAAATCAAACTGAGGACAAATTCATTTTCACAGCAAACTCAGCCGCAAGACTGTTAGAGAGCCATGGTTGGGCATTCGAGTCCCAGAAAGAGAATCTGCATTTTCTTGTTGTATGAGTGTTGGGGACAGGAAGGATATCCAGCCACAATGAAGATACGAAAAACGAAATAATCCAATCATAAACCATTTACCTATCCATCGAAGTACGTATCCCATTTATAGTGGAAATAGCCTAAGAATTCTTAATCGTCATACTTAAATTCCAAAATGAATGTTCATTCCGAAATGAAGAATTTGAAGTCCCGAATCTCAATGAAGTATTCGACTCTCTTCCACCCAGACTCTTTACGAGAATTAAATTCGCGTATTCACATCCTATTAAACGTTCCACATCTCATTTCTTACTTTGGTCAAACTCAATTATCCAACTTCTCGAGAAATCCTCCTTCCAAAGAAATTATGAATGAAGTGGGAGTTGAAAAGGCAAAACCCAGTAGTGACCCTTCAAAAAAATTAATAGATATGAAAAGCTTCGTATGTAAAACGTGCCAAAAATGTTAACAGAATGGAAAATATGGTATAGGTAGGACATTAAAAGTGGGAGGATAGTTAAAAGAATTTGGTATCGCAAAAGAGGATGAAAAGGTATAGAGTTCCCAGCAGAGATGAAAAGCACACGAAATTACGACGCTTAAGAGGTGGAATAGTGCATAAGATAAATTCATTTGATCAACTATCATGCAACTGTGAAATAATCTGGATTAGAAGCAGAATTCGATATTTAGGAGTTGATAAGATTCTTTCAAATGGCTATCGGATAAGACATACGTAATTTTAAGTAGCAACGTAACAGTCAATGGCGAGAAAGATACTTTAAAAGGATCAATGGAAGTCCTCAAAGATCTAAGGGGTTTACACCCGTTATCCAATTATAAATTGCATTCTTTCTTTGCGTATTAATCTCATGTACACCAGTGATGAAATTGCCCGATTACGCCCTAGTAAGCAACGTTCAATTTCCTAAATATTACTCGAACCAATTAAATGCATTTACGAGTTGTTTCGTATAATACAGTTTTCACTCAATTATTAGTTGCCCTCTCTTAACCTGTTTTCCCATAAGAAGTTACTTAACTATAAGTAGGTTTCGCAGGTTTTCCCCACCCTCCTTCTTGCGGGTGTTTTCCTGCCGCGGTGTATATTTTTCCTAAGCTAAACCTTAGGTTTTTAACCTGCAATGTAGTTTTCTGCTGTTTACATAATTTTTTCAAAATATCTCTATCTCTAAAATTTATATGACGAAGGGACTTACATGTAAGAAGAGACTTACAAGTCTAAATCTGGTCCTAATGAGAAAAAAAATATTATTATCATTACGTGTACACCGTTACTGACACTTCTACAAAATCGACCAAATGGAAGGATTATCTTTGTGGAGGTGCAGCCGAGAATCTTCGACGTCTAACTGCTGTCGTGCCCAGCAGCAGATCGAGCGTGGCCCCTTCCTCATGCATTCACCCCCTGACCCTCCTTTCTTTCCGGGCACGTGCCTTCCCCAGACCCCCTTGCACATAATTCACCCGACGACCCTTCGCTTCGACAACGCCGATCCCTAACCAAATGTCACCCACTTAACTCGAGCCAGGGATTCTGGGAGCAGGTGAACCGATACCCGCGAATACTGGAAATATCACTCGGGAATAGCAAAAATTACCGCATATTCGAGGTGTTACTCAAACAATTTCTCTGAAAGAGAATTTGAATTTAATACCGGCAACAGAAATTGTCCTGCCGTAATTTAGTTCCACTTCCTTGCTGCAAAACGGTTTAAGAATACTTCTCCATCACGTATATAAAAATTGCTAATTTAATTCGCACGTATGATTTTCCTTTACCAACTCTCTCGTTGATACAAATATAAAGTATTCAACCTGACGGAAATACCCGAACTATTCATCTTTAAAGGTCTAAATACATCAAATTGGATTCAAGTATAACCAAAACGATCATACTGAATGAAACCGAAATCTTCCAATCTAGGAAAATTAAAAATAAAACGACGAAAAGACAGGTTTTGAGCTCTGGAAATCCAGATATTTTCAATTGTTTTTTACGTTAATTTTAAATTTTAAATGTAGACTTCTGTTAGAAATTCTTCTATAAACATTCTATAACAATCTTGATTTCGGGAGACATTTCCAAGCCCATACAATACAAAAAGCACACAGTAGACTTTGCCAACAATTGAGTAAATGTAAATTGCTTTTTATAAATTAAATGATCCGATGTGGATTTTTCATTCCAAGAGACGAGATTTCCGGAAATATGTCAAAAGACTTTTCAACTAATCTCAAATGCCCTGTCGTCACACATTCCTTGATTTGGCTCATCAGAGGACCACGAAGTCAGGGATCGGACCGGAAATCGAATCGCATCAATTGTATCCACTTCGGCATGAATCTGCGACTAGGACGTTAAAGGCTCTGAACTGCGAATTACGAGCATCGTTGAACACAGAACTCTCACCTCATAAAATGCATTAATTACTTCTCCCTGCGCTTCAACTTGAAATGTGTCAGACATTTAAGGTCTTTGAGAGAAGAAAGCTCGTAATTTACACTCTTTTAAATACGCTCTTAACTTATAGAGTTCACGCTCTTCTATCAATCATTGTGGCCTTTCTTTCATTTTCACCACTTCAAATTGCCGATTTCCCTTCATCAACTTAAAAGAAATCGAACAGATCTCATATCTCATGAGCTCTAGACCTTTAGCATTTGTTTCTACTTGACAGTTAGTCAATATTCATTCATCTCTTTCATTTGTCCATTAATTTACCGACATGTCTCTAACACTTTCATTCATTCCTCTTTCCCATCGAATCTCTGCTAAAAGGTTTTATAAAAGAAATTTTCTCGTACAAATGCTAGATATACAGCAATCTCACAAACATTTCCCTATCAGTTTTTAGTTCTATGACACTGTTTAGTATCAGTAAGTGATATGATGAGTAATGTGTTCAAGTAAGTAGTGATTCACAATTCCATTACAGATTCTATTTGCATATGCATAATATGATATGCATATGCAAATATGCATTGCATATACATACCATTAAATTTGTTTCACCGTAGAAGATATTAAAGTAAATTTTAAGATTCTCACTTCTGTGAATTAACGATCCATTATTTCTCTGGAATAATTTATGCTAGAAAATTTCGTTAATTTACTACTTAAATTTGACTATAAATAGTTATGTTAATATGTATGAGGAAGATGAATTAGCAAGTAGGATATTTTTATTTTTTTAACTGTTTGGAAGATGAAATATCTTCAAACATTGATATAATCTACTGTCAACCTAATTCGTATCATAATACACATTTTAGCATTAGGTTGTTCACCTAATAACTTAATATTGTTAACAGCAGTTTAATGATAATATACTTCGTTCTAGTTTTTGTAATCAGTTCATAGCTTAAAGCTTTAATTAGTATCTCATCTAAATATAAGCAATGAATTGTAATTTAAATTGTTAGATCGGTGAACGCCGCGTAGAAACGACCTGGAACGAGTCTATTCTCAAAGTGAGAAGAAAAATACAAGGATACCATTCCCACATAATCCTTCAGTACTGAATAGAAAAATTGTAACGCATCTATAGGCAAATTCCTATTAAGATATCATGAGGGAAAAGGGGAACGCCACCAGCACCTCCCTTTGAGTCCTCCAATTTCTCAAGCTCATAAATCACTAATTCTTGTAAAAGATTCACGGAAGTGGAATACGCGAAATCGAGCGAGGAGCTAAGCATCCGAAAATAAATCCAAGCTCTGAGGAAACTCAGTGAGCCGATCATTTCTCAGCGAGGCGATAATGGAGACAATCGAGAAGAACACGACAAAAGACGGAAAAAAGATCTTTTCCGATTCACGAGATTCTCCCGATTCAGCCGTCGTATTTCCGATATCGCACAAACGGCTTCCTTTGGCAGATTTCTCCTCGGAATTAATTAGCTTCCCTTATTCGGAGAATCCACACATTAGGCAGCACTCACTGCATCCAAGATTCACACGAGTTAGATTTCATTTCGGGGTTATGGATGGTTGGGAACACGCTTCGGAGAGAGAGTTTCTTCATTATCGCTGCCTTGGCTTTGATCGAAGTCCTTATTCACTCCAAAGTGGCTCACGCATGAGATTGGATATGAAGCCAAACCTCAATGTGATCGTAAGTAACAGGTACTTGGTGGATTCCCAGACAGGCAATCTAAGTTCAATCACCAGGAGACGTTTGATACCAAAGAGAGACTCGCTGAAAACACGACTGAGATAAGACGAAAAGCTAGAGACGACCCAAATCCATCCAAAAAATTAGATGGTGGAAGATTTCACTCGTAGACGAGCTTCGAAATATAATCTAATGAAATAGTTGAAATGAATGAGAAAAATCTACGGTAATAAATACATGCATGAAAAAAGTTTCGACTGTATAGATTATAGAGATGAAGAAAATTTATAAGGAAAAAGGGAATTATCGAAAAGTTTTTTTACACAAAACTACAAAAGCAACCAACGAAAAGAGTCGAGTTTTGATGCCTGGCATCAACAAGTAAAAATAAACAAAATACGCAGAATATGCTAAACAAATTTCATGGAAAGCTTCTGAAAGAGTTTGGCTAGGATGCAGTGGATTATCAAAATACTATTAGAAATTTAGGTTGTTTTCACATGATGATGATAAGCTTTATGAAAGCATCGGTTCAGAACTTTTGGAAGAAATATAGTTCCGGAAAACAACTAATGTGATATTCGAGATACTTCGAAAAAGCGTTACAGGGAAGTAATCGGTGATACAGATAGTTACATCTGGTCTTTCTTTCCGCAGTCAATAATAGAAGCTAACAGGGTAGATTAGTTAAGGATTTTTGGGCTGCCATACCCTCTACCATTCGCTCATGGTAGCTCGCGGGGTATGAAGCTAAATGTAAAGATCAAGGCATAGAAACCCTAGATTTACTGCTATTTCCTTGAGGATAGATGAAAATTATGGCCAACTCCTTGTTTTTGTCATGGAACACAACCAAGTTAAGGCCCATGTCTTCAAAATGTAGATGGATTGAGTCAAGAGTAGAAAAAAAAAATCCTTCAAACATTTTGGCGTACCTTGTCCGCACAAAAGTAGACAGATCAGTTAATGGCTCAACAATCTGATTGGCGAGTTCACTGTTGACAGATTTAGCAGGCACTAATCCAAATCAAGGTAAAAGTAGGGCATAAAATTCACCAGAGATACAGGGCTAAAGAAAAGTTAATTATTACAGCCATACCTCAAGGTCGAGGTAGAAAACGGGAGAGAGAGAGAGAGGGTGCGACAAACAGAAGAATAGTAGAGAAAATGCAGACATCCAAGTTCCTAGCTCATCTCAGATTCTGAAGGGAAAGGCGGGAAAGAAACAAAAACGTAAACAAAGGAGCTTATCGGACGATGTTCTTACAATTTTAAACGTAGAGAGAGAGAGAGAAGGGGGGAAGGAATATGGAAGAAACTCCTCTAAGGCAGAGAGAAACCCGCAATGCAGAGAGAGATGCGTGGAGGGAGCGCCTCCCTATTCGCCTAATACACATATTTAAGTACGTTTACGGCCCTCAAATGCGTGTCCCCGATGTGCGCATCCACCACTCGGAGCGAAATAACTGAGCGTATCGCCAGTAGTGGATTGCAACGGCCGAGAGGGGAAGTTTGTCACCAAGAAGCGCAATTTAACGGAAGCCAAGTGCAACGTTCAAAGGCGGCTTTAACTAGTAACATACGAGAGTGACCGGAGCGACATTTTCAGTGTTTCTCCTGTTACTCGTGCTATAAAACATGCATACTTTTCTTGATTTTGTATGTGTCCCAGGACAGTTTAAGGTAAAAAAGAAAAAACGGATTTAGAAAAAGCCTGGCTGGACCGGGAACCGAACCCGGGATCGTCTTCTATCCGTGAGACTGCTTTAGCCAACCAAGTTATCCGACCAGAAGATTTTATTACAACGTTTTTGGGAACGTATGATGTAGACAAGAAATGCCCGGATAAAGGAAGATACCGATACTCGATTTTAGAATTTATTAAAATTTGCGCATAAAATCACATGCCTGAATCGATTTTTCTCTATTCCATTTACAGTCGTAATACCCTACGTAGAATTGTCAAAAAATAACTACAAATTCGAATAAAATCCAGAATCTTTTACATTTTCCCATATACAAAGTTAAAAATCTGATGTGGCCAACACATGACTTTCTCCTTATTTATTGAAAACAAGCCTATGCCGGTAATATATAAGTAACTCCTAAACAATCAGTGTTACGAAAAAATGTTTCATACAAAAGTTGTAGTAAAGTACATTATCTACAACTTTTGTCTTTAATTGTATATGCCTACATTGCACTCTGACAGAGATATTTAAGAGACGAAAATTTGTTCCGGATAAACCGCAACTTCCGGTTAAGCGATACTGTATTCACCAAAAACTAATCAGCTCTTAGCATTGTTAGGAAAATACTAAATAAGAATTTTGAAAATGATCGGATAATTACTTTTTAAGATAGAGCGCCCACAAACTTTTTTTACCACAGACAGACATGTTCGGGAAAATAGCGAAAACGAGCTCTATGTGCCCCAAAACATCTATTTCCGTCGAAATCTGTAGGTGGAATTTTTTTGCGAATACAATACTTTCTCTATACTACGTATAGGGAGAAAGTAAAAATTCTACCATGTTTCTTAATCGCACAACTGAGAACAGAAAAGTTTTGGTTCAGAGAGAAGCAGGCGTATTCTTGAAGCCATCCAAATGACAGTGCAGAATTCCGGTGATAAACTTAACGTGCGATATTTTATTAATATAGTTAAATGTGAATAATTGATCGCGAGATTGACAATTGTACAGAGAGAAGTTCACAAAAGCTCTTCGGACAAGAATTTGAAATCGACTTAAAAGTAGGGATTGTAAACATTGATTAGACTTTAAAGGGGAAACGAGAAACAAACAATCGGGGCCAAAACTGCTTCGCTAAGATTAGAGGGCCGAAAACGATCGAGCAATCGTGTACACTCGACCAGTAAAAGCAAAGACGGGGGACAGATCGCATAAATATTCAAGCCTGCAAATTGGGAGCTATCCGAATTGAAGTTCAAAAAGAAAGGAACGCGAAACCAAATAGGGATTTCTAGCGAGCGTATCGGGGCGACAGAAATCATTAATTCACGGTGGCGAAGCGGCAAAACTAATGCTTCCGCCGACTGAACTATAAGAGGATTTGAAGCGCCCTTGAGATTGAAAAAAATTCTTTGTTGAGGCTGGGCAGGGAATTCATTCCTAAATTAATGAGTGCAAAGAAAGGGAGATCGATGGAGCTTTTGAGGGGTTCGAACCCGCGACCCCTCCGCCAGAGAGCGGTGACGCCATCCCTCACTTAACGAGTCTGCAAGGGAGCGAAAGAGAGGAAAAAAACGAAAGATTACATTTCATGAAAATAATGAGATGCGTATTTCAGCCCGAAGGTAACGAACGCAGATTATCTCTCCTCGCTTATTATTTTTAGTTTTTTGCGATGACGCCCACTTCGTATCAAGTAAATTTCGAAGTGCAAAAGACTGTTAGCGAGCAAAAGGAACGGAGAAATATTAATCTTCGGTCCAAATTGTGCGAATTTATCGGCAATGTACAACTCCACACGGTCTGGGTTTGCTTTGGATAGAGTGATCTATCGTATAAACGTGATTTGATAACGAAAAATTGTGATGAATTCAAAGCGAACTTAAGTCCAACGAGGATTTCAAAGTAGGATCCGAGTGGATTATAATAACAATTCAGACATCTGAATAATATACGCTCCACTCACAAATCTTTCATAATATTTGTTATTTTTATGAGAGAAGTACGTACTGATTAAATTTCTCAATTTTGTGAACTAGTAATAACATGATTAAAAGTGGTTCGACAGGTTAGTTTATTAGCGCAACAGTTGTTACAGATGCATATATGAGATAGGACACACATTTATGATGTAGTCCACCACCGGGAATCGAACCCGGAACCGCTTTCACTGGATCCACCTGCCCACTAAATCCGCGAACTAAATTTGTAATTATTTATTAATTATTATTGAACTATTTATTGGTAACTACGGCGCATAGACACGCGATGCTTACTCAGGAATACAATGTATTCGCACGAATCAGAAAACTGTATCGCACAACTGAATCAAGGCATATCCAGGATGAAAAACCTAATTTCTGGTTGAAAAAGTAGCAATCCCTAAAACGTTCATCATCATGGCCAGTCTATTTTTTGTAGTTTTAAATCAATTCTAAAACACGCAAAGATTTTCGTAATTCCAAAATTGAGAACACGAAAGTCATACAAACAAGTGAACAAGAGCTTATGATAGCAATTTAATTTTAAGTACACAAATAAGAATTATAAACGTGAGAGAATGACGCGGAATAGAGACAAAAGAGCTGCTTCTACTTAAGAACGAAAAGTGGCGCTCTATTTAGAGAAAGATTAGGCAAACTACATCTGACTTAACATTTACAAAAGCATAACGTTTTTTTCAGTGGGTAGTATTGAGACTCGCATAACATCGAAAAACTTTATATTACCCATTACCCATCCCTTAAGATCATCAATCCACGCGATTAAAATGACGAATAAAGGAAAATACTTGCTTTGTATGTACATTCCAACAGAATTAATTGATGCGACATGTTTTGTTAGCGGACGAGTATCATCAGGCAGTTGGTTAATTAAGTTTTTGATGGAATACTAAGCAACACTTATTTTGACAACGGAAAGAATAGGATTACAACCGTGGACAGCAATTACGTACTCTTTGTCTCTCCATTATCCGTGCTTATTTGATGGCGAATTCTATTATAACCGGGCGCTGTCAAGGCACATTGAAAGTACTTAAGCGAGGGTATTGATTAAAATAGCTCTGGATCAATTGGAAATACTACAAGTTTTAGGAGATGATTTTTGGATGTTTATCCGCACCCTAACTCATCGTATGCTACGGACTCTAGTTTGTACAACTAAAAAATGTACAGAGAAATAAAAATCATACACCACGGAGATAATAAAATCAATGACGAGCTCTGAGGAAGGACGACAATACTTTGATTTATGCCTGCATATCCATGTTGTACAGTGATTCGCGATTTAAAAACTTACACACATCAAGTCGTTGCGGAATAAAATAGCTTCAACTATTGTAATTTCCGATTATCCGTAGGCATTTTTAAGCGGTGGAAGGCACACAATCATTAGTCTGAGTAATAAAGGTTCCACTGTATTGAATCGTAACAGTAAGGAACAACCATCTACTTCAATTCATGCACTGGTAGATAAGGACAGCAAGTTACAAGGGCTGAGTAAAATATATACTAAAATCACAGCTGCGGCGTTTATTGTGCGTTTCCTTCATTCCTCCATTTAATTTAAGCAGGTCAAACATGAATTCGTCAACACACTGATTGAGAGTTGGAGACGGTACTGGAAAATGTGCTTCGAAAGAACTTTCCACGTCGTTTCCGACGAATCCGCCAGGAGCGCTTCTCTCTCTCAATTAACGCACCAATCAGAATGCCATTACTCGGATGATTGTAGGGACGATAAAACTCCCACCGATTCCAGATCGGAGCCACTAGCGCTCGCAGCGAATTTAAATGTGGAGGATCAGCGAAAATCCCTCACGTTCTAATGAAACTTATTTTACGACGTCCGATCACTATTAAAGAACCCTTCCTCTATGCTTCCTACTCGACTCCCACTTCATCAATCATTTGCACGGACGAGTCGGGATTATGGTTCGTCTCACATTCATTAATCCTTCTGGATTCGCGAAAAGGTTCACAATTTAAACGAGAAAAGGGCGGAGGAGTTTCTAAGGAGAATTAAAAAACTTTATACGGATGTTAACCATCACAGTCCTTCCTTCCCCATTAGCTGAAGGTCGTGGACTTTATGCCCAGTACATTTTTCATTACTTTCTTGGAACTGGGCTAAATCCATGGGCTATATCTTTGAGTTTCTTCCAACGCAGAAGAGATGGAGATTCGCAGTTTCTCATTTTCCCCGTTTGAAGACGCTACTTTGTTTAGTACTCGATTACATTAGATTGCTGTCCATATTCCCTCTTATCAGCAAGCTCTTTTGGATATAGTAATGATAGCATCAATATAAATAGAATCGCAAGCGTAACGGAGAAAAACATAGTAAGTCATTCAATGGTCTTTTATTTAAAATATCTTAAGTATAAGTCGCAAGAGGACGAGGAAAATATATTTATAACTTTGCATGAGGAGACGTTCACTTTGAAATCGAACGTGAACAAAAGTGAAATATAGTGGAATGACTGGAACTCGAACCTGGGTCCCCCACATCAGGTGCTCTGAACCACATACTTACCATAATTTACTAAAAGCCACCCTTCGTGAGCAATATCCTAATTAGAATACCCGCGCGAAATGTTGGAGACCTGGGTTCGAGTACAAGTCATGTCGCTATCTTGCAGCTCTGTACATCATTGGTATTTACTCATTCGTAATGATGCAAAATACAGAAACAATCAACGAAACAAAAATGGCATAAGTCGTAAATGACAAAGTTAACACCATTTTGGCGAACAAATGACGAGCGCTGCCGTTTGATACATTCGTTGGCTTCCCAATTTATGGCGCAGCCACTAGGCAAGTCGAGTCCTTTTAAGGTAGTCCGCGAAAGAATTCGGAGATGAAGGCGAGGTCATCACACCTCTCAAAAGTTGGAAACGTATTAGCGAAGCGGCAATAATGAGTTGCGTTGGCGTTAAATTTGCCAAGCTCCGAGAAAAACGGACAGATTGCAGTTTTAGGAGCGGTCTCGAACGAATCGTTCCATCGGAGGTTCGTTCCAATGAAATTAAACCAGGTTCATAGAAAATTCCGGTGTCAAGAGATTTTATTGATATCATTCAAACTTAATAATAAAAAATTGACACTCCACGCACAGTGAAACTCTTAAAGCTAGGATTTCCAACTGTTCTGGTCTCCGTGTTCTTTGGACTATGCGTAAATCATGTACTCTATAACACATTACAATAATAATGAATAGTAATATTTCAATACACTCCAGAGACTGGTGTGGAATAATTCGTAATTATTGCTATAACAGCTACTTTTTGAATGCTGAAAAATCATATTATAAAGACCCACATAATATTCATTTGCATATACTAACGGGTATCCGTACCCCTTGTTGGGGGTGCAGATATGTATATCCTCATAGGATATATCCGTACCCCCAACATATATATATATATATCAACATATCCTCAAGGCTAAGTTAACTGTAAATATACGTATAAAACGCTTACGTACAATGGAATAGTTTTTCTAGGTAATGCTACTCTAAATAAAGTGATCGTAGTATTTAGTTTTTCCTTACTATAATTGATTGTACAAAATATTGTATTTTACGATCAATACCGTCGTAAAACTAGCTGATGAGACGGTCGCCATGCGTGCAAATTGCAACTTTGTTCAACTACGGTGAAGATTCACATAAAAATCAGGCCTGATTGTCATAAGCTTAACATTAATTACATAAAAATAATCACTCTTTTACTAAATATTAGACTTCATCGTCAAAAGAAAATCCGAAAATAGGTGCGCGCACGAATTGGAATGGCGGAATGGCTAGTCGCAAACTGAAAAATTACAACTCAGCAGACTTTTTCGAGCAAGAAATCAAGGATCAAAAACATGCGTAGAATTAATAACTGCTTTAAAATAAACGACTTTGCATAAACTTAAAACCTCCGCCTAAACTGGAGTCAAAATAAAAAGCGACTGGAATCAATAGTAAGTATTAAATTATAGCAATGTTTACATAAAAACTAAAAATAAAACACTTTCCGTCCCGAAAAAAACTTCTCGACGAGGATGGGATTCGAACCCACGCGTGCAGAGCACATTGGATTAGCAGTCCAACGCCTTAACCACTCGGCCACCTCGTCCTCTTCCTCGACTAAATGATTGAAATAAATATGATTTTCAGTACTAAAATGATAGGCGGTTATCAGACAATTCGATAACTCATCGACCGGACTTGAACTGAAAGGACAAGTTTCGACCTCACCAATACAAACGCCCCTGAGCGTTGATAGGCTCTGTTGCTTAGAGGCGTGTCAAGAGAGCTTTGGACACTGTTTACGATAGAAACAGAAAAAAATACTAAATCTTAAATATGGATTTCGATTGATACCGAGGCTCACAGGCGGAAATTGGATACTAGTACTACTTTATTGGAAACAGGAGAGAAAAAAAAAGTTCCAGTATTGGATTAAGCTACGCCGTTGTTTTGCATATAACAACAGAAAACCCTATGTGGGAGCGAGCTGGCGTTATAGTTTTAAGCTAGCAATTTATGACCAGCTACCCTGCAGAAAAAATAATACTGCGTACAATTTCGTCTAAATAAGTTAAAGCAATTCTGAGCCAAGACAGAACTACTTCCCTTCATCACGGTAATTAAGCAGGGGCGAAGCAAAGTTTGGGCAATGCAAAGATAAACTATAAATCAGCGCAGAAATTAGCTTCATCTCATACAAAATATTTCATGCTAAAAATATCCCACTTTTATTCTCAGATTAAATCGACAATTATCATTATAAACTTATCATCAAGCGCAGAGAAATTCATGCTGCTCATACAAATAGCTTCACGAGTTTGAGTAAGAAAAAGACTCCCTCAATTAGCTTCTATGTAAGTAGAAAAAGTTTAAATAGTAGAAATAAAAGTAGTAGAATAGTAGAAATAAGTTTCGTAATTTCTTACATTCGAAGCAAAGCGCCATAAATCATAGGCCACACAATAGCAAGTACTAATTATAAGCTACAATAATTGTGTCTTTTTAATTCACATAAAAATAAGATAATTCCAGGAAACTCTATTGAGAGGTGGACTAATTGACACTGATGATGAAGTACTTGGATACAAGAAGATACTAAGATACCATATCAAAAATCAGAAAAATCAAATAATTTTTAAAGAGCCTCGAATAACCATTAATTGAAACCTGATTGAACCAACGTTGCTTTTAATTTAAATATAAAATGAATCTTCCTTGTCTGAACCCAGCTACCGAGCAAAAACCACGGAAATATTCAGAACATCTCTTTCCTACCGAAAAAAGAATTTCTGATGTATGAGAGTATGTAATAATACAAGAATTGAATAGGGACTTCGTCTATCTACCACGGCAATGCCTGGAAAGGCTTTTAAAAGAAGTAAGGATATGCGATGGAGGCGTGGGTGGGAGGTTCAAGGGCAGCAAAAAAAGCGAAAGGTCGGGCCTTCGACCGCTAAGGCGAAGGTCGCTTTCACACGCGGACTCAAAAAAGGGGCAAAATGACCGCTTTCCTCCGCAAATGGAGCCTCCGCCCACGATTAGAAACTCGAGGAATGCTCATCGTTAAACCGGAGTCGATAATAAATTCAATTGCGCAGGAAGGAATCGATTTAGCCGACATATTATCCACATGGCATACTCTGCGGCCTGCCAACTCACTCCACGTGGCGGAGTTATTATGGAAGAGAACTTCTGGATGGCAGAATCTCACTTCCTCGCATTGAAACCTGCTTCCTCCGCAGAATTAATGCTAATTATACAATGTATACGATCAAGCCCATGGTAGATGGATCATCAAGGGCCATCCTATCCACTGTAAATTGCTACATTCCGTGTAATTCCAAACATTAACATATCCCATCACCTGCCTCTGGTAATTCAACGCAGGTCAACCAATAATAGTGGTTTAAATTGCAATAAAATTATTGTAACAGTAATAAAATTTAATACGTTTTAATTGTATTGTAAACTTGTTAATGTATATATGTAGACATTCTAAGTAATGTATCGTTATAATTTTTTATAATAATAAAACGTAATAAAATTTAATGAAAAATTACAATAACTAGTCATAATATAATTGCAACTGTTCAATAAAATGACTTGTCCTATACATACTAGAACATTTATTTATTATTAATAAATTTATATTTATTACAATTTCCTCGATTCTACTATCGCTTAAAATACTTTCTTTAAGAAACTATCGCAAATTGATGTTTGTTCGATCGTTTTAATCTTTCCTCATTAAATTTTACTTGAAATTCTCTTTTAATGTAGCCTAAATCAAAGTAACTCTTAAAAGTCTGCAATGACATTAGACGGATTAAATCGACTTGGGTAATAGCGAAGTCAAAAAAATTTCACTTTATCAGAAACTAAAAAGGTATTGATAAGTATGGAGAGGATGAAGGTTCTATCAATTTTAGATTTACCCAAATTTTCATTACTTACTCAATCCATTAAATGAATGTCGTCACCGAGGGCAATTATAATTTGCCGATTCTTATTTTTATTCAATATTTCTCGTTCAATAATCAGGATTTGTTTAATATATTTATTTATAATATAATATATATTTAATATGACATTTTTAAATTCGTTCATCCATGGGTTTTTCCTAGATGTGCGATTTTACCAGCGAATTTACTTTTCACAATCTATAATTATATATTACTCATAGAAATGCAGAGAAATAAAAATTAAATATCGCGTATATTGCAATAATATAAATACTACTAGTGTTATTATACTATGTGATTCCTTTGAATCTCTAAAACGAAAAATTTATTCTAATTTGTAATTGTATTGCTCTTTTGTAATGTATGTAGTCTTAGCGATTTTATTTTTCCCTTTATGTTTCCGTATTTGTGTATATATTTATTTCACTTCATTGAATCACATGTCACTGGGTTTTTTAATCTGTTTGCGATCAATAAAATGTTATTATTCACTTGTACGCATGCAAAACACAATACGAAACGCTTACTGAAATGAAAACAGAATTTGCAGAAAAACTTTGGCAAAACGAAGATTCCTGGGGTTATACATATTGGAATTCGGCCAAATCCATTAAAAGGAAAATATTTGAATTGTTGCAAAACCTGCTCTCCCGTTAATTTAAGAAGACAAGTCGACGGTTTACCCTTTGCCAACGAAATGATAAACGAATGATACCGAAGTAGTAGTAGGAATGATGCAAAGGTAATGTAGGGTGATGAATGCAAGCAATTTCCGCTGGATATATAAAAGAAGAGCGCTTGAGAGACAAATAGAAATCTTGCGCTGAAGGGACTATCCTTGACTACGATCAACTGCTCCATTCCAGACTCATTAGGATTCAGCAGATGTCTTCGGAGGAGTTGCGTGGGAGGAAGTGAACACAGGAAACTCATATTCGCCAGCACCACGCTTCATTTCACCCTGTCTTGCCTCTTTCATTAAAATCCACAAATGAAAATTTTCACTTGATAATATGCAGTGGAGTAACGCCAAAACAAGTATTAGATAGGAAAAAATAGCCATGCTTGTATAATATGGAGCAATCCGATAATCCCTTCCTTTATTGTAGGGAGTCGAGAGAAATAAAAACAGCGAATGAATAAAACTTACCACAGATACGTTATAGAGCTAAAAAAATTATAAGTTTATGAAAAAGTTGTCGCTTTTTTAAATTTGTTCCTATTTCGAAAGCACGAAGATATTTTTATACTTTAAACATCACTCTGTTAGTCTTACTCTCTTCAGTATTAGATTCATGACTGGTCCCTGAGATAGGTAATATAGTAAAGTAAATATTATTCCTTAAAAAGAGAGCTTCTAAGGTGCATGTACGCACTTATATTTCTATTTTAAGAAATAGATATTTACGAAGTTAATTATTCATTAATGCAGATCCATAGCAGTATTGCTCTGTACTTGCATTGCACTCCCATAAGTGCTGTGATGTTTACTGTTGGAACTAAATGTCTACTTAACCACTAGTTCTAGTACATCTAAGTAGCATCATGTAATATAGTCCTATGTAATTCTAAGACTGCTATTTTGGGCTATATTTCATAATATGAAAAGATAAATAGCTACTTTCACGGATTTGGAGTAAAAATTGGGCAATTACACGATTGGGAGAACAGGAACCCTACCTACTCTACTCAACCCATCGGCGCCGCGCATATTTCACGATTTGTAGCGGAGATTAATTAATTAAATATGCGCGGCGCCGATGGGTTGAGTAGAGTAGGTAGGGTTCCTGTCACCCACTGTCGTCAACTTTTGCCCATTTCATGAATTGGGCAAAAAAGTTGCACATTTCATGAAATGGGCAATTACACGTTTGGGGTGTAACATATACATTCAAAAGTTGAATCACTGAAACGATATTCCTTTTTGGTTTCATAATTATTGCTTATCTATTCATTAAAAAATGAGATAGTTCATCGTAGCACACGAAGAGAAAACAACAGCAAATCATCTACAAGTCTTCCCCAAAAAGTAATTTTATTCCTAGCGATAGAACATAACTCATCCGCATCACAATTACATCTCAATGCATTTTGCCGTAGATTCCCAACATTCCCAAAGATTTCTACGGGACGTTTGTTTCCAAAATCTTAAATTAACAAAATGGCGGAGAATCTCATGACCCAGATTTTGATATCAAGGAATATTGCGTTTCTTGAAATATTTATTACGAAAGCATTTCATTTTGATCAAATCACACTTTGCTCTTCGGAATGTGGCACTATGCTTAAAGTTGCCGAAATCAATTTTCTCCAACTTTGCAACCACGCGCGTCATTCTCCCGTAAATGGTACACGGGGCTATCAGAAATACATGGTTGACGTTGGGTGAACATTAATAAATCGTCGTTACAGTATTAAGGTCATTGTAATTCTGAATGCAGATCACCACGCAATGCGAAAAACTGTCATCTGGTAAAAATAACTTCTGATGGAACACCACGGATAAAACAAAAAAACACATCCATAATTAAAGGTAAAAAATACGCTCAAATCGGGAGGTGAGTAAATAAAACTTTTCCAACTCATGAAGCGGAAGGAGAATACGTTCAGGGGAGAGGAAAGAAATCAAGCGGAACTGACTGCAAGGGCGCGAAGTAGAAAACAAATGAGGAGCTATTTACTGTAGGGAAAAATGGGAAAATGAAAGGTGGCGAAAGCAGCACCATAGCACGCGGTCGTGAGCGGACCGAACATTAAAGTCGATGCTTCAGGCGCTGAAGCACTAGTCTATTACGACAGTTTATGATAATGAAAATGATACATTATCTAATCTTATTATGGTACTAATAACGTGCTAGGACGAACATCGTTTTGGAAAATTCTTGGCATTTGGGAGCACAGATCCATGATCGCCACAGGAAGAAAATCAATGTTTCAAACTTTAATTAAACATTGAAAAAAGAAAATGTGAAAGGAAGAATTTTAAACAAATATTTTACAATATTGTTTATTTAACTCATTTTCAAAGTTTTTGAGGTCTATATTGCGTTCCAGATCCTGTATTCAGTTGATCAGCTGCAAACTGTAGTAGAAAAGGTAGAAGTTGAAAAAAATCGTAATGTCAAGCATTAGATCGAAGGAAAGCACAGAGAACGACCTATGGTAAGCTTTATATTGCACTTACGTGAAAATTACATAGCATTTCATTCCAACATAGTCCGTTATTACTGACTACAATGACTAGAACGCTATGGAGTATATACTATACTATGGAGTACATAGAGAAAACATCCACAGCGCGTTAGTTCCATTTCAACCCCTTTAAACATAATAATAAAATTTACTGTAACATAATACGAGTATTGGTTAGCTGAAATACAGAAAATATTAAAGAAAAACCCAATTCTAAAAGCCAACCACTCCGTAGTAAGGGAAAAAATGGGACATGGCAGGTAATGAAATGATTCTTCTACCCAGGAAGATGATTGCACGGCTATTGAAATGAGCATTGGGTGTTTCTCAGAAAGTAACTGGGGTGTGTATAGGGCCTTTCCGCTGTTTCCAAAAACCGGTAGCTAGGCGGTAAAGAGCGTTGACAAAGATAGCGATTGGAGATTTTTAAAACCTCTAAAACAATTCTGCAGTTCGTGTGCTCTTGTGGATAAGTTTTGTATGATATTTAATGATACTCAACCTTAAAGTGAGTGGAATTGGCCGTTAGCATGCGTTTAATTCCACTGCTTCCTATTGTGCTTTAAAAATTTCCGGAGACAGTGGGAAAAAACGCAGAGGAAAAGATTGAGATAAGCGAGGCAGCCTTCCTTTAGAAAGAGAAGAAGAATGGAGAAAGAGAAAGGAGGAAATGGATGAAAAGGGAAAGGAATTGGTTGTGGGGATGAAGGCGGAAAGGGAAATTAAAGAGCTGAAAGAGATAAGACTTGGAACAGGTGTTGTGGAAGGAAACATTCGTGCACTACCTCTGGAATGGGGTTTTATTTCGGAAGTGCTTTAGCGCAGAATCAAATTGTAAATGTACATTACACTAAGGAAAACCCTCTTATTTAGGGTGTCCAGAGACTGGTCGTGCAAAACCGGGACATTTACCACTTCAAGGAAGAGATCCGGGATAATCCAGGAATTAACCGGGACAAGGTTTTACTTCAGTCATTAGCATAGTTACGAGCATCAGTATACTTCTAATTGGCTCCTTGCTTTAGTATTTTCGTTTTCACTTTCAAAATGGGTTTTTAAAGTATCGATTTTTATAAAATTTTATTATTTTAATGAAAAACAATTTTAACATGGTATTTCATATTTTTACATGTAATGAAGTTATAAATATTGTCATAAAAGTAGTAAAATTGAAGACGATATAAATATGGTAGAATAAATTCTAAATACAGGTTTTTAGTTGAACAATCGTAAAAAAGATTTTTGGTTGGAAAAAAATGATTTATAGCTTACAAGCGCTCAAATAGTTTCTAGATAAGTACGCAGTTCAGTGATAAACCTCACCACTCACAGGAAAATCTTGATTATAAATTATTCTAACACACTTTTATTTATCCCCACAAGCACCGACGTCGAGGATTAGATTGGAATCACGGAATGAGAGTGAATCTCAAAACGCGATATCAGTTCAGCTGCATCGAAACCTTGATATTTCGGCACAATAGATGTAGTCTAGAGACACCTGTGCAGCTGCGCCGATCATGTTGCGTAACGTACGTCAGAATTTAAGGAAAATAGCAGGAGAAGCTTGAGATAGAAGAAAAGAATGGAAGACGTCGACGAGGACCGCGGTCCATGGATGACCCTTTGAACTGAGCACGCCCGTACTTATACTGGGAGAGAAGAGGTCTCAGCTTCTAAGGAATTCATTTAATTAACTTCGGAAAGGGGCTTTGCTCTAAGAACGGCGCCTTTATCTCGTAAAGCGATTAAGAGCTGCAAATCGATAGATTCGGTAGTGGAGTAAGATTGCAACATGAGGAATAAGATGGAAATAAAAAGTTTGCTTCAGCGGTGTATTCGCAATCAAAGATGGGGCACACCTCAAGCGGAGGATTACCAACTCTAGACAATGATCCTGATGAGGATTTCGGGCTGAATGACTGGGAAAGCAATTTTCAGGAAGCCTTATCGAAAGGCACTTGAAAAGGATTTTCGAGGAACAGATAAAGGAGGAGAGGAAGGGTTTCGTGAGTGATAACCAGGGAACAGTTACCGATTTTTCGATGCGAATAGCCCGAGCAATATATATGCGCTTTCTTCAATGTTTTTCTACGACTCTATCATACGAGTACCAAACACGGTTATAAACGGCATGTTACCAAAATGTTATTTTTTCTAATTTAGTAGCATGTTCGATATTCTCTTATTGCTTTCAGGCAATCAACAGTAACTATTTTGTTTCATTTTTTTCAATCGCAGTTATTTTGTACTTACATTAAAAATCATTTTCTGTTTAATTTGAGTGATGGCAACCCCGTTATAAGAATTCCTTCTAGGATGCCTAAATTTCACTTTTAGTTAAAAGTAAAATATTTCTTAAGTTATGTATCTGTTTGGGAGTGAAATTATATAATATTATTATACTACACAAGAATATTGCATATTAAAGAATTTTTACCTAATTTCCAAATACGACATCAAATAGAAACTCAACCACAATTAATTGATCATTTCACTTGGGTTCTCCGATAAATTGAGACATACAATCAATGAACGAAAATGGTAAAGCAAACAGCGTCCATTAAGAAGCTGATATGCATGAATGAATAATATACGAAATAATATATAGTCAGCACGAATTCAAAGATTAACGAATTCTTTTAGAATGTCCCGTGAGCATTACCCAGGTCTTAGATGTCTTAATATACTAATAAAAATCACAAACTACAAGACTTGAGTAAATAGTGAAAAGCGGTTCTTTGAAATCATGAAGGGAGATCGCTACTTCAAGAAAAAGAAAAGAGCACGAAAATAAAGTTACGTTGGGACACGGCTGTTGAGGAATTAGAGGTTAAAAATCCCCAATAGCCGTTATTGTCGGCGTTCCTCTTCTCATTCCCCGGTATTCCGAGAAAACAAGACAGGACACCGCACTTTTTAGGAGCACTCAATACGTATTTTGAATGCTATGCATTCATCGTCAGGAGTGAATAGATACAGAGCTTCTTGTTTCTTGAGAGCTTTCTCCTGTCTTGTTTTCTCAAAATACCGGGGAATGGGAATAGGAACGCCGACAAGAACGGCCATTGGAGATTTTACATGTAAACCTCTAAAAAAACACACGATAAATCAAAGAAATTTCAATTTTTTTATACCTACTTTTTACTACTACTATAAAGGTATACTCTTCCATTACTTTCAGTACAAACGATGAAAACGAAGAAAATTAATTTTAATTTTATAATATAATATTATTTTCACACATTTTCAACGGTTTTAAGTAATAGCATCGTGACGTAAAATACACTGATGTAATTGAAGTTCTCTACAATACGATACACAATGCGATAACAATCTGAAGAAGGCACATGACTCTTGTGGGAATAAAATAAAATCGATAAATTAAAGAGAACAAATCAAACATCGATGACGGATTGAAACGCCATCTTTCAAGGGCTAAATGTGATTGTGGATTTACGCAGGGGAATAGCGAAGGAACACCACACGGTGAATGGATGAGATGTGCGTGTTAGTGAGCGGACTTGTTGAGAGGGAACGCACTTAAACAGTGAAACGAGCGAACTTGAAGGACGTCTTAGCAAAACAAAGAGAGAGGCTTATACGAGCTACGAACTCTGATAGGGTTAGCGGAGGCAATCATAATCCTCGAAACAGGAAGCTGGATGGAGAATAAGGAAATGAAAAAAATGGCAATAATGCGCAAAAAATACTACATGAACCTTAATATATTGTGAATTCAGAAGACACGACCTTTCAGGCGTTCGAGAAATTCAAAAAACTACTTGTAACCGAAGAAAAACGTTGGTCATAAAACTAAAATATATATTTGTTTATTTAATTTAATCACTGCAATTTAGTAAGAGTACCAGGCAGCCACGTGTTTTTATATTCTTTGAACGAAATATTGATATTCGAACTGGAATATATTTATTCTAAAAAAAATCATAGCTATTTACATTGAGATGATATTGAACATAGAAGCGGAGTAATCTACCTTCCTAAACAACAATAAAATTGCAAAAGGGACACGAAAAAGTCTGCCGAGTCCGGGAATCGAACCACGTTTCAGATCGCACATACTTGAACCTTGTTAATTTAACTCCCTTTCACTATACAACTACTTTGATTAATTAGTCCGTTTTTCTTTGATAACAGTATTTAAGCAAAGAGTACAACAATCATAGAAATAAATCCAAATTCAAACAAAATAAACGTTGGAGATATAGGGAGCAACAGCTGTAACTCTACAGTGAGAACTCTACATTAATTGAAAACGTATATTATGTACGACAATAAATCTTTGATTAAAGCTGTAATTAGTCTAAAATTAGACAGCACTGCTTACGGGAGGTACTGGAGGGATTTCCCTTAAAGAAATATAAAGAAATAAAGAACAAATTAATAAAAATCTTTGTTTCCGAAGCTGTCACTTAAGAGAGTTTTGAGCGAGCGAACGAACAAATGGATATCGAACGCGCTGCAAAAAGTCGATTAAAGAAGGCGGGAAAATGTCTCGACCATTAAATGCCTGCATCCGGGATATCAAGCGAGTCGAATGGGGCGAGAAACGCCCGAGGAGAGGTTAATTGGGCTGGCGCGGATAAGAAAGGCGAGCCAACCAGAGGAGAGACTGCCAAACGGAAGAGGATTACGACTAGAGAGGCAATTTGGTCGATGCTAACGGAGATCTCGCAAAGTTATTTTTATTGCCCCTACGGCAAGCTTCTAATCCGCAGTAATATAGTCAGAATACGAACAGATCCAATCTAATCCAAATAAAAAGAAAATGCAGAATCGTCGTGGCTGTAAGCATTCGAACCAGCAAAAGATCGCTCGGAATGAAAATTATAGGAAATGCATTTAATAGGGGGAATTATTCACGGAGCTCCGGAAATGCAGTGGTCGTTGATTTGCGATTCAGAGGCATCTCCAGAACGCGCAAGGTTGCGGATCGAAATGCTTATATCTGCGAATGAGATCAAATATTCATTATTGCTAAATGATTTAACACGGAAATAACGGGGTGTGAGACGTCATACTTCCTTTCCAGGTCAATGCGTATTTGGCAAAAGCGTGCGTGAGTCTTTTTCATAAATGTGGACGTAACATTTCATTACAATGGTCTCCAGAAGGAGATTTTTACACTTGAATAAATTTGTGCACTTCAAGAATCGAAGTTCTATTTTATCTCGCGGCTTCTGGGATCTTAATTAATTTATTGTAGAAAATAAAGACATGTTAATTTAAGGCAGACTAGTTTCGATGTTAGTAACAATTATTTTAATCTAGGAACTACATTATTAAAATCTTACACCAAAAACTTAACCACCTTCCCATCAGCACTATACCAAAATATACTAATCCATATAGATTCTTCTTCCCTTTTTTTAATTGGAAACAATTCTGAGCGTTATCTTATATTTCATACGTTAGAAACCAAGAAAGATGATTAAATCTTAAGTGGCACACACGTAAGACCGAATGTCCGACCGACCGAAATGCACGGAAATCCGAACTTAGTCTGATATAAAAAATTTCAGAAGATTAGAACCTTTTTCATATTTGGTCTGAGGTCAGGAGCCTCTACAAAAATACATATAATACTTTCAGGCAAGGGAATCTATCGGAGGGAATATTTATATTTTTAAAGACTTGTCCGACAGAAAATTCCTCACAAAGGACGATGTATCTTGCTTCACCGCAAAAAATACTCGTTTCATTTATATCCTTTCTAAATGGATACGGATACTTAATGGAATAGAGTCATAAAACGGGATATCCACTCCTTTAATGGAACTAAAAACGATTTGAAGCGTTTTTTTTCAACTTTTCCGCGACATTAGTTAAATACTTATCCCTCCAGACGCGTTTGAAATTCCCTATTCCGCAGAGTAATGCATCGAGTTTTCCGGCACCGATTGCGAGCAATCCTTCTTATTTTGCGATCGCTGCAGCGGAAAGTATGGGAGGAAATGAAAAACGTCGGAGGCAAAAGTCGGCGGTCGAGAAGACGAATGGGAAGATTAGCATAGAGTGGAATTAGGGGCGAAATTGCAGGTGGGAAAGCGATTAGGGAAATGAAGGCAAGGATGGGGAAGCCTAAGAAGAACAGAAGATCGAAGAATAAGGAGTCTAAGTCTTACTACGTCTTATGCTATTTCACTCAGAATCTGGTTTCCGAAGCCTACGCGGAGATATAATGAACAACGATAAGATGATCGAGAAATATTTTTCAACAGTTACATTTAAGATAGTGGGTCGTCAGTAGAATTATTGATGCAAATCTTATCACTAGGCATTAGTTCCTCTGTTTGTTGTTCTTCTCATAGTTCATAGCTTCTCAAGCTATGAATCAACGAAGAACAACAAACAGAGGAACTAATGTCAAGTAATAGTCAAGTCAAGCCGGTGCAGTCGAGAAAAGTTTGATGAGAGTGATTCTGTATTAATATTTTTTTTAGTAAACGTATTAACAAAGAATGGGTGACCTATGATTCCGATTATGCTTATATTTTAAGACCACCCGATCAAAAATATAAGAAATCAAAACGTAACTCGTCTTTTAGAATATGAAATTTTCTTTCATGATCATACGTGATATAATGTAGCCCTGGAAATGCAGCAATGTCATGAAAATGAATAAGTGATAAGCATTAAACATTGTTGTGCGATGGGGATCTTAAGGGTCATAATTGCAAATGGATGTACATACGTTTGAAATGGTGATTGAAACGATGTGCGAATATCTGTCTTCGAGAGGTTTTCCTCAAAACTAGGGTGAATATCATGCTGACAAGTTTTCCCTTTCACACAATTAATATTGACTATGATACTCTAGTAGAATTTGTGTTGCACAGTTTTTAGCTTGTGTTATTTTACACTTTATTTGACTGAATGCGGCGTACAGCTTCCACGTGGAATAGGTTTCAAGTACAGCACATTCCCTACGCATAATAATTTCTTTTTTTTCAGTTTTGCAGAATTACGGATTTAAGCGGAAGATTCCATGATTTACATGAAAATATTACGTACGTAATATTTTATGTAAGAACCCTGCAAGCCGCCTAAACGGTTGCTTTCGCGTATAGTTCGCGGAAAAAATGAATTTTTGAAACGATTCGTTCTAGCATCTATTTCCCTAATCTTTCGGGCAGTATCAGCACGGCCCATATAACAGGGGGGTCGCATTATATCGGTTATATCATTTGAGAACGAAATTTTTCTGAACTTATTTAATAAATTTATCCTTTGAAATTTTCTTCTATCTTCTAATGATTCCCATCCCGCGTCCAGTAACATCTGAGTGGCACTCGCTGTTTTATCGTAGCAATTCTTTACAAATCGTATCGCCTTAAGTTGTACTTTATCTAAATCCCGAATATGACATTTCTCGGCGGGGTCCCATACAAAACATGCATACTCAAGGTGAGGCCTAACTAACGCCAAGTAACATCGCTCGCGAACTTTGGAGTTCGCGCAGTAATACGCGCACAATAATAAATCCAAACCTTATTCAACCAAATATGTAAATCCGCATGTGATGAAAGTATCAAATAATTTCAGATGTCATGCAAAGGAAAATGCGCAATAGAGAATTATTGCAAACGGAGCAACAAAGAAGCATCGCGATAAAAAAAACGAGACTGACTTTATGGCGGCGACGTAACGGAAACATGAAAACGTAATTAAGGATTGGATAAGAAATCGCGTCGGAAAGAAGGGGTGTCTGCAAAGGGGAGAAATAGTCGAGGATGCGAAAAAAAGAAAGGCCTCCGAGGGTAATCATGCATGCTGAGAGACGGCGCCAGAAAAGGGAGGGAAGATGTAGCACACGAGATGCTGCGGTGAGTTTACGCGATCATTTTCCCTTCCTCTCTCCTTAACACCATCCACTTATCCAATGACTGAGAGGAGATCCGGCGGTAGGAACTCCCGAGGTTCATCTACGACCGCTTGCGTAAGGTTTAAATGATCGATGGGAAATTCAAGGTATGAAACCCTTCAGACCCTGAACCAAAAACAAAAAGGTGTTGTAGACGATGGAGTTCATTATAGAATAGTGGAAAGAATGTGAAGTTTTTGTAACTTTTTATAATTGTAATGATTGGCCATTTGACATAATGGCATGGGGTTTAGCAAAAGAGCGATGTAAGCTGGCTATGTAGTAACAGTAATTATGTGATATCTGGGCAGCATTAAGAATGGGTAACAGGGAAATGTATAAATCAAGACTAGTTGTTGTATACATAAATTCTCATGTGCAGATTTAATTTGGCAACGTGTTTCCCTAGCGAACTAGCATCATCAGGCGAAGTTAATTTTCCAATTCATCAATACACGTAAACAAGGGAGTAAGTTAGGGTAGGGCAACTTCTCCCATTTTTACTTTCTCCATATACGAAGTATAGAGAAAGTATTGTTTTCATGAAAAAATTCGACTTCGAGATTTCAACGGAAATACACGTTTTGGGGTCCCTAGAACACGTTTTGACCATTTTCGGAATGATGTCTGTGTGTGTGTGTGTGTGTGTGTGTGTGTGTTAGTGGGCGCTCTATCGTGAAAACTATTGGTCGTATTAATACCAAACTTCGTATATAGTATTGTGGTGTGTGCTGTCAGAGTTGATTAGTTTTTGGAGTAAATCGGTTGACCGGAAGTCGAGCTTCATTCATTATAGCTCATTTCCGGTTTTCAAAATATCTCCATAAATATGATATATACGTGCATTGTATTACTTATAAAAGTTTTAGATAATGTAATTTACTATAACTTTTGTATTTAACATATTTTTTTCTATCACCGGTTGATTAGGAGTTATTCGTGAAATACTGATGAACCGGAAGTAGCCGTTATGTACTTTGTGGGCGCTCTAACTTAAAAACGATGCATTATATCAACACCAAATTTCATATATATTACTTTATTTAGTTTCTTAAGAGTTGATTAGTTTTTGGAGTAAATCCGTTTACCGGAAGTCGAGCTGTATTCTTCAAAGCTCATTTCCGGTTTTCAAAATATCTCCATAAATATGATATTTAGGTATATACTATTATTTATAAAAGTTTTAGAAAATAAAATTTCCTATAACTTTTGGTTGAAACATATTTTTGTATCACTGATTGTGTAGGAGTTATTCATGAAATACTGATAAACCGGAAGTTGCTGATTATGTACTTTGTGGGCGCTCTGGGCTCTATGGGTGAAATGCCAATTTCATCGTTTTTCATCGATCATGTCCCGTAAAACATTATTATTTATGTTTTGGCGTCAAAGATAATAATATATATATATATATATATATATATATATATATATATATATATATATATATATATATATATATATATATATAATCACTCATATTCCAAGTTTAGATGGAATATAGAGTTCGAAATTACTGCGGTAGATAAATATTTACATCTTATATATATGGAGAAAGTCATGTGCTGGCCACATCAGATTTTTTACTTTCATTTATGGGTGAATTGGAAAAAATAACTTCACCAGATGATGCTATTTCGCTAGCGAAACACGTTCCCAAATTAAATCTGCGGTGGAAGTGCACAGGAGTTTTATTCCCATTATTCGAACAGTATTTTCGGTATCGGTAATATATAATTTGGCTCCTACTTCTTCGCATTAGTATCTAATTTATTAATGATAAAAAAACAAGGAACCAAGGAACAAAACTACATCGATAATACTGAGCTATACAGGAAATGGACGGTTAACATATGCAAGTGAGAAGATCAAGACGACCACGGTATACATGATAACTAATTTGCATCGGACGTAAAATTTGAGACGTAAGAGCATAAAGGTAGCAAAAATAGATAACGTAGGAAAATTACAGCAAAGAAATCAAACTGATGATAAATCCAACGATGGGGATACAATCGATGAATTCAAGCATTTAGATTTTCAATATCGGTTATCGATGTATAAGGTGTCCAAAAATGACGGGAGCATATGAAAAATTAAAAAAAGAAAAACGAAATGCGATAAAAATATATCGTTTGTTTCATTATACTAGAGGTACTAGAAAAACCACATATTTTCAATCACGCAGAATTTCAAAATTTGCATTTAAACCGTTTTTTTTTCAAAAGCATCCATCATTTTTGAGTCACCATGTAGATTCAGTATTCATAGTGAAATAGAGGATTATTCAGAGGTCAGGATCAGGGGTTCTAATAACAGATGCTGCTATCCATGGAGCTCTGAGGAGCATTTCTGAAGGCTGCGAGGTGTTCCGAAAAATAATAATTTAGCCAAAATGCAATGAGTACTTAAGTAAAGGATAGCGAGTAAACAAATATCAACAGATGCAGTAGGGAGGGCCAGATCAACTCCATCCTATTGAATGGAGACCTCAGAGCAAGAGCTAGTGATGCCAGGGGTCTGAGATACTTCACCAAATCCAAAGGAGAAGTTTCCATATCATTCGTTCACGTTCACGGGCACAACCGACTTACCTGCAAAGAAAGAGAAAAACATAAATTAATGAAAAGAAATACTAATAGGAAAATACAATAATCAATCTTTACCGTAATGACTCGTTAATTAGATTACTATTTCACATTTAAATATATTGTTTTGTAAAAACTACGTAAATATGTATGTACCACTGGGCTTTCTGAGAATAGTAGATAGCTTAAATATTATAGATATTCTATCTTCATATATTATATTTTACAACATTTCCGCGTTACTAAAAATAAAAGACAGTAATTTAGTAGCTAAGTGATCACCTATTACTAAAAAAGGTTTATTGTAAGAATGGCCATCCTTGACTAAATCATCCAACGAATAAAGACATACTTAACATTTGAAATCACAACGATAGAACATTCAAATAGAAAATATCGCATTGACCAAAGCCACTCAAATATATCTAAAAGACATTATATTATACAAAAAGGAACATTTTTCCACGCATGGAAGCTTGGGTCCATTTAATCACGGCTCTATCGAAACGATATTTAAGGAGTCGAGAGATCGAAAAAACAAGAAAATGGACAACGGATTCTATTACACGCATTAAAAACAAATTTGCCCGTAACTACATTTCCTAGGGTCAATTAAATCATGGAATTATCGATGCGAGGTTAAGAACCTCTGGTGCACGATGCGGCGAAAAGCAGATGTAAGCACGTGCCTCTCGGAGATGACATCAAGGGGAAAAAAATAATGACGCATCGCGGAGCGCGCGACCCACGATTCTTCACCCACTGATGACGGCGTAATGGCGCAGAATGGGTGCGAGGAGTGGGTCACACATGGAGGAACTTTTTGCGCGTGGGATGCGTGAGTACTCCAAACTGGCCGAAATATCACGTTACCATAACAGAGTGCAGGGCACATTTCGACTTGTCTAATCGGCGATGAGCGGCTTCTGAGAAGTGAGGGAGGAATCATCCGCGAATTAAGGGCTCGACTGATTCACTGACAAAATGGGGATTCAAGTTAGTCACTCCCGTTTAACAGCCTACGGCGGGTAAAAAGGGATCTGAAGTTCTAGCAACAAACTGCAGTCATCGAATGGTTCTTAAGAATAGCGAGAATGGTTGATCTTTCGCGCTAAGTGTTGAGTGTATCGTCAGTTGTAGGAAATCATCGAGAGAGACCGATTTGGAATAACACGAACTTGAAAGCTAGGATATCCGCAAAAACTTTGGAAGCGATAAATACAACACGTTTCTAATTATAATAGCCATAAAATGTATTTCTGAAGTCTTTGTTTATAAATGAATACACAATTAGGCAACTGAATGAGCAATTTTGTTTTCTTTCAGTATATACCTGCGGAAAAAAGAAAATAAAATTGTGTCAAGTTATCAAAAAACATTTCAATGAAAATTCTAGCACAAACGATATTTACCTTAAGGTGTGAATTTAAGTAAATTTTTAGATTCCCAATAAAATGTCATGGAATACGTTTCATTTAAGAGAAAACTGTTTTCCCTTAAAAACAGCAAGTGCAGGGAATGTTAGGTGTTGAGTATATCTTTAGTTTTTGGAAAATAAATAAATATATTTCAGAAAAATTAAAACTAACACCAAAATGACTGCAGGGTATTCGTAAAATATTGGAAGTGAAATACACAACTGGTTTTTATTTGTGATGTCAATAAAAGAGAATCTATATTTATTCTTAAGTTTTTGTTTACAATATCACTAATATAATATTCGGCATCTGAATATAAAATTATATTTTTCTTCGACATATGGCCGTGAAAAAATTAAAACATTATTGTAGCAAGTTATTATACTAAAATTCGAAGCATTAATAATTCAAACAATAAAATTCACCAAAAGGTGCTCATTGACGTAAAATAAGTCAATCAAAATCCAAATAAAATTTTATAAAATATATTTCATTCAAGATAAAAAAATACCTTTTCTGCAATGTTTTAATCCGTACATTCTTATATACATCTCTGGGATACTTAACTGAGCTTGCTTTTAAATTCTCTTCTCAGAGAAAAAATAAAGCATTGGATATTCAATTATATAAAAAACTAAATTTTCTTAATGAAAATTTTGTTGCTATTTAATTATAGGAATCGAACTCAAAGTTTTCGGATAAATTGACAGTAAAATATAACAATTATCAAATGAAAAAATCCTTCAAACGAGAGGTACATTAAAACGTAAAAATATCGAAGTTCATTTCAAAATTTGCATTTTAACTCAGCCAAAACATTTATGTTGATTTACCACAATTCAACTATATGCACTTTCGGAAAAAAAAGAAACATCCCATTTAAATTCCTATTAGGAATATAAATAAGGTCTTCCCTTTTGTGACGCAGATAGTCCAAATAATCGTTCCGTTGATTGCTTTTGAAATGAGATTGAAACGTTGCATCAAAATAAAACGGCAAACATCCCACTATTAAAAACAATGAAAGCTTTTAATGTAAATCAAACGAATGCTTTCATATCATTTTAATGATGTTTCAAATCCAGCCCAAATATTTGATTATATAACATTATAATACAGGCAGTACAAAAGTATTTTGAATACATTTCCAGCCGTAGTTGATACATTTATTTGCATAATAATTAAGTTTATCTATGACCTGAGACAGGTTACCTTGGGACAACATTACAAGATAATAAAAATCACTCAGTCGCAACAAAGAAGAATTAAAGCTATACATATATAATACAAAAAATCTTTAATCCCAGTTATAAAGAAACTATACGGCAAAAGAAAAACTACAAAAAATCAGCCCTTTTAAATTTTATTTTTTGTTGTTATTAAAATTTTTCTCGCATATCATTTTGTTGTATTTTTATTTTTTACATGAATGGAAAACAGATAGAAAAATTACAATTGTAGCAATTAATACAAACTCAGGATAACGGAAAGATGTGATATATTATGTACAAAAGATAGACTAGCAGATAGGAGATTTAAGAACAGCGAAAAAGTATTTGTTCCTTTTCATAATTTTTCAAAATATCAAAGGAAATGTATTTTTATTCTTATTTTGGACGGCTTCAGCTGACGTAATTGTCACAGATAGGAACTAGTATGTTCACAACTTTATCTAAGGAGTTCTTCCGATAATCATTAATTCTCATCTAATATTCAAAGAATATTCTCCCATCTCTAGTCGTCGTAAAGTGGAATAGAATGGGTGAGAGAGGGATGGTGGGGAAAGAGGTGGTGACATCTGCGAGCCACAGAAGGAACTCATCCGAATGACAAGTATCCTCTGGACCGATCCAATCCGCCACCCACGCACAAAGGAAACAAGACGCTCTCTATGGAGACGCACGCCACGCCCACACACGCACGCGAGAGATTAGGAGAAAAAGACCTCACGCGCCCACGACTCAAGTGCACGTGCTCTTTCTGCGTAACACAGTGGATGCGATCGTCCTCTTTGGTACAAACGTATCTGCAAGAAGCACGGAGGGGATCAAAGGGAAATTCGGACAGGGATGAGCTATTTTAAGCCGGAAAAAAACGATTCTATTATAATCTATAATGATAATTATATTGCGCTTAGTTTATCAGGATATTTGCCCTAGAAGACTATCAAAAACACTCAACTCGTCAACTCGTAATTTTTAAAATGATTGCAGCATTTAAAAACTAAAGAGTTTCCTGACTAATTAATAATGAGACTGGCTGACTTTTTCATCTTAGATAGTATAAACGACTTATTTCTAACACATGACTACATCTCACCGTTCATGCAAAGAATTTTAGGAAACACTGTACGATTACGAACAACATGCATATAGAAAATATAAAATATTTATAAAGGTATGCAATAATCTAATTTAACTTAAAAATGGGGAAGAAGCATCTAAAGAGAATGCATTAAATCGAATATACATGTCAAATGTAATAATAAAACTTAAAATTCGTATACATGAGTGTATACGATTTTACCTTGTAATATGTACGTATGCAGCTGTACTTTCATCACATATATGAGATAAAATAAAAAGATTCGTTTCATAAATTGGTCTACAGAAACATTAATTTAAAAGGAAATGTAACTAATTGCTCTAAAGTGTAAAGATTATAATAAATTTCGTGAGCAGGAAAACTGTATTTTTTCTTTTCTTTCCTAAAGAAGACATAAAGATAGGAACGAATTGGATTTCCATCAAATACATCTAATGGAGGACAAATGACTGCGTATTAATAAAGATGCTTATGGTACAAAGTTATCAATTATGCATCGTTTTCATTTAAAAACTTCAGTCAGAGAGACTTTGCTTTTGCGTAAATAATTCCAAAAATGTAAAAGTTGACATTGGACCTTAAATTTTAGAATGATCAAGTCGGGATTGAATACGATCATCCTTAAACCGTAAAAATGGGCTTAGGATATGGTACCGCCGAGAGGAAGATACTTAGAATGCAATACTGAATTGTGGAAAGACAATATGAACGTATTTTTAACTATTTGAAGCTTGACAGATCGAAGTGCGACTATGCCTCAAGCCGCTCATGGATTTCAAAGCGACCGTAAATGTCATACATCAAAACTTTAACGAGTGCCTAACGATTGAGAATGTTTTCAGCGAGCTTCAAGAGTGATTTATGACCAACTGCGAACGTCAATAAGCTTATTTGAGGCGATTTTTCATTCAATCAGTTTCTTTCGATGACTTAGAAGCCACGGGAAAAAATTAGAAAATTAGAAAATACTAAAAATTGCTGATGATCAAAACATACGAAAAATAAATCTGAAAAATTATTACGAGCGACTAATTACAAAGAAATTTGATAGAACTGAAGAGTTAAAAAAGAAATAGATATACAAGTAAACCTATTTTAGGTTTTACTATTACACTTAAGATTAATAAACTCAATTTAATATGAAGTATTTCGATAATTTATCCTTTGGTATTGACCTTGTCTGTAGTTTCAGCAATATTTTTCTCTAGCAATAAATAAGTGATCGAATTTTTATCTCGGATGTGATAAAATAACAACGAAGAGAAAGGTTTTATTAATTTTATATTAAAGATAAACTATCCATAAATTATTTTAGAGAGTTAAAACGAAAACAAATCTTGCAAGCAGAAAAACTAAATTTTTCTCTTTTCCATTTAAAATAAGGTACGTGAATCGGTGTAAACTTAGAATAAACGTAGGATTCCTTAAAAAGTAGATGGAGAATTTGAGGACTTTACGACGAAAAGGGAAATAAAATACTCGCAGAATTGGAAATGCACAAATTATAATATACATATGTACTGACTTCGATTATTCAATCATAAAATTATACTTATTCTTATTTGACTTAGCGGAAGCGTTTAACGCAAAAATATTTGGAAAAATTTAACCACATCACACACAATTTAGCATTCGGTTTCATTCCAATATTTTCAAAGTTCCATTTTGTTTGGCGCATTAAAAATAGTATTTGTGAATTGTTTACTCATCTAGATATGAGTTCAAATATTAATACGAGAGTCAAGTTCTTCCACTAGACTTTTCTACAAAGCATAAAAAGTTCGAACCTCTGCCACGCAACGGAAAACGTAAAAAAATCGGCATGTGGAAATCTTAACGTTCTTGTCGAGGGCCACGTGCTCAGTGACACACGATACAACGCACCCAGCATTCCACTCGGCACTTCCGGAAGCCGGCATTTCCAAAATAAACCTCTTTTTTGCTCGTTTAGCTGCTAATCCTGCTATCCGAGGATGGGCTGAGAAAGATGCCGCGGGGGATTCATCATTCAAAGTATGATTCAGGAAAAGGAGACAGTCACAGAGGAAATGACGGGAAACGAATTGCAAACGGAAGTGAAGGATCCAGTCACAAGAAAAGCGGCGATGCTGATATACATTTAGGGATAAAAATCTATTTTTAAAGTAGCGTTCCATCAAGCAATATGCTACTCTAAAAATAAAATACAATAACTTTTATTTTTTTTCAAATACTCCAGAGAAGTACAGAGAATTGTGTATATTTCACAGATTGAGGAGAGATGATGAGTCAACAAAGGCACTAAATCAGAAAAGCTTATAATTTTTATTCATATTTTTTTGTGAACGAGTGTTACTCCATTCGGTAGGTTTATGTGCCTTAAAAATCGCTGTTGAACGGCATATTTCTACTATACATATTTTTTCTTCTTTCCGATTTCTCCATTTTCGAAAGTGATAATGGTAAATTAAAATATTTACTACTTTCATTTTTAGACTACTTATTCTGGAGGATATTAATACATTTTATACCTCTTTAGTCTAACTTTTACACCATTTCCATCAGAACCACATAAAACATTAAATATTTTCATATTATCATATTTTGAGAAAGAGAAAAACATTAAATTAGACCAAAATTTAGGAGGGCATCTACGCCTGGGATAACTAATGGAGAATACAAACTTGGCAATAAAGTGATCTCTATTCGAAAAGTGCAAAATTATACACACTTGGTACGTTGATATAAGTTCCAAAATTACGACAGAACAATCAGTAAAATTACATTTCAGTACGAGATTGGCTGATGAATTTTCAAGTTTTGTACTACCTCCACTCGGAAATTATGTATAACCGTAAACTTTACGACTGTTATGCATGAATTTACATAAACCTGGAGTGAAATTTTCCAGCAAACCTGAGCTCAGCAGTTATAAGCGCGAATATTTGACAAAAACTATGCACGGATAAAACGAAACAAATTTTAATCAAAAGAAATATCGCAATTTTCTCTCTTACGTCATGAGATCGTAGAATAACATTTGACCTAGATTAAGAACGAAGTTCTCTTGAGAGAGGGTATTGGATTTTTTTATCGCTTTATACTCGGCAGTGGCATTTGAAAAGGATTTTCAGACTTAACACAGAAACTGTTTTGCTTTCGAGATCCGCATTCCAATCAGCTTTAGCCCTTCGTTGAACATGTAAATTAAATCCGCGGCACGGAAGCCCAATAGAGGAAAGGCCCAGCGAAAGGGTATAATTTGCCAGCGATAAGGGGAAAACGCATCAGCCCGAACGAAGAATATAACTGGCTTTCCTTAAATGGATTCTTTCGCTGTTAATTGAACTAACTTCCAAAATGCATCTCGATGCATCGTTTTATCAAGTAAAGGTATTTTCAAAATAAATAAAAGGGACTGACGGAAAAACTCCAGCGAGCTGCACTCATAAAGACTTTTAATAAATAATATAATGACATAAATATATATATATATATATATATATATATATATATATATATATATATATATATATATGAATTATATATACTCTAATAATTATGTATACTCTTTATAAATAATATTATGTAAATAATAATAAAAAATGCAAAGTTCAAAATTCTGTACATAACTCCCTCTCGTTAACACAATAACGCATAAGTTGCAAATATCGTAAACCTACCTTAACCAGATTCTAGAAAAATATTTAAAATTAGTTTTACTTCGATTTCCGACAAGGAATGAAGATAAGCAAAGCCCATTGTAGTGCTATTTGTTTGTTCCTGGTAGGTGTGGTATATTTGAAAAAGTTAAAGCTCATGCAGGTTTTTGTTAATAGAATGTACTCCTTCACGAGTTAGAATGGATATCGTCGAATTTGAGCCAATGCTCTAGAAATTCATACGTGGTGTTTAATGGGAATGTTGGGGATAAGTTTTATTTTCTTACCTTAGAAATTTAAGGCTTTGGAGCAGTTAAGGTTTAACTATCGATTATAACTCAACTCCATTATATCTATAGATTATAACACAGGACCGAACTCATTTAGTTCGGGGTATATATCTCGACCTAATTTTGGTATATTCTATTACTGAAAACAAGCGTTAGAGCTGAAATGTGTTTGAACTTTTTAGGAGAGATGAAATAGAGACGGAAATTAAATTAGAACCACGAAATGCTCGCGAGCAACGAGAAGAACCTGTCACGCTTAGATAACCAAAAAAGTGAACGCGTCGGAAGTAACTGTCGACGTCTCAAACGCAAGGAATTACGAATATTTCCGAATCCGTTCCCCTTTAAATAAATGTGAACTCTCAAACAATATTTATCAGCATCTGCTTAAAGAGTGCATTAAAATGAAAGGTGAATCGATCCGATGATACACATGGGCTGTCATCTCCAGCACAGAGAGGAAAGTTCTGCAGCCTCACTCGATTTGAGTGTATAACTTTGAGCGAAAGCCACTTGACCCTCTCGCAAAGGTCCTGCCTTCGAGTAAAGCTTCTGTTATTACGAAATTAAAATTAAAGACCCAGTTAAGAAGAAAGGGTTCCTTTGGGTGGAGGATTCACATTAAAAATTACATTTTCCGAAACGCTGTTTCTGGAAATTATAGACGGCTTGGAAAGGAAAGTGATACAAATAGAGAGAGAGAGTATGAGAAGGAAGGAAAAGTTCCTATTCTTCCTCGAAAATAACTTCAGAGAAGATATTATGTGAAAGAAAGAGATCTTCTCTCAGCCAGCATTCTATTATTTTATGAGAGAGAAAGAGGTTGGTAACGCTTCTTGTGTGCATGGAATGTATCGCTTCATGCAAGAACACATGATTGAAAGAATTTTAAGAAAGATGCGCTTTCATATATCTATAATTCTAATCGCAATCCAAAAATCGTGACATTAACTAAATCGTAACAAAGAAATACGAAAAAATTAAAGTGACTTCTTTTTGGGAGAGTACTGATTTGGAGTTAACTAATTTACAACAAATGCAAAGTGGCTACCCAATATAATCAAAATTTATTTATTTACAAGTATACTACAATATTTGCATATGATCGAATTTTGATTTTGTTTTATTAGTATATATTTTTATTTTGTATCATACAGTATAGATTTGTATTTTACTTAGTTATGTCATTTTTATTTTTAATATTTTTAGGAAAATTGCTTGGTTAAGTGGATGGACTCAAAAGTCTCTTGATAATAATAACAATAAAATAGTGAAAATTGAGAACAAAAATCGGTACGGGATATAGTGAGAATTGACCGTGGGAACAAGTGACGGTTAGGCATAAATAATAATCACACTTACAGGAGGGAAACACATAAAGAGCATAAAATTCAACTTCATATTCCGATTTCGCTTTCCAGGATACAACCATTAAATAAGCATATAAGAAAATGGACTCGGCGAATGACGCTTTAGAGCGTGGAATCGCCAATGGGAAAGGCTCGATTTGAAATCCTCGAACCCATCAATGCGGAGGAGCGATCGTTTCAGATGACAAATGAAAATAGCAAATCCGCACGTCGTGAATATCCATCGAATGCGCTCTGATTTACGAGGAAACGCACTTAAACGAAGCGTACACGCTGTCGTAAATGGAGGCTTGAGATGAAGCTTCCCAAATTGAGAGAGATCCTCACCACCTTCAGTGACTGTTTCGAGCCGTGAAATTTATTGACTCGGGTTTTATACGAGTCACGTTGAGAGTGGAAAGGAAAGCATTCCGTGAATTTAAAAAATGAAATTTGCATTCCAAAATGTACTGAAAGTCGGTGACAACATAGTAATATTTTCTGAATGGAATTGCCTTCATGAAATGCATGTTTCTTGCGTAACTGTAAAATAGCAACGAAGAGGTATTTAATGCTATAATAGGTATAATTGTAGACCAGAAAAAATAAAAATCAGGCAATAATGTTTACCGAACAACTCTAGGAGTTCTATTAAAATTAAAATTTCCATAAGCGTTGAAGCCGTGATCTTTGAAAACACCAAAACTAAAACAGGTCGATGGAAGATACTAACTTTAGTGGCTAGCTTTAGTTAGAGTCACTAACTTCACTAACTAGTTATTATAAACCATTAAAGATGATACTTGTGAAATTTACAATGCAACTAAATATGAAAAATGTAATACTTTCACGATTAGGGAAGCAATTGTTGCAGGAAAAATCACAGAGTCCCAACACACATTGCATAACTAATATAAGACTCCCTTTCACCGGCTTATTTCAACCTTTTCCTATGAAAGGTTTCAATTAAGTGTTAAAATCAAATTTAACAAAGAAGAAATAGCAATTATATAAGGTTTCTCAGATTCTTCTATCTCCAAAAAGTTTTCTACTGACTTAAACTAATATGCTTTTCGTAAACCCTCTTACAAATAACTTCCAACAATCACGATTAGATCACATCTCGGCTCTTATAACAATCAATCTTCCCATAGCTAATCATTCACCGACATTTCAATTATTACGTCAGCGATCCATTTTGGAAAATCGAATCTGTCTTTATTATTTCAACTTCAGTTCTCAAAACGACCTCTAGATTCCCACCGAAATCTCTCTGGAGAAGGACGATACGTCGTGAAAGAGGATTTTCGTCGAAGGGCAGCGCAGAGGATTCTGGGAAAAAGCGATTCCCGCCAATCGGAGATAAGTTCAGGAGGTGTAAATCAAGAGGCACGTGAGAGTGATTTAGGAGAGAGCTCTGATTCCGTTTCCCTAAGCCCATTCCCCCATTCGCTCGGCTTTGGTAGCGAGAAAGGGCCTCTGGTATTTTCGCAGCATTGAATCGCGATTCCATATCACAGGAGCATTACCTATGATCTCGAAGATTGTGACGCCGTCGATTACGGTATTTTATCGGATGGAATCGGGGGATTTCTCGAATAAGCTCCGAAAAGAGAGCGCATTTTTCGGATTCTTAAATTCCTTCGCATCGCTTCTACTGGAGACAGCCAGTTTAAGCTCAGTTTCTCCCGAAAACCATAAGAGATAGTTTCAACTCAGAAATAGAATTCAATGGAGCCATCAATTTATTTATTTGCACAAGAATAATCTTGGTGCAAAAATCAACGAGGGATTTTCAATTTTAAACCAGTTCATTTCGAAATTTGAAACATCTTTATCACTAACAAGGTTTGAAGGGTACTGTTTTATGTCTATGTTTCTTTTTAAGATTATTGTAGTATTGCAGATGTTAAACTCACGGCTCAAATACGATAATTTTACTACTTTTTGCTGCGTACTTGCTAATATTTTCCTTAAAGTTCAGCCCAATTTTCAATCCAAAGGTAATATAACCGAAGTGGAAAAACTCAAATTTTGGCTTTAGTATAACGTAAAATATGAAACAAAAGTAATAGGGTCAATCGTAACTGGATGGAATTTCGTATAAACCATCTTAAAAGAAAATCACTTAGTAACTTCCAAAATGTAATAATATTGTGTTACAAAGTATCTTTTATTTTAGGATGGTTAAAACGTAAAATACTGAACTCTCATTAAATAACATTGCAATGCGACAGTCAAACGAGCGATTTCCGATAACTTAACAGTTACATCAAAGCGAATAATATTGGCCCCTGAAATCTCTTCAGGATATGGTTCATTAGGGGTAGAATCAGAGACACGGCTGCTCTACAATACATAATTATGGTTTTTCATCTTTCGCTAACCCTTTACAACAACATTCTCTTTGGTAATTCCATCCTCGAACATCGCGTTTTCTTTTCACCTTCGTAACGACAGAAAACAAAATTTTACTACGCTCTATTTTAAAGTACTAACATAAGAAAGAAAGAAATAACTACGAATTTGGAATAATTAATGTCTCTGGAATAATGAAATTTAAAATATGCAAGAGAGAAAATATGAGACGGAAAATATTCAGCGATGAAATCATTGTTTTTTTGCTCTAAGCCACTTTTTATGGAGCTGGCTGATGAATAATGGTAGTAGTATTGCTAAAAGTTCTTCGACAGCTTAGGTCATTTCGCACATTGGCTCCCACCGGGATTCGAACCCGGGACCGCTTTCACCAAAGGCAAACTCGATGTCCACATGGCTATCCGGGAACCTCGATGATTAATGATTTGGGTGATGATGTGGTTGGTTTTGGCGATGAATTGGTGACTTGTACGGCCGGATGACCTTCCTGCCACCAACCCTGCACGGGAAAGTCAGACCAACACACACAACCATTCCTTGATCAGTGAAATACCGATCAGCCGGGATTCGAACCCGGGGCATTAGGGTTGGAACGCGCTAACCACTCGACCACCAAGGCCGGTGATGAAATCATTATGTATCCTATATCCTAAAAAAAATACATCACCAAGACTATATTTTTTCATTGTATGTCCTTTGGCACTTGGACCTGGTTGGCTTGATGAATTTCGAGTACTCAGGAGAGCCTTTCTTTCCCTATCTCTTATTTCCTCAAAGGTGGTTCTAGTGGCGCCAGTGACTCTTCGACGATGTTTTGCGGTTTTTTACCAAAGTCATTCAACGTTTTGTTACGCTCTCGAGCCATCCTCCTGTGAAGCGACCGCTACTTCCTTTCTTCCAAGATATACACAGGGAATCTTCCTCTAGTAAGCACACATAATCCTGTGGCTGCCTTGAGACTGAAAAGTCATCATCTCTACTATCGCTTACAAATGGTGTTTATTTCCATTCATTTGCTCCTTGAAAACGATAGCATACTATACAATAATGCTCGATATCCGTCACTTAATCCCCAACATGTGAAGTGAATGTTCGGCGATAAGCGACCCACCAAGGTGGACACACAAAAAAATACGGCATTCCTGAAGTAATGATAAAGGTTACGATACACTGCTAATGTAAAAAAGAAGCACTTGGTGATCTGCTACATATTAAAGAGCCGTAAGTAGACCATGGCATTCCTGTGTACTTAACCGATAACCAAATACTGCTACTTTCTGTTACTTGATTCATTGAGGTTACATACAAATCTCGTAATTGTGGAATTTCTGGTAATGTTAATGACTGGCTTTGTTCTTACATTCGTTTCTATTCTACCCAATGTGCTTAAACGTTTCGCTAGAGAAAAACCTTTACGTCATAACATTCAACTACGAACACTCACAATTGGATATTTTCTGATTCAAGGAAAATACAAAAAGAGGATGTAATCTTTGGCATTACGTGCGCAGAATCATGTAGTCAAATACGTATAATATGCACTAGTCCTTGATAAGCAATTTTAATTTAATTTTGAGCTGATTACTTAAAATGCATTTCACATTTGCAAAATACTCCTAAATATTTGGATTCGTCTAACGAAGCAGTGAGCGAATATTTCATCTTAAATTTTTATTCCTATCTTTTCCAAATATGGGACAGCTGTCTCAGCAGCTTTAAAAGATCCATTTCGAGTTCTGGTAATATTCGCCACTCAACGTGAAATATAGAGCGTCAAAAATAAACTAATTAGGCGTGGATGGAAATAAATAGCGAGTGGGTCAGATTACAAAGTGACGAAACTTGCGGAGGGCTGCATCATCGAGATAAAGCATTGATCAAAGTGTTAGCGGAGGGGAATTTAATATTCGTAAAAGCAGTTAAGGAGACATTCATTCCGGAGCCGTACTCGAGGGCTTCCTTGGATTCCGCAATTACAATGCGTGGATCATTTCCTTCCCTCCCCAACGGCTTCAATGCCCCACGGAATACGCATCCTTCCTTCTTCGCAATTGAGAATATTTCAGAGCCACTCTCGATAATTGAGAGCTGAGGTTTCGCTTGGGAAGACGGGGGAGAGCGTTATGCGGACCGTTTGCTGAAGAAGATAAGGGAGTGTGTGGTTTCCAGGCTCTGCTGAGATTCGCTAAAAAGGTTCAAGAAAGGTAATGAAGGTTTTACCACGATCGCCGAGATTTTCAAGAGACGAAATCTTCGATCACGCTTTCGAATGAGAGTTTTTGTAAGAATGGAAAAAGAAAGCGCGTGGGTAATACTCATACAAACAAATACAAACAAATATAAAACTTGGTCGTTGGGGACAAATATAAAAATTTGATTTTATATTAGGGATCATTATAAACGAATTTGAAAGGAAAAAAATGGGTGTATTTGTTTACTCCGTGAGCAATATTAAAGACAATAGCTAGAATATTAAGATTACGACCATTACTTGGCAACAACCCAAAAACAAGGACTCTAGGTAGTAGTTTCTATTATAATTGGTGAATCTTTAAAATTGTTACCATGAGAACAGAGCTGGACTACATCCCAGGCTATATTCAAATCAATACAGATAAATTATTTAATTCTATGAAACCTAAAAGTGAATAAATGTTACTCATAAATTGCATGAATGACAATGTAAGAAATTTCGAACAATATAAAATTATTCATTAAAACTGTAAACTTCAGAATTCGAATAACTCTTAGAATCTAAAAATATGAAAAACTTACAGATTAAGGTATTCCTACGAGAATCGGGAAAATATCTCGATTTATTCAAGCAGAATATATTAGAAAGCATCATGCCTTTATCCATACGATGGATATTGGAATCGAGAGTTTTTTTAGGTTTCACAGAAAGATCACGGGATGAGATAAGCAATCAGACAATTAGATTACTGCCAAATCCTTGTTCTCCATAGAGACTCAATATATCCATTTTCCAGCCGCATAACTTTAATCATAAAACCTGAAAGATATAAGAGCATTCCGTTCAAATCGCAAGGACAGGTGAGAAGAGGGTTAGCTTCACTTAATATGGTAATTTGTTGAAGGTGGTTTAGCAGAACTCTTCCAAGAAAACCTCATTTTCGGGTAAGTCCTCCTCTTTCGTTTGGCAACTCGTCTGCTGTTTACGCCACGTTTTGCTCTCACAGAGTTTTTTAATCCCATTCCAGGGGGAGTCCACTACGAATACGAAGGGATGCTTTTAAATGACGTTTCTTTCAAGGAACCCTGAGATACGAGAATAGCATTTATTCCATAGAAATGCGAGGCCGACCTAAGCTAAGATATATGAAAATATCCTTGAATATTATATGTTTATCATTTTCTTCTTTCAAGCGGAGGATTTAGAATATAAATCCGAAGATAAAATTAAGAGTATAACTTACTTGATATTCAACATGATAATTATCTAAGGTATCTCTGGTGTTACATACAAGTTCTCTACAGATTTTTATTCACAACTGTTTCAACAAGATCAAACATATTTGAATTTATGTTAAACGAATAATTAATGATTGATTCAGTTTCATATACGTATGTGTACCGGCCGTGGTGGCGGAGTGGTTAACGTGCTAGCTCACCTCACGGTCCCGGGTTAGAATCCCGGCTAATCGGATTTTTCCGGTTAGAGAATGGTTATCTATGTATGTTGTGTGTGCAATTAATAAAAAGGAAAAATTCAAAAAAAGTAATAAAATAAAAGAGGGGTTAATTGGAGGAAAGAACTACAAAGTCTAAAATTCGCTCATAAAATAAAAAGACGGCACAATTATTCTGTGTCGACAAAAAAAGAGTATACATTATTTTTTGTGAATTCTTCATTTATCAACAACTTCCCTGACGAAAATATTCCAAATTTAGGCACATTATTTTATTCCTCATTTTTAATCAATATTCTTCGGTAAATAATAATTTAATTGTTTTGATTATTTAAAATTGAAAAGACAAATTTTTATGTACGCATTTAACAGTCCGATTGTTTTATTTAAACTAGATGATGCTAAATCGCAATTTTAATTAAAAAACAACTTAAAATTAATTAAAATTTAGTAATAAAAATGTAAAATATGAAATAGATACCTAACATAGGGGTATTTCACCTGTATATAACTTTAATAACATGCTTTCGTGTGATCATTTCGAAATCACGGTGTTATACAGACTGCTACGTCACAAAGAGGACAGAAATATCTTGTACCTCCTAAAGATGACGGATGCATGGAAATGGAAAGCAAAGCATCCTTGGGGATTGACGTTTTTGCCAATTTCCGAAATAATCCACGACTGCTAGGAGTGGAGGAGCCACTATTCTACGCCGAAAGAGAAGGGAAGCCAGAAAAGCTCATTCCGGAATTAAAGCGTGTTTTGTTTCCGCGGAAAGAGGAGCTCTTCCCCTCTCCTTAATGGCCTTTTTAATCCTTCGTTTCCCACGACGAAAGCATCCCCGAAGAACCGATGCGTGCACCTCCGACAACTCGAGCGTACTCCACAGCGAAAACAAACGAGGTCCGTACATCTGGCCCCAATTACGCCTGTTATGCACCTTTGATTACCGATCTCCGACGTTTTTCCGCACGGTTTTCGATCCGATGAACTACGCCAGATGAACTTTGGGATTTACGGAGGAATTCCCTCCGATCTTCGGCTCGTAATGAGCTTTTCTTGCGGCCACTCCCTTCTTACGTGAACTTCCCTTTTCGGAGTTTTTTGCATTCGCGTCTTTGAGGGCTGACTTAGGAAAGGAAGAATCGGGGGAGACTCTCCGGTCTTGGGGAATACGAAAACTAGCTATCGAAACCACGACATATCAGGAAAACTGATCGGATTGGATGCTTCACATTAACGAGAGAAAGAGAAACTATTGGTGCAAATGATATATTGCCTTCTAGCAAAGGTTCCGCATGAAATTCTACAGAATAAATTATTAAACCTCTATCTCTTTTCTACCATACAAATAGCCTTACTGCTAAGGTTTATTTTTCATTACAAATAGCTAAAATGTTAACCTTTACTGACATAATTGAAGTGAGAAAGGGATAATACCCACCTGAATTTTAACTTTCAGCTAATTGTAAATAAACGAATTAAATCCAATGGTAATGACGTCTTTGAAACAGTGAGTTGCATAAATCATAGGCAAAAGTTTCTTCTTTAACTATAATTGATTTGCACTGAATTTGGAATGAAAATTTAACGGACTGCTGGCTAGCTGGCGGTCAAAGAAAATATGAATTTTCGCTAATCATAAAAGCTTTTGATGTACAAATATATAAGAGTGTAATATCATAACAAAGTAATAGTTAGGATCTCACATTTCCGCTTTTAAAAACTTTGAAAATTATCTCAAGCTTTAAACGGAGGCATCTTCCTATATCATTCCCGGAGAAAATCTGACTTAGCATTAAAACTGGCGACAAAACATTTCTTCCTCTGGTGAAAAGTGTCATAATATTATAAACTCACGTCGGAAACAAAACTTACCAAAGTAGCAAATTGAACTCTCTTTTTCTCATCCTTTTCATTCTACAATATTATCCCTCCCAGAGATCGTACTGAGAGCATTTGTCGAGACTAAATTGGACTCCCAGAGGTAAATCTTTTAACAGACACGTTTACGGGAAGTCCATTCGAGTGCCAACATCCTGACTCTGGCTTCTTGGAGGACGTATGCCCTCTACTTAAAACCAATTTCAGATAATTAGATCCACTCGGTCACCTTCGTCATTCGCCCACTTTCCGACAATGACGCATTCCGCGCCGCCCCTTTTCCGCTGCACCGCGGTGCTATCGATCCGTTGGAAAAAACCGGACCAATATATCCGTAAATGAGTTTTCCACTTCGCTTTCAATCCGCGAGTTTAGAATTGCAAAACAGGCGGCAGGTTCTTTGAACTTCTTCAACTCCGGAAAGAGGGAAGCAGCCACTCATTGTTGGATGCCCCGAGGACGTGCACAACCAAATTATATGCACCGTGGAAATATATTGGTTGGTTGGTTGTTTTATTTAGGTGCGTCGACGTCTATGGTCATTTAGCACCATTACTTAGTAAGGATACTTAGGTTAAATCATCATGGAACCTTGTCTGTGGTTGGAATTTGAGCTCGATTAATTTTTGTTTTATAGGTTTTCTTTTAAAGTTTTTTGAAAAGTCCTGTCTTTCTGATGAAGTTCAGTACTTTGGAAATGGATCCAATATCATCTCCTAGCACTGTAGCTAAGTCCCCTCCGATTCCCAACGAGCTTCGGATCGTATGGTATTTATCGCAGTTCAATAAAAACGTTTGAATTTCGTTCCTCGTGGGGCTGATTCTTATTTTGAAAGCTTAACTAATGAATTTCTATTAAGTTAACGCTACAAGTATTCCGTAGAAGTTGGGAGCTGAGAAAAAATATTAAGGTAACTCTGGAAGCACTAAAAAAATTCAATCACTTGGAAATGCTTTCATATAATTTCAAATTTCAATGCATTTTTGTCAAAATACTGGCCTTCGTAATATATCCAACTTAACAGCAATACGCGATTGTAGAAATATATTTTGTATGGGGTGTGTAACTACGAGGCTCAGACAGTGGGGTCAATGTCTAAACATTTATTCACAGCTTTCACGTGCACGTACGTATTATAGGTGCATTGTCTCTATGCAGTGTAAAGTATATAGTGTAGTAATATTAATAAATTTATTAATCCAATCGACACACACAAGCATGTATAGGACAGGTCATGAGTTGTTACAGTGATATTATAACTAAGAGTTAAAATTTATATGACATGTAAATACGATTACAACAATATATAGTCATGACTATAATTATATCGCGGTGATAATAAATCAAAGTACATCTGTAGTTTTCGTAGCTGTGCATTGCAGAATATTGGCGTGGGATTTTCGGAAGTTAAAAATAATTGAATAACAGCTTTAAGTAGGCGCTTTGATTGCTTAACTCTTTAATTAACTTCCATATGAAAAACAGTTTACTAAACTACAAGTAGAACTCATGAAAGGTTTCGCAGGAACGCTACATCATCAGTTGAAAACCCACATATAACAAACAGTAAATATACAAATGAAGGAGATAAAATATGAAAAAGAGGAAGGGGGAGGAAGTAAAATCGATAGACAAAGACGGAGAGAAGTGATAGGTCAAAAACGAAGGGAGACGAGGAGGGGAAAGATCCATATATAATGTCAGTTTACATCTATTGTCTTTTTCTCCCCGTCTCTTCACTTGCTTCCTACATTCGATTACTTCCTTTAGCAATACCTCTCAATATCTGACCCACCCACTTCCTCTGTCGAATTACTTCAATTAAAACCCTCTCCTCTAGAAACCATCTCCAGCACCTCCGATAAGGTTCGTTCGAGAAGTAATCACCTCCACACTCCGACGAAACATCAAATATTCAGAACGAGTCTTTCAAAGGTTCACCGGAAATAGCGAAAGAGAACCGAGAAAATAAATTGGAGCGAGGCTATTAATTTTGTAACAAGCTGCTGAATTATTACGACTCGGCGTAATGAAACATATCTCAGGCCCGATTCATCATAAATGGGCGAATTCAACATGAAAATATGAACGAGGGCAAACTGCGAAGAGATCAAAGGGAATGGTAAGCGGGATTGGGTGGGAATGAAAGCAGAAAGATTCGGCTGCCGAAAGATGTAAAATTGAACGGAAAAGGCGGGGACGATTATTAAAGAACGGAAGGATCAATTAATGATATCGGAGAAATTATACATAAAGGATGCTACCATAAATAAATCTGTTATCTAAAGGTACGGGAAAAGGATACATCTGAACAAATAAAAGAATGTGAATAGTTAACGGGACCGCCAAGAGAAAGAGGAGGTCCGCATCAGAAAGACATTATCATCTGCAAAACCTTCCCACTAGCCATATTCTACTACCAAATCAACTGATGTCTAACCCCATTGTTTAACCAGTCATTTCCATCCTCTTCTCAGATGGTCGCCCTCAAATTAACACTTATCTTCTTCTGGATCTGGAAAAAATCATGGAAACTCTCTAGCTTCCTTTCAGTTTATATCAGAATTATTAAATCTGAGACTACATCTCACAGTTGGGCGTAAATCAGTACTCATTTCTGAGCTTTGTTTCTGTACGTTAATTCTTACCATGATCTTTAAATAACAACATAATATGATTACATTTTAAGGGATTCGCCTGCTCTCTGGGCTCAGTTTGATTCGCTGTTGTACAATGAATAATTCTTGAAATAAATAGATCACAAAAATGAGTCGAAAATATCCCTACAAGTATGTATAATACCTCCAAAATCGCCTATTTGCAAAATAGGAACATCTATTCAGGTTATATCAGGTTAATATATTCTCGACGATAGTTTAAGACCTAGGGTGAAAAATGTCCATACTTTTGAATAGTAAGTTAATTAGCAGTAAAGCTTAGCCATAAATAGCCATGTTTTTCCTATTATACCATTATTATTCATGTTACTTCAAAAAGCAATGAGAGAATGCTTCATAATTAGCAATAAAATTTCCATCCCCTTTATACACGTACTAAACAACAATTAACTGGATAACAATACGTAAAAGATAGACAGCAAGTAACAATACAACAATGAAACAGTAGTAGAAGAATTGCTACAATATTTTATTTAATCCAATCAAGAAATCACAAATTCCGAGAGTTAAATTAATGATAACAGAATGTAGCACGCTAACATATAAGTAAATCTTATGGATTTTACCGTGAAAAGATTGCAACGTCATGCTAGTTATCGAATTATCTACCGAAGTAAAGAAATAAAGAGAGATTGCAGATTTCCCATAGAATATAAATAGCCTAAAATATAATTCGCGGAACTAGGAGCAGCGAATACCTGACGCAAAGTGGCGCTGCGGTTTTCCCCAAGCAGAAAAATAAGTCCTCGGATTTATGGCCATTAATTGCCCGGATTATGTACGGCCGCACAAAAACTCCGATCCGCTGCGTAATAAACAAGCGGGATTCGAACAAAAATAACGAGTCGCCGTTAATTAAAGCGCAGGGGAGCACCCATGGGAAGCAGATTGAGAGCGGCTGTCGTAAAACCAATAGCCGGGGACGCGAAATAAAAGCGCATCCCAACGGAGGAAATGGAAAGTGGGGGAGATGGGCAGATAAGAGCGACGCTGGACCCTCCTCGGTTGTCCCCCCAGAGGAGGGGCAGATAGGGTTGCCAACTTGTTAGGGCCCGATTGCGGCAGACTTTTTCCTCGATACTGGATACTTCCCCGAAAGTTTCGATAAAGGAAAGTTCAAAATGGTAGCCCGCCCGTGGTGGAGCAAAACTTACCGGCAAGATGCCAGAGAAAAATAATATATGTTTCGTCCAGAAATTATCCATCTAATTCAAACCCCACGTCCTACGTCATAGGACTTCAGGGGTTGTTGAGGGATGTTCATTTGGTAAGCAAGATTACACTATCCTTTTGATGTACTCGAGAGGAGTGCCATGAGGTAAATACAGTTAAATATAGCTCTCCAAAATTTAAGAGCGAGGAAAATTCTTCTTCCAAATCATCATATCCTATAATATCTCTTCATATATAATACGTACCAGTAAGTAAATTTCATGAAACTGATAAATGAAATGTTTTCATTTAGAGAGAGATTTCACTAATTCTGCAAAATTTTGAGTCGACAAAATCGAAATGACGGAAGCTTCATCAATGACTTGATGCTATGAATGATGAACTTAAAAATCTAAGAGAACTTGGATGTTTCGCAAGGAGGAAAAATACAAGCCGTTATTTTGTTAGTTACTGGGCACTAAAAGGTAGCTGGGGTAATAATATCCACCGTCTAACTAGTTGACTTTTTAATTAACGAATAATATTTTCAGACTATCATCGTCCGCGACGTTACATATTCTAGCAGAAACGGTCTCCGAAGTTGCCTATTTCTCCGTCCACCTACACAGAAACAACCTCGGATTAGAAAATACCTTATTAAAGTTATGATAATTGCATTGGTTCATTATCATGACTGTAATTAGCTATACTATTCGTCATAAGAGTAATCGATGTATTAACAAATCGATGAAAATGTTTGCAGATTAACACATTATTTTTGAATTCATATGAATTATTTCTAGATTGATTAAAGTTAGAATTTAAAATACAACTCAAAATTATCGAATACTCGAATATCGATTTTTCTTCTACTAAAGTATATGAAATTTTTCGAGACTCCATAAATGTTATTATAAATAATTAATTTTTGATGATACAGTGACTGCGGCATTTGCTTCAAACCGGAAAAGCCTATTCTAGGATTATTCCAGGTAGATAATTCTCAGTTCGCCAAAAAGAGCAATGGAATCCTCCGTCAATTCTATATGGGAATATGCTCATCGATAAAATGGTAAGAATTAAGTCACACGGCGAAGTGGTAGTGGCGAATTGTCCTAGACCCACTGAGGGGATTAATTCGCTAGCTTTCTACCTCAAACTGGCCCTGCCGAGAGAACTAATATCCCTAAAAGGGTATATTTACTTTGACAAGGGAATAATTGATTCGTCAACCGCGAAAAAATGGGCAGGGCTTTCATTTATAGCGGAAATCAGCAAGACCAAACCAAAATACGAATATCCAAATTAGAAGTGTTTGATTTACAGAAAAATAGACGAAATTTTGAGTAAGTTAACTGAGGAAACACAACCATGGAGAAAGCTGTTCCTACCTATTGGAGCTTTTTCTGAGGAAATTTAGCGAGTGCACAGCTGGAGTTGGCAATCCGAGCGAAGGGAAAGGCCAGGGTATAAGAGAGAAAGGGACAGAGTGGGGATTTGCAAGAGAAATGAAAGTGCATCGCATGAATTTTGCAGTGTCTCGCAGCCGATGGCTCCAGACACAGATAAGAGTGTTTGCGGTTTTGGCCGCACTGGCGCTGACGTTCGAGCGACGGCCACGTGCGACGCTTTGATTGATAACGTCGCCTCTGGAACTGTAGGCGAATTTGGCCAATCGCAAGAGAGATCCTTTGGGCAGATTGAGGGCCATTTGTCCACCGGTCAGGTGAGGCACCTGACCTATCTCAGACCCACCGTAAATTTCAGGGTACATGTTGACTATTTAGAGCTGTGTAAATCTTGCGTAAGCTTACAGTCCACTTACGGGCAAGATTAGCAGTTACTCTTCACCTTTGAACTTGAGTGCTCTCGAGCCATAAATTCAGCGGAAAGAAGGTAAATTTCCATAAAAACTATTGAATTCATTTTCATCTTTACAGAAGTTGCAATAAGCAACGAATGAGATTGCCTATGTAGGGGTATCGACTTTTCTTACTTTTGGTCGTTTTGAGATATTTTTCAAATCATTTTCCAAGAAAATTATTAAAAGTATGATTAATATCAATCATCAAACGATTAACTATATTATATCGTAATCATAAATTAATACTCAAATCACATTGATTACATATATCAATTTAATCCAACTACTGTTGATAAACTGTCTATATTGATTGAATATTTTTATTATACGTCCTACCCTGAAGGACGAGATAGGGACAGATTTACTAGAGGTACACGCAAGCATTTACAAATAACATATTATTTACAATTCACACTAGCATCATAACTATTTACTATCTGATGAAAATAAACGTTATCTCTATCATTAATTTGTGCTCATGATCGAAGAATTTGATTTTCATAGAAAAAACTCCTTCGCGAATAACTTTCTAAACATTCTAGTAATAATTTTAAGGAAAAACACACCGTTGTATGAATCTGGCAAGACATATTTTTAATGTGATAACTCTTCTTTCAGAAAAGGTCGTATACCTCAACGCATCCATCCGAGCATATTTTTCAATGTTCAATTAATGTTTGTTCTTTTCATGTCTTCTGGCGTGGAACTCTCCCACACCGTTACACCTTTTATTCCTTTATTTATCTTGTTTTGACTGAGAATGTTCTCTTTTGCAGCAACATAAATTAAAACCCAAGTAATAAATTCAATTTAACATTTCAGGCCAAAAAGTTAGAAGTTATAAGTACTATCAGTATGTTTCGCAGGTTTTTCACACCATCTTCTTGCGAGTGTTTAATTCAGCGGAGATATTTCTCGATATAAGATATATAATCTTGAGATAAGTACTTGAATTAGGTTTTTTATTAATCCACAAAAAGGTTTCTTTCTCTTTTCCACTATTCTTCGCATCTTATGAAATTCTAGTCTAGTCTGGTCTCTATCTAGCCCTTAATAAAGTCGATTCCATTATATTTCATCTATCATTCTATGTCTATTATATACATAATACATTCCTCAAAAGAAAATGCTCGGGAAAGACGCTTTAGTTGCGGCAAAAACGCGAGCGACTGAGATTGACGCATTTCATACTGCATTTGGAGCTTCGACACTTTGGAATTACGTCTCGCGTAGAGTGACGTAAGAGTGGAAGTGGAGGCAATTTCGAGCTCGCATTTAAAGGGGGTCCAATGGAGAGGGGGGCGGAAGAGGCTGAAAGGGAGAGATAGCTAATGGAAGGGAGAAAACAGAAGGGGTTTGTGTTTCGGGGGAAAGTGGGATTGTGGGGAGCGATTGACACGTGCTCTGCAACGGAGACTTTATCGGACGAAACTTACACCACCGAGTCGCACTTTAGATTGAACAAACCGCACGCCGAAATAAATTATACCAGGATAACTAAGAGCTAGTCATAAGAGGAGGAAAAGTATCTCTTTATTATAAAAGAGAAATAAGTTCCATTCGTTACGAAAAGTTTGAGGGCGAATTGTCACAGTAGAATTGGATGCAATAAAGCGAACCATTTTCATAATCACAATTTGTAAGTGGTGTGAAAAAACTAATTGTAATAACATCATATCAATCGTTCATAAACTGCAACGAATCAAGCAAGAAGAATAAAATTAAACAATCGGGAAGAAGTAACCTTTTAGAATTATAGTTGAAACATTTAATCACTATATACAGCAGTGAATAATATTAAATAGGAATATTTAGTGATGAAAATATTCCTCTAAGGTGGTAATACGCTGGTTTGCATGGTTACGAATTCTCCAGGTGAGGATTTTTATGATTTCCTAAACATGGAGATGAAGATAACCCTAAAAATATCCTACAAAGAAAGCTAGGATGTCCCATTTTCCAATTAACGATTGTCTAATACAGGGCGCATTAACGATCAAACAGAAGTTTGGGGGGCACCTACACACTCGAGGTCAAAATAAAAAAGAATCAAAATATTGATGTTGTTTGAAAACGTTACTTCTACGTAAGCGGCGGCTGATCTTGGTAGGATACACGTAAATAATAAATTAAGATAAAAAGGTCTCAAGGGCCGGATGTGAGGGCCTCGCGGGCCTCATTTAGCCCGCGGGGGGTAGTTTGGAGACCCCTGGTCTAATACATAAAAATTAAAACAAGAACATAAATTGTAATAAAACACTCCAATGGAAGAGTAACACTTAGTTCTATCCACAAAAACGTTTCTACGGAGATAACTGAGTCTTTTTCTTCAATTAACTTAATGGAGAAGCTCCTTCAGTTAACACCGGAATATGTTAACTTTGTAATAGAATGTATAAAATTTGTGAGAATATAAATATACAAAAATTTAAAGATTATAATATATAATCATAATTAGTTTTTAAGAATTAACCGGCAAATATAAAATAAATAGTGACGAAAAAACGGTCCAATAGCCGTCTTTGCCACCGGTTTTCGGAAAGGACAAAAAGGCACAGATTTCCAAACTTCTAAAAAAAACAATGTACATTTCCATTGTCATGTTATCATCATCAGGGGTACTATTCCCCTACCCCATACATAATTCATTAACAGACCTGTAGCAATTTTCTTAACTTACAGTAGATGTTAGATTCCCAATCCATAGGCCTTGCATCGACTGCAATTCGATTCTATTCCGAAGTTCATCAGAGTGAGAGCTGACGGACAGCCGCACCCCATTGGATGAAGCCACTTTGGGGCGATAACACATCGAGGTACATCGCGGATGGGGGAGAAGGTGAGCGTCTAAGAAACGTCCGAAGGGAGAAGCGGTTGTTTGGAGAGGGGAAGGCGTGTTGAGAAGATGGATATAGCGTGCGGTTGTGTGTTCTCCGGGAGATGGATGGGGAGACTCGATTTATGTCTCCGGAATCTTCAAGGAGAGAGACAAAGACGGGGCAATTCCAGAGGAAAACATGCGGGCGAATGGCAAAGAAGGAAAAATTGCGCTTCGATTGAGAACCGATTCCGTTGGGGGCTTACGGATGATGATCTCGATATGACGGGGAGATGATGTATTGGACGGGGATCGCTAGGGATTCGATCGTTCAGTGGAAATGATTCTCTTCCATCCAGGTTGACTACGGATAGCCGGGGAGACGGAGATGGATCCCGCATCCAATAAAGTTAAGGTGGTTCGAAAAAGCGTAGCATTTAGTATATCCTCGCAGGATGCGTCTATTCCAGTTATTCCTAAAGTGGGCAAGAACGCCCCCTCAAGGGCGTTGTAGTAATCCAAGGGGCCGCTTACTGCTAATTCCCAAACGATCATATTTCTATTCAATTTTACAGGGCTCCTGGCAGATATTAAACATCAGATACAATGATTTAGTGGGTGTTTTAAACATTGTAGCTTTTATGTTGATTTTTATTTATTCTTTGGATTTGGTCTAACAGAAAACATTTTTCATAGATGCTGATTGGGGGTGCGGTGGTTTGAGAAATAGGGGGCGGTAGCACGAAAAAGTTTGGAAAGCACTGATCTATTCGAAGCGAGCCAATATGATGCGGATAAGATATTCCGCCTAACTGTACCTCAATAACCTCGATGGAAATTGCTAGCGACTGATACATAATTCCCATTAACGGTTCCGATGTTCACAGAGAAATATTTTTAAAGATTAAGATCGGTTTTCCTATATTATCGCTATAGATGGGAGACTATAAGATTGCAAATCTTTCCTCGCCATTTTTACTTAGTAATGAAAACGGTAATATCGCGACCTTTTTTACTCTGAACTGTAAAAAGAATAAAGGATACGAGAGTGGACTGATACTTGTAAACGCTGTTGTTGTTGTTGTTTTTTTAATGTGGTGCATCGACATTTTAGGTCATTTAGCATCATTTGCTGGTAAAAATAATTAGGTCATACCTCTATGGAACTATAATCTGTGGCTGAAATTAAACATGTTTTCGTACCACGGCTACGAAATGTAGTGCTGGAGAGATGGATTCCCAATATTCGTGACAAGAAACGAAATCTGCAAGGAAATGTAAAATTTTTCTTATAAAAATTCTTAAGTTGGTACATCAATTATATTGTGTGCAAATGTACCTCAAAACAAGCAGATACCCAATGTTTGACGAAGGAATGGAATACTAATTCTAATAAAATGCAATCAACAGTTTCTATTAGACATTCTGTTGAAACGTCGGTTATTCCAACAAGTGAAAAACTATGTCCTCCAATGGGAGCCAATGTGCGAAATGACCTAAGATGTCGAAGCACTTTTAACAATACTACTACTATGTCTTATACTGAAAGCAATAAACATGTATTTTCTACTTGATGAAACATAATTTACGCTAGATAAGCAAGACACATCTCTGAAAGAGCATTAAGTTGACAAAAGTTAAGCAAATACTATAATATATCGATTGAGGACGCCACCAACATTGGGTGCAAAACTTTATCTAATCCGAAACTCATAACTTAGCTTTGAACTTCCAAATTAAGTTTATATTATATCTCATAAACATTTAAAAGCGCCAAAAAACGTAATAAATCTTGAAGTTGATTGTTTTCAATGAGTCGAATGAAGGCTTTACTGATTTAACCTCACTGGGCACCACCCAGCCGGCTGTTCCGCAATCTCACATGGTATGGTCTCTATTGACAAAATATGAAAATTATAAAGCTCTTTTGAGAAATATATAGAAATCTACCGCAGTGTAAGTGTACAGAGCAAGATTTTCTCACTCAACAAGGAAAGAAAAGCGGATAACAAGATTAAATATTAAACCGCAACATTAAAGCTGTGACGTCTTGTAATTAATATTTCCGGTGAACGAAGAATTAAAGTATTGCCGAAATAAACATGGTGACAGGAGGAAGGAGTGGCTGAGCGTTGAACGCTAATCCATTGTGCTCTGCACGCGTGGGTTCGAATCCCATTCTCGTCGATCAATTTTTAAGCTTCAGAATATAGAGCGAACAACTCCGATTTCTTGTAACTTACCGACCGTCCACATTATTATTTATCTTTCACAACGCATATTATAGCAACTAAAATATTGAATACCAATAAAAATATCTACATCCTTTTCCAGTTTTGTTATGACACGGATCCTATGTCTGCAGATGGTCTACGAAAGATTCACACAATATTGTGAAGAGTTAGTTACATGAACTTTGCCTTTATTGATATCACCCACAGCTATATACAATCTAAGCAACAACTCGTACAAAACTTTTCTTAGTAAAAGTATCCCAAAGTAGTTCCGGGCAATATAACTATGAAAGCTTGAAGGAACTTTAATTTTTCAATGAAATATGTTTGAGCATAGGATATATTGACATAGTTCAAATTCCAGTAAGTTTTTGGTGATTGTCATATAGTAAGCCGACAACGCAAACAGTCTTCACTGCGCATTACAATGTGCAGTCGAATACTTATATTCGTGAATAAATAAACTTAGGTTCTCACGTAGGATAAAAACTAGTTTCAGCCGTAGTATTTCAGCGAACGTTTTTACGCAATAAAAGCTTAAGGCGAATAAAATGGTGAAAGGAAAGAAAAATAGTAATTCCGCTATCTTTTGAATGCAATCCAATCGTTACGTCGCATTTTGGATGTTTTTCATTCGAAGCTAATTCAGGCATCCACTTCTGCGTAGTGTGATCTCTGCAATGGCCTCGTTCATTCTCTTCATTTGCTCAAACCTTGAAGGGGAGTGATCCCACTGATTTTGAATGAATGAAAATATTCCTTGATAGATATATACCTATATTTAGTTCGGTGAACTTTGTTGACATCAATCTGCATCTATCTACGTATCGTATCAAAGCAAAGCACCAACTAACATGAGACCAATAGTTGAAAAAAACATGAGTAGCTACGTATCCAACAGTTGCGGATAAGATCATATGGGAAATAGACCTGATTGTAAATAAATCAGCACTGCTGAACCCTCAAAATCCAACTTATATGCATAAACCTGTCTTCATTGGGCAAAATTGGAACAAGGGAGTCCAATTTTCCTTTTAACCCTTGATTTTCACAAACACGCACAAAATAAAGAACTCAACCAATAAAATATGCAACTTTAAAAAGAATAAATAATATGGAAATAAAGAGAAAATACGGAAATTTGTTAATTAATGGAATTCAAAAACAGGCCATAGTTGGCTTATCAAGTTGAATCATATCAATTATATCAATCGTCTAACTTGTTGACTTTTTAATTGCCCACTGATATTTTCAGTTTATCATCGTGCAAATGGAAAGGAAATATGGTAATAATGGACATATGGAAAGGAAGAATGTAGAAGAAAAAAGATGAAAACGGAGAGAGAAAAATTCGATGGTCCACACTCAACTCCAACCTCGGGAAATAAAACATCTAACGGCAAATCGGCGAAACCTGTACCGCTTCCTCAACGGATAAACTCCCTCAAAAGCCGACCAACAGAATCGAATCGGAATTTCCCGACCACTTCCTCGTAGATAGCCATCGGTCCGGAGGGAAACACATCGAAAATCGATGGCCGTTTGAAATATGACCGAATGCATTAGTTAATACGCGGACGGGGGCGAACGGTGCGCGCCCGGGGCGAGTGCAGATGGCGCGGAAAAGGCAGTTACGTCAGCCGAGCGGAACGCCATGGGCGCGGTCTTCCTCCGCGAAAAAAACTGAAGAACGAAAATGCCCTGTTTATGTACCTCGACAATTACGCATGTAGAGACGTGTGAATCGAGCGAAAGAGAGGGCCCCTGGGGGGAATAACGGGAACTAAGGGAAATTGCTGGTGTTGGAGAGGCGGTCTGGATTAATGAATCGAGAACTCGGATTTTCAACGAGGAGAAAATTGGCATCGCGGATGAAACGGACGAAAACTTAAATTGCGCGCCGGAGTCGCTTTCTTTTTCCGCGAGATTGAAAACGATTTATCGATGGGAGAGCGTTATTAAAAGATAATCGCTCCAGCGAAGGAAATTATCGGCGAATGGATGTGAAAAAAGCACGGGACTGGAATTCGGATAGCTCCTAGGCTACGGAAGGAGCTGATCGAATTACGTAATCATACCTTGCGCTGTGCAATTTAGAGTTAAAAGACGAAAGCCCTTAAAGCAGTGTTATTTGCATACTAACAACTCATCAACCGTTTAGGAAAATTCAGTTGCGTTAGTGATTAGTGAGTCGCTTGATTTCATCGATTGACTTGTATCTCTTTGTATTAATACTCTTGCTGAGATTAAGATGATAATAGGTTTACGTATTTTAGGAATTATTCATATATGTCTACAAAGTATTCAGCCCGACGGCCCGTAGGAACCTCATTCCTACTAGCATTAGCTGCCAATAGCTAGTACAGGGAGGGGTTTAATATGGAAGATGAGGAGTGGGGTAGATTGGGTGGGTGTGTGGGCCTTCTACAGCAAGCCAGAATGCTACAAGCGGAACATATCCCCGAAAGTATTACCACAGTATATAATAGTTACAGTGTTTCATAGAATATTAATCCATTAGTATAGTAATTATAGTGTTCTATAGGAAAATACCTCAATCAGAGCAAATACTTGCTTTCACTAATATCTCAGTACTTTATTGTCATCATAGCTATTTAGATGACTGACAAAATTAGACGAAAGATAAAATTTTCACTTTATTATATCCTGTACCAAAGGATAGTGAAAAATTATTCATTCATCAAGATATGAAGCTGGAACATTCCCTACTACAGATGATTAAAATTTAGAGGAGTCCCGTTTCCCCTAATTGATAGTGCACTCTGGTGTTGACAACCCTGCCTTCGATCCCGTCGGGAATACGAAGTGCATCTGGCGGAAGAAATTAATGCCAGAACCTAATTATCCAATCATCGTAATAATCTGCCGACCCCGTAAGTGATGGGAGTGACGAGGTTAATAACAAAATAATGCATTCCATTCATTCAAGGAATAAAAGTATATTTAATACACGCAGGAAAACATTCGATCATGTTGTTCCGTAAACTAGGAATCTCTTTTAGATTAGTTCATCACATTCAATGAGTCCAATTCTTAACGAGATCATGAAAATTCATTACAGCACATTAATTCAATAGAGTCGATTTATACGACTCCATTGTGGAATCGAAAATATGCAAAACAATCTACACTGGAATCCCATCATTACGGTGGAGAGATTGTATGTAAGTACTTCTTCATTCCAATTTCATAGCAGATAGCCAATTTCTCTGTTTTAATTAAGTTGATCTACAAACGAGAGAACGATCTAACTCTGCTGATTACGGCACCACTATTCACGGAATCAACTCGGCTACGTAGAGAATATATGCTTTTCCTGACCCAACCCGATAAGCCTTACAAACAATTACAAACTCGATGGAAAATTACTCCATTTAAAGGTTAACGAGTGTAAAAATTCAGACAGAAAATGAACTGACTTTTACTAAAAAAGGTGACACTTAGGGCAAAATAATAAAAGCTAAAATTAAAACTTTAGAGGATAGTTTAAATACCCGGATATTCCAAGTGGGCAGCGCGTTTACCTTCGGTGTAGGCGGTCCAGGGTTCGATTCCCGGTTGGCAGCCAGCATCAGAATTTGACTAGCAGCTTGCTTACTATCGGGTTTAAAATGATGAGCCCCAAGACTTCGAGAATTTACTGCAGTCTTCATGTGAAACGAATATTATATGTCCTTACATCAAAGACAATCTAATCTTCTCTTTATGATAAGTTTTATGCTAGTAAAGATTGACTTATTTTTTACTTTGATGAAATATTTACACCATGGTAACCCCCAAACCTGTACTTCTTGGGAGAGGCTTCTAAATGTAACGATGCTTTTTTTTAGTCAACAAACAAAGAACCGAACAACATATGGGGAATGCAATTTCATTCTGAGTTGCAGGTTTACTGATTCAGCGAGATAAAAGTTCTTAAATTTCCGAATTTTCATTAAATTGCTGTTAATCGGAGTAAAAGTATAAAATCGATATAATCCTAGAGTTTTCGTTTTAAGAAATTATTGAATCGTAATAGAAATTTTTTAATGTTTTTTATGATCCAAAGAAATTTAATTTTTGTATGTTTTGTATGTAAATAATAAGCAAATATGAGTTACTCAAACCTTCCTCTAATTCGGAGATTAATATTGAGTATATCAGTGAAAACAAAAAACATTTATAGTACGGTGAAAATCGAAAAATCTCAATGCGAAAAAGGTCTAATTTAGACCAAGAAGAGACAACCACAAATTCTTAACTTCGCATTAACTTTACCACTAATTTTCAGTAGACGAAAACCAGTCTCCAGCGATGCACAAGGGACGAATGTGGTGGTAGAGGGAAACAATCGACGAAGAAGTAATCGAAAAGGGATTCTTATTCGGGGAATGTTTCCTTTTCTTTTGCGATAGCGACGAGATGTGCCTCTGGGGAGAGAGAGTATTGACAGGACACCTGAAAGGGGAAAATGAGAAAGGAGAAAAGCATCTACTGGTAATCCACAGAGGTCGAGGAGAAGAGATTGTTTTCACGGGAGAAGCAACAAACAACCGACTCTGTAAAGGGACGCTGATGAAAATAACGTTTAACTATACAAGTTATCCAATAGAGGTTAACAACTAGGAAGAATAATCAATTCCCCGAATTTGAGTTTGAAAGAGTGGCTGAAAAGAAACTATTACACATACGAAATTACGAATGCAATGAGCTACTGCGGGGGACCTATTAACTTAAAATATTCGAATGCGTCCCCCCGTGGCTCCCTGGGGAGGGAGCCACAAGCTCTACCAAAAAATTAACCAGTTTTACCACGCATAAAATACCCTAATGGGGTAATAATGCGTTTTTTAACGATTCATCCCTCGAAAAAAAAGTAGCTTATAATTATAACAAAACGTGAAAATTTAATTTAGGGAATAATAATACAAAACTATTGATTTATCCTGTGAAGTACAACAGGAGGGTAGAATTGAATATCCTTTAAAGGGGATATACAGAACATACATAACTATATACAGAACTACCCCGAAACAAATTAAAATGACACAGTATAGTACAAGTTTATTTCTTAAAGTCAACTAATAATTTTAAAATTCATATTCATCCTATTTTTGAGTAACGATTACACTTCAAGGATGGTTTTATGAAATGAATATACAAAAAGTATAAAAAAATTTGAGACCAAAAATGTAAAGACCTATCAGTGTAACGGCTGCTGGAGGAAGAGGCGCTTAGTAACATCGATGTCTGCGGTAACTAAAAACTATCTATAAAAAGGAGCCCAAAAAGGAATCGAAGAAAACAAAAAAACCGAGTTAATCAAAAAAACACCGTGAGCATAAGGAATGCGTTGCTATTTTTGCATTTCGGAAGCCAAGATTTTGTCTGCAATAGCTGAGAAAAAGAGATGTTCCAAGCGATATCCTTTATCTATTTGTAGTTATCACTACGTGTAGATTGAAATTACCTAATTATAATACTCTGGATGTTTACTTAATTTTCTTTAATACTGAAAAAAATAACTCTCTATATCCAACAAGGAATATTAAAATTGACAAAATTAATATTTCTTCCTTAATCTTTTCCGAATTAATATGATTTTTAACTCATACACGTATTTCCAATTTACGCACAATCGTAACGTTTATTTATTACTTTTACACTCCAACAGGAGAGTGTAAGTATGACATATAAGAAGCTTTACGAGATACGGAGAGGCTGTAACGCGGGGGAATCGCGGAGTATACATAAAATCGTGAAGGTCGCATGGAATTCGACGCAGAAGCCATTTCCAGTGGGAGACGAAAGGTGTTCAGTAAGCGAAAGGTCAGGATTCTTTTCTCTTGCGGTACCATCACCTGATGTGCATCATGAGAGAAAATTTATAGGTTAAAGATATAAGGGAATACACAGAAGATTTTCTAAGAGTCAAAAATATATCGAAATGGCATTTGTTATGTATAAGTAATATCTTCTTCGGAAATACTGTTATGGATTACTGAATTCTTCAATATTTTACATGTGGAACGCTTCAATTACCAACGACATTCTGTCATCTAAAAGAAACTCACACTAACAAAGGAAATTTGTATACATGTATGTGGAGCTACATTAGCATTGATACCCTGCAAGACGCCTTTTCGACGCGTGGCAGGGGGCTGTTGTATTGAACGAATGGAGACCAAAAATGAGACCGACTGGAAATAATTGAGTAGCAAGTAGTTTACAATCTAAGGGGTTGTTAAGAATAACGGGAAAACTTCAGTAAGCCAGATTTAAATTTGAAATGTCTGATTCATTTCTAATATAATAATTGGATAAAGGCCACTGATAGGTATATCAGTAAATTTAAAGGGTATAAAACACTCCCAAAAGCATCAAAAATTACCTTAAGGTCTAATACGTATTTCGCTCTCCAAGGGAGCCTTTTCAGAGACGAGAACGGAATGACAGAGAATTGCGTGACACAAGAAAACAAAAGAAAGATGAAAGTCAAGTTACTTCATCTAGCAATTTATACAGAGTTTTGTTAAAATCTATGTTCTGGTTCATCAGTATATCTTTAAATTTATAAATACAAAGGTTTTCATAAGCATTTAATCCATAATTCGCTTCATGTAACAATTTGAGGTCCCTTACTGTGGTCCCATGGCCAGTTTCGGATATATGTTTGGCAACACTCGAACAATGTTCCCGCCTGTATTTGATATTTCTAATATAGCTTATGCAAATTTTATGCCTTGAACAATTAAAGTAAAATTGCGTAAGTCTAAACGATAATTTACTCGTTAAAACTGGAACTATTAAAAATTCATTATAACGAGACATTTTGGAATTTAAAAGTTAAGAATTCTTCTAACGACAATCATGACACACCTAACTTATATTACAAACATGAATACGGCGATAGAAAATTTCAATATTTTCTTAGCTGAACTTGTAATTACAGAAAATAAAACTTCCCATAGCGGCTCTATTAAGTGAACATCATCAATAATTTCATTAGTACACCAGGCCAATCCAACATTTAGGATACCTTTCTAAATACGTTCCTTACGAAATTTTCAGTGCCAGTAACATTATTACAAAATTCTTCAAAGTTTCGAAGACCTTTGTAGTTCCCTTCCAGAGTGTTGGCAGAGTCTTCTTTCAGCTTTTTTATTTCCCTTAAATTTAATAGATATCACTGAAGAGCCGCCGCTCTCTTGAAATCAGCCCATTCTTTCCGAAGAAATAGAGCCCAAAATAGGTTTATTACGACTACGGTTGCTCTCATGGAGGAAGTATATAGTTAAGTAAAAGCTCCAGAATGAAAAGGAGAATTAGTGAAAAATTGATAGGTTTCGCAAAGTTACTAGAACTTCTGATGAGACGAAAATATTCATCGAGATACTCTTAAGGGATTGAACATTCCTTAATAAGGCTTTCCAAGTTTCCACAAACATGGAAAATGAGAAAGTAGCAAAAATTTGGGTCTAGGCGTTAACGAGAAAACGGGCAGCTGCTCTTTCGAGTTTAGAGAGCAAATTGTGTGGTTTCCGAGCCCAAGTGAGGGGAGCTGCGAATCCAGGTGGAGTGCGTGGGAGGAGGCTGGGTTGTCAAGGTTACGCCACAATAACCAAAATCTTCCCCACGCCTTTTGAAGCGCGCACGCGTGAAATAAGCTCTTTCGATGAATGCTTACTCCCCCGTGTCACACGGCGACGTTCGATCCCTTTCACAAGCCATTCAACGTTGCGATTCGCACTGCGAAGAATTGATGTGTAGCTGGCACAAATTCGCAACAAATACGCTACTGATGCTCGCACAAAATTAAACACAAAGGCTTACAAAAAAATTAAGAACTGGAATGCCTATAACGATACCTAGACCTAAATATGAATTCTACAAACATACGTACATTTGTTTAGCACCTAAACTATTCTCTTTCCTCCCAGGTAATCTGGTTAATCCAACTTCTGTGTTTGTATTTTTAAGAGATTTAAGAAATTGGCTCTTTTCAAATGAAAAACTAGAAAATATTTTGTAAATTCACTTTTTATTGTTTTTCCTTTTCTCATCATATTATTTCTATGAACATACTAATTGTCGCATTGTAAATTCTTTGTCTGCATGCAAATATAATTTGAGGTAACCCCGAGACAGGTTTTTTTTCCTCTGGCGTACCTATATATTCCCACCTTCTTTTGTGTTCTTTCTGGCTTACTATATCGATGTCGGCTACTTCGATACTGTTTTTTATAATATTCTTTTATTTTCCCTCATAATGTACATACTTTATGGATGAAAATCCATGTAGGTTTTCCTTATTTTCCTTTTTTGTTTGTTTTATGTAATTTTGTACATTGCTATCTTCTTTTTTTTAACTTGAACTGATTCATATTTATGTATCGCAAGTAAGTACTTACAGTAGAGATGGGCGCCGCGCCGATTACGCCAGCCGCCGACACTATCGGGCACGCCGCCGCCGCCGAAGAAATAACTACGGCGCGCCGCCGCCGGAAATTTTATCGGCGGCGGCGCGGCGTGGCTTGGATTTAAAAACAAGGTCCCACAGTCGAAAATATGCTGACAAGTAGTTCGAAGAGATACGCTTTGAACTGATAGAATACATCTCTGGTTTTCCACGAGGGCGCTGAGTTATACGTGATATCGATACGTGTTACGATTAGGCCGTTTGCACACGTGCCGGCAAAATAGGTGCCGGTGTAGGAGTCGAGGAGCACTTAACGGGCAAGAGTCACTGTACAGTGAGTCCCACCAGAAAGTGGCGTTCACTTGACAAGTGTGCCTTGCCCGGGCGGGGTACACTTTACTCAGGCGGCTATCACTTAACGCATAGTTTTACTCACATATTTGTAGTTTTTTGTCTTAGAATTTGCGGAAACTTGTTTCTAATTATCAGACATAAGTTTTAAAGGAGTTATAAATTATTATATCATATCTTATAAGTAAGCAAAGTTATTAATTTTAAATAAATGAAAAAGCTATTTATTGCCGGTCTTTCCATTATAGTTACTTGAGTTTTGAGTTGAATAAAACTTAAACAAGAATTTCCACAGAAAAACAAGTTCTACCAAATTTTAGCTTGATACGAGTAAAATGCTGCTTGCATTCTGCAAGCATGTTGATAACACGAATTTCAAGTCGACAACATATCGATAGGGTCATCAAAAGTAGAAAAAGTATTGAAATTATTCATAAAATTCGCTGAAATTTCTCCGTCCGACATTGAACCCGGGTCCTCCTGGTGATAAATACTATGCAGAACAACAAAGGATTACCGTCTCTAACTATGTGTGAAAACTCAAGCAGAAATATTTGCTGCAACTGCCTCAAATGACGTCCTACTTTTCCCATATATTCCTTTAGATCTATTATCGATATGATAGGAAGTTCTAGCTTAGATAGAAGATGTATATCAAGACTTGGTTTATGAAAAAAAATTAGATAAGACCGTGCTGTTTCTGGGTTCGATGCCAAAACACATTACAAATTCTAATCTAATTCTAATCGAAAGCTTAGTTACGCCGCGGCTCCCAACAATCGTCCGTACATTGTAGTAATCTCGAAGGGTATTGTTGTTGATTAAAGCAAGTAATGAGGGAAGGGGGTATTTTAACTTACCGCCGAAGAGTGCAACAGCCATGTTAAATGGTAAAGCATTTTCTTGTTTCGATAATTAAACACATAAATGACTCCAGTTTAAGTTTTAAAGAGGCTTTGACTTGTTTGTTTGAACTGGGAATCATTGACTTATTATGTTTCGAATCAAATTTTAGGTATGATGCCGTAAAGATAACCCAAAAAAATGTACGTGGTAAATAGCTGATGCATTGAAAAATTTTTTTAAGATACGTGACAAAATTTTTTTTATTATGATTTTTTTTTAATTGCCCTCAAAGATTTTGTCAAAGTTCGGAATTTTGAGAATTTAAGATTTTGAAATTTTATTTTGGCTAAACGGTATGAGTAAGGGTAAAATATATTCTCTTGTGAGTTACAACAACTATTTAGCATTTTTAGAGAAAACATTAAACAATGCATCTCAAATACTTACGTAACCATGACCACAAATGCCTGGAAAGTCATGGTTTTCTCAGAAAATACGAAAAAAATTCGTAGCTCGAAAACAAAAGAAGATCGGACAACAAAATGAATTGCAAACCTGTAGCCCATGTAATGTTCTACCTCTGTGTTTCGTTAGGTCCATGACTTTTGGGACACCCTGAATAGATATTGAATGTGTAATGTGTAACTATGTAATAGAATTTTTTGTTTTTATCTTTTTGGTACTTTATCGCAGTCAGAAATAAATAAGTTCCCGATATTTTACGCTCTAAAACAGACCGCTCAATTTGAAAATGATATCGCAAAAAATATTAATTGAATTAACACATTATTGCGGTAAATATTTTGAATCAAAATTAAAAATTTTAATATATTTCCTAGCCACCAGAAAAAATTGTTACCGATTATGTAAAACAACTTTTTCTCAGCAATGAAAGTATGTACGTTTGCAAACTTGATTTCGTTACCAAGCTCTTGGTAGAATATTTCATAATACGTATATATAATAATATATTTCATTCGTAATATAATTCATAGAATACATTGTGGAAGATGTAACTTCCGCAATGTATGTTCGTTTTCGAATGTTTATGATAGAAAATAGGGATTTAAAATAACACAAATAAAATTCAGTCTTCTCTCAGAATACTATCTCGCTGGATGTTTTTAATGAATGAAGTACAGCGAAAAGTAGTAGGCAACTACTTTTTTGAACGCATTTTTCTTAAACCTCTCGACATTCCCTTCAAAATTTTCAGATGTATTTTCCAAGAATATTTACCAGGAAATTTAAAAGTATCGGAAAAAGATCACAAAAGGAAGCAAATTATCAAGAATAAGAACTTCTTCGTTTCTGAAATGAGAGTGAGTATTAAAGAACAAGTACAAACAAATTCGCTACAATTTTCCAAATTTTTCAATTAAATATTTTTCTTTTCTTATTTTTCCTTGTAAATATGATAATAATTAATTATAATTAAATTTCACTGAACAGCTTTCAATTATTTATATCCATGTGGTATAATATTAAAATTAATTTAGGCTAACTTTCTCTTTCATCGCGTATATTTCTACTACGTGCATCAATCTCTCTTATGAACATGGGGCCGTTTGAGATACGTTGGGCTTTTTAGTAGTGGCAAGCAGGGCCGGCTTTATGGGAAGGCGAATAAGGCGGTCGCCTGGGGCCACCAAATTTTGGCCAAATTATTACATTACAAGATTATTATTATTAATTGACTCTCAAATAACTCACAAAAAAATTAGATAGAAAGAATCTTAATAATTTAGTTTATTATTCAATGTAAAAGAGCCTGTTGTTATATTTTGTCAGGTTTACACCATTATTCAATTTGCAATATTACAAACGGGAGAGCCGCCAAATGCGTTTTGCCTGGGGCCGCCAATTGTCAAAAGCCGGCCCTGATGGCAAGCAATGTGTATTCATTACGTATCATAATTTATGTGAATACTTTGATAAAAACCATCTTGAACATATATGTAAACCAAAATGTTAACTCTAATAAGAGAATTTTCTTCATAGGGTATGTACAACAGTATTTTCCTGGATGAACTTCAATTCCTAATAATTGAAGCATCTTTTGATTTATAAAAAACGTCTAATCCAGAGTTCTTAAACATTATAATCGGTTTGAATATCTTTATTAGAATATAGTGTATTCCCGCAACGAGCACTCCCATTGAGAGGAGTTTTAGTACATGAGGGCTCACTCTCAACGATAAGAAAAGCAGACTAAAGCCACAGAGATGGAATAAAATGGTATTCATCCATGACAACTATGCGTTGTGCAATGATTTTGTTGACAGAGTGTAACCTACTGATGAATGTTATAAATATATTTATTTTAAACTCCTCTCATTCATTCATTTGCTTATTATTCTTTTAGTTTGTTTAAACTTAAATGTTTTGATTTGCGTTCATCATTTATACATTTTTTATTTTCTGGAAATTTCAATTGAACGTCTATTCCTGGATTCCATCCTTGAAAAATGTGGCGCAAATGTGGTGTTAAAACTAATTCACAACAATAGTACATCCATTTATCGACATTCTACTGGCTATTTGTGCCCAATTTGTGTTACCACTCTTTAAACGTTCTTAAAGCAATGTAGCGTAATTATAAGAAGAATGCTTTTTTGAAAATAAGGAAAGCAACGTATTGCCAAATTAACCCCTTTACGGTGCAGAGCGAGCTAGAATCAAAAAATGCTGGCCAAGAATAAGGAAATAGTTTTTGAGTGTGAACTTTGAAACTTCGCATTTCCATACCTCAATAAGTTCTGCATATAATATTCCCAGACAGCGTCTTATGTGAGCTCGTTTTCCTTGAATCGGAGGGTCCGAGAGAGGATAAGAGAAAGAAATATAACTTAAAAGTCATGTTGCATGAAGTGAGTATTTCACCAACAGAAGCTAATTCAGAGATCTGATGGAAGTGATGCAATAATTCAAATATTCAACTGTGATCACTTAAAAAAGCATAATTATGCTTAAGGGTTGATTTTTTAACACTGTATTGATTTTTCCCGATGATTCTGCTAATTTGTGTTTGGTTTGAGGCTGAAGAATTTTGCAAAAATCTAAACCTGGCATTATTCGTCAATTTTGGTTAATTTTGGTCAATTTTGACCACCTTTAGAATTTTAATAGGTAGAAATCAGTGTAAATAATTTGGTAGTAATAGGCAGGATTTATTCGAGAATTGCCAGTACTAAAGTCCGCACTGAAGAAAAGTATTTTTTGCCAGGTTTTTTCGATTGTAGCCCATTGTGCTGCGTATTCAAGATAGCACTACTTTGTCTTTATTGATATGATATAATTGTAATAATGTACTCTCAGATATTCGAGTTATTCGCCTTTTGTCCTGCCGTATACGAACGAAATTTTACACGCCGCCGCCGACGATTAAGCAGTCAGCGTTCACGCCGTTACGCCGCCGCCGCCGGCTTCATATTCCCTCTACGCCGCCGCTGACAAAAATCATAACGGCACCCATGTCTAACTTACAGGTAGTGTATTCATTTATTTATTTTTTAATATTTTTCTTATTTCTTATCTTTTAGCTATTACTATCGGTAGGTTTGCGCAGGTTTTTCACACCCCCTTCCTTGTGGGTGTTTTCCTGCAGTGGATTTTTTTTCCTAAGAATCTCTTAGGTTTTTTACATCCACACTCCTTCTAATTTTTTCTACTTCTAATTTTATAATTAATGACGATGGGTTGGATGGAAGAAGAGACTTTTAAGTCTCAATCTCGCCCAAATAAAGACGATTTATTATTATTATTATATGTTCAAAACATTGCATGCTGCATTAAATATGTAAAAGTGTGGAATAAAAAATACAAAAGTATTATTATGAGTTATACATGGTGATGCTTTATTCGGCATATATGCGCGTAAACACGATATATGGGCCGGATTGTGACAAAATATATGCAGTTACCACAGCCTATATTGATTACACTACGTTGAGATTTGTACTGTTAAGAATTGGTAAATAGTTGACACTATTTCACTGCAAATGTTTAATATACTACTTATGCTTTATTCTGCATACATGCATACATACACGATGTATTGATAAGACCATAACAAATTATAACTTACGGTGCTTCTGGGTACCTTTCTTGAGGATTTTAAGAGTATGCACCCAGCCTTATTAATAGCTTTTTCAATCCGTTTGTTACAATGGCTTCCGATCACTTTACAATAGTACCTACAGACAGTACCGTTGAGGTAAGCCAATAGTTAGTCAAAGTCAACCAAGAGAGGTTTATTTTCAATTTCACCTTCTAACAATCCTGCAGAAAACTTAGTTCTATTTAAGAAAACGTCTCTATTTATACTAGTGGCTGACTGGGGCGATATTGCAAAATAAGTATATTAATTTGATTCGACTAAATCTACACCCATCGCTTAATTTTCATTTTAAAGCGTCACGATAAGAATATCGGGAAAAAATACATTTGATAAAAAAACAGTCGTTTTATAGCCCAATTTCTTATCCAAATACAACCACAATCTCAAAGGTAACGTACAAGAAATTGTTAAAATTTCATAAAACTGCAATTTCACTCACGATCAATCCTTCTCCAACATAACCAAAATACTCCCACAGGGAAACCTGTAATTAGGAAATGGAGGGATAAATGCATTTGAGTTACGTGATAATTCCATAAGCACCGTGAATCGTAACATAGAAACTACGCTCTTGGTAAGGAAACTAGGCCATTGGATTCTGATAAACGTACCACATGAGCCTCTGCCTACAAAGCTCAAGTCGTTAATTTAGATTAGCGCTTCATAGCCCATGTGTTTTATAATGGGAATTAGCTCACGAAGCTAAAATATATTACATGGCGAACAATTTTCAATGCCAAAATCCGCCAAGAATTCCTGAAACAGTGTGCAAGAGAAAAGCGTCGCTGTTAAGATAAATGGCAATCTAAATCGGAAAAGGGGAATACTCCTCCTAAACTTCTGATGCAAAAAACGAAAACCCAAAATCAAACCAAGAACATACATTAGGAATAAATCACTTCAACCCCACGTTCACCCACTTGGATCTCTTCCAAGGAGCATAAAAACACATTCAGTCCACGACAATGTTTTATGATGACAGAAAAACCAAGGAAAATTTGTGATGACGCAAAGAATACTAGCACACGGCGAATTATTCTTTCCAGAAGTGCAAGGAATGTATATTTTTGGTAAAAACGGTTGCTAGGGGAGCGTTGCCTTTCCCAAAAGAAGATTTGATAAGATTTTTGACGGAGACCAAATTAAAAGTATTTACTAATGGACGAGGCTTTATGATGAACGAAAAACTAAGGAACAATTTCTGATTTGGCACTGCAAATATTAACAGGGCATAGAAATTTAGGCTCTACGGTAGTATAGGGAATAACATTATTTTGAAAAAATGGGGCTTTAGATGATTCTTCACATAAGTCAAGTATTTGAATATCTCTCGGGAGGCAGGATTAAAAATCTTTACTGAATAAGATATCTCTTTCGTATCACTGGAAGATCTTTAGAGAATCATCTACGTAGATCAGAATCTGTGAGTAATGAAATGGTAGAAATAAACCTATGAACATGTCAGCACCCTACGTTCAATAATATTCAGGTTTACTATACCTCTTTGCTTCATAACTCATAACTAAGGAGAAGATAATATTAATTCGGAACTCTAGACTGCAATATTCCGTAAATGATGATCAAAAGCAAAAGCTTGAGCGCACCACATAGATGTGAAAGACGCAACAAAAGACGATGCCAGTGAAGTAACGGATCCAAAGAGCCTTAAGCCATAAATCTCACGATTTAATTTATAAGGAATCTTTTAATTTTCGGCTTGATTGACTGCCGAAACTGAAGCAAGAGCTCGTATTTATCTGAATCCCAATTACTTTAATTCGAAGCCGAGGAAGCAGAAATACGCTTCGAAAGGTCGCGAAATTCTTTCCAAAAATAGCACAAAGGAAATTCCACGCACGCATCCCAAATTTCCCGAATCCGCACTCCTCCTCGGTAACTCTAAATTTCGTGAACAACGTCCGCATTATAACAGAATTTGCATATTTATGAGGGATCGGAAGAAAGGGATCTTATTTTCTCTGTAACCTTCCGTGATGCGGAAAGCCCTTTCTAAAAGCGGCGTATTTTTCCGGATTAGCATCACGACCTCTCCTTCTGGAATTCCAGATGCCACCGACCTTTCCACCCTTAATTTTCTCTTGGTTTTTAGTGTGGATTTCAGGGGCTTTTACGAATCGATACCGAAATTCATTTGCATATCACAATTCCAGTCGTACAGAAATTGTGAAAGCATTATTCCGATAAATGCCACATTTCATTGCTACAATTATAAGCGGCTTCTTGAGATAGATCGCAACTACTACGATAAATACAAGAGATTCATGTATATTTGCATTACTCCTATATATAGAGAGAGGTAAAAGTAAATCATAAACAGTAGTGTACTTGAGTTTTTTACACCATAGCGAAATTTTATGTGGAAATAATGAAACAGCCTTGGAAAATCTTCCTTCGAATATTTTAATGTTACCACATTACCGCCACGTTGGCACTTGGTCCGATGGTACTACAACAAAAAATTACAAATAAGTTTGGAATGTTTCCACGAATAATTTGGCTTTTAAAACCCAAAAAATACGGTTTTTGACCAATATGTATTTAAGAAATTAGACACTTCGTATTTTATCACAACGATTTATACTGCAGCCGGTTTCGCAACTATGCTTGCATCTTCAGATATAGAAAACAATCAGTCCGAGAATATCCATGAAGGTGAGATATTCTCGAACGATCTTTTTCGGTACCTAAAGAAACAAGCACAGTTGCTAAACCGGTCTCAATAAAAATCTTTGTGGTAAAATAGGAAGCGTATAATTTCAGTTACGGCTTCCAACAAAGTAACCCTTTCGAATATCGATTTTATTTCAATCAAACAGGCTAGCGCCCTTGAGAAAATCCCTCTGTGGCAGGGATGGGCAACTAATCCCTTACTATTGAAAAAAATCTTTTCATATCTCAAATATATAGTCAAACACATAATTGGTTCTAGTACAAGCAATTACATCTCAAAGGCGTCACAAACTTAACAGCGGTTTTCTTCGAAACACGCCGACAAATCTCGCAAACAAGGTGACCCAACACGTTCCATAAGTTCGTTATAACTTATCAAGCCAAGTTTAGGGAATCCACTGGGACGACGTTTGAATTAAACGCCATCAAAGGCTGTAACGGACAAACGCTGACGTAAAATTTAGTTAGAGGACGGCCTCGGAGACGCTGCAAATAAGATCCTGGGCACAGAGGCCACGGAGTAGACGAGAAATTAGGCCTTGCTGCAGAGGGAAGGACACAAAGTCACGCATAGACTAACACGAGGGGAGTGTTTGTATACCGTGAGAGTGGCGTTGCAGCGTTCGGTGCACGCGTAGGGGGGGATGAGGCCACGCGCCACAACGCCGACTTATCCCCAGTGGCAGATGTGGGGATAAATGGGAGGGGAGGAAGATATTCGAGGCGAAACAAATGCCGAGCGGGATGAGATGCTGCCAAGTGGAGAGGGATAACACCGCGGGGGGAGAGCCTTCGGAATAAATTTCACCGAGAGCAGCACGTACGCTCCCTTATCTTCCCTGAACATATCGCACAAAAATGCGGGGAAGGCTGGATGAAGGAGGCTGGAGTCGAGCCTAAGGCGATACGGTGGAAGGACTTTACGTAGGCCTTAAAGGACACGAACCAACGCTAAAGATGTATAACCAAATAGACGCAAAATCCGTATTATATTATCAACACACACTTTCGCTGTTACTAAGTTTCAATTATCTTCGTTAAAATATATTTTACCTAAATTATTTTTTTATTAGAATACATACAACTGGAGATATTTCCTGTATTTGTTAAATAAAAAATTACTGTTATTATACTACTATTATTATATTACAATACTATTAATACATGATATTTCTATTACTATATCATATTACTATTGCGATATTATATTACTATTATATCTTTCTATATATTTTTCACGTCTTTCCTTCTGTCTGTAAGTGCTCTTTACCGTTGGTAGAGCAATGCTCTTAATTTTCGCAGCAACTTCCTACTCCATCATCGAGAAAGAAACGTACCGTTATAAGTTAATGTAAAGAGCCCAAACAAAACACGTCCAATGCTCAATTGTACAAATGGTTACGAGCCTACTATTTCAATCATAATAGTGAGCCAAATATTTCTGCTTTAGCTTCAATGCGTTGGTAAAGGATAGACGTTGCATTCGTTTCATCAGACGATTTGATTCCATTGGCAAAAGCATAAGTCTGCTAGGAATTTCAGGGAACTTTCCCACGTATAAGACGCATTTAATATCAAAGGTCATTAAATTAAAAGGAAACAAATGAGCCGGGGAATCTTAGAAGAGTTCCCGAATCGAGATCGATGACTTCAGTTCAACGATGGGAATCCTGGATAAGGTAGGAGTAATGATAAGGAAAAGGCGTTGATTTGAGAACACGAACTGAAAATGAAGATGGGAGAAAGGAAAACAGGAGGAAAGGTCAATGGCAAGGGGAGGAGACAATTAGGGGAAGGTGGTATTGATCTCAGGCGGACTCTGAACCATCCCTCGTGCATTGCCTTCCGCACTCATTCTCTTCGCCTTCCATTCTCCCTTCAGCCCTCGCACATCCCAACCTTGCACGGACCATATCTCAAAATCGTCAGCGGAGCGGAACCTGACGTGAAAACTCTCTTAATACGTTTCAGAGATTTTGCGTTGGAGGAAGGTCAAATAAGATCTCCGACACGCGTAAAGCCCGAGATGAAAAAAGGGTGAGGCTTTGAAAGTATGGGTGCGGGTTGACGAAGAAGTTCCTGCTGATAAAAAATCCATAAATTTGGAAAACTTACAACACGTCTGGTATATCAGCTGATAATATGCGTGCAAATTTCTAAGATTAAACTATTTATTCGACCATTGAATCTTTTATTGGAGAAATACTATTAACTAAGTAGAGTTTTACACAAGGTATTTCCAGAAACGGTTCGAAAGAATACTTTTTCATCGGAAATTTAGTGATTTTCATTCGTCTTAAGCAAGGAAAACACATCTTTTATACAATTACATGAGTTAAATTTCAAATAGAAAGCGCGATCAATTTTGAGATGATAACCTCAGAAATTAGAAACATAATTGAAATTGATTTCGATAGTTTTAAAAGACGCATAGCACTGCAAAACATTGACTCCTCATGAAACATTCCTTCTATTCGAAGAAAATTCCTCGGCATGCACAAGTTCTGAGTTAAAATCTGAGGTAGTTATTATTAACGCAGAAAGATACACAACATTGTGTTGCATTATTGATGCCCAAGGTTTTACATCAATAAAGAAGTAGCTGTTGAATATCCAATTACATGAAATGGGATCTTTATTTCCACCAATTTTTTATACCATGAATGATTTGAAATAATATGAGAATCTCTGGATAAAGTCAAAATCAGATCTCTAAAAGCATTTGAAAATGTCGAGTTTATTGATGAAACAAAAATTAATTATACTGCCGAAAATTTGACGAAAGTAATTCAAAGTAGTGCGTAGTCCTGAATTTATTACATTAATGTACTCGAGAGACTATCAAGGAAAACGGGAGTTAAAAGATCAACTTAAATAAAATACGCACCCCCTTGATTTATCATATACTACCGGTAAACTGATTGATGGAAAAGTACCAAATCAATTTCATGAGAATGAAATAAAGTATAAAATTTTACTACTTTACAACGCTGAACACCAATTTCAGGATAGCAAAAATTGATATTTTTTCAGATTAATGTTAAACAAATCGGGATTTACCTAAATCAAAGATCTCTGGAATGAGACTTCGGTGCGAGAAATTTCTAAAATACTCTAAATATCGTTTTATTCTATGGAAAAACATGAGGAAGATTCATTCCTCTCTTCATAACTTCCGTCCACTCCATTGATAAACCCTCCGAGAGATCTCCGGTCACTTCATCTATTCACAATTACCGCCGTATTTTTTTGGGATGGGGCATTCATGTCGTTCTAGAAACGTACGAGCGCAGATTAAGTCGCAGGTGGCTTGGATAAAAGAGGGTCCTTTCGGGGTCGTTCGGATCTGCCGAGGGGCAAAAGTAAGGCTGCCACACGCACGGTGTTTTTAGTCGATGGCCATGGAATCGCGATAACCCTGCTTTTCGATTCAATGCTCGCCTCAGACCATCAATTTCGGGGGCTTTCTTAGGTGAAGAAGAACTCAGACTAAATTTTATTATGGTTAAATAGTTGGATGTTAGAATGGAGAGTTTCAAAATCAGCCCTAGGTGACTACCGTAATTGAAGACAATAGCCTAGTATAATAATGAATGGTAAAAAAAACCGAAGAAGTGGATATTATGATATTTTTGTCGGAGGTTAGCGATCTTTCATTGTGAAATAGAAAGAGGTAGATTTTATACCCTAAAATAAATAGTAAAATTAAATGTTGTTTAAATGATGATTAACTCAAGTAAAAGATCGATTTGGGCATGAAATCAAGCACATTTCATTATACGATACTCGATGTTTATTATGTTACGTTTACACTTCAAATTACTTGATATGCAGATTTAACTAAATGTTATCAATCTCTATCTCGATTTGGTACTTGCTAGTACTTGTATTCATAATTATTTAGATAGCCGTCAAAGTTTAACTGTCAATTATAATACGGTCTATTAAATAAAGTGACGATCACGGTTAAACTCCATTATAATACGATAATAAACTACACTGCAATACCAGGGCAATATGTCATTCAACACTTTTAATTAAAAGTGGCATATCTGCGTAAACAGCTAAAAATAAGGTTTAGACTAAAAATAACCTGTTCATTTGCAAACATGAATATCTTCATGAGATCCTTCGATATACGTTTCAGTGGTTGAACTCAACATTTCCGAATAGCTACGAGGGTGGCGCGTTGAATTGTGGTAAAGGCGATCCTGGGTTCGATTTCCGATATTTCCTAGCGGTATAAATATCGAGCATCTTTCTGAATAAATGATAATAGGTATCGGATCGAACACAATCTAGGAAAGCCAACAGGGAGGAGTGGTAGTGGATGCGCTGACACCATGTCAATAACTACATGTTTAAAGGTAAAAGCGCTGAGTACTGTTACGCATGGTTTAATTTTCAAAATTTAAACCCAGACGAATTAAAGTGATCGACTGATTTAATATTTAAAACTTTTACCGCTACATAAGTTTCTTTTCGCAACGAACGTTGGTCCTTTCTTTCGAAATAATAGATTACTCACGTCCGCTGGACCGTAATGGATTCCGGCAAAAGTGCACCTAAGGATACTGGAACTTACCTGAAAACAAAAATACAGCATTAATAGGAGTTCGAAAAAATAATCAATTCAACTTAAAATAGAACAAGATCACAAATCCACATTCCCACAAACAACAAGAATAATATTCTATAAAACTCGTAGTTTTAACACCTTATTTGAACTCAACCATCCATCGAGACCATATATCATACATTACGATTGAAATAGATTTTAAATAGGTAGGAGTCATAAATGGGTTAAGGGTGAATATTTATAAAGGCTTAGTAAATATAACACATGATTTATGAACTCTTCTGAAATTTCCAGGTTCATATTTCCCTTAGCCAAACAATTGGAAATTATTTCTATTTGTTCAATAATGAATGTCCTAAAATATTCTTGAAAAGATAATTAAGGTACGTTTTCTATATTTCCACATAAAAGGCATAGTAGAGAAGACAGATAGGAGGCAGATTCATTCATGAGTGTTCTACCTTTCGGTAGGTTCATGTACGCTCAAAAATCCCTATTAAGCGCCATCTCCTTCATTTCCCTATAGTTAACCCATCCCTTATGCCATCCGACAACTTTTGTCTCTCTCTTCTTCACTGCTCTTTCCTCTGAATCCTACCCTCAATTGCACCGTTTACCAATCTCTCTCCCCTTAATATTTGGCCCACCCATTTCTTCTGACGCTGATTAATCACGCCAATTAAAGCCCTCTCCTCTCCAACCATCTCTAACACCTCTGTGTATGTTTTCCTATCAACCCAGCTAACTTTTTCCATTCTACGCCATAACCACATTTCGAAGGCCTCCAAACGTTTGACATCCTCCTTTCTTAAAGTCCACGTTTCGCACCCATAAAGCAGCATGTAGGCAGATGGTGAACTCATAATTCATTTAATCTGACAGAAATAACAATACCTTAAGACTTTCAACCCCTTTTTAAAATCAATTCTCCATGGAGATGAACATTTTTTCCAGGATTCGAACCCGATACCCTCAGGTCATCAGTCATATTAAAGGTTACTCTGTTACGAGGGTCCTGCGGTCTTTCAACGATCCCTAAAACGATGATCACTTCATCACTTAAGGATACCAGCAAATTCATCAAGTGCATTCCAGTACTGCCGCCCTCATTTCAGGAGTGATTTAAGACTCAATAATTCCGAAGGAGAAAAAAGAAAGCGGATCGCGTGCCCGCCTTCGCCACAGATCAATGAAACGGAACTGCGAAAAAAAACGATCCCTTTTGAGCCCACGAAATAGAGAGGAAGCAATTACCGAAGGTGACATCGCTCCCCAGTGCACGGCCAAACAACAGAGCGGCGATAACACTGTAGAACATTAGAAAAGGAGCAGTCAGGCGAGAGGGAGATTACAGTTTTAAAAGGACGTAAAATTATCAGGAGAAGGTACGCTACCCGCGCGTCAGGACAAAATGAACGGAGGCGTGATGATATTGCTTTCTGGCGGAGACAGACGAAATTAAAAATTATGCGATAGCTTAAATTTAGGGTTACGGAACGGAATTTTTGACGAGAGGAAAGCTTTTGTTTAAATAGGATAACGGGCAGGTAAAAAGCCGAAAGAGTCGAGAAAGTAATTACTAGAATGATTTGGATGGAAAGGAATTTTTAATGTAAGGATTATCTGACGGTAGAGCAATTCCCAGAGTGCTCCCGTTGGAAGAAGAATGCCATTTTGGAAGCATATTTGTATGTGACAGCGATATAAGTTTTTACATTACTATTAAATTAACGTGCGAAGAGAAAGGCAAGCACTTCAACCTTAACTTCAAAGGTACGTCAACTGAAACTGTTCTGGGAAGAATGAGATATAAGAGCATAGATAAAGTAGCATTAACTACTACTTGAGAATAATTTTACCTCCGCAGTCTCTTTTTTCTCTCACTTAAAGGAAATCCTATCGAAGACGTGCGATACGAAATAAGACAACGGATAGAAGAAACTCAAGTCTAAGAATAGGAATCAATTTCTCCGGCTGGAACGGCAAAAACACGAACATGTAGATTCCAAGGGCGTTTCAATGATCGATACAATAAAACAGCTTTTCCCCATGGCAGTGAAAATTAACCAATGAAAATGTTCTACTTAAATGATACTTGAACATTAATGCAAACATACATGATTTTCCATCATGGGATTTCAATTTTCTCCTTTTAATATTCCGAACATGATTTCTACGCAGAAGGATGTCAAATTCAGCCAGACAGACAGATAATTCAAGTATCATAGTAGAAGTTTTAAAAAGAGGAAAAAGGACTACCTCCCATTACCACTTTTATGAGTTCTCTAAATTATTCGCACACTCTTCGTAAGACGTCTTTACATAAATGGCAATATTGTGCTTCAGCTTTCAAGAGAACACTTTTACAACTCCAAAAATAAAATCACAAATAACGGCAAAGGGATGCGCGTAGGAGTTAACAACTTCTCGAGAGAAATAAGGTAACCGCCGGAAACAAATTTTAAGGCGAGAGCTTTCGTGGCGAGCGCTGTTTGTTTAGAGAGAGACAAAGTTTTCTTAGCATAAAGAGGGAAACTTGGGGGTATGGAGGAGGCGGGAGATAAGGTGGACGATTTGAGTGAATGGAAGGAGGAATATAAACGGAAAGACATAAAAGAAGAGGGGAGACGCACATAATGGAGGGAGAGATGAGTTTCTAAATGGGAAGGAGCGACGCCAACGCCAAGTGAATGCTGAAGACGGTTTCGGAGGAAGATAGCAATGGCATCCAGACCGATCATTTACCCGAGGAACACTCATTACTCGCGTACTCTATTTTTTCCCCTCCGCCGGTGACTACTTTTTTGATACAAGGATATCAAAAGGACTTGGCTTATATCTACTACTCCGTCTGGAGTAACTCCTCTACGAACAAATAGAATAAGAAGATCCCTAAAACTCGTCAAGAAGTCTTCGACCTCGGAGATAACGAATATAGAATCTCCTAAGTTATCTCCGCTACGTCTAGCCCGTGCTAGCATTTCTTTCCTATCAAAGTACCAATATTCTAATTGAATCCACGGTAATAGGCGAGTCCTTGCAGAAATCCATCATGGGGAATGAAGCAAAGACCTGACGATCACAATTAATCGTTGAAATCAGTCGAGTGTTTTTATTACAGAAATTGTCGTGGGAAAAGTGTCCGGTCTTTTTTTCGTTCTACCCATGTCCTGACTTACACAGCTTTTACGACATATGCTATCCGAAAAAAATATCCACGAAATAGATTAGATAGAGATCACAATGTGGAAACACTGGCAAAAATAAAGGGAATAAATCTGACAAAGTGTTTACATTACAGTATGGATTATTCTTTTAGTGTTTATTAAAAACTAATTTTATTAGTTCTAAATTGCCTCAGAAAAACTACTATTACCATTGTCATTAGATATGTTAAAAGTAGCCGAAATCCGAAATATTCACATTGACCAGCGTTAAACTTGTAATTTAGCATTCTTCATATATTGCTAACAATACTAATGATGTAGCTCATGATAAAGTGTTATTTCCCCACATAATGCCCCTTAGAACGAGCCTCTATACATCTGAAGTAGGGTGTTGTAGAATACACGAACTTTTTCCTCGCAAAAAAGCCGCGAGTCTATCATCGAGATAGTTTCTTTGAAAATACGCCAAAACTTAACACCAGCAAGCACCAGAACCGGACTTTGAACAGGAGAAAAGAAGCAGGAGAGCGTTCCAGATTCGTGGTATTTCTCAGAAACGACTCCGCTTGTAAATGGTGAAGTCGCCGTAGCGTAATTTCCACAGAAAGAAAATTTCTCGGCCGTCGCCGAGAGAGAGTTATTTCCACATCCCTCAAGCAGTGGCAGTGTCGCGGATGACCTCTTGCAGCAAATTCACGGGCGCAGACAAGCGTCACTCCTCGCTGCCCCCGGATTTTATTGGCGCATTCTCGGGGAAAGGAGAAGGAGCGAATTCTTTCAGCCAAGTCTAAACTCCTCACCAACAGATCCTCGACATCGGTGAGGAATGGCATTAACGCCACTGAGACGGACTCGAACGCGCTTCCACGGTGGACAAAGGAAACATAAAGAGTACATTTACGGCAAGAATGAAACCAAAATGCAAAATATCATTCCATATTTGTATTAAGCAAATATTGCATTATGAAGCAATTATTCGACATTATATTCATTAAACAATACAAATGCTTCGCGCCGAAAAGCGGCTAATAGGATATTTATACAGACGTAGAAGTAAGGTAATCATTGGACTCATTAATATTCGATGAAGGTATTAATTTGTATTGAGAAATTAAACACCAAATACTAACGCTTTTTATTATTAACCGTTTGATTCGTAGAGCAGTCATTTCACAATATATTTGTTACGAATTTTTTGAGATGTAAAAAATACATTTGCGACAAAGAGAGAGTCTTACGGTAATAATCTAAACTTGAAAATTAGCTGAAATTTTTAGTAGTAGACTGCTATCATTGAATATACAGTAACTAGTATATTATAGTATTATTAAACCGGGAATAACGGTTGTTGGTAATAATTTCCGAAAGGTAGTTTCACGCAATTAGCTGATCCTTCAGCTTAACAATAGCATAAAACTTTAATTTGTTCTTTCTGCGAACGATAGGCGATGACAACAAACGAAAGTAGTAGTTCAAACTCCCGGTACGTACACCCCCTGCCACGGGCCTAAATGCAGCTCGTAGAATATCAATGCAGATCTAAAGGTAGAGCAACTGCATGGATAGCCTGAAAGATCCTAGTTCAACTAAGTTTTACCTCCGTAACGCTCAGCCATAACCCTCAATCACATATTTGTTCGCTCTTAAAGAGAAAACGAGGATATTAGAATGAGTACCGCAATTCAAAACTCTTCTGCAAAAGGTTCGAACTTTTTGTGTCACCGTTCCACCCGCTACAACAATGGACACATTGTTTCTGCGCCGTCCAGCAGCGCTGCCACACCCTCCGCAGTCGCTGACCTTCCATTAAGGTGATGGACAAGGGAGAGCGGGAAGTGATTGATTGTCCCCTGTTATTTTGTAATAAAAGAACAATCTTTTATCCCTGCATATATTTAGCCATATGGAAAGATAGGGTAAAGTTTGGGGGAAATGGAGCGAAGGATTTTGCTTATTCAAACAATCCGAGTAGATCGATGTCAAAGCATTAGACTACATAATTTATAAGAAGCGAAAATGGAGAGGTTTTCATAGGGTTATGAGTTCCAGCAACAACACCTTTTGTTTTCCGAATCTTACGTCAAAAGTCGATGGATTGATAGCAAATTATGAATGTGTATAGAAGTAATTACGGCACTAAAACTTTTAAGTACGACTTTAACTCGAGACTCGAGACGTCCCCATAAGTACGCACGTAAATAATGAAATTCTCCTGCGGTTTTATGAATCAATGTCGGACTAAGGAACTCCTACGATACAAATCTTTTCCAGCTTAGGATGGACCAAAGAATTCCTTGAGATCCGCAATTAAAGAGGACTAAAGCAACAAATACATGATCTATTTATATGAATAATTAACACCAGTGAACTGGTTATTAAATCTAACTCGTACCCTAGATGCTGCGAAGGAAACATCGTCATTAATAGTTATTTTCGTTAATGGTACTGACTACATTAATGTTGTACCAAAACGGTCCAAGGTTCTATTCCTGGTGGTAGCCCATGTGCGAAATGAAGCTGTCGAAGCACATTTTACAATACTACTACTACTACAAAAAATGGGTTTATGCTAAGAATGGCCATCCTTCACAAAATTAGGCCCGAAAAATATAGTCAAAATTATTAACACCCTCCATTCTATCGATCCGCAAATTATTCGCATTGGTGAATATGTAGAGGAAAACCTGATTCTGGTTTCTAAAGGGTTAAGCAATCCTTACAATCGAAGCATATATAACGAAGGCAGATGTTCCTCCTGCCTTCCGCACGCAACGTCCCAAATAGATCGGCGGGAGCGTCCGCCCCATCGCATTCCTTTCGAATTCCTCTACGTCTCGTCGCTTTCGCGGCGCACCTGAAGCCCACACATGGCAATTGGACGTATTTCCACCACTCATCCGCTCATATCCCCGCTTACGCAACCCAAGTTTCCGTATTCGGCTCTTAATTCTCATTCAAGAAAGCCGAAGAGGAACGCGGAATCATGCATTTTAATGGAGGATTAAAAGTCAACGGCGCCGTTGGGAAATTACGCACTCGGATCTTCTATGAGAACCAAAATGGACCGGGCTACGCATTGAAAGATCGCCTCTAATTCACTTGGAATTTATATGACACGATGGATGGAAGCTGACATTTTGAAGAGGATTGTTAGAACCGGGGATTCTTTTAAATTAAATTTGAAACTATTCGAGTATTTATAATTAATAATAAATAGTACAATTTTAATGGAATAAATATGTTTTTAGATAAAACTAAGTTTTAAAAACAACAAATGTAACTTTTACTTATCCACATAAGGTTTTATACACACAAACCTTTTGCGGATCAGTAAAAGTTACTTGTGCTGTATTTAAAACTTTAAAAAAATTCAGGTATATCGTAATTCCACAAAGATAGGGCCTCCAAGCATTTTAATATAATAATATTAATGACAATATAAATCGATTTGATGAAAACAAAAGACTAAGATATAGATTTTGAAATACACTCATTTTTATCACATAATTTAGGAAGTCTAAGGAATATTGTTTATCTGAACAATTAGCGCGTATATTGCTCGTATATTGCACGGATCACAGAATATTGAATCGATGAATGTACTCGCAATGTATCTCAGCTTTGGTTTAAACGCGCTCGCATCAATTCTTTGGCATTAAAAAAATACAATAGCGACAAGGATGAGATTCCGTCCAAGAAACACTGTCTAATAAAGGAAAACAAGTAGGTTAAAAGAAGTCCAATAGAACAAAAAATGTTCACATAAACTATTTCATTTGCTTATTATTATTAAATAAACGTTTAATCAAAAATTATAGTAGAATTACGCTGCACATTAGTCTCCCTTTCCTATATTTTAGGAAAACCAGATCCGCCTAAAAATACTAAATAGTAGTATCATGAAACTAGAACGATACCAAACTGAAAACTGAACATTTGAACAAAGATTTTTTGTCCATTCCAAAAAACTGTAGTTTTCCTTTAGAATACGAGTTTGTAAACGAAGATCAGAGAAAAAATATAAAAATTAACAAACGAGTTATGCATCAGAATATACGGACTGAATATTCTTGCATACATGGTTTAGAGAGAATCGCCAATATATCTCTTTCGATTATGCATGAAAGAAGCGTAATTTCGATATTGTGTTTTACCGTATTTTCAATCATTCGGCCTTTTTTATCGGTGAATTTCCCTTGGAATCAGCGGACCATCAAGCTTTGCGCGGAATAAAACTCTTAGGAATTCTAGCCTCCAGTCCCTCCAATACCAACGTCTGCCAATTGAAACCGTAAAATAAAACGCAATATAAGCTATATCTCGAATTATTGGCATATCTACAGCACGTATTAAAATAATGTTGGCCGCCAATATTTACGTAAAACAGAGTTGCAATAAATGTTCAACGTATGTTAAGCAAATCAATTCTCACAACCGTGCGTTGATGACGGTAACTGGTATTGACCCAAACTAACTTACCCAAAGCAAAGAAATTAGCGAGACGTTCGGACATGCTTATTCCATCTTCCCACATTACAGTAGCGCAAACAGTGTTTACTAGTGTACAGAAAATATAGGAGAATAACCTTACGTTAACCAAAATAAGGCCTAATACTAGCAAATTAAAAAAATCAATGATTTCCAAGGTGAAACGGTCTTTAAAATAGTCTGACAGGACCAGATCACGAAACTGGATCTCCCAATTGCCGTTGGTTGCTCTTAGTATTAATGTTTAATCCCAGAACTTATCCCGAACCGGCCGTGGTGGCGGAATGGTTAGCGTGCTTGTACGTTAACGCTCCAACATCACGGTCCCGGGTTCGAATCCCGGCTAATCGGATTTTTCCGGTTAGGGAATGGTTGTCTGTGTATGTTGTGAGTGTTATTAATTAAAAAATGCATAAAAAAGGAATGACATTCAATAAAAGGGGTTAATTGGAGGAATAGCCTTCCTAGGCTGAAATTCGCCCATAAAAAAGACGCCTTATTACTATTATATTCCATGTCCGTACCTCCTTTGTGTTTTTCCTAGGTGCGCATCTTTACATCACCTTGACATTTTCCCTCCAATCAATCCTTCGTTACATTTCACAGTAAATCTTTTTAATGGCTCCTCCACGTATTCCAATTTCGGGAGATACCAGTTTAAGGATTTGCTCTACTTTCGCGAAGAATAAATCCGCAAAAAAAATCACGTGTGGAGACGTTATTAGGAACCTCCCTATTGGTCGCCTCCCACGCGAGAGTTCGATTATGCAATTCCGATTCTTCAATAAGCCGCATGCGCACCCTCTATCGGGGGAAACGAGAATAGAAAAAAGAGTTGATGGCGAGGGCGTTGCTCTCTTCCGAGTAAACACGGAGACAAGATGTTGAAGACTCCACATGTGAACGCTCTTGCACCAGCGCGATGCTGCACTTCCCTTGATCTGCTGATGAATTCCACACAACGACTGCATCTGTACGTTGCACAATTGAGATGGTGTACGAGTGGCAACGAAAGCCCTTCCGCTATCTGCATTCCGTCTGTTTCAACCGAAAATCAGCACGACAACGATTGTGGATGCACAGAGAAACAACGAGGGAGAAATTTCCCTTTTGAATATTCACCGACACGGATCTCAGGCTGCTTGAGAAGTTTAAGGACGCAGAATGGAAATCTTTTGGAGATAGAAGATTTAAACAAAGACATAATATGCTCAATAAATTCGTAGATTATAATAATATACATGCATAAAACAATTATGATAAATACGTTCTCAGAGAATGTTCCCGATATGCTGATGCTTGTTAAAAGAACGGGAAGGGACTGGAAAAATCTTGCAAGGAGTATCTGTTAGCACTTTCCACATAATTGTAAGTTAGCGAAGAAGAGAAGTAGTAGTACTGAAGCTATTTCTTAGTCTTAGTAATATCTTTGTATTCTTGTCATTCGTCATCTTCTTCCACGTTAAATTTTGAGTTGTGCACTCGGTTTTATTTTTATGTAAATAATTCATATCTGTATACTTTTTGTTCTTATGTATTTGAATTTGCTTTAATGGTTCATTATTGCTGCTGTTTTACATGAATTTGATTATGTTTTTAAACATTATATTTTATTTTTACCCACCGCCAAAAGAACCTGTACATATTTGTTTTTTTAATAAAGGTAATTATATTAAGGGTCCTTCCTGTTATATAGGCTGTCCAAACACTTTGAGGGAGAACAAAGAAATAATTTTAGATCGGTTCGCTTTAAATTTATTTTTCTGCGATACGCGAAAGTAATCGATTAGGCAGGTAGAGGCATGGAGGCCCCCTGTCAAAGGCGGTTTGCAGGGTACATATGTAAATTTAGATCCTAGATTTTAACAGATATTTCAAGACGAGTCGACTATTTATTTTATTCACTTAACGCTAAAAATCCGTAAAAATTAAACCAAAAAACAAGTAAGGAAGTATTTCTCTAGAGCACATTAAAGATACATTTAACTGCTAAAATAGTTTATTATCCAGCAATATTTAAAGACCTAAATTTCGTACTATTTTTCTACTTTGGTTCTTAGTGGAATATTTCCCCATTTTGAAAGTAACGTACTCATAAAGGTCAAGAGGGCTAATGGCATTCGGAATCAATTTAAAAAAATATGTTTTCAAAATAATTAAATATGGCGTCCATCCCCATATTTTACGTATCGATTACAAAAGACTGACGATGACAATTGCAGTTGTGATATGGCTTTCAATAATTTTTCGCAAGAATCTCCAAATTACTTGAGGAAAAAAAATAAGCAAATATAAGGCAGATTTCGAGTGGATCATGTCCTTAAATATCATTGTTACACAACACGTATGAAAAATTGCGATTCTTCGGGCGCAATTTCTTTTGTCTATTCATATTCGATGCGACTCTTATTGTCATTTGGCCTCGCTTCAGATAAAATAAGGGCTGAATAGGGCGACCCCACTTCACATTTTCTCTTCCGAGTTCATTACGGAACCAACTTCGTCCCATTTTCCATGAAAAGAAGTACGAGAAGAAGTTGCGCGCCTCGATTTTTAATATCTGGCTGTCATTTAAGATGTGAAAGGAATGGAATTTGCTGACCTTTTCACGATCACGCTATTCCGCAATTCACATTTATTTTCTCTTTAAATTGAATTTCTCGCGACTCATCGCTTTTAACCATCTGCACTCCTTTTTTTTTAATCCTTAGTTATGTAACTAAGATGAAGTCGAACGAAAATAACATAAATTCAACGGAAAAAATATACAGAACTTGACTTGACTTTTAAGATGAAATTTCAAATATTTCTTCTACAATTTCAGACGGAATGGTCGTCATTAAACAAAACAGGATTTTTTACAAGACGATTCCGGATCTAAAATATAACTACGTGACTCCTTAAGAGCGTTCCAGAAAGCTTGACTGGTCAGTGGTGATATTTCGGAATCGCTCGGAGATATTTTGGAAGGTGACGGCGACACGTAACATTTATGTCGCATTCAGCAAAAATTCTAGCAAGTTTCACTTCGAGATTCACACAAGAAATTGGAAGAATTAGGAGAAAAGTCCACCGAAATGTAGAATGATTAACACCAACCCTCAGTTTTGGTGATATTTTCCACAAACCAAATCTCTCGTCTGGTTTTATTTTTCTATCTTTTGCTAAAGTTGTATGTTTTTATAATAAATACTTGTAAATGTAGACGACAAGGAGGTTACGTGGAATTGAGGCCAACTCGAGCCTAACTTGCGTAACGAAGGGTCAATAATAATATATAAAAACGTATACAACGGCTAAAAAAGACAATAGATAATAATGATTAAGGGTCGAAAAAAAGAAATAAAAGTGCATTAATAATTAAATATGAAGTTTTCTCAGCAGTTTAATTAAAATAAAACAATCCATTGGGCACTTTTCCGAAAATAAATACGTTAAAAACTTCTAAATATTTGAAGTGGCGCGCAGCTGCTAAAAGGTTGGGAATAGCTGATCTAGGGGGGGAATTAAAAAAAACCCTGTACGGTAATTCACCCTAGCCAAGTGGGAACCACTCTAAAACCTCCCTGGTTTAAGGCAGTCTGTATACATGTTTAAAGATTAAGCTAACAGCCAAAGGATGTATAGACTTAAACAACTTTAATATCTAATTTAGAAAATAAATTGAATTGATTAAATGATGCAATTACTTTACAATATACGACTATCTCATTATGGAAACCTTAGAGAATAAGGTGAATACTTCCACGGGATAGCCAATTCCGAAAAAAAATTGAGAAACAAATACGTAGAGCGCAGGGCCGAGGAACTTCATCTCCGTGTAGAATAAAGTCAATTAGGGCCCGTCGCAGACTATCAGTCCCTTTCCCTGGGAAAGAATGGCCCTTGGGAGAGAGGCTGGAGTTGACACTCATCGCCGTACGCCTTCGGGCGTCGTCTCCAAGGTTTCCTCGCCATCTTTTCATAAAAGCGAGGAAAAAAAGGGAAGCGGAATTCGCACGGAGGAAGAAAGGGCATACGCTCCTACGATGACAGTAATTTTCAACTTCATAGCGCATCTGGGATACTGCTTTGATCCAAATAAGCACGTATTCCTTTACCATAGACACCAACGGTGTAACCACCGGATACACTCGGAAAGCTGGCGTAGAATATGAAACATGTAGCACGGAAGTATGTCTTGCATCAGATTATTAGGGGAAGAGACAAGCTCGAAAATTACATATATCCTTGTGGAAGGCATACACCCAGCTACGTACACAGAGTTAGGCATTCGGTTTTATAAAAAGAAATTCGGAATACAGCTATGGTTCGGCTACCGAGTAAACCAGCTGACGAAGATTTTCTCGCCGTTTTTCCGACTCGGCCAACGAATATAGATTCGGCAACATATATTTATAGTAGACGCATGCGCTAACATTCATAAGTGTTCTACCTTCCGGTAGGTTCTTGCACAATCAAAAATCCCTATTAATCGCCATCTCCTTCATATCCTTATATTTAACCCCACATAAAACAGCAAACATGAACGGTCTGGTAGCCAATATGATCCCGGAATAAATTATCTTCGTTAGCTGAGGCATCATTGTGCCCTCATACCATGCTGAAAGAATGAACATAAATAAAGAGAAAAGTTCGAATTTATAGCTCAATTCATTCGACTATAAAGCAGGGTTTTTCCAGGAAAGATCGTACTCCTTACAAAGCAAACTTACGAAGTAACTACGAAGCAGTTTCGCCTTAATCATAAACCTGTTTTGAATAAATGTAGATAGTTAAAAGGAAATTCATTATTTTAAATAAATCAACCAAATACTTAAGTATAGAAGTAAGAGACATTAAAAATTGAACTTAACGATAGAAAACATGCTTTCAACAGTATATGTTCGTAAGGCTTTTCCCATGATAACTTGGAAATAAAGCAACTTATTTCGTGATCATTCCATTACCTCTAATTTTCCGTTCCTACCTAAACCCATTAAGAGTGGACGAGTAAATATGCTTCAACGAAGAGATTAAATCCCGGCCAAATGAAGACGCCGCAAGGAACTGCTAAAATTTTAAATAAGAAGATTAGACGTGAACCGAGTCTCTGAATCGGGATGATCCCCACTCGGAGTGGGTAAACCGCAAGTAGCTGTATCACCCGCATAAGGGGGGATCTGGGGGTATCCCAGGTGCTCTCTCCATCACCACTCCGCCCTCAACCCAATTAGCACCGAAGACCACAATTGGAGAAGGGATTCTTTCCGCACCATCGCCCTTCCGAGGGATAGCTAATTTCCGAGAATGGATCAATTGGATTTTAGGCAACACTTAGGACACCAAATCATATTCGGGAAGATTCATTTGGTGATTACGAGTTCATTCATGACGTCTTCGACTCCATAACAATACGGCCGTTCGATTCTAAGAAGAATCCAGAGGGATTGTGGATACTGCTGATCCATGAAATACTACAGAAACTACTACAAGGGAAGGCGGATATGTCACGTATATCTCCTACAGCATTTTTACATCAGCGCTCGTGGTTCGCCTCGTCACTCGCCGGCATCCGTGACTAACATTCGTACATTCGTCCCCAAAACGCAATTGATCTAAAACTCGCAGTGTTCAGTTCACTAAGTCAAAGAAATAAACGTGGTTGCAAGCCTATACCACTACAGGTAAGATCGCTACGAGCGGCAAGGCGAGGGACGAGACGAATGTCGAGTAAGCCAACTACACAATCGCCACTTGCCTTGCGATTCGACTCGCCATTCGTGCGAAAGTGTAAATGCGTTTTAAAGGATTCCAGAGATGTTATGCACGCCTTCTTAAAACTAGAAATGAGCTATTTTCAGCAATTAGGTATACTTAAATTAATCGCAGTTGAGCATTTTTCAACAATAAATATATATTTTACAAGTTGACCTATTTTCCACTCAATAGGTAGAGAATAATTATGGAATGTATCAGTAGACGTAGTAGGTAGAGAGCCACACTAAAGATATTGAAGAGTAATTATGCGGCTCCGAGTACACCGCTACTTCAACGTTTCCTACACATTGCGCATGCGCGAATTCTGATCCTAACACAGCATTGATTTGAACGCGTTCATTATCGCATCTTATTATCCGCAAACGCAGCAGCCTTCGGTGAGATTTCGGATCGACCATGGAGTTCATAAACTCCAGCTCGTGCGTTGCATTTCCGGTCCACGAATGCCTTCGCGAGTGCACCCATAACATTAAAATTAAAACTGCAGATGCATTCTTACGGAAGGGCTGGAGGTGAACAAACGGTAGAAAAAATTTTACTGAACACATCGTTCTGGTTCATAGTGCGTGATTTCAAAACATTCTTAAGTATTTGCCTAAAGGGCATTCACCTGCAAAACTGTAACGGTGTTCTCAGGCAGAAGAATCCGTATTGAGGAGATAAAGGCTTGCATGTTCACCATTCTTTACAGCGGAAGAAATATTTCCGGAAACGTAAAAAACGGGTTATATTAAAGTAATTCTTTGAACACTTCAGATTTTTATTATAGCCTCACTTTCCGCTAAATGTCTACCATCGAAGCAAGAGAGATCGAAAAATAATGAATTTACAACCAGGAATAGAGGAGCTCTTACCGTTTTCAAGGGCAAATATATTTTTAAAAGTTTTTATTTTATATGTCTCGAGGGGCCTTAAATTTATATCCGAGTGTCGCTCGGAAGAATTAGCGGGGAATTTTCAAGGTACTATAATAAAAAAGGTAGATATGTATCATTTTATATTCTTATGACTTTTATACATTATTATTTAATGTTATGAACGGCAATGCAATGTTTTATATCGTTAAGCCTTGTTATTTTTGTCACATGCAGTTATTCTCAGTGATGCATTTTGAGTGGCATCTCGTCTTGCTCTGCATCAAATTACACGAGCATCGTTTAAAAATAGAAAGGTTTAAGAATATAAATGCAACCTCAAAGTTTTAAAATAGGTACGAAAACATAGACGGGAGGTAATGATTGATATCATGTTAATAATAACTTTGAAGAGAAAACTTTCAAAATGAGAACGTGGAAACATAACTGCAAAAAAATAAATAAATAAGAAAAAATAGAACGATTTGTAAATTCATTACTTATTATAGATCATTGTAAAAGAGTAATACTGAAAGAATGTATCGTGGAAAAATGCGGCACACACAGTACTTGAAGTGATAAAAAAGAGAAAAAATATTCCAATCCCAAAGCATATGAGAGATCCTCGATCACTTTGGATGAGAACGTATTTACAAAGGGACCACCTTTCAAGAGGAAGATCAGAGGCATTCCGGCGAGACTGCAAGAAGCGATCCAGAAGAGGCGACCAAATGGATTGAAAGGCGTGAAAGCAGGCATTCCTTCAAAGAAAATGCAAATCCCGTCTGGAGATACAGGTGCCATGGGTCGCGTCACACCTGCGTCGGGAGAGAGCGTGGGTGGGCCCCACACAAAGGGCCATTTAGCATGGGCCACACAAAAAACGGCCAAACAAAAGAAGGGAGGAAGAATGGGAGGATTATGGGATCGGAAGAAACTTAGACGAAGATGAATGGAGGAGTAGCCCTTCCCAAACCACAGTCAACCATAATCATTAGAGAATAGATTTATTGGTGAAGGAAGAGAGATGGCGTAAATAGGTGAAGACGGAAGATGTAACATCACTCAGTAGGTTTCAATTCTCGGGAAATAAAATCGTATCTTAACAAGGAAGAGCTAGCAAAGAATACAAACCCTACCATTTTTCAACAGAATAGAAACAAACTACGTACTGACTTTGGTGATAAAAAATGTCCTTTCCTTAAATAGATTTCAATGCTTTGTTTGAGAAAGATATAACCCTTAAATTATAGAAGAAAAATTCTTTGAATTATATTTTTCGGCCGTATGAGGATTGTCTTCAAAGATAATGATGTTTGTTAGTAAAAATCTGTAAATAAGAACCTTAGTTATCTTTAATAAGTCTCAACTCTCTAACCGAGTAATTTGATTTGAACTTTATGAACATGTAATCTACTTAAACGACTATCGCGGCGTAAGGGTTAAGATAGCCGTTTCTTTTTCGAAACAAGCCCCGGATGAGATCATTTAAACTAACCATAGCCTGATTTCAAAATACAGCATTCAAAACACACGTCGAAATATATGAAAGGATAATCAGTTGAAGATAAATCCACACAACAGTTGTTACGAAGTAAATATTTTCTCAAAGGGCGACAGAAATAAACCGTTAAATAATAATCGGTAGAGAAATATGAACAGAAAGAAAAAGGAAGAAATAGAAAAAAAGAGAAGAGACTGATGCAAGATATAACAACTAGAAGAAGATTATTAGAAAAGTTTATAAGGCAGCAAACGAATAATAAGCACCCATAAGCAGAAAGGGAGACGAAGCGCGGATTTTCTAGTTATTCCATGATGAATACAAAGAAAATAATTTTTCACGAAAGCTCACGATGACATACAGCTATAAATGCGCAACCTTTACCGGAATTGTCAAAGGATAAGACCCGGAGCGGTGGGACTAAGAAAACAAAACGCCATGGGGGAGAACTGACAGATGAAGAATGGCGAACAAAGTCGAACAACCGGTAGGGAAAAGTCATAAGCTCCAGCGCATCCATCCCACCGATCGCTCGAGCAAAGACATCTCTTACGAGCGAAAATCTCCGAGAAAAATGAAGGGAGAGAGAGGGGAATCCGCTTGCGGTCGCGGAATAAAATTGCGAGAGCGCAGGAATTCAAAGAGAAGTCGAAATGAAGACGGCAGAGAGATGATTGATGAAGTCGATGGCCGAAAATCGATATCGGCAGAGTCGTAATTCTGATAAATGCGATTCCTACTCGACGGGGAAAAGTTGAGGGGACGTGATGCGGGACGCGGAAAATTACTTCCACGGGATTCCCATTAATCACCGCTCTATTTCACTTTAACCGTCGTTTTATTCAAATTTTACGCCCGACGATGTACTGCGATGTCGAGGGATGTAATTCTACGCTCGACTAGAAGGTCCACGCAGACTAGGAGGGAGGATAAGATTCCATCTCAGGCGAATGAGCTCTTTATAGACATCCCGCAGCGATGGGAAATATATGAAGACATACGAACGAGCGGCGTTCATCTTAAAATGCTGCGTAATATGGATAATGACGAGAAAAAGGTATTTCAAGGGAGATATTTCAGAATGTGCGATACATCTCAATTCAGTAGCGATTCAAATTTCTAAAATAATAAAATATATATAATAATAATATTACCGTTAGTAGTAGTAATATTAATTATAATATTATATAATCATAGTAGTCATAAATAATAATATTTGATTACTTACATTGACAATTTTTTGTTATTATTGATTATATAACCGTTCTAAAATCTGTACTACAATATATTACAATACCATTACTTTCTATAGCATAATAAATATAGTTCACAGTTCATTATAAAAATATATTAATAATGACTAAGGTCATCATCTTTTTCCCAAAAGATATTAAAATAAATATGTGTAACTTATTTGAAATCAGAGAAAGATAACGTAGAAATTTGAAGTCACAAGTGTCAGAGGATATATTCTAACGATGCTAACCAGTGACTAAAGTATTAAAGCAAACATTACATATGAGGTAGGTGCAACGCTGAATTTTCCTTCCATACTGTGATTCAAACACTAAAGAACGATAACTTGAACATTGGCAGTGTGATATACTTAAGCTGTTATAGCTAGTCACATACGGTACTTCACTTATGCGTGGTTAAATACACTAATAAAAACAGCGATTGAATAGATTCTTCATTATTTTTCACAACTGCGAGGGAATCTGTGCAATATACAGTCAGCAGTAAAGCCGAGTGTAAAATGGCACTCATAAAAAAGATGATTACGTTCGACATCATAAAAAGTCCAGCGTGCATCCTCTGCCAAAGTAGAATATTCACGTCCCGCTTTTAGTTTTCAATTTAATGAAATGACCAAAATGTGCCAGGGATTCATTCCTCGAAACGAAGCGACATTCTGCCCGACTCTTTGGCAACCATGGTCATATTCCAGCATGTGGATTGCTGTACGCGTGACGTTGGAGCGAAGAGTCTCTTTGGCATTTGAAAACGTCCGTAAAGCGGGTTTTACACGGTAAAAGTTCACTCGGATCGAAATTTGTTTTGTGTTTACACAGTTTACTTGGACTGCCTATGTTCCACATGCCGCCATTAATTCGATTCATATTCGACAGTGCTGTCAGTTGCATAACGTTTGTTTCCAGAGGTTTGACGCATAATTATAAATATATTCATGTAAAATTCTCTGTATTAAAATTCTACAGGACTCTTATCATAGAATTCAAGATATTTACGTACTTGCTGCTGGTTCAATTTGCACGAGTTCCTCCGCTTTACCCTTTTCAGCCATTATCTTTCGACCACTAGGTTCAAGTGCTTTTGGAGGAGTAATTATCGTTCATTTTATAGCTTTCCAAACTTTTTTCCCCCGTGGACCGCTTTCAATTTTCCATGTATCAACTGGCCAGCCCAGTATTGAATTTTCCAGTTAAAAGGCCATATCTGGTTTCCGTTTGATTGTATCATCTTTTAAAATGGGATCTTGGGCTTGTAAAAACTCTAAAATACTCTTAAAAATAAAAAAAATCTTGGACCTCTTATTTAATTTCTCCCAGACAAGGACCCCCTGTAAATCTATATGAACCCCTGGAGGTCAAAATGGACCACTTTGGGCACCTATGGTTCAGATGATCCGAGTAGATGCACCTCCAAGTGTCTATTATCGTGTAAACTCCGTTTAAACCGAAGGAGAGGGACCGTTTGAGTGGGAATTGTACAAATTTCACGCGTCGAACGAATGAGAAATGCATCGGTCGCGGAGATCTCTCAACGGGAGGGTCCCGGAGAAGGTCTCTGGGGACGGTTTCTCATTCATCAAACGACCCGTATGCACAAAGGGAGGATTAGGAGGGAAGAAGAGGAGAGCAGAGGGGGGACGTCCGTCGGAGGATATCACTGATGACGGGAAGGTGGCAGAGACGTAGAAGAGCGTACCAACACCTCCCACGACAGCTCTTTCGAGTTAAAAAATCGAGATGTTTCATCGATTATTTAACATCGAAGAACATGCTACATCGTAAATAAAATTGGGGGAGAGAAAGCGAGGTGATGGGGGAAAATGCAATCAAAGTCCTTCTAATCTCGCAAAACTTGCATTCAAATGTAAACACACATCTTTCGTATTAATCTTAACAGCTCAGATGAAACATCTTTGAGTGCTAATTACGCTTTTTCCAAACGGTAACGTTGTCAAACGATTGCGATTTTGTTTGGCAATCAAAACATAAATAATATTCCTAGAAAACTGCAACACGAAGCTTGTTTTTAGTACCGCTGATGTACGCTTTGAAATCAGGATTAGCATAAATGTATGTGAGAAACGAAAATCAACCTATACAGACCGATGCCAAAATACATAGAAAAGAGAATTAGTGAAACAAAAGTAATTAATACTGAAATTCTCCAAAAGCGTTGAATCAAAATCTCTTTTTTTTTGCAAAGCGTCGAACTTTCCAATAGCTCTAGAAATGTATAGATTGAAACATATGGAGATCTCCGTTATTTTAACTTTTATCTCTTGAATTCAATCTATAATGTACCTCGGTGGTCTTACGAGTACTAAGTGAAATTTTCAAACAGGAAAAGATATGAAAATATACAATTTATTCATCATTCACGGGAAAAACTCTCATATAGACAAATGTGTGTTTGAATATTGACAATACATACTCCAGTCCTTCATTCACAAACCATTAAGGTTAAGCTAAATGCACTACACAAATAGAATAAAACTTTCAGACCAGTATTCAATGCGCTGTCGTTCACAGGACTGGATGGTGAACACAAATACTTGAGAAGAGAGTAATATCTTTTTTGAAGTAAAATGAAAATCAAATGAAAGAAAATAAATAAAAAATGAATAAGTTTAAGAACAGGCAACCTCATCTCCTGAATATTAATGTATCTTCAGTCCTAAGTTTTCACGAGGATCACATCCAGAGGCTCTGAAAGGAGGCGCAGGAGAAAAAGGAGTGAGGATTGATTTTCGATTGGATTACGTGACTGAAACGAATCGTTGGAATAGAAAGAGAATAAAAGCTACCAACTATCGAACCGGAGGCGTAATGTGGGATCAACTGGATGCAGGAAGGATAAACGAACTGAAAAGCTTAGATGTTAGCATTAAAGATGATGAAACTGATGACCAATGATGATGACCAACTGATGTAAAATCACACTTCAAAACCGTAAATTAATCGAATGTCTGAGCTCGTTTAGCTAATGGATCGTGATATTGTTTAAAGGTGATATTAACATTGTGTGTTCTAAGTTCTCCATCGAAAAATTGTCAAAGAGAAAGTTAAATTTTATTTTAAAACAAAATACTCACTACAAATACAAATACGCTACTTTAAAATAAATTTTTAAAGTAGCGTTAATATACCTAAGAATAGAATACGTTCGCTTTAACAAGAAAATATACCATTTGTAAGGGTGAAATCTAATTGCAATAGTGTACTGTTGAAGCTAGGTAACAGCTGTTAAATAATAATGTATAGTTTATTGGGAGGCAATTAACTGTATTGAAATAGTGAAATTTTGTATCAACATGATATATGTTCTATAACAGTCGGCAACGTTAAAATTATTATAATTAGTAATGTGAATAGCATTGTACCAGTGTATAGAATGGATATGAATCAATTTAAACCAGTATTTTATGTCGTTAACACCGACTATACTTAAGATTGGAGAAGCTCGACGTACCATGGATGATATTGTTATTACACATTAAAAATTGAATTAATTTCAATTAATAGGTTTCTTATATCGAACCGACAGACTGTTATGCGAGCATACACGTTTTTGACAGAGCTATTGATATAAATATGGACTTAATCGGACATGAAAGGCATTGAAACATAGTAGGAAGTTTGCAGACAGAAAAGAAGCATAAAACATCACCCGCAAAAAGCAATCGTGATGGAAAAAGTACATGCCGGGGGGAGCCGATAGACAGAGAAAGAATCCGTACAAAGTCTGTGTGTTCTTCGATTGGAGGTATTTTGTCGGCGACAGACACGGCTCGAAAAGAAGATTCGCGCCCGCCGAACCTAATTTCGAGCACGAGGGAGAAAAACGGAGAGCGTGACCGTGAGGGAGAGGCTAACCACGTTATCTTTAGAAGAGACTGCGTCAAATCGAATTGCCAATCTCACTCGCTAACAGCTGGGAGAGATGGAAAGATAAAGGCCACTATCGCAGGAGAGAAATGAAAAGATGCAGAAATGAGAGGGGAGAACTGTTTGCGGTACACGATATTGCAGTCACATTGACTATAAACTTGAAGTACTTTCTACGAACAATTCAAAAAGAGAAAGGTATGATTACACTATCAGTTGTTTCAGGAACGACTTTGTGGTAGGATTCCATTACGTGAAGAAACAAATGAATGGTAAATGTAAAGTAGAGACTTTTACCCATACCACCGGAATAATACTATTTTAAAAATTACTTTTTCCTCTACTTTTTATTGTCGTCTTTTGCTGTTTACGTTGTTGTATTATCATACATCTACTTGTTTAATAGTCAACACTGCCACTGTAAATTAGCATTGTTATAATGCACGTGGAAATATATATATAAAAAAATAAAAAATTATGAATTACTTCTGAGGTACATAAAGGTCTTATCCTTAAATTTCTTCAAGAAAGCTACGAAGTTTCTATTTCGCCTCCAATCTCCCATTCACTTCAATTTATTGATGACTTATCCCGCTCTTTGCCTTATCTGAAAACTTTGCCATTGGCTTACCTTCTATGTATTTAAACCTATCTTCAGTTAATAATAATAATTCATTCCACTTCAAAAAAGAATATATAACAAAAAGATTTCTTTTAATTAAGTGTAAAACTAGGAAGTGAAATTTAGGCACCCTTACGTAGGGATTGCCATAACTCAGACTAAACAAAAAACTTAAACAATCACCCCACTTTTAGTATTCGACCTCTAACCCATTTCCCTACTTCTACCATCAAAACTCATTCTTATTCCACCATTCCCTTGTTAGCATTCAATCAAACCAAAACCTCCCAGAATTTATAAGATCGATCTCCTAGAAAGGAACTAAAAAACAACATTTCTTAACACCAAGTCGTATTATGGGAGACACGCAATTATTCCGCGTCACGCTTCCCGAAAAAGCATTAATCCCGTCGCAGGCGATAGTACGCTCAGCGGTAGGGGTTCACGCCTTGCGACGTATGCCACCCGCACAGCGATTCGTTTAGTCGCCCAATTTCCTTATCGGGAAAAGCCTTCGCACGACCGACACCAACGGTTATTTTATTCATGGCACTCGCTGCGGAAGTCATTGGCACGCGGCCGGGGAGAGGCGATACGCGAAAATAGTCGTATCGATAGCAGAGGAACAAGTGCGCAGAGAAGGTGGTGAAAAATAGAATTCATAAAGATAGCGGAAGGTTGCTAAGCATTCTCGTAAAATGCAGATATTCCCTCGACTGTGGACAGCAATTCCGAGATCTCGGGGCCTGGATGGGATTAAATTCCCCCCGAAATAGAAAATTCTAACGCGATGAAGCTACGACTACCGATTTAGTGCGTGAATTGAGTTTTTCGGGTTCTTGATAACAGCCCTCTGCTGGAGATTGGCCAAAATATTCTGCAAAAAAATGAAGTGGATCTTTTGAAATGTTATCCAAAGAAACTGAATAATATAAGTTTCAGTTAAGCCTGTTTTATGATAGAGTGCGATTAAACTTAAGTTCATTTTTAAATGCAGTAGTCCTACATTACTTTTAAATTAACTATGCAGACAGTAACGCACGGATGTGCGTGTATTTGATATAATTTGATACCAAGATAAAATAACATACAGTAAGCGAATTTTTAAATATTATGTTATGTTGTGATCTATGTCTGTCTTTTTTCAATCTTTCCTACACATTTCGCAGGTTGATCACATCCCTTTTCTCTTCGTAAGGTTTCTTAGTGAGATTTTTATTTCCGTGATCAAAAATAAAACAGAATTTTACTCGCACTACAAAACCATTCCTTAGTTACATATTTCCTATTTGCTAAAATCTCTATAGAAATTACTGATTAAAATGTTAAACAACACAGACTTGGGTTTCCATTTGTGGTATTCATTCATATAAAAATACTTCATGACAAGACTATTCACTACGCCACACTATAAAATAAAAACTAGCTAGGTTTCTTAGAGAAGCTACATCACCAGGTAAAATTTTGGGACCAACAACAACTTATATAAAAAAAACATTCATTCGCCATAAATATTTCATGGGTTATTTTTTGTACATATTTTGCTCTTTCGCCTAAATTGTCACCTGATAATGTATAATGTACGAAACCTAGTTCGTGTTATTTTATTGTGTGGTGTAGTAAATAGAATTATCATGAAGCAGTTATTAGCTATAATCTTTAGTTGGAGTGTGTCTGAATCAGACAAAGATTAAATGGAAGATGGGACTTTTTAGTTCCAATTCCACCCGATGAGGACGTTTATAAGTATGTATGTTCCGAACAGTGGTTTTCGTCATAATAAACGATTCATAGCGTTCATTAGATCGAGCCATGAATTATGAAATCCCTGAATGGACACTTCACGTACGCTGTCAGGCCTGAGGGATGGAGTGGACAAGGGGAGTGGTCGGATGCTCGCAAACTGACACGCCATCGGCACACGCACTTGGGTGGAAGCGGGCGGCAGTGTATCGATGGGAAAAAACCCACCCAAACAAGGTTAACTCTAGCGAAACTGATTGACGGACTACCGCAAGTTCTGCATCACACCATTTCCTCCGTTACGGACGGAATGCCACGCTAGATCGCGATTTATTAGCGAGGATTCGGCGCTCTAATTATCGATTTTTCGGCGAACGTGTCGTACGGACAGCTAATTAGCGCTGCTTTGGTTTCGAACCGGTTATCGGAGGCTAATTTAAACTTCACCACGGGACGCTAATATTGCGGAATTTTAACTGCACGTGGAAATGGGCCATTTTATCGATATTATACTTCCAGATTTGCGGACGAAGTTTCGAGATTTGATTTGACTCCCGAATTAGAAAAAGGATTCGGTTTCGGTGGAAATGGATCGACTCGTGCATGCCGAATCAGCCGCTCACTATCTCGTCCATCCAAAAGGATTGACCGAATCTCCGAATTTAAACGAACATTTCTGTTTGATGGTGGTTGGGTGTATGACGTATACCCTCTGCACTAAGGAGAATATATTTCTACAAATGAAAGGCATATTTATTATTATAATTGTCAATTTCTAGTAGATAAATACTACTACCAATATTACAGAGGATTAATCGTTCTAGTGCAATTAATTCCGAAGAGATACGGAATAATGCAATCATACCACTATATCATTAATAAGTTACGTTAATATTACTGTTTGCAAAATTTTGGAATACTATAATGGAAATATATTACGTTAATATCACTAAATAAAGAAGATATTTGAATAACATAACAAATCAATTTCGTCTGATAGCAATTCCCCCATAGTTTCTTACTAAGAGCCAAGTATAAATCCATCCAATCGGCTGAATCAATTTAAGTGATATTAGTTTGTGTTATTACTTCAGCGTAAAAAGGACAAACCAGTTATGATTCGTTGCATCGGTGAGTAAAAACACAAACACTACGAAATAAAAACTATTAAAACACTTTAAGCATCCATTGAACTACTATATAAATTAAAAAGGAACATTAATAGATTAACATATACCTGACAGAAATATTCAGTCATTCGAAAGTATAAAAAGATGAAAAAAGATATAAAAGATTTTAACTATTCTCATAGAAAGAAACGGCGATAGTTTGAAAGCAATTACATAAAGAAATAAAAGCGGCCTCTGGGCGTACCCTTTGAATGAAAGATATCAGGCGATGGAACGGGATATTGCGTTCTCAGGAAATTTTATGCCGATAGCTTCTGGGAGGGCCCGAGGGGTAAACAAATGGCCGCTGTTACTAAATAACAATATCACGAATACTTTACAGTTATATTGGAGCGAAAATAAGGGATCTCGACGAGGACACAAAAAGACAGGTTTGGAAAGCATTAACCGCTGCCAAAACCCAGGAGCCGCAGGGGAAGAGCGGTTGAACCGTCTCGACTAAAAACAAAGCCATTTCTCTGCGGATCAACTGCGGCAATTGGGAAATCGAAGAGAGAGGTCAGCGAGCGAGCGCCACCTTGCACATGGCCGCGAAATGAGGGCACCGATGGAGGGAAAATAGACCAGACTCAACTGCGATTCAATTAAAGTAAATACGTCACCAAATCCACGAAGAATGTTTGAGATGTTCATTAAAAAGCCATTGATAGTTGACATGCGAAACTCAGGATATTTTAATTTTATTACAAGAGAGGAAATGAATGGAAATTAATCACAGATCAATGAAGAAAGTAAATTTCTATATAATACTATTTTGATTTCCTTTATTTTGTCAAGAGAGACACTTCCTTGCTTTACTTCTTATAGAAATTTATTTTCATATATTAAAAACGCATATTTCACTAATTTTGTAAACACATTCACTCGTGGACGCGCATACAGCGATTTAGCTAGTTAAAAAAAATATTTCTGTAATAATAGGCATGCAACAGAAAGACATGTTATTAATTCGTTTTATTTCTCTTTCGTAATAAAACCATTATCCCATTTCAGCTTTAGATGATTAAAAGGAAGCTAAAATAGGTATGTAGGATTAGCTAAAAAGATTTATTGAGGATAATCGAACAAAGATTGTGGCATTAGTATTGCCTTTGATAGAAAGGGAATTTTTTTTATGCTATATCAAATGATTGACTACAGGGATAAGGCAGATTACATAGACTTCGTAGACCAATTCTGCCACCACATATCTACAGAAATAATGGGGAACTCCAACGTGTTGGACATTTAGATACTAATTTGGATTGATGGATGAATTTATTTACCTTAATGAACGACGTTTCAATGAAACTTGGGGAGGAATCATTTACCGGAACTATTCATTCAAAATATTGCTGTAATTCCATTGCATCGTTTAATGGTTCAATTTTAGCAGAAATATCAACATTTCCAAGTTGATATTACACCAGAAATATGGGAAAGTCATTTATTTATCTCTCACATAAATGTTCTCATGTGAATAGTTACGAAGAAGTAGCAATAAATATGAACTTTCCCATGACAACGAAATTGGTCCCAGGAGGAATCCTTAATTTTAAATTTCTATTTTAGTACTAATGAAATGGATTTTGACGCAAGGAAAGGTAATGACTACCGCCGATGCAATAGGACATTATCCAACTAATTCACAAACTTTATAATTCGAATCTTTAGCGTGAATTCCATAACATATCTTGTTCAAGCCATTTTCATAAATAATTTTAAGTTAACTTGTAAAATCAAGATATCAATAAAATATCAGTATCAAAATTAAAAAAAATATTAAAAAGAAATTTATACTCGAGCTACCGGTGTTTTGCAGCATTACCTTATTAACCCTATTGCACTTGAGTATAGCCACGTAAGAGTTGATGCAAGAAGGTTTTCAAAATTGGGAAAACTCATCGTCAATTTCACAAGGTGTAAATGCAATGCAGGAACGCATATTTCCGTATTCAATTCCTTTGACTTTGATCGAGTATAAACATTATCACCTTAGTTTCATTCGCCTTTCATTTAGATTTATGGATGAAAGGGGGCGTCAACGCGCGAATTACCCTGAATACCCTTAATTCCTCATCTGACACCGGTGTGGGCAAGAATAACAAAATGGTGGCTCGAAATGTTCAACCCGAAAGAGCGGAAAATAAGCCTTCGCTAATCCTCGCCGGACTACTTGTCTCATTCAGCGTGTTTAACTTGGATTTGCCAAACCCTTGGCAAAGGGATTCATAGCCCGATCGCCCATTCACACCGCAGGAATGGAGAGATTGCGCTCGACCGTAAATAAAAGCGAAGCTGTTGTCGAGGCAATGTCTGCAACGGAAAGCAAAGAGGAGTTATACAGCCCCGAATGAAAACAGCCTTTGGATCTACCAATTGAAACTTACATCCCGAGCAGGACTGAAGCCACCTTTGCAGGAATAGAAACTTGATAAAAATGTCGCCATTGAAAATAAAACCGAGTGTGAGCTGCCATCTCGGTTTACTGCGAGTCTTCCAATTAATTCTCATTCATATTGCACACACTTAATGCAAACCGAAGTTTTTGTTTCACCGAATAATATCGCTAAATTATGCGTCACTTCTGGTTCTTTCCTCGCAAACGTGGAATTTTCTCCTCGTAATAGCGCAACTGAAATCTAAGAGCGAGCCACTTGCATCCATTCACTCTTTTATAAAATGCGAACGTTATTGAAAATGAAATGCGCGGATGAAATTTCCCCTCTTTCCTCGGCCGTTCTTGGCAGAATGTTGTGAACAGCCACGGTGAAAAATTCCTTTTATATAATTCTAAATTATACGCTACTTTTTTATTCATAGATAAAATCGCTTTAGTAGCCAATTCCTTTTTTCAAAAATCGGGGAAGGCTAACTAAGAAGGTCTTTTATAAATTTATCTGTTTTAAGTAGTTGTTGAAATATTTGGGTGAATTTTACAGTTTAAACATTTTGATGAAGTTTTATTGTTAGTTTTGCATATTAGTTAATGGTGGAGACCTTTCCATGGAGAGTTTTTTTTGGGTGACATTAACAAAAGGATACAATTAAAAATTATATGAATAAATTTGACGAAGACAATGTTCGATTCGGAAAAATCTGTAAGGATTATAGGGAATGAAAAATTCTTGAAAATGGATTAAGTATACTAAATATTAGTTACTATGAGCTCTTTTGAAGACCAAGGTAAGAAACTGAAAATTTTAAGGCAAAATATTGAATAATATAACCAAAAATGGGAAATCTCTGGGTGGAAATGGCCATTAAAATGCGTAAAATACAATGTTAACGTTTGCAATTATCCACTTCTTCCTTCCCTTCCAACAAGGACTTCGAAAAAATAGGTATCATTACTTACTAGGTTACTGCACCTTTCCATAAAACTCGGCAATGAAATTATGCAAAAAATATCAAAGTTCACAGATAGGGGAGCAAACTATCTCAGGGGTGAGAAAACTATCGTATTCCTCTCTCTGCATTATTATGCACGACTTTAGAAATTAAGGGGCTTACCCCAAGTTAGATACGCCTGATTAGCACAAAGCGCTTTGTTCCAGTTAAACGGGTCAAATTACCTCACTGTTAGATCATAAGGAGTTGCATACAGACAGTTCCTGTATAACTACAGACGGGATGAAATTCTGCGACAGAAAGTCGATCACTCATCTTCTCTTTGTTTGTTGTACCGGGTAAAAAAGTTAAAACATTCTCCATTTTGAGTGACTATTCCTGGGAATGAAGAAAGAAGATTTATGGACTTCGATCAGATGCATCTTTCTATCAGCTTCGCCTTCATGGAGACATCGCTGAATCTCAACGAAAGAACGAGATATAGATGATAATAGACGGTGATTTTGATCCTGGGACAGCTACAAGAGAGATTAAAGGAGCTGCAATAAAGCTTTAAAAAGAAGTCATCATGGATTTTAATTAATCCGAAATGGAAGATACTATGGTGTGAATGAGTGTTACTGGATTGGATTTCCGGGAATTCGCTACACGATTGAAATGAGGAAGTAGCAATCAGATTAAACTCCATTAAAAGGCGAGTTTATACGAAGTTACTTAAGACTACTGACAAATCAATTACAGAGGCGAAAGTGAATGAAGAAAATATTTCGAAAACAAAATACAATTTTTTAAGATCCTTATTAAAACAGCGTGCAGAAGCTCATGAAAAGGCGATTTAAATACGCAAGAATATGATTCACTTAATTATTTACAATCGAACAATTATGTACTACATAAAGATGTTTCTCCAGCTATTAGTAAAGAAGTCCTTTAAAACAGTTTATAATTCAAGTATATTTTCAAACATCATTTCTTTATTTCAATGGGAGGATCATGCTAAATTATTATAATTCTTGCGAAGAGTTCGAGGAAAGAATCCCATATCCTTCATCTATATTTTCAATTAGATAGAACATAGATGAAAACTTTCAAAACTATTTATCTGAATGATTAATATCTTTAAGAATAAATAAGAATATTTTTAGAGGAACTCTGTGTTATACTTGCGATTGTAAACAGAAATTTGCCGGAGCAGATTATTCCTTTCCGATTAATTCATGAAAACCATGTTTATAACTCATTTACTTTTAATTTTATACATAAAATAATTAACATGCATACCATCTCCACTCATGAAACATATCGGCTCAATCACACGCATTAATCTTGGAATTTAAACCTCGCCTCTCATTTCTTCGGGATTCATTTTAAATAAACAGAGCAACTGAATAAAAACTACACTGCAAAAAGCACGTCGGAAGGTAGTTTCTTGCAGATTAATGAAGAGTGGGGTGAGCGTGAGTGGCCGTAGTTGGTGCACGTGGGAGCAGCAGTCTGCTGTAACTCTGGTGCAGAAAACCAAGCGAACTAAAGGCACTCGTTCCGTTTATTTCCGCGCACTATGGCATGTTTTCCTATTTCGAGTGGATGGCGAGTGTTGAGTGGGAATCCAGTGAATAGCAGAGGGAGGGTGCATCTCTCTCACGCATCCAATCCCGCATTGAACAGGGAATATTAACTTCGGTTGCATAAATGACGAACCGCGGCGAAAAATGAGGTTTCTCGGCGAAAGTTCGATGAAATTTGATGAAAACGTTACAAGCTTTTAATGCTGTAGTACATAATCCCTGTACATTTATTTTTCAAAAGAAATCTTACTTCCTGACCCAAAATGAAGCTTTAATTGCAAGATGAAATTTATGGAGGTCGTCATTATGTGGAATTTTGACATGTATGACAGCATTAACAAAAATAAAACAAATAAATAGTAAAAATTATCTTTTTAATTGTCGATTTTTTGTCTTATTCAGCAAATCCTTGCTTTTTTTATAGCGTTTCAGATCTCTCGATTTCTAAACTATGATTCTGCTTAACGAAGGGAAAAATTCGGAACTGTTTATAAATCTGAGGAGCGTTAAACAAAGGTGACGAACGCATTATAGGCTAACGGAATTAGCGGCGTCGGATAAATCCGATGTTAGACGATATTACCGTGATATTTTCTGAATAAACCTCTGCATTTCATTGTAATAGATTTCCGTTGATTCTTGAATTAGATACTTTCATGCTTACATTTTCGTATGTAATAGTGTTACTCATTGAACATTCTAATATGCCCGCAATTTCTTGAAAATGATCGCTGAAAATTTCAATAGTTTTAAAATAATAGGTTGGCTGTAATTTGGAACCGTATATATTCAATCGAAAAAAGCCTACAATTAAACAATCACAAAATATACAATACGAATAAAATTGATAACATATAGTCGTGATTAAATACCTAGTTAATTCTTGCCATAACAAGTTTTTCATTGCCGAAGAAACTTCGTCAATCCTACAATAGTACTTAACGAAAATTTAGAAACATGATGCTATTGAGAATATATGCCGCAAACATACTTCAAAACATCATCGCGTAATAACATTTTCGATTACAAAAAAATTTCAGAACAAAAATATCGCTAATTTCCTACATTAATAATCCTCGGCGCACACGTGTTATTCGCAACGTTCGATCACGGATCACTTAATTAAAAGCGTCATCTGCCGTGGACAAACAAATTGCGCATTTGCGTCCCTTACAATAACTCCTCCGTTCTCGAACCGGGCACCGAGCATCGGTTGGCACTGCTGCCCCCGGGGGCCACTCTCTGCCCCCTCCGAGTTTCCCTTTCGAGCGGAAGAGGCGACAGCTGGCCCCCCACCCACCGCCGCGCTGGGGGACGGACTTCTACCCCCGACACAACAACGTCCCCCACCCACACACCTTATCAGATGAGACGGTAACAGTCGCCCCTCACGGCGTATTCTTTTATTAAGTTTCCCGACGGACAAAAAGCGAAGGAAATGCGCCCCCGGAAACAGATGACCGGCTCGTGCTGCAGATGGGGAGGAAGTTGCCAAAGGCGATGCGAAATTCGGAGGGGACACTCGCCTTATGATCGGTTTCGGATTGAAGCCTGTTTCACGCGACCGAAAACCGACGAAAGTGTTCGCGCGAGGGAATCGAACCATGAATATATAACAACATTACTATTAGATAACAACATGAAATTAAACCAGGACGGAAAATACGATGTTTTGGTTGGATCGAAAGCAAAAAAAAACGAAATATAAAAATGTCGCGAGACAAAATGGATTACCGTATAGCATTATAGCGTTGTATTGGTCATTATTGAAATATCTATCATATGAGGGTGGTCTGAAAAGTTTCCGACCTAACAGAGATACAAGACATTTTTCTGAATTTTTTTTTTATTTTTCAACATAGTCTCCTTGTAACTCTACACACTTCTCCCAGCGATGCTCCCTGTATCTCTGTAACCCGTCCAAATAGTACTCGACGTTTTTTTCTGCAAAATAATTGTTCACGAAGGTGATTGCCTCTTCATTTGACGAACATCTCTCTCCTCCGAGCGCAATTTTTAGATGAGGGAACAAAAAGAAGTCGCTTGGGGCTAGATCTGGTGAGTAAAGCGGATGGTCAAGCAGTTCAAAACGTAATTCGTGGATTTTCGCCATGGCAACCGCTGAGGTGTGAGACAGAGTTGTCTAGGTGAAACAGGATTTTCTTTTTTGCAAATGTGGCCGTTTTTCCGCAAGTTCTGCCTTCAGCTTGTCGTATATGTAACTATATGGATAAATTATATTTTAGGGGTTTTCTAGTCAAAAAGGTAGCGGGTTCGGCTATGGCGAAAGCGGTGCCGGGCTCCCGGTGAGAGTCCCGTGTGAAATGACCTGAGCTGTCGGAAGCACTTTTAACAATGCTATTTACTCATTATAGACTTACCACGTATAGCATATTTGACTTAAATTTCTTATTATATAATATTTTTTGAATCTTTCTATGTAATCTATGTAATGAATTATCTTTAACTGGTTATGACACATATCTTGCGATAAATCTAGTGAGATGTACTTCCTACGGAAGGTTTCTGGAAGAGGTTCCTACCAGTCTTAACGTGAATGCCAAGCATTCTTAAAATTAACATGTTATGCACACCTCCAGCGTTGATACCTGGCAAAAAACCCAAATTACAACGCAAAATTTACTTACACAATTCTACTTAAAATTATATTTTGTGTCAACTAGACAGGAAAACTCTGATAAATTACTTTTTAGAAAACTTCGTGCGACAAATCATCGAAGAAAATTGATGTATTTGTTTTTACGTTTCATAATATAGATACTCTTGGGTTACACTCTAAAATAGATGCAACAAAATTAATATAAAATTTACGGTTCGGACTCGACCTCCACGTTAGAAGAAAAAATAGAGCAACAAATGTACTTGTAAAGATATCTTTAATTATTCTCACAAACTTTATGAGGATAGAAGAAGGAAGAAGTACCAATTAAAATTAATAGCGAGAGCGGAAGCCGAACAAACAGATGAAGCACTTACTTAGACCGTCTGCAGAGGAACTAGACAGGGCAATGCTTCCAAAAGGAAAATAAAAACGTGGGAATTGAGAAATGTATTGCATCCAAAAATATCGAATTCAACTAACTGCGAACCGAATCCTCAGCAGAGAAAAACAGAGCGAGCAAGGAAGGAAATAAAATAGAGAAAGAGATCTTGACTCGTAATAGGTCCTCAAGAAATGCGCACAATTCGCATCTATCGTTTCACTTGTTTTCCTGCAGCTGAGAAGGAGCGGTTCCTCGTTCATGTAAAAATGTGCAACGTTCATTACTGCGAGAAAAGTTTAAGGGAAGCAAACTTGGAACGCGAAATTTACGGCGTGAACACGTCTCCGAATAATACTTTTGGGGAGTTAATATCGATCGAGATCCACAATGAAATGTCGCGAAGAGGGAGAATCTTGATTTAAACGACATTTTTGGAAATCAAAATTTCGAGGACGGAATTCCGAAGAAAATCTTCAAGATGGCTTGCGAATCAAACGTCACACACTTCGGAATAGGAGCAGTGAGTTTTTTTAACAACCTGACCTACTTTCTAAGAGATTTAAGGACATACATAAGAGTTCAGGTGAAGGAATGATGGATGGATGAAAGATTCGATGGTGAATGCCACTTACAGAAATGCGGATGTTAGAATATGGAGAAGCATCATCCTATACTGAATTCAATTGTGTAGGGTTTTAGTATGAAGAAATCCACGACAACAAAACGTGTATATTAAGATTAAACTTCACTTCTGTAAGATATATTTAAAAATAGTTTGTTGTTTTGTTTGTTCCATCTTCAGATCTAATAATGGCCGAAACCAAATCTAAGTTGTGGAAATAAAAATTGAAATTGATTTTATTGGTGAATGGCACTTACATTAACGCGGATGTCAGAATATTATTGAGAAACATCATAGTATGGTAAATATCATACTGAATTGAAATAGATGGTAATGGGCTTTACAGCGTTGAAGTCCATAATAGAAAATTGTAGGAATAAAGACTGAATTAAAAGAAGCTATATAATGGAAATATGCAGAGTGATAAATAACGGACTGCTATTAGATTAAATAGAATTTTTGAAAGATAAAATAATAACAATAAATTGAAATAGAATTAACTGAACCTTTTTTACGTAAAGTGATTTATTTATTCAAACATCTTGCTATACTTCATAGAGCATAACATACGCAAATGTTCTGCCATTAGGTATGTTCTTGTTCCTTCCTATTCGACGACATTTCTTTAGTTTATTGGTAACTCGTTCATACCCTTGATGTCATCTAGCATCTTGTACCTTTCTATGGACTATGCAATACCTTGAAGAAAAACAAACAATTCAGTCAATCTTATGAAACATAAGTCGGAGTGGAATATTGAATTGTTGTAACAGACTGGGTTTTCCTTACAGAAATCTCTTCCATTTTCTCTTTACCAATTTCATTTTAAACCCTCCGCAGGTGCTTCTCGGTAGGTGAAACGAATGGAAAAGGCACCTTAGAAAGCATTAGGGAGAGGTACGATTCGAATATGCCGCCCTAAGCCCGGCGCTGAACGGGGAAAGAAACCCATTTCCCCGAACTTACGACGCTAAATCGTCCTTTTTATGAGGCGCATAAAGACGGCGAATCTAGTACAAATCGGGAAGAATGTGTTCGTTTTATTCGAGGCACCTTTGGGGGAAATGCGATTCAGAGCGACAGACGAAGCCCGTGTTCCACCCGTTGTTTCAAGCGGGGATAAAACGAGGGAAAAATCGGTAAATATGGAAAGGATTAAATAAGCTGAAAACATCGAGGGATCACATAATGCCAAAAACAATCTGCTCGACGCTTCTTCAGCTTGCAAACTTCCAACGAGTCTTCGCAGATGCTACGAGATATTGGAAGAGTTCCTAAGTTGCTTATGTCACTTTCAAGATTTTTTGCTGAGGATGGATAGAACTCAATTGGATTTAAGTTTTTAGCTCCAAGATCAAAATGAAACGAATAATGTTTATGTATTATAATTCATAATATATTTTAGGATGTTAAAATAATTAAAAGTGATTGAAGAAAAACAATTAGCATTGTATGGTGATGCTTTTAGAATGGGAGACGACAGGAAAGTAAAGCAAGTGCTGGAAGTTAAAGTTCAGGGAAAAAGGGTAGACCAAGAATAACCTGGAAAGATGGGATTGAGAGGATTGGAAACCAAAGGAGCAAAACACCGAGTGAAATGAGGAGAATGATGAAGAATCAGACGGAATGGAAGGAATGGGTGGAGATGACGAGATGATGGACATCCTCCCAGACGCTGAAAGGCAGAAAGGGGAAGAAGAAGAAGATGAAGAAAAAAATCTGATGTGGCCAACACATGACTTTCTCCATATTTATTGAAAACAGAAGCCTATTCCGGTAATATATTTATATCTCCAAAAAAATGAGCGTTACAGAAAAACGTTTCAAACATAAGTTGTAGTAAAATACATTATCTATAACTTTTGTATATACCAACATTGCATTCTGACAGAGAAATTTAAGAAACAAAATTTTGTTCCGGATAAACCGCAACTTCCGGTAAAGCGATATTCATAAAAAACTAATCAACTCTTGGCATTGTTAGGAAAATACTATATATGAATTTTGGAAATGATCGGATAATTACTTTTTAAGAAAGAGCGCCCACAAACTTTTATACCACAGACACACACACACACAGCATGTCTGGGAAAATAGCGAAAACAAACACTATGGGCCCCAAAACATCTATTTCCGTTGAAATCTGGAATTTTTTTGCGAATACAATACTTTCTCTATACTACGTATAGGGAGAAAGTAATAATTAATAAAACTATTTCTTTTAAATTTTAAGGACGAAAGGTTAGACATGGGATTATTAGTTTCAATCTCACCAAAATAAAGTCGCATTATTATTATAAATATAAAATGGCCTCGGATTTCAATGAGAGAGAAATTTAAGAAATTATTAAATGCAACTGTTACGCTGATTCTGAGAATTTTCGAAGATGATCACTCTTACCCTTAAAGAAAGTACGGCAGATTTTTGAAACAGTAATTTCCGCAGTGAGCTATTGGTACGGAAAAATTGTAATAAAAATATGTGATCTATAGACTCATGATATTTTGGAAACAAGAATGGAAAGCATACATTCGAATGATAACACTACTTAGGCTCCTAACAGAACTATTGACATTGACAACGAATTTTATTCTTGATGCGATAGATACAAAATTTTGCCTATATTTATTGGATTTAATTTCATAAGAAATTCATACAATGGCAGCAAAGGATTTAGGGAGATAAATTATTTATATGATTGCTCTTCATTAGCTATTACTATTGCATAACGGATCACGTCCATAAATAGCACTTTAATTCATAGATTATCTTCATGACTACTTACAATCATGATCAAGCTTATTTTGCATACATACACGAGAATCAATCGACAGCCAACGCATCGTTTTTCAGTTTTTCAATCAAAGCAGAGAGACGAGGATGAGAGCGATACGGGTTATCTCCGAAAGGGTTCTGTCATAACTTCCGATTAAGAACAGCAATCTTCGGGCTCCGAATAAGTCCACCGCTTTTCAAATACCCGAGAAACCGGAAATAGTGGATGAAACAAAAGGAAGCTTCTACCATCGAAAGCAAGCATGAGGAGCCGTATGATTTAAATACATTGTAACCGGCGCCGGCACAGGTTTTGCCGGCACGTGCGCAAACGGCCTAAGTCTTTCTTCTGAGGGATGCACCACCACAACCAAATGCCCAAACGGCTAGCACATTGACGGGCTTCGGTGAGATGTATATCTTTACTCTACGGGTGAGATACGCTGGAAACAATTGAGGATCGGCGGGCGGATAGGAAGGACTGCTAACAAGAAAGGGAAACAGTGGGCAAAGAGCATATGGAATAAATCAAAGTCGTTTTTATAGCTCTTAGCCAAAAGAGTGGCCGTTATGATGGAACATAAAACAGAGTTCATACGAAAAAGCGAGCGTGATAAACGAATAAATGGAGGAAGGCGAATTTTCGCAAGGACGAAATAAGTGATCGCGGCAGCAGCTGTGCCTTTCGCGAGAGTAATTGCACGCACGCGCTCCAACCCCTGGCGGGATATTTTCGAAGCTGCCTAGCTATTCTAAGCCCCCGAGGAAATCTCGGAGAGAAATTAACAAAGCGGCAAATTAAATCTGGGAATCAAACGGAGAGGAATTTTGTCAACGCCATCCGCCGTAAAATATAGGACGAGATGAAAGGAGAGAAGATTAAATTAATGATTATTTAAATCTCCAGTCGAGTTCTTATATACATCATCCGCTCGGCTCAAAAGGATACCTCTGGCTCCAAAATGAGGATTTGATTACCAAAAATCATACCAATTATTCATGTAAATCGTACTTTGTTAGTGTTACATACTTTTGCGAGGACGCCTAAATTAATTTAAATTAGCATACTCGCGAAAGATACGCTTTTCTCATCTTCAACGCTGCATAGAACGATTTCATCTGGTACGGAATTATTATCATATTACAATCGCATCTTCACATTCTCTCATTAATGGCTTGTGTTCTTACATGCAGAAGAGTACCAGTTATAAATTTAATGGTAAAATCACTTATGACTCGTCCTTAATTTGAACATTTACGAAAATTGCTACTAATATCATCGGAAGAGAAATGCTGTTCTAATTACGTGTGAGTGTGCAAATTCCGTTCAATTTCATTTCTATTCTCGACTTGTCTCTCATAGAGCAAGACTTCAATTACTACAATTTCTCGAACAAGAGATACACTAATTTAGGATATGAAAACGCTCGTGTTTGATAAAACTCGTATTCGTATATTTCTCAAGTGCAAATGAAATACTCCACGCCTATAGTTTCATATTGCACGGAATGATTCGAATTGCCCTGTCCAAGATTTGATCAATCCGGAATATTAAACTCCACTATTTCTTGTTGTTCAAGGAAGAGATTTTAAAACGTTAGTTATTTAAAAATGAATGAGCGTAATTAGGATATGGGCCCAAACAGCAAGATAAACTCAAAATTTAAGAATATATTTTAAAAGCATCACTTTTCTCCTTTCATCATCATTCTTACACCCTTTTCAAGTTGGCCAATGTCAATATAGTACAAACAAAGTCTCTGAAAATCGTACTTTGAATCTCAAAAACAATTACAGGGGCGAAAATTACAATGATGCTTGGTTTATTTGACAATGTGTAGCACATTTAGTATTTCATAATATTTTCTACGGAAATTTAAATTTCGTTAGAACTCCTGCTTAAAATGGTAAAGTTTGAGATCAAAATCCCCAACAAAGAAAAAATATTCGAATACTTACAAAAAATAAATTAAATTAATGACAAAATAAAACTAACTTAAAGGCTATAAAAATGATACAATTTATAAATTCGGATTCAGTTAAGTAATAATAAGAATTCATAATTTACGCAAACATGCTTTATTGGCTTTGCTCAAGCAGAATCATTAAATAAGGAAAAACTGCGGGATAACAATACAAAGTTTAAAAGATGTCTAATTTAATAAATCGTAATTAATTCTAATTTTTAATGGTAATTTTTCGTCCGTCGGATTACCAGAAAAAAAAAACAATTTTAAGAGGACAAAAAAAGGTTTCTCGAGCAGTGTTCCCAAGATTTCAAAATTTCCACACTAAAAATTTTCCCAACCTTACAACGAAATTTTGATGGCTTCAAATATATAAATATCTATTTAAATTAATCCATTGATTTTTCGCATCCATGTAAACAGTGTATTAGGAATTTGCAAAAACTGTTATTGAGAAAATTCAAAGCGTACACCTTTATATCACAAACTCGAAACTCGCACGAATTTATAGCTGTTTTTTGGGTTAGAAATTCAAGAAAACACACGGAAAGTAAGTCGGAATTTTCATCGATGTACGAATTCGTTAAGCATTGGAACACATTCTCAGGATTTTACGAATGGTACAAGCGAGGGAAAAATTCGATGTAAATGCTTCATGCTGCTAATTTGAGCGCATAAAATTGAAAAAATAAAACGAACGAAAGAGAAACAAACGCGAGCATTCTCCAGCATTTGAAGACTGCGCGAAAAAGAGTACATTTCCCGAGGGGAAGTTGGCATCGATCGAGAAACGGGAGCGCGAAATAAAGGCGAAAACAAGACGGGGAAATAACGAGCAGTCGTCGCGTAGGAGTGAATCAAGAGCCATAATGGATCGCTAACGACCCGAGCGGTGTGCGCATGCGCCAGATCAAACAATGGGCATGCAGTTGTGAATCGACAACGAGGAGAAAACGATACAAATCGGCTATTCTATGGGGCGATTCCTAAAGAAATCGAAAAGGGAATTCTTGGGAAGAAATTGTTGCGCTCGGAACAACGGCCGCTTCTGTATTTTAATTAATCTCGAAGGAGGTATTTTTTTCGATCCTTCGGAGAATCGACCCCAGAAAAGTGTATTAACATATACGCTCACTTAAGCACCATCTTGCACCAGAAAGAATTCGAAGGATTGTTTTCGCAACTTCGATCTGATTTATAGTTACAGGGTACCGATAAATTTAAAGGTCAAACGTTTTATTATTTACATTTTATATTAAAAGGAGCATAACATATTAATTAAGATATTTATTGCCTGGCAATAGCCCACAGACAGGAAGAAAACACATGCAAAAACCTCCCGTAGGTAATGTAAAACTTAACATAAAGAAATAAATATAGGTATGTATAACACACATGCATATGTGAAGTATATACATTGTATATGCATCTCATGACAGTAACAACAGAATTATTCTCAAAAATAATGATATGGAATAATACAAATTGAAGGTAAAATAACCTAGGATACAAAATAATGCATATTGCCACATTTTTGTGACCTTATCAAATAAATATTTTATTTAGAATTACATCCTTTATTGCTGATCTACAGATAAAGCAAAGCGCATTCAAAGGAGGAACAAACGTGAATGAAGTCAGACTGAACCGGGACTCGAGCCCGGATCTCTCAATAGCCGGCCAGTTGCTTTACCCAGACTCAATCTCCAAAAACGACATTTAAGAATATTCTAGCCAAAGCGCTTAGTAATTAGAGCAATCGACCTGAAATTGGAAAATTGGAGTTCTTGATCGGTGTGATTTCTTTCATATCCGTTCTCCCTTGAGATTTTCCTAGGTGCTCGCCTTTACGCGCGAAATCACCTTTCACCCTTTGGCTACATTGAACAACATTAAAACTGCAGTCGTATCACACACTGCATCAGATAAAGTCAATGTAGCTATAAACAGCGAAGAGAAAATATTGCCACGGAAAGAAATGCTTGGTACGAGGACAATAAAGAAAATATCTTTCTGTTACGCGAAACACGTAAAATTAAATCAATATAAATATGAAAAATACCAGTAATTTATGATATTTTGATCTAAAATTTGCTTTCTTAATTTTTGATAAATTGCAGAAATTCTCACTAAAATCTTACTCTGATAAAGCAAAATTGTTATAATATCACTTAAGGATAGTAAGGTACGAAAGCATTATTCTGTATTATCACCAAAAGCAGGAATATAGCTAAATTGAGAGAAAAAGAAAGTATGAGAATTACATTTCCTAGGAAAAGGAACGAAGGACAGGAGGGATAAGAAGGAAAGGACGAAGACGGAAGGGCAATAATTGGAAAAGAAAGGATCGAGAAGAGTGATGGGAAGTAATAATAATGGATGTAATAAAAGAAATATCGAAGCGGCTGCTCTAGGCGTGCTCCTCGCTTACAAGAGAAAGGCCTACCGAGGAGAGACGAAAGATAACTCTCTAAAGAACTTTTATTGAATCAATAAATCCTTAAGGACTTCTTTTCTGGCTTTTATACTCTCTCATGATTCTAAGAAGGTAAAAGAAAGGAATTACCTAGGAACAATCGCTATAACCTACCATTTATAAACCCAACGCAAACTTTAAAATATGGCACATTTTAGTCGACAATTGGTCTATTTCATAATTTTCAGTTTTCAATTATTAGTCAATCATCATAAGCGTGATAGTATTATCTTAAATTTTTTTTAATCTTCAAAGTTTTACACTACTCACTAGTAACAACACTTTCTCGATCCCATAGACTATTACGTCGCTTTAGAATAAAGGCGAAAGAAACCTGGCAAGGTAAAAGAAAAGAAGGAAAAGATAAGATACATGGGGTGGAAGAGGGTTTGCTTATAACAGATTCTTGACGTAAGGAAAGATGCGAAATCTGAATTTGAAAACACGCCGAGCGCAGATGCCGCTCCGAAGGGACGATGTCGTAGCGAAATGAAAATGCTAAAATTTACCGAGGACATACATTTGGGCAACAACGCTGACTTTCAGAGGCTACGTCTATACATTCAAAGGGGTAGGCGTCACCCGACCTGACATACAATCCACTTGTTCAGTGATTCAAACTGTACGTACGGGTAACTGTGTACGGTTAGGGTGTAGCGAGACTTATTATACACACTCTTCAATGAATAATTTTACATTATTTAATGGAAGAATTCATGCAGATAAAGCATTGAAATGCAACGCGAAATGTAGCGATAAATCGGGCGAGAAGCGAAGGAAAAATGTCGCCATTATCCAAAAACAGTATGATTCTGAATAATGTTGACCACCTTCTATTGGGAAAGTTTTTCGGAGTTATATTTTCCACAGAAAAAGGGAAATCAACCTTTCTGAAATCGAAGGAGATTGCTTTCATATCAAACATATTCTGTTATAATACACTAAAATGTTTCAACGCGAGTCATTGGCCCACTTCGTTTAGTACTACTTTTGGTAGCATAAACTAAAGCATCCATTTCGAAATATTAGAGGAAGTATAAGTGAACCATATAAAAGCATAACCGTATACGGTAGCCTTTCAGGGACTATTACTTGGGTTACCACAATCAAATATAACAATCACTCGTTCCCAAAGAAAAAAAGGACTTGAAAAAAGTCTGACGGGGCCGGGAATCGAACCCGGGATCTTCCTCTATCTGGGAGGACTACCTTAACCCTTATCCGTATAATCACTCATTATTTTTATAGGAATACAATACAAAGGAAAAAACATTGCAACTCAATTTGCGTGAGAATTCAACAAAAAGAGCAAATTTCCACTCTCAAACTTCTAATCAAAGTGAGTACATACAAAGGCAAAAATTAAAACTTCTTCAAAATTAAATTATTTTAATGGAGAAAGCGAAAATGAAGGCACGTGTAACGTAATTATAACATCCAAAGACAGACGTTAAATAGCAACAATTATCGGAATTGCAGCCCCCTCATAACTATAATCATCACATAATCAATTGAAGTTTCAACTTTGTGGAACTCCATCAGGCGATGAGAAAAATGACTAAGTCCCAATTCAACAGCAAAAAAAATCTTATGGAATTGGGACTACGTTATTTTCCTCATCATCATATAATCATCACCTTATAACAGACCAGATAACAGACAATTGCTAATAACCGAAGAAACCAACTAAAGCGTAGGACCGAAATTAAAGCCACTCCCCGTTAAGAAAAGAAATATGACCGATCCATGATCGTAAACCAATAAAGAAAGAATAGCAAAAGCACACAAACAACATTCCATGTCAAGATTGACAGCGAAAGGAAGCAATAAAGAAGAAATTATACATTAAGCCACAGTGTGAAGGGAAAGATAAGGATTTGAGGATAGCATTAGCGAGAAGAACAATCGGCTTAATGGAGAATGAATGTCCTCGAGCGATTCGTTTTAATTAAAATGCATGAGTTAAAACCAAAGAGAATACGTTCAGATAAAATCGGCAGAAATAAATTTTATAAGGTAATTAACATGCGGAGCGACCATTTTGTTGCTGCCAAATGGGCCGGAAATCCGGCGGAAAATGTCCCTGTGATCTTCACGTAGTGATACCGCCAATGTGAGAAAATGGAATGGCCAAATCTTCGAAAGAGTCAATGACCAGAAAGAGGTTTCTTTGAAGGTTGGTTACCTACTCCACCTTTAGAAAAAAATCGACGAATAATACGAATTTTATAACGGATTTCACTAGGCCCATAAAATAGGTCGTGAGTGACCAAGGCAATGATTTGTATAAAACAATATAAAAAAACATTGGATTTCAATTTTTAAAGTTCAACCATAATCTAAGTTGAACATATATCACTATATGTTTTCTACATAACATTATTCTCATCAAAAATATAATTTTGGCAATAATTTTCATCAACTACATTCTTTCTATTATACATCTATTATATTTCTGTACACACAACCACCAGGTCTTTTGTACGTATGTTTGGAGTTCAAATGATAGTTATTATACTACGAAAACTTTATATTCATTATTTAATTTCTTCATATCGAAGCAAGTGAATAAATATATCCTAATTCCAAGCCATTCCAGTCAAATTAAAATTACTTGGGAATTTTATCCCGAGAGCGCTACGAAATTAACAGAGAAGATAAAATTCATTACGGCGACATCCCACGGCTATATCTACTTCTTGTTTACTTGTACAACGTTCACCTTTGAGCTTTCAATGTCAAAGGTCATGGCAATGTTCGCGGAAACATGTGGATAAAAATCCCATTTCTTATCATGCAAATTATACCGAGAGAGAGCGAAATAATCGCCAAAAAGGAAAATAAGCTCCTTGGGAGCTACAAAATCCGATAGGGAAATCTAGAATCTCAAATTGATGTGGGCAGGAAACTTTCTTATTTACTTATTATTACGACCTACTCATTATTTTACTTATTTTGAAATCTCTTTTTGACGAAGGCAGCGACGTGGATGGGGGAAAATATGCGGGATTGAATTTAGAAGGAAGGAAAGGAGATAAAAGGAGGAAAAGTGAGGAAAAAGGCAAAGCCATAGGACAGGGAGTAAGGAAAAGGGGAAAACTCAAGCCCAGGCGACCCGGTTGACCTTTCAGCTGATTTGGGATTCCTAAAGGACGCGATTAAAATCAGCTGAATCTGATAATGACTTGCTTTAGGGTTTTTTACTATCAAAAGAGATGAAAAATAAGCCCAAGGGATGGAAAAATACTGAACTAATTAATTAAGTTTTTAGTATCTTTTTGAGATCAATTAATTTGTTTATTAACCTAATACTCAAACTGATTTTAAATTTAACTTTTGAACTTTTACTTTAAAATTTACTCTTATAATTTTTTCTGTTTTCCCTTTTTTCATCCTTCTTCCCTGCGAATGTTTCCCCGAAACATAGATTTTTTTCTTTGTCAACTTTCAGTAGTAAAAATGTTTTTCCATGCTGTACTCTCTCTTTATCTTTGTACATACACATCGGGATACGAGGCTGAGTTATTAGCTTGAATCATGAGCGATAGCTTCAGATTACTTCAGATAGAGTTTATTTAGCATAATAAAAAGTTAAATATGTAGATGTCTGTGATGACGATAGGTAAAAAAATATACTTAGCAGTACTGCTGTCATCAAGTCGTGGCAGGATTAATATTAGTCATCATCCAAATATCCACCTCACTTCTTTTCTAAAGTGAATAATCTTTTCCTGTATAAATTAAGGCGGAACGTAGCTCATGAGATAGTAAATCCGGCAGCGACACACATATGAGCTGCAAATTTCATGTACAGTAAAAAGTAAAAATAAATATAATGTATCCTGAAGGAATGCCGTTATACTATTTATATATAGAAAGCCAACAAAGTATTAAACTTCCTAATGCGTACTCTTAGTAAATCAGATATGAATGTTAAAGTTGCTGCGTACAAATCACTTGTTAGGTCAATATTGGAATAGGGGGAATGCCTATGGGACCCGCATGAAGTAGGTTTAAAGCGAAAAATAGAAAAGGTACAGAGAAAGGCAGCAAGATTCTTCTTAGGCAGATATGGTTACTCAGATGCTAAAAGAATTAGGTTGGGAAAGTTTAGAGGACCGGAGATTAAAGAAAAGGCTAGCTATATTTTTAAAAGTATATACATGAGTTAAATCGTTAGAGGAATTATCAATTAAAGTCATCATGGCAAAATTTCATGGCAGAAAAGACCATAGACATAAAGTTAATTTAATAAAACAGAGGAAAAACATTCGTGAATTCTCTTTTCTAAATCGTGCTGTTACGGATAGGAATTATTTGCCTGCAGGAGTCTTTAAGCCCTTCCCAAAACATCATAGGGAGTTTGTAAAGAGATTGGGTAAAAGTATTAAGGACGAGTGAGCTTGACGTTGACAAGTACAGGTGGAGTAGGGGATTGCCTCGTAGGGTGATGTACGGTGGGGACTTGTCCCCGGGACCGCTACGGTAGCCGTGAAGGCTGGAAACCCTGAAAAATTGTATTATGAGGGAAGGGAAGGATAAATTTGTGAATATATAAATTTTTGTAATAAAAAAATGTATATGGAATTTATAATAATATGCGTAATATATGTAATATGAGTTGCCACCGGACGAGTCCACTTGTAGTATTTTATAATAATAAAGTACGGCACCTCCCAAAAAGTCATTCTACAGCTCACGGATATCCAAATGGGAAAGCGAGTTAATCTATAAAACACATACAACGGTGATGTTTTAAAAATCTTTTATAAATTCTTGTTTAGAACAAAGACCACTCTTTATGAATAAAAAATATACCACGAAATTCCAAAGGTTCGCAAAATTCGGGAAGCACTGGCTTGAGGCATTTCCTTCTCAAAATTTAGTTTCCAGCAACTTTTTCCATTCAGACAGCCGAATTCTACACAGCCACAATTTTTGATCAAACACATGAAAACTTACGTAACGCGTAAACAACGGGAGACGATAACTTCGCACCGAACACACTTCGTATATTCATACATGTGGTGGATCGACATTGGCGTTTTCGAGGATCAATCCGATGTTTCCCCCGAAAGCGAAGGGCGGAGAGAAAGAGGGGACAGCGGCACGCATTTTAATGAGACGGGCGAAGAAAGGAGAGAAAGTGATGGGAAAATGATAAAGGACCGTGTAAAGGGAAGTTGGAAGATATTCGCGGATCAAATGGGAAGAAGGGGATCCCATATCAGAGGAGATTGAAGAGGGCCTTAACGAGCATGAATCCACGCAGACTTTCTTTCCAAAGTGCTAAATTCTTCTCAAGTTCCGAGCTAAGCTAAGTTACGCCACTAGATAGGCGTAACTCCTACTGCAAAATTAAGACAAAATATTTCGGGAAATTTTAGCAAAGAGAAATCAAACTTTTTATATTATAACCTAGCGAAATATAATAAAGAAACTTCACAGCAGAATCAGCCGTTTTTAGTTACTAATTTGATAAAGCAGTTAAACATTTATGAAAATATTTTATTGCCATTTCATGTGATGCAGCGAGTGTGTAAAGGGTGAAGATCTTTATAAATTATTCAGAATATTGTTCATAGACTCTTCTTGAAGATTATTTTTGTTCAGGGTATGTGTTAGGGTGAAGATTTAAATCAAAAACCTTTTTAAATATAATTAAAAATAAAGTTCATAGACTTAGGTACTTAGGTCTTTGAACAATATTTCCATTATAGTGTATAGAATGTAAATACTTAGATTAAGAGTGAAGATTTTTATACATTATTAAAAATAGTGTTTGAGGACCTGGTTTTACAAAATATATATAGGGTGAAGATTTACATAAAAGTTTTTTAAAATAAATTATTCGAATAGTACTCGTAGACCTACAACATTCTTGTTTGCACTAGAAGGATTTCATCAGTTATAACCCAAGTTAATATCTTATAGGTGATTAATGTGCCCTTAAACACGTTTGATAATCCATGGTGTACAATAAGTATCGACATGTACGAGCTTATTAATAGTAAATTTAATTTATTTAAAGGGAAACACGTAAGTGAACGAGAAGTGGAACCAGTCTGAATGCTCAGTATTACTTTTTAGTGGTACTTGACACGTATTACAATAAATATTCTTAATATAAGCCTTGCTTACAGAGGAGAGTGACTTTAGTATCACACAGGAGTTTTTTTATCTACAGAAAATGTGTTCTTTTCCGTTACTACATCCTAGGAATGGTAAGGTTACTCGAAAAGAGACAGACAAATATCTACGATGCGCTTCGTCCTGAGCGTACTAAGTATTCAAAAAACAGTCCTTAGCTGGCGCTATTTTTCAGCAAAATTTATGAGCAGCAACGATCGGCTTACGGAGTTGCCGTCGACATTTTTTCCACATGGAGCCGTAAATCGCAAATGAAGAAAGATAGCAAGGAATGAGAGGGGTGGAAATACACGGCATCTCTTCCCCGTGACGACACAAACTTTCGATATTAAGCGAGGGCCTCATTTCCCGTCATCCATTTCGGCACCGACAGCACTCTGCTTGAGCTCCAAGACATTATCATTGGAATGTTTGCAGTTTGTACCGGAGTTCTCTCTTTGAAATATTATATTCATTCAATGGAATCCTATTTAACATATTATTATTTATTGACGCGCTTAAGCATTCATGTTACAATTATTATCTTTAATTTCATAAACGGTAAATTTAAAGCAATTTTCTTGTCAGCAAACGTTTAAGGATTTGTTAATGAAAATATTACAAATCGTTTCTATAAACGCAGCTCAGAATATCCCAGGCAATACGGGAGGAGTAAGGGAGTATGGAGTATTTAAAAACTTACCACAATATAGCTGAACATTAGTAATCGCAATGAGGAAGTTAAAGCGACAGAATTTTTAACAGAAAATTATCCATGTAGTGATTTCCATTTAGGCATATTTTATAATTGAAAAACATAGCGAATATATGTCTATTTAAGGAAACACCTATGGATTTCAATGTATTATAATTACATAGAGACAATCTCCTTTTGCTTGACTTATTCTTAAGCTTATCTCTTAGGATCTTAAATACTTAACTAAGAAAAGATTCACTTCTACTTTTTACGGGAATTTCCAAACTCTCTCCTGCGAACATTTTACATGGATCTCGAAGAAAATGTATAGCATTATAAAATTATTGCAAGATCCGAGCATAATTCCTGATCCTTCTTTAATATAGAATATTGCAGTAGAAAAACACCCTCGCTATCGAGACATAAACGAGAACCTTTGAAACTCCAAACCTAAAAATAAAAGAGATAAGAAGAAGAAGAAACGAAAACTTTGCATCAGTGATTCCTGCACTTCAGCTTACATCTCTAAAAGAAGAGCGAAATCAGCAAAACCCATATGCGACGAAAGCTACGAGCGTCCGTGAAAGGCACGTATGATTGAAAAAGATGTGTTGGGGGAGGACAGGAGCCCACGAGGCAGTAGCTGGAGAAACGATCCGGCGGAGGACGAAATGGTTACCCATTGGCGAAGAAAGCGGTATTATTTTCCTTTTTAAAAGGTCTCCGAGGGGCACAAGTGAAGGGCCGGCGCGCCCTTTGGGGCCCAAACAAACCGAAAGGTCAACGCGCTCCTCCGAGAGGTATACACTACGTAATGGGCACGTCCCAAGTAATCGAGGAGATATCCCGCAGAGGGGATTGGAGAACGCCAGTGGAGATAAGAATCTGATGGAAAAAATTAAAGGCGGATCAGAGCAGATCTCAGACCTAAAAGAGGAAGGGAAAGAGGAGAGACGAAAGCGAGGGAATGTGGAAACTACTCAAAATATTACTAGATTTGGCAAATGAGAAATTTACGAATAAATTGTGAATTTGGAACTTAATTCAATGTTTTGAGAAGTGAATATACTTTTTACGATGCGGAAAAAAGCCATTAAATAATGCTAGAAATAATTATAATCTTGGCTAACATTCTCAGAATGCATAATTATAAGAAATGGATTGCTAACTCAAAGGGAATCAATAATAAACGCGCTGAATTCATAAGTAAAGGAATTATTGAAAATGTTTAGCTACAGCCACAAAAAATGATAAAAACGGGTTGTTGAACGATAAAAAATAGCCTACACTTCTAACAGAAAATCTACTTTGCTAACGACCGAACACTAAAATATTTTAAAACATCGCTGTATATTAAGTGAAACTTTTAAGATGTTCGTAATATAAAACACTAATTAACTCCGTCAACTCAGGAAAACAGTTATGTCGTGATTATCACTGCATTTATGAAGCTGATATCTAAACTTTTATTTCATCCCAACAAGTACGCTTGTTAATATCTCCCTACTCATTTTAACTAAGCATAGATACAAATATATAGTACCTCTATCGTGGCCATCCAAGTTATCAGTGAACCCAGATTTGCTAATCAGCGGTTTACAGAGTTCCTCCATTTACTCCCACACATTACTTATTATTGTAGTACTCCATTACTTTCTACACCAAAACAGTCTTCGCCGTTACAATCACACCTTCCCTCCCAATAAAATAATAATTATTTCCTTTCCAAAAATAAAATTATTGCTTACTTCTAGAGAGCTACATAAATATATTTAAGAAATCGAACAGGAAAGTATAACGAAAAAAAATAGTGCACAAGCATCCTTAACCACTTGAAATGATCCATCAGATCGATATAAAAATTAAAACACACTAAATTGTACCCAGACATAATTGAACGCATAATATGCAAACCACCAATAAAAACTCTTGAAATATTTCTGACAAACATAAACCCATTTAAACTTGAGATGGAGGTAAATGAAAAGAAGAAAGAAACACAAATGTGAGAATTTGACGCATTTTCGCGAGGTAAATATTTGGCGGATAAGATAAGAAAGGAAAGAGAGAAAGAATATGACGAGAGAAGGGTGAATACGAGAGGAAAGAAAATGAAAAAGGGAAAGGAGAGAGAGAGTTTTTCCGTCGAAAGCAACGTTGTCTGCAGAGCGTTTTACGCCCGCAGCAAAGAAAAGATACGCTGAAAAATTTTATACGGCGTACCCAGTGGAGAGAGAGAATCATGGGAAATGGTGCCCTCGTGGGGATTACGGGGACGCCGAGAGGGACACAGGGAAGGACCACCCAACCCATTTCTTGCTTGCTTTACTCGCGTACTCCTAAATCACTCGGCGATGTTTCACCTCCGTTTATTCAAGCGAGAGTGGCTGGGGGTAAAGGAGGATTCGTAACCTTCGTGCAACGTGCGGAGAAAAAAGGATTCTTCAATGCAATTCCAAAAATATAATCATGCATTATACATTCATATTAAGTTAATAAAATATTCCTTTATAATATAATAATGATATAAATATAAATACATTATATATATTCACACTGATATAATGCCTCTAAAAGTGTACAACAAACTGCCAGGCGAAATGAAAGATGTTAAGGATGCTTTTTTTCTCAAAAAGAAAGAGAAAATACTTGATGAACGAATGGATTTTTACTGTAAAAGAATGTTTAAATGAAAGAAATATGAGACTGCACATCTATTGAGTGGATGTTGTCAATAAAAACCCTTTTATAGGACAATAGGAAACTATAATGAACATATTGTGTTGCAATTGATATGAATGTACAGTAGTTTTGCATATATTAGTGATTGTGGATAATGAATAATGGTTATGAAACTCAAAGAAGATAATATTAATAGAACATTGATGTATAATATATTTTGTGAAGTAGATTTGAATTATGCGTAGATTAGTTGTAGTGACAAGTCCTATATAAGCATTAGAATGCCATTGTACCAATGAAGTTATCATTACTAATACCAAAAGTCCAGGCTGATTGTATAATTTAAATTATTTCCACATTTTATTTACTTCTTATCCATCACTACATTTTCTCAATTTTCAGAATTCGGGGTGAGCGACTTCATTCATGCGATATTACACTTGCAGCAGACTACATTTTACATGTTCCGAGCCGGAAAAGCGAGGTGCCTCCGCGCGATTGCAAAAGGAAGGATAGTTTCATGGTAGAGATGACGTCAGAGGAGTGAAAAGCCTTTTTGGGCCTCGTAAATGCCAGCGTGACATGCGACCTTCCTCTCAGCGCAAATGTTAGCGGATCCTCGGACCGAGCAGAAAGAACGTTTCGCATCGATCTTTCAGTAGGAAATTGGAGCGCTTTCGTCCCATTTGCGAGCGATGGATGATCTTTCCTATTAGACGATGCCTAAGAAAGAGGGATGGGCTAGATAGACGCTATGAAACATCAAATGTAGGACCAATGCTACGGGAATGCTCCAAAATTCGTTTCACGAAATAATCAACCGCAAGAGATGCCTTTACTATACACCTTTAATCCTAGAATACCATGAATACATTTTCTTTAAATCGTGGATACACTCGGAAACAAGTCCAGTTAGATCACTTTCGAATATAGTTTAGTCCGAAGTAATTTATTGCAAACATAAAAAACTGATAAAAATCCACCATTAAAAAAATCTATGGATATGTAAAAGTGATTTTATTTTTAATTATGTAATATGATACAATAAAAACACTGGTAGAAATCCACCATTAAAAAATCTGTGGATTTGTATAATTATTTCAATTTCTTTGTTTTTATTTGTGCCAACGTTGGTGCAATGAATTATTTTTTAATGATAGAATTTCTTCAAGTTTCATCAGTATTATTTTATAGTTATTGTCGTATGAATGAATACAAGACAGGCTTTGGAAAGCGAAAGCATTGGTTATTTCCATTTTTTTAAGCGAAAATTGTAATAAAACTAACTGCGCATCTATATTATACATCTAATTACTTGGAATCTCACGATGTTTCAAGACACAAACACCCGAAAATTGCTAAATTATAATAAAATTTTACTATTTCAGCGATTATCTAAAACAAGAGCTACAGTAAGTAGATATTCATAGACGAATTCGTCATTAAGCTCGCAAGGCGAAAGCCGGGAACCTCGCTGTTAAAAGAACCCTAACAGTTTTGTCATTTTCCTAAGATGAATAAAAGATAGATAAATAAGAACCCTAACAGTTTTGTCATTTTCCTAAGATGAATAAAAGAAAGATGAATAAAAGTAGTCCTTGCGCTTAGGGCCTCTGATTGCTGTCATTCACCTTCCTAAGTTCCCCATAGGAATATTATTCAGTTGCTTAGACACACGAGTAGCCATGATACTAAGCTAATACCTTCCCGATTACGTAACATGAATGAATAACCTTTTTCATTAACCTCTTCGGGCAAAACGTAAAACAGAAGAATAACAACTTCCGTCGAAAACCCGGGAGCGAAGGAAATAAATATTCCGATACGGAGATAAGGAGGAGCTGATTGAGGGAGTGGCAAGGGATCCCCAGAGGAGAAGGAATGGAAAAAAAGGAATCAAGATGTTGGGTCGCAGCTTATCTCCGCATCTCGAGCGAACGCACTACGACCTTTCTTGCTTTTCCCTCAGAGGGCCCCGCCCACACCACCACCAAAACAACGTGGATGGACGATTCTTCTACGCTTCTTCCAATCGTCAGCATCTACATAAACAGCCGAGCGTCCGAGAAAACATTTACCAAATACTTCGTATCGAGAGGATGATCGCAAAATCTTCGACGTGGAGAAGTCAATTGAAATTCGAAAGAAAATAAATAGAATTTGTAACTGCTAGTGACAACGTACCTTCTGACGCAAGAGATGTAAAGGGTTTCATATTGAACACGTGCAGAAATATGTTTTCCGCTCCCTTACCTCATTCGGTAGTTAAAAATTATCTCTCGAAGATTATTTGCCTTTCTTTTGACTTATTTCCTTTTACACGTAATCAATTTGTCGTTGAGATCCCATACACATTCTACATTGGTATTCGATATTGTATGTACACTCCTGGCCAAAATTAATGCAGCACCTCCCTAGCGATCCTTACGGCCGGTGCTGCGTTAATTTTGGCCAGGACTGTAGATAGGTTTCATATTATATAATCAGCAACACTATTTTGTACCCTCTTTCCTTCGCTACCTCACTGCTACCCTTTAAGTTTTTCATTACGTAATGGAGACTATTTATTTATTGTCGAATTCCTCCCTTGTTAATACCTATAATACACAATTAAACAATGAATTATGAATAAATTTAGTCGGAAATAACACTTAGAGGCGGATCGTTAATGATTAATTATTTTATTAATTTTCATGATTATATATTATAAATTATTTCTAGAATGCATTCAGGTAGAGGCTACAATAACGAATAATGGAGACATTCCTTCAGAAGAATTCCAATTTCAACGACAGAATGTCTACAACACGAGAAATGAATTCAATCAAAGATTCCTATGTTTGATAGAAGCAACGTTATACATCGATAATTTTGATGCACCGGATTTTGACATTAAGGTTAGTCAGAAAAATGTAGTTTTGTAAGTATGGTCCTAGATTCAACCGTACCGATAGTAAAACACTATCACAACTTCCGTTAAATCTATAAAATGCCGCGAGAAGCTGAATGGCGCTCGCATCACCTGCGAGATACCCCCACCATAAAGCACACAGCAGGGCATAACTCAAGAGGGGCCCTTTGACCCCCCAAAGGCCACAGGGGCCTGCGAGGAATGGTTCTTTCTCTATCGGATGAGGGATTAACTTGACTTCGCAGCACCAGATGGAGATAAAGCACCAACTAGCACGCAACTCCGCACCCTCACCTTCTGGAATCCTACGAGGGCTACGTTAGGTTAAAAAAACATTCGTATGATGATTCGAAAGAAAAATTGTGCAAGGGTTTGGCGGATTATAATAAAATTCTAATGAGACAAACTCAATGTGAGAAAGTGTTACACTTCGTGGAAGGCCATTACAAGGAATGAGTGCACCTGAGTTTCTTTCATTCCTTCTTGCGAGGCCTTATCTCTCACGGACATGGGTCCTTCTTTTATTTTAATGGGTGAACTCGAATTGAAATCACCATTGTGCTGTGCACCATATTTTCAAAACTATACGCAAATTTACTCACGTGATCAGGATTGCAATACAGGGTTAAACTGCTAGACGCTAAAAGCAGTAACGGCACTCGTAACTTACCTGCAATGAAAAGAAAAAAACATGAATAATTGAGAAATGACACAAAATCATCAATATTAATAAGCGTACCATACTATATTTTGATGCAAAGAAAGAGAAATTTGGGCACGGCTGTTAAGGAATTAGAGGTTAAAAATCTCCAATAGCCGTTTTCGTCGGCGTTCCTCTTCTCATTCACCGGTATTCCGAGAAAAAAAGAAAGGAAACTGCACTTTTTGGAGCACTCAATTTTGAATGTGGTGCATTCATCGTCAGGAGAGAATAGATACAAAAAAAGATTTGTAGTTAAACTTCGAACTATATTTGAGGCAATCTAATGCATTCTTCTAATTTCAAAACCAACAAAATAGATATGTTGAATAGTGCTAGCCGTCACTATGCAGAATTCCATAATAGAAGAAATTAAATCACTTCGTAATATTTTGCAATATATTTGTAATCTGTTGAATTATAACAAAGTGTATTCGTTTCTTAAAATTTTATAGGAGAAAAACTTATAGCTTCAGAGAAATATGCATTAAGCATTTTTGGACACATACTGAGAAGATTCGAGAGGTAATAACTACACCAGTTGAAAAAAGTTCCTTAAATGACCGATCCTGATTTATGTGATGCAAATATACAAGGCGTTGACATACAATATGATAGATACACAACAGAGTGGTACAAGGAAGACAACATTTACATAAAGTTTTAATTTGGAGCTCTTTCTCAATTTTCTAGATTTATTTGGGTTGATCTACACTAAAAAAGGAATCACATCATGTCCATGGTCTTTCTGTGAAGTAATCAGCACAAATGCTGGTTGGGACCTCAACCCTTCTTACATCAGGTATCAAGAATTAGTGGAAGGAATGAGGTTTACGAGGCAGGACGAGGTTTGCCATTGCTTTAAGCAGAATATGTCCACGTAGATGAAGCATAAAGACTACGAAAACACTTCTATTAACATTCCAAAAGGAGAGGCCTTAATGAATGCCTCTATTAAGTGTCACTAATACCTCAGTCGCTCTCATAACATTTAATCAATGAACAAGACATAAATAGATGAAACAGTATCTTCTCTATCCTGTAGCAAAAGACAAATACAATATATTCCATTCATCAGGATATGGTGGCAGAATATCCATAGTATGAAGGAGAAAAGAGAATGAATTAAAATAATAATTCAGCAATCATATCTCAGAAAACTTGAAAACAAGAGTGATTCCATTTACTTTCACTGTAGCTAATTCAAGTTCGCTGAAAATGGCTGGGAGAAATAGGCCAATTTCTACATAAGACAGGTCTCCCTACTGTTGCCAGCTGGTCCCCATGGAGACAAATTCAGGGTGAGGGCGACATAAAAACTTTTCCTGAGGTAATAAAAGCGCGCTCTTTAAATTGAGCGACAAAAAACGGCGGACTTTCCTGCTCCGGCTTCCGACAAAGTGCCCTCGCGTAAGAAATATCTGAAAACTCAGCGGCAGTTCGGCAAATGGATGCGGAGAGGAAGTCATTCCATCAAAAAAGGAAACGCGATGTCGGAGAGCTTTTTTTACGGCTCTGCTCGTTACAAAAATGTTCCTGATTTATAACTACTTATTTAGGGAAGCAGAGGGGGGTCCTCCAATAGTAGTGGTAGATTCGCGCGTAAAAAATCGAGAGAGTCGGGCAGAAATACCATATTGTCAGTCGCCTATGTCCATTCGCACGGTTAATAAAGTTTCTGTCGTTACGAAAGGGATTAAAAAATGACAGATGTTAGTAACGTATCCCATAAAACCCAAATGAAATTTTTGAGCGAATTTCAACCGGAAGCTGAAGTCTCACGCTCATTAGGTATAAGGAATGACTATTATAAAGGAACGAAGAAAGGGACCATGCAGTCGATTAACTTCAACGCATGGATTTTTAATTCCATAATTTTTCAAAGTAAGTAAAAACATCAATACCAATTTAGTACCACTCCACAATCCAGAAATGTTCACTGCATATCTCCGGAAGTCACAAATATAATGTAACAGACGAGGAATAACATCAGGGTCATTCAGTTGGGTGAGACGGTGAGGCACGCTCTCATAGAGGCCGCCAAATTCAATGTTAAGTTATTCATTTCTAAGTCATCCCTTTCTATTCCTAATTATTTGCACTGTAAGCAAGCAAAATGAAAATACAGCGAATGACATATCAACTAGGTAAAATGGCTCGTTACGACCCTGAATATAAATTTGTCGTTTTCTAGGCGTGGAGTTGTAGCATTCCTACCTGGAGTCCCAAGTTTGAATCCTCGCAAGGGTAAAAATGTATACCTTCAATGAATAAAGGCTATAACGGTCTTCGTGCACTTAATCCACTCTTAATAAAATTGAAATTCCCGATGAATAAAAGAAAGCGTAGAAGTTCACAGGAATGACAAAATCCACTGTAGTAGTAGTACTATAATTAAAAGTGCTTCGACAGCTTAGGTCATTTCGTACATTGGCTCCCACCGGGAATCAAACCCGGGACCGCTTCCATCGAAGGCAAACGCCCTGTCCACATGACTATCCGGGAGCCCAAAAATCCGCCGTTTCGGCCACAATTTTGTGTTAGTTCTTCATGATGAGTAGAATAGACTCTTCAACTAACTGATTTTCAAAGCAAAGCGTAATCATCAGGTAATCTATACACCTATACAACATTCGGCGGCTAGGTGTAAAATTTGCTTTATTCCTTTTTTATCTGACAGTAATTTTTCGAATTGTTACAGTATTTACTTTACAATCCACATACTACCGATCCTGCAAAAGTAATTACTACGCATTCCACCCTACATAATAATCGTTAACTAAAATCTCATTAATCATTAACATCAATTACAATCCAAGATATGGATGAGAGACTGCAACTCCCATTCAATCCCCAACCCAATAGTCATGCTCCAATGCGGACATTCTACAGTGCAACATCGAGGCATTAAAGACTTAGTTCCAGCGATTCCAACCACCACTAACCAAATTTCCCTGACAAATGGGTAGGCTTGGGATAATTTCCGCGCCGACATTGAAACCACATCTCCATACGCCGCTCCCCGACCAAGGTTGGATCATTAACGTCCCACGCTCTCCCGCATAAGTTAGAGTTTACCCGAAAAATTCCGTGGTGAAATACGCGCGGGCTCTGGAATTAGGTCTTCGTTATAACCTCTGGAGACAAAGGGGCCTTGGGAGAGAGGGCCATCAAAGGCGAGAGCGGTGGAATCAATTTAAAATTGAGAAAGTGGGCGGCGCCTCCATCGAGTACTTCATTGGGTGCGGCACACAAATCTACGCATTCACACAGACACCTTCCGGCGTATGGCAAGGGGTGAATGCACGGCTCTAAAGTAGGTAACGTTTTAGTAATGAAGAATCACTGTATGAAGTACGAATTTTTGTCCCAGGATACGAGACTTTCTCCAATTCCTCCCTTTTGAAAAAACACATTTTGAAAACTCGCACTTCGAATAAATTTCACTAGTAAACGAATCTTTAAAATTACACTACCTTTCCAATGCGTTATTTTTCAGTGTAGCTTTTCAAAAAGGGAGGGGGGAGAAAGATGAAGTATTGGCATTATGTCTATGTAAGAACCCTACAAGCCGCCTTTCGGCGTGTGGCAGAAGGTGCAGGCACCTAGACTCTATTTTCCTAAACGATTGCTTTCGCGTTTAGTTCGCGGTTATTGTTATTTTTGAAACGATTCGTTCTAGCATATATTTCCCTAATCTTCCTCGCAGTATCAGAACGGCCCACAAAACAGGGGGGCCGCATTATATCGCGGTTACATCATCTGTGAACGTAATTTCTCTGAACTTATTAAACAAATTTATCCTTTGAATTAGTCTTCTATCTTCTAATAATTCCTATCCCGCGTCCTGTATCATCTGAGTAACACTCCCTGTTATATCGTACCAATTCTTTACAAATCGTACCGCCTTTTGCTGCACTTTTTCTATATCCCGAATATGACATTTCTCGGAGGGGTCCCATACACTACATATGTATTTTATCATTATGGAACATAATACAATACATTTCTCTTCAGGTATGTAAACTGGCAGGATGAACGGATGGGCTGACACCGATAATAATTTCATTTCGATAAATATATAATTTATACTGAAAATTCCGGCAGATTCAAGGTGATCTTTTCCGTTGTCGCCATAAGTAAAACTTAAAGCTTGCAATTCGTTTATCAACTACCAGCACAGCTGGTCTTCTTACAGTGAACGTGAATTTCTTCCAAATCTTCCTCTGAAATACTTCCTGGGCTTCCCATGATTGCACACCTGAAGATGGCATGAGCACGTCGAAACCGGTACTGTGTTATATTAATTGGAGCATTAAGACACATCTTTGTATCAACCTTTTATTTTGAAGAAGTTCCACAAAGTTAAGGCCGAGTTTATAGACTTTTTGCTCTCTAACTTATGCTCTAAGTTAACGGTTAAACCACACCTTCTATTTACTACCTTGTACTTGTTTGACAGGAAATGAATTTAAGTATTCCCAAGTTTATGAATAGTATAATCATTTGTTCGTAGAAAATTACCATAAACAGTTTGAGGAGTCGAGGTTTTAAGTTCTACGTTTATTAAATACAAGTCATTGACTGTTTGAATAGTAAACACAGATAATTATTAGTATAGTTAGGGTCCTTGGTGTTATGATCCTTCTTCAGGAAATGAAGAGAACAGTTCTCTTCATCTCCTGAAGATGGCAACTTGGTAGCCAAAATAGGTTTTGAGAATTTTTCGCTTGCATCATCTCAGTCACTAAGGACCCTAACCCCCATGGATTGGTTACTTCCACACAATGACTTGCTTGGAAATGATGGCTATTTGGAGCTTTTTTAACTTTAATGTGATTTATGATGAATTTTAAATTATTGCTTAATGTTGTAAATATGTTGATATAGTACCAAATTATTATAGCTGAAAATTTTAGTTTTTATGCAAATAATAATACTTAAGATAGTGTACATGCATATCCTTTCTAAGAGTATACATAGCTATCTAGTTTTGGTGAAATATTTCCACGGATATGAAAACGGATGAGGATGAGACCCCTAAAGGTGGCACTTGATTTTATTTTATTATTATTAACTCCATAAACCTTACAATAATTAAAATTTTATTTCTCAAACTAATTTACCAATATTTGACTCATTTCAACCGCTAAAACACAACCTATTTTAAAATTTGACTAAATTTAATTTCAAAACGGATAACAATAATCCTACGACACAATTACGGAGCGGAAAACGTCACAATTTGCGGTCGAACTTTAAGAAAAATCAGCGTCAATGGGATAACAGAACAGTATCTCCTTCGTTACGCGAGGAGACTTTCCGCGTACTCCAAAGCACCTTCTTGGGGCTTACATCTTTTTCAGCGCTGCCGTTTCCTGCCTCTGCTTCAGGGTCGCGGATTTACAATCTGCCGAGCGTTTCCACGGTTACGTACGACGCGTCCTCGTGTTTCCGTTCCCTCCCCAAACCAGAAGACACAAGCAGCATTTCAAATGCAGCGGAAGAAAGAGGTGCACGGGGATAATACTTACGGAAGCCAAGGGAGTGATTTAAATCTCAAAGGGAGAGAAAGATTTCCATCAGACGAATCTTTCAACGCTACCCCACTGCAAGATTTTCGCCTAAAAGTCACACTGAAAGAAATTTGAAATTTCATTTTCGCCCCGAATGAAAGTATCCACTTTAAAAGCCATCTGTGATTATTTTCTTGAACTACCGGTACACACACAAGAACAATCTTCTGAGAAGTATTCTGGACGCCTCATTCTCTTGAGTTTAAGGTTAAGGCACCAAGAATAAGAGTTCGTGTAGAAGGGCTTGGAAAAATCTCTTGTTTACGATTCTGAGGAACCTAACGACTTAGTGAGTTGTGAGAGGGCAATACGAAGAAACGTCAAAGTTACAACAGCCTTTGCAAAAAAAACAAATACTTTCAAATGATACAATTTTATAAAATTAAAAATAATAATAGTTGCGACGCAACTTCTGACTCGGGTTAAATCTACTACAAATATTCCAAAACGACAAAGATGTCCGACCATCTTTAAAAAATTGCCATCACGCCAATAAAAGAGTCAATACAAGTAGTGATCCTTTAACTGGTTAATAATATTACAATTTCAAAGGCTTTCGATGTTAAATGATGAAATATATTCCTTTTTAATAGATACAATTTATTTGTTAATGCCTCAGAAAAATGATTTCAAATTTAATAGTAAAATAATATTACATTTTAAACACTAGCTAAGACATTCTAGACTCGTGAATAGAAGCAAGGACTCCCAAACGCTATTACGTATGAAGATGTGCAGATAAAGTGTTGAATTCAGAGAAAGTATTGGAATCAAAATCTACTCGATGAGAAAAATCCAAATTTTCCGTCGTATTACAAAAGAAGGATCAACGATTGCTCGTACATGATCCTTCAGAGCAATTCTTTGGAAACAGCGAGTCAGTAATCCGGGTCTTTCTACTGTTTGCTGAATATCAGTAGTAACTAGAGGTGAGGAGAGCCGACAAAGACGGCTATTGGAGATATAAAAACCTCTATTTCATTAACACCCATGTTCCTAATTTTCTTTCCACATTCAGAGCAGATGCTCATCAACTGACTATCAGAGTAAATCAAAGAGAAAAATAATATCCTAATTCCTAATACTCACTGATATATTAATTTGCCCTTTTCCGAGACATTAATCTCTTCAGTTCACATCTTAACCAGGAAAAAAACATAAAGCATATATCCAGCGTAGTCAAACAAGTAAGCAACCAAAATGTCACGGAAAAGATTCCGGCGCATACGAGATCACTAATTTATGATATTTAAGGAAGAGGACTCATCGAAGATAGAAATTGTTGCGCCTGCGAACAGCGACCGCCTGACCTTTTCCTCTTTAAATTAAACAGTCACGAGGGTGTTAATCACTATGATAAACATGTGCGTTGAAATAAGTAGGGTGGTACAAAGCAACTGATTTTGGAACCGCAAAACATCTGAGGTTTTTAGCACATTCGCTGAGCAAAAATTCGGCTCATTTACGGGCTGAATTAAAAACTGGCATACATCGCAACTGATGTAAGAGGATTCGAGGAACAAAGTCACTTGGAATAGAATGATTAATTTAAACAGTTCTTTTACAAATTGAGGAAAATACAAAAGCCATGAAACAGTAAGGTTAATAAAGAATGGTTCAATAACATCCCATACCACTTATGAAGCATACTATTTAGAAAAATGTAACCATCAAAAACTGAACGATGTTAACTTTCCATTGCATAATGGTATTCAAAATAAGGTTATGGCTAATGAAATTAAATACGCGATCTCAGTTAATTAGAGGTCTAAAGACTCTCCCAAAGTCGTCTTTGTCAGCGTACCTGCGTTGCCACCAGTTCCGAAAACAACCGTAAGTCCGGGATTACCGATTCTACGAATCACCCAATGTACAATTTAATTGTCAAGCTATTATCCTCAAGGGTAGAAGAAAGAGTAACATGTTCAAATATATTTCCTTATAACTCGAATAATATAAAGTTCTTCGTTCCCAAATAACTTCGAGAGCAAAAATAACAAATCTCACAGGGCCACAAAATGTAAGTACACGTACACACAGACAAAAACAAAGAAGCAAGTAAGAATGAGTAGCATCCGATAGATTGAATTCGATTTAAACTTTTCCGTACGCGCTTAAAGCCATAACTTTCGTGGTCGGAGTACGAGAATCAGTGAAAATAACTTCGTGTTCTAGAGCATCACCAAATTAAATTTTAAGGCGTGCCTATGAATATTATGCCAGGACATAAATCGAGAAACATATCAGCTCTCTTTGCCTAAGCGAATGCGGAAAAGGGCCATAGAATGAAAATCGCACTTTCCGGACGGATTGGGACGAGACGCAACCTTGAAACGACATCACCGCCTCGTGCAGTGAACCAGCTGAAATTGGAAACCGGTTGACCTCCGATCGGATCACTCCGCGAATAATTAAGTCCGAAATTTCGGCCAATTCGCCACTTCGATCGAAAAATCCATTACGCCCTACGCGAGGACTTAATGCTGGACGAGCAAATATTGCGAAAATTACAACTGCCGCTGATTGGCACTTTCGGACGTGGAATCCGTAATGAAAGGCGGGGGAAAGAGGAAACCTCTTTAAATATTTGCTCTGCACGAAAAACAAAAAGACTCGGACGAGGAAAGGAGCATGTTAATCGATCGCGAAGCTCTTAATTTTCGAATGAGAACTCGGACGGCAGTGAAAGATCTTCCACGATCGTCTGATACGTTACTAGATTAGAGAGACACGACGTTTCATTAATTTTGACACCCGAATATAACAGACCGTGGCTAACAGACAGTTCAGCGTTTCTCTCGTTATAAAATTCTTGGTATGATTTTAGTCACTTTTCTTAAACGGGAAAAGTTTTGGTTAACAGAAGCCTTCGAAAATAACAATAAGACAGAGCTTCGTTTTACATTATCCTGTAAACCGGCAAGCCTTATTTGTTACGTAACCAATCTAGAGATAGAGAAAAACTTAAGAAAGAGGTGATGCAAAAAATCGCAAAGAATATCTTAGGAAAAAAGATCAACTCCGGAAAACATCCGCAAAGAATGGAAGTTAAGTGTATGCACGGAGATAAATATTTTTATGTTTCAATAATTAAAATTATTGAAATATATCTGCACTTAAATAAAAATGTTACATAATATAACCCTCAATAAGGCGATGAAGTGAAATTTAAAATACACCTCCTTTACCGACCCTTATTAAATGCTAAGAGGTTGTACTTGGATGCTTGAACTTTGATGACTACATTACAAAGGGTAGAACATTCCATCCCAAAAAATAACATCTGTGTCCAACCATCCTATTTTTTAATTGGTAAATATTAATCTCAAAGTAAAGTATATAAAGGTTGGATTGATCTGACATGGACAAGTAAGATGAAATCAATCTTGGATTAGTATATTTAAATCGTAGATTTCGCGTATGATGGGAAAAATGCGTACTACGAATGCCCTCGTATATTTTTGGAGAGAAACGAATGGCGTTAAAAACGAGAAAGGAAAATGGCACTGGCATTGGAGAAACAACAAATGCCCGCCAAGTGAGAAATCGTGACATTCGACTTAAATACGAAGGAACTAACGTGAGAAAGAAAAAGAAGTTCAAATAACAAGGCGAGAGCCAAAAGTTACTTTTGAGAAAGTTTCTTCGCCAAAATTTCCCAAAAAATCATTAAGTGAGCCGTGTTATCTGAATGCATTTTACAATTACAACTAAAATAGAAGGCGCAATAACAAAAACCCGTCTAGATATCCGAAAAGAGTTGCGCATAAGGCACACCACTGCTTCAAATTTAACTTCAAAAATACAGAAGTGTGCTAAGAAAGTGGGCGAAGTGGAACCAGAAAATTAGTAGGACGATGACAGTTAACATTAAACGCATCCCAAGAGAATTTTCAAGATTGCGAGATCTGTATAAAAGAGCATAGCGTACGCTGATAGTTTTTTGGGGACACTAATGCGTTCCGCGTTTAATTAAACGCCGCGAAACAGGAGCTCTGCTAAATTTTAACATTCACTTCCATTAACTCTCTTTTGGAAATGGAACACTTAGCTTACAGGTGAAATTACATTAGAAAGAAGCGATGGATTTTAGGCTAACAAATAGAAAAGATATTTTAAATGTACAATTTATTACATTAAGCGTTATATCGCCAAATCAATAAATGAATTATATTTCATTTAATAAGCATATTATCGGTTCAGATATTATATAAAGGAAAATATCACTGAATAAAGCGAAGAAATCGAAATACTATCGTAGTGGGGAATGAGAATAATTCCTCTTCCTCTGAATTAAAGTAAGCATGCTGAGACAGGAATAAAAATATGCTTACTCACGAAAATTCCCGTAACATAATGCTCATAATCAACCTTGGGCGTATTTTAGATAATATTCATTAATTGCGGATTGTTTCGAAACAAAAAACAACGAATAAACGAAATATATGTAGTTGGGATGTGTGTGTGTGATCTTTCAAAGTTTTCTTTATTAAAATCAGACCTACTTTATTAAAAAATGGAAACTCTCCTATTTTTAGAAGCAAAATATATTTGCGCTCAGGTAAATACAGTAAGGTTCCTTCTTTAATGGGAAAAGCAAATAGAATCCACCCTTTGACCGTGACTTCGTGGTAAATCTCCACCATAAACCAAGAAAAACTACAACTCTTACAAACCACAAGACTATTTATTCTTAATCGACCGTGAGTCCAAACCATGGTCATTTAAGAATCAATTACCTTGTGGTTTTTAAAAGTTACACTTTCCTTTGTTCCTGGCACAACCAAAAGATATTTAATAGCGATTTAATCAAATATTATTCAAGACATTTCCACGAGCGCCACAAACGGGAGTCGATGCAAATTAGGGAGCAGCGTGACTTCAATTAGTTCCGTCGAGTTATCTCCTCGACCCACATCCAGGGACATCTTTATCTGAATACGCTGTGCCAGGAAGTTTCACACCGTACGCGGTTCGAGCAGACACCGTGATTGGCTTCCTGTCTCTAACTTCCCTGATATCATCTAAGAGTGTTTGGGAAAGACATTCTCAACGAGCGATTTCGCAGCAAAAACCAAGAATACATTACAAGCGATCGAATGATGCTTGGAGAATTACCCATAGTTTAATTTGGCATGCGTATTTCGTAGTATGACTTCCATTAGATCAGAAATTAATTTCAGTCTTGAGATAAAGCGAAAGTCTGAATATTTAACAATTTGTTTTCGTAAACACATCAAATGTACGAGAGAATGAATACATTCGTTCGGGAAACAATTTCACTCAATTAGTGATGCTCAAATGGACATTCTGAGATGTGAAGAAAATGCGACAAAGCGCTGATCAAAAGCTATATAAGTTTTCTCATAGTTTATATTTCTTAATTGATTGGATTAAAAGTCCATAATCGCCCGAAAATCGTAGGAGAATTTCCTGGATCAGCCGTAGCATCCAATCGAAAAACTCATTTTCCCAAAGAGAATCAAGAAAACTAAAACGTACCTATTTTATAGATATATTTAATGATGCTTATTATTTATTGTTATTTCATAGCCCTATCTCTAGTTTTCTATACCTTTAAATGCGAAAACACAATTTCAAATATCGATGTTCTACCAACTTGGAAAGAAAAGCATCTAAACGTTATCACTCACAAATATGCTTCATCTAAGGGTATGGTGTTAGGAATAAGTGCGATTTGTATGGATTAATTGAATAATCGCCATTTAACTATCTCGGAAAGAGAGGCTTTTAAATGTTAACATCCACAATTACGCTTAATTTATAGGAACAATTTCACGAATAGGTGCTATTATTATGTATTTGAGGTAATTCATTCTGTGTATTAAAGAATTCTATAACACTCCAGATATTTTTTAATGCAAAGAAGAAACTTAAGCCTATTTCAGGATTGATAACCAAAGAAAAAAGTATTTAGTACTTGTCAAGGAATTTAATTTGCAAAATTTTACACATTAAATCTGTAATTTTCTCAAGACGAAGTTAACGTTAAACATAGGCCTCCCATATAATAAGGAAAATAATATTTGTGCGAAATTTAAAAGTAATCTCAAAAATTCCCTTTCCAAATCGACCGAACCTACTCTTCACAATAAGTTCTTCCACGAGAATAATACGCCGAAGACGGTCTGTAAAACGAGCATTCTGCTTTAAGAGTAAGAACGAAGGAAGAAAAGGGTTCTTCGTCAAAAACCCTCGATACAGACGCGGTTATAATTGGATACTGAAGGGAAAGGAAAAAGAAAAAGGAAAAAGAATATGCCCAATGGAATGGAGCATTGGGCGCAGAAGCCATACGAAAGAGCGGACTGAGGCCAACGAAAGGGAAATTGCGAAGAGTTCTGCCGTCGAGAAATTGATCTTTTGTAAACGTGAATTTCCTAAAGGTCGCACTAATGAATTACGAGACCCAATTACACTTCACAAACTGTTACAATGATAAACCTAAATGCTTCCGATTGGTCATCAGCCCCTTCGTTAATCGCCAATAGAAACGATGACATCATTTTATAAACAATGACATCCCCTTCGTGCAATCAAAAAGCGGAGAAAAGTATGCTCGCGCTTCTCAAAGTTCGAGTTTTCTTCTACTGAGCTAAATTCTATATATAAATGTAAATTATATGATCTAACAACGCCGTGTTTTGAAAGGGACGAAAAAACAATTCAAATCAAATTCGATGTCAATACATATGTTCCACGAATGAACAGAGCAGTCATCTATGAAAATATTGTTTCATGGTGCCCTTAACCAGTAAACCCGTTGACTTTTGAGTGAGTTATCCCGAATATTTGCCACCTATTTGCCGAATTAAGAAATAAATTTCTAAATTAAATAACCATAACAATATGAAATAGTATGGTAAACCTTGACAAAGAGTGTCAATATGGAAACGTTAAAAAATGTACCTGAAAAAATTCAGGAATACTAATAATGGGTTAATGGTAGTTATGCGGGGGTTATACCATTACTTTATTCAGGTAAAAATTTCGAGGGTCGCCATCCTAATCCGGACCCTTAGCTCCGCTACCCAGCTCGGGAGCGCCCGGCCTTCCCATCAGGGGGGGCCATAAAAAAACTGACCGCGTGGAATACGATTTAAAATATATAAACAATTCAAATGAGAAACAATTTATTATCTTCGTCGTCTCACCCGTCCTAAGATATATACAAGCGTCTTTTGATCGACGTTCTACGATGAAAATTAAGATTTTTCGTGATTTTGCAAGAAATTACCCGTTTACACACGGCAACGTTGCCGTTGGGTTGGGGGAGGAATTTCTATAAAAAATCTAGAAATCCTCCCCCCAACCCAACCCCCGTTGAGATATTTAAAACACCCGCCTATCTGACTGAGCAACGTTGCCGTTGCACAGCTTCACCCACTCGGAGGAGCACTTAAAGGCAAGTCATGGGCCCTCGAATTTTCAAAAATCTCAGCAAAACCGTTGGATCGCGGAAATTAAAAATTTCCAAATGATTACGGGGACCATTCAGAATCAACACGCTCTTTAAATGGGCATCTCGCATTAAAGTCGCAGATAAAAGTAAAACACTCCTTTGGCTGCTCCATTTACGTCAGCATTTGGGTGAGAAGGGAGCGGGAATAAGTCAGCCCCGCAGCGGAGCAGGGACGCAGCTAGACAAAATCCCGGCGAAGAAAAAATGCGAGAGAAAAGAGTTTTAAACGAGAGCGCGGAGATGTTGCGCTAATTGGTCGGCCATTAAAGAAGTCACGTGACCCACGGAATGCCACTCCGCGAGACGCGGATTAATGGCGCTAACGGAGAAATCCCCTCATTTATTTTTCATTAATTGTCGAATTTTAAGTAACAGCTTAAACTAACGACAACACGGACATAAAGAGGAACTCGGATATGCTCGGAAAATTAATCTGTAAGTCTTCTACTGCACGTTCCATTCGTCTATGAAATGCGAGCGAATAATTTCCATTGTTTAGCTCCTAAATTCTTCATACGGCATATAATTGCAATAAGAAAATTGGAGAAGTAATAAGAGTTATGCATTAACGTTCCTAAAGATTTCAGCCATCGGAATGAGAGGGAGGATACCACACAATCATTGGCAGGATAACTACAAGGACACCTTCAGGTCGGTCAGCCCCATGATTTCCTACCTAAATATACCACCCAATAAACATGAGATTTACAATATTTAAGGGCAAATATGGAAGGAATTGGCTTTAAAAATTGCTTTGGAAAATCCTTCACGAAAGAAATGTCTCCAGTTAGGCGATCGCCGATAATTTATTATCTTGCTAACTTACAGACGGATGTCGATATGAAATTACTGGCCGTGGTGGCAGAGTGGTTAGCGTGCTCGCAAGTAATCGCTCCAACTCCACGGTCCCGGGTTCAAATCGGCTAGTCAGATTTTTTCCGATTGGGGAATGGCCATGTGTGATCGTTCTTTGTTTATGTTATTTACCTACCACTGTATGTTTGTGGGGTATATATAAATGAAATAAAAATTCCAAAATTTTGCCATTTATTAAATAAATATATATAAAGCATCGTCAATTTTTGGCGGTAAAACTTAATCCCCTGAGGATAGGTAGTAATATAAGGTAGATAGTAGTTATGAGTAGCCCATAGAAGAACTAAGAACACAGCAAGAATGCACTCATTTCAATATGGTAAGCTATCTATTAAATAAATATAAAGGTAAATTCTATTACTTAATTAGATGATTTCTATATAAAAGAACAAGTGCTAAATATAAAAAAGGTGCGAACTTCATAGAATTGAAGGATTAACAATCAATAGGTGACATTATCTATAAATCAAATAAGGCGTTTAGGACTATATTTTATGATAAATTGGTAGGTGCATCACTTCAGGTAAAGATAAAAGATATTTAATTCTAGTAGTAGTAGTAGTATTGTTAAAAGTGCTTCGACAGCTTAGGTCATTTCGCACATTGGCTCCCACCGGGATTCGAACCCGGGACCGCTTTCACCAAAGGCAAACGCGATATTTAATTCTTTTCGAATTTCTAAGTTTGGAGAATTCAACTACTTTCGCTAATATAAATGGAATGAGACACAGAAATTCAACATACTGAGGATTTACTAGGATGAGCTATTCTTCGATAATGATCTTAAAAAAAACCAGAATTAGTAACATCATGGAGCCATAACTGATGATGCTCCTATGTAACGTAACCGGCAGTGTTAAACGATAAACTATTTCGTGAAGCTCACTAAGTAAACATAATTCTAAATTGATAATTTGGTGATTCATGTTTTGCATACACTAATATTAGGGACCAAATCCTTAACTTCACCACCCAAAAGTGTACGCATTGAGTACCACAAGGTAGTCTCATGGGCCCCATGAGTTTTCCCGGAAAAACCTAAATCGAACCATTGTTCCCGCATGCGATAAAGGAGATCCGGCCGAGAGGTGAGCGATTCGGAAGACGGAAGGACCTTTAGCAACTCAGACGGAAGCCAACACTTCCTCGGATGGTCCCCGAAGGGCGAACCGATCGCCGGCGCCGTTCGATATGGAAAGCGCGGTTCCCACGACACAAGAGGCGCTCCTAATGGGCGCTTGCGAGACGGAGAAAACGAGAACGTATAATTTATTCGGACCGTGGGTCTGTCTTCATGGGGCGGGGTCTCTCCCAAAATGGTCGGGTAATTGCTCCCTCGTCGGCCCACCTGCTCGCAGAGAGCGGCGTCGCTCCAGAGGATGAACATCCACCATCTATTGGAAGCGTACACGATGACGGAGTACCGTTAACCTCCAATTGCCCACATATTTGGAGTAATTCCTATTTTTAAGTTTACCCTTTATGGGTAACTACGCTCTGAGGCGAGATGGCGATAGGGACGAAATATATTTTAGAGTTTATTGAGAAAGTAGAGAGAGAGGAGCTGGATGTAGGAGAATGGACTGGAGCGTACTTTTTTTAGAGATGCAAATTGCTGGTCTCTGAAATTCTAGATCACCGCCATCGAGTGTAATCCCCGTCGTAAAATTCAACTTCGTGCGCGTAACTTGTTGAGCGTATATTGCGGTGGAATATTTTTTTAACTCTGCGCCGCTAGAGACAAGAGATCATTTGAGGACCTGGAATATTGCGTTGAATACAAAAACAAAGACTGAGGATTTAATTTTATATAAAACTTTACATAAATTATGGCTGGCCGTTTCAGACTGAGGATAAAAATAAAATACCAACCAAGAAAAGAGAACATATTTGGAACTTAGAACCTTCGTATACATAAAGCCCTCTTCATATTTATTGCGGATGCAAATCCTAAACAGGTGCATTCTCCCATAGCGTTGCAACTACGGATTTAACTACTTAGCGATTCCATACATATCTTAGAACCAAATACCTACATAATTCATTCGACTCATGGGACTCTAAAATAGAACGACATAGATTTACACTCGGCGAACTTTATAATCCAGAGACTTTGAAATAAAATAAAACTTCTTACTAAAATACAAATTATGCCTCAACATAGTCTACTTTAAGCACTACATGCTTCGTTCAACGTTTTTCTAATTTATTTACGCCTTCCGGAAAAATCATCTTTAGAATTCTGCAAAATTAGAGTTTGTTTAAGCCATTAGATAACATTTCTCTCCCAATGAACCATTTCTGTACGTTTGCGGGTAGAAAGAAGTCACATGGGGCCACCTCTGGAAAGTAGAATGAATGAGATAGCATTTAGTAGCACAATTTTGCATTTCCGATATCGCAATCGCAGAAGCGTCAGCTAGAGATAAGCGAGTTATTTCGAGAAGAATATTATTGAGATTCTGAGAAGAAAACTAATTACGCCGCAGGAAATGAACACTGACGAGTTGACGTACGTGCGAAGCGTAAAGCTCAAATTCGAGGCGATGCTGTGATATAAAATCCAACTGAAGATGTACACAAAAATCATTTACAAATGCGAGAAGAGTCTATTAGTAGTACTATTTCTCGTGATGAAGAAGCTCGTCAGTTTCGGGGGACACAAATCTACGCCAAACGCACTCAGGAATGCTTCCAAATGCGTGAATGGGCAAGTCGACGGTCGGATGCTTCCTGTCTGCAGCAAAACAATGGCGCAGAAGGGGAGGACGAATCCATTCGAGCAACTTGAGGCGTATATTTTTTAACAAGCAGCGCCGAGGCTCAGCTGCGTGGTTCCTCCGCCGGCGCTCGTAATTTTGGGCGAGATATCGAAGCGGATTACGCTTTTATAACGCCCTCTGCCCTTTAATGCGCCTGCTGCCAAACTTATGACAATTGCAGCCCCATCCAAAAGTGAGCACACACGTACGATTCTAAATTGCTCGCCCCTTCCAGTTACATTTTGAGGATATAAAAGTAAGTGAAGAAAATTACACCACCTGTACTGAATAGTTACTTTAATTTGTTAGTTCGAAATTTTTACTTGGAGCGTTGAAACCTGCTATGTGATTAGACTGAATTGTACGAATTGATAGGATTTGATATCGTTTAAGCCACTCGCTCGTCCACATACGTGTTATTTCTTCGATTTACATATAGACATTATCTTCGAAATCCAGGAAGTTAAATGAAGACTAATACATACAAATTTCACTGAGCTTTATCAAGGTCGGTGGTTTGTTTTAAGTAGTAATTTCAGGATAAGACTTAAATCTTAAATCGGCAATAGTATATTATCATTTAAAATTCTTAATTTTTCGTAGTTTTCGAAAATTTTTTCCCTCACTTTTACAGACAATTTATATAGAATACATTAACAGGAATAAATCTTGAATTTTTTAAGATAAATACGAAATACGAAGCCGGTAATTACCAATTATGGAATTTTCATTCCAGGAAATTCATAAAAAATATGAATTTTATCAGATAAGATACAAATTTTCGCTGAATTGAATTGTTTGATTCAATTTCAGGTCTCGACGCAGTAAATTTAAAAATAATTAGGGGCAAGTTCTATCATGTTTCCTCTATATTGACCATAGTGAAAGAAGCAGCAAAAGTACATATATTAAAAGCTATAGACAATAAACCTTGATTTTACAAAAGATTATGTCTTTAGGACTTTTTCGAAGTGTGCACCCTATTTAATACGAGTGATTGGTGATAAGGAATTCATAGTAGCTTTACGTACCATTATTTGAATTACGATGTTAAGCTATTTATATGCGACAAGCCAAGAGAAAAATATTAGGATGCAAGAGATACAGCGAACAGCTTCTAACAAAATTAAGTTTTTTTTTTAGAGAAAATAAGTATACAGAATGATTATTCTTCATGAAACCTGAAGATACTTGAAATCGAAGTAGCCTATTTAACTGAATTTTCATTTCATGATTTGAAAAATTTACTTCTCCCGGAGTACGATACAAGAATTTGGAAGAAAATACACGGCGAAGAAATATACATCAATAACATTTCGTGAGAAGCGGAAGCCTGTCAAGTAAGCGTTACTCCATCCTAGTCGATTCAGAACACACGTCCACCCCAGTGCACCAAAACTGGATGGAAGGACGGATTTCCTGGTGCTATCGCCACTTACATCCGATTTCCGACACGAAGGAGCGACACCTCGGCCGTGTCCGAGGACGTAGCGCCACGATCTCATTCCGTTATCGGGACATGACTCTCTCTATCCAATGCGAGATATTGTCTAGGTTAGAGGAATACGAGTGAATTGACGATCGGAGAGCGGCGATTAGGAGGGAAAGGGACGACGGAGATAGCGCCTAAGGAAGAGAGGGAAAGACACTGTCGCGCTAGTTCACACTTTGATCCAATTCCAAGAGAGCGCATTCAAGAGGGAGCTACAATTCAATAAGCAATTATGGGTATCAGATAACACTTGAAATTACGCAATTCCCGTGCAAATGAGGGAATTTCGCTGCAAAAATAATTCTTAAGAATAATGAAACGAACTCTCTACCTTTATCACTGAAAATGTATAATTGCGCAATCGATAAAACACTTTCTGTGGTAAAGGTAGAAGTTTTCTTTCCATTACTCTTTAGTATGGAGATCTAAAGCAAGGTCGAGACCGAATTCGTTGATTTAGTATTATTTATACCTTAGTTCACCAATAAATTACTTGCTGTTAGGTTATAAATATCTCTGATGAAATTGACGTAAATTGAGTCCAACACGAGAAGATACGGTAATTACACTGAAAGTTAAAGTTAAAAAATAAAGAAATTGAATAAAAAATGTGTTTTCGTTAACACTGGAATAACAGCTGCTTAAATAATATTTCAATTGAAATGATTCGTAAATAGTGTAATCGCCTTCTCTCCAAAGTTTAAATGAAACCGGAAAACTAGTTATAAAAGGAGTAACTTTCAAATAAAAAAGTCCATTCCATTAATAAGGCAAAAAATACCATCACCTGGAACTTGAAAAATGTTTCATGCAATCGGATCAGTTACAGCAAAGGAAGAGTGAATATACAGTAAACGTCTTGCATCTACGACTTACATCGCATCATGCGTTTATGTGAGTTAATTACATATTTACTAAATTGATCGACAGTGTTAACAGGCTGGAGAAGTGAATGAAATAAATTAACTTCAGCCTATCGTCGAATAATGATATAAAATAAATCATGGTATGACGAAATAATACTTTTATCTACAGGTGAAATACATTAACATTTGTTCCATTGAAACTGCTCTGATATTATAGAGGTGCCGCATGGAATGCATTCTCAGGATAAAACAAAGACTAAAAAGTAATGGAGATAAACTGATATTACTTTATGATGAACATTATCTTGATGTCGATGAAAATGGATGTGAAAGCATACCAGTGACCCAAATTTGAGACATTCTAGATCAAAATTCCTCGTAAACAAAGGTTATCGATCCAAGGATTGGTATGTTGCAGCCCTTCATCCAATCTCCCAGTCACTTTATTACCTCGTAATTCCTTACATAAACACATATTATCACCTGTATCTTGTAATTAAAACCGAGACCACCTCTGCAATTTGCTACTTTCCACACTAATATTACGCCCGAGTGAAGTTCCACTCATTTTCACCAATCCTTTCATACCTTTCTACACGAACTCTTCTCTTTCGATAGTTACATTTCATATTCTTTCTTTTGGCTAAGCTCCCAGACTTCTAATCGCATTTCTTCTCCAGCTGTTACAGCCAAACAAAAGGGCAGAAATCTTTTCACGGACCCTTTTCTTACATTTATGTTATGTTGCCAGCATTTGTTTCTTTGGCAAAGTGCTACTACACCGTCCTTTGCCACTCATTTTGCTGATGATTTGTCTCCTGTCACTAACACCGCTTGTTATTTCACTGCTTAGTAGAAAAATCAAGTCTTGAAGGTCGAATTTCTGGAAAACTGACTCTTACCTTAAAACCCTTCTACGATACTACTCTAAAATTCCACAAAAAGTAAATCCACAAAACGTAACCCTTAGAGCGATTGCAAAACGAAATAAATAAACCTGGAAAGAACGTGAGATATAAAAGAAACTTGAGAAGGAGTTTGAGATATGTGAGGAAAGCATAGATTTAATCTAGCGAGCATATCTCGTATAAGAGACGTAAAACGAAAGCAGCGGTGGAAGCTTTTTACGGCAAAAGAGCCGTTCCCAAGGCACAAAAGCGGCGACTTAAAACGCCAGAAAAAGGCACTGATTTAAAAGATACGGGAAAGAATGGTCTTGGCTATAGTAAGTAAGAGATCAATCACACGTCTTCATGTCACCTAAGGCTGGATACGGGATTGCAAAAAAGGTAAAAAATAAAGAGGATTTTTGCTTTACGACAAAAAACTATACTTTCTGTACTTATTGTAACTATTGTATATGTAACTGTATTATACAATGTAGTTGTATCTGACGAATTGAGCAACTTGAAGACTGGATGAATTAACTCATGAACCAGAATTCCATAAGATGAACAATTTCACATAAATGAAGCACAATAACATTACGAGAAACCTTTTTCTTAGCATCCCTTAAGGAGAGATCTTAATTACTACCATTTTCAGCATCACTCCCGCCTCTGTAACGTTCATATCATAAAAACTATAAGAAGAAGAGCGACGAAAGTAAATGAAAGATAAAATTTCCTCTATCCTTCAACGAAAATGAAAATATCCCATTCAATGGGATGCGGCAACAGAAACCGTGAAAATCTAAGAAAAGTAGGTAAAAAACCAAGCAGTTTCGGCTAATTAAGATCGAGATTTACGGGGAGTTCTAATTACTTATTTTTGTTATCTATAAGACTTGGAACTTGACAGAAATTCTGCGCACTCGCTTAGATATTCGACTGGTTCCACACTCTAACAATTCTGCGACAAAATAAATATATTAGGTAAGTAAATACAGTCGCTGAAAGAGGAATTCAATTAAAAATTGATCTGGCATCAGCGACACTTTGGATCAAATCCCTAAACTCGCAAAAGGCGAGGAAAGCGAAGGAATGCAGAGCGATAAAGACGATGCGTGGGTCGGAAGGTCTTCCCACGCTCCACCTCTGCCATCCAATAAGGCCCAATAAATCGGCGAATTCGGGTCGAGTCCCATGAGGATTATCCTTTGGTATGAAGCGCGACCGGGTTTGAAGGTAATGGCTGCGAGATATCTGATATGGGAGATCTCTTAGGACGAGATAACAGGCCAAGGGATGAAAGGGGTTATCCAAGGAGACAATTTCCTCTCTGTCCCATCGAGAAATACCCGTGAAAATAGATTACCTCAGAGTCATGCCGAAACGCGACGACTCAGAAGTTCATTCGCAGAGCTATTCGTCTTTTGAGACTAAATGGGCTAACGGTATGCGCCTTCGTACGATCCTATGTAGCCAAGGGGGGAAAATGGATCTCTCATTCAGTAAGGAATCGTTTCAGCCGTCGATATCCAAGAAGAAGATAACTCAAAAGCAAATAGGTTTGAATATTGCAAAGATAATGAGCAAATGATACAGACAAGAGAAAATCGTGATCAAAACAACAAATACTAAAATTAGTATAGCATAATATGATATTTTTAATAGTGAAGAAACATGTTTTAAATACTCCTCTCTGTAATAGCGTTCCTCATGTCATGACCATTGCAACAAATGCTTACCATATTTTTTTCCATATTCCTCCCTACATTTACGTTCCTCATGGAACTGAAACGTTGAAACGAATTCCCGTGACCTTAAGAAGACAAGGAAGTCTCTTATGTAATTTAAAGATCTTAGCTTGCTTAGTAATGTCGGTATATTAAAGAAAATAAATGTATGACCAACTAAAGAGGACTAGATGCGACAAAAATCTTTCGTATATCAGCAAAATAAATAAGCCTTTTTCTACACGAAGCTGTAAGAAAAGGTACACCAATATTCTATAAAAAAATATAAGTACGCAATATTTAAATAACCGCTTGGTGTCTCAAACTCCTGCTTATTATTACAAAAATTCTATGAAGAGAAACAGTATTCTTTGAAACATTTTTGAAATAAGAGCAGGAAAGACATACGAGTGAATTTATTTATTTATAATAACTGAAGTACCCAGAAAAATGAATTTGTACGGCAAAGGAAAATTACCATAGGGAAGAAAAAAAAATATTCTGCTGATAGAACTACGGGACGCAGCCCTGAGTGTAAGCTACCCGTCATACATACATCGATTCCACGCAGTCAAGACAGAACTTGCTATCCTCCGGCGATTTTTATGGCCTTCCGTAGGCTATATCGCACTGAAAACTAAGTGGATTTGGCCCATTAAATCGACGTCTTGTTCGGAATAGATCCGGGCAAAATCCGCATAAAAACGCCGATAACAAATTCCTCGGACGGAGAGACAGGCACGCAATTCAACATCCTCGGAGAGAAAATTTCACAATCCGGCAGACACGCATGGCAGCCAAGATATAAGGGCGGAGGATTTGGAGTAAGGAAAAGAATAATTCTCCGAGAGGATTGGAGAAAGAGGAATGGAGGAAAGAAGGATAAGCTCGAGAAGCCATAAAGCATGAGAAATGGGATGGGAGAAAGCAAAGGGTTTGGCGGGAGCGCGTGCCTTATCCCATGGAGAGAAAAGGAAGGATCAGGATGTATGGATTAAGGAAGGAATGCTTGGCAGGGAAACTCTTTCCACAACAATAACCTTACAAAGGATATCTCAATGCCGAGATATGATTTTTGCAGGCGACGGAACCATGTGGGTCGAAAGGAAAGGATGAATGTCTACCTCTCCCTCCCATTCATCTCGGAAATAATTCACTTTCCCGTAAGCCGATCCAGTTTGCTTCTCATACACTTGCATTACGTTTCATCTCTTGAGCTCCAGAAATAGAGAAAATCTTCAACAGACCACTTGCTAGATGCAACTAGAAATTTAATTTTTTTTGTAATGTTTCTTGCATTTTCTAAATTTTTAGGTGTTAATATGTATATTCTAGGGTACATACTGAAAACTTCACAGCAATATCTGTAAAATTGACGAATCGTTACTTAGAATTCTGAATAAATGTGGTCCGAGTATTTTTCCTCCGTGTACTGGTGTGCCGCTGCATCGAATATGACGAATTACAGTAAAGGTGTATCGGAATTTTCTCCCTCACATTTTCATAGAATATGCTTTTGCATCGAAGAATAATAGTGAAATTAACATTTGTTTACTTAACTGTGACAGAATCATACTCGAAACATTAAACACGTTTTTCCTGAAATACTGTTTTCTATAACGGTGGACACGCACTCTTTCCGTTATATTTCGATATAACGGCATACATCTCTTAATTATTGCTATCTAAAGTAGCACATGACAACCATATCAACATCAACAATAACCATCAACGAATTGACTTATTTACACATTTAAGTTACTTGTGTGTTTACAGAATATAAAAAGAACTTAATGAACTATAGTACGTCAAGCATAGAGAGGTACTCCTTTATCTCCAGACTCAGTTAACATTCTTAGATTAGATTTTCTTGCTCCAATTCCACCTCCGCAAGAAAATCCTCGACGGAATCCCCTCCGAAACACTTCCTTCCTATTAGCCGCGGGGCAACTTAACCGACACCTTTTCCGAGCAACGGAAAACTCGGAAACGAAACAAAACGATGCCATTACCGCGCGAGTTAAAAGAAACGCTCTTGAGGGTAAAAGAGATTCATCTCGGATGACATTTTCCAAGACATCCGAGTGCGTTTGAGCTCGACAAAGGACCGGGTGAAGAGGGGAAGTCACCCTTTGTGGGTTGCGAAGGGATAAAGGGTTAGGGGGCGAAGTGTATGCAGTTCGCCAGGGTTCGCAGACCCCGTGCCCCTGGGGGCAGCGTTAATTACGCAAAGGGCACGCCCCGGGCCACGCTCGCGCCCTTCCTAATATTCCAATGGGCTCTCCTCCGCACCCTCTGCTGGAGCCACTTTCTACGATTGGTTGACTCCCGACCACGCGCCTCCGTTTCCACCCCTTTGCGGGCCTTTTGTGCCTCACAAAGAAAGGCGCGAATTTTAAGTGTCTTCAGGAGGGAGTGCGACTCCCCACCATTATATGCCCCGAATTGAAAAATATCATACGCTCCCTCTGCTTTCCCGGTTAAGTGAAGCAAAATCACTCTATTCTGATCCATTTATTTTTCCACTGTTTTCATAAACAAGAATATCTGAAAATTAAACCTAAATTGTCTACCAAAATAACAGCGTGCATAAAAAAATCACAGAATAAATCTGATGTATCAAGGCTCAAGTTTGTGGAAGGGCATACCAAGGAAATAAAACACACTTAATAATTTTCACAGAATTTCCACTAGTTTCGTCCAAAATTAGACATCTTAGGCAAAAAATATATCGGAAATAAGTATATACAAGATGATGTTTGATCACGGATTAAACTAATCTAATTTTCTTCCAATATGTTCCATGGAAATTACTGGTAATTACTGCTGGAAATTACTACTGTTTTTTACCCTTAAGTTCACGAAGTATTGTGGAAATGCATAATAGAAAGAGATTAGGGAATTGTGCTTTTTTCTCAAGAGGTTTTTATAAAAACAACGGATTTGCACGAATAATTGTGAAGATATTTCGTTTCGAGTATTAGATTCTTTAATTTGACTAAATGACTAAAGGAATATAGCATTCCGTCGAAACTGGTCGTGTGTTTTTATTAAATAAAATACTTATATTGAAAATGTAGAATCCCATAGCTTCTTTCCAAGGTGCGTAATGTAATCAGCAGACAGGAATAGTCATAAACAGCTAAAATTTGAGCTATTTTACACTCTTGTCATCTGAGATAGTATGAGGGACTTTTCCTTACATAGCGAACAGCAAACAATCTTCTGAGCATTGGCATGTAATGAATGAGATAAGACTAACTATTGTGGAGGGTGAATGGTTACCACACGTAGGCCATTTTTTTGCGAGGTAAGACTGGATTTTGGTTAACAACGGTAAAAGAATGATAATTTTTACTTCCACCGAGAAACGAACCTAGGACCACGTTCTTCAAAGTCGATCTCGTCACCCACTTGGTTTTTCGGAAGCCAATTGGTATTCGAGCGAAAAGCAATACTTTCTTATAAACTTTTCAGATGCCTTCATTGACTCGCGGGCACGTCTCTCTGAATAGGTACAAGTGGTCTTGGAAAAAGGGTAAGAAGTCTCCATTGATGTCAGTCCCACCTTGTAACATGCTACATGCTTATTTTTAGGGGGACGGGTAATCGATTTCACGATTAATGGAAGCAGGGATAACCAAGGTTCTTCTGTATCCTAGATGCGTGATGTTACCGGTCCGTCTCAACCCTTGCGAATGCAGCTACTGTCGATAACGCGAAATATTTGAAATTTTCAAAAATAACGAAGTTACTGACTGAAATATTGTTACAGAGAAGTTACTAATAAAATCGCCGCAGAAATAGTCCAGCTGAACGCTACATTACAATATTCTTCATTAATATTCTCAACTTCCAAATGAATCTTTCCTTTACAACACTTCAATCAAGCACGAAACATCTCAAATATAGAGATAAAAAACATTCCCATGCGGTCAAATTCGCCAACAATTCCGTGGTTTACATGAAAATGTCAATAATAGAAGTAATAAAGAGTAAAGCATAGAAAAAAATGAAGTTAGCAAAGAGGATCGTAGCTTTAGTAAAACCTATCGAAGTAAGAACCACACAAAGCTAAGGCTAATTATTTTTATCATGCAAAAATATCAACCTTCTTTCGCTCTAACATTTTCTTGGTGTGGTGGCGGAACCAAACCAATTATTACAGTTTACCCATGAATACAGGAGAATGTCATCTGAAGACAACACAACCCTTTCCGGGAAACTGAAATTAAATGGACCAAAGTAGCCACGGAATGAAAAATGCGAAATTAAGTGAATGGCATAAGTCTGGGCATATATTTTCTCGGAATACCGGGGAATGATAAGAGGAACGCCGACAAAAACGGCTATCGGAGATTTTAAACCTCTAAAAACGAATATGTACAATATAATTGTGAGATTCCGTTCTAATTTTATAAATCATTAATTCACAACATTTCAAATACTCATTTCAAAAATAAATTATTAAATAGATTCATAAAGGAAATTACAACATATATGCCTTGTGGCTTAAGGATAGACAGTTCAGAAAAAGTGAATAAATAATTAAAATGATAATTTAAAATAGAATATATTGAAATGTTCAAGTTATTAAAGGTTTTTCTGGGGGGCTTAAGCACTGCCCCCCTTCACTTTCACTAAACATGTACACTAAAAATTCACCGTTCATAAAGTTCATATCTTCGTCGGTGAGCCTTACACACTGGCCCCACCGACACACATTCAATGTCCTCGTATCGCCCGATTCTCATTCTTTCTTTCATCCGATGTAGACAAAGGCCGAAATACCAAGGATAAAACATAATGAAACAGAAATATGCGTTTTAATATTTAACTCAATTACCTATCACTGAAATCTTGGTTTCTTATTGTAAAATTTCCCCGAGTTTTCCATCAAATCCGGACCGGGTAACTATCCACAGACAAACATTCCCGGCCAAAGCGGGACGTACGGTAAGCCAAATTTATAACATTTTTTATTTGCGATAAAAAACCTTTCCCTTGGATTTCAGCTAATGATGACGGAAACTAAACGAAAACGCCCTAAAACGGTGTAGAGGAATGCGTTGAATTGAGCGTCCGAGAGTAGGGGACTATCGCACCAATCAATCTCCGACGATTAAACGGAGAGCGGCAGTTTGATCGGCACATCGAGGGAAGTGCGCTCAATTAAGAAGAAAAGCGATGAAAACAATGTGAAGCGTATCACTTCATCTCATGATACTTCATTTTCTTTGAATTAATGGTCGACCGGATGGCGCTACTTTAAACGTCGAAAGAAGATTAACTTCGAGATTAGCCATCTTCCACGGTGAAAAGGTTTTTTCATAGGAGTATCCCCTTAGGATTGATTCGCACATAAAAAAAAGATTCGCTTCTTTAAATACGGATATTATCTGGTACGTCCGAATTACGATTGATATTTTATAAGCGATATTTTTAAACACGAAAATTAATATTATTAATTATTATGTTAGAAACTAAAGTGAACAAGTCACAGTAGCAAATTATATTAAATATCAAAAAGAGTAGGACATAAATATATAAATTTATAAAAATAAATTATTAATTAAGAGAATAATTATTGATAAAGGGCAGGCTGTAGCTCAGTACTATCTTAAGATTCCCATACATAAAACAATGATGGTAAATACATTAAAAATAATAAATATTACCTTATGAGTTTAGACAAAAAATAATTTGACATTTTCTATGACTGACTAAGGTAAGTGTCCTTTATATGTAGAGACGATTACGTAAGGAAAGAAATATATATAATTATTTTCCATCTAGTTCTAGGGGCGTGGAAACGTTCGAACACATTCGTAACCCTTAACATTAGGTAAGCAATTGAGATCTTTATTCAGAAGAAAGATACGGCTATTATTTTTTTGGGACAGAACTTGAAGAGGAACTGGTCCACGAATAAGTCCACGGGAGTCGACGTTGGGACAAAAAATAGATTTCTGATAAGTGGTTACAGAAAGCGGAAACGCGGACATAAAATTTCCTCCGGACGAAACCACTTTCCGAAAAAAAATGGGACGAACAGATAACAGAAAATATATATCTACAGTTTGTTTCCTGCAGATTAGATAAATTCGTTCGGCGAAGGACCGGAAAATAAAAGCGCTTCGAATTGAAAAAGGCGACGCGAGCAACTCACTTTGATTGCCTCAATTAACGGAACGCGCGCTGATATAAAAAGAAAGATTTTGTATCGTCGGGAATAAAAACGCAGCGAAAATTGTGCAAACGAAGCTTATTTTAAAGAATTTCGAAATGGTGAGACCGTTGAGTGAAATTTCTGGTCGAAACAGGTCATTACTTAAAAATCTCAAGACTATTTTTACTTAAATAAAACTCCGAAACATAAATAAATAATTAAAATAAATTAGTGCGAGAGGGACTGAAAGGTTCCTATCCTTCGCTAAATGATCTTCGCTGCCGACACACTCCGGAAGAGATATTAATATTAAAGGAGACAAAGTAAAAACCCGGATATCCAATTGGGCAGGGTGATCGGATCCGGTGAAAGCGGTCCTGGGTTCGATTTCTGATGGAGCACAGGCGCGAAATGACCTAAGATGTCGAAGCACAATTAAATAAATAAGAAAAAGAAAGAAAAAAGTTAAACTCGCGAAAATACCATACTAAATCTGAGCGAGGCTTACGTAAAAAGTATTCAAAGCAGGAATTTTAACTGGAAATAAGGAAAATTAGACAGTAGACTGATTAGAAAAGGATAACCTGAGATAAAATTGCGCTAAATTAACTATTTTAATAGTTTATTTATTCCAAAAAGGAATTATTCAAGATCATAAATAAATCAAATATTCACAAGAAAATGAACAAAACTAAAAAAGACCATTAAATAAATATTCAAGACGAGGAATATTAGGAAAACCTGTCTGTTAAGTATTTATCCTGAAGTCTGTTTAGAATAATTGACCCTGACTGCACTGAACAAAGCTGACATAATTAAATGAAAGATACCATTTTCTCAATCTTGTACTAAATGACAAAAAAATACCCCACTCGTCAATTCATAGTAGCAGCAATCAGATAATCCTATGAGACGATAATGAGCAATAGGGATGAATTAAAATACAGTATCAACTAATTAAGATGAATACATACATTTTTTTTAAATTAAGAAACTGCTATAGCCCAATTAATGAATGACAACTTATTGTTGGCAGACCCTGGCTTAAAATAGAAAGGACGCTAATGATCATAAATCTTTTTCTCCTGAATATGAAAAATGGATGGAGACAATCCCATAGTAAATTTGCGAAGAGAGAGATGTCGCGATAGCGCAAACAAAAACCCCATTTAAAAGCGACCGAAACGCAGGTGTTCTGCGGCGAAGAGGCGTCGACAGCGAATGGCTGAGGATAATGCGGGAGAGAAGAGGGGAACGGCACCCTCAAATAAAAATGCTACCACTGACATATGGAAGCAGATTGCTCGAGCCTGGAGTTTCGTCGTAGTCGAGAATAGTTAAACAGTATAATTGAGGACTAATAAACATAAAAAGCGTAGATGCAATCATTAATAAATACCAAAGCCAGATACACAGCATTTTTCTTCAGAATTTAGTAAGAAAAATGAAATGGAAATATTTAAATAAGAATAATACTAGAATAATAGCAATAATATGAAAGTATTAATAAGAAAAAAATGAAATGATGATATATTGCAAGATATAATGAAACGATAGAAAAACGACAATAATAATATAATTAAAGGGAATGGTGATATAAAATGGCGATGAATCATAATTTAAATTTTTACAAGTCGAACAAAAAAAGAATAAAAAAGTTATTCAATGCCTAAGCATATGAATGAATAATTATAACAAATATATTTTATGAAATAAATTAAAAATATAACACTCGTAATAATTAACTAATATAATAATATTGATAGTATGCGGGAAATTTAAAAGTTTAAGATAAAGAGTGTGGTTTGAAATCATGAAGGTTTACGCTACAGAGAAATCGTGTGCATAAATTGTGATTAAGTAAATATAGTCTGCTATGAGACTTCGAAGCTTGAGTCAATTTACGGCATACTACGGCACTGGTAACGAGCACTGGTATGCTTCATGGAATAACGAAGTAAATTCCAAAAACTGTCCGATACCTCCGCAAACATGAGACGGCGATGGGAAGATAAATACGGCCGATATACGGTAAATACTGTGAAAAATATTCATATATCTGATTCTGCAGTGATAAATACAGAGAGCTAAGTAAATAAGGGAAAATATATGACATTCAATCACTGATTCCGAATGAAGTTCCAAGATATTTACACATATTTAAAAAAACATTCCATTATAATCTCTAGAGCGGTAAACCTTTTTATCAAATCCAATGGCCATGAAAACTATCCAAAAGTTCAGGGCCTAAGAAATTTCAATAAAATGGAAAGTATACATTGCGGAATTTGCATATTCACGCTCGTATTTCGCCACGTCACTCGTCGAAATTCGCGATTGGCATTCGGACGCTCGTCCCCACAGCACGAATGACTGTTTTCACACTGGGCACAGTTCGCTACGTAGACCCTAACGTGGCTACGATTCTTTGATTCTTCCTCGGAGAAACTGCTACGAGCGTCAACGCGAGGGACAAGGCGAATGACGAGTGAAATGACTACATATTTGCCCCACCACTTGCCATTCGTGCGAATCAGTTATCAAAGAGATAATTAGTTCACTAATTATAACGTGGTTTAAACCATTATTAACTATGACATGGTTATAATTAGTAATATTATTATTATATTTTTAACTAATATTATTACTAATAATATTACTAATTATAATATGGTTTAAACCATTAAATTATATTATGGTTTAACCATATTATAATTAGAAAAGAAATACTAAAAAATGGTCGAAAGGAGAAAATTTCAAAATTAACTTGTCCACGAATGTGCTTGTATGAATGAAGCAGATGAATTCCCAAGTTCATTAACGAGAAATTACTGCAGAAATTTCCCATACGTCCGACGCGAAAGCCGTGGGATATATTTAAAATGGTTCGGAATTAGTGAAGATGCCCTTCTCCAAACAGCTTGAAAATAAGTCGAGCTATCGATTTTCCGAAATGGCATTCGGGCACGCCATGCGATCCACGACCTCTGAGGAATTCGTTCCTTTTCGGGCCTGTGATATATTCATGGGGTCGCGGATATGGGCGGGCCGAGAAGGGGGAAGAGGGCTTTCAGGGAACAGTGTGTCCCGAGTCTGTGACGCATTACAACGCGAAACAAATGGTGAGACATGAATGCAGGCGGATTAAGCGGGAAGACGGGCAGAAAACAAGAAAGTAATCAAGAGTAAGTAGACGGTGAAATTTCACGGAAATACTTGAGCGGAACCAAAAAATGCAAACTAAAATATTATGAATTCAAATTTCGACATAATTTATGCTTGAAGCTATGACAACGATTAGTATATAATCGGTTTATGAAATAAATTAAGTTTAAAAAAATAACAAACATACAGCTACGAAAATTGCCAGGATTCTACATAAACGATTTCCCTGGTCCATGAGTGTCCGTGTAGAAAATTAAGGCAATACTATCTTCATTAAATACGAACAAAAAGAGAAAAATTGTTTTAAGAACCCTCTAAACCTTAGATTATACACTACCGGAACACTTCAATAAATGATTTGACATCGATATTGATACAAATGGAATAAGATATGAAGCAATTAAGCGGCAAAAAAAAGAGATCGACAGAAAATAAACCGAATACAGTTTTACAAATTGAGATTCGAGATGTAGGCCTATGGTAATTAGAAATAGGAGACATAAATAATTATAAAAAACTTATATTTATTTCCCTAATAAATTATACTTATTTCCGTTATTCTCATAATAATCACAAATAAACTAATATAATATGAAATAATTTTAGAATTATTAGTATTTCTCCATGGATAAATATCTTTAATTATTTTAATATTATAAATAAGTCTTCTAGAACCGTTCATTAATCATTTATTTCATACTTAATCGAAGAGACTTGAAGAAGTTGAGATTATAGATTATTTCCGATCGATGTAATCCATGCAGCATTTGCACTAAATGGGTATGAGTGTTAAAATATCCCCTTGTAGATAGAGAGGTTGTCTTTAAGAGCAAAGTAATCTAAATGACACACATTATAAAATTAGCCACAGACAAAAATTTACATGTATATATTTCGCCTATGCTAGAAGGATAAAAAATTCTGAAACTCGTAGGGCTATGATCGATATCAACGCACATTTTTTCCTCAATTACATCTTTAAGCTGTCAGCAACGCTCTCAACACAAAGATTATGTGTTATGGAGAGATATAATCGTAACAGCATACAGTGATAAAAAAACTGAATCTTAATATCCGTGAAATTACGGGATGAGAGACGACCGAGAGATACGATTGCAAAAATAACCGATAGAGGGAGTTAATAATTAGAGTGCGATGCATAATTCGGGGGCGCGTGGCGGCGATAATCCCTGAATAAGAAATAACCGCTGGGAAAGAGAGCCGATTGAAGGAGCACGCACCACCGGAGCAAGTTAAAACACGCAAATCGGGCGGCAAATGCACGGAATCGATCTTGCGCGACCGGAAGAGTTGTTATTCTATTTATATCTAAAAAGGAAAGGAGAAAAAGAAGGATTTTCCCCTTTAAAGAGAACCCTTTCTCGCCTCCTCCCCTGGCCTACTTCAGGCCTCTTGCGTTTTTTATGCGAACTCGTCACGAGAAAGACACCTTTTCACTATAGAGCCCCGACGGAGGAAGAAAATAACGTCTGAGGGTAATGTGCATTCCGAAGAATGGAATGAAGATAAGAGATAGCGTAGCGTTGTTTATTTTCAGCGAATAAACCGCCGGGAATTGATTGGGTGGGCTGACGTTAAAGCAAGCATTCGTATTTCACGAGAGGAAATGACTACTGGGGCAAAACCGTTGAGGTGTTAAGGACTCTACTACCGCACGTGAACTATTGATTTACCACATGAGATTCAAACATAGACCTAAATTTAATGACAGTTACTTATTATCTGACTTAGAATAATACAAAATAATTGTTCTATACATTGGAGAGTTTTTATTTAAAATGTTCGTAATTATGTTTATAGAATAGTATTATCGTGTACTAAGTTCAATTTCATTTTTACGGAATTCTTCATAAATATATTTTTACGTATATTGACAACACTTGTTGATAACAATGTCTATTAATGTACTACATACATGTACTTATCTATTTAATACTTATATTTTTTGTCATATTTATTTTCATTTTTAGTTAATTCCATCGGTAGGTTGGCGCAGGTTTACTACCACTCTTTATTTATTATTGTACAATATAAGACGATGGGTAAGATAAGAGGTAGGCAATCTCGAACAAGTACAGAATAACGAATATAAATAACTTTTTATTAATTTTACGAGTTGAAATATACTGTTTGATAAAAATTTGCGGTAAAGAAATTTTGTATACCACACTTACTGCTGCTATTCGTCGACTTCAATTATATGATACAACAATGAAATAACAAGATCTCAGTATGCATTACAATTCAATTACATTTCAATAGCAAAATCGAAGAATAAGGAATCATTACACGAGCTTGGGAAAATTTCATAACAAAGGAATTCTATAAAGATTCATTCTCATTTCATCAATAACAGTATTAACCACAAACTATGGAAAATTTGATAAGATATGGGGATTTTCACTTAAAATTTCCGTTTCCGATAACGTGTCCCATTGAACTACGATAAGAGATTAAATATTTTTTTTCGCACGCATAAATTTAATCCTACTTCTATTTTCCTTGTTGAGAATCGACTGTAACTTAAGCTAGTAATTCGTCAAACAATTGTAATTAAAATATCTTGTAATAATTTCGATGCCTCCGGATTCACCAACAGTGACTAGTCGTAAGAATTAAAGGGTAAATCACAGATTAAATATATTTTTTCAGTTATGGGTTTTAAAAAAGTAGAGCCAAACCATTTTAGTTTTATTTATTTTGAACATCGAAAAAATGATGATGATCATAATGAATGATGAATGATGATGAGGCACACAGGGTGCCTCAGGGTTTCAAAACTTGTTTAAAAGGTGTTCCCCGGAAAGAGAAGAAGGAGAAGAAAAGCAATGGACCGAGGGGAAAGCATTTTTAATTAATGAACGTTCCAACAAGAAAAGACGTTAGAATATGACTTGCCTTGACATAGGAAATATACGAAACCCTGGAAGGATTGAGAACTTCTTGAACTAGCGACAACACTCTGATCGTGTATGTCAATTTAAAGTTTCAACTTCGTCGTTGTTTCATTTTTATACCCCGAGTTATCAAGACCGAGTTTTAGACCTTTACTTTTTCAAAGCTAGATGCAGTTAAAAGTTTTAGAATCTTCAGCATAAACAATTTCTACGTCGTTTTCAGAAAAAGGTAATGAGGTTTACCAAAGGAAAGAAAGCAAAGCTAAAAGGGAAAAACTAAAATCGATGGTTAAGTTCTATGAATTTGGTAGTGCAATGCCTTGGAATGGAAGATTTATTTGTTGTACAAAACCGCCGAGTTAGTCGCAAGGACTGGTGGCGACGTCAATTTATATTTTAAAAATAAAAATATTACTTCTATCAAAGAGTTCAAAGATATTCATCGTAATTAAACCCACTGGTTGATAACCATCTTGATGGCCATCCAGGTAGTAGGTATTTTTCTGTAGAGTAAGAATGAAACATAGACCTTAAGAAAATAGAAAATCAAGCGATTTGAAGCCTTTAATGAGTTGGTGTGGCGTAGAATAGAAAAAGAAAGTTTGGTCGATATGAAAAAAACACGGAGGTAGAAGTGATGGTTATGGGAGAAGAACGTTTTACTGGGAGTAATCCCCGGTAAGTATCGACATAGGAAATGGTTGGGTTAAATAACGGGGTACAGCTAAATAAATTAACTGAGGGTAGGTAACTGAAATTAATGCAAGTGAAAATATATTACTTATTCACTTACTCGTTGAACTTAAGTGAGAATTTCTTTGTTGCTGCATACTGAACTATTAAAATTTTACTTTTCGAAATTTCTCTGAAAACTAAAACTTATAAGACTTTAGGTTAAAATGTGATAAAGTTTAAATTTAAAAGATTGCACTTGTAAATTAAAACGCCGAAAGAAATTTTATTGCCGATCAAATATCAGTGCCCTTCATCACGTGAAAGAGAGAGAACGAAACAGATGACGAACGATCGACCGCATTCCGATAGCATTTGTTGAAAGGGAGTTCGCATTCCAACAAACGTTCCAAATAAATCAGCTTTTGGGGGAATATGAGAGCCCTCCGCAGGCGAAACGGTGCCAACGTATCCCAGTAACAAAGGACGATCGTCAAAAACGAAACAAACGGTTGGGAAACCCCGAAATTAATTAAACAAATCCGCGGATATGCTGAAGAGTTCAAAAGTGGCAGAAAGAGGAGCAGTGTAACAGAATCCTTGGATTTGAGATTGAATACAATTCTGCAATAAGAACACAATTCAAGAGCAAATATTCTAAAAGTTACGCTTAAATACACGCCACGGAATGTTACACTTTTACGAGATGTATACGTATATTCTTTGACATCGCAAATCAATATAGTTTGATGGAATAGAGTTAGAATTAATGATATCTATGATCACATATTAAGCAATAAAAGCTGTTTTATCAGTAAATTTTCTATCGACAACCTTGACTACTTGTACATATTTAACGGTACCATAAAACACTGATTCAATGAAAAGGTATTCTCGTATATGACACGACTCTATCAATCTATAATGTTCATATATTTTTCGCTGACAGATTTTCGATGCTTCGGTTTTAGCAATTTACTTAGCCAACTCACAATGTCTGGAAACTTATTCAACTGAAAATTCTATAGGTACATACGGAAACTGTTGACTATAGTTTACCTTATATTTTCATCAATCAACCACACAAACTAGTGTGCTGAATGAATAAAATGGGCAGTAAGAACAGAATATAGAATTTTAAAACCAGAGATTCTTTTCAATAATACAAAACATTAACGATGCAGAACAATGACTTATTAAGAAATCTTCGCTTAATCGACCTCTTGATCCGTAATTTCAATAAGAAACAGGAGAAATGCGATATTTTGCCAACCACAATGATCTTATCTCTTTCTGTAAGGCTTCTTCCTATGAAATACTTCATCCAGCGATCATATAATAATGTATAGGAATCCAATGTAAAGGAGATCAGCAGTCAACGATTACATCCCCATACTGCCACAAATCAATAGCTCCCCATCCTTTAAACACATCGTTAGCATTTTAAATCTCGATCGACGTGCCATTAATTAGTAAAAAGGGGGCGCTGTCACACACATAATTACTGAAAGCGGGGTCATCTCCGACCGCGCATAAGCAATAAAGGATCGCATCCCTTGTAACAAAAGAAGGGGTCGCGGCGCGAGGGACTTCTCTTTTAATTAAAACCCAAGAAGCGCATCCATTAACAAGCGAGCGTCCACTGGAAAGATTCCACTCCGCCTTATCTGCCTAAACGTCACAGCTTGCACTCTGCGATTGCTTCTCGTGGGTGGACGAGAAACTGGGTCTCCGCCCTTCCAAAATTATCGATAAAAAGGCATTTTTACACCAGTTTCGGGAGAGCCATGTCTCGTAATATTCCATTAACGCTAAAATATGATATGATAATAATATGCACATCCATGTTTTCATACTTATATGACTCATATATTTTTCATATAAACTTTCATGTGTATATGAGTCATGCATGTTTTTATATATACCTTCGTATCTATATGAGTCATATAATTGTATGTCATACGTTTCATAGCAAAGAGCACACAACCATTCCCTGATCGGAAAAGTCCGATCAGCAGGGATTCGAACCTGGGACCTTAGGGTAGGAGCGATAGCGTAGCAGGAATGCTATCCACTCGGCCACCAAGACCGGTGGTTAACATACAAGCTACGCTATTGCTTATTTTACCAAATTAATTATTAATTAATTTCTATATAAATTATTAATTCCATTAATATCAATATACAGTAATAATAATACGTATATCGATGTTTTGTGTCTTGAAAACCTTCCTGGGAATGATTGGATAGATAAGATCGTATATTTTGATTGACACATTTAAATCTTCATTCCGAAGGGGGACAAAAAGTGATGGATCTTAGGCGAGGGAGTACAAGCAAACCGAGTTCTGAATTCCTATTTCGAGCTCATGTTTAACGTCATTCCTAATAAGGTGATATGTTTCGAGTATAACGAAGTTCATGGCATCTACTTCCGCAGTTCATTGCCAACCAACGGATTTCTCAGGAGTTAAATAGTCAGCTGAAAAATGTCAGAGTTATTCAATGTTGAAATAACGAAGGTCTAGATGGCGCACCTTGGACATATTTCAAAAACAGCATTAGAGTAAAGCCGTGTAAGTCGAAGAGCGAAGTGGCGAGGGACGACTGTATTTGTTACACGATTTCAAAAATGAAACGAAAATTATCTTCGTTAGCCGAAACAGTCGAGAGCACAGTTTATTCACCAGCCGGGGCATCGACACAACTTCGAAAAACACTCACAAACTTTTTACGCCTGGTTACGACACGATTATTTTCCGCTAAAACTGGAGAAGGTACAATAACTTCCTCTTCCATTCACGGGTGTTATCTCGAGGAAGATTCGCCCGTGGAATTGGCGGGGCGTCACTATTCTCCATCAAAATGCCGTCTCTTTCACGAGGCTTTTTACGACGAGATGCATCCGCCAACGACTCTCTCAGGCCGTAAAATTCCGCTCTCTCCATTTTTACGCGTTCGCACGCATCGCAGGCGCGTCGGGAGTGCTCCGAAGCAGAGGATATGGTTTGAAAGAAAATGGGAAAATGGCGGAGAAGACGTGGTTTCCTAAAAGTAGAGATTAAACTGGATTCGGGAGGCGAGGAGAAAGACGGATACAATCTTAACGAAGATGCATTTCTTCAGCAGGAGCACTCTATGAGATACTCCCCTAAATGATATCGCGAAGCTAGTCTAGAGCTTGAGGATTGTAGAGAGAGAAATGCAAGACTATCCGCAAGTCTAAAAAAAGCTGAAGTGAACGTAGGGATTTCTTATTATAAAATAACAAGGAAGCATCGAGAAATTCAGATCGACTGTAAGACAAACTGTGCAGGTTCAAAAAAGAAATTGGAATGTGAAGTTAATCTAGAAAGTAAAAAAAGAAGAAAAAATACAAGAGTATGAAGTTATACTAGAAAGTGAAAAAAGAAGAAAAAATACAATAGACGGAATACACATCAGTACGGGTATTCATATTTTTTTATTCTCATCTCTTCTGTAGCAACAGAGAACACTTAATTCTATTACTCACGTTAACAGCAATATGGGGAATATTCCAAAAACATTGTGATTGGGCACTCATGACTTACCTAGAAAAGAGGAAAAAAATATTAATATATAAAAGAAACAATTTCACACCAAAAGCATCAAAATATGGAGCAAAAACACTTATATTTAGTTTAAGCCACTGAATATACGCAACTTAAAACCATAAATAATACACATAATAATAATAATGAAGAGAAGTTTCTATTGTACTAGTTTTGTTTCTCAAAAATTCAAGACGTACGTAATGCATTTCTCTGTAGCGTAACCTAAACCGAAGTAAAATGAAAAAAAAATATTTCCGCGTATAACTTAAAGAGGGCGGGTCACATCTTCAATCAAATCGTTATTTTTTATTAAAAGGAGGATATCAAATCCACCGTAGAACTACAAACTAAATTAACACTAACACATATGACAGAGCTAACAAGAAATAACTATAACAAATCTATTTCTGATAGAACGTGTTTTCTCTATTTCATTTCGAAGCAAATGGCGTCCATAAATTACGAATGAACGGAACAAAATCTCCGCGAGGGAAAAGCATCGTTATCAGAGATCTCTTCCGGGAGGTATCCTTGGAGAGTTATTAAGTTCGCGAAATTAAAAGCCTTCCCACACGCCGAAACATCCCCGCGATGAATCTCTTTCGTTTCCGCTGGAATTCTTAGAGAAAAACCAGAGAAAGGTCATGCCTAGATTCAGTGGCGCAGCCAGGATTTACCAATGGGGGGGGTCTGAGGAAACGAAAAATGCCTACTTTACAGGGGCTAGTATATTCATACCCGCTACTTACTACAATATATGTCAATTCTTTCAAAAACTAAATACATTCAAAACTAGAGGAGTTTAACGCTTATGTGGCCAACTTATTACACTTTGCAAGATAGTAGTTTACATAAGCGAACAATTGGAAACTTAACAAGTGTGTTCTTTGGATTTCTGGTTTGGATACGTCCAATATCTATTAAAAACTCATTTTTTCTATGCTGAAGCTTTTTAGTGATTTAGATATAAACTTTCCGAGCCTTCGAGAGTTCTTTCTTCTTAGAGGTTGCAAAGCGTGGGAAGGAAAAAATAGCTAGGGTTATTTGGCAAGCGATATATAACGTAACATCCACTCATTTGTTCCCCCACATTGGCGCGCCCATGCTTATTTCATTATCTTTCGTTATTTGACTATATCATCAGCAGATTTTGGAATTTAATTGAAATATCGCCTGTCAAGAAAACGCCATCAATGTATAAAAATAATGATATGAAGTATGTATACAGCTTATTGCACAAGGTTTGTATAAGAAACAAAAAATCATTTTTATCAGATGAAATGTTCTGCCAGGCTTACAATTAAGCCTGATTTCGTTATTTATGTATTAGCTAAGTATTTCATTGAATGCGTCTCATACCGAAAATTAAAAATTCGGCTGCATTAAAAAATACAGTAGACTCTTGATTATAGCTGATATTATAATTGAACTTGCAGTATTAAAGTCACATACCAAGGTGAAAAAAATGAAGACGTCAACTTACAATTATTTAGACTAAGTAATAGGTGGTTTAACCAGCAAAGAGCTGATGCAAACCCAGTCATACGCACTGAGTGTTCAAAGAAAACAAATATTTTCCACGAATTGAAATTTTGAATGGGCATTGCATGACCAAGCGGTTAACAGGATAAGTCATGCATTGCGTGGGATTATATCACCAGAGAAAAAAATGGCTGCATTGAAAAGGAAGCTGAAGAATTTAATTCACAGTTTTAACAGTTTATCAAGTTTAGTTCAAGTCATCAAGTCACAGTTCCGATAAATATGTGCGTAACTTACGCGCACAATACCTTTCAGCACTGATTTGCTTCGGAAATGGTATACTATTAATAATATCATCGCAGATTAATTTTTACTGAAATCTTTCATTGCTTCAATACTTTTTCAAATGTTTACGGAAATTCGGTTAGCGAAAATTTTTATTAAATATACATCAAATTAACAGGCAATCATAAAATAAAGATCAGTATATTTTCTATCATCCCGAGTAATGAAGAGTCAACTGTGTGCAGACTTTTAATCGTCTTGAATGCTTAATAAAGGAAAAAGTAGCTATTCAATTGTTGCTAAACTCATCTTGAGATGTGTCCTCTGATAACAGCCCTAAAATAAGAAAATCCTTATTTATGCATCTAATAATGGTTATTTCACAAAAAACACATAGCCATTAACTTACGTTTTTTTCCGATAGCGGCCTCGAGCTGTTAGCGGACTGTGAAAGGAATGTTTGGATGTCCATCTGAATGAAATCCAAACTAAACTCTCCTTCGAACTGTAGTGAATTTTTCGAGAGCACTACTCACGATTCTATCTTTAAATGTAGACCCTTGAAACAGTCACAAGCAAAAGATCTAACTGAGCGTTTTATCAATCTGCTTGTCCCTCAAACGTAATCTTAATCCCTGTTTTCAGGGTGCAAGTTTAGAATTACTTCTCGAATGTTCCCTTGTATTTTTTCAAGGAGTAAACAAATCAGCACTTTCGAATTTTTCTCATGGGAATCTTATCTTATGGCGTGAGTTATCTAACTAAAAGCCCCTACACACGTTCCAACCAAACCACCCAACTGTCGGGACCAACACCGTCGGCCCCGACGGTTGGAAGGTGTGTAGGCCTGTCGCCCTACAAAAACAGTCCAACACGACGGTCGGGCGGTTGGTCCTGCGAGACCATCCAACCGCCGACCGCCCAACCCCGATTTTTGCTTATCGTTACCGATAAGACCGAAAACGATACACGCGTGAATCGTTATCGGTCTCATCGGCGTTTTCAGCAGACTCCCGATTCCGACCCAACTCATTTTATCTCTGGTCAAATAAAGAAATCAAATAAAATCAAATAAAACAAGTCAAATCAGAGTTCACTCTACGAGATTTCGATGTCTACTGAGAAATTTTCTTGAGTTGGTCGGGTCGAGTGATAAGATTGGTTGGGACGTGTGTAGAGCAGGCCCCAACAGGGATGGTCGGGAAGTTTGGTTGTGTAGGGTGATCGGGTCGGGACGTGTGTAGGGGCTTTAAAGGATAGGCTTAGGCCCGTTTCACATGGACGCGGACGGTCCGCGCTCCGCGCTACGCGCGCGGATAAGGTTCCATTGACGTTAATGGAAGCTTACACATGAGTGCGGACAGTCCGCACGCGGAGGAGCCATCCGCGTGGCCCCTACGCCCCGCGGATCGTCCGCGCGCGTACGGGCCACAGAGACAGGTTTGTGCTTGCACATGAACGCGGACGGCTGATGCGGACCAAGCAGATTTGTCAAAGTAGAACAATGTTGCCAAGCGTACGCTTCGTCGACCCTCCTCTCCCTGCCAATCGGATTAACGCGCCGAATTCGCTACCGTAAGATGTTTAAAATACGGATATCTGGAAGCTCTTAGAGTTAGTTAGTTCTTTCATTGATTTTTTAGTTTGAAATGTATTACAATACTATCAGACAAACCATTAGATTCTGGAGTGAAAAACAATATGAAGCAAATTTGGCGCTCTCTCTTTCTGGACGTATTTTACTCGGTTAACATCAGAATAGGAATCAAATTAAAACTAATTATCTATCCTGTAATAGAGTAATATGTTGAAGGGAGATGTGTTTCTAACCTTTTCAGTCAAGAATCTGAAAGTGATTCAAACCCTTCCATGAAACCCGATGTACTTGGCTGTGGCTCATCTTCCGATGCTATTGCTGACCGCGACGATGAGAGACGAATAATTAATTCATCTTCGTCGTCTTGCAAATTGTCTGCGTGCCATATTTCTTCTTCTACTTTCATCACATGTTCTACATGGTTTTGCCAATTTTGAGCTGAGATCTTGCCGAAACTCTCCGAAATAATCCGCTCCACATCTTTCTTCTTGAATGAAGTATTCTTCATCCCAACATAATGTTTGATCTGCGCCCAAACTCTTTCAATCGGGTTCAACTCGCAATGATAAGGCTGATTGCAATGCATCCCTTCGACTTCGCAGGTTCATCTACATTCAACTTTTCAAAATCTTTCCGAATTTGATTGACTGAAAATAGTAAATCTCTTTTTAAACTGTCAGCTTCAAAGTTTATATTTTTACTTGCCAGCCACTCTTTTGTATTATCTTTTTTCCAGCTGACTGTCGGTAAATATTCTAATTTCCTGGAATGATACGATGCATTGTCCAAAACAATTACTGAGCCCCTAGGAATGTTTGCGAGAAGGCAGTTTTCGGACCAATTTTCATAACAATCCCCGTCAACTTCGTCATGTTCGTCCATGGTATTTTTCTTGCAAAAAAAATTTAAGGCACCCTCGATGAAACCATTTTCCGTACCAGCGTGTATGATGGCAAAACGACCTCCTCGAGATGTGGGGGCCTTTAATCCAGTGCTTAACCCAGAGAGAAAAGCATCGAGTGGCGTTTTAATTTGTTTATCACGCCAAGCCTTACTCAAGGTTTGACCAACATTTACCCAAGTCTTGTCAGTATAAACAATTGTTCTTTGCTTCCTTCTATATTTTTGTGGTTTCGTCAGAAAGTCATGGCGACAACGGATGATGTCATTAACTCTCTCAATTAACAAGCTATACCTGCCCTTTCATTCATATACAAAACCGATGTCTGTTAGCAAGCGATATAAAGTAGTTCTTTTAAAATTCGGCAAATCATTGTCCATGTTCACAGTATTTAATATTGTTTTCAGAGTTGGAGGAACCTTCTGAAAAAACAACTGGTGCACTTTTCTTCTCACTTCAGACCGCACGAAATCGTCGTAAATCATATCAAAGGTACGATGAAAATAGCTTTAAAAAAGCGTTAGATGAATTCATTAGTCGAAAAATAACAATCAAAAAGGCAGCAGAAAAATAACAGGTCCTGAGGAACACTCAGCAAGATGGGAAACATTTGAAGGAAATCGGAGGCCAAACAGTGCTTCTTCGTGGATAAGAGATTAAATTAGTGTAAGTGCTGTTAAATTTTCTATAAGTATTCGTGATATCCAAATTTTAGTGCAAACGTTTTTCAACAGTAAAACGTAAATGTTCAGTGCTTTCACAATCATTCTATACTTTGCGGAGCGATTTGCTTCTGCAATACGCTCATTGTAGCCAGTGCAATCAAGGGTAAGACAGCGGAAATCTGGTGCGCGGGAAAAACCATCATATTAAAAAATTCATAACTCCCTTTAGAAATAAGACAAAGTATTCCGTCCTTCACCAAAAACTAACTCATACATTTCTTTAAATTTCATACGCATAATGTATTGGGGTATCTCTTACGGTACGAGACTTCGCCGCTGATCGCTTTTTGGAATGCATAATTCGAAATTTTAGGATCAAACTGTACTTTTTATGTTATAAAAGTATTCAGATTAGGTATACCGTAAATTAATGTTTACCATTATGGAAAGTTAACTCCGGAATACTTTCTGTGTAAATTTGGTGTCAATTAAAGCAACGTCATGTTTACAACAGCGTTATTAAGATAATGTCGGAAAATAGCGTTTCCAGGCGGAAATGTAAGAAAATATTTTTTATTAATGTTATATTAACTAATATGAAAATAACCTTTTACACCATGTATTCATCCTTTATATTTACACCATAAATGATTTTATTATCTACCGATTTGTAAATATTTGTAAATGGCAACATGGGCCATCCTTCTTACGGGAGAAATACACGGGGAATGCCGCGGACGGTTTTCGTCCGCGTCCATGTGAAAAGCGGCGACCGCTCTCCGCGCCCCGCGCGCGTAGAGCGGAGCGCGGACAGTCCGCGTCCATGTGAAACGGGCCTTAAGAAGTGCACGCGTTGAACATAGTGTGCGAAACACTCGTATCATTGCGCCCCATTGATATCGATGTCTACTCTGCTACCGAAAGCATCACCTTAACTGAAATCGGAGCCATATTTACGGGTACGCGAAGCTTTCGCTGAATTTATCAAGCAAACAAATGACAAGCAGTGTATCTGTATGAATTGCGTGATAACCCCCCCTCAGCGAGGGGGGGGTTTTGTACTCTTCAGCAGAAATAAAAGTACAAAGCTAGTCATAGGACTTGACTCTTGGGGGGGGTTTGAACCCCTAAAACCCCCCCCTCGCTGCGCCACTGCCTAGATTGATTTCGGGGGTTCCTCCGCTTGTATCTTCATCAAATGAGTATTCAGGAGATTAAAAGGGACGTTTTAAAGGCCCTTTGCAGAAACACCCGTTTTGCCAACAAAAGGTGATCGATGCCTCATCGACCCGGTCTTCTGTGGACTTTCGCCACCAAATCTCTATTCAGAGCACAACTTCGAGCAGCGAATCTTCTTCCAAATAAAGCGGCGTTCCTAAGGATATTGACTTGAAAGATAGGAAAGTGAAATTACAAGGAAGGAAGGATGTCGGCTTCATCAATTCCAGTAGAGTATATTGATTTTACTTAGAGGGATGTGTTAGGTGCGCTTGGATCCTGTATAGTCGAATGATTTTCGAAAATGAATTTTCGATCGTTCGAGAAATCTATACGACGATATGTTAGGTGAACATGTCAATAGGATGTGGAATTAATAAAATAGAAACAGAAGCTCTGCCATATATATCAGTTATATTTCAAACATTTATTGCGCGGATTTCAATAAAATAAAACAGTTACGTATAAGACATGTTTATGTGCAACTTACAGACCACATTTTAGTGGTACTTTAGTGAGAGCATAAAAATTTTCATCCCAGAACATGATTGTTGTTACTGCGATCATGGCAAAATGTATAATGGCCATATCCATCGCATTATTAGATCGCATACTCTTTTACGACAATTGCAGCAGTTAATTTTTTCTAAAATATAAAATACTAGAGTATCATGTAAGTTTTCGTTTACTTTTATAGACAAGTATCAGATTATAAATCATTCTTTGATAATAATCTCCTGCAATCTTTTTCATTCCATACACATAAGTAAACAATTAATTAGATTTAGGAGAAATGACGAAATCATTTGACAAAACATAAAAAAGTATAATTTGAGTAGATAATTGGAAAAACCTAAACTCCTTTCACTTAAATTTCAAATTAGAAAATGTTTGTCCGCTACTATTTAGAACTAAACGTTGATGTATGACTGTGTTTAGCAATAAGAATTGAAGGTGGTTTTTGTTAAATATAGTTGCTGCTCATTTTATGAGAGTTTACATGATGCTTTAGTATATTTACTATAGTGGATTTTTATACATATGTAGGATAATAATCTGTATCCTTACCGTAGTTGATTTAGATAGCTAAATGATAAATTTAATGTTAAATTAAATCCCAGCTGATCGGACTTATCTGATCAGGAAATGGTTGTGTGTGCTCGTTGTTGCTGTTGTCTCGGTGAAGTACCACCTAACAAGTTCAATTGAGAGCTTAGGAGGACTTCAACGATAAGAGGCAACAGTAGCCCAGCCAAAAAAAAAATAATGAAACTTTATTTTACGTTAGGGAATATTACAACAATGTTTCAACCAGTATTTTGCCCTCTAGTAACATATGAAATAATAAAAATAATAAAATCCTGTAAGAATCACTTGAGAGGCACACTTTTATCCCGAGAACTGAAGAAAAAGGAAATTTTTCAATCCGGTCTGAGACCACTGCGGTAAGCGACGAACGCTTCAACACAAACCTCAACTCAAACGCGTGTCGCGCAGAGTAAACGTCCGCACTTTTCAAAACAGCTCGAGCAAACGCTCGCAAGGTTAAGACAACAACCTCGCGTTTCGCAACACAAACTCCTTTTACGAGGATTTCCAATTGAGTGCGCGGTGTATCTAAAATGGAAGCGGTATTCGAGTGCAATCCGAGAAAATCCGATTTCGAAAGGTGACCTCGAGCGAGAGAGCGATTTTTTCCGTTTTGACATATTTTACGGATACGACGCACGCGAACGTCGACTGCGGAGTTTCGATCGATCGACACATATCGACAGTATGTGCCGAAGAAATTCCTTCGCATTTAGCCAACTCTCAAAACGTCCATTACCGGAGCTGTCCATTCAGAGAGTCAAACAATTACAGGATATTGTGAGGTTTTTTTTTGATCATGAGTTCCACATATACTCTAGGATTAGCCGAGGCACCTATCTTTTTCTCAAAAACTGGGAAAAATAGCTATCTCTAGTACAGGATGGGGCATAATGGATTCCCTAGTTACCCACCTAGCTTCCCACGAAATCAGGGATTTCAATATACCCCACCCTGCATAAGCCTAAGGTGGGAAATGCAGCAGCTACTGGTATTTCAAAATAAAAATAACTACCAATAAATTTAGAGTAATCGAGGCACCGGTGAATTAGCAGCAGAAAATTGTCTGAGAATGTTTAATTGAGCAAGTGAGGAATTTACAAGCCGATTTCTGGCTACAGTAGACTTTTCACAGGGATCTTCATTGGAATATAAGCCGAAAGGGACTTAATCAGCATAAAATGTGCAGAAAAACTCGATTATACATGAGTAAACGGTAGATAAAATTGATTATTTTTATAGCAGACGGTTTTAGAAGTTTAAAATCTCCAATAGCCGTTCCTCTTCTCATTCCCAGATATTCCGAGAAAACAAGACAGGACACCGCACGGTTTAATGCTCTCAAAAGTGCGGTATCCTTTCTTGTTTTCTCGGATTACCGGGGAATGAGAAGAGGAACGCCGACAAAACGGCTATTGGAGATTTTAAACCTCTAATTCCTTAGCTACGGTGTCTCAACTTTCCTTTCTTTTCAGTAGAAACGGTCCTAAAATTTACTTGATTGTATTTCCTATAATACTATTTGAACTTAATTTTTCATTAAATATCATGAGGAGTCGATAACCACGAATCCGGTGATCGATCACCTAAGAAGCATTTATGTTCTTTGAATGAAATTATTATTTTTTTTAGTATTGGAAGATGATGAAAATTATCATTACCCTCCGCTATAAACTAGCTGCGTCATAAGTATAATAAACATTCACATTTCCAGAAGAACAACTAGAAAGCTGATTGCGATATACAAAATGCATATCTTCAAAGTGGAGGAAAATTATTCCTAATGTGATCAGCAGTCATGCATCCCATATCACATACAAGCAGCTATTCTCCATTTATCCGATAAGAATGAGCTACCATCCTTCTTCGACAATTCTTTAATTTCTGAGTCCACATATCTCATACGTCACACATTCGTAATCTTACGAGTACCTTTACACACTCTCTCTCTTCCCTTGAGCGGCTCTTTCCATTGAAATAAAAGGAGCTCGTGAGCAATCGTGATCTTGCTTATAGAATAATTACGTCGATCAGAATCTGAGCAATAAACATAACGATCAAGTGGCCCGAAGCGGTTATCTCGACATCCAATTCCTTTTCTAACTGCGCCAATCACTTTAACGAAAGGAGGTCACATATACACAAATGCTCGATAAAAAAGCTCAATCGAACAATTACGAATTTCCTCTCATTAAAACAAGTCTGGGTATTTGTAACACTTGTATCACTCCCTGGAGATGAGAACGCAGCGTATGGGAAAATGTGTAGAACTTGGAAAGGGCAGCGGTAATCAGACAAGAGAGGCTGTTACGGAAGGCGTTACTCCGTGAGATAAGAATGCGACACTTTGATTGAGGAAATGGAGATAAAGAAATCGAAGGGCTGCTCACATCCTGAAACGAATTCCACACCAAAGAAGAGAGGATATTACTCAGGACTTATGCTTAATAAGCAAATCATAGTTAGGAATAGGAGGGCAATTCTCAACCCAAGTCAAATGAAGTTTTGATTAGTTTCAATTCTCAAGACGCAACTTTTTCCGGCCACAATTAATTCGTTTTTTTTTAGTATTGTAGTTAGGACGCAATTTAATCCATTTTTCATGTTAAAAAGCATTTTCCAGTTTAGAAGTTAGCTGACGGCGGATTTCTGAACAGCGAGAAATCAGTACGGAAAATAAAAAGGAATACGGCTGTAAATAAGTGATTGAAATACTTTTACAAATTCGTAGATTCTAATGGCTATTGAAATTTACATGGGTTTCCTCATACAGGGTCAGTTATCCGGCCCTTCGGTCGCTGCTGGAACAGAACGCTGACTAAGTTGGCTTCTGGAGAGTTTTTACACCCCTGTAATAAGAAAGCTCTTGCAATGATTTCCGATAGTCCTAAATGTCAGTAAAACTGCTTTAAAAGCACTTAACAATGAAAAAATTATATTGAATATTCAGCGAGCTTTTCCCATGACACAGTTCTAGCATTCATTCTAAGTTCGGTCTTTTTTTTCTTTTGGGAAGCGAATCAAGAGAGAACATACCTAGTAAACAGGGTAGCGAAGTAGAAAGAAAAAAAATAGCACGTTCTACCCTAGGCCGATTTATGAAGAACTGTTTGAATAACAGTTACATTGAGATCACCAACACTAGATGAATTCTGACTATTTTACATATCAATAGCCACCACCTCTAGCCGCAACACCAGCTTTTCCTTGATTTTATCTTCGATCTCCCATCGTAACTGGTTACTTATCAAGGAAGCTTATCCACAACTTATCAGTTCGGTTTCCTCGTAGATTCGATTAAATTTGTAACACTTCTCCATATTTGGGACTGAGCGCAACCAAGTATTTCTAAAGAATTTTTCACACCTTAATATCGATGTAAGTTATCAGATAATAACTATCAGACATTCCAGCCAAGTATCCAAAATACGGTCCTTTCATAATAGAATGATATCTTTCATACAAGAAGGAATTTCATTTGAAGGATAAGGCATTGAACCTTTCATTCATCAAAATAGAATCAGTATTTCAAGATAATTTACTGTAATGCGAGATTTGCTTTCCTAAAAATAATCTCGAGTAAAATTCAATACAAAATATTACGGAAAAATAGTTCGATAAAAATTCAAAACTTTCAAAACAAGAATTTTGAGATGTGCAAAAAATTTCAGGGATGATTATAAGATATGCTGAGAAAGATAATCTGCGAATAAATAATTTTTTTCTTTATTCCTACCACTTAATGAATAAGGTTTATCATTTTTTCTATTAATGACGAATTTGGTTTCGGCGCTGATTTTTACTTCCGGATATCCTTCAATTACGTCATTGCGATTCGAATGTCAAATGTGTTAGACAAATAGGCTGTGATTAATAATTTACACAAATAAATAAGCAGAAAATAGTTTAGATAGCAGGAGGGAGATACTTTCCAAAGGGAAACAAAATTCATGCAAAATATATGATAAACCTAACAGTTATTCTTAACTTCCATCAAGTTTGATGCAATTACTGTACTTACCAAATTTACTTTACTGGTATTACGAATGTATTCTATAAAAAATCGGACGGAAAATGATGGAAAGCCATTACAAATTTTTCAATTTAAAATAATATACAAAGAACTGTTTTATTTACTTAGAACTTTGCCATAGCTTACCACGATATCTGGCTTTTATGTAGATTATATTCACGGAAAAAAATAGAAAATGCCAATCTTGAAATTTTGTATACAGCTAAATTTTGTGAGAATTCTTTCCGTTTATGTATGACAGATATTGCTCACCATTCGACTAGGGATGATGAGACTCAGGAAATTACTTCTTTGGCGCGAGGATTTAATCCCAGATACGGAAAAGATAAGTAAAATGAAGGAAGGTGCGAAGAGGGATTATGATTGGCGGAGGAGAGGATTGGATGCAAACAAGTCGACCAATGGGAAGGGCAGATGAAAGGAGAATGAGTTGGGAAAGATTAAAGGGGCGGTCCAGTTACGAGTGAAATGGAAAAGGGAGAGAACGGAGGCAATCTTTTTCCTCTCCGGAGAGACGCCGCGCATACACAAATGTAATCCAAAAATACACTCCACACTGACACCCCAGAGTCAAAACTGTTCCCTTCCCTGCCTTCGCGGATATTTCGCAACTATTCGAGACAGCGAGAGATGCAGCAATTTCAGCCTCATTATCTCCTAAACAGAAGAATAAGACATTTTCATTCTCTCCTTAGGTGAGGTCCGTGAAGGTATGATACTGAACAAATGGATTTGTATTAAAAACATACATTTATACTTGTAAGTATTTTCTAATATAATATAAATAATATTTTGTATGAAAAATTGTTTACTAGAAAAAAAATTAGTTTAAACTCATCAAAATTGTAAATGTTACATTATGTATGTTTTCTATAACGTAAATGATAATACATTCTTTTATTTTAGTTTATTTATAACCGGGTAACATACAGAGATTAAAAGAAAACTATTTATTCAATCCATGTTTCTATATATGTAAAATAACACAATCATGTAAATTATAATCCCAAAACTATGTCAACATTGGCACCTCCTGAAAAGCCAGTCATTTAATTTATGAAATTTATTTTAGTTTAAAACCTTTCTTATTTTATTAATTAAAATTTTCGCAGTTTATCTTTTATAGCTAAGTATTTTTATAATAATGTGTGTTGTATCTTTCAAATAAATATACCTACTCTTTCAATGTTAACAGTTAACAAAAAAATATAAAATATAATAACCAGTTGCCGAAACCGGTCAAACGTTAGTATTTATTTTATTGTGGAATTGTACTAGTTTTGTAATAAATCTTTATTTAAAAAAATATTATTTGAAATAATAATGTGATATGGTTGCATAGATAATTTAGCAGACTCGATGGATAAACGTATCACTGAGTATAATTTTATAATCACTTAGTATCTTACGAGACATGTTCACTTACAATTATTATCTGAATATAATTGTAATTTTTTGTACATAAACTATTACTATTGAAAATATCGAAATTTCGAAATATAGAAAGAAAAAATGATACCAATGTCGCTTTTTGCATTATAAATAGAAATAATTAGGTATTTTACCGAAATGCAATAGGTTTATAGCATCGTATAGGTGATAAAAATGGAAAATCACATCTATATCACTCGTCTGACGCATAGTATTTGAACGAAAACATCGCAATTTGATTCCATAAATTTGAAGCAACGAACAGATATTACGACTGTTTTTTGACCTATTTTTTCTATCATAGAATTTTGAACGAACCTCTAACACTAATAAACGAGTAGCAAAAATTCTCCAAGTTTTTCAAATAGAACATAAACGTGAGCACAATTTCATATCGACATCGGAAGACTTCAACAGCATAGTCTAAATCTAAGTTAGATCGCATCGCATCGATTTACTTGTAATTCGATACATTATTTATTTTTTTACCAAACCTATATAAATTACCCGCTGGTTTCCAAACAATATGTTAGTATTTATCAAAATGACAGAACGCGGTAAATATAACCTAAAACACCGACCAAGAAAGTGTTTCCTCTGTCAGTTACCAAGACATTCCATTCAACTCATGGTTTTCTCTAGTAAGACTCCAAGAATATAATGTTCTAGACACGTTTTCATGACATACGCGGACAAGCTGCGCGAATAAACATCACCACAATAAATATACCTGGAAATGTCTAAACCTTTTCATAAACAGGAACTAACTGCGGTCTAGAATATAAGCTGCGAAGAAAATATATCCTGTTGGGAGAACCATAACATTCCAGTAGCACGTTTGCCAATAAAATCTTCGATATTTAGGGCATCATCTTCCTCTATGTTGAGCAACATTCCTGTTCTTGTAAAAGAACAATAATGCATCAACTAATTCGTTAGGAATGAATATTAAACTCATCTGATGGATTCTAAATTTTCAATAGAGGATTACAATTCTGATACTATTAGATAAAACTAATAATTATACTCTCACTTAGAAAATATCAGTTAAATTCAGTTATCTTGCAAATTATTCCTTTAAACTAATCCTGTTACTTTACCCAGGTTCTTATCCAGTCAATTATTCATAATAACTATTAAGGTAAATATTCCCAACTCAATGAAAGAAGGTCATAAGGAAACGTTTCATGCACTTCACAATGCTTAAGATTTACGCAGGATTGTAAATTCACACCTCAAATGTTATTAATAATACAATTTATTGCTTGGCAATATTGGCAACATATAAATTTAATCACAATGGAAATAAATTGGATTAGAATAAACTTCCTTCCATTATTTTAATTAATCTTCTATTTATTCGACTCGAAATAGAAACTAACAACAGTCGTTCCAGATAGATGATCTAGGGTAAATACGATGGTGAACGCGGAGGAAAAATGTTGAAAAGCATTCCTCTAGGATCATTGGGTAGCCAATCTACTTTGTCGCCTTGGAGTGTACCCAAGAGTAGGAGTTGCAGCGAATATTTAAAACTTTTCAGCGACCCCGAGATTTCTGCACCGCAAAACTAATATATACCGCTTACGAACTCTCTGGAGACGGCATTATTTGAGATTAAGACATCGCCATGCAGCGCTTTCCCAATCTCCGTCCCAGAAAAGATAGAAACCCGACTGGAAGTCTGCATGCCATGAGCGGAAGTCCTATTGATGAGAAAATATTTTCTTTCCCGGGCTTTTATCAATACGGAGCGAGACTTAAATAGCAATGATTCGATGGGAATAAAAATCTTTGTGTAGACGTTTCAAGACGTAGCGCCTTCGCGTACTGAGCGAAAAGTTGTATAATAAATAACTAAATAATATTTATTTAAAGACTATAATTACATCAGATGACATTAAACCTAAAATTTCAAAATGCCGTAATCCATACGTCAACATCAATAAAAACCATCTTCTCATCGATTTCATTACAATAAAGCAGACGCAGGTTGGGATTATCGGTAAAAAAAGGAGATTAGAAGCTAGACAGCGATTGCTTGATAAATTAAGGGAAAATACATTGTGAATACGTGGCCGAAGTAGCACGTATAAAAATATGAGTTACTTCATCCAATTCGATAATGAGCGTAAATTAAAAGAAATAGACGCCAGGAAAAGTCGCTTCAAAATTAGTTCTTTCCGGGAACGATACTCGATATATAAAAGCTTAAAGCGTACTTCGAACTCCTAGTATATATTACCTCTTCTACAAGATGAAAAGTGCCTTGTAGGGTATTAATTTTGATGTATTAATGTAGAGGAAGTGGTTCCCGCTATCAGATCAATATGAATGGAATATATTTTAATCCTATTTTTGTACAGGATGGAGAAAATTCCATCTTTAATTGACTTTCGTCACCGTCTTCTTCAAGGCTGTGATGATATGAAAGACATTTGGGTATGAGTACGCTGAATTTGTTTAATTAAGGTCTCTCTTTACGGAATTTATGAAAAAGTATTACTTGTTGAGTTACTGTACTTCACTCACGTGGACTTATAGCACTATATACAACAGTGAGTAAATAAAAGTAACTCAAAATCTTATATAATTGGGTATAAAAAGTTAACGTGATAACTGAATAATCTATTTAATGAAAAAAGGAGCGATTTATCTGTAGTACTTTCATTTCGTCCAACCCAAAGAAAGAAAGTGTTTGAGAACCTCTTTAGGCGACAAGGGAAGGTCCGTACAGAATCAACCGGGGAAAGGTCGAAGGTCAGTAAAGAAACAGAAATTAAAAGGTAGCGAACCTTCTTTGTTAACACTCTCTTAATTCACGCAAAATCCATTAGGGTAAGGGTAGGGATCTTCTCCCCCACACCTCCATTCGGGCCCTTCCCGTGGCGCCAACCCGCGACCGACATCCGAAGCTCATCCCACTTCCCGTCCTAACCAATGCGTTTTTATTCCTTCCCCATTCTCGAGCGGAGCTCTTGAAATCTTCCGCTCGCTCCCTCGAATAAATAATAAAAAAAGGAGCAAGAACGCGCTCTGGGGAAAAAAATAATGGGAGACATAAAACTAGCTTCTGCGACGCGTAAAGACTTTGGGCAAATGAAGGTCGTAAAAGGCGAGAGGGTGCGTTGGAGAGAAGAGAAAGAGAAGATGAGAAAGGGAAATGGGAGAAGAGGATGATAGTGCAGAGAAACAGCTTCTGGAAAATGGGATGAGGAAACACAGGCCTCAAAGAAAAGCGTGTGAGAGGAGAAGCGTGAAAGAGCAGTAAAGTTAATAAGCAGAGGCGTCTCTGAGTGAAACTCTACAACCGTGGAAAGATATCTGAAATTTATATACAATATAAATATAGCGAACGTAGGAAAATGTGAAAAAGACCGGTTTCAACCAATATGGCCACTACTGATTTATGTTTATTTGATGGTACCTGATGATGATCAAAATATGCCATTTTAAATTTCTTCTATGTTTATACGAGAAAAGTATTATTTAATTTGTGAGCAAACACTGCGACAAAACACTATCGGTGAAGTATTCAGCCCAAAGAACGATTGGAACCTCACTGCTTCTAACATTAGCCTCCAACATTACCAAGAGCTAGTAAGGGGGAATGAGGCAAACTTGTTAGGATGAGGAGTGAGGTAGTTTGCCCTTGCTTTCCCTACAAATCCAGAATACCATAAGGGGAACATATACACATTAGTGAAGCACAATGACTCTACCAGTAAAATTTTTGTTAGAATTATATAAGGAGAGGTTTTCATCAGCCCCTCTATTCCGCATCACTCATACCTCAGAAACTTCAATGTCATCACAGCCATGAAAAAGACTGACAAACATAAGAGAGATACATTTTTTCTACTGGCCAGCACAATACACAATCAATATTAATTAAACGATACCGATTCAGGGTTAATTTTGTGGTACTTATTAACTTGTAAAAAATTCATGGTAAACAAACTTTTACTAGACCACTGATTTATTATTCGAATAACACGACCCAGGTATCGTAGCGTCGCTATAGACCTGATGATGTAGCGACGCTACGAAACCTGGGTCGTGTTATTCGGATAATAAATCAGTGGTCTAGTAAAAGTTTGTTTACCATGAATTGTTTACAAATATTAATTAAGAACGGAATTAAATGAACGAAAATCGAGCTATTTCTTTATAGAAAGGCGTAGGTTTTGAAAAATACAAATTTTACCATTACAGCAACAGTACAATAGCAGCAAAATAATAACAAACAATAAAAAATAAGCGAAATGTAACAATAAACAAAGCTTTACTTTGTTTCCCTAATATATTCATATGATTATATGCGTAATAACACAGTAATATAAATTCGCAACCACTGATAACTTAAGCCTGATTACCTGAGAGTTGCAACAGAACTGATTCAGTTCTCAGACTTGTGTTGAGGTTTAGGATATCTAAAATACTGACTTTTCCCTTTAATAAACTGCATTCGTGAACATTAATTTACCATTATACCCCATAGCATACTGGCAATACTTTAAGTGCTACTATAGAACACATTCAGCTGCACCATGAATCCTGTTCTATAGGAAAGACAAAACACGGCTCTAGTGAATGCCCAGGGCTCATGTAAGTAACGAACACTTTGATAATGCGAGCACAAACTACGCGTGCATATAGACTCACGAAATGCAATGTTAAGCAAAGGGAATTCGATAGGACACGGAGGGTAACGGTGTGTGCGTAGACGGCAGGATTGACAGGGGTGAATTGTAAGGGTCACAGGGGCGAGGGGTGGTCCATTCAACGGCGTGGGAAAGCGGTATGGCCTTCCATATCCCTCGCACCCTCATCCATAGTCTATCCGGCCATTGAGAACGACCTCCTCCAAGTTGGGATTAAGGGAGAGGCACGCACTGAAGACGCAAGTGACTCGCAAGGGACGCCCTCTCGCTCGCGGAAACGTTTTAATGAGAACTCAAGTGTATGCGTGGCTTCATCTCGAGCCGACAGATATCCGAGGAAATAAGAATTTAACCCCATAACACACGAAGCTTAGGTCCTCAACGTTGTACACTAAGCAAGGGGTCTTCGGAGGACCTCACGGTTTCTCATTCATTTCTCAATTGTTTGTAAGAGTAAGGGACTCAAAATATGGGCTTTGGGTTTTTAAACTATGTCTTGGTACTGATAAATACTTTCACTAATGAAAAGATACTATCCACATACTCTTATTCATGAGTGTTAACATTCATACTCTTCCATAGCATTTGATATAAAAATTAACTGAAAATGTACCTAAAATACATGGTATAGACTTAAATTTTGCCATTCCAACAGTGCTTAGCTCATTTTATAATTTTAGTTAGGGCCAGAAAGGGCCAGCAGCACTATAGGAGAATATTCGGGAATTCACCAATCATTGATTTGCTTAACAGCGACGTAAGTGGGATAACGATATTGACTCTCAATGCATATCAATTCAATGGGAAAGAATTTCTCTTTAAGAAGATGGATTCAATGGGACATGTTCAATTATAACAGCAGATCATCCCAAGGGAAATTATCAAAGTCATTGTTGGTCCTTAAATAATCAAGCGGTCTTCCAGGATACCGAAGGAGTACTTATTCATATTTTTATATTTTAATATATATTTAGCATATTATATTAGTCTAAATATATTTTTATCTTAAACCGATGCGGGAGACAGGCAAAAATCAAGAAAACCTTATTTGGTACAGTGATAGGGTCACTAAAAATGCCACTCTCGGATCCTTCGAGAACCCCCCTCAGTATGTTAAGGGTTAACGAGGTCTTAACCGAAATGTATGCGTGGCTTACCCTCCAGACATCCGAAGAAAGTAAAAATGAATTTAAGGAGCGATTCCCCCGCCGAACACAATGCACGGCGATATAAACCCCGTAAAAAGCCATCGTAAGGGTCCATCAGACGGCTGAATACGAGAGGAAATTAATTCCTTGTATCTGGGGATCTCTTGCGCCAGGGTTTTATGCGGAAGTAGTGTGTTTACGGCCATTTTATAACCGCAGTTCGAATGCGTCGTGCGAAGGCCGAAGCCTGCGAACGTCGGAAAAAAACACGATCCTCTTTTCTTTTACAAGGGTTCGGTTGTAAATCAAGCTCGACATCGCAGAGCTAATGACGCGTTTATTAACACGTGGCGTCCCTTTTCGGGGAGAAGTGATCGATCAAAGGCGCGGAGGTGCGTTTAAGGCGAAGCTGTTAAAGTGCTCGGCGAATGCGTGCGAATGGAACAACTCCTCGTCGATGGTATCCACGACGAGCGTATCTATCTAACACGAGCACAACACGCTGCATTCGCCAAGATTTTAGGCAACTATAGAATTCAAGGACGAATTTAGCGATCGATATTCGGCGGAAATCGTTAGTTTTCATCCTTTACTTCTTAAGTACCTTACTAAGCATTTTCTGGTCTCTTTATAGCAACGTATTAAGAAACACCATCCGTTGTCTTGGAAATGCGCAAGTATAGCTCGACTCATGGCGTACCTTGAAATACGCTTACATTGAACACGTGCGTACTCAAAAAAATATATTTTCATGTCTTTATAGTAATAATACTATATAGAAGGATAAAATCGAGACTGAAAACTCTCATCTTATATCCAACTCTATTTCATTAACCATTTCAATAAAGAGATTTCAGGGATAGGGCTAAATAAAAAGGAAAAAGAGGGAAATATTTCGTGTGTTTAAAAACCTAAGTTAGCACTTAGGAAAAAGGAAAAACCCTGAAATACGGAAATTCAAAAGGCTCCGAGAGTTAATTCTTAAAGTAAAGATTATTCTGTAATGTATGATTATTACATACAGATGTAATCTATAATTAATGATGGGATCTTAGTAGAATTTTTACGGATTACGATACCATTACCGATACTCCTATAAAATTCCGATTCACACAGTGATTAGGATCAATTGTATTAAGTAAGCAAAGGTCGAGTATTATTAGTAAAATATTTTCGTATAATTTGTAGTTGAAGTAAAATAATATGATGCTAAAGACATAGATAATATGATCGAAAGAACATATGTAGCACAAGTTTTACACCAGGTTTACTTCGCTAACAAACATCACTAAATGCAATGACAGGCAATGCATGGAAGCGAAAAATGAATACCAACTGAATAACATAGATAGAGCGAGCCAACAATACCTGGTGGTATTCAATAACAATAAAGATATAAATTATGCATACAAAACAACAAAAAAATGTATCATGATGATGACGATATAATATTATACCGGATTTAGAAACATTACAGATACATAGAATTAAAATTATGAATAATTAAGGACTTTTCCTATATATATTTATGATACCATTTATCAAAACTTGGATCGCATTGTTTGTTATTTTTGGTGGTTTCGTACAAATAGATCCATTTGGTCAACTTGCTCTTTGTTACCACTTGATCACCATAAGCTTGATGCTCAATAGCGATCAGATGGAGTTAAAAGGATATAAGGCACGGATCAGGAAGCAATTAGAGCTGAAACAAGTGAAGAGTCGGTTGAAGATAAAATCTGAAAAAATTTGCTGAGTAAATAAAGAAATTTAAAAAATCAATGAGTACATACCACCTCTTAAGAAATAAATTCCTTCTTTTCAATAACCATTCTATATCAAATATGATATTTCCAACATCGACATCACATCCGTGCTAATGCAATGTTATGAATGAGCGAAACACAGCATTCAGTAAAATATGAAAAATATGCGTTTAAAGATCTAAAAAATGGGATAATACACTTTCCAGAAGTTTTCAACTTACTATCAGTCGACAGCCATTGACAGAATACGTGAAACCGTATCGAAATTACGCCGTGGAATTATCTCAGCGGCTTTCCCAAAAATACAAGCAAAGATACGAACCAAAAAGTCTTTCGATGACTTAGCAGAAAAACTCTCACGAAAGCTCGGAATTATACGAACCGAAAACACCTCCAAATTTGGAAAAGAAATAAAGAGGAAGGGATAAAAAACGATGAAGGAGTACATCACAGGAACTGCCTGGTGCTGCCATAACTTACGCACCTTCCCGCCTTCCTCTTTTTTTCTGGCGCATTATTATCATTTTCCATTAAAAGCTCTCTTCGTTTCCGCCATCGGGGCCAAGATTACTTCGTCTCTCGCATTTGGGGATCGCCAAAAAAGGAAGGAACCGCTGAGCCTCCCGCAATTGGAAGATAAGGCCTCCGAAATGAGCCTATCGGATATGTATTAAAAAGCCCACTGCTTCGAGGATGTTACCACAACACGAGTTTTTGGGATGGAAAAACGGCGATATTTTACAAGAATACATCATAATATTAAGACGTAATTACGTTAATTTACGATTTTTATCAAGGAACCTTTATGGTTATATATATTATCCACATTTTTCATATTTATATTTGGTTTGAATTATCATATTGCTTATTTACATATTTCTTGGTAAATGTATTTTCATGAATGTTGAAAATACTCATGGAAGTGCAAACTTAATGACGTTTATTGATAAACTACAAACATACTTATCGATTGCGTACTTATATATTGCGTATTTACAATTTTGCCATGATCCTTCTCAGCTTTTGCTATCAATATCGGTAGGTTTCGCTGGTTTTTCACAACCCCTTCTTTATGGGTGTTTTCCTGCCGAGTATTATGTCTTCCTCCCTTAGCTTTTTTACATCCATACTTCTCCTTTTTGTCGTACTATCACTTTAAAGATATTCTTACATAAATGGAGATGGGTTGGGTGGAAGAGGAAACATTTAGTCTAAATGTCGCCCAAATAAAGAACTTTTAGTATCATTTTAACAATTACGTCCTCACTTCAAGTAGGTATACCTGTTGACCTATTAAAGTTCCATTCCCATACAAAAGCAATATTATTAAATATTAAGAATCTGTAGAATTAACCGGCATAAAAGACTATATAAGTCAAACTAGAGTACCTTGGGACAACAAACAGCTTGGGCACGATAAATAATGGAAGCCTCTATATAGTGGTTTTCAACAATGAATTCAAAGGAAAGAAGACGATTTAAAACACTTAGAGCCACAGAAAATAAACAAAAACCACCAAATAGTTTTCAGAGCGTTGGTCCATCGACGGGCGAGGAATAATGAATTCAATAAAAAAAACAGCTTTAGAAACGCTTGTAATAAATATATATCCGAGTTCCAAGCAACATCCACAGCTACACACCAATTTCAACGCTCAAATTACAGTAAACACTTCAAAATACAAACACGAATACCGTTCTATAAAAGACCAACTTGGGTATATTGCCCTAAATTACTGCCGTGCATTATTGCCCCAACACGAACTATCGTGTGTATTTCAGCGAGTAGAGGAATTAACTCTGAAACATATAATCACCAGATACCCTAGCATCACGTTGATTGAGTGAATGGAGGCTAAATCGTGAAAGAATACGCTCAGACAATAGGAGAATCCTCTCGGACAAACGCATTTATTGATCGGTCACGACTAGAAACGGATTAAAGCTGAGGGATGGATGCTTTAATCACCTCACGTTGGATTCAAGATTCAAAACCTTTAATAAATCATTAAATGGATACGTAATAAGATACTATACATATTTTATTCATTGTGACGTTTCATTAATATGGCAAAGAGCATCGATATCGCAAACCAGAATTATTCGATTAAATAGGAAATCAACCTTGCTATCGGTCGGGATATGTTTGCCCACTGTTTTCGTATTTAGCAAGGAAATCTATTGATCGAGAGTTAGCTGCGATCCTCAGACTTTCAATGTGATGCCATTGGGATTAACGCTCTTGAATAGTACACGTCAAATCCGGTTCCATGGCATAACATCCCACGAATAAACCCCACCTTGACAAAAAACTATAGTCGTACGACACGATAACAAAGATTAAAAACGTAAAACGATAACAAAGATTAAAAACGTAAAACGATAACAATGGTTTTAAACGATATGTATGCAATTAATTGTATACATATCGTTATAAATGCATTAATAATATACATACTTATATGCATTCAATACCACTAATATTACTTAATTTAGCAACAACATCAATTTTCTACTTCATCTGTCACAATTTAGCCTTTTAGTAAAGTAGTTCATAACGTTAATTATTATTATTATGTACTTATTATATATATATATATATTATATGTACTTATATGATTAAAATTGGCCATGCCCAATTGGCGCATTCCAATATGTGGGCATTTTTCCATGTGCTGATTTATGCCTGTTGGGTTTTATGAATGTGCCGTTTTATCAATTCGGGTTTTTTTTCGTGTGTGCTAATATCCGGTCAAGACACGATTCCATAAGAAGGACCACCGGATTCGAAAACTCTGACCTTTGCAGACTTTTCCGTTTCCATTTACCTCAGAAACCGAACCTTTTAAGTTCTTACAGCGGTGCTAGAACCGGAAACGATTTCTCCAAACGCAATCAGTGAGAGAGAGAGGAAATTCTATTTAACAGTCTTCACCTGGCGTGGACTGGAGAGGCCCTCAGGGCGGGCAGATCCAAGGCATTCGTAAATTCACTCACGCTTTCGATGAGAATCCAGTAGGTGGCCTTGGCGGGAAGTGGCAGTCGCTATGCTAACAAAACCAAGGAGAAGACTCGCTCTTCCGAGGGAGGCCGAAAAAAGCAAGTGAGAAAGACGTAACAGATGAAGAGGATCTTACATTTTGCATTCCTTTAATTTCATTCATAGTTGCACGTAAGTTCTTCGAAAACGAAATCTTCAAAGGATAAACGCTTCGAGTTGTTCTTTGCAGAGATCCATCTCGTATAGTATTTACGATGCACAACAAAATAAGATTTTCAAAAGATTTAACGAAGCTGCATCGTCCGTAATACTATCGTAATAACACACTAAAATTTAAAGTCTGGTAGGAAAACTTGTGCAAAGAAACTCAACATCAACTCTCATTCTGCACTTACACGAGATCTTCCCCGGAAACAAACCTTAGATCAATCCGCTCATGGCCAAGGAACTTAAATTTTTTTAAGTCGCTTAACAGTCACTAGTAAGAAACTATAATTTGTTAAAAAGGTGTTAAAATTATATTCGCTTAAATTCTCCACCACAAGTGGGTTCAGGTATCATTATATCATATCAGGAAAACTGTATAATCTCAAATTATAGCCATAAATAGATACACCTAATGCAACTCCGGTTTTAAGGAGAATGTGGATAAGCTCCTACGCAACAGAATGTGCTCCACTGAGTGCAAAATGTTGCTAAAACAGAAACAATATAAGATGGATAAAGTCACTCTATCTAGCCACAAAATTGATAAATTGACATATCTGACAATGGCTAAAAACTCAAACTTCTACCCAAAAGCCTTCGAGTCTAAAACATAATTCACAGCTTTCGAAACCGGCAAATTTCAAACGACCCCTACCGCGGGTTCAAATTTAAAGCGGTTTTTCAATCAAATTAAATTTAAACATTAACTTCCAATTGCTACAATAATCTACTATGTGAAGATTGTAAACCGTGGCGCGGGAGCCGTATGTATCTACCGCGGACGGACTTCAAAGCCGCCGGCATCAATTGCTCTTTAATAGAGCAAACGGTTCATGAATGCAACCATCTCGGTCACGTTTGTGAGGGAGCAAAGAAAACGTCTGTTATATCGTTCCGCGAGCATGGAATGCAATACTTGCTGATATTTTCATATCAATTCCGAGCATACTGAGTCAAAATACAGTAGAAAAATTCGCGAGAGATTAATGCGCAAGTAATTGAAAATCGTACTTCCTTTTTCAAATTTACTTTCTGAGACAAAATAGTATAAGATAAAGAAAAATAGATCTTTCATTTACTTTCACATTTAAGTCAGAGTATTGCTCATGAATGCGATGACATGGAAGTAACTGAGATGTCGAATCACATCATTGATTAAGATCTCTCCTTACGGAATGTTATGCTTCGGGTAGAATCATTTTGTTTCCCTTACGTGGACATATTTCAATTATAGCATTCCGGCTTGGTGAAGATATCCATGGAAAAATACTTCATTATTTCGTATTCCCCATTATAGTTGCATCCTCCCACTCTTCAAAGCTTTTTGCAGCTAATGGGGAGGAGCTGAGGTTCCACCAACCTTCAGGTTTAATACTGTACAGACATAAAATCAACCAACACCTGAAGGTTATTATTCTTTATCCATAATTAAATATAAGATTATCTAAACTCTAAAAAAGTAAAAATAGTATACAAAGTACAAGCAGATAACTATTTTCCTTTAGTTTAAAGAACTTTTTTTCCAGAGGCTAAACCAAATCGACTACCCCACTCATACTAATGTACTAATTCATTTTCTTTCGTTGAGTAATCATCAAGAATCCATTTAAATCACCAGCATCCAATTACATTAAAGTGGTAATTTGGAATCGGCGAGAGATAAAGGCGCACAGTCGGTGATGAAACCTAATCAAACATAATTTGTAATACCATTCCATTGCCGCGAGTATTAAAGCTTTCACTAGATCCATTGACGAGTAATGCGATGGAAGGCAGAAATACATATTAGCTTAGCAATAATAATATTTGCGGAGCGTCTTAAATACCGGTATCGTCAATTATGGGAACTAATTCCTAGATGAAAATGAGTCGAGAGATTCGATTAATACAGAAGGGATATTTCTCAATCGCTGGGATTCCTTGGCTTCACCTTTGTGCTGCGTTGCAAGTGAGCTCTGCAAAATTCTGCATTTAACAGATAGAAGATGGCAGTTAACCTGAGGGAATGAAGTAAATATTTAGTCGTATTTAACATTTGAGCTAAACATCGCTCTATTTATAAACTCAAGGCGTTCTGGCATAATATTGTGGAACGCCATCAAAAACAATGCAAAGGCGTAATTAATACGAAGTACGCTTTTGAATTATTTTATCGCTCTATTTATTTGTTACTATTAATAAGTAGCGGGTTCATAAAGACATAATAATAGTAAAGCGACTACTATTTGGCGAGATTGAGATGAAGAGGAGTCTTCTCACTTCTAACCCTCAGTAAATAGCATTTAGGGGATCAGATCATTTCTATCATGGCTTCAAAGGAAAGAATTCACCCAAAGAAAAAACACGACTCAACATTTCGAGCTATGGAAAACCATTATACATACTTAGAGCTTTCTAGCATCGAGCTATCTTTACCTTCTTACTTATGAAATTAATAAAATGAAAATAGTGTTTGGCAATAATAATAGATATGTACATTTCACTCAATTTAGAAACACATCGGAAGATTACATCAGAAAACTATAAACTGTCAAAGCTTCATTTTACGTCATTTTGTGGAATCGTACTAGTGTAGTATTTCTTTTCGATAAATTATTGAAATCATCTACAATTATAACCTGACATGTTTTGTATGAAATTATCTTTCATCATTCTAGTTTCGATACAGTATAATATGAAAATATAATTAATGAAGTTCAAAAATTCCTTATGATTCGGGGAAAGCGACACAGGGAGCTTCTTTCCTATCACTGAAATTATTTCAGATAATTCCAGATCCCATATGGGGCATTATTACGATACTCTTCCCATTAAAAATTGTTTTGCTGGTGTTGACTTCAGAGACGATGTTTTGCAAGCAAAAGGGGAGAGCTCAATCGATGTGGGCACCACGCCAATGCCGGGGTCCCCTCGATTTGGATGCCTCTTGGGTTGGCTCGCTATCGGGGACATCAACTAACCGCTTAGGAATGATTCCTTACACTTCTATTTAGGAACCTTATTTTATCTAAATCGCGCTACAAGACGAAAATCATCAAACAGAAATTTCACTCGATTCCTGCGTTTAACCTTGACTTACGCACAATCAAAATATCAATTTCTTTACAACCATGTAGTTTATTTAGATTCTTATGAAATATTAAGATTTTCTAAACGAGCGAGAAGCATACTCCGTGATACTCCTAGCAACATTTCTTATTTCTACACTTATAAAGAGTAACCAGTAATTTTACTATAACAACGATAAATTTGATTGGTAAAAATAAAAAAACGTAAAATTCTAATTAAAAATAAAGATGAATTATCACCTGTTAAAAGCGTTATCTACTGATTTCATAAAAAAATAAAAAAATAAATAATATTAACATTTAAAAAATCAATGTTCAAATTTTGCAATATAAAAGCGTTATAGCACTTTGTGGGACGCAGAACAAACGAAATTGCACCAGAATTTACTCGAATAACACCATAATTTAGGACCTTAAATATTAGGCAGAAGTTTAAATATATCTTTCATTACTCATTCCGATTTCTTTCACCCAAACCCTTTTGAATCCCTCCTATAAAAAGGTTGTCGATGCCTTTAAATGTACGTCCATACGCTTTTACTACGGTAAAATAATCAACATATGAATCCGAAAATCCTTCAAAATCACCCTCCATTTTCGGACATCTTCACCTTTCCGGCAGACCCAAAAGAATTCCCCATTCCTCTTCATTGCCAAGTGTCCTAACACATGTATATTCCCGATGTTTTTCGAGGAGGAATTTTTCGCGATCTCCACACTTTCTCTGAAGAGAAAGCAAAAAGCCCAACTGTAGACGCATGCGAAAGTGCGCGATGGAAACGTGCGAATGTCCGCCCGCGCTCGCATTCCTGAACGAGAAAAAGAGGACATCAACGGGAAATTCCGCTTCGGAGGCATAAATCCGATGCTCGGAGCGCCTCCTCTCGAAAATTATGACATTCTCGCGGAGTCTGGGTCCATTAAAGTTGCAAGGGGACGGAGATGCATAAAAAAAGGCGGCCCTGCACGGCCCTCTCTCGCTCCCAGAGGCCTTCGTCTCCGTTACAACAACACTCCCAAGGCAACATGCAAATTTACGGACCGGAATGGGAAAGTGGATTATAAGGAGAATTGAAAAATGTGCGCGACTAGCAGAATTTAATGCCCTGCTCTGCAGGATTAAATCTCCCTGTATATACTATACTATACTACTATCTTTACCGTATGGATATCGAAATTTACCATGGGTTATACAGGAATTCAATTTAGTTTATACCAAATAAAATTTCCTGCTAATATATCATGATAAATGAAATGTTTTTCATATAATAAAATAAAAACTTAACAGTTCTTCGTACTTCCCAAAAGATGTTTACTTTGTGGCCGGTTTCGCCCACCATCATCAGGTGCAATACAACTGAGAAATAAGTTTATATTTCATTTTCTTGTATTTTGGTGCATGAAAGAGAAAAAATTTATCTTTCATTTCCATTTGGTTGACTCGTCCATTGCAGTGATGATATGAACATAACTGAGGTATGAGTGATGCTGAATAATGTCTAATAAAAGTGATTCTCGTAGAGTCAGTGTTTTACACAACATAGAAATATTCTGTTTATTGCGTTCTGGATAGCTGAGGAAAGAAAAGGCAAAAAACCTCACTCCTCATCCTGCCTAGTAAGCCTCATTCCCCCTACTAGCCATTGGTACCTATTGCTGCAAGACGCTGAGTTTCAACTTTCATTCGGGCTCAATACTCAACACACAACAATGCCAAAAATGAAGTAAAATAGATACAGTTAAACTTTTACTCTATTTTTATTTGGTATAAACAAAATAATTTCTATATACGATTACATTTTCAGTAATTTAATCCCGGACTAGAATTTATTATCATGAGTTATTTCAGCATGTATTGGCGAAGATCGAACTTATCTCCTTGAGTGATTCTGTTACCATAGCAATGAAACAGTTAACAGTCGAGGATCTCAAATGCAGTGGTGAGATCGTTGAATGGTTTGTAAAATCGCGAGAGTGAAAATGCCAAGACTAACGATGTGACTTAAAGAGTGGAATTTAACAGAAAAGTAAACTCATGAAAAATGTACGGAGATTTCAGGAGATGTTACGTATCCAGCATCGCTCTTTATGGAGCGAAAAGTTCAGTCTTTACGTGAAGAGGAGTCTTAGCATTTTCAAATAATAGTCACGCAAATAAGAGATTGTGAAGAGAAGGTAAAAGGAGGTAGAAGAGTAAATAAAGTTCACTGAAATTATTTAAAGGAAAGGAGACTCAACTGAGAAGGGAACGTGTGAACGTAGAAATTATTTTTTATCTTAAATTTCGATAATAAATTCCAACTCGTAAACTTGGGGATGAATAGCCTTGAATAGGTTTTCAGAGCTCAATGACCTCCATTATGGCTGATAAGACTAAGAGAAGTTGTTAAAACACATGTAATAATAATGATAAAAGTAAATACGCGCTTCAGAACGAAATTATGAAAGAAATGAGTTATGAACTTAACCATAAAATTAGTTTAAGATAATATAATTGATCTAATAAAACGAAATATTTTCACTAATATCAGAAATGAATACCCTGAGACTGGTTAATAATAAGAAAAGCATAATTGCTATTTTGAGTTCCTTTCATAATTTCTCCACGCTAATACCAATAAATTTTGTTCCATCATATTGACCGATGATATTCCAAGATCAGTTTCCTGAAATAGTTCAGGAAGATCAGGTAAATAGAACGAGTCGCTTCAAAATTTCATTTTTTTTTCGCGAAGGATACGCAAAAATATTCAATTCGGAAGGTAGAGTCATTGTACATACAATGAACTTGCACCCCTTGCCACAGGCGGCCATAGGTAGAAGTAGATTTATCCAGTTCTTGGCTGATACTTGTACTAAGTCTTTGACAGCTATTACACCGCTCATCTTATTAGGTTGAAACGAATCCTAAGTTATACACTAATTAATGATCAGCCATCAAGCACCGAGTCCATCATTTTCTCTTCGTAATACTCTTAGAGGTCAATCCCCTGAGTCTACGAATGTTCTATTGTTGAAAAAAGCAACATAAATTGAAGAAAAAGGCTGTGAATGAGCGAGATTTCTCTCAAGTGGTCCATCAAAGTCCGTAAGCCACCCCTCTCACCTTCCGGCAACCCGCAGGATCTTGAGCTGCAGCTCCGTACAATAGACTCACGATCCGCTATTGTTACGCGAAAATCTTCGGAGTTTAAAGGCGAGAGAGAGGAAGGAATAATTACCGCGATGGAAATGATCTCGCCGATGGAGAGAAGATTAGCGAACGATGAATGAGAACGAGACCATTAGCTAATCTGTCCAATCAAGATTCGCGATTATGATCTCGAAAAGTGCGCACATAAAACGGTAAAGGGTTTGCGTGACGAGGAATCGGATTTGGGCAGAATTCGGAAATAGGGGAATGGGATTAAAGGGAAGCGATCTTCAGAAGGACGGATGGCATTTGAACACGTATAAGAATTACCCGAAGGAGGTTCGGATAAAGACGGACTGATAAAAGCTCTTTGGAGGGGATAACGAACACGCGTGCTAACGATTTCCTTCCGAAATGAATCTCATGATGCGTCGGAGTCAAGTCTTGTCTCTAATGATTTGGAAGGGGAAATCGGAATGAATGAGCAATCTTAGAGCGATTAAATAGCGAAGGTTCCCGTACTCCTAGAAGCCATCAGAATGAAAAAATAAAACACATTTCCGCTATTTTTATTTATTTTTACTTACTTTTAATAGCCGCAATGGTTAGCATGATACCATGCTAGCGCTCCAATACCAAGGTCCCGACAAAACGGATTTTTCTGGTTAGGGAATGGTGGTATGTACCTGTTCTTTTATTATTTATGCCTCTCCTATAATTATCCATAACTGAATGTTCCCGTGGGTACCAACTAAATAAAATAAATTAAAAAGATTCTGCACTATGGATTACACGCGAAGTATTAATAAAAAGGTTTCCTGACAGGCTCGTTCGAGGACCCAAACGGTAAGTGTACAACCTACAAACTCTATGGTGAGGAGCATATATGTTGAAATAACTAAATAAACAATATCTATTGGTTGCTCAGGCATAGAACTGGGATACGCCCGTTTCGCCTCTGACTGCGGGAGCATCATTAATTAATCACGCCAAAATATGAAGCGAAAATTGACTGAATGCAAAATGAGTGATTTACCCGACTCTTTATCATGTTATATGGTGCATAACATAGAAATAAACAAAAGGAATGACCAATGCCCATATACTCGATGCGTCCTGTTTGCGTAAAGGTTCTGAGGTCGAGATATTCATTCGCGGACATAGAGGGAAGTTTGTAATATAAAGAATACCGAATGCTTGAACCAAATACAAATTTACTGATCAAACATGGCTTCAATGGAGCAACCTGCAGCGAACAAGCTGAATATGTTATAGTAGCGATATCTGGGACCCCATTTCCATCCAGTCGAACTGTATCACAGATGACACAAAATAAATGAAGTAAATTAACACAATTGCTGCTGATTCTGCTATGATCACGATACTTTGAGCAAAACTTAAAAATGTAAAAAAGGCATCCTTCTAAGAAGAGCCAAACATACATTTAAATGCCCATAACATTTATTTTAAACATTTGAAGGTTACGACGCTGGTTTCCACCATAATCAGGCTATATCTTAGAACAATATTACATCAGATATGACGTTGCCCTACATTACAAAAAAGCTTAGCGTTGGCTGAACTTCGTCAGGTGAAATTCTTAAAAAGAAGTGAAGTTAGAGCAGAGTAGGAAAAGGGGGGAGGGAAGTGGAGAAGTTCGGAGCTGTAAACAGTTGGTCGATGAAAGGGTAGGGGTGCAGGAGGGCGGGTGCGGCAGTGAGGGTAGGATAGGTTTCAAGAACAGGGCTGCACGTGGGGCCACCGAGTGCAGAGAGGATGCGCAGAAGGAATGCGCACAAGGCCCCGATGAGGCACAAAGGTCACATTCCGTCAGCACCTCCGAAAACAACCCCTTGGGGGGACAGGGTAAAGAACCGTAGGAGGGGTTCAGAATTAACATCTCCACTTCGGAGGAAAGTCATTCCGACAGGGTTCTCTGCGGCCAACGACTCCTTTGCAGTTGTATTGAATTTGCCTGGCGGAGTCTCTTCGTTCAAACCGCAGTCTTTCCTCTCGCACATACTCTCCTATCTTTCGCTAAAATAAATTTTAAATACTTAATAAAATGATTAAGAGTTAACCACGGGATAAATAAAATTCGAATTATATAGAATTCTTAGATAGGACCAACCATAGGAATTAAGTCAAATAATGTAGTTATGTTGTTCTTTTAAGTGCTTCGTCAGCTTGCTAATTTCGCCCATGAGCTTCCACCGGTAGTCGAACACAAAATCATTTTCACAGAGGGCGAACTTGCTATGCGCTTGGCTATTCTGGAGTTATATTTAATAATAAAGTAACTAACTAATATAAGTGAGTTATGGTTTGTGATTCGCGCAACCATAGTTTGGAAAACTTTCCCTGCAGTCTTTTAACCCTCCTGTAAAAATCACTAGGAGTCTTTAAACAGAAAATGTAGAGTCTGAATGGACGATTGAGCTCGCAGTTGGCGAAGTGGAATAAGGGATTTTCTTGGCGGGGTGATGTACGATTGGGACTTGACCCCGGGACCACTAAGTTAGCCGTAATGGCCTTAAAAAAGTTCGATAAATAAGAGATATAAAGTAAGGAACAAACTTTAATACACGTATATTTGTTTAGTGTGACGTAGCTTTGATGTGCAAATGTAACATCTGTAAGGGAATTAAATTTATTTTAATAATATATTGCTATAGATAGGCGACAGCAGTATAATAATATTGTATACATATATATATCTTGGAGATGACTGTATTAAAAAGGATAATATTGCAGCTAGGAGCAAAAGGTATTAAAATATCGTATTGTGGCGAACAGATGATATATTTTATTTGATAGCCAATTGCGTTGCATTACTTCAATTAGTATTGTACACAATATTTTGAGGAAAGCGAGGAAAAACTACCACACTCCTTGTCCTGCCTAGTAAGCCACATTCTCCTCAACTAGTTTCTTGGTAGCCAATGTTATAAGAGGTTATCAAGCAGCCTTTGGGCTGAATACTTTACAGACATAGTATAATATGGAAATGTGCTCTTGTAAAACAGTATTCTAATAATGTTGCCACCAAACTCCTAGTCCGTCTGCAACAAATGAATCGATAAAAACCCCAACCGCCGCTCAAATAATATCGCGTAGATTGCTCTTCTTTCCCAAGAACCTTTGCCGCATGCGAGGGTGATGGCTGTTTGGACGTCGGTGTTAATAATGAAGACGACCGCATCAATCAATCCTCCGTGGACGTCACTCGGCCACCGGAAAGCCGCGCCGTGGGAATTCCTCCACTTTCCCTCCGAATCGATCTTCCTCCACTTCGTCGCCTCCACTTTTTTTCCCACCACGTCTCGACGCCTTTTCTTCCCTCGATTCCGCAAACAAAATTTCTTTCGATGGTTTTGTAATTTCGGGACACTTTGGGGACTTCCGGCACCTCGGGAGGACCACGCAATCTCCACCAAGTTTCCTCGTCCATTTGCCCATGGCCATGCTCTTCCAATGAATTCGATTCTTTTTATTGTCAAATAAAAGATTCAGCAGCTCTCCCCGAATAGAAGAAGACGCTGAAAGGTCAACTTCTGTTAAAAGCAGAGTATCTCCGACGCCGACATGGATTGGCGGAAATAGGGAGGGTGGGATCTTTCCGCTATTTACCATCTGCTTCAGTGTCGACCAGTTTTAACAAACATCAAGCACAACGAAGGAACGTTAGCTCCACCGTATACTTGTAACTCAAAGATTCACATTCGCACTTCTTTTCCAGAAGGGAACATATCCACGTATGTAAGGAACAATGACTCCGAGAAAAACACTTTTCTCGCCATTCCGAAAGGAAAAACCAGCGAGAAAAATAAATGAAAGACACTTTTCTCTATCGGTATCAATTAACAAATGACAAAGATTCTATACATTACGTTTTGGTAGTAGGAACCTCTTTCTCTAAATTTACATGAATACCGTTAAAGCAGCCTATAGACGTGTGGCAAAGGAATACACACCAAGGATTTGAAATACTTCTTTTGCCTGTGATTACCGTGTATCGTTCGCGGAAAGAATAGATTTTTAAAGCGATTTGTACTATCATACATTTAATTTAACTAACGCTCATTATCGGACCGACCAAAGTAGCATGGGGTCGCATGATACCAGTTATGTTTCACGCAAATGTAGGGCTTTAATTTCTCCATGACATTCCAGGAGTAGCAATTTTGGGGACTATTACAGTAGAAGTAGTACTGTCATAAGTGCTTCGATAGCTTAGTTATTTCGCGCATATGCTGACCGTGCTGCCCACATGGATATCTGGGAGCCCCTTGATTATTATCGATAGTCAAGATTTCTTTCGTACCAACAAAAAGGGGCAAATGCATTAACCTGTCTTTCAAAGAACCAGGGTATCGCACTTGGGTACCGTTCCTCAAAGTTTTCCCTTTCCTCTCCACACCCTTTCTAGACGGGGGTCCCTAAATGAGAAATTTCCGGCTGTCCTTTAACAAACGTACTTTATCTTCATTACGCACTTTTTTCAACTTTATGAAAATGTTAACACGGATCTTCTGAATCGATTCTTCCATTTTATATGGAACCTGAAAACAAACAGAGTCACTAATAAAATACAGGTCCTAACATTTATAATACGTTGGGTGTTTTTAATAAGACAGTTCTTTGTTACTAATTCAGGTGGTTAATGTAGATGAGATCTTTACGCAAGGTGCTTATTTTTGGAATAAGAAGAGGAATTGCGGGAGTAGTAGAGCAGGGAAGTCGCAGAAATAGCTTCAAAGTTTACCGGTTATCTCTGAAAGGAAGTCACGAGATTCACGACAGAGATAAGTAATGACTTGCATTAACAGAGTTAATAAATCATCTGGCCTCTTTCCAACGACTTGGCTCATACAAAAACTGAAATGTACTTGGCCAAGAAAACATCAAATTGTAGAGTAGTAATTATGACACATGGAATACAGAACATTAGATGTAGACCATTTACTCTTAGTTCAAACCGTGATTATCATCCTCTAACTAGATAAAATACGTTTTACATAGAAGAGAATTAACTTTTTGCTAAGTTAAAAATCATAATTTACGATTTAAAAATTTGTAAAAGTAATGCAAGGGCGATAAAATAGCGGATCATTCCACATATTAGAAGGTATCTTTCACTTACTACGTACATCGAATAAAAGCTTTGGTACTACTAATCCAAGCTCCTCTGGGCTACTGATTAAGCAAAGAAAACCTTCAGATGCTCTTCATTTTTTATAAAAATTAAATTAGAATAATTAAAAAATCAATCTCTATGAATTGGACCTTAAGGAATCTATGAAAATAATTATTTATTCGTCATTTATCATAGAAATTGAGGACCCAAATAAAAATAATTAGGTGCTAAACTTAGAGTAACAAATCAAACATATTCAAGCTCGACTTTGTGGAATGATTCCATACCTAAGAAATAAGAGGACTTAAAATTTACACAAGAAATATATCCGGGGCGACTAATTTTGTCCATATGTAGATGAAACGCGCCCCAAATATATTCCGGTGGAAATCACTAATTTATATTTCTCCTTAAGCGAGAGTAATCAGCTTAATAGGAAACAAAAAATTCATTAACACTGAAAACATGCACAAACATAGTTACGACCGATTTGTAGAATAACTTGTTTAAAAACTGGGAATTCATAATGCGCGGGATGAATGAACAATGGGATAAGAGGACAATTTTCAAAAGGAATACAATTCGTAGCAAAAGAAGGGAAAGGTTAATGACGGATTTGAGGGGGCGAATCGCGATTAGTTCAGGAATCCGATCTCGCGCGGAATAACTCTGACCTCTGACGCCGCAAGATAACGAACACTGCTGAGCCAAGCAATCTCGTTTATCGAGCTTGGAAGGCTTCGTCCACTACTTCGAAGCGCTTCATGCCAAGATTTACAATTCCATCTTTGGATACGTTTTCTTCATAACCCACTTACAGCGTTGAAACAAGAAACGACACAGTTAACAGATCGATTATCTGCTGAATGAAATGAAAATGACTCGAAAGAAAATAAATGCTTTCATCGTGCTGGAGGGAATGTATCACCAGGAATTGTAAACCATAACAACACATTTTGCAAATTTTATTGTGAGGAGCTAAAATCTTGCAGTAACTATGAATGCATCTCAGAATCAAGGTTACTTACTCCAAAGAAATTATATTTATTCCATTGTGATTGAGTTTTCGGATAGCCAAGTGGCTAATACTCTCGCCTTTGATGAATGTATACGTGCGATATTACCTCATCCGTCGAAACAGTTGTAGTAATAATACTATTCGATTGAATGATGTAAAAGTTTTCGAATTTCTTCTCGCTATATATTGCTTCTGAATAAAAGGTTTTCGTGAATTTACGAAATAATTCAGTATTCGTCGGTGTAGAATGTTATGCAGTCACCTTTTCGATTATTTATATAGAGGTATCCAGTTAGGAGGAATTCATAAAAATGTAACATTCATAGAGAATCATCAAGAATTAATTTTATTATACATAGTTATCATATCATACATATACATAGTTCAAAACAGGTCGCAATCATAAAATATTTATTCACCTGGAACTTAATATTATTTCATCACACTCCCCGGTATGGAGTTCCATCAAGTCAAGGCTTCGTCAATTGCACTTATATTTACGACCCATTGTCTTTTCTTCCAGTTACAATCCCCTTATTTTCCTTTAAATCTAAAATAATGTTCTGGTCTAATGCACATTTTAATGGGTCCACCAACAAATAAAAAAATCACAGAGAATAACTGGGAGAAATAAAGAAATTCATACGGGAAATCAATTATTGCATTAACAAAAATCTTTTTTTAATACGCTCACAGCTCCACGAATTATTCCTGACCCATCGCACAACATGTCCAACGATATCTCTTTCTCGAAGACGGAACGGAAGTGGAGAAGATTGAGGAAGAAATTGAAAGGATAGGAAAAGAAAGCAAGAAAGGGAAAAAGGGAAACGTGAAAAGAGGGGGAAAGCGGAAATATCGACGGGGGAGAATTGAATAGGAAATCGAAAATTCAAATTGAAGATTCCTAACGTATTCGGAAGGGGTCGCATCGAGTGGCTTTTGACATTCCCGGAGTCGGCGGAAAATGTGGAAGAAGAAGAAAGACGGCGTCGCATATTCCATCGAATTGGAGTGACCGCAAGGAGATCACAAAAAAATCAGCGCTATAGCTGGAGATACTGATGGCACGAAGAGATAAAAAAAGGCAAGGGATGAATATTGTATTCGAAGGCAGGACCTCGTCAGCAGTGATATATTGGATTGGAGAAATTGCATCGAACTGATAGCAGGAAATACACATCGATATACGAACAAACGTCTATATTCAAGCCCAAAATCCTATCGTTACCTCCCTCCTCTAACATTAGCTACCAATAGATAAAATTATGGGAAAGAGGCTTGCTAGACAAGATGAGGAGCGGGGTAGTTTGCCCTTGCTTTCCTCATTGAGCAATGGAAATGATGAAAGCGGAACATGTCTACAAAAAATAACTCTTGGAGTAACATTTTTCTTCGAATTCCTTAAGGAGAGATTAGTACCATTTTCCATCATCATTCATAGATCAGTAGCTAAGAATAAAACATTGACATAAGTAAATTTAAAACAAATTTTCCTTCCAATAAAATGTCCTAATGAACCTTATTAAAGAATGATTGTGTGTAAAAATAAAAAATATAGTGTTAATATAAACCAAATAAAGTCTTAATATATTTGTGACGAACGAGAACCCTAGCGCCATAAAGTAAATTAATTAATAATGAGAATGAATAACACCAATGAGGAACGCAAATGAAAAACGACTTACGGGACTCGAACCTGCATCTCTCAGCTACCGGTTGGGTGCTCTATCTAATTAAGCTATCCAGCCAGAAAATAAATAAGCCGCTCGGGAGAGTTTCTAGGCAACGATAAATTAACAATTGGATAAAGCAACTAACCGGAGTTGCCGGTTCTATCCAACTCCAACTGATCCGGGTTCAAGTCCCGGTCCGCTAGACTTTATTCATGCTCCTTCCTAGATACGTGCAATGACACCTTGTTCTCTTTTCCAAATACGAATAAATATATGCATATACATATTAAACGCATATCCATGAGTATTCATGGATATAAATACTATTTATTGATAATTGATACGCAAAAGTGACGATACATGCAAATACGAACTCCGGATTCGATGAAAGCATGGTCGGCAGCTGAGCAAATCCTACGCACCATCTCCCAGATTCGAGATTAAGTTTCCGTGCGGAGAGAGAGCGTGGTGACCATCGATTTATTCATCATCGGCGCCCATTTATCATCTGTGGGCCGAAGCATCCATCACGCGTCCATTGAATAACGCTCAAAAGACCCCTGTGTGTGTGTGTGTGTGCGTGCGTGCGTCTGAAGACTTAGCAGAAGCGACAGGGGCAATAGCTTCCCTTCGCCTGCATAATCTCATCGATGCGGAGCACTCCTTTTAAACGCCGACATTCGCCGTGGAATTTTAATATAGTTAGATAAAAAGAGAAGCCATCGATCACGATCTAAATAGAAAAACCTCTCACTAATCGTCCTAATATTCCACAGGGGTGGGTAAATTAAATTTTTGTTGATTATAAAATTACGGGACCTGATACAGGAGCTTACAGGGGACATATAAATAAAATATCTATCAATATAAATTAAACAAATTATAATGGACCGTCGTCATTCTGGCGAAATTGATACCAAAAGTCGTATCACCCACCTAACCTATCATCACATATTACACAGTAACGAATATATAGTGATATGTAGTATGTAGTGATAGCATGAGAAAAAATTAATAGCATTGTGGATAAAAAAACCTAAGGGATTCTCAGGGAAAGTATTATCCACTGTAAAAATACTGTATGAAACAGCCTAAACAAACTGACAGCAATAGCTAAAAGAAGAAAATATGAAAAGGAAGATGACAAAAATATAAATACACGGGCAATAGGTACCTGAAAGTAGTACATCAGTAAGCATAATTAAGTTTACAGTTAAATGAAAGAAGTCATTAAATGTGAAACTACAATTAGGACAACGTAATTAAAAAGAAATGCAACTTAGTACATCATTATACATAACGATAAAAATTTAACGTGAGAAAGGAACGAATGAATCGGAAATAATCTTTTCAATGAAACAACTAATTCCTTTGAGAGTAGTAAAAATATAATTTTAATTAAATAATAAAAATAGTAGCAAGATAGTCTGCATAATAGGAAATTAGTATTATATACCATATAGAAATTAGTATTATGACGCTTCATGAATCTATCCACGAGAGAACACCTAAAATAACTTAATGAGTTCTGAATCCTTATCGTAATTTCTCGCTGCTTCTATTACTAGGGTATTTTGAGCGTAATAGCGAATTAACGTCAGCAAAAGAGTGGTAATCCAAAAATTATAAAACTGACTTGGAAATACTCCTGCTTATCTCTCTTTAAAAAAATTGCTGGGGGGCCCATTTCTTCGGGTCCTAGATTACGCTGGGCCGTGAAATCGCCTTCAGGAGAGGAGTCACGAGTGATCGGACATGAGGCACGCGAGTTGCCATGCGGAAAGTGACGATGAAAGAGAAACAAAAGACGGGCGAAGAGCGTCCAATTTGCATACCTGACCACGCCAACGCCTCTTTTAATCTCCCCCGCGGACATTCCCTCACTTTTTCCACCGATTCGGCGAAAGTAACGGGCGTCGAATTTCTATCGCGTCATCGTGGATAATTACAGCCTCCTTGATGCGCCAAGGAGTGAGTTTTTTATTTCGGAAGTTCAAAATTTGCGCAGACGAATTTGAGTACACAGCTGGTTGTCGCTAAAATAGCATAAGGAAAAGTACCAAAAGGTCATCCTTTTAAAAGGCTTAGGGGTTTTCAATAGCTGCATCTTTAGATTTCTATGAAATAGCCAAACTCAACAAATCGAGTCTACAATTTATTTATTAACTATATAAGACTATCTTTCTATTCATCAATCATTTTGCTTCAATGTATGATCTTTGCTGATTTTACCTTATGTCTAAGTGCCATCCTCGTATCTTTCATTAGAAATAATTTCAATATTTTAATAAAAACTGCAGCAAATACTGTTATCAATATCACAGAGTCGGTGACTTTGGAGATGATTTAAGAAATAAAAGTAGCCCAACTGTAGTTTCATAAATCAACAGCATAAAACAGCAATTGCATACTAAATTTGTACTAACTCAATCGTATTCACTAAATTAAAACAAATATAAATCGGTAAAATGGTCGATTATTCATATCTTTACGCACTGAATTATTTCGACTTAAATTGATGACAGACAATGAAAACATCTACACGAGAAATTACAGTGATAAATATGTATTCATTCTCTCAGCATCTTCAAATACGTGGGAAAAAATTGTTTCCTTGGGGCTATTTTCATTTATCCATTAACTTACTAGGAACCTAAAAAAAAGTGATCGAAAAAGAGCTCGAATACAATCCGACTGTGGCGTTTTTCTACCATCGCCATAAATCCTATGAATTTATTTATCACTATACATCCTATGAATTTATTTCGACAAAATAACATTTCCACAGCTAATTGGAGATGATTTCATAAGGAAATGGTCTTAAATTGCCCCGACCCTCAATGTCTTTCTACATCCGATCGAACGCATCTTCAGCGTACGCAATAAGACTTCGAAGAAATAATCAAAAGCATAGAAGCTCAAGCTCGTTTCGAAATGATTGCCTTAGTTACCAATGAGGCCATATAATTTGATTAAACCCATGAGAGGATCATCACCAAGGACATATCAGCTCGGAATTTCGCAAAGCGAAAAAGTTATGACATGGACGGTATCGCCATTCATTCTCCTCTTTGTGATTCTTTCCCCAATGATTCATCTCAAGAGAAGCAATTTTCAGCAGTCAAGGAAAAAATGTACGGAAATGAGAAGTGTGAAGCTATCAATCGATTTAAATTCTTCGCTCCGATCAAAGAGTGGTCGAGAGAGAAGACAAACGAAGCTTAGTGATGAAGCAACTAATTAATGGGCAACTTCGTCCTTGACATTCGAAAGGACAGACAATATTTACGACGAAACTGAGAAAATGCATTCATTCTGCTGCATGTCGAATCATCAAAGATTCCTTAGCGAAATTATATACAGCTGTATCAAGCACCGATACAGATCAATCATTGACTCTCCTACCAAACATTTTCCATTTCTTAAAACGTCTGATATTATTTCTTGTTCATATAATTTGATTAATAACACTGTTGTATTCCTAGAAATCCCCATAGAATGAAATTTGAATAACCAATAGAAGCATTTAATGTGAGCAAAGACAAATTCATAAAATAATACATGAAAAACTTACTTCTTTACGTCCTATGTTGTCTTTGCTTCACCGAACAAATATTTAACATTTTCACACTCCGTTCAATATGAAGGGAAGGAGATAAATAATCCAATAAGATTAGCTTTGTCTATCCTATACTCCCGCACCCACAACAAGATAGAACATTATAAAAAGATTTAATAACTCTATATTATCCTTTAAATTAATGCTAAGTGAGAGCATGAGGCAAACTGGACATTCCCAGGACTTAGGTGAATTAATGCAGAGAATTTTAATTTACGGAAATTAGATTTTCTGCATTTTCAAATGGACCATTAAAAACTACATAAGCCATCCATGAAAATCGTTAACGAGCCTGCATGACAGTGCAGACGCATCCACGCAAGAACGCACAAAGTGATTACTGCACCCTCTCGTGGAAGGTACAGCTAGTCTGGAATTAAGCGCTGGGATGAAACCACAGCGTCAGGGAAATAAGACCATAAATCGCAAAATAGTCGAGCGCAAAAACAAGGGCCGCAAATCCCCGAAGCAGCAGAAATTGAGGAAGAGGTCGCACGCATACATCTCAAAGGCAGGGCTGCCAACAACAGGAATTTGTCGTTTGCAATCCCTTCCAAGTAAGAAAAGGACTATATAGTCGAATATCTCACTAATTTATATCGAGAGAAGGGCGACCTCATATGATGATTCATTATAATGATCCTGTCGAGTCTTGTTTTATAAAAAACCAATTGAAGTTGTAGGACCAAATCTATTGGATGACACGCTGAGATTAATTTACCACTAGGTTGTTAACACTACAAGAAACAAGCTTTTTTAGTAAAAAAGGAACATTTTTTTCCAAAATTACTACACTTTGTCTCTTGACGAAGAGTTACTGAATTTCGTCAGCTAAAAATAAAGTACGTTAATCTTTAGATAACGTTCAATAACCAACAACGCTATCATTCGCTCTCACAATCCTATTGCCTACCTATTCAATACTAATCATCTTCCTTTTCTTTAATACTACATATTCCCCCGATATCTCATATGAACATATGCAGTACTTCAAGTAAGAGAAATATCAAAGTATAACAATAAAGCATAGACAGCAGGAAATAGTGTCGAGGGAATAAAAGGGTTCGAAGTACGACGAATAGAAAAATAAAAATTTCAGCAAAAAAACAGTCATTCAATGGTATTCATAGAATATTCAATGAATTCAACAACATTTAATGGTGGATCCAAGAATAAATACATGAGTAAATGCATGTAGAAGATTTATTTTCGCATTAATTCAAACTTAATAGACGTCAGTAGTTTAAAAACTCTCCGAAAGCGGTGTTTGTACCATATCTAATATTCAACAGCCCTTTCTAATACCTTATACGTAGCAGAGAATTGAAAAAGTGTTCTTTTACTATGAAATAAGGTAGCGATGGAAGGTTTATAAACTATAAATGAAATATATAGAGAAGGAAAATGGTAAAAAAACAAGATGTTTAGTGGATTAAAACAATTGGTAATATGGAACGAGGAAGTGACTAAAAATGTCTAAAACAATGCCATTCATCAAAATGTGTTTATGAAATAATAAATGATCAAAATTTAATGGCGAATGTTCAAGAATACGTATATGAGTAAATAAAGTACAAGATTTATTTCTGGATTAATTTTGGCCTAATAATCCTTTTAATATATGTGCTGTCACACATAATTAACGAATCATACACGTTTGTAGAATAGAAAAAATAGAGAAGCAAGTTATAATACGTAATAACGAATAGAGAATGAAAAGGTAGAAAAATTAACTATTTTGGTGGATCAAAAGACACGGGAATACGGAAAGTGTGATATGGAATTACCCACTAGAGGCACAAATTCAGTTAATAAACGAAGTTACTGATAACATGAACTAATAGTAACGAACAACCGAGTTATCCCGGGTAAAACATCAGGGGACGTAGGTAAACTGAGTTATAAATCTGGGTGCATCGGCTGTCCCATTTCCGCAGGGACCGAGGAGGGCCTTCAGCTGTGAAATATCCACAAGAAAGGAAAGAGGAGTGGTCCGAGTCCATTGTGCGGTGACGGGGTGCATATGAAGCGAGTGGCCACAAGAGGCGATGAGGGCATTACCGGGCTTCGGTTTGACTGTCCGCGTACGAGCGGCTTTCGGGCGGAATAAGAATCGGAAGCAGGGGCGGAAAGGGGAGGCAGACAGAGAGAGTCAAAGGAAGTATTGAAGGATGTGGGGTCGGACAAAGGAGAGATGAAAAGACTAGAACATAATTTCCTTTTCACAAATCCTAATTTCCTGTTTTTTTGGTTGATGATAAATGGAGAGTTCCTACAACCATATCCAGATAGGAGAATATTTTACAGTTGTCTTTTGCTTCAGGATAGAGAAAAGTATGTCTTTTATCTACTTTTGCCAGAGTTCATTGCCGTGATAAAACGAACGACGATTATTAAGATCTCTTTTCGTAGAATACCAGAAAAATTGTTACTTGTAAAGTCATTTTGTTTCACTTACGTTGACATGCACGAGGAAAGAAATGGCAAACTCATTATGACTAATAAACCTCAATACCCACTACTAGCCGTTAGTAGCAAAATAAACGAGTAACAAACATCTATATAGAAATGGATAACTGGTAAGAAAACGTGGTATATCAAACATGGAGAGAAAATAGAATAAGAAGGGTATAGAGCAGAGACGCGGGCTGTACTTCTCATTCATCATTAGAAGTAAAAATGGTTACAGGCCAGTTTATCCGTCCTCTTATATGTCGTAGCGTGCGTGGATAAATTATAACAAAATACTTTCCTTAAATTATAAAAAAACTTTGTAATTAAAACCTTTCATTTATAGCCTAGTACCAAAGTCATTTGCTCTATTCTCCCCCAGAGGAATTCGATCCCGAAGTCAATTTGATGCATTTAATACTTAATAATTGTAAATGCATATATGAGCGCTCTACCTTTCAGTAGGTTCATGCGTCTTAATAGTCCCTACACAAAGCCATTTCTTTCGACTTAATAAAACATAAGGGATGCATAACTAAAGACTGGTCGAAGTTTGAAATGAAAAGATGGAATAAGAGGGAATCTGTTGAAATCTAAAAATGTCCAACTATTTTCACCTTTATGTCTCTACATCAGTAGCTACTGAAGTAGGGCCATACGGTTCTATCATTGAGTTTCCTACCCCTCATCCTACTCACATAACTGACAGATGGTACGCCGCAAGTACAGTCCCGTGAAGGACCGACCTCTTCACCAAGGTCAGAGATTTCTAGCATTACTTTCGCGGATAAGAGTACCAAGTTTTAGAAGTTACATAGTCCTACCAGAGAATACAAATAGGGATCGAAACCTGAATTATCTCAAGAACCACGAATAAGTAGCGAGCTACTGTTAACCATAATTTTCTTCCTCGCATTCACGGGGCCATTCCAGTTGGCTTTTTTCCTAAGGGCTAATTTCATCTGGAGTGGCAAGTTCTAGCAGTTGCATAGTCCGACTATTGCAAACAACTAGGAATTGAAGTCCGAATTATCTTCTTATAAACCACGAATAAGTAGCGTGCTAACGTTAACCATAATTTCCTTCCTGGCATTCACACTCACCATTCCAGCTGGCTTTTTTTTCGGGAAGGCTAATTTTCTCGGGAGTGGCTGCGTATGAAGAGGGACCGAGAAAGGAGAAATTACGTCCGAGTGAAGGAGGAATGAGGCGGAATAAGAGGATGAAGGGTCGAGTAGAAATAGTGGAAGAGAGGGACATTTGTGTGGAGAAGAAAAGGGAGTGTAGCAGTGGGCGGGGTTTCCGTGGGCCGATCGATACCAACCCCCGAAAAGCATAGTTTTGAGAATGGACGGCGGGGGGTGAAAAGGGAGGGGGGGGCGTAGAGAAAGGAAGTACGTGAGTAGGAAGGCAAAGGAGCGGTGGGGAGGATGCAGATAGGCGAGGGCCTATAAAACGTGGAGAGGAAATGAAGAAGTGGTAATGAGAGGGAAGATCTCCCCTGAAAGAAACATCGGATTTTGATGGAAAAATTGGACGGAATGGTTATTTTTAGAAAGGTTTTCGCGGACGATAATCAGGAATCGATGAGGTCGAACCGGGTAAGCTTTGGATTAACGGAAATAGCTGTATTGTCAGAGATTCGAGCGCGCTTTCGAATGGATGCATTGGTAAGATGAAGACAAACTTTGCCGCATACGACACAGAATGGAAAGCGGTGATATTACGGAGAAAATAGACAACTACGGGAAAAAATAAATCGAAAAGGCGAAAAAACATAGACATAACTGAATTTTATAATCCTGCTAGGCGTGTTCATTCAATGAGCTGTACTTCAGGACTCATATAGTATAGGCTGCGAGGATATCTCCTAAATTCTTAGCTAGAAAACGGTCTTGAAATCGTGTTTAAATCAATATACAATCAAAATAAGTGTATCCTATTCGTATAATTTGGCTGAATTAGCCTAATAAGAGATTATTTTTAAAGAAAATAATTCAATACTGATAATTACCAACACAATAAGCAATTATTGTTAAATTCAGAATATAACTCGGATACATTTTCCAGCGTAAGTGCTATAAAAAGTAAGTAAACAATCCAGTGAGTAAATACAACGCATTTCCTCAAAAAAGAGCAATTGACAATGCATGAAAGAGAACTAACAAACAAAAATATATATATTAAAGTCCGACAAGGAAAAACGTCTCCTGTTGAAGAACAGAAATGTATAAGGAAAATAAGGCATTTTATTATATTGTCTACAGGTAACTTAAACATTTTACGGTAGAAAACTTTTTCTTGGGAGATATCACTTCCGACTGAACCCTTAGACAAATAGGCATTGATGTGGAATAAGCACCGAGCCGTATATATATATAAATAAATTTTTTCAAATCTGTCAACTTATAATCAGTAACACAAAATTCCGTTGGGTAGCACCTCATCCAAATCAGCTTCTTCGACTCCCATTTACGTCACAAACGATCGATTTCGGATCGAATCCCAATGCACGTGCAGCCTATTTCCTCTCCCACTCCAGACCGATCCTGGCTTTGGATTCGCGCAAAGAAAGGAAAAAACCCTTCAAAACACATTCAACGGTTTCTCTCGGGAACTTGACCGATAGCGTGCTGGCGATCGCGGACTATTTCAAGACAATGAATGGGTGCAGAGAGCGGGATGTGCTGTGGATAGGTGCGTGTGGGAGCAGCTGCGAGTGACGTAAGAGGCGCGGCAGGGGGAGGAAGCGGGCCCTGGAAGGCTTGCATCGAACGGCGAGAGGGAGCGGGGATGTTGGGGAACCGCATTAATAAGCGCAAGGGACAGACACCTTGAGACGAGCATCTGAAGAATGTCAATCCCAAGGTGCTATCCGCAAAGGAGCCTATAACAAATCAATCCCCACATACATCGTCTACTGCAGTCTATTACGAATAAAATCCGAGGTAATGCTCCGCATACCTTTGGAAGAGACACATTCTACATCAGTCATACTACAAGGTATCCTTGAGTGAAAATATGGGCTCTTGAGTTGTACTAAATTTAATGAGCTTATATGCAAAAGATGTAGGATAACATATAAAGGTGGGGTGAATTGCCATGAAACGAAAGAAATAGCTTTGAGTAAGGGGTTCCCAGATAGCCAAGTGGGCAGCGCGTTCGGCTTTGGTGCAAGTGGTCCCGGGTTCAATTCCCGGGCGGGAGCACAAGTACGAAATGACCTAAGCCCTTTTAACAATACTGCTACTACCACGATATGGCATTCAATAGGGAATATTAAGGCACACGAGCAAACAAACACTTAAATACGTATCAAAGGCTGGCTAGATGTAAAAGATCGGTTGAAAAGAAATCGTTATCAAAAAGGGATACCGTATCAATGAAAATTCACAACGAGATATCCTTACGGTTTTTCAAAAAGATGGATTTTTCTGTGTAAGACATTAATTGAAAAATACGACACGAAAAAAGAAAAGATATATACACCCCATCAATTTGTAAGGCTTGCTTTTTAGAATATAAAATAGTATTTATATTTATGCCACTGAATTATAAACTTAATTTAATTAACTTTTCACAGCTATTATTCATGTAATTGATTAACGAATGAACTATTTATCCTTGTTATAATGTAATTTCTACTACAGTTGCAACACCATCCGTTTTCCGTCACGGCGGTTTTGAAGCCTTGGGTAGGATAGCTTAGCTAGTGCATCACTGGAAATGATGTCTCGAAACAGATGAACCTCTCTCGCAAAATATGATGGTCATGACATGGTCAGTTAGTATGTCGCATGTCTGCAGAACGAGCTCCTTCACTACACCTCCAGGATTGATGAGAAACGGGTGGATTTCTGTCCTCAGTTACTAGATCAAGAGTCTAATGCTGAGCTCACTAATTGATGTACGTGGATGATCCAACTTCTGACTACGAGAACCTGTCAGAAAGTATGAAGATACACTGACGGACCTTGAGCGAATAGAGCTTCTTGATCGCCAACGACAAGTTAATATGATTGATGCCATCCATTGATCGACCGAGACTATCGCAAGTTCTAATTTCTTCACAGAGAATTTCCAAGCCTAAAATGAAACGAAGTAAGGGATTTTACAATTATGGGCATTCTAAGCTAAGAATTGAAACTTCTTTGACATTAAATTCTCTTTTTAAGCCCTTTTAAACACTTTCTGAAGGGATCAAAAAATAAACATCAACAAGAACTGCCATTTATAATGTATATTTTGTGCTAATGAATCTTTTCTAAAATCCAAACGAAGCCTAAGTGACTTTATAGTGAAATTAATAGCTCGAAAAAACAATATTTTCAGAGACATATTTTAACAAGGCGCAAACGTGCCAAAATCAAATGGAATCTAGGCTAATCTTTTACTAACCGTAAATTTGACATAGAAAATCTGGGAATTGAAAAGGTTTCATCATTTTTTGGACACTTTACTGCATAACCTTCTTCCTCACTATGGAGAAGACAGTAATTCCAGAATTACGGAGAGCTATTTACTAACCATTTTCTTGGTAGCTCTAGAACAAGCTTGGAAAATAACCAACTTCTTTTAACTTTTCCACATGTGTTTCAAAAAAGAGAGTAAATTTGGATGAAAAGTAATAACTTTCACGATTTTAAACGTTTTTCTAACGATATCTGTCTCTTATTTTTAATTTCAAAAAATTGAATGCAATTTTTTAATCTTTTTACTCGTAAATGCAGAAAACAACATAGTATCTATGCGATGATATTCAACGTCCTAAAAGTTTAAAACGAAAATAAGGTTGAATCGGCCATTTTGATACATTGCTACAGCTACAGAAGTAGGTGGTCTTTTCATAACGCTGGACGTTGTATAGTATAGCAATTCTATTTACGTCTTTGAACTAAAACGAGGATGAGAGTACGGGAAAGAACTCTGAAAAGACACACTGTCACCAAATTGTGAAACGCTGAGTGTGTGGTGGCTCAAAAGGTAGATAATGAATGAGACGCTCTTTGGGAGTCGCTCGACCGTCGGAATCAAACGGTGCGGAAGGAGATTAACCGCCGCATGCGCCGAGAGAACGTGACGGAGATAATAATATTTAAAACAAATGAGAAGCGCCGGAGATCCAGGAAATGGTGAAGTAAGTGGCGTGTGCATTCTTAATAACGATTCAGTCCCTTCTCTCGTCAATCATTTTCCATTTACCGCGCGTACGGCAATGTTTTATTGGAAACCATGAGGGGATGCTTTGAAAACCAGAAAAAATACGGCTCGAATAAACAAGTGCATAATATCTTTAAATGGAATACTAATATGATAAACTTCATAAATAACGGCACATCGTGCTTCTCAGAGGGAATATACCGGAAGTGAGAATTTAAGAGAATTCAGTCGCACATTTAACAGAAATAGCCTCAGAAATATAGTTTCTTGAGAACATAGTATTTCTGAATTCTATTTATTATCATCAGTTACTATTATTATTATTAGATCTAACAAGACAGAAGGTTTAAAACCAAGGAGGTAGTGTTTAGGAGAGTACATAGATGATGGTTAATAATCAAAATGATATAAGGTAAAGCGAACAAGAAAGTAATAATTGGATCAATATAAAAATCAAGCACGAATACTTATTCATTGGCTTGTAATTGAAAATACAATATTGAAATATAAAATATATAATAGCATGTCGAAAATAAAGAGTAAAAATTACTTCGGACAGAACATGTATTTCTGATAAGGGATTGTGGAGTAATTAAACCCAAAGATTTATGAAAACTCTTGAGTCAATAGTTCTTTGAAGTGACGAAAAAGGCATTGTATTAATTAGCGAGGAGTTAAGGGGTAATTTGGCTCATAAAATGATGAAAAGGAGAAATGCAGGCTTCTAAAAATTGACCACGAAGACATTAACTTAAGCTGGGTGTTAAAAGATACTTAGTTTCGCGTGCTAAAAGAAAGGGCTGAATTGACGAGAGAAATCTTCGCAACTTAATTTGTAATCAATCTTAATGAACACTATGCCGAGGTTTAAAAATCTAAAACTTATGCGAGATAAGATCTAAATAGTCACTCGCTGTTTGTCAGTCAATTTTATTGGAAGTCGTCATTAAAACGGCGTATAAAATGAAAGTAAGCTCGCGGTTAGACATCCTCGGGAATACGATACGGCCAGGAAGGCATCCCATAAAACCAGAATGCCATATTTCAAACGGAGAGAAAATTAATTGCGAATTAAAATTACTGACTTCTTAACGTGTCGCCATGTTTCTTAGGGGGGATTAAGTTTGATACGACCGTAAGCTACTCTCGTCATCTTAATTTAAGACTTGGGTTAAATCTTGTCCATAATTCAAACGAGGCTCGCAAAGTCAACAACGTATTCCATACTAATGAACTCCATAAGGGGCAAAATATCAAAGGAGAAACCTCATGGTGAGCTTAAATGGTTTGCTGACTTCGGGACCATGGTGAGGAAAATCTCCAGGAAGCAAATAAACTATTCGTATTGAGAAAAATGGGGCCTAGCTTGAAATGTCACTGTACATCTCTGAACGAATAAAAGTCGTAAGTAATCAAGTAACATGGAAATGGAATGCAAAAAGAAAACTAGTGAGTCATGAAATCTACCTGCGATTAGACAGACTTCACTTGCTCGGTTTTCTAAAAATATATTATTTTAAGAGCACCACGGAAAAAAATAAGGTCGGTAAAAATAAAATCCGTGAAAATAAAATGCAAAACACACATACGGTCAAAATGTCATAAAATTATTATAAACTTTAAATTAATATAAGTAAAATAGATTCGAATGAGATGAGGTAAGTAACAAGGACAATGATGGTGAGTATCATGGAACATCCGCAAGAATTGAAATACGTAAAATTACCTGTACATAAATTCAACGAGTAAGATAATGGTCATACTCAATGAGCCTGTGCAAGAAATATCTTATATACATATTATAAATCAGTAACATTACCAGCATATTAATTCGACAATTAAAAAGTAGGTATATCTGATTTAATATCGGAGCACACAAACCATATTTAATCCCACCTAACTAGAAAAACTTCCGGCTAGGTTATGCAATATCACTGCAAGTTCAATTCAGAAGAGCAACGGAAACACTGAACAGCTGCGAACCGTATGATCGAAGAATCAGTAATATCAATAAAAGTTACGATGGAAACTTTCTCTCTGTTTCCATGCGCCGTAATCGAAAATAAAGGAAGACACCATTTGCTACATAAATCCTTTCCAAAACTTGGTAAACATATTACACAAGTAGAACAAATCTTTCCAGATGCCGCTTAAATACGAAGTGAACACGATTTTAAGAATTGGAAATACTAGTGCTTTAGGGGAATAAAAGATTTTATGATGCAAATGGGAGAGCAAAGTAAAGAAAAAGAAACTGCGGAATGATATCGGAAATTTTATGTGAGTAATTCATGCAGATTCGTACTAATAGAAAACTATTAGCTTTCTTATAGAAACACTTAAAATCTCGAGATGAGACAGCATAAGACAAACAAAAAGGAGTAATGCTATCGTAAAGAAAATAGAATAATCAGAAGGGAGTATTAGTTATAACACTGCATATTTTCCTCTAGATAACCCCGCGGAAGAATCAAATTTTAAAACAAAATCAGGAGATCAATTTATAGTACCGTAAAGAATTACAAACAGAAAGAAAGTTTTCCATAGTATGATACATTTCTAAAACGAGCAAACAACAAGCATGGGTAATAAATGATGATTTTCGAAGGAAACAAATTTATCTAAGACGAAACAGCGCCACTAGTCAACAGATAAGAATAATCAATCAGATGCACCTACAATAAATAAAACCACATATTATATAAATCCCAATCCCAATACATAAATAACTCCCAAGCTACATTTAAGTGGAAAAATGTGTACTCGAAACTCAATTTCATCTTTCCTTTTTGTGAATAGAACATCATCACATTGAAGAAAACATTAGTACGCAAACATATACAAAATCAATGATTTTCGTTGAATTCTCTTCTTAGGGTACTCGGCTATAAAGAGCGATACCAAAATTTCTTTTCGGCCAAGTCGTAGTTTCATCCTTCATCTTTGAATCCAGAAACCTTACAAGAGCGTTCCACGCCCAACCCGCTGGTAATGGTCAAAGATATAGAAATGTATAACCTACACCATTCAAAGCTTTTCTTTGCAAACAAAATGAAGGCGATTTAGGACAAAGTAAGGCTTCGGTGAGCTTCCATACGACTTTGAGATGTGAGAGAACAAAATCTGGCGGAGATGAGGCTCACAAACGTCTATGACTTCAAACGAATCTAAGGCCGTCTGAATGGAGAATCGATGAAATCGCCAATTAGAAAGAAGCAGAGATAACGAAGCCCCGCGATACAAAAGAGAGACTGGGTGTAGCGAGGGTGAAATGCAAGTACCCGATTGAATCAATGAGATCGGCAAATGGAGGGAGCGAATGGGTATACTTTTCCAGTCGATTCATACGTCCCGATTTTTGCTGCGGTTGAAAGTGAAAGGCGAAAGAGAGAGGGTGTGAATGTGAGAGGGGATTCAGACCTCGCAGGTTAATTAATCGAAAATCCCAATCCTCAGGAATCAACGGAATGGAAAGCCGTGTCTCCGAAGTCATTAAATTAGCACAATTCGCGAACATCGATTTTGGGACATTTTTTCTGAGGTATACATAAATAATCTAAAAATAGTCGAGACACATTTTAAATTAATGGACGAGAAACATATGGAATTATTTTCCAAATAAATATGTCACGAAATACTCTAAGATATACATGTGACAAGTTACATGGATGGTGGCTGAAAATGAAATTTGCCTTCTTCGTAACTAACCGCAATTTAATACGAATAAAGTCAGTCAAAAATGTATAGATACTTGGGAAAATTATCTTATATAAATATATCAATATAAAATTCATTGGGACTTCATGAGGTTAATATATTAAACATTTGTCGATCACAATTAATAACTACCTAATATGGCTGTTATTAGCTTTAAGCCAATTGAAAGAAAAACGAACGCAAGCTAACACAATACTTATAACATGCCTTTTAATTGTAAAGGATAAACTTTAACACACATGTATCACATCATAAATCGGTATATTTTACTGTAAATATGTATTATAATTATATTATATATATATTACTATTATAATGTACATGATTTTAATTTCAGGATATCTTTTTTATCCTTCAATAATTTCTTTCGGTAAGTCAAGCAGTTTTTATACATACCTTCTTTGTGAGTTTTTTCCTGATGTGGATATTTCTAAGCATCGCTTAGGTATTTTAATACTAAACTAATTGTTTCGTTTTCTGTATAATTCAAATTAGTTTTACTACTGCTTACTGATCAAATCTTTCTTAAATTGACGATTTGTTTACAGGAAGAGAAGACTGAAAATACTCAATTTCACTCGAAATAAAGGCGTTGTTTAAGGCGTTGTTTATTTATTCAAATTCAGTTTTAAATTCTCGTTCAAGTTTTTACTTCCCCGAATCGTGAATATACTTTTTGGCTTCCTCTGGTAGAAAAACAAATTTCATTCCTTTGAGATAAACGTAACACAGACCCGGCGTAGGAAAAAAGACTTGAGCAGAAGCGGTGCGCGATTCAAAAGAAATCCTCTCGAACGGGAGTAGCTCAGACTCGAACAATAGGTTTCCCAAAACCAGACTTCCGAAGAACTGAATTTGCGAGGATTGATCATCAAAGATATGTTTTCAAAGACCGTCGGCTGCCTTTGAGAGAGAGCATGCGGAATAAGGGTGAATGCAGCTCTACTTTGGAAAGAATTCCCTCTAATCGGTCCACCCTTTCGGCGAGGAAAAATACCGGCGGAAAAAAAACAAGCGAAGATAGATTTTTTATGGCGCATGTCTCCCGACAATCGAGCGTCCTTCGCTCCTCTTTTTCGCTTCTTCATTAAAGCCCCATTCTGGCGACGCCCCCCAGAGGAGACACGCGAAATGCGCAAGAAAACAACGGAACCTGATTTTGACTGATTAAATGGAGCAGCTTCCCGCGTAACTTTTGATCCCAAGGAACAGTGGCGACGAAGTGAGCGAAGCAGGAAGTAAACAAAGGATCTCCGATCCGATTAGGGGGAACAAGATCACGTCGAGTTTTTGTATTGAGGAAACGTTGCAGGGCTAAACCATTAAACGGCAGAACACAACATGTTTACGGCAACATAAACATAATCGATCCTATTTGATACGCACGAATGTAGTCAACATCAATTTCACCGCTTTTCGGTTAATAAAAACCTTCCTCGCTGAGGAAAATGGAGTACGGTGATTTTGTACGATGTGAAGTGCATCTAGGAAAAATTTCAAGGATATACTACGATGAAAAAATTTCCGAATAAAATTTTTCTTGACCTCTTTTCCTTGGGATTTCTCACTACTTCTGCTCATAGTAGTGGTCTACTGAGAACAAATCCTAAAGAAATGCAAGCATAACTTAAATTTTCATCACCATTTAGGTATACTGCGATAGATTGAATTTATTCGGTTCAATAAAAAGTGGGAAAACAAAAAGAATATAAAGCTAAGATCATTCCTAAGTTTACGATAACCAACGAGAATAAACCCATATCTATAAAGAAAAAGAAAAAGGCCACTCACACTTTTACTGCAATATACAATTTATTTAATGTCCATGGTTTCGACCCTTTAGTTTAGGCCATCATCAGGTAATGTTTGTGGAATAAATTATACAAGTATATTATCATTCAGGCATGCGTACATTTTTCCTTATTCTTTATAATGGAGGACTACCCCCAAGAAGAGGCATTTCTTTTAACTTCTTTACCTTGTATTATCTTCCTCCCATTGTGCCACGAGCTGAATTTTTACACATTACAATATATCATCTGCAAACATTATGATTTATGATTAATTTATGATCTTATGGTCATTTTTACATTTAATAGCGTGAAAAAAGAAATAGGGGTTAATGGTAGATATCTGGGGGTTTCACCTTTACTTTTTTCAGGTAGAAATTTGGAGGGTCTCTGTGCTAATCTGGACCCTTAGCTCGCTTTCGCAGGTACTGAGCGACCGACCTTCCCAGGGGGGGCCATAAAAAAACAGACCGCGTGGAATACGATTTCAAAAGTTATAAACAATTCAAATGAGCAACAATTTATTATCTTCGTCGTCTCACTAGTCCAAAGAGATATACAAGCGTCTTTTGATCGACGTTCTACGATGAAAATTAAGATATTTCGTGATTTTCCTAGAAATGACCCGTTGACACACGGCAACGTTGCCCTGGGGATGGGTTGGGGGAGGGATTTCTAGCAAAAATCTAGAAATATCTTTGATTTACTATTGCAACAACTTCAGTGATCTCACAGGAAAGGTGATGTGAAATCCGACGCTTTGAAATAATTTCGAGGCCTTATGTAATGAATAGTTGACAAAAATCAGATCTCTGTAGCTATTACGAGGAATGTTTTGCCTTTTAAAACCCTCCTACTGAGGAGGGTTTTATTAAGGAAATTCTTCACTTACTCAAAATAAGATAATAAGACGAACGCTATTACATACATTCTGGAGTAAACCGGATATAGGAGATATGCAAATCATAATGTAGATATTTCATTCGTGATTGTCAGGATTAATTTTCCAAGATCTGCAATCAACGAGAGACAGAACCGTTGTAACACTTTTAGCGAAAAGTGTTAGTAAACCATACAAGTTGCCTGCCTTAAATTAAGGAAAACGCTAGGGAGCATATGTGAAAACAGGTTTATTCCACCTATGCACTGCATAGATGCAGGTTGGCTTTAAATTTATCCATTTTAGTAATATTGCCATTCCTGAACGATTGATTCCAGTGGTCGACACATTTTCCAATACGAGTTTGCCAGGTAGTAGCGAATTTTACAGTTTCATTCGAAGGTTTAATTTTTTTAGGGAAACCGAGTACTTTTCACTACCATTTCCAATCAAGAGACGGCGATGGAATGGAGAATTGAATGGAATACGTGGGAAGCTTCATAACGGGATTGAGGCAGACATGGCTTGAATCCAGACTCTTCGAATGGCGTCCTCGATTCCACACACGTTTTACAGGAAATTGTAAATTAATCTTGTGAGAAGTACGACGGCTCGTAGAAACGGAGACCAACAAATTAAAGTTGTGAAATAAAAAGGGAATGAATATAAAACGCGAGACATTTTGCAGTAAATCGGAAAATACTAGAAAGCCGTGGAAATTTTCTACAAATTTGTAGAAAAATCCATCTGAATATTCCACTAATAATCAAATCTGACAGCAAAATGAAATATCATTGAACGGACAGTTTCTCAGCAGTTACTGCGTGAAACTAGGTAAGAAGTGTATTTAATAGCTACATTCTACACGAATCCACAAGAAGACCATTAGAACACGGTAAAAGACACACGCAAACACATGATGAAGCAATTAAAAGTCAACGGAAGTAAATTACTACAAAGCCCTCTTCGCACAAAAGCATTGACATTATGTATATCTTTCCCTTTCCTATTGAGATCTTTGAAGTGGATTCTACTTGTAGACCGGTTGCCACTGAGGACCGTGGCGGTTAGTGGTGCCGCTACATCGGAGTTACCAGCCGATGTAGCGGATTGAGATTGTACTACGAGAATGCTCATCTACCATGAGCTGAGATATTTCTGAGGAACCTAGAGCAAGTATTGAAATTAAATCCGCTGAAAAGGATACAGAATGTAAGGAAGAAGGTACAAAATAATCACTATATTGGATGCTTAGAAGTTAAAACGAATGGCTACTAGAATACGATGATAAATTCTTGCTTAAGAACGACGGTTTTTTGTACGAGGAGTAAGGCAGTTGACGTATTCCGATTCTCTCAAAAACCAAAAGAATTCAAGGATCAATGGAACGCATGTTGGAGTAAGCTGGGAATTAAAGAAAAAATTACTCTCTCTAATTGCATGTACCTGACTAACTTTCTTCTCATATTCCTCGTGTTAAGCAGCAGCGAAAGATTCTGAAATTTGGAATACAAAAATCAACATGGACAATCGAAAAGTATACAAGTTAAAAAAATTGCCCATACTGAGAAACCAGAAGTATTCTTTAAACTCTCGTATAACAAGAGATCTCATTCAACTTGCAACGGAATACTGCGATATTGATCGTTACGTCACCTAGTTGGCTCTCCTGTTATTAAGTATTAATGCGTCTGGTTGTAAAGAGTGATTATATCTTTAAGGATATCGTTGTATTAACTTCGATATGTTCAGCTTTTGGAGAATGCAGTATTTACACCGAGAATTACTTTTTTATGCAGCTAAAACTGATTGCATAAATTAAACTTCCAGTATAATAACTAACTGAAATCAATCGTTATAATAACTAATATGTATTCAGCTTCTGGAGATCAATTAAAATTATCTTTAAAGCAACTAAAACTGATTATATAAATTTAGCTACCTAAATAATGGCTAGCTAGAATTACTTACGTTTATAAATATAATTTCTTGCTCATGATTATTAGTTTGAGATGAATTTAATTTATACAAATCCCTTTAAATGTACGTAATTTACGATTTAATAACAACTTAGCTAGAGTTTTTCTTTTACTTTTGAGAGGAACAGATACTTAGTCAGGAGACTTACAGTAACTTTCCTGACTAATTTTCTTTCATGATTTCATAGGAAATAACTAAACGGTTAATGAATTTATTCATTCATAGTCTAGAATGAAAGCAATCCATTTATGTTAAAGAGTAAAACTCAACCGATAAATTAAACTAATAAATAACTATTGTAAATCAAAAATATTTTCGAAGGGTAGGAATAGAGTTTAGAATCAATAGCGCGGTCTCACGAAATATAGGCAATGACGAAACTCATCTATTATCCCGCAGAAGGCACCCGGGGGGGAGCTTAGGAAAATGGCCTTTAAAGGAACTCAAATTTGGAATACCGCCCCTTACATTAGCGCTGTAATCGTCCATCAAGAAATTACGGAAAATGATGAGCGGATTATATGGATGAAATATGAGCAAAATAAACATAGGAGAAGATTGAAATTTATGGAGAACGGTGGAAGGAGCGATATCTCCGGCGAGCGAAAATCACGAACTCCCCGGTGAAAGCAATTATCTTCGTCGGCGGATGATGACGTAGACGCGGAGAGGGAATGCAAAGATGCCGCGAGTGAGGGAGAATAATTTAAGTCCGAAGGAAATTGAACGACCCGTATCGGCCAATTAACCCCAGGATTACATACATCATTCAAAGCTTAAAGGTTAATCGTTAACATTTTACTTCAAACGAAAAATAAATCTTCGACGAGGAAAAATATGAGTTGCCCGTTGTCCTGAAATGGACTTCAAAATAAATAAAACGAAGTGAAAGGTCGAATAACTTCTAGTACTTTAATTTAATTGCAAATTTGTATAATCGAAGTACACTTTTGAATATATATCGCTAATTAAGAAAGCGTTTGCTATCGATAGACCATCTAAAGAGTCGATCTAAAATGGCGTATTCATAAAACATTTGTTTAAATGATGAGTACTCCTCATTAAATATATCAATACCACTGAGAAGGCAAAGTAAGGAAACTGAAGTCTTTCAGGGTTTATGAAGGGAGACCAATCAATGGATAGTAGATTAAAAGGACTTATGTAACTCTGTATTGCCACGTGTAATATACTGCTTTCCTTACTATATTAACCCAAAGGTGCTAAATACCATTCTTAGAGCTTGATAAGAGGTTAGGCGTCTATTGGAGATAAATGAAAAACTATTAAAATTTACTATTGCGATATTAAAGAAAGAAAGAAAACAAAAAGAGTACAGGTTGCAATCCGGATTTGAAAGAAACTGATTCCTCATCGATCCATAGGAAGTCAGTAAGCGTCACCAAAAATACAGATAAGTAGTTTAAATCTACTCACCTTTATTTGGTCACCCTCCCCATTATTTAAAAGACTTAATTTTTTCCACCATTTCAGCCGTTATGATAAATTTACTTAAGTGTAGTCTTTAGGGCGTAATATAATTATGAATATATTTCAACTACTCCAAATATGTAACATGAAAACGTAAATGTACTATATCTACACAACAAAAATTTAAAAAGAAGAAAATAAAAAAATAAACAATTTTAATTTTGCCTCGATGATAACTCTTTTCAGCAGCTGAAGCCGACCGCGGTTACGCAATCCGTTTCGTATTCGATAACAGAGGAAGTTACAGCGGCTGTCTTCGTGCTCGAGAATGGTATTGAGAAGATTTAAATTCCAAGAGACAAAATTTTCCGTTAAACACAAACGTTTAAAATTCTACGAGTTAATGTTATTCATTACGGGAAAACTTTCAATGAACGGCTCGACCTTTCCCTTGTTACGTAAGGGGAATACTGGCGTATCCTCTATCCGCGTTGAGAAAGGAATTTCAGTAAGACTGCGTACAATGCAGATTGGGTACGTGCAAAATGATTGGAGAAAGTTTTGCTTACGGAACTTCAGAGCGACTAGAAGCCCAAATTTGAAGAAATTAACCAAGGACAGTGTCAGCGACTTACCTAGAAAGAGAAAGAAAAAAATAGTATAAAATAAAAATATAATTTCCATTAACTACAAAGATTATTATTATTGTTAAGCATTAAATATAACAATTATATATCTCAAAATAAGACGAAACAATAACCATCTTGATGAGAAAATTTTGATGCGAATTGTTATAAAATAATTTCAGGCTGTTAATTGCACAATTAGTTTAGAGTTAGAACTCAAGCACTCACGTACTCTATTTCTCAATTTATTAAAGATACAATAGAGTAACTTTAAATGTAACTCCACTTCAGTTGAAGCATCTATTTGCTTAACTTTCGCAGCATCTGCTAAATCTGTTCAGCAAATTGTGACTGAAGGTAAATAAGAAACTCTTATCCCTATTAGCAAAGCTATCTAATTGTGTTAAGTAATAGCGGAATGAGGCAAAAATCCATAGGAGTCAAATTTATAGAAATAACAGTGATGAGCTGTGATTACCAGTGCTATAGAATTAATTAAACTTGTTAACCAGAAAGAGCTTAATTTGAGATTTTGAGCGGAAAACTCGTAGAAGAGGATGTAGAAACAACGTTAGTTGAAAACTGAAATTTCATGAGAATATTTCAATGTCGTCTTACATCTATTTAGAAATATTTGGATGATTCCACAATGAACTCCATAAGAAAAACATTCAATCTGTTACTAAACCAAATAAACAAAATAATCACACCGAAAGCCTATGGAATCGATAAACAACTCCAAATTATGTCAATCCCTTCTCTTAAACACATTCGAATGATATTTCCCCACAAACAAATGAGGTTAGAACGGCGAGTTTCATAAACTACAGAATTTCCGCAGCGCATTTAAAAAGGGACACGGAACGCTTTATTACGAGCGGAGTCGCCCATGGCAGCATCCGGAATAAAAGAGGCGACAAAAAAGGCGGAATTTGCTAATGAAGAGAGAGGAAAAAGATGAAAGGCGGTTTCCGCACGCGTGTTCCGATGCTAAAGGCCTTAAAAGCGCTCAATTGGGTCGCTGGGAATAATTCCATGCACTGTTATGGAAAATCTGGCGAAGGAATCGTGTGAAACAAAAGGCATGCATTCGGAGTCGGCCTTGGAAACAAACGTAAACAGCGGAAAGAAAAAGTGACGGAATCTGAAAGAGAAGTTACGAAACGCAGTTCTACAAGCGGTTATTCTGACGGTTTAATAGTCACGTGCGGCGAATTGGGAAATTCATGCATAAATGAAGACACAGCTGTGTGTACTTGAGGGCCGAAAAATGATCAAATACTGATGCATTAATATGCCGACGAAATCTTGGAATATTGGAAAAATGCCAAGGTCACTTGCGCAATACATCGCCGTACAAAACAATTTCACACATTCCGTTGGCAAATCAAAAAGGTTAAGCGCAGATAATTGCAGGGAAAGTAATATATTTAATCAGGACAGACACTCGCATTGTAAGAAGTGATGACTAGAAAAGTTAAGTCTGAGAAACAGCGGCTTCTAAAGTTGGATTAAGAATTAATGTAATTTACTGACGAAAATAACATCGGGAGAGGAGGGAAGACTAAGCTGAAGATATATTTATAACTAAATGAATCTCTGAATGGATTCTATTGATACGAAAAAAATGCTGGATAGAGGAGATATTGGCTGCATCAGGACTTACTAACTACAACTCCTAAGATGGTAGGGAAGTAAAGTGCGTTCTATTGAATATTCTCGATGACAATAATAATAGCATAAGCATAAATATAATGAATAAATAATTATTAATAATTTTTCAGGATTATAACCTTTGTTAATTAAATCCACCATTATGAAATTCAATATTTCAAGAAAGAGCTCTTAGGTTTAAGACAAAAGAAAATACAAAACGACGGAAATATTTGGGCTTCCAAAATAACCTATATCAATAATTAGGAAAAAAGGAACGAACAGATATCATCCAAGAAAGAGAGATGTCATGAATACCTGCGAAACCTACTGACAGTGCTAATAGATGTATTTTCCTAGACTTAAAGCAACATCACAAACAATTAAATCATAGTCAACCTCATTAAGAAGGCTGCAGTTTCAGGTAGCCTACTGATTAGATGCTCGGCCTTCCCAGTATCCAAAATATACGAGGGTATTCTCGGGTGCACCTGCCCCTGCCGAAAGCGACCTCATCACTCTTCGCTAAAACCTCGCAAGAAGGCAAACTGATGTCAGAGTGAATCTCACACAATTCAGCGTCGATGCGTCGACTGTGTAGATACGCTATCTTCCTAATGATCTCACTGACAAACAAATCAGATTACAACGCTCTAGAGAAAGCAAGTTAATAGATAATGAAGCCGCCTCCATCAACTTTACGTTCCATCTCATCTACTCCACCGAAGATGCTGCTCTTCGCTAATGCATTGGGGAAAGGCACCTAATGTAATGAGAGCATAGGGGGATGACCATACAACATAAATCATAAAATTAATGTCTTCCGATAAGCCACCAACGTCCTAAAGGAATGAAACGATCAATTTCAAAATTATATAACAATTAAATCAAAACTTAGTACTTCCACTTTTTAGTATATGTACTATAGATCTATGAAAAATACAACGTTATATAGTTGTTTCAAATGACGTTCTACAAAATTAGGCCAGAACATTTGTAATTTATACAACTATATTACATGGATATAAAAAATACGAGTCTCCAAGATTATATACCGACTAACAAAATTGAAATACTAAATACTATAACAAGCACATTTAAAGAGATGACACATATATATGTTTAATTAAATATTTTATTTTAAGGCATGATATCATTACTTGAACTGCATTTTAAGTACAAATGACCACACGGATTGAAAGCTTTAAGCATCATCATTTTTGCCAATTCCTAATTATAAAGTTAATTATTAGTTATTCATTAATCCTTCAACAATGAAAAGAAACATGAAGAACGAAATGTAATTTCAATATTTAACACATAGAATGAAGCAATGATATGAAAAATAAACATTATATAATGATATTTAATATAACAGTTTAAAAAAGTCATAACTGACGAGGTTATGGATGTAGGACGGAAAGAGATAGAAAATATATCACAGATTTCGATGCTACATTTAAGCAAAAACGTTAAAGAAAGACAACGCTTAGTTCCAGGGCGTGACCAGGAAAGAAAAAAATATCGGTCAAAGGTCATGCGAAGGGGGCAGGCAGAGATGGGTGAGCGAGAGTAAAGACAGGGCAGATAGCGTATCCTATTTATTATGCAACCGGCGATTCGGGGAAGAGAGGCTGGTTGCCGCCCTCATAGGCGTTCCGTCACACCCCTTCTCTCTCGCTTGCAGACAAAAAATACGAGGCGCGTAACGTAATTTCTCGCGGTAATTGACCCAGAACCTATATTTTCCTCACCGCAAACATAAGGTGCAAATTGAACACGTTGAAAAACTTGAAATCAGTCAAAAAACATTACCACAGTTTTCGTTACGTAAATTACAAAAATGTTATCTTCATTTCTATTGCTTTTGATAATCATCAGAATCCTCGATAAAAATTAGCTATCCGCAAATTTGTAATCAATTCACCAGTAGAACGCAAATATGTTATGATGCTTTTCCATAACATAAACAATGTAATCACTTCAGAGGAGATTATTGATATGCGTGTTTTTGTGAACGTCGGGATACCAATACTACGTAACGACATATATTGTTATCTAAATAAATAGGGTTATTTGAAATATCTCATGATAAATGTTCCTTATCATCTGTGAAGCGTTTGCGATCAATGAACATTCCTATAAAACAATATCGCAAATGGCTATGCGTATCACAAAACGATATCATAAAGATACTCTTGGAGGAAAAAGGACGAAGAAACACGGTACTACAATAAAATGGTCTTTTAATTTAAAGCCAAATATTTGGTTTTATGAAGATATTCATGGTTTATTATTGAAATGCCGTGCTCCTTGCAAGATTGGCACAAACCATACTCGCCTCATGTTATCATTTTCATTCAAAATAAATTTATGAAATATTATAAAATGTGCCATTTCGTTCTCAAGACAAGATGAGACCTCATACGAGGTTCAATATTACTCATCGAGGATCGGATGCATACTCACATAATTATTTTTTAAATTTCCGAAAATTATTTAATAAAAATAAGTGGTTATCTTAACTAAAGGCAGAATTAAGAAGTAAATTTCAGTATTTTTACTTCTATCACTAAACAGAATGTATGGAATTTAATTTAGAATTTTTGTGCCAACTTAATCGTTTTACATCACTGTCGATCAAAACAAATGCGTTGTTGCCTTTCAAAGCAAACTATTTACATGTTTTATTTTTATTAATATTTTCTAACCACCCAGATATCCATTTTTAGGACAATTATAGTGGTAAGCTATCTTTCCCAATTTCTCCAAATTTTAACAATAATATAAAGCAACCCTTGTACATTATTGTTCTTAAACAAGAGGAATAGATAACTACTTTATAATCAGAAAAATCAAATTGGGCTGGGCTCGAACCCAGGACCATGAGATTGGAGCGCCAGCACGCTAACCACTTCTACGATAGCTGGAGGCTAGATGGACAGCTTTTTTTCCCATTCCCAAATTATGATGATAAGATGTAGCAACCCTTGACCAGTATTCTTCTCGAAATATTACATCTGATATAAACAGCTCCTACCAAGAGACAGCTAACGTAAGGGACATTGCGTACCGTCATCTAAGAGTATTAACGTTGAGTTTACGTACGTAAACGACGCGAGATAATCGAAGGGTATACGGAAAACACGTAAACAGGGCTCAAAGGGAATTCGTCGGAAGGAGATCGGATGAAAAGGAGGGAAATGGAGATTCGGGGGATGATTGGGAAAGGAAGCTCATAGAATTTGGATCCACTTAACCTTTACTTTCACCGGATTTGTCGGCTGGAGTGAGGCGTCAGACAAAGAGATACTTTGAGAACAAAGGCTGGGCTTAACAGGTTTACTGGGAGAAATCTCAAGCAGCGAAACAAGATGGGAAAGGATAAAAACAGGATCAAGGGATTAGGAAATAGAATCGACTGACACAGGGAATACTTATCTGATCCACCATTTTTACTAATAAATGACCTCAAAATATACGGAAAACGAAGGTAATAGAAGTCTAATACGTTGAACATCAACATTATAAGGATAAAACAAAGCTCGAGAAGCACAGCTGCCAATGAATCAATAGAATATAAACATAAAAATAAAAGACACAGATCTTTTCAAATATAACTTGAGCTAATTTGAAACCCACAGGAGAAATGCATCCATTAAATCCAATATTTCAAGTCAATTATCATATTCTCATCGTAATATATCGTTTATCTAGTATAAACATTTTATTATACCTTATTTTTCGCTAAAACACTTATAAAATACATAGTTAAATCGATATCAAGAATTACATCCTATAGATATGTTTTTAGGATTTCTCAATTGATTATACTGATAACTTCCGATCGACCTAAAGACGGGGGAAGTTACAGCTATCTAGAATTCAAACTTTATATTCATTCACGTTTTATTAGATATCGGCTCAATAAATCATTTCCATGGTAATTACTTGAATAGAATCGAAAACTTCTGCAAATGAATTCTCCGATGATTAAGAACTATTCAACTGAAAAATTACACCTTGTAGTAGAAGTAAGTACCATAAACAGAAGTTTTACAAGTTAATTTATATTAAATATAATCTCTTTGCTCTATATCCTCTATATCTCTTTGCTCTATATCAATAACTTCTTTTTATTTGAAAAAGTGGTTTGTAGTGAGATCTACGTAAGTCGGAACGGTAAAAAAGCACAACTATCTCAGAAAATAAGAACATATATAAGTATTTTATTTGACTAAAACATAAATTAAGGAATTCACCTATACGCCATTGACGGAAGATTGTGAACATAAACAAATGGTTTTATCGACATGAGAAGCACTGCAGTCAAATTTAGCTCACTTTCGCATTCTACATTTATCTTTTTCGAGGGATTTCGTTACATTAACCAATATATACTATAACTGAAACTTTATTTCATAGTTTACACGCTATCCTTCTATCGAGGAAGACTTAATGGTGACAATTTACAAATAATACGGAACTCCTTCAGGCATTTAATGAACGATCTCTAGTGTTGTGGTAACTTGAAATATTTACCAAGGAGATGTAATGTAAAATAAAAAAACAGTACATAATTACGACGACTTTTTAGGAATATTAAAAGTCGATGAGAGGTTAACTAAGACAACGAATGAATTAAGTTCATGGAGATAAGATCTTTTCAGATTCATCTTTTCTAAAAATCACACAAGAGTTATACATTAATGCAAATAAAACAACGATACAATTAACTACCAACATAAAAAAAGTACTAGAAGTTTAAAATCTCCAATAGCTGCTTTTTACGGCGTTCCTCTTCTCATTCACCGGTATACGGTGCTCTCAAAAAGTGCGGCGTCCTTCCTTGTTTTCTCGGAATATCATTGAATGAGAAGGGACACGCCGACGAAAACGGCTATTCGAAATTTTAAACCTCAAATTCCTTAACAGCCGTGTTCCAAATTTTCTTTCTTTACATAGAAGAGGATATAACTTCTTTTTGCTTTTCTAAAACTTCACCTAAAGTCAAAATTATATTATAGAGATGCAAAACCAATCCCACATTTATAAAATAATTTTATTTCCGGTTATTTTTAACAAACAAGACTTGCGCGAATTGCAAAACAGTTACTGGAAAAGACTATCAACAGAGACACTCCTCGAAGTTGACAGATTGACAGCTTTTATTTCCTTGCAGCGATAAAAATTCATAAAGAGAGCGAGATAGCTCTAGAATGAAGTTCAACCAATCCAATATCTCTTCTGGAAAAAGCGCATAAACTAACGGAGTTCCCGAGAAAGAAGTCCTTGTTTCGGATAAAAGAATCCAAAGCGGATCAAGAATCAGGGCAATTAGGAAAGCGCCTACGAGTCGCATGTTACACGAGGAACAAAGATATCTCTTTGCGAAGAAAAACATAAATCTGTCGCTTCCGGAGGAATAACTATTTCTTTATGAGAGGACGCAACTCTCTCCCTCGCTAAACATACTTTCATGGGAATTCCCAGAACCACGTGCGCGGAGAAAGCCACTCCGCCGGCAAAGTTCTCAGACTATGAAAGGAGAGAGGGAGACATTAGGAAGGAAAAAGAGAGCACCAGGATCTGATGAGAGATTGCTCTCCACTGCTACGCCTATGGGATTGATAAATCCCCTATCGTGATGGATATTTTTCTGTTTTCGCTAAAAAGTCAACCTTCAAACAATATATTGTTAGGCAAGGATATCTCAGAAGTCCACATACTTCACAGCGGTTTGCTTCATTTATTAAACGGGCATTCAATGTTTTAATTAGGCTTCATTAAAACTTTAAGATGATAAAGATGTTGCGGTCGCGAACCTTTCAACAGCAGGAACGACAACCTATGCGAGTCCAGAAACAAGAAACATAAAAGAACGATGTTAATAAACAGTCTCTAGCGGTATCTCAGTAACAGCAAAGGCAGAATTGCTTTGATGCTCAATATATGTGACACAGAGTTAGTCCAAAAAGTTTCCTATAAGAAAACCTAAATGTTTAATTGATGATTTATTTCTTAAATTCATGAAGAGGTAATCTTTTAATTTGCTTTCCAAATTGGAGATATATGTAAATGTATGATCTTTACATAGCTGTCATCTAAAAGTTCAGAAATATAAAAATTTTAATCAATAGAACATAACTATCAGTTAAACCAGAGAAAGAAAGGTATTTCAAATACAATTTTGCTTCAATTACGACGTAATTTTTATGGTTTTTTACTGTTGCTCTTTCACTAGTATTTCAGTGTGTTGTTTTGTGCTAATTTTATTTCTGTACCCGCAGTCACCAGGTTTTGTACCTAACGGCAGTTTTTAATGATAACGATAATGATTTCATTTTATCAGACTAAACAGAGCTACACTACGAAAGTATGTGCCTAATCTTATGATATCGGGAGTAATAACTGAGTGGCCAAGTTACGGCTTCCTAAATCAATTCTAGCAAACCTTAGCTATTGCTACATTGGTTTTGCACTTAGAAAGGGCTCGGTTTTCTAATATGGTTAGTCTATCATTATAAACCATAGAAGCCGATCTGTGAATATGACTCCTAAAACGCTCTGCTTACGCAAACGCATAGGTGCAACTATATAATGTATAACAGCAATCAATTTCACGCAGATTAACGCGACAGAAAATTTTCCTCAGCGTTTCCCGCCGCTTGGGCAGAAATTTTTTACATTCCTTATTGGCCACCTTTTTCAAACGGGCACCAGAATTCCTAGACACTCGAGAAGGAAGAACTGAGGAGGTCATCACTCTCAGAAGACGTGCACGGCTCAAGAAAAAGATAGGGCACATACAAAAGTAAAAAATAATATAGCATGTAAAGAATGGCGAGGAAATAAATGTGGTAGCAAATGAGAGGGGATACAAAAGATAAGGCGATACATGGCGAGAGATACTGAGAACAATCGAACGGCGAGAAGGGTAAAACAGTATGAGAGTTGAACTCTTTGCTCTTTCTCACGCGAGACAAAAAACCAGATGACGTGTTATTATAATGAAATGTACGAGAGAGAGGAAAATGAGGCACAGGGAGTGGTTACGGAATGAGGGCGATGAATATTGTATTTGGAATAACATTTTGGATCGGTAAAGGGGTGTAAAGAAAAACGTTTCATGCCCGAGGGAATATATAACAAGAATGAGGGGACCGTGGATATATTAAGAGGGCTGGACAAATGGTGGCAACAGCATACACTCTGTATTGATACTCGAACGGCGGACTTGATAACAAACAACTTAAAAGGCGGAGATCGGGTCTTCTTTTTGACCACCTCTCTTTTCTCTTATTTTTCCCGATTCAGAAACATTTATCTATAAAAACACATTTAAATATATTAAAAATACATCTGAATGCTTGTTGAAAAATTGTTGAAAACAAAAGTTTTAACTAGCACGAGTCGTGTGTCGAAAGCATGATGTCAGAGTCATTTTTAGAAGCTTTAGGGGTCACCAAGGTGAGTGGGTAAGTAGCAGTGTATATTTGGGTTCTAAAAGTACTTACAACTGTCAAACTCAATCTGCATAGAATTTCCACGTCTCCGTTTATTCAACGTAAGCTGAACTATCTCGTATTAATTTTTAACTTGCCAACAAATCATGATAAATTTGAATTTATTGATCATAAAATATCCTAATAAAGAAATACCTAGAAGTAAGAAAGACAATACTGAGCGTAACATTGAAAATAACCAAAACCGGGTTAAAAAAGAGGCGATCTCCGCCGTTTAAGTGTTAAGATAGAAGTGCGAATAAATAATAATGTAGAAATAAACTTCCGAAGGAGTATTCAGCGAAGAAGATGATATGAAAAATTAAAATGTTTTGTAGGAATAATAAACAATATACACTATGATAAAAGCTTCCGATAAATGTTACTGTTGGATTCAATTGATGCCCATGAACCTACCGAAAGGTAGAACACTCATATATATGTATGTGTGCATTAGATTCAATTTGTAACAACGTGGTGAGACTATTCTTGTATCTCTATTCTAGTGAGAGGTTTAAAACCTCTCCTAAAGCCATCGTAGTAAGCAATGCGATACCACCAGTTTTGCAAGGAGCTGAAAGGCTACGTGATACATCTGTCCGTTTGGCGCCGAGGATAGCGCGTTGGTCTTCTAATCCAAGGGTCGTGGGTTCGATCCCCTCAACGGATGAAGGTTTTTCGGTGATTTCTAATAGTTAGGCAATCTAGAGTTTCCGCTGCCACCATAAGCGGTGGCGCCTCAGGCACAAAACTCCGCCAAAGATGGCGTTGGGAAAGCTTTTAATTCTAAAAAAAAACCGCTCTTAATTAATTAACAACGGAGCCCCTTTTTCCTTCCTTAGAATCAAATTCTGGTCTCTCGCTTCTAATTTAGAACTCCGAAGGAAACTAGTCCTTTGCGATACAAATCTACAACGGCTTAAGTTTTAATTAGGTTAGGGAATTGTAACATACTGACTGGATGGAGCATTAGCAGTGACAAAGCACCTATGTTAAAATTAGATTTATTGCTTTCAGCACAAAAAATATATATATTATATTGCTTTACAAAACGTACGAGAATGTTATGAGTTGTCTCCTAGGTTAAACCTGATTTGAGACAACCATCATACAAAAAATACATGCATATCAAATGACCGGAAAAACAACTGAAATTGAAGAATTAACAATAAAATCGCTCAGTAAGGCAGTAACAACGAAGTGAACGATAAAGTAAGATAACAAAATAATAATACACCACCATTAACTCATCACTGGCTCAAAATACACTATCCTAAAAGCCAAAACTTAAGTACACGAAAGAGCCTTTTTTGTGACATTTATTATACATTGAAGTAGCGTGTGAGGAGATTAATCAATGTATCTTATATATTATTCTCAATTCTTCAACATTAGCCTTCCACTAGGCCGTATTCGTGCAGAATTCCAGGATCAGATAGAAGAATCATGAAGAATAGTTTACATTTGAAATTTGCAACGAAAATCTACAGCAACCACGCTGTCTAGAATAATTGTAACGTAATATAAAACGAATTGATTTGAGCAAACAATTACTTCTGCAGTTTCTGACAATCGTGAAAAAGGCATCGGCAGATTCAATTCGTGCATTTAATAAAAAAAATAATTGTTTGAAACTAATAATTCACAGACGTGACAAGCCTTTCGAGCCTTCAAATTTACTCGGAACCTCGGCGACAGCAAAGCGCTCACCCATCAAAAAAACAAACCTTCAAGAATCAGAAGAGAGCGCTGCTTGAAAAGCAGGCATCTCGAGCAACTCTCTCGGAGTGTAAACCGCGAGAACGACACATTTTCCTCCGCTCACAGCACCTTGCCAACCACGTGAATGCGACATTGATACAAAGATTTAAAACGAGCGATAAAGCGAGCGAAAGTAAAAGGAGAGGGAGGTTGAAAGTGGAGGAATGCACGCTGTATCGGTGGGAAAGCGCCTTGGGCCCAATGCGTACCGATGAAATGAGAAAAAAATCAGCTCATCAGGGTGCCCTCCGCCCATCCGCATTCCTACAGGTTTCCTTTTTGAAGAAGTATGGCGGAGGAGAGCAACTTCCTTACTAATGGAACAAGTGGAGAAAGTCCGAAGATGCTCGACACCGGAAAAGATTAGCGAATGTCGTCCGACGCAAGAATTGGATCCGTGACCATATGCCCCGTTTTTTTCGGGTTAATCCCGTTTTAGAAACTTCCATTACCTGAATATTGCATAAATTGTATTTTAGTTTCAGTCATTTGCCGTAGGAATCCGGATGTACCATCGCAAAAATTGAATTGAATATCAGTTGAGCATTTTTTGGTCCATATAATTGGTAATACCATAGAGTAATAACACAGCGAACAACAATAACTAAGAACCAATTTGCACCCAACAAGGACGCCAGACTACGTAGCTATACTTGTATTTTATCAGACTCTGGCTTAGTATTCAATAAAAAATTGCGAAGTAAGTTATAGTTAAATTCTAATAAGAAGTAACAGCAGGTCAAGTCCGAGTAAAGCCGGTTCACCAGCAATTCGTCAACGTACTAATTTGTAATAATATCATTGTTAAGTAACCTTTGCGTTATTAGACTTAAATATTTTGAAAGAAGAAAAGGTAGAGGCAATATCATCGTTGCAAATTTTAGGTTTGCTCTATTTCTTTAACCGCTTAAGGTTACCATACCATGTATTTGGTTTACGCTGTAAATTTTCATTACGAATATGACCACTCGCGAACACCTTATAGTTAGTAAGTTGCGAAAAAACCCATGTTCACTAATATATTATCAAGTTTCAACATATGAAGCTATGTAACATCCGAGTGTTTTACATGGGATAAATAAGGATAACGAAAAATTATAAAGATATCAGGACGGACTAAGGAGATACTACAAAGAGAAATAGAAAGAAATGACAGGGCAGAGAAGATAAAAAAATGAAAGAGGAACGATGCGCTAAAATTAACGACAAAATTCACGTTGTCATAGAAAAGCATATTACGTTGTAAAACAAACGTAATATGCTTCGTGAGAAATTTTCATTGCAACCAGTTTAAGCCCCCACCAGGAGTAACAACAAACTCATATCGAGTATTCGTCGTCATTCTTGCATGACCGATCATTAACAGTCGGAATAAATGCTGGAAACATTTAATCCCAGGTGTTACAAACGAGGCGCTCTCAAAGCAAACACTCGGGTAATTTCGCCTCGACATTCCTCTTGGATTCTTGCAGTGTCACGCCTAATTAGAAGCGATCCAAAAGACGGGGAATTAATGAGAGAATGATCGAGCGTTGCATCAACTAGCGCCCAAATGGAACGTAATATTCCCAAGGACGATGTCCACTCTGGCGAGGAATTTTCCAACGCGTGCGCCGAGATATTTGCATTCCTCGGGAGTCGGAAGGGCGGAGGTGCGAGCCGATCTTAGGGAAGACGGATGGTTCTAATCCACGAGGACCAATGAAGCTGTGCGTGCATGAGATAGCAAAGAGGCGAAGCCGAGATATCCTCCGCTGATAAGCCTTATGGAAAAAGGCGAAATTTAAATAAATTATAGAACACCCGATGTGTATATTATGCGTAGTAATGAAAGAAAGTAGAGAAACTTTAATTCTTTGACAAAATTTGAAATCTCGTTTATTCGCTTCGTTGAGGGTTTTAATCAAAACATTCTTGCGTCGAAAAAATAAAAAAAGTCTGCCTTTCGAAGTTTACATGATGAAGCAACGGAACATTAATTTGGCTGCTTTGAGAGGTTGATGGAAAAAATACAGAAAAATTCAAATTACGAAGAATATGCATGCCTTAAAATTAATCATCTCAAGCGATATCTGGTGGTAATTCATTCCAAAATAAAAAAAAACAAGCAATGGATGATGTATACATTGTGGTATTATTTAGCGGAATCGTATATACTATATAAATCATTATTAAAAGTTGTGTACGTCCTGATAAGTTAGGAATCAGGAAAGTGACATTGGTTTTAGAAAACAAAAATTAAGATATTTTGTATAGTTAACCTATCCTCTAATTTCAAAGTTGAGCACACTTTATCGAAATAATTTTATATAAAGAATTGCGTTTTTTTATTTTATTTATTTCTTAAAGCTCTACAAACATTCAGTCATTTAAATCCAATAAAATGGCAGTATAGAGCCTTACAATGGAGGAACATAGACTTCCAATTCCTAATAGAAAATTCCGGTTAGCTAGGCATAGGGAAACCGCCGCCGCGAAAAAAATAAGTAGAAAATAGCGAATAAGAGAATAATAGTCAATAACATTAAAAATACTAAAAATACGTGGAAATTACACTTTATTTATCAATTTCAAGGAATATTAAGCAGAATATGCCACCTAAAACACTCATTTATCAAGTATTAGGAATTTTAAATTTTCATATTCATTCTTTAATCAAATACTTTAAAATTCTAACGAAAAAATAAAAATATATTGAATCGTGAGCGTAATCAAAGTGGTTTGACCGAACTAGGTGGAATGCCATTTAATAAAAAAAGAAAAATACAAAGTTCGCTTTCTTATTCAATAATATATCTATAATTACAATTACTATTTTAATACCTTGCATTAAGGACCACATCACCCATTCCACATTCTGAGAATATATGATTCAACAGCAATTAAAATGAGATAAAGAAACCATTCATGCAGAGAGCACAGCTGGAAAGATACAGCAAAATTTCTCTCCGGTAACCTAGCCGCTCACAGAACCTATAAATTGCAACTATCAAGGGCTCAATCAGAGGGTGTAGTGTATGATCAGCGTATTATACTATGCCTAAAAAGGACATTTAAAGCGGCAAAGGGACTCCAACGCAGATCTTAAGACCTGATACCGATATTATCTGGTATAAAATGTTTTAAATATTCAATTCGAATTTTTCTGAGAAGGAAAAACTCGGTGCACACGCCTGAGATTTTCTGGAATCTGTTTATCGCAACACATCGCGGATTAATGGAGGACAGGAGAAATCTATGCCCATTGAATACTAAACGGGTATCTTGAAAATTGCCAGCGAGGGTTAGTATCCATATTGTGTATGGGTTTTCCACTCGCAGAGGGTAATTGCGGAGTAGCGCATAGAATGCGAATAACAAGCTATATTGCGCGGCATGAAAAATGCATTAAACCTCCAACTTCGCCTGGCTCCACGCCACAAGTAATAACTAACAACAATGAAAAGAAAGAGACCTCGATACAACGCTTCTTCCTCGAACTAGATATCGATCATTCTTAAGTCTCCCAAGAATTTCCATACGAAGATCATTCACTCGTTTTATTGAGAGGAAAGAAGTCGGATCGGGCCGAAATACTTTCTAAGTAATTTATGTTTCGGGTCGCAGAAGAGCGAAAATGGGTCATAGCTGAGAAGCATCATCATCTTACGCCTTGAATGGATTACGCCGGTGCAACTTTAGCATTTAAATACCAAGGGTCTCCAGAAAAAAATATGAAAACTGCGGATTTTATCTTGAGAAACGTAGCTAGTCAAGGGGTAACACTTTCAGATCTATAAAATATATTTTCTGATATCAAATTATTCATCCACTGAGGTTCAATATTAACCAAATATCAGTTTTGGAAATCATTCACGCCATTCACATCACACGACTGGTTATATCTAAATAAGGAGACTTGAGATTCATTTTCAACAGTACTTCAAAATTAATTTACCGTGTCTAAGGTAATCCCCTTGTATTATCATTTCATCGATGTATTTATCAACATGAAATATTCATGAGGAGTTCCATGTGCGTATTGGCTCACTAAGAATAACTTTCCTAAAACCCTTCCTAAAAAGAATAGACCCTATCGCTGATACCTTATTCCATATTACTAAAGAATTCTATAGATACCATACATTATCCTAAAGAATCTGTATCTACAGGTATTGAGCTATATATAATAGATACTATGGAGAACTAACGATGCTTCTAGAATGTATACCTTAATCTAGATGTATATATTACTATTATAATTAAAGTTAAACCTAGCAAGTATAACTAAATATTCAAGTGGCAAGGGGTTCAAAATGTTTTCTCTTCATACATGCGACTGCGAGAAAATTCCAATTATTCTATTAGCAGTATTGTGAGTAAATAAAAATTCGTGTCGTCGAAAAGCACCTCGCTACAATGCGGGGGCGGATCGTCCCATTCCCGAATAAATGCAAGGTCATTACGAAGATAAACACCAAAAATATCTTTAAAACAAGGAATATCAACTCAAGCAATGTCACTATGTAAATCAGCGACCATGACTTCATGTTACTCAATTTGCCAATATACGAGCACGTGCTCATATCTTAGTAACAGAACGTCTTCGTTACAATGGCATGGAGCTGATCTGATGTCAATAGCTTTATCTAAGAGTTATGGGCAAGTAAAGTCTATTCATTGCCTACTGACGTTATCGTCGTTGCAGTTTCAGGAAATTCGGATTTAACGATTTGATTTCTCGGAATTGTATCACCTCATTTCTTGATTCCCTTAAACATTCTCATTCATAATGCTATCTAAAACTCAATACAACTTGGAAGTAGTGCATCTACACATGTCATCATCGCAGGGCTCATGAATAGATGTACATGACTCCCAGTAAGATAATTACGTAGAGACGTCCAAAAATAAAGATACACCACTCCACAACGGCTTGCACTAATTGGTCCCATCAATAAATCAGCAAGTCGTTGAGACTTGAGTCTGCTCAAATGTTGAAATCTTCACTTTATATGGAGAAGATAACGATCGAGCGTCGATTTGCGTCACTACCCCACACCAAAAGCGGATGTTTCCTGGAAATCGCACCGCGGGTTCTTCAGCACCGAGATCAATGACATCATACGCCACATTAATATTTGGCCCTGAATACATTCAAATTGGCGGTCTCACGGTCGAGAGTGGCGTCGGACGGCCAAGGACGACTAAGCCGCTTAAATTCTAAAGGATTTTCCTCCTCCGTTCAGGTTTGACGCGATTCCGAGAAAACATTAAAATGCGGAAAAAAGGAGAAATCGAGAAGTCGACTACCCTGAACACATTTTTAATAAATAACAGCACAAATTCAAGAACAACGTGTTCATATAAATTAGCAGATGGCATGTATTTACAAAATTTATTTTACCTTAATTATCAAGAATTATATAAATAACATATTACTTTTTTAAACCATAGAATTTATTCAGTCGACTTATTTCGTTGACATATTTTATGATTGTATCCATAAAAGAAATATTACGGTAGTAGAATCGGTTGGCTAACTACCTCACACCTCATCTAGCCTAGTAAGCCTCATCCCCTTCAACTAGTTCTTCGTAGCTAATGGTAGAGGGAGTGAGGTTCCAACCGAGCAGACAGAGACAGAAGCTAAATTTATGTTAATATAAAATTAAATATAAATGATACATTAATATATCGATATTAACAAATTAATCTCTTATTTAAATGGGCATCCAATTAATTCCTCTTGACCATGTTAATCTTACGAACTATGCAAATTTCCATAAGAAAAATTATCAAATCTTTTTTTATCTAGCATAAAGTTAACCTCGTCCGGCATTTGGTTAGTTATATTCGGCTCTTGATTCGTTTATCCTGTAAGTTACTTTCTTCAGTTCTTAATTCGTTGAATCCAGTTCTCAGCTCATTCATTCGGCTCTTACTTCGATAATTCGGTTCTAAATTGTTTAATCCCGCTCTTACTTTTATCATCCGCCTATTAGCTCATTTTAATTGTCTCTAAGTTCGTCATCATAGATGATACCACTCCCTCGATAAAAGATAACTAAATATTATCATTTAATATCTGTCACGCCTTCACGAGAGGTTTGTGATGCTTCCCGAAACATTAATCAAAACAGCATAGTTACGCAACTCACCAACGATATTTATCTCCAAGACATTGATCGTTGGTCTTGCCCGAAGTGTGGTAAAAGGAATCGCTTTCTTTTTACAAGGCTCCAAAAATTGTCGAGCAAGAAGGGAACGAGGTAGCAAGTGATTCCCTGAGGTGCGCCGAGCACTTATTCTTACCCTCGGTGACATGGAAACAGCTTACCAATCCGGAGACAATCTAACGGATAGAAACTAACAGAAAAGAGCCCTCACCGAGATCCCGTGAGACCAAAGGAAAGACAGGCGGTCCTCGGAGGTTTCATTTTACGAAGAAAGAAAGCGGGGAAAGAGTGATGAGGGAGGAGTTTATTGGTTTGCCGAAATCAAACACCGGTCTAAGTGATTGTGCGCCGATAAACAACGTGTTCAAGGAGCTGAGGAGCTCTGATTTATCGCAGAATAATGGACCGGTGCGCTCTCTCGCACCTCATGAGACCTCTGTGCAAATCCCGTCAGTGAGAAGTGTACACTCCTGGCCACGACCCGTTCATCAATACCAACATGCCGTTCCAAAGACGTGCCGATCCACTTTCACAGGATATAACCATCAGTAGATGATTAATTAAAGGGCAATAAAACAGAGTATTTAAAGAAGCAATGATAGATTTATTCATAACAACTTCTTATTGAAAAATCCTAAGTGAGTATTTAATTTTCTCCTGATGATAAAAAGGTACCAACAAATGATAACCTCTCTTTGAGGACGCACTACCCAGATTAAGGCAAACTACGAGTCAAGGACGGCAAAAATAGCTCCCTAACATTAATTTTTAATAACAGATTTATTATAACACAGATAATTAAGATGAGGAAAGATAATTTGGTACTTTTTCCACATTTTTTTATTAAAACAATAAAGATTAACACAAAATATTTCGGCGATTAATAGCCATCCTCAAGAGTCTACGCTTAAATCGTAAACCATAGTCTTAAACACTTAAGGATGGCGATCAATCGCCGAAATATGTCGTGTTAATCTTTATTGTTTTAATTAAAAAAATGTTGAAAAAGTACCAACTTTATCTTTACTCATCATGATGAATTTCCACCAGACTTCGCCAACGACTGTGAATTTTATTTTACACATAATTAAGATTAAAACGCTTTAATCTGATGAATAGCCTAGCTATTATTTGCAACGAAAATAAAATGCTTAAAACAACAACTATTTCTAATTATCCCACAACAACTCTGCAGGAAACTACTGATAACGTCACTAACTGGATACGAATAAAAGTTAATGCTTTACTTTATACCAACGATAGTGTTTCAAGTAACTTTAACGACCCATAAAACATTTAAAGAAATATTATAACGTCTTATAACCTACTTTAAAAATGGCAGGTTTGATTCACTTCAATTGGAAAGCAATAAGTCCTAGTATACGACAATAGTTTCTTATTTTAACTAATACACATTCTGGGAAAAGAAGCTGAGACAAACAAACGATTTAAGGAACTCTTAGGGGACCAATACGAACAGGTATATGAATTTTGTTCTTTAACAGTTGCATGAAGAAACGTGTATAATGGATCATGAAGAACAGATCCCAAAATAGTACTCTCAAACTTTCAATTGTAAAGGAACGATTATTCGGCATTCCTTTGAGATGAACCAACATAACATCCAACGCCATCCATGCAGAAACTTCCAAGAGTCGCTCCATGTTCTTGGAAAGGATTTCGCAAGGGAATCCTGCGAGAGAAAATGCGATTCAGGTAATCGAGGCACGGTGTTTGGACAACTTCTGCGGACCCTGAGAACATCTGCGAAGCGGGGAAAGGCGTTGAAAATTCAGGAACGAAATTTAGTCGATCGCACCTCAGGCACATTACAAATGTATGACGGGAAGAAGGAAACCAGCGGACGATCCTCGAGGGAAAGCGCCTCCGAGAAAACAAAATAAAGAGGAAACTTCACTCGATGAAGATTTAAGGCCAAGGGATACTCCTTTTAGTTTTTTGGCGCCGAAGATGGGATCGAGGAAAGACAGGAAGATAAATAGTCGGAAGGGAATGATCGCACCGAAAAGGGGATCCACGGAAGGAAAGCCGTTCGAAGCTTGAAATGAAATTTGGAAAAGAAATGGGAGGACGAGGAGAAGAAATTTGTCAAAACTGACTTTGTCGTTGAAGTAGCCAAGGATGGCAAAGATAGCTCATTTGTAAGGCGCATTTAGGATCATAATACCGTTTCGTATCTGTAGGTTTCAATGTGAATGCTTTAATGCTTCACGTTTAGAGTTTGAAACGCTAGTAGTTACTAAATATTTCGGTAAAATTAAGGATTCCATACACTCCATAAAAAACATATGTAATTGCGATATTATAGCAATGCCTCTTTAACCATCACATCGTTAATACCTGACTTTCTATTCCACAAAAACAGTTTAAACTTTCAAACTGCCGAGAGAAAATTGACCACCGTTACTACTCGTATAATTTAGAACAGAATAGCATACTTAGAAACTTATTAATTATTGTTATTTAGGAACTGCTGTAAGTCAGGAAATAAATTACGGATTCGCCTATGGCCACCGTCAGTCTCCCATTTATGATGACGAGCAGTAGATGGTCAACAAAATATCCTTGATAATATTCTATAAAAAAACCTAACTACAAGGGACATTTTTTTAAATTCTGCGATAGACATAAGCGACATATATCAATCGATATCAAGCGGTCAGTCACGATCTAAAAGTACATACAATTGTCCTGTCTTATTGTACTGTACTTAACTGTTGCTGTACTGGTTATCGGGCTAGACCAATAACGAAGGGATCCCTGGTTCGATTATTGTTATGGCATGATTGCTCGTGTTCTTGTCTTGAAATAGGTTACTTGTAAGTGTGGTCTATTGATACAACAATTCGCCTACTAAAATCATCAAAATTATAAATATTTGAACCAAAATAGGAGAATCTACAACGCTTCTTCAAAGTTAATCTACAAAGATACCCTTCGAATTAAATAAAAAAATTCACATAGTTCAGTGACTCCAATTTTGGGCTACGTTAAGAAGACAAGCTTGGTTTCTGAGAACAGGAACCTAACGCTTTTAACAGATGAGTCATAAACTATATAGGAGCATCTAACACACGTTCACGAACTGGATTCGAGAGTGGAATCTTCTTCGGACAGGTTAATAGCGGTGTAATGACTCACATCTTAAGAGGAAGTGAATCTCGCAGCAAGATGATTGAGCTAAGATATATTCAAACTGACAACTCAGGAGAGGGTGCTTTGGAGCAACCTTACCGGATGGAACGGGGAAGAGAATACGTAATTAACAAGTTAATTACATAACTTCTTCGTCCTAGAGCCAGGCTACTTGCGGGACCGATCGTTTCATTTTTGATCGAGGCTTTCGAGGAATTTCCTCGAAGAAGCTTCACCCCCGACTGAAAAGGGGACATGGGAGATAAGACGGACTGAGGCGAGGGATAATGAGACGCCGCTGTTAATTCCTCAGTTAGAGGGTTCTTTCTTAAGGTGGCCCGAAGAAAGCGGTGGTCGTGGAATAACTTCGCAGCGCCATCTGAGATCAGAGACAGATTAAAGGACGGTCTAATTACGCCCACTAAACGGTCAGATTAGTCTACCGGAGAATCCTTTCGTCGAATGGGGAGGCTTTGGAGGGATCAAGAGTTGATTCTCGGCCTTCGAATCGTCTCCGAGGGAAGCGAAGCGGACTTCTTTTCTTCCCCCGTAAGGATTATTGATTGAATGACCGGGTCTGTGAAGTGAAGAGTACAGTGAAGGGAGCTCATAACGAACTTTTGATACGTAATCTGAGAATGCGACCGTGAACTAAAAACATGATTCTAAGACAGAATCAAATAATAAAAAATATATGTACCAAATAAATAGGAAAAAAAGGTCTTTTGCTTCTTCATTATCATTTTCAATCCAGCGATGGTTCCATTAATAGAGTGCAACTTTTTATTCTCCTAAGTGCACCTTCTAACCAATACTAACTAATAGACAAATACTTCGTGGCACACAAAAAATATATTCGGAGGTTTTCACTTGAAACCAAATTAAGAAACTAATTTTCTTCTACAAAAGCTTAAACATTACATGCATCACGGTATACTATTTACAACGAAAATTTCCAAAATGTTAGACCTCTCGCTGGAGCAAGGAAGAGCAGTCATGCTTTACCTCTTTAGCTAGATTCTACCAGGTTTTAATTATCCAAGAGTATGGTCACCGTAATATTGATTGTTGTCTTTACTATCCTAATATGTGATAGTTAATCGATATCTTTACAAACCTATATTTTGTCTTTGTTACAGCATTCATTTTTATTACTGAAAACCTTTGTACTTAATAGTTAACGGATCTCTTTGCAACCTATATATATGGTGATTGCAACCTTATTTATCTCGGATTTTGTAATTATCATTGTATGCAATAGTTTAATTGATCGATGACTCTTACATAATTTGGTACCTTCTAATAAGTATTGTTTGACTTAGTGCTTTCAGAACTTTGATAAAATTTGACTTGCTGTGAATAAATGACTTAAATGAGAAAAAATAAGATGTGTTATGGAAATATTCTCTAACTTCAAAGACATTGTTCAAATTATGCAATACAGATAAAGCAACACTTGGAAATTCACATAATTATATGAAAGACTACATTTCCTTGGAAGAACAGCTATACGCAGAATTCCTGGATTTGCACCATAGCGAGTTATCAAATGTTAAAAATATAAAGATATTTCAGTATTTTATGGGAAAAGGATTGAAAATTTTCCACGGACGGATAGGATCTCAAATTACAACGGAAGATCTCTGGTTTGATATTGGACGATGAATGGAAAATGCGTTTCGAGCAACAGCTTGTGAAACAACAGCAGTAATATGTCCCATTAACACGAAGTAATGGACGTCGTTGGAGGCGTAGAGGTCGAAGAACCTGGAAGCCATTGTCCAGGAGAGAGCATAATGAGGTCCTCCTCGAGTTAAAATAGGCACCTCTTATCACTCATCGCCTGGGAATGGAAACGCCACCGAGAAGTGACACTTCTTCACCGTTTTCGAGCGGACAAGAGGAATTTGTCGGATGAGGAAAGAGAGGCAAACACCACGGAACTAACGGAACACTTACGAAACATTCTGATGAAGCCACTGAATGACAACACGGAAGAAGGAAAATGTATACAAACTAGAGGCAATAAACCCAAAATTACATTATTAAACGGATTGAAGAGTAATTTCTTTAGAGAAAAAAAGAATGGATTGTTACGCAGATAACGAGTAAATAAGAACTGATGTTACTTCTTCCGTCAAGCGTTATCTGCAGTTTGAAAGTTACCAAGTAACAATAAATAAGAATAAAATCACAAGGAGCCATACGCCAGAATGGAATGAGCAAGGGGTGTTGAGTATGAAGAAGCAATACAATTTATTTCTAAAAAATTACACAATACCCCTGCCACTGGCGGCTCGTGGGATATTGGACAAAGATTTACTTTTAGTTTTTTTTATTTTTTTTCACTTGTATTTCCGCAACATCTCGGCCGCATCGATAGATTATATTGGGATATTAATCAAAAGCTGCATAGTATACTTAAGAGGACCGATGACAAAATACAATTTGAGGACAAATGAAATTTGTGAGACATATAAAATCAATCAAAATTTTAGAATGAAATTCCAAATCATGGATATATGGTTGAGATATAAACGCATGTTATGTTACGAAGTAGAAAGGCCACAAAACCTTTGTAGAACTTTAGTTTGTGAAATTCCGTACAAGATGACTGGCATGAGAAGGATAGAGAAATTACCACAAATATCACTCCAAATTTAATAAAATTTGGCACGTACACCTTGAAATGGGTGATTTAACAAAGCTGAACAAAACGAAAATGAGAGATGAGAGAAAGAATTAAAGGAAACGCTATTTAGTATTTTCAGAGAAGTAAAATATACAACAAAACTGTAGATGGACTGAATTTCACTACGAAGCCCCACGTAACTTCTGGTGTTCGTTAAAGCTATTATGTTCATAGGCAGTCAACTAAGCGTAGGATCATCTGATGATTTCAAAATATTTCAGAGTAGAAGTAGCATAAACTCAATGCAGAATGAATGCATAAGCCTATCTAATACGGTCAATATTATTGACGCTATATACTGACGAAAATGGACACCACTCACACGAGTGAATAACATTGATGAAAATAATGTCAGTCAGTACTTTATTCGAGCAAGAAAGGACGTAGCTATTTTTTCGAGCGATTTTGATTCTACCTTATTAATTGCGTTGTCAGTGGTATTGATAAAGAACAGAAGAAGAGGGCAGAAAAAACTTTGTGTCAAGGATTGATTGCAGAAACGTTTAGTTATTACCATAGAAAACAGTGTCTTCTCAGACCAACATGACTTCTGCAACGGGAAGTGCCTCAAAAATGTTTTCGAAAATCCACACAATGTGTCCTTATTGGAAGGATCGGATTTTAGGGACCTTCTGGTATCGAACCCATTATAACTAGGAAATAGTAATAATACATTCTCTAATGTAAACAGGAAGAATCAAAATGGCATCTATTTCAATAATTATTACTAACTACAAACACGCGCAACCATTCCCTAACCAGAAAAATCCGATTAGCCGGGATTCGAACCCGGGACCTTGGGGCTGGAGTGCCAGCACCCTAACCACTCAGCCATCGCAGGCGATTAGGAATATGTTTAGCCAAAACGATTCCCAAAAGCGGAATTTGAGTTGTGAGGGAGTAGATCATAGCTACAAATGAAGCACCGATTGGCGCAGGAATGTCAGAGCGACTGGGAATGAGAGAAGGCGAAGATGCACTCAGAGGGGAATCTTGATATGGCACGAGGCATACGTCCGTATACAAATTGCGAGCGAGCATTTACGACACAAATATGTCTCCAGAGAAGTTCTTCATGAATAATTCACGTGGGCGCGTTTAAAAGCCCAAAAGGGACGCGGCGATGACTTCTTATCGGCGATCGCATTCCTCGCGGCCGACGACTCGCAGGCGGCGTTGTCGGCTTTACGCGGACGATGATCGGCAATTGTTTCGAACAATGGCCATTCTCACGATCGCGCATCGCTTGGAATAACCGAGGAATGGACCAAATTTGGTAGCGGACGCAAGAGAGAGCTTGCGCCGATAATTATATTCGGCCGTTCCTCCAATTACGGCTGTTTGGACGTCCGCCTCTGAAAAGAATGGGCTACCAATTTACGTCGTTTCTTTTGGCGGGAAAGTTAATATTGTTTGGAAATGCGCTGAATTAAATTGCGATGAATTCTTCTGTGAAGGTATTTACGCATGATTTCATAAATAAAAGAACTGGGTGAAATTAGTTTTTGTACCTTTTCACAACATAGTTTGTATTTCTGGGAGTTCCAATCGTCTATATCTAAACATGTACACAACGAATCGACAATTAAACTACCAGGGATGTAACCAGCAAACTTTTATTTTTGTAGCAAACGCGGATCGTTCGAGGAAAGAACAAGTTTTTGAAAGGGTTAGAATTCAAACATTTACGCCTTCTAGAATTCCCAGGTCCGCAAATTATATTATAAACACGATGGAATTAGCAATGCCGATTTTAATTTTTAATCATGTGCTGGTGATCCACGGATGATGCTCTCCTCATAATGAATCAAGCAAACTAACGAAGCCTTTGCTTTATATGTACCTTCTCGGATCCGCAAGTTATGTAATAAATGCGGCAGAATTAGCAAGATAATTTTATATTGAATTTCAAACAGTAAACAGTTCAAATGTTTCAGTGATCGTTTTTTTCAGTTCAGTTCAGTTTTCAGTGATAGTTTCAGTGACCTACTGATGATGGCCTCGGTAAAAGTATGAATACAAACTAAGGAAAATATGATTTGCTTTCCCACGATTTTCTAGTTTCGTGAAGGAGAGCTAAAATGGCTGAGAATCGCTGAGAAGCAATATATGGGACAGTTTGTTCGCGAACGAACTCGAGGGTGTTTAGAAAGGTGAAAAAGAAATGGAAAACAATTCCCAAAAACACATCACAGTGTAAACGTGTTAAATGTCACGCAAACGAAAGGAAAGTGCCATTTTGGTTCCTTCAAAGAGATGAAAGAGCAAAAACCGGTCTCAAACTAAATCTGTCGATTGACTACATAGCTAGGTATCTTGGAATGGACAGGAGAAGAACGACTTCTTATATCTACATGATATACATATATACATCGTAACAATAAATTTCCTAAAATCTACTCCATGATTTGTTCAAGACGTTTTTCGTTGAATAATTATAACACAAAACTGAAATCGATTATAAATTTCTACAATACCTTAAAATTTTAAAGGCCTTTCATCGATTTAACAGTTAAGTAAAACAAACAGATTTTCATTAGCAGATAAAAAGTCATTATTCCTTGATCTTTATAAATTTATGGTCACCATTACGTCAAAACCAAGGCGTAATTTATTTATACAACCCACTTCTCTCAACGAAGCATCACAATATGGATTTAGCTGGTTAAATACTTTAAGCTTTTGGAGGTTGTGAATGTGAACTACTTTACCATGTTTTCGGTAAGAAATATATTTCTTAAAAACTCTTATTTTACGATCAATAAAAGGCAAAGGTAGTTTGGTGATATTGTTCGTATTGGTTGCTGGGAAAATTAACTCTTTTCATTTGATTTATAACTTTGAATTATTTTTTATACTTTACCCCGCAAGGATGTTCAAAATATGTCAGAAATTAATTTGGAAACGACTACTGTTTTTTCATAACAATTTTTTTAAGTATGAAACCATAAGTAGCACCTTCTATAGTATTTACAGTAATAACATATGTAACTAAGATGCATGGCATAGCAGTCATTCTTTGGATTGAGAGAGCTTAGAATTTTGGATTGAAGCCATAGCCGCACCAATTTACACTCGAGTTACAATACCTCAAATTCGGTACGGCGCTCGAGAAAATTGCTCGATATCCCGAATGTGGTGAAACTTAAGAGTCTGCAAGAGGGATATGCTCGCATGATTTCCACGAGACCACCAAGAGGTACTTGGATTAAGGAATAAATCCAGGCAGCGGATTCAAAGGGTGCATTACGGGCTTTGCAAAAGCGCCTTCCCCAGAGGCTCCTCGGAAGCGAGCGAAAGAATCGCGCTGAAATCAACTGAGACTTCCGTTTGCCGCAATCCTTGGCATTTCAATTTCGGTGAAAAAAATAATAAATGAAGGGTTCGGAACGCCAGACATTCAAAAATCACTTCTGCATTTGCGGATATTGATTTCGGCATTATCTCGATAGAATCGTGTGCGCGGAGATCAAACGTATTGGCTAAAGGTAAGGCTTCCCGCCAAAGGCATAGGTATGAGGATTTATCTAAAAGGACACACGACATATAATTTTCAGAAAACTTCCAAGATCAAGTTCAAAATATTATTGCTCAGTTAGCAATCGATCAAAAATCGCAGAAATATACCTTTATCATTTACATAGATTCCAACATCATTTATACATTTAACCGATAAAAAAAACGTTCCATATGAAGCTTTCCCTCAGCCACGGATTAAAGTAAAGATGGATTCGTAAAATTCTTGATATATTTCATTACTTCAACAGCATATTAGGGTAAAAATGAATGGTATCATAAATGGCCAATACATAATCAAACTCCAGGATCTCCATTCCGATGGCTTATCAACTAAGTGATATTATAATATTACGCAGTAATGTATGCATTAGATTTCGATGCTTTTACAACACATACATGAAATATTCCATGTACAATAATATCCATAAGTACAAGATATACAGACTTACTCCTTAACTAAAAAAATGCGATTACTAAAAAAACTACATTCAAAGAACTCAAGGAAGCGTTTAAAGAGTTTAAATAAACCACGCAATACAGGTTTTATACTTATAATCGATTCTAATTATTCTTAGAAATGAACGAAAAATACATGCCACAAAGCTAGGAATTCTGGCAACGACAAATATTCCCATTCCTTCCATTTAATATGGGTAAATTGCAAATAAAATTGAAGGCCCAATAATTCGCCGATGGGCACAAATTAATATTTCGCTTTCGATACAAAAACAATTCCTTGGTCACAAAGTTCAAAGTGTGGAATCAAATACTACAATCAGTTCTAAGTGACATATTTCATAATATTCGTAATAGAAGACATAATATATCAGGTTGGAATCCATTAACAATCACTCAGCTAATCGTCAGCAAGAAGCTGCAAAATGAATTATAGACCTTCAAAGTATTATATCAACGAAAAGACGGGGAGGATAATTTGATATCGAAGTACATGATGATGAGTCTTAAAAGCAATAGGAGTGTAACTTAACTTGACAATGATCAGCAATAAAAGAGTCTGATAATATCATGGCCTGATGTATCACTCATTAAAAAGAAAATCATGTTAAATCTAACAATATGTACATAAAGTATTCATCTTGGAAGCAGTTTGAAACCTTATCACCACATAACATCGACCTCCAAGAGGAATAAGGCATACATTAGTAGGCGAGGTGTGAGGTAGATTGCCCTTGCTTTCCTCACCAAAGCAAGAATGCTGTAAGAGAAACATGTCCACATAAGTGAAGCAAACTGACTCTGCATACATTATTCTATTACCTGTACCAAGAGACTAATAAAATATTCCATTCACTGCGATATTATATCAGGAACGAAATATGCAAACATAAAATCGAAACCCAAGAAAAAGTTAAAGAACAGCAAAGGAGAGGAACAAGTTTCAATCTTTTCAGGCTCTCATCAGATGGTTCTTGGGAAGAGGGCTCTTTCCTTCGGAACATAACCGCATGATCCTTACTTCAAGATAACGTTACATTGCACAAATCTTACATTGGATTAGATGACCCGAAAGGAGGGACATCCAAGGGGGCAGACGATCAGGAGGCCTTTTTGTAGAGAGGAGACGGATATCCGTGGGGTGGAGGGAGATAATGAAAGAGTGAGTTTGTAGAGACAAGGCATTCATCATTCGAGGGAGGACAGCAGTGCATGATTCCGCTCTCTAATGCCCCCTAAAGCGACACGGAGGGCAAAGAGACAAACAGGAGTGAAGAAGACAAATGTAATCGACACAAAAAAGTCAGTCTTAAGGACTTACGGCAGAGATATGTTCCTACTGAAGCAGTCATCAACGAAGATTACAGGTTTACGGTTTATATTCTTCCCAGTAGGTACAATCAGCCTCAAGTCGTCTCAACTAGAAGCTTCTAAACAATTAAAGCCACTTAAAAACTACTACTAAATTACTAAAACTTCGTTTTTACGAAAAATCCCTAAGGGTTTACTAAAGAGTTCCTTTCTCTGAAAGAAGCCCTCCGTCATTTGATATAGATACATATACACGTCTCTATTGAGAAAAAACTGAAACTGCGAAATCTCATCATCCATTCATCCCTTCTTTAATACAAACACACATAAAAACAAGAATATAACCATAGTATCATTGTATGTAGAATAATTTGCAATTAATGTGAATAGAGGGAAAAAGTTACGGAAAGAAAGAATGGCTTTGTGAAGCAAAATACTATATCTATTTTGATCGCCAAAAAAAATGTTGCCACAGCAGTAGAACACCCACAGAGAGAAAAAGGTTCGGAAATACCAACGAAATGTGTGGAAAAAATTGAAAGAAAGGATAGACATATCACAAATTAAAGGAAAACGAAAATTGTGTAAGGTATTTACAGATACAATATACATCAGAACAAAGAAGTTCTTTGTCAAAGTGAGTTAAATATGAAGAAAGTTCTTTAGTAAGTTCGCAGTGTGAACATTAGATTCACAGCCATTTATATTGGAAATAAAGTTAAGACATTTTAGAGGAAAGATTATCCGATTAGATGAGGGGTAAGGGAAAGGAAAGTTTGCCTTTAATTCCATCCGATAGTCACAAGGAACACAAATCATAATGTAAAGAGAAAAAAGATAAAAGAACCAAATCTAACTGCGGATTATTCTCTATAAATTTGGATTATACGGGTGTGCATCGCTGGGTTTGTTTCTTTTATAAGAGTTCGATTATCAACATATATTATTAGTTATATATTATAAGTTTATTGATTCTATTGTTGATATTTAAAGAGAGTAATTTATCTATTGAATTAAATATCTAATCTGATTTATTCAAGATAGATTCATCGACGTTAAGTGAAAAGGAATTTAAAACAGGGTCGCCTATATCACATAGTAAATTTTCAATTAATTATTAAAGGCATTAAGGCATATTAACACGAATTCCAATAATTTTTATACTATCCAACTTCATGCATCACGACAAAAATTCTCATCAAAATTCCTGGACAAAAGTGAAAGCCTCTTATAATAAATTCCTTCCTATGGCTGCAGCCATAATTCAGACGGATCTCAAATTTGAAAAATACCAGTCAGTTGGCATTGAAAAAAGAGCTTCCACTCAATGAAGGGACCTCATTCCTTTTACCGAATGGCACTGGTGCTTGCGCTATCCTTTAAACACAAATCACGGAATCGTGAACGGGGTCAGATCCAGCCAAGGGTGATGGAGGACGGGGATACATCGATCGGTGAAAAATAGCAGTTAATAAGCTCATTTGTAGCCGTAACGGTTTCCGGTCACATCTCCCAGCCTCTTCATCATTTGCGGGGAGAGGGAACGTAGATGGGAGGCCTTTGATAAGAGATGAGAGGCGATTCTAGGGACACGCGTGATAGTGAGACCCCGTTATAAATGGTGCGTGACAGAATTGATTTTCGAGCGGGAAAATGGGAAAGGGGTGCGAGTAATGGAAGGCTGCGAGAAATAGAAGAGAGGTGCGAGATTATATGGAGTGGAAAGGTGGCGGAATAGGAGACCAGATGGGGGCGGAAGGGAATGGGTTGGTAAAAGAATAAGACGAAGTGCTTTATCGCAGACACCAGAGTACGTCTAGGAGAGGATGGGGAAGTTTGGCCGCCGTCTTCCAGTCGCCAAGACTTTCCGAGTACCAACTTTTTCGAGTAAAGAGTGGATTAACGATTAAAAAAACAGGATCGATGCGCGACATTTCGGATGAATTATGAGTCTGCCACGAGGCGTGGGAAACTGCCGTCTTGGGATTATCTTCTCCCATTTTCTGGCAAAATGTTTAGCTGCTTCCAAAATTTTCGTATTTTATAAATTTTGGAGAATCTCTACCCAAGCGATTAATATAGTTTCGAGGTTGCCAAGGACGTCAGTCTAGGCCATCAGGAGGCAGAAACGGGTGAATGACAACTAGTAGATCCACTTGCTGTGGCTCAACTATTCCAATTGTTCACTCGAGAGTCATGGAGAGAATTCAAATTTCGAGCAATCCTTTGAACCGTCACGAAATTAATATAGTTTTGAATGAGCAAATTAGAAAGCATAATACAATTTATTAAGTTTTCAGCTACAGCCATATTAGCAGAGACCACTAAGATGCGAGCTATTAAACATTGAATAAACTAAAATTAATGTACGATGGCTGTAATTCGTGGAATGCCATCAAAGAGGCGGTTAAGGAAATAAAACTTTGCAAGTTCCACAATTTTCTTGTGGAATTTTCAGTGGAACTTACGAAGTTTCGTTTCCACACCATCTCAATAAAAAGTCTTTGTAATTTTTGAAAGTATACTTTAGTTACCTCATGTTGGAATTAAATATATCAATGAAGTTGGTACTAGGGTCCTTATTGCTTAGACGTAACAAACTGGTTATCAGTGAAATACACCAGTAGTTTTTACGGTGTTTAAAATTGACAAAGGTATCATTTGAATCTGTTACATGTTTTATTTATCTTAGTTTGAAATACAATAATATATTTAGACGAATATGTGGAGCAAGACGGAATAAGATGTAGATTTACACCACAAGCCGCCAAAGGCGTACAGCAGTGGGTGTAAAATATCCCTAACCCTAATAGTCGCTAACTTCTTTAAATCTCCGCGGAAAGAACAAGCAGAGGTACGATATCCCGATTATTTCATTATAACAACCCCTGGTTTTCTCTCGAAGCTAATGTAAAACAAGGATGTGGGTAAATTCAATGCATCGCGACTATATCTCTTTACATTAGAGATCGGAAGCGAGGAAACAAAGCGGAATGACTGCGACGAAATGTCCGAAGTGGATTTAATGGGCGAAAAGGGGGCGAAGAATTTGTGATGGATTGCGTGCGAGAGAATAAAACGAGGGGATGAGACGGGGGAATGCGCTCGGAGTGTCACTCCTTAAATGACTTTGTGGTGAACCCCTCGAGTGGCTGGAACCATCCTCGAGTGCAACAGGGTAGCGATAACTCAATGCACTTGATCAGACCCGCTTACGTAAGCAATCTAGTACTTGGGTCCATACGAAATGAATCCAGAAAGCGATGAATAAGTAAGAGAGGCCATTTTGAGACAAAGCCACATTAAGAACTCTTTTGCGACACCTTCTAAATATCGTAGAATTTTCAATGCAGATATTTCGTGAATTAAAACATATTGCCCCGTTGGCAGAAAACAGAACTTCTTAAATTAGCTGGGACTATAGCATACTTTATGATAATATGAAGAATATAATTGGGTAAGGTAAGACTGAACAGTTTTCTACCCCTGAATGCATAGTAATGATAGCTTAGATATTGAAATGCCTATTGGATGATTCTTAGAGGGTTGGTGTTACACCAATTCAAACAGCGTTTTTACACTCAAGGGGGACATCAAGACAATAACGAATAGGCAAAACTGCATCAAAAGTAGACTCATATCAGCATTTTTGAGAAAATAAAATGTTATCATGAAAAAAATTAATACCTTACGGTGATAGTTCAGTAACGTAATCACTCACACTACAGTATCACAATATCAGATGACAATTTAATGGTAAACTACTTATGCGATGCATCACACTTTTAACTCAAAAGATTTAGAAGTCAGAAATAAGAAATAATCAAAATTATCCCACATCCTAATTTAGTACATACATTTCCGTGATAAGCGAATTATAAAAGCAAAAATCTCCTGAATTCAAAGTTGGCAGAATTAAAAATAACTACAAAATAAGATACCGCACTTACTATATATACGTTTATATGCTGGGCGATATTAAAAATAAAATATAGTCAATTTTTAAAACATTGGACTTCACAAAGCAGATTTCTGATACGAAGCACGAGGCAGTCAATTCAGAAACCGTTCCCTTTAAAGAGATGGAAGACGGTTCATCATATGTCATTTGCGGGCTGTTTGATAGCCAAATACTCGAAAAGTGAAAGCATTTAAATGGAACCACAACAAGAAGAGTAAATAAACGGATAGTGCTCTAAATCGGCGTGCTTGACGAAGGGAAGGGAAATGAAGGAGAACAAGAACATCCGGAAGAGGGGAGAGCAGAGCGGGAGAGGAAATGAAGGGATCGGGTAGCGGAAAGGGAGGATGGGAAATACAGACCATTCTAAATATGCAATTCATAAATTTAATAGAATCTGTTTCAATAATTGATGTCCTTACATGCAAATCGGTTGGTTTTTAAAGCTTTGCGTCAAATTACATTCCCGCGTACGTGGATGGAATTAGAATATGCAAAAGTTAGGGCTATAAATAGCGCAGAAATTAGACGAGGATGTTTCGGAAGAGTGTGCTAAAATCGGTCTGTCTATTTATTTACATAATCAATCTTACAAATAAAGCAAAATGCAGGTGGTAAGATTTAAACAGACACAACAACATTATGATACCATATAGTAAGTTAATACATATATTCCTAAAGTTTTTTTCGCTTTTCGGGTAGGGTTTGATAGCCTTTTCATGTAACATATTCCAATCTTTTATCCCCCTATTTATAAAAGAATACTTCACCATATCTGTTTGTTGTTTCCTAAGCTTAAACTTATATCTATGGTCCCCTCGAGCTACATAATGTGGTTCCTCTATTCTGTCTTTTAATTCTGTCCAAGCCTCGCCTCTGTTTCTAACCTGGAAGATTCCTATTAATCGATTTATCCTTCTCCTTTTTTCTAGCGATTCCCAGCCGAGCTTCTCCAACATCTCTGTAACGCTGTAACTATTTAAATGTTATCCTCTTTGATTTCAGTTTACTCTTGTTTTTTTCATTCATTATTTTGCGTTGATGGAAAGGCGTATTGGACATTAAACTCGCTGAATCTTCTTGATGACTCTACATAAAACTCCATAAATTGTCCACGACGTACGTTACTAGCTCTCTTACTTGGTTGAGCGAAATCCATTAATCGCAGAGTTTAAGAGACTAAGGGATGTTTATACTGCAGATAGTACTGACAAAGAGATATCTTAGCCAAGTTACGCCAAATGTAGCGAGCACATACATAAAAGAAGGGATAAAACAATAAATTCAAAAAGCACCGGATGATTTTTTGCATTAACGAGAGTTACATGCGTTAGCAGTTCTAACACATACGATCGAGAAAAGTAGAAGATGAACTCAAATTTTAACTACCCCTTATTTCGACAAAGGGTTATTATTTATCAAACCAGGAGGCAAATCGGTAAGTTATCTGTTGGCCTTATTCACTAACTAATAGTATGATATTAGTCGTATACCATCCTCAATAACTCATGATTTCAACCATATTCATCCCATAAAATTGTAATAGATTATTGACAAATACTTCCCATAATTTGCTACCAAAAACGTAGGATCGATGAGCAAGAACTCCGTCAAAACAAAAAAATTCCCTAATTCACAACCCATCAATATAAAATAGCAACCAATCAATTTTCATAGGTTTTCAACGATTTATGGGATGGGTTTGTGGATGGCAGTATTCGTTCCGCCAATGGACCTTGCGATAACGTCTTGGCCGATTCACGTCATGCGACGGTCGTGGCGAGATCGGACAAGCGGAAGCCCATTCAAGTGCCCAAATAAGGACGCACATATTCTGGCGTCGATCGGCGATAATATCAAACAAAAATATATATTATCGAGCACCGCAAAGTAAATGGATGTAGCGCACCGCTTGACAGCATGTCCGACGATTTCAACATACAGATGGACTTCCAGCGAACTCGAAATATATTTTTTTTAATTTTCAATCCGACAAATACAGCTTTTGTGCAGGCATTCAAATCGGATTTGAACTCGAAATGTTTGCGGCCACCAAAATTTTGCGCCAATATTTACCGAGCTCTTTACCAGCAAAATCATCCCGAAAAAGGAATTTCCCAAAAGCCTGCCAGAGAACGCTTTCCTCAATGTCAAATAAATATAAAATAAGCGCCATATATTTATCAAAAATACACAAAAGTCCGAGAACATTATTTCCCCGCCGCTGACCGCAAGGTTGTATGAACTGAAAATAATAAACACCCCGCAAAACCATCGACCTTATCTTTTCAATTATAATCCTTCAAATTTAACTCACTCTACAATAAAAAGTATATTATTTAATCGTGCTATTATTTTAAATATGGTAGGATTCTAACCCTTAGTTTATATGCTACAGATAATTAATTTAAAATTTTTGATCCTATTCGTAAGTGTAATTTCAACCAATTAAAGAGAAATCGAAACCTAATTACATCGTCATCGCTAGACAACTCTGACCCTAACGACAAAGTGAGATGGGAGATAATCATCACTACACGTTAATTACACGGCGATCTTTCTCGCAATTAGTGTTTCAGCTACGATAACATTGAAAGATACCTAAGACATCTAAAACGCTAACTTATTTATACGGATCAAATAAAGGTTTAATAATCAATGGCACACATCTTTTCATATCCCAAGAGACTAAAACATCATTTAGGAATAAAACCACTTGAAACATTACCTCGTCTATGGCGGCTAGAATAATCTTGATAGGGAGAGCTCAATTCTGAATATCTCTCAGGAATTCACGAGGTGTATATATTTAGTTTTACTCACGAAAGCTCGTCTACAAAGGGCACACATTCCATAGGTCCACTCGAATTCAATTAAAAAATTGTTGCAAAAACCGTACAATGATCGCCAACTTACCTGTAAAGAGAAAAGAAAAATAAACATTAAAATCAGTACATATTACATTACATAAAATAACACAATTTGTGGTACATAAATATCGAATTCCAAAACGCATAAACACAATTTAATAGATATATTTCTCTGTGTGTGTTAATATTTTTGCTTAAGTCATTGACTTCTTTAAGTAAGGATGAAATGCAATAAGTAATAATGTCCTCAAATACTAGAGCGATAAATTCATTAAATCGGAATACATATCACAAATTAAGAAAAACAAAATTTTTAAAAGGAAATAATTCAGATATTTAAATGCATTAAATGTAGCAGCAACTCCTTTCAAATCCGTCGTGGGATATAAGAGAAATTTCTTCCATGGGTTTTGTTATTCATTTTACTACGAAATTTAACGTAAGTATTTAGCGTGATCGTCTAGGATTCAGCCCCACTCTATTTGCAGTACTGATGAAGAGCGCAAAAATATTCACTTGCCTTCATTTGGCAAAGTATACCTTCACTTCACATCGTTACACATCTAATTATCACGTGCAGAAGCTAGACGCGCACCTCGAAGCAGAAGATGGCTCTCTCACGGTCAATATAGCGCATCATACTTAATTAGCAGCTCTTCTTAGCTCAGCGAAGCGTGGAGGAAAGTGATTATGGGAATAATCTCACGCGAGAGACAAACTAATGTAGTAGAAAATCTGAGCCAGAAATGCCGCACGGAAAGGGTTTCGAGAAATCATCAATCAACGGAGACATGCGACATTTCTCGCTGGTGATAAATATATTTTCCGGAATTCCCAACTCGGAAAAGCAAAGAAACTTTTCGATCCGTAACCCTGCTCGGGTTTACAAAGTAAGAACGGCGAAAGAAATGTCTGAGCACTAATAAATGGGCGAAGTTAATTAAAACAATCGATCGAACGAAAGCATAAATCTGTCATTCTTTCTTATCGGGAGGGTGGTTAAGAAAAGTCTCCGCAAGCAGGGGGAGGGAGATGAAGGATGTGCTGCGGTAGGGATGCTGGGGAACGTGTTCATTTAGATCCTGGGAAGAACACAGTCGGAACGCAGCAGAGAATCTACTACCTGTTAAATTATTAATAGCGTTCATATGCAATCATGAAACATGTGGGACAAGAGTAAACCATAGTGTAGCATGCACTTAATTACGGAGTTCCAATAATCAAGAAGAAAACGAACGCGAACTAATTAAATGACAAATAAGTTGCATGTGAAAAAATCAAATAAGGACGAAATTCGATCAACAGAGTTCCGCTCTCTCCAGGTCACTAACATCATTATCAATTTCGTCATACAATTTATTCTACACTGCTATGAAATCATTAGTATTACTATCGTGACGAAAATATTAATAATGTAAAATTATTTTTTTTCCAAATAAATAAAGAGAAATGAAGAAGAGACTAAAACATATTCCTTACTCAAAATATTTTTCATTTATTATCTCCTTTTGGGCAAATTTGAAGGTTTTGAGTTAGGTGATATTCTTTTATATATATATATATTGTGGTTTATATGCTTTTCATTTTAACATATTACATTTATTGCAACATCGAACCCACTCCCACCAGGTCTTGCACCTTTCTTCAGCGTCTTCAACGATAATAAAAATAATAATATACATGGTAGACAACCTTCGGAGATGCGCCATAATTTAGAAAGGAAGGGAATGGAGAGCAACTGAAAAGTCAAAATAATGTGTATTGTGTAGTTACATTATGCAAAAAATAAGGAAGGAAAAACCTAAAATAGTGAATATGTAACGTGATTCAATGAATAAAACACAGAAGTATAATACTCGAGTAAAAGAATTAATGCAAACTATCTTAGATATGTGACCTATATACGGAATTCATTCGTACGGTTTCCATTCATTGCCATGGCGAGAGCTATGTTATGTATTAATGAAAGTCGCTGCTTAATCGTAGCATAAAATTGCAAACGTAACTGATAAGAAAGGTCATACTTGGGAAAACTTAAAAAAGTTACATACAATAAATAAACAAGTTTAACACCATGGGAATCTGCGTTGTTCCTACAGATGGAACTTCCTTCTCTCACAGACTTCATCAAACTGGTAAGGATCGAAGTCTTGCACAACCCTTTAGCCGGAGTAATTGCGGTTTCGCCAGGAAAAAGAAACAAAAGAACCACTGAATGCGTAGCATTCCAAAAGGCCATGGGCGGGCGCCCACTTGGCCTCCGACGCCGACGACGGAGGAAAAAAAACCCATGGGAGAATCCTTAATCGGAGGCAAAGATTGAGCGGGGGAGAGGAAATGGGGTCCAACGCCCCCCCGAAACACAGACTAATAACGCATACGAAGGATTTAATATCCAGACGGAATAAATTATGCCGCGACGGGTTGAGGGGAGAAGAGTAAATGAGGGAGAGTGGTTTAAGGGGTTTTGGGGGAGTGGTTTGGGGGCGTAAATGGTTGGGTCTGTACAGGGAGCAGGGCCTCAGACAACCGCCTCAGGGCGCGAATATTAAGAGAACCCGAAATGATGGCTAACGACATTCATGCTTCTCTCAAACTTAAGGCCTTAAATTCATATAATCTGTTCCCTCCTAAGCCCTTCTTATACGACTGCGAGAATTCGGCGAAGTTTCTTGGAATCGCTGGTGATTTCGCGGTCCGGATAATTCAGCGGCTTCGTAATTAATTCGGAGAAATTTCACCTATAGTAGCCACGAAAGTAACCCTAAAATGAAATGTTAAATGATTAATAGACGATATTCTGAACATATGGATAATATTTCAAATATGGTCACAATTATGAGACTTGAATTCGGTTACAGCCGATTCACATGGAAACACTACATAAATTGAATTCAGTGCATGCTCATTGGATACTTGACTGGAATAATGAACATCTTGAACATAAGTCACATGAGCAATTGGGGATATCCAGGAAAAATTGAATGCAATGCCAGAGAAGAAAATATAAATCGATGTTGAAACAAGGAGATATTGAAGATAAGGGTGTAAATTTGCTTCGGAGATATGGAGAGAGTCAAACTAGAGCGCATACGATTTTACAATGCGGTGTCATCAATGGATCATAAAATTTATGGCTTGAAAATGTGGAAAGAAATTTTACTGCAGCGGTATAGTATATACTTACATTCATCAGAAATTATACGTTAGCCAGACTATGTGGTATACTACGCAGGATATATCCAATGCCACCTGATCCCGTATTTGTTAACAGTGATTCTATATTTCAATAATAAAAACAACAGTAAATAGCTTGAGGTGAAAAATTGATGGGCAAGATATGAGCGATAGAAACAATTGGTACGAACGTATTAAAGAGAGATGACATTGATAAGTTTGCTTCCTCGTGAGTGTTGACATCATCGGAATTAAAACAAGAAGAATGTTTTGTTAACAGTGAGAACGTGGCCAAGCACTAGTTACCAACAAATATAACAGGAAAAGATAGGTCATAGGTGTTTCATAAGGGCAAATACTAATTTCTCCTCAGTGTGGGTTATAGAGATCTGAGTTGGGGCTTATGAGATAGGGTTGAGAAGAAGGAACGTATAAGAAATGCTCTCTCTGAAGGATGGGGAGAGAGCAGATTGGAACGAACGGATGAGAGATAGCACCGTCTCTTCCGGAGAGGGGTGCTTGATTAATTGGATCTTGGAAGCAATACCGTGGGATTCCCTTCTGGCGGGATTAAGAGCGGATGTCACCGGTGTTGCTCAACCGAAAAATGCCGGACTCGGATCGCGAGGAGAACTGTCCTCCGAATGCGGCGGCCGCGAAGGAAGCTAAAATCAATAGGTGCACCGGCGGCAAGAAATCAGACACGCAATTCGGGATTTACGAAGGCAATAGGGAACGAGAATAACAACGGAAATTCACGAGATGAAAAGGTTTTTGGATGAGCGATCGACACGAATTAAAACCGAGCTATTTTTGGGAGGTGGTGGAGTTTAGCTCCGTGCCCTTGATAAGAAGAAGGAATTCTCGGGAGGAAAAGCTAGGCTACCTCACGCGGAAGATTAATCGGAAATGGGACATGGATCAATAACAATGACTGAACGAGATGATATTAACACTGCAATATGGCCAATTGTTAGTCGTGACTTATTTTCTGGGCTAGCGTTTTCTATTTGTAATTGCTATCTGCATAACTTATTTCAATATATTCTAGCAGGTAACTAATCTGAAAAGAAACTATGCTACTTCGTCAATATTCCAGAATTCAAAGAAATATCAGGAATCATACAATCAATCCTTTTTCGGCTATTACCGGGGTACTTGCATAAAAAATTAACTTGAAATAAGAGAACAGAATTTATTCATAGCATTATTCGTTACATAACAATAAAGGAATAATATTAAAAATCGATAATTCTTATTCAAGCTTATCCTAGATATATCTCTTACCTCAAATAAATTTGAGATATCAGAATACAATTTACACACAATGTTATTTATCAAATTAAACAAAGGCTAATTAATATTGAAAAGTAATAACAGAAAGTTAAAATCAATATAACCACTACTATGGGTTCATCACAGTGTTGTACGCAATGCACTCCGAAAGAACATTGAAACGCTTTTAAATGGATGGAATGTCAGTAGAGACAAAAGTATGAAGCATTGTCTACAGAAAGCAAAAACTGAAAACATGAACTAATCTTTCACAAAGGCGTCACAGCTGAAATACACGTGGAACTCAATTCCCGGAATCCTATCATCGTTTGATTCTAAATTTAATCTCCTTTTCAAGAATTTGATTAAACGTTGCCAACGGAAGTAGACAAAATATCTTGAAAAACGGTAATTATAAGTGGAGAAACAGAAAGGTTTAAATATGAAATCCGAGAGAAGATACGAAAGCATGCGAACCCACCATTACGAAGAAAAGGGACGAATTAATACCACAAGATTAAGAAGGGAGAAGGAAGAGGAGGATCAAGGGACATGGAAATTAATGAAGGTGGAGGTGAGATTTACAGCTAAGGATGGAGAGAAATCCATTCGGAACAAAGATAAATGCGATGGAACAAGTGTGACGATCTTCGAAGACGATCTGACGAAAGACGTAAAAATTATCACCACATAAATATCGAGAATTTATCATAAGCCTCAAAGACAGAAGGAATACCGAGACATGGTCACGAATAGGATAGTGCAAGGAATACTAAACTAATAACGGAAAAGCAAAAGAAGATGGAAGAGACTTAAAGGAGTAGCGATGGTTAAAGCGAAAGGAAAAAGACTGATAGAAAAGTGAAAGAGGAAAGTTTGCGGCTATAGCGAAAGTGGGAAGTTGAAAAGGATAAAGGAGGAATTAGAATAAACTTAAAAGAAGACGTTGGTTAAAGCGGAAGGGGTAAGCTTGATAGAAAAGTGAAAGAGGAAAGGTTGCGAGTAAAGTGAAAGTGAGGAGTTGGCAAGAAGAGTGAAAGAGGAAATAATAGAGGAGATAAAATAAACTTTAAGGAGGAGCTAGCAAATGGCAAACGAAAGAAGAGAGCTGGCTAGAAAAGCGAAGAGGAGATTAAAGTGAAAGTGTGGAGTTGGCAGGTACAGTGAAAGGGGGAGTTGGCAGCCGGAGTGAAAGGAGGAGTCGGCGAGAGGTAATGAGGAGATGATGCGATAGGGCGGTGGGAGGGACTGGAATGCAGGCTGGAATGCGTGGTATTTTTATTCCCGTCGGAGGGGAGGCGGGGCACGGGTCCACGTGGGAGGGGCGAGCAATAAAAACTGCGGCTTGCATTAGCATGCGGTTTACCGACACAGGGCGCTCACGCACTCACGTTTCCGAATCTGCCGTCGTCTGGCGCCACTGGCACTTCGTCGTCGAGTTGCATTTGTCTGCTTAACTAATTACAAGAGCGACGAGCGGAAGATGCACGAAGACACGGCTTCAAAATTAGACGAGGGAAGAGGTGGAATTTCAACGGTGCTCCGCTGAATTAAGACGAGCCTTTAAATGAATTCGGAACCCTCCATGAAGGAACTCAGCTCTACGTAAACTTTAGGACTGTTTCAATAGCTGAAGAAAAGGATGAGATCGGGGATTATTATTCACAGGCAAAGGAGTAGTAAGCAATAAACTAATCTGCGGGACAATGCATGGATACCGAGAATGAGTAAAACGGCAAAGCCAATTAAAGAAGATATTTTCGGCTGAAATCATTAAAAGGGAAAAAGGAAGGAAGGATACTGAGATTCTGTCCGCGGGGGCGGCCGGATTAAATGAAATAGCAGAGGGAAATCATTCTCATACCTCCACTGTATGTAGGACATTGTCGAGACAGATTAATAATTCAGCATCCACCACCTTCAACAATTAAACTCAATACACAAGCGTATCTAACAGTAATTTATTCCTAACAATGACTGAAAATTGGCTTTTAGATCATGAAGAAATTTATGTTTTTTCTTTAATTTTTGAAAGATTCTTTGTTCATTAACGTACTTTATAAATTTTCTTTTCCTTCTCTTTATTTTTTTCTCAATTTTTGTTGTATAGCCTTTCCTTTGTATTAATATGTCACTATTTGTGTTATGCTATCGTAATATTAATACACACGTCATTATTCTAATATAAATGAGTGCTTTAATTTATTTCTATGCATTGGGAACATAAAACGTATTGGTATTATCGGTGTCAACAATACAGGATAACCATGGTTGACATCTAAAGCTCTAATATCTGATAAATCATGTTAATTATATAGTAATGCTTATTTATTGTATTACTTTTATACGTAATAGTTGGTGCAAAATAAAGACATCTATTCATTCATTTGTAAGAAGAATTTAAGAACTATATAAATACTTCGTCATTTTATTTATTTATTTATTTATTCAACGGGATGTACCCTTTTGTTACAAAAAATGTCACAGCACCAATATCGCATAGCAGAAGTCAAAAGTATAAAATACAATAAACAATAGGATTTCATAAGTATAAAATATCACAAATATGGAAATTAACATCACCAATTATTGGAAATTAAGCATAAATATCACTATCATCATTATAAGTAATAAAATTTACATATAAGATATTACAAGTAATAAACATATACAGCATTTCTGAAGAGAATAATTATTAAAAGCTTTATGAAAAATAATAGGAACAGAATGCCAAATAAATTTTAACATATATGATAGGTATAAATTATAAAAAATACATATGCATGATACAATAACATATTTTACGTATTATTTACAGTAAATGATTTATAATTCTTTTTAAAATTATGTTTAGTATTCAATGGGGCTTAAATTTTTAATTGTATGTAAACTAGTGTTGAATATGTCTATATTTTTAAGGTGAGTATTTGCTAATCGATGTAGCCTATTGAGGGGTGCATTATAAGAGTAATTAGTTTTTGAAACAGGTATGGCGAATAGATCTTGACCTCTAGTAACATGGGATGGCACACGGAGTTTAATATGTTCCAAAATTGATGGACAGTCAATTATATTGTGGAGTAGGTTGTGCAAAAATTTTAAGTCAGATAATATACGTCGATGATGAAGAGGAAAAAGTCTTAGCTCTTGTTGTAAAACTTCATATGATATATTTTGTACATCATTACCCTGCTTATAGTTAATAAGTCTAAGGAATTTATGTTGTACTCTTTCAATTAATTTAGATTGTTTAGTATAATATGGGGACCAGATTGTGGATGCATATTCAAGGATTTGCTAATTTCTTATAATACTATTAATCAATAATGATATTTTAGACTGACAATTAAATGTTACTGCATTAAAAAGGGCAATGGGAGGAAAATAAATGAGATTTAGTACGCAGGTATAAGCAGATGAAATAAAATAGTGGAAGGAAAAGATTTTCGCGTTGTCTGTCATCACTGAAAGGAAAAATACCATTAAGGTAAATGTAAGCACTTGAAAATAAGCTTATTTCTCAACAATGTTGATGATCCAATTGTTCGCCAAGATGACATCACGCTTCATTATATCTGTGACAGAGTGTGAGAGATTCCTTGAGGAAATAGATGCAGACAGGATCAGCGATCACGAAAAATTAAGTTTAAAATTAAACATAACCGACCGCTGTGTTATTGCATTACATAAAATTACACGTTTTCTCATGATAGCTCGAAATGACGCGACATTTCGCTCAGCGAAACTTCTTACGGAAATAACAGCAATGTTCAAAATGTGTCCCAGAATTTTATCTAGACTATCCGCTGTATGCGACATATTAACAAACGAATGGCAAAGGCAAATAAACAAGCCTTATCCTTATAAGACAAATCTTTCAACTAACCCTAGATAACTGGGTCGAAATTGAATACACTTAGTCAATATTCCACTTGAACTTTTTATACATACGACCCGTTTCGGTCAATTCTGTTCATCATCACACCTGATGGACAGAATTATCCGAAACCGGTTCTAGATGTTCAAGTGGTACATTGAGAAAATGTATTTTAATTCAACTCAGTAATGGAGTTCCACAAAAAATAGGCATCCTCCATAGGCCATAACACAACACAAACAACAACACCTAGATCGCTGACTATAACCCAGGTTAGAAAGCCACCGAGGCTGGCAAGAAAAACATATCTCCGGCTGGGATTCGAACCCCTGTCTGAGGCGTGACAAGCGGGGATACTAACCACTATAGTGCCAAGACCTGAACTGAAATAAAGAAACAATCCAGATAGTTACTTAGCATAGGCTTCGGTAAATTAACTGTTAAATTAAGTCTGCCTTAAGAATTAGTTCGCAAAACGACCTGTGAAAATGTTCTGACCGGGTAGCCTAGTTGGTTAAGGTAGCCTCCCGGATAAAGGAAGATTCCTGGTTAGATTCCCGGCCCCGTCAGACTTTTATCAAGTCCAGTTTTCCTTGGGAATTTTCCTGATAGCACGTCCTTTATGTGCATAGAAACTAACTCTTTCCATGCAAAGAAAACACTAAATGATTTTATTTCAACTCATTCCTTCGCTTCCCATGGGGCACGCATGAGTGCTTAATGGGCTCAGTGTCATCTATTACATACAAATCTAGAATCTGTATCGACCCATCACTCCTTCACTTGGCTCTTTGGAGTTCAAAGAGATCCGAAGCTTTTAGGAAACACGCTTCCGCATCAGAACTTAACGTTTGACATGTAAGCCTCGCAGAAGCCAAATAAAACAACACCGCGAATGAGGAAAGCAACAGAGCGCGGAATATGGGCGAGTTTTGCTAAGATGGCTTCGATACGAGATGATACATTTTGCTGCTAAAACTGTCTACCTTTTCACGCTCCACGTGGTCCGGCGAATTTATTTATTTCTTTACGGCTGTCTCGAAAGATGGTTTTGATAAGAGCGCTATTTGCTTTCATTCTCTTTCAACGGCGAAATTGATGTCTCTCTGGGCGAGATGAGATCGTGAATAAGATGGAGTTGATGAAGATGCGGTTAGCATGCCGCGCGGACAATGAGAGGGGATCGAATCACGCGGGGGGCACGAATGTGCAGTTCACTATTATTGTTATCTTTAAAGGCTCATCTGGGAAGAGCGCGCTTTCCATGGGGTGAATGGGCATGAGTGAATAGGAAAATAATGAGGACGAAGAAAGGTGTGGGCGAAAAGGTGCGAGATCGCGACGGGAAATGGTCTTTGAAAAGAGACACACGGCGAAGATTTAAATCCTATAAAAACATTCCTTCCTTTGCTGATTGATACTCTCTCCTACTCAAGGTTAGTCCTTAACACTCAAAGATATGCAGCTAGCAAATGGAGAACTTCCTGATTTTAAAATGTAATATATGGGAAACGGATTTCGACAGAATAATGAAACAGACCGCGCGTTTATTTTGAAATCCCTAAAAGTCTGGCATAAAAATAAACGTAATATTTGCCTATTCTCTTATCGGTCTCCGTTTTTGAGTGTTCTAATTAAAAAAAAAATAAAGTCCTTAATGGGACACACTGTATATATTGAAGTTAAAGGAAAATCCTAATCCATTTAATAACAACTTTTTCAAAGCTATTGACTTAGTCATGTCTAAGAGAAATATGGATTAAGCGTATCGAATTGTGTATCTAGTATCCGAGGAATTTATACAAATATTTTGTAAAATAAAAAAAATTGCATGAAATTATTCGTAACTAAAAATAGCACATGTTTTCTACGCGTATACACCCTGAACCGAAAAATTAAATTACTGTAGAGAGAAATGTACTTTTCCACAAATATATTTAATGCGACAACCGGTTTCGGTGTTACAACACCTCTCGATCAGTTCAACCTTTCAGAGGAAAGCGAAGTTTTAAAATTAGCTAGGAATCAGGGAATTAAGATGATTCGTTCATGAGTATTCTAACTTTCGGTAAACTCAAACATCCCTATTAAGTGCCATCTCCTTTATTTCCGTACAGTTAACCCCACCCCTTATGTCATACAACAACTTTTTCTTTGTCTTCTTCTCTGCTTTTTCCACTGAATACTATCCTCAATTACAGTCTTCACCAATCCCTCTCTCCTCAAATTTCGGATAAACCGAGGTCCAGTGTGAAACACCCCGAATTGCATCAATACTGCGAAATATGATCGTAAAACATGCGTACGTAGAATTCTATTGATATAGTTGTGAGTAAGCTTGCATGATTTTGACTAAAAAAAATTATGTTGTGTTAAAAAGGCGCCAAATTATGATTGAAAACTCAAATCTTTTAAATGCTGAATAACAAAGCTTCTTTTATTTTGCGTTCTTACATAAAAAAATCCGCCATATTTGGCAGCGGGAAAAAACAGGTGTTTTAATATTATTAACTACTCTTTTGAATGAAAAAATTAACTTAATTTACGTGGTTGATAGAATATGTACATATATGAAGAGGTGTCACGAGCAAATGAATAATGGGTCGCGATGGTATTCGGTGGGTAGGGGTGGGGTAGGTGCATTCGGAAAAGTTTGTTCGGATAAAGCGGATTTCGGATAAACGGGAATTAACTGTATGTGTACCTTACTCGAGAGTTTATATGTACCTCAAAAAAATGAATTTCCTAAAAAAAATTAAAAATTCCCTCTTGCATCAAATAGCTGCAGAAACTTTACGAAATCTTTGGTCATATTAAGAATCTTTGAAAAGAGATAATTGAAAAATTTACGATATCAAGGGTACATCATGATTTCAAATTTGATGTATAGCATTCGTTCATTTTTTATTGTATTTCGTGACAATTCGAAAGAGTTTTGGTTACTAAAAACAATAACTACTCACCGAGATTGAAATTGGGCCACATAATTGACCCTGAATCGATACGATAGACATAAGTGTCAAAGATTTATAGAATAAAGTCACAATATGAAATACAAAATTCACCATTCGACGTCGTACAGCATTAAAAAATTGATATTTTCCGTACGAAAGGACGTGAGATCACCACATTGAAATGTAACAAGAAGAATTCCTTTCACCTTCACATCCACTAGGTCGTAAAAAAGCTGACCTATTGACGTCATTCCACACAAAGGCATCGGATTTTTCCACAAATCATGGGATTCACTACAGCTATTAGATACATCAATTTCTTTATTCGGAAATTTTTTTCATGCTCCGCGATTGTACCTTTCGTTCCTAACATTCCGAATGAAACATACACAATATATCAACGATATTAAAATCAAAATGTTATAATAAATAGTGAACTAATTGTCCAAATAGAGACCCTGCTTATGAGATAGATTAGGCTTAGGGGGACTCGAATGTTTATTTTCCTTCTCTTTGGTGACTATTATTGAAAACGGTCACTAACTAAATACATTATATTATTTATGTCGTAGCCTCTTAAATATAATATCTATTTCAATTGTAAAAAATAAAAATTTAATTTTTCCCTTGGTTATAATTGGATTTTATTTATATTGAGGAGTTTATTAAGACATGTAGTTGAAATTGTACGCAGATCACAAGTAGGGTATACTTATAAAACTATTGCAATACAATATTTGTAATACAAATTACTGAAAGAAAAAAATACATGCACTGCCTACTCATTTCAAAATAAAAATGGACTTCCTAATTTCCGCAATACTTCAATAATTAAATTGATATTTCATCGATCGGCTTTGACCTTGCAGCCATCATCATGCACTATTTCAAAATACCAATTCCAATTTCCATTTCTTAATGGAGTCCCACGAAGTCAGGTCAACTCATATCGATTACATTGCTCGATTCCACATATGATCTACGATTTGACGCTTGACATTCGACGGGCAAAATCAAAACAAAGTCTGTTTTAGGGGTCGTTTGGCAATCAAGGGTTACGCAGATTCCAAAAGTTCTCTTTTCAAACTTCAGCAGAATGACGAAAAATGCATAACGACCAAACAGGGGCATTTCAGTCCGATAATAAAGAGCGGGAACTGTTGAGTCAAACAAACGAGTAAACGCCGCTCTGGACGAACCGCTCTCCTGGGAAATGAACCTCGAACGAGATTTTCAAAAGGTGAATTAGAGCAGCAGCAAAATGTGAGTGCTCTCCGAAAAATTAAATCCACTGCAGGTACGGGAGAATTCACATGAAACCGCTGCAGCAATCACATCCGAGATTTTCCCATCTGCTGATGCGTGCGAAGATGAATGAGAACACCGCTGCTTCACGTTTCATTCGATATGTTTCGTTAAGTAGATAAGCGTTTTATAGTTACGCTGGGAAACGAATCGTTCGATGATCATTTTTGTAACGGGGAAACAGCGAAAGAAGCACTGCATTACATTACTTACAATTCGTAGAATACAGCCGAAATAGCGGTCTATCTTTTCCAAATCGAGTTGAAGGCAATACGAACCAGCCGATGCCCTGGATGGAGCTGATATTTCTTCTAAATAAATAATTATCAAGAAGAACATCACGAAAAGCTAGTACAGACATAAAATCCTAGTATAAACGCAGTTTCATATCCCAATTCCTCCCACTTTAGTGGAATGTGGACTTGCGCCTATTTTTGGGGTATAAAATGCATAAAGAATTATTCAATTCTTACAAATATACCTGGAAAGAAAAAGCTTTGAAATTTCCACAGAAATATATTTTTGAAATATTTATGTTATGTATGATGATTTCTGTAATACGATAGCATTCGCTTAAGAAACATATTTCCATGGAAATTACAAAGTTCTTTCCAATTATGGAACCTTTGCACAGAGTTCAACATGTGCATATCAGATTTACCTACAAATATATTTTACCTGATTCCTACATCACCCTTCGTTTGTACTTATTACGTATGCGACATGTGCTATTGTATTGCTTGTTACGTAGTATATTTTTAATGAGCTAGTAGAAGACACGAGATACATTTTGAGTCTGGATTTTCTCTGCCCATTTCCTAATATGAGAAGGAAAGAGTATGAATCCAACAGAATAGAACCTTGGACCGCTCCCTACACAGATATTAGGCTAAACGGAATTAAAAAATAGTAAGCAATCAATATACATTTCTAAACCCAAAACTTATCTCTTTGCCAGATGGTAATAAGGGCGGATATTGCACATAAGTGACGGGAAGCAACGGTCTTGTATAGCAATATGCGGAGAAGGGTTAACCAGATGCGTAAAATATTATCTTAATTATTGATAACAATTTCCCATTTGTGAGGATTACTTCCAGACATGGGAGAATCAAAAAATAAATCAAAGTAAGATAAGGGAGGAATTTTCATTTACACATGTAGCCTTCGAAATATTTTAACGGATGTTTGTGACAGGCGCCTCAACGCTGCACCCGCTGTCACGGATGTGCAGGTGAGGTTTTGGTTGATTGGGTAAATCCGAGGCGTTATCTCGTCGCGACGTCTGCTCGGATGATGCAGATAACACGTTAGCCGATAGCGAGATTCATTCGCGAAAGTATCACGAACGCGCACGCCTCCGTTCATCGCCATCTGAGCACGTTCCGAGCGTAGCCCTTGGGGAAAACGGTTGCGAGGGACAATTCTCCCACTTTCTGTTTCAATCGGATTCAGATTCCCCTTCTATCTACTTCAAACAATGTTTCCGTTTACTGAATAAGAATTGACGCTAATTGGACCCTCTAAAGAGACAAATACTCTCTAAAGGCAAGATAAAAGGAGCCAATTTCAGAAATATTACCATTCAAGCTCTCATGAAGTTAGTAACGATTCCTTTCTCAAAAATGATCTTTCTCAGGCATTGGAGGAAAAGGATATTAGGATTAACAAATAGAAAATTTTATCTTAAATGAACAGGAAGTTATGAAAATTTGGATATGGAGAGAGAACATACGTAGAAAATGGACCGACACAAAAACTTAACAAATGCTACAGATGATTTCTAAAAGCAATAGAAAGAAGGAATTTACTCTCTTGAATTTTTTATGATAAGTAATCTAGATGGGAAAGTTTCGGTAGGACAGAAAGAGAAGAAACGAGAAATCCTAACGCAGCAGATAAACAGAGCGCCATAACTTTTCAAAGTTTGCAGAAATCAAAATAACAGGAAATTTCAAACATCTGGCTGCAGCGTGATACGTCAAGCGATTAAATTTAAAGCATCTCTTTTTATTTCTGTTTTTTTATAGAACGGCAAAAATCTCAATAGTATTGGTACTTAATCGAGCACATAACAACCATGTAAAATCAACACGGACCATCGACAAACTAACTATATCTTAATTTAGTATTTTTTAATTAATTTAACTCGTAACTTTAATTTAAGTTACGAGTTTGTAGAAAAATGTATACAAGACTAAATAATCAACATTGTGTCAAGCAAAATCTCGAGGCAGGGCGAGGAATCGCCTTACCTTAGAATAGAAAGCAACCATCCGGCTTTATTATTCAAAATCACCTCCTTATGGCAGTATAAGACCATTTCTTGAATTCACCATCTGTGACAAATAAGTCGCTAGCTAAGTCTTTCACTCATTACAACTGAATAACAGTAAGACTCAATTTTTGGTGCTATTGGTAATAAAAGAAGAGTGGCGAAGACTGAAGCTTAAAAGGTATTCTTTCTGCCTCCCTTTTGCTTAAAAACTTCACCGGAAATGACTATTCAGTTATTAAGCGGTCAATGAAGTAGGTGAGACTTGAAAATAGAAAAAGAAATGCTTACTTATGCTTAAAAGAGATACTTGATGATATACTAGTTAAATAGGTACATGGAAATAGCACTTATATATTCACACAATATACGATAACCTGGCGACGCGTCGCCAGGTTATCGTATATTGTATATCGTATATTTAATATCGTATATTGTATCGTATATCGTATATCGTATCGTATATTGTATATCGTATATTTAAGAGGCCGTCGCGACGGCCTCTTAAATAAGTATTTTCTAAATTTTCACAACTATTATCTTTAGCCAATGATGCAGATATAGGATTTGAAGCACAATAAAATGCATTGAAGCAATCGCAAGTGGCTTGAGGAAGAAGCGTGTTGGCGATAAATACAAATGCGTTTTTCAACTTCAACTGCCTGTAAATGGATTTTCAATGCGAGGAATCAGTATATTTAAAATGGAATCCCATTTTACGGAAAGTAAAAATGGCTACCACTAGGAACATAGAGCTGGGCAACAACCATCATGAAGATGAATATAAGGTAACATTTTTCCATATTCTTCGGACTCATAACATTGCATATTACCTGTGCTTCATTCCTTGCCTTTGAAAATCACTAAAATATATATGTACTAGCAATGTTATATAATAAACACATATTCGACAAGTGGAGTAATTCAGAATCGCTACAAAATTGGACATAGAAATTATTATGTACTTAACTGATGACATGAGCAGAAATACGAAATATTTAATTCGCCGCAAAAAAAATCACGAGGTTTTTCACGATTGAATAAATATTCAAACGGAGATCAATAGCATACGCATCACTCCATGTATACACGACTACCTTTACGTTTCTACCATAATGAAGACAGAATAAAAATCGAGGAAAGGTAAAGAGCATAAGCATCTGGAGATCAAACCGAATAGAAAATAGTCTCGATATTTAGATATTTAAAAGAGACCTTGGAGTTAAAAATAAAAAGCAAGTAGATAGGCGAGAAAACAGCAGATGAAGAAAATGTCAGAAGGAGGTCAGCAGGTTTCCCTCCGGTTTTGCGTGGTATTTGGAACGGACAAATTGGGAGATGTGGAGCCTATTATGACATGGGCCGCTCTCAAGACGATCTGAATTTCATGTGATAAGCCATTCTGCTTCATTAGCCATCGCGCTGAGCAAACATCGACATTTGATAGCGGAATGAAAGCTTACGAGCTAGTATAACTGGATGCAAGGGAACTTTTATTGCCATTTCAATGCTCGCTGCTATCCGGAGCAGACGGTACGGGATGTGGGAGTTTTATTTATACAGCGTATCTCTAAAACGATGTTAAACAAAGCCGTCTATATCCAAGGGAATCTTTTATCAAACGTTCGATTACACGATGGATTTTTCTTTCATTCCTCTGTCCTCCTGACCTTTGCAGGAATCAACTACCTAATTGAACCATTAACATATCGTTTTTTATCGAATAAATCACAGGCCCTCTATTATCTGACCTCTATCTAACAGCCATTCTATTACGTGGAATAGATAACATATTATTTTAGAAACAAGGTCCAGAGGGGGCTAATGCACAAGCGAAATAGATGATATTAACTGCAATTAATTAAGAGATGAATGCCTACACTTGAAAATAGTGAATAGAAAATTCGAATCCTGGAACCATGATATAAGAAACATATCTTTCATCTATCTGAGCAATCAGTCCTGAGCTTTGACGGATTTTTGTAGCATGTCATTTATTGACACACAAGATGAAACTATACGCAAGAGAAATTAATTCGTATGAAAATGATAACAACTGCTTATAAAACTAAATAAATCCACAATATAATAGCCTAAAACAGCCAAGGTCGAGAAAGATGGAAATTAAACTCAATGGCATTAGGTTCATACATAGACATAAGTGTCAAAAATGGACCTTCATTACCAACTGAAATTCACTATTACTATGCTTGTCTATTCACTTTTACTACACACATTTAAAACGATGAAGAAACCTAAACCTAAATTTTATGCGGGGAGTCACAGGGCTATCAATTATTGAGTTACATATTAACCTTTTTTTGTTGTAAAAAAATTTTCAACTGTCTTCGAGCAAAGCTATGTAAATAAAAAAGAAAATAACGTCTCTATTTATGTCCTAGCTAAGCTTTTAATTGTCGCAAATGTTTTATATTTAAAAACTTCAGTGTACTGAAAACTGGCGTACTATGTTTCTATATCTATTATATATAGTATCATATATTTCTATACTTCGCAAATGGTCTCCCACCGGGACTCGAACCCCGAATCGAAATTGCCGAAGCCGAAACTACCGCCTACATGGCTATTTGGGAGACTATTGAGGCTGGAGGAAGAAGAAATAATTACGGACTGCTGCGGACGAAAGTTACGAATACAAATATTTAAGGTATATCTTGAATGAACTATTGATACTAAATTAAAGTTAGGATGCAGGAGCTTTTCTTGAGACAGACGAGATAAATAAGTGCATAAAATGATAGTAGAAGCGACCACTGAGGAATCGATCCACAAGAGCGGAGAGAGCGAAAGTCCTGCGAAGGATAACAGAGACTCCGTTCGCTTCCAGATCCCCCGACGGAGCATTAAAAGCCTTATCACTAGATGAGAAAGAAGGTGGATGGGGAGACAGGACTCTTTGCATGACTGAAAGGACAAAATTAGGTTCCGTGATCCAAAATGTTTCGTGATCAAAACTGAAATCGCATGAGAAACTCGGGTACGGACCCTCACCAACCGAAATTCAACTTCCGAATGCTCTTAATGAGCTCTTAAACACATTTGAAAATGAAATTAACATTCGAGTGATGAAATGATACCAATTAATGAGCATACTCGTAGGACGAATTCATAAATACTGATTGAAATGCGTACGAAACCAGGGAAATAGTATGCTAACCAATTTGAATTATAAAATAAAAATTAAATCAAATGCTGGGAATGACCCGTTGTAGTCTTAACCTGACGAAATCAAAAATGTATTATGGAAAATGTATAATGGAAAAATTATTTACAGTTTTATTCTAAAAGGAATTTCGAAAAGTACTACCAAAGCCAACCTATTCTGCTGTATAAAATACGCATAAGCCAATTACAACGGAAGAGATTAAAAAATACATTAAATACACTAAAAATTATAGGCGATGAAGATTACCAATAGCCTTCCTAAATAAAAGTTACAAAACGGTTTTTAAAAATAACCAAAACAGAAGAGGGTGAACTTTTTACACGCGATAGTTTCTATAATAATTTGGTTTCATACACATCTTTATCAAAATATTTTCTTGATTAAAAACAACAAAACTCACAGTGAGAAATATGATTTAATAATTTTTTAAAGTAAAGAAAGAAGAAAATCGCTTAATTATTTGAATGAACCAAATTTAGACGCCATACGGTTTTTGTAAAACTCGAAAACAAGAAAAATTATTGCCTGCTTCGAGGTGAGTATAATATATTTTCGATTACAGTGAACTCGCAAAAGAGATAAATGAATTCAAACACGAGTAAGTCCAGTTCAAACTGGCGAAGATCTATCAACCGGCGGACAGTTATTTGAACATTACTCCACATTATCTATGACGGAAATGCCGCAAAAATCCGTGATCTAGCAGAAGTAGTAATGGACGAACCGCTTTTCATAAAATTTCAAACGGGTGTTTATGAACTGGAAAATGCATTTCTTAATAACGAAAACGATTAGACGAATGTCACATAACGTTCACACTTTATATTTATTTAATTTCACGCTTGATAGTTTATTTTTAAAAATATCTGTAGCATGGAAGTAAGATGATGCTCCTGTTTTGACGCGGCTATTATAATTTGGTCAAAAACTAGTAGTAGAATCTATAGTCTTCCAAAAATTAATAAAAACTATAAAACCAATAAAATAAGAAAAATAATAACCTATTGTATATTATTAAAGATATGAGTCGCTTCAGAAGCAGGACCCGCTGTGTATTTATCCATCGTTACCAAATTTATATCGCATACCCCAAGTTACGAACAGTTTTCCCTAGCCCTTCTAAATGCCTAATAACAGCGATGTTCGAAATAAACCTCAGCAAATCATAACAACAGTTTAAGGTGAAGTGAATCTTTTTACTGTGTAAAACTGTATAAAATTAACCTTCTGAACACAGGGAAAACTTTTATTGACAGAAGGTTCCTTCAGAATCTAAGGGACAGGAAATTTAGTTTCATTAACTAGAACAACAGCATAGTGTAGATGCTAGAATAATTCTTCTCCATGCTTGTTTTCTTAGACATTTCGGGGGATCAATATATTCCTCCAAACCGCCTTCTTCCACCAAAAAGAAGACACCGCAGATATCTCAAAACAAGTATACATTTCCAAAAACGACCGTCTGTTTTTCTGCCATTTTCCTCGAGTTGCAACACACTTTAACTGAACGGCATATTTGCGTACGAATGATTCAAAGCCCATCCGAATTTCACCGCGTCGTCAGTGCCGATGTCCCAACAGCTTCCCTCAAATAATCCCGAATTCCATTCCTTTCGTCTCCGCCGTTGCGCAAATGGCAGACCCACGGACGACATTGCGCAAACACGGGAAAACCAAAACACAGCTGTTGAAAAAATCTCTATGTTACGCAAAAAGACGGACCCGCGAGGGACGGAGAAAATCGATGCTAGCGCCTTGGGCCGCGCATTACGTTGACGAAGGATACTGTCCTCGGAAAAATCCTGAAATGCCTTGCGCCTCCTTTTTCTACGGTCTGGAAAGACTTTGAAAAGCACGACTCCCGGCGCAAATCTTATCTCTTTGCGAGTAGATGTCAACAAAATGCCAAGCGGCAATGAAACGGTTACGGGGAGAGAATAGAGCAAGGGCAACGGTCGCGGTATCCGACAGACTATTTCAATTTCAACCAATAACGGGATGGAATCAGTGGGCGATTGCCACTGGTTTATTTTTCTTCGTTTACGAATTTTTGTCTTTTTTTCTGCCATAATTATTATATCATACTTAACTGTAGATTATTATTTTTAGTATAACAACCGCAGTTTTTCTTCATTTTCTCACCTATGAAGTTAGTCTTAAGCTACAATATTAATCTATCAATAATATCAATATGAATATTAATACTCGTGCTAATCCAAGACAATGGACGTTGTTTCCATTACGCTGTACCAAAGAGACCAGAAATGCTTAATTAGTTACTGAAAAAGAAAGATGAAAACGAACTATTTCCGCGGAATATCGAGTGCTTAATTAGTCCTTCAATTCCATAGTTGCCTAAAATATTGGTGAACGTAGCGTGTTGTAAGTACATACTTTCTTAGAATCAAATTTATGAAAAAATGAGAATTATACTCTGTTATTTCTACCTACCCCCCTCTCTCTCTTTCTTTCGACTATAATTACTTATCTACAGCTGATGATGGCGCACACCCCACGCCAAATCATCATAGGACAGGACGGAAAGTAATGATTGATAAATTAAGCACTGTTTTACCATTATTATTGCAAACGGAAAAAAAAACAAATTTTAAAACCAAGAAGGGAAAAGAAACAGAATGTAAAAGGACAGAAGAGTGAAAGAAGTAACACTGTGAAAATGTGGAGAACATTTGGGAAAGAAAGAAAATCTAATCAAAGAGGAATTCGAGTTAGGATTCGAGGATATCTTTAAAGTGGAATTATTTTAAATAATAAATATTATTATGTATTACGTTGTTACTATATTGTTATGTGTGAAATATATTATCTCGGTCTAAATGTTGGCACGGGTTAATCCAATAAGTGTCGCGTCAGCAGGACAATTACGTCAACGATTCACTTCAAATAAAAGAGAGCAAAAGTATTAGAAAAAAGAAGAAAAGGGAAGTGCTAAGAAGAAGAGAGAAACATATGGGCATCGCAGAAGAGGGAAAGGCCTCAGCTGGATATTTTAACGACGTCATAAACATGTCTACCAACCAAACAGATAGCTGAGGCGGGAAAGCAATTTTTATTCCCGTGTTTACAGCCGAGGCTAATTAAATTCCGCTACTTTTTTATTCCTCGCGGGGGAGCGCCGCTTCGAACAATCGCGCGTTTACGAAATAATACGTTAGAGATAACGAGGAACGGTTACACAAAAAACGACTTTGTGAAAGGGCTTTTTATTGGGAACCTGAATCCGAGATTTGCAGCCGTTGGAAAAAATCTTCCCACGAGCCGGATTCATTTTTTCCTCCGAAGTAAATAACGCAGTTCTGTGAGTACGACCGGGAGCGCTTTTAAATTTCAATCACGGAGCAGGTAATTATGCAAGCGAGGGAACGCCGAGGAACTCTAGAGGAAAGCAAACGGCTCATTTGCGATAAACTCGGAATATCTATGAAAACGTACGAGAGCTGCTGGTTTACTTCGGTCGACGTTTGAAGGCCTCGGAGAAACGTGGCAACGGTTTCGATCGTAAATAAACATCGCCGACAATAACGAGGTACAGATATCCGCACTTGAGAAAAGGAGAAGTGGCCTTGATGGGCAGGCAGATGCGAATCTTATGCATATTATCTCCTTCGGAAATAGTAAACATCTATCGACAAAAGATACAAATAGTAATAGTTATCAACTTCCAAGTTAGATTTCTGTATTCGGTGCTGGTAGCAAAACGAGCTTTCAGAAATGCCAGTCCAGCGTTCAATTACAGAACGATGAAATAAATTTGTCTCACGATACTCATAAGATTTAAACGAATGTCGATCGCTAGTTTTCTTCAACCCACGCGTTTGGACTGATTTTCCTACACTATTGAATGCAGGCAGAAGTGGTGCGGACAATATCCAAGTACGATAACATACTTAAAAGATATCTTATTTATTCCTCTTAGGTAAAACTAGAGAGAGGATTGTAACGTAAATACAGATGATTAGATGGGCGTTTGAGATATGCGAGAATTAGAATTCAGAAGCCTTCGCTCGAGATAATCTCTCTATGGAAACAAATTGATACGCCAAGCGATTACATGAAATTCTTTATATCACTTCGCATAGAATTAATTAATTCAAAGATTCACAAACAGTTTTGCGAGCATTTTACAGCGAATGCCCTTAACAAACAAAGAATATAACAAATTCAAAATAAATATACATTATTAAACGAAATAAATATAAAAAATAATTAACATTAAATAATATATATGTACACTCCTGGCCAAAATTAACGCAGCACCTCCCTAGCGATCCTAACGGCTGGTGCTGCGTTAATTTTGGCCAGGACTGTACATATACAGAATACGACCCAAGCAGGAAAACATTTACAAGAATTTACAGACATTCATTTCAGAATGCGTCCAGCGACAGTTAGAAGGGGTCTATGGAGGGAGATAGGGAATTCAGAAGGTTTGGAAGTCTATGCATTTCCGTTCTCTTTCGATATAACGACAAATATCTCTATATTTTTGCTATCTAAGCAAGCGCATGACAACCATGTCAACATCAACTATCTCCATCAACGAGCTAACTTACTTACATATTTGAGTTTAGAGTGTTTAAAAAAATATATACATAACTAAATTAACAATAATACGTCAAAATAAACCAAAAAGAGCATTTTTCACATTCCGATGGGATTTACAAATTTGGCATCTTAGATTAAAAATATATGAATTTAGGAATTGATAAATAGGTAACTAGGCTTATATTGCTGCGTCGGTTTCCGCGACTCTGTATTCTTGAACTCCGCATGTTTTTTTCGGCTTTCAACGCAATTCTCTTTCTTCTTTAACAACAGTTTTTCAAGTGTTCTTGAGTGCGTCTTCAGATTAAATTTCTAACATTTGTGATAAAATTAGAAGCATGAATACTTATGCATAATTCTATACTTAGAGTAAAATAATGACCATGCGAGTGAATACGCGCAGCTTCGAAGAGGAAAGACTGTCTAGTAGTAGTAGAACTAGAGGAATTAAATTAAAAGAAAGTCAATTAATATTCGCAAAATGGAGGAATTGAGGCATAACCCTGCTTCTCTCTCAATTAATTCCTCATTTGTAATTTCAGAAACGATTTTGAAGACTGTCGATTATTAATTTTACAATTCCCTACACGCTACACTGAAGGTGATGCTAACACAAAAATTATCTTAAGATAAATACATCAGGGTGGATTAAATATACAAACAAAAACACTGGATGATAAATCAGAATTTAAAAGTGAGATTAAAAAGGGAGAAAGTAAGAGAAATGCGTCGAAGGCAGGAAGCAGTGGGCGCGCTCATTGTGTGGTGCCGAGCGTGGGATGGCGATATATAAAGTGAGGTATGAGGTGCCTCGGAGCAAGATCTCAATTCGACACGTTTCTTGCCCGGAAACGGGCGCGGCGAGAAATGCTGTGAGCACAGTAGGGTATCAACATACTGATGAGTTTGGAAGGTGTGAGAAACCTACCACCGGAAAAGTGGATAGGATTAGGTACTGGTCATCTTCATTTAGCACAACTTTAAGTTCGACTTGATCAATTAGTAATATATCCTTAATGCAAAAAGCTCGCCATTAATTAAAAGATTAGATTTGCTGCGGAATCCTTGTGTTTTGCACTATCTTATCACACCAATAAAATTTTTTTACTACTTACCCCACAGGATTAAAAACTGCATCTCGTTACAATCTTTTAAAAGTAAATTATTTAATCATTTTCGGTTATTTTATGATTAATCCTTTTGTATATTTTCTTTAAGTATTTTGTAAATTTTTTAAAATATTATGCAGTATTTTGTCATTGTATTGGTTTTATATTGAAATTGTTCTATTGTATAATGTTTTGAGAGCAACCTACTCATGGGTATCCCCCAGAGCTAATAAAACGATAATAATAATTATCATGTTTCTTCGGGTTTCAGCAATCTCTTCTACTCATATAGTAGAACATCCAAGCAAGATTTTCGTTCATTTGAAAGTTGAACCGTTTCCTTTCTTTCTTAGTCCTCACTGAGAAACGGCCCACGGCGTTTAAACGCATTCATCAGGTTCACTAGTGATTAAACTTATGCGCAAGTATTATAAGTAAAGAGTGTGGGTAACTTAGCACACGAGTACGTACACCCAGAACAAATCCATACGTAGGTGTGAAACTTAATATTCCTTACGTATTCTTTTTTGCTTAACCTTCACTTAAAATCAATGATTTGAAGGGAGATGTATCTTTCAGAGACTTGCGCCAGCAGCATATTTTCCGATACCAGGTATTTCATTTTCATGGATATCTTCGTAACAAGGTGCCTGAATAGTTGGCTTCCGAGCACTATTTGGGAATACCGTAAGTAAGTCTAATACCTCTGTCAAGTCTCAAATTGTGGAAATTTATAGACCTGACCATGTCCTGATAAATAACAACTACGTGAAATCTTGGATACGGATGTATTCCTCCTGATTTTGATACTATGATAAATTTAAGATTATCAAGAAAGCGAAGTAAAGAGTTAGAGTAAAAGTTTTAATTCTATGAGTTTTTTGGAATAAATATAATCGAAACAATCTGAGCTAACAGGGATAAGTGATTGAATTCTAACTTTGTTTATTCATACCTACATAAATACATACATACATCATCAAATATAAAGACATGGTAATTTCCAATATCGAATCTGACCTTAAAGATGAATACGAAGTCCTTCTCAGGAAACATCTGACAACTGAGGGCTAAAAAGTGGCCCCACAAAATATTTCAAAGCTACGGATCTTCTGATAGATACAAAGATATTGAATACTTCAGGTGAATTTCGTGCAGCCATGAATTTTAAATACGAAGGATATCTAAACATCGCTCGGCTTCATGAACTAACTTGCTCTTACATATTACAATCGTATGGTGACATGTGACTTTAAGGAGAGAAAATAATTCGAGGAACACTGAAAAACAAGAATGACAATGTGGGAAAACGGAGCACAAAATGCTGCAAAAGAGGTTATCAGAGAGTAAATGAGTGGAGAGTCTGAGGACACTCTTTTGATCGATGCGCGGCTGAGTGGGGTAATAAGGGAGGCTATATTTAAACTGAAAGGGGAATGATCTGAAAAGATACGGTATTTCTGGGGTCTAGAGCGCAGACGGAGCGCTTTTATAAGGCAGAGGTTTGCGTTCGACGCCGTAAGCAGAATAAAAAAAACTATCAAATCTCTGGTAAGACATATTTGCTATCACTGCACTTAATAATATTACAACCTAAATATACAATAAATTAACGATAGTAATAGAAGTTGTTTAAATAATTAAGAAATAATTTAAGTTGGCAGGAGAGAATACTTGACGTAATGTTTAGACAATTAGTATGAGACAAGACGATACCTATTACAGTCATACAAGTTAAGAATACTGTTATAAAAGGAGAATGCGATAAGTATAGTTACTCTATGGTTCCGTGAAAAGAAACAAAGATAAATGACCGACTAAAGGAATAATTTCGAGAAATATCTGTGATATTTAGCTATGTGATCCGAGATCTTTTACAGCCAAGTAGGTTGTAGCTTCCTCTTTGCAGCTTCCCTATATTCACGCACCAGCTAAGTCTTTCAAGTAGAAGTTTCTGATGACCAAAAAACGCCTCCTACATGTAAAACATTCATATTTGGAGGTGAATCCGGACTCCAATTGATCGTAACAGAAACTTACAGAGAGGATCGTACAGAGAGAAAAATCAATTAGACACTCCGAAAAATTCCACATGGGCAAGATTAGACGCCTGTTATCTTATCTGGATCTCCATATACATCAGGAATTCGAAGAACATCGAATAAGCAACTTATTTGCCATTGAAATTTAAAAAGAAATCATGCGCACAGAAGCTAATGCGTCTTTTAGTTTCTTCTATTCTATTTCTAAGTTACTCCCTGAAGAGGCAGTTAACGTTATGCTTTATCGAACCTCGATCTTTGTTATTTCATACGCAATACCCTATCGAATATTAATAATCATAACGCCTAGATTTCATACAGCGCCTTTTCGTTTGTCATTTACGTAACATCCCGATTTCGCACATTTTCCACGCGGGAGGAGCGTACGTGTGCACAAGGGGAAGCCATTATCTGCCGTCCTTGAAGAAGCACATGACTTCTCCCGCACACCTCCACACAATCGCCCCTTCGTCCCGCTTATCTGACGCCGCTAGATTTCTCGATTGAAACACACCTACTGACACAAAAGGCACTTTTGCCAAGCCCCAAATACATTTCGCGTCTTAGCCTTGGAGACACTGAGGCGCGCAGAGACATAACGGCGCTCGCGATAAAACTGCGTACACGCGCAATGTGCGGTCAGGTTGCATAAGATCCAGGATACGGAATTTATTGTTCTAGAAGAGGGGGCAGAGTTGGTCCGTGATATGGGCGAGGAGGTTTGGGGGCTCATGACGCTGGGCGTGAGTTGAGTGTTCGGTGAGGCGTAGAAACCTTCTTAGATTCTTGGGTGAAGCAATCGTGTAGCCTAATCAACTAATTCTGGAGGTTAATGGCTGTATGGATAAATCCTGAGCTAAAATGGGCGAGCCAGGTTGTTTTCTGATCAAATCATTTTTTCCTCCGAGATATTTTTATATCAATTTTTTAATGAAAACTCAACGATTGGTGGAAAATATACCCCGTATATATTAGTCTTAGTCATTGATGAGCGATTTCAAAAGTTTTCTCATAAATATTTCCTCGAAGATATTACTGAATCAGTTCTGAAAAGAAAGTTCAAACGATCACAAGAAATAATAGTTGTCGATATTCACAGTACATACTTTTTCTATAAGCAACACATATTTCGTTAACTGTTAGTTTTATCGTGATGATTATTTGTGCAATTATTATGAGACTATCTTAGTAAGTAATATATACCAAAAATTTTGATCATAAAAATAAGCAAGGCGACAAATAATAATAAGTAATAATGATAAAAGTATCTATTTGTAAGGGTGTGACAACCAGCCCAGGGCGCCAATTCACTTTGGGCGGCCACGAATAGGGGTGTGTTCGTTGTTTTTTCAAGGATGTATGATGACGGGCACATTTTCACATGGATCACATACTCACTTAGGAGCTGAATTCACGGCATGATGCAAAACAAATTACACTCTTCTTCTCGAATTGCATCGTATTCTACAAGAAATGCGTTTGTAGGGGAGATAATACCCCACGATTCCGATAGTTTACTAAGATTAGAAACAGGCTTTGAGCCCTTTCCCTTTCATCAAACCGCAACGGGACACTTTCAACAAATAAGATACATGTTTCAAGACAGCCACAACTTAAATGCAAACACCTAACCAAAATCCATCAAATCGCAAAACTGACCTGAACTGATTTATCGCTCAATACGTAGTAGTGGTAACATGGAGGATATTTTATAAATTTTATTTGAATTTCTTTGAAGTAACACGTCCAATAGGATTGGAAACGATCCCGCGTAAACGAGAAAATCTCGTCACGAATCTGCACCTAGTCTGCGGAAATCATACACGTGACGACTCTCAATCAAAGCCTTATCATATTCGATAGACTTTGTAACAACCGAGCTATCTCATGAGCTACAATATGGGATGATTGAGGGACGCTCATTCCATTCATTGAAGATGTGCGACTGATTTACAACAGAAGATATCTCGATAGCAAGGAGATATGGAGATGAAATCCCACGTTTAACCATGAAAATTCTTCCTTATGCTAATTTTCGTTAATCCAGATGGTAACAAACATTTTCTCAGACCTATATAAAAAATGCGTAAAAGAACTATAACGTATAATTACTGGAGATTTCACAGAGAGCAATTCAAATCCGCGGAATCATGAAAGATAGCAATACACGAAAGAACGGAAAATTAGACAAAAGATTAACTATTTCTTAACAGTTTTTACAGGATTGTTTTGAGCTGCCAAACTTTCGTTGTGACCTCCCCCTCCAAACGAATAGTAGTATAACGGAAATGGCGAACGCCTACGAGAGTTCTCCTTATGAAAGTGAGCCACGTGACCATAAGGCATATAGTGCCGCCGGACACGGTCAATTGAAAAGGAAATGAAATGGGGGAAGAGAAGGAAGTTGGAGGGGACTGGAAGAGACGCCTTACGTCCCGACCTATGCTTCTGAGGATGAAAAGGGGAACTGATATCCCAAGAGACTACGCGTCAACGCATTAAAATCATTTCCTGAAGTGTCACATTGCAGTTATAACATTACAGTAAAATTATACAAACGCATGCAAGAGTAAACGTTGAAAGGTGGATTCGTAAGATAATTCCACTTCTTTCAATAAAGTTGGGAGATATTGAATTGAAAGGCCAACGAATCCACAATAAGTCCCTCGCAAATCAGAAGGATCGTGCGAAAAAAATATTTCCTCATGAGACGAAGAAAAGATAGCCTTCCAAAACTCAGATTACGTAATAACTAATGTTCACCTTAAGTCATAATTGAAAGGCTTATGATGTGTGGAAGAAATAGTGCCCGACTGCTAGGTGGCCATGTGGACAGTGCAATCCGGCTTTAGAGAAAGCAGTCCGAAACAGAGCAGCAGTTAAAATACAATATTCCCGATGGGGAATACTGTATTTTAAAGAAATGGTCAACATACTAAGAGAAAAAATAGTAGAATTCTATATTTTGCGACAAAACTAACCTCTGTCAACACTGCTTTGCAACAAAGCATGGGACATTTGAAACTTTAGAATCTAAACGTTTTATGCGTAGAAGATAATTGTACTTCAGGATACACAAATTACACGGAACTTGAGACAGCAGTACAGCATATCCTAATTTCGACTGAATGACCTTCGATACCCTACTCTCTTGCAAATAAATTTCAGCCAAAATGTAGCTCCTTACTACAAGAAATGAATCACGCACATCCAACAGCATTTGGCTCAATTGAAATTCCTCTTAAGGAAATAAATTTTCTCGCACGCATTCAAATCAGATTTGAGCGTATCCCATCAATTTCAATTATGACAAAATTTAAAATCCTGACTTCTAGGGCACATTTCTTGGCTGTAAACAACTAGTTACCGAATAAACAGGTAACAGGTTTAAATGTAAATTCATATTGGGAATTGCTCCGACATATGGAGGGCATTACGGTAGTTCCAAATCGTAACAGGATCTACCTGAAACTTCAAGTCCCGTATGAGCAAACAATGCCACCCGAAACATCAAAATTTTCCTCGCGGTTCAAAAAAAATCACGATTGGAATGTCGAGGTTCACCATATTCACGATATCGACACTTTCACCGGAATACACACACACGGAGAAAAGGAATTTACGCAACCGCAAGAGCGATCGCTCACATCGAATGAAGACTTCTCCGACCCCATTCCGAGCAATTAATCCTTGAGCAATGTCCTCCGAGTTTTTGTCTTCATCGGTTGCGTCAAATTCGCCACTCGCCCGAACATGTGTTCCCGAGATTTCCGAACTCCCTCTGCCGAGCACGCGCACGCCGAAGACACGGATTAGGCGTGGCGCTATTACGAGCCGTTTCCTGCTAAGTAGCGGCGAAGCTGTGAGGTGTAATCTCGAAACAAAAAGCAACTCGAAGAAGCCCCGGAAGACGAAGCATGGAAAAGGCGGATCGGCCAAATAAAGGTGGAGTTGCCCGAATAAATGGAGGAGAGTTTGTTGAACCATGAGCGGAAACCGAGGGCAGAAAGATCAGCAATAATCGGCGATGTAGCCCCTCAATTAAACCGAAAGAAAAGAACACTTTCCTGCCCGTGTAAGATTTATCGCAAGGAACGACATTATAGTCCAGACCTGAGATACCGCTATGCCTTAACACCGGGTATTATTCAATGAAGAACACCACAAACGCATAGTTTTTATAGAAAAGTAAGCAATAAATGAAATCGATATTCAAAGGCGTGACTTCGTGGAAAGAAAGTAATTTTTCACATGGACTGCACCCACACCTACCCCTTTTCATACCCTCTACCCTTAAATTATCCTATGTATTCCATGAAAAATGATTTTTCTATGCTTGAAGATATCAGTACGCTTATGAAACCGGTGGCGAATTTAAGTCTCTGCGGGAAATTACTAATATCTATTCATTCTCCAAAAAATGAGAAGAGAAATGTTTTGCAAAAAATTTTATCCAATGGCCCCATGATATCCAAGAGGATAATGATATTTCTTGCTGTGTAAGCGGTTCCGAGTTCGATTCCCGTTGGGGGTCAAGGGATCACTTATCGGTGTTCCCGCAACATCGTGATTATTGGGAGTAGCTATATGTATTTAGAGGTAGTAGACTCTCTCTCTCTCTGGAAAAGCCAATATAGAGGTAGAGGAGTCAATCAACCAAACACGAATTACCCTTCGTAAAAGCCATATGGCTCGGTCATATCCTTCGATGGGATACCATGTCCAACTATTTAATGTTATCGAACAAATAACGATTACCGATAGATATTTAAAAGTGAAAAATATTTGAATGGGTCACCCAATTGTATTACACTTCCAATTCTTGGAGTCTGGAATATATTCATAACGAGGGTTAGACTTTTGGAAAAATATAAACGAGAAAAACTTACACAGCTTTCTCATTTTTACGGCAGAAGTTGTTCATTAAAAATAATTGGACTAAAAATTTTCTGCTGATTCGATCATAAACAAAGAGTTATCAAATATAATTCTGAGGAATGAAAAAAAAACTAGATTTTGAGCTAAACAAACAACACTAATATTTATTTAAATACAACCATTCAAGCGCAAATTTACATCTACATCAATACCCTAAAAGTAGCCTTTCGGCGTGAGACCGGGCGTGTTAACTCCAAGCGTTCTAACAACTTCTTAATTTTAGAGAAATAAAGAAAACTTCGTATTTTTCCACAAATTATATTTGCACGACTAGTTTCGGCTGCTCGCCATCATCAGGACGTCCAAATATAATTTGTGGAAAAATACGAAGTTTTCTTTATTTCTCTAGTTGGCTTTCCACGAAGTACGGCCGGAATTTATTTATTACATTCTTAATTTTATATTATCGCGCATCGTTCGTGGAAGAGTTTATAAGTGGCTTGTCCTAGCACTATCATTAGTATTACTGTTAAGAGCAATTCGACAACTTACGTCATTTTGCACGTGGGCTCTCACCGGAAATCGAACACTGGACCACGTAAGCCAAACGCGCTGCCGACATGGCTCACTGGGAGCCCCTCTTATCTTCTATTTCTCTTAATTTAGCCTTATTATCAGATCGGCCGAAGAAAGACGGTGGTCGAAAGATACGTCTTCCGCAAATGAGCTTCCTCTGAGTTAATCAAGCAATCGCACCCTAGCTTCTAATCTCTTTATATTTCTAATAATGTCAATATGCGTATTTCCCGAAAAATCAAAGTATTTTCTAAACACGAATAAAAATTAAAAAACTGCTTTCACTCAGAAGTAAAAACTTCGTTGACTTATGAAGTGGTGGCTTAATTATTCATGAATAACAATCTGGCACTCTCTAAAACACCGCACTTTTATTACTCAAGGCAAGTCGAAGGAGCCTTAGCTGCGGCAATAAATTCGGTGATATGCGGGGTAAGATCTCGTGTGAGGAGGGGCAATTAGCTTTTGGGGCCGTTAATTGCTTATCGCCTCCTCCCACGCACGCTGTTTGGCATTCGGGAGGAGCTCTGCGAACGCGCTCCGAATATCCAGCACAATATCCTCGGTGGTAATCAATAGGGGTTTCTGCGGTGAAGAAACAGCGGGAGATACTTAAAGGGGATTTAGCCGCTCCTTCGGCTGCATTACATGGAAACGTACTCTCCATCTCTTTCTATTATCACGCGTGGAAATGAAGAAAACGGCATTGAGAAATACTCGAAAATATGGGAAGCTTAACATGCTAGGAGCGTGCCATTATGATTGTATTCTCACTCTTGTGATGTAGAATTCCTATCAAAGTTTCCTAGTCAGCTATGGCAGTGGCTGTATTAATAATAAATCATCGATTCTAGTAGCCATTAATACGTGGTGATGCATTTAGACAGCGAAATGAAAATCATATAATGTCCTACCGAATAATAAGAGAATTACTACGTAACATGTAGATTACGGAAATAACCTTTTCTATCAACGTAAAGTGTTATATGATAGTAGTAGAGATATATAATTATTTTTTTATAATATTGACTTTATAAAAAATTATTTTGATAGGACGATGTTGCAATTTAGAAAAAAACACGGCGAGAAAAGATAGAGTAAATAGTTCACATAAGGTATTAAATATTCTGTAGCTAACCATTACTAGTATAACTTATTCGATAGAAGACGATGTGCATATTTCTCAGTGCTTCCAAAACTCGATACGAAAAAAACTCGTGTAAATAAAAACATGATAAGGATTTACTCCCAAATTCCTTTAATTTCAAAGCATCACTTCTATGCTCCGTTATCAATTAACTAGAAGTGGACCCGAAAGTACATCACGGCAGGGAAATTCAAAATTAACTTAAACGATACATATGATCTCATTTCCGTTAAAACTTCCAAAATTAAAGTTTTAATCCTAAGGTGCCTCATAAAAAAAGCTAACTTTAATATCATTAACAAATTCATACGAGTTTTACCTATGCTATTCAACTTTTTCTGAGGATACAGAGGGTGAAAATGATCTGAATATCGAGTTTCCTGGATGAAAAGGACTTTCTTTATCGAACGGTGGAGAACTCTTTGAGCGAAGGTGGGCGTTTAAGACCAACTCCACCCAAAGCCGTGGAATCGAGAGTTATCGAGGTGAAAGTAAAACACTTACCGCTTCCACACAAATACAAACACGTCCGTCAAAGCGTACGGGAGAGGAACTTACCTGAAAACGATAAAAAATAAAACGTTAATGTACGAATCCGAACAAAAAATACATAATTTTATCAAATTAAAAGTTGAGTATGAAAACTTCACACGGCTTACCAATGAATATGAAGTAAACCAACTAAACTACTCGAAATTTTGCCAAAAACAGGATTTAAAGAAACACGATTCAGGATAGTTGGCATTCCAAAAGATCACTAACGCGCTAAAGGATCTTTTCAAATGGATTTCAAAGCAAGGGTTTATACAAAATTCTTCAAGCTTAGACCGAAATATTTGGGTACTTTAAAGTACATGATTTAGCCACAAAACCAACGGCTACGTAAGTAAGAAAACAACATCGCGTACATTAAAGTTATGCTTTATAGGTTGTTTACCCATGTAAGATCTCGAAAATATTCCGTTAAAGAATTACAGTCTACATGAAATACACGAGACTTTTTTGAAGGTAAATAAACATTAAAAGACGACATAAAATCAGATATCTAATATTCTTCAAAGTAATTTAGAGCAAAAGCGCTTCTTAGATATTTTAAAAACAAAGGTAATCTAGAATAGCACGAACGGGTTTCGCTAAAATCTGTGCGCCCAATACTTTTCTATGAGCTGCCCAACCTATTTACCTAACACTATTTCTCAAGAAATGTAAAAAAAAACCTATCTGCTGATATTTCACAATTACTTTTGAAATATTTCTCATGATGAAAGCAGCAATTTGAAAACACAGTTCATCGTGTTGATTCCTTATTTTGCAAATAGTTTTTTTCTTAAGAATCACTAATGTATAATATAAAATAATATTAATAAAATAATATTAATTTATCTTTACACATAAAGAATAAATTAATTAGAATAATTTACGCGCAGTACGCCATCTATTCCAGATTTAAAGCAAAAACGTGTCGCAATTGTTATCAGCGACTCTTTACGTAAACTATGCTGGAATCATTATCAATTTGTCCTTCTAACCGATTGCTTAAGTTATCTTCGAGACCCTGATATCGACTGCCCTTGAAAATACCTAAGAATACAGTGTCCGGCCATTCTTTACTCTCTCAGACGTAATGAGGCCATCCACTTCTTGTATTAGCAACGCCGTTAGCATCGTTCCTAGCCCGAGATTAAATTCCAAGTGATGAATTAACGTTGTAAGATCCCCGCATTAAAATATGGACTCGGATGCGATGGAGAGCTCTCGAGGAGAGAGCGTAACAACCGCCTCCGACAACTGAGCATCGGAACGCGATTTCAGGGGCCGACATGCAAACGCACGTATGCGGGCCGCAGAACTTGCAGAGCCGCATATTTGCGTCCCCCTCCCGGCCGCTCCTCCCACCGGAATGGGCAGACAGACCGCCCACCGAAATATATGGTGCAGCACGCATTCCGCTACACGTCTCCGCGGACTGCGCATATGCCTTATTTCCTCGGGAGCGGAAAAAGTGCCGCTCGATAAGTAACTTTAGGAGCAGCGAGGAATCCTAAACTGTGCATTTACGTACGCTCGACACCATGTTTTAGCGATACGATCGTAGAAGTTGAAAGAAAACGGTGAGAGAGTTGAAGACTCATGAAAGTTAAATGAATAGTGAAAATTACAGTTCAAGCAAAACATAGAAATAACATTATACAACATAAAACATAAAACAGCATTAAAATGGTAGGTAGAATTTGATTTTTGATGGTACCTAGACAGCTAAGGTCAAGCATAAAAATATAAACCTAATTTGAGCATTAATACTAGATACTATAAGTTCGCAGTTTTCATCTAATGGAACTTTCTTGACAACTTTAATGAATGATTAAGGAAATTGTTTATATTTGAGACTTCTAGTTAATTTTATTCTAGATAAACACGTTTTTCCCCATACGTTTTGAAGATAAGAAATAAGGAGAAATTCTAAGTTCTATTCTACAACTAATAAACGCAAGACGAAGAAAGAATTAACTCTATCAGCTTTCAGGTTATTTTGTATACACAGATAGTATTTTTATATATAAAATCCATATTGCAGTTGTAATTTCACTCGTCGATAGATTTTCATACCCCTCTGTAAACTATTACGCAAGTTAGAAGGATCGTATTTGAATAGGAAAGAAGAAGCCAGAGGAAAATCTGAAAATTTTACAATGTTGACCTTTAATAGACAGAATGTAAGCATTATCGTTTCTCTGAAATCATTTTCTTCCGTAGACATCATCGAGGTACGCGCAAAGGCTATTTGCAATTTTGCTCAATCGGTTTTTAACCTTGATACAAGTTACTTATCTAGCATACCTCCACCTGAATCGCAATCACTCGGTTCTTCTGACCCCTTTTCTTTCCAACATTCATATATTCATGAATTCTGAGCCTGGGAAGCATTAATATCCGTTTGCCTGTTTAGTTAATATTTCAACAGATCATTCAAATTCATACTCCACTCGTCCAACCGCTTAAAGTAATCCAAAACAAACGACGATGGGTTATAGAACGTTCGACTTCTCTTCAATAAGAACTCCAAAACGTACGTTGAGTAGCAGGTCGATAATTTATTTATTAATTACACAAAACCGCATCAGTTAATCGAATGGATAGGTTGCGACGTTCTTCAACATTCATTTAAAAAATATTACAATGTACTACACAATAAAACAGTATAACAATATATCATGCACCTACGTAAACAAATGCAATATACGGTAGATATTCAAAATAATCCGGGGTCTCCCATTGTTTTCAGAACCTTTGCCAACGTAGATACGGAACGTTGACAAATACAGCATTTGGAGAATTTGTAAACCTTTAATTCATCAATAGTCGATTCAACTTTTTCCCTTACTTCAACAAACTATTCTAGCTTCCGTGCGAATTAGCCACGGAAATTCGGACATTTCATTCATATTTATAACATTGATATGGCTTCGCGGTCCGAAGGTGCCGTGCGAGCGCTTAAGAGCTATCCCCTTTTCCCACCTCCGTTTGCCGCCGAGATGGGACCTTTGGTAAGCGGCTAATACAATAAGTATAGGAGGCGACGCCATTTGCGTATGAAGGGGGCGGAGCGAACGGTAAAAATTGCATCATTTATCACGTGGAATGCTCCCCTCTGCAACCGGACGCCGGCGGATCTGGGAGCCCTTCCAACCAACTCCCGGTGGGTGTTTTTTTAGCACCGAGTGAATCGAAATTCACAGAGACTGCTGAAATCTCCCCGGAGACATCTCCGAGATGAAGCGTAGGACGGCATTTCAAACGAGGAGTCACGCGGTCCGCTAAGGATCGAGTCACTTATCACTGAAGCGTATTGCCAGTAAATCTCCAATATCTGAGAGGCGAAAAGGACTCACTAAACGAATTTCTCAGTTAAACAAGTCGCTCTTTCTTTAGATACAACTGGCGAATACTTTTCTATATATTCGACTAAAAATTGTTGAAATTTTGTGTATTGAGTGAAAGTAATACCAGCCATTACAGTGTGGTTTTTACATTTACTTTATATAATGATCCTGGAAGCAGCCAGAGATGTATGGAAGGGGGAGTAAAACATATCGTCAGCGATCTTTACTGCTGTTTTCGAATCGGTACTCATCTTTAAGCGAATCCTACCCAATGGACTCACGGCTGAAACACTGCCGTCGAACCTGAGATATCCCATAACAAACCTAGCTGCTCTACGCTGACCCAACGGACATAGATCCTGCTTCCTAAATAGCACTCCTATATTTTAGAAGCGGTCGAATGAAGAAAAAAAGCAAATTCCTATCATATAGATGAGATATGGCTAAAATCTAACGTAATCTCAGAAAAACAATTAAGAAAGTTGCGGGATTTATTTCAGATTTGCTCTAAATGAGCCTCTCTCTTTCAATTTGTATTGTTAATTTAGTGGGCAAAATATTTTGAGAGAAAGTTCTATCAACCATCAAATTTCACAATAAAACTCAATATCTTTCCACAGCATTCAATAGTATGAACATAGTCCACCAACGCTAAACAAGAGGATCTCATTTTATGCTAATACCGATTCATAGATCTAATAAATATAACAAATCTTTTCATGTTACCACCTGTAGACACCTATCTCCTAATCTTAGGAATTCACCATCTGTACCATCATTTAAGAAGCACATTGCTAAACTATTACTATTTGAACAGAATTGCACCGCCACACCCTTTAATTGTAGTCGTATTTATTGTATTTGCTCTTTTTATTTTATATGTTTATGTTTGTATTTCAACACTTGTATGTGATAGTATTTCAATTTTGTATAAGTATGTATTACATTAGTATTCTTTTTTAATTTTTTTGGCAACATCATTAATAGATTTGTACTTTGTATAAGGATGTATTATATTAGTATTCTTTTTCATTTTGTTATATAGATTTACATAGTTGTATTTTTAAAATATTTTTATAGACTTATATTTTATTTTGTTATATGATTTGAATTTTTTTATATACTATGTCATATGTTTTTGGTTAAATGGAAGATGGGACTAAAATGTCTCAATTTCGCCTAATAAAGTCCTTTATATGTATGTATCAGAAATTAATAGGAAATTTGAGAGTTGACTGACAAAGGCTTTAAAAAAGTATCCTCCAGCTACTCATCACACTCTTTTGTAAAGTCGACAACACCGAAAACGGTCGATCCCGGACCAGAGAAAGTATGATCGATTCCGGTAAATGATGAAGGGAGACCTTTAACAGAATCGCAGGTGGTCCTCGATGTGTCTTCGCCGATCGCGTGACTTAAGAGCACTAACGTGCGTGCCGAAGCATTAAAATCGGAACGAGTTGCTTATGCATAAGGAATTAAGCCGTCATCCGCCACTGATCGGCTCCGCATTCCACTCCATGCGCCTCGTTAAATCTGCAACGCTGCATGACAAAGTGAAAACGAGATACGAAGAAATAGAGCTGAGAAGCGGCAAAATTAAAGTGATAATTTGCATGCATCATCATAATATATAAATTGATAGGCCATTTTTGATGCTGCAAAACGATTTTTTTTTAGATAATACCCATTATGTATTCTGTTGTAAATTCCTTTTCTGAATGTCTTCTACTAACTTCTCTATTCGTCTTTTGTGTTTCTTACCGGTTGACGTCTTCACTTCATTATTCAACTACCAGACTGTACGGTTAAACATCATATTTCCTTTTACCTTCCATCTTTACTAAATTCTCTAATATTTTGTTTATCCCTTCGTATTAACCAAAGAAATATTTATTTGAACGGGATTGACTCACACAAAGTACCCCCTTTTCTAATTGTACGTATTTACCTTGATTTACATTTTTTATTGTTAAAATTAATTTAATATTGTATTTTGCTGTATTTTCCTTTTAACAGGCAGTTATGCTGTATGTGAAAACTGAATAAATAAATTAACTTAAAAAGAAATGACCTCTGATAGCGGTTTTGAATGCATTCCTTTCAAATGCAGCCCATAAAAATGAACAGGAAGTGCTTTATAGCATGGATTATCCTTGTAATAAGGAAGGGCAAAGGGCAATGGCACAGTGAGGACATTCATACATATGGGGTTAAAGCGGATTGAGATAAATGTGAACAAATATACTATCAACGGAAATGGAATACGAAATAAGGTAGAAGGTGCCGCAATATGAAAGATGATGGAATACAAACATTTTTTTATCATGAAAGCATGCAGACCGAGACAGATACAAGATAGAAAAAGTCGCAATCTCTTGGAAAAATCAGAAAAATTACATTAAGCTCTGGCATACCTTTTAAGAACAAAATAAGCGTCGGTTCTCTAAGGATGATGAAATGGAAAATTGTAGAAAAACTTATTTTACTCAGAGAGCTTTGCCGAAAGCGTAGACAGAAATAAGCATTAAAAGGAATTACGATAAAATTGTGCAGCGGGTGGATGGTAGCTAATAAAAGAAGAATTCTGCAGGTCGACGTTTCAAAAGGAGATGCGAGAAAGAAATGAGGAGGGATTTGGGATGAAAAGGGCTTACCTCGAGGTATACCGGTCATACATATGCACTTCAATTGTAGGACTAATGGAACTTTCGGATAATGCGAAAGATAGTGCAACGTCGAGGACGGAGGAGAGATATAAAACGACGAATCACCGGTAACTGAGCGCAACTTGTAGGAAATGATGCTTTCAGACATTAGACATAAAAAGTGGAGAAAAGTGAGATTTGAAAGTAAATATTAACTTATATCTACATGTAGCATTTCTTGAAATGGAGGAATCATTATCTTGAGAGGGAGTCGCTTACACGGCGACCTTAGTCCCATTCCAAGGACGATCCCAGTCAATTCCAGCACGACTTGTTTACTCGCCAAGAACGTTTTCAATATTTACGCTATTTAGAAGGTAATTCTCCCAGACACACAGCTTGAAACACATAAAACTTCGCTAAAGTCGGTCGTTACATTACTAGATCTACTCGATCATCAATTTATCTAAAACTTAATTTTCTGTGCTGAAGCGTTGTCGAACTCCAAATTGACATATATTAGCGAGAAAAGCAATTTTCATTCCTAGATAATCCAATATTAAACCCGTAATGGGACATGAGTTTTCAGAACATCATCATTGCCCGATGACGATGTATTCACAGATTTCTAATCACTCACTCACTATTCAATACTCTCTTAAAGGGGTTAACTCTCGATACATTTTTTTCAAGTGCTCACATAGTAACTCCTCACAATAAAACGTACCGAAAGATTGAAATTTTCTTAATTTCCTCAACATACGTCCTTAGAATTGGTGTTTTCTTTTCTTATCACCTGTGTGTTTTCGCGAATATTTTTCTACCTCCCATGTTGTGTGGGCGTTTTCCCAGTTTTTCTCCGCAAACTATCAGTTGAGGTGTTTTACCCCACAACCAAAATCATTGTGGTTATTTTAGCTATATTAATTTTTATCGATTTTAGAGTATAATTAGTTGTTAGTTTCTATACAGTATCAATGTTTAGTTTTCATCATAGTAATTTGTACTTTTTTCATCTACTCGTTAGCCTTTTAGCCTGTATCGGTTGAGATGTACCAAATACTTAGTGTAAGATATTCGTCGATTTTTTTTCTACGTAAAGATTATTTTTTATAGATAAATAAGAACTACATGGGGTCACTCCATCTTTGATTTAATAGTGCAAACGTAAAAGCTCCAAAGGTTAGGAAGAAGAGAGGCAATTTTGGCCAAACCTCTCCGTAAGAGTAAAATAATTGTTACAATAATAATATACAACGTCACTGATAGTGAATCAATAAACGCTTCTATAGGGATAAAAATAAATTTGTTTAATCTAATTTGTTTGTTTGTTTAAAGCAGAAAAGGTGAATTCAACCATGAGGCGCATTGGAGATCCTCCAGGCAGACAGAGACTGCATAGCAAAATATTCGGATGACGGATTTCTCATCGAGATTACAAAAACCTCCCTCAACATTTCGGGAGAAATTTGTGCAGCGCGAGGCATTGAATCACTTCAGAGGATTACTTCGGCAAATGGGAGTACGGTTTCCATTGCTCGCGACCCCGTCATTGAGACAGCGGATTGAGGTCAGAAGTTGAAAGCCCCAAAAATTCGATAGATAAGGTCGCAAATGTTTGCTCAACCACAAATAATCGATGAATATTCGCGGAAAGATAGCTGAGACGACAAAACGCACTGTTCTACGGATCAGACGCCCAAGTTACTTTAACAGTAGCGTATTCAAAGATGAGTGTTGACCCCCTAGAGGCACATGAGAAAGATATTTTTAATTTTTTAAACTCTTCCAAAGCTAAGTAAGGCGCACCACCTTTGATGAACGACTCGATGGACTAGCTCACAATATAATGCACGAAGACATTAAAGTCACTGCCAATTACGTTCTTTCAGTTCTTGCTCTAAACAAAGAAAATTAAATAACAGGCTGTGGAATGTAAATAGATCCAAAAACCGTGTAGCTATTTAAACTGTTTTCACTTAACTTAAAAAAAAATTGTTTTCAACTTAATCCTATTTATATCACTTATTAAAGAATTTTTAATGAGCTCCATATAAAGCGAAGTGATCTTGATAGATAAATGTTTTCAATTGATCTTCATTATTCCCATTGAATGGGGTCAAGATTTAATTAACCTTAATGAATTCCATACTTAAATCTAAGAGGAGAATCCACATTGGTATTTATAATTTTTTCGATTTCTTAGTAATCACTAAGAGGAAATACTTCATTCTCTCCACTGATTCTCTAATATTTACAGAAAAGCACCCTGAACGGAATCCTTTTGCGCAGGAGGTCCAAAAAATTGAAAGAAAATTAAATATCATGCAGTAAAATGTAAATCAATAAACTATGTCTGGAGCTAGATGCAAAATTATTTTTAATTGACTCCTACTGTCAATAAGCTCCACATACGAGTATACTGCAGTGATCTCGATAAAAATATATTTTAGTTAACCTAAATGGGCACTTAATCAGAGTTCTTTTCCGGATATGCCGCCAATGGTAATGCAACGTAAGAAAGAGTGAATCCAGAAATACAAATTAGCTGTGTGAAAATAAAGAATATGAACGGTACAAAAGACCAAACCGAAACTGTAAATTCGCTGATCCTGGAGTAATCTTGATGGAAAAACTTTTTCAATGAATCTTAATGAGATCTATCCACCCAGCTTCATTTTCAATCTAAGTCTGAGCATAAATAGCCCAAGTCACTTGGTTTACTTCATAGTAGTTGGATTCATATACCATTTCATAAACGTTTGAACGCTATCTTGAAACAGGCAATTGGTTCTGCCTTGGAAGAGAGTATTCACGACTGGCAATACTCAATTGGTAGAGAGTAATAGTAGATTTAAAATGGCCAAGGGTGAAAAATTCAGTTACTAACCCTTAGGTTGATATAATCTATATAAAATACAAAACATGCTTATATGCAAGGATCACCTCTTTCTTAATGAAAATATAGATATATTATACATCATTTTACGAAAATAAAGCTTCTATGAAGAAGTGAAAATTAAAAATGTAATAGTGCGTCTGAGGACGTCGTGGGGTTATTCTGGATAGAATAAAAAATATTTCAACTAAAATCCCAAGGAAAAGCGGACTTGAAAAGAGTCCGGGGCCGGAATTCGAACACGGGATCTTACTCTATCCGGGTGGCTGCTTTAACCAACAAAACTACCCTGCCATAATATTCTAACAAGACGTTTTGGAAACTTTGTGTGCATTGTGACCTCGGGTTCGATTCCCAAGCCCGTCTGACTTTCTTCTAGTCCATTTTTCGTTGGGATTTTTCCTGGGTGCACGCCCTTGTGTGCAAAGCTGCACAAACTCTTTCTCTTATTCCAACTAATGTTAATGAACGCCCCACCACCCCGATTTTTTTCCGTTCATGTCAGTGACTTTAGGGCATACATCTATCTATACTCTAAATCCGGAGATGGAAAAGAGGGGGTTCGTCTCGGCGTCGCGTTAACACGTTCCAACTCGTCTCTTTAGCAGCGACGGCATTAAGAGATACTGCGAAAGACGAGATAAAAAGCGTCGAGGAATTCCTCGCGCCCGAGTGAATAAACAAGGCGAGAGATGGGGGGAAGGAAAACAAATCGATAAGCGCACGGATGCACTTCGGAAGGAAACTTTATAGAGAGAAAGGTAAACAGTAACGAAGGAATACGTGCCGCGGAAAACGGAGGAAATTGGATTATATATCCACGCAAAGTCTCTCTCTCTCTCATTGTATTATCGGAGGGGAAAATTTTGAGACGAAACCTCAGCCAATATCTACAAATAGTGTCTTTCCCAACAATGAGAAAAATCCGCAATTACGGAGGAAATTAAGGACTTAGCGGACTGTGGTGAGATTTTCGCGCGATTCCCTAATTCCGAAGTGGAATGTCGTCGTCGACATCTTCTTCTAAAGATTTACGACACAGTTATCTCAAAATAAAACAGTTGAGACACACAATTTAACGATTTATTCATGGTAAACATTTCATTGAGGGAGTGTCTCCTTTGGAAGTCATGAGGCGAAGAAAAATTGAAAAGTGCAAGGTATCAATTAATTTCCTCGAACAAGATTACTTTAAAGAAATATTATTATTTAACGAAATGAACGAGAATTAATATGAATAAACGGTACAGATTACCTAGAGAGGTTTTATATCCGGAAATATAAAATGAATAACAACAAACAAATTACTTACGATACAAAAAATTAATTAAAAGAATGAGTAACTGGAATAGAGAACCTAGATTAAAAATTTCGAAGTTATTCTCCATAGCTATGATTAATTTCGAGGAAGAAAAAGTACAGGAGTCAAAAATATTACAACCCTTCCAATCTTATGTAGTTTTATAGAGATGAGTAAGAAATACCTAAACTAATAAAGCTATTCTTAATTGTGAAAATCAGTTTCGAGGAAAAACGCATTGTATTCGAGACAATGACATTGAATCCTTTCAATTTAATGTAGTTTTAATGATGTGAGTAAGACCCTTCATTTAGTATCCAGATCTCGCGAATTGAGATCAATTTAAGCGGCCTCATAAGATCGCTTATTAATCTACTATCTACTTATTACATTCGTAATGAAAAATATAGATGGTGATGCAAGGGCAAGATGATCACTAAAAATTTTTTCGAAATTATACGTAAGTATATTGACCGGGAAAGTTCCCGTTTAGAATCACTGTAAAGGGAGTTATGAAAGAGCTTTTAAAGTGAAGCTATGGCTCGCATTGGAGGGTGGGTACAATCGAACGGCGACACTTTAAGCGAAGGGCAAAATTAATGTCCATGCACGGCTTTTCATTACTATTGAAGGCTTTTTTGCAACTCCAGTTTGTAAGGGAAGTATACCCAACACCACACGAAGGGAAAGATATAAATAAACTTTTCCGACTCAAAATTTACGAAATCGTAAACATTGCATCGAGATATTTCCATTGCCTATACGATTAGGTCGATTTTAATTGTTTTTATTCCATGCGATTCCAATTACTAAATGTAATCCACTTAAGAGTTATTTCAATAAAACTACACATCCAAAACTTTATGTATAAAATAGATAGTGAATGTATGGATTTTTAATCCATAAAGGACTGAAAGATTCCAGAGTAACTAATTTTACTTCGTCGATAAAAGACTTTCAATAAATGATGGAAATGAAACATATCTTAGCGCAGGAAAGCGTGCTACTTAACCAATGTTGTACAAGATTTACTTTATACTACTTACTATTTATTTATTTTTTGTACAAACTTAAGTTTAATAAGAAATGGTAGTAGTAGTAGTATTGTTAATAGTGCTTCTACGACCTAGGATATATTACACACATTCGCATATGGATTTTCGCCTAATCGAACCCGAGACCTATAACACCAAAGCCGAACGTGCTACCAACTTGCATATTCGGGAACTCCTAAACAATTTCTGCATCGCATTTTGAAATCTTGAATAAAATTATTAACATTACGTAATACGAAAAATAAGGATGGCTAGAGGCATTATCATGAAACATTCGTTTGAATGGGTTTCTGGGATTTAATCCGCCTAGCAAGAACCACCTTAGGCGGTCACTCGTCTCAGTGTGCAATACGACCGAAAAAAAGGTGAACTTTTCATTACGCCTGGCAACTAGGAAGATTCAGAATAAAGTACACTTTTTCACTTCGCATCCCTTTTACATTAGATATATTACTGAGGTTAGAATATAAAATTTTTTGACAACGAAAAATAGTATATCTGGCAAACTATATTCCTTGCGAAAATAATAAAATTTTACTGCCTCTGGGCAGTGAATCCGGATTCTGAAATAAATCTTGAATGGTCTTGGATGCTGTGGCGAACCCAGACATAAAAAAATTCGTGATTTGTTTCCTTTCGTAGAATAGATTAAAGCGCGGCCACCGGAGCATGGTTACTTCCGAGATACCACAAAAGAGTCAAAATGATATCGTCCTTGGCAAAAAAAAGGAAAAAAAAATATTCAAGAATGTTAAAGAGGCTGAGTGAACTGGAGGATTTGAAAAATATAATTACCTTCCTGGCTCTAAAGAAATTACCAATTTGCATAGTAAAACCGTAAAATAAGTTCATGGAAGTCAAAAAAGACTACATAATACAATTTTAAGTATGCGTTTGTAGTCCACGACTTGTTTACTAAGACGCTCGCGGTTTCTATGTTTGATATCATCATAATCAGGCACAGAAACTTCAAATTGACAATTTCTATGCTAAAAAAAGGAGAAGGCGACGATGTTATTAAGCAATGGGCACAATGAGCATTTATTATGGGTATTTAAGTATATGCAGAGGTGATAATGAAGGTCAATAACTTATGAGAATTATTGAGGAGGAAGAATTCATTATTAGAGAATACGAATGGTGGAGTATCAGGAAATTTTCAAGCACATCCAACTCAAGTATATGAATAAAGGATTTAACGCGAAAATTCCCATGATGGTTTCAACTATGACTTTCCACCATATTTTAACACATTTAACCAAATAAGAGAATGAATAAAAATCGAGGGAAAAGTTATGCATAACAACTATGAAAGAACGATGAATTAAAATTTCCGCACAATGCGAGGGCTTCCAATAAAGACAATGTATTATCACCAACTTTCATAAAAGAAAATAAAGAACTGAACTTTATGGATTTTCATCGAAAGCATTGACTTAACGTGAACGCATAGATTCCACGAAGGGGTGACCTTGATAAAGTTACATACAACTTGAGCGAGGTAAAAATATAACGTCTTATGGGATAGCGATCGGTCGGGAGGAACATTTGAAAGGATTCTTAGGGAAAACCCAAAAGGCGAAAACACGAGCGAGACGGCGCTCATTCATATTCCAGTCGCTCGTCGAGAGGAAAATGGCATTGGGAGAGAAAAAGCGAGAGTTTGGGCCATTGGGTCCGCCTTTCACCCGGACTGAGAGAGAAAGAAGCGGAGAACCTAGAAAGCAGCAGATCACGGCAAATGCTAAATGTGCGAAGGATATATGAATATTATCGTCTAATGGATTGGCTATCTGCCAGATGGTAACCACCATCAGGAATATCTTACCAGTATATCCCATTCCAACAACTCTTTATAGCATCAATGGACATGAGAGATTAAACCGGAGAGCTTCCGGCGTTTAAAAACTTTATCTCCGTTGAAAAGGGTGAAAGGTGACATTGCACATGAAGGCGTGCACATAGGAAAATTTCCAATGCCCTTTGAACATTTACAGTATTAACTTCGAAAAAATTTGAATAGTATGAGATGTATGGAGATATTTGGTAGTAGAGGACTAAGTAAGGCTGCAAAAATTAATTTAAAATAGCTTAAAGGGAATCAACACACTTACTATACTTAAATCCTACTCGAATAACACATAGCGTTATGTTTTAGTTAGTTAGGATTACTGCGAAAAATAAGAGTGTAAAAAATGAGTGAAAACATTAGCATTAGTAACGAATATTTGGTAACTACAAAAAGTTCGTCCGTTCAGGCCTTCTTCTTTAGCTTTTTGACTTGAGGAAATATTGGCAGAAAGTTTAAAACCTTCACTGAAACACTTCGATCTCTAGCTAAGCATGTATGTATATTCAAGCTTTAGTATAGCTCTATGCATATTTATCTTAATTTAATTTAGTTCTATTAAGTCTAAGAAGGATCTGGTAAGAATAAAGGTAAAAACAGAAGGAATGCAGAGATATGCAAATCAGAGGTTAGTCCGACACCACTCAGATGTCGGAAACTCTTAACAGTGAGAGTGGAGGCAAACGGGCTTAATTAGCGATATTTTTTTGGTTCCGCAGATGCTTCTAATTACCATCGCGGACATTATAGTCCCCGACCGCCTATTGCCGAGGGAGAAAGGACGGCCACTCCCACCCACACTCCGCATCCAGGTCTGCACTGCACCGAGGGAGGTATGTGGGTCGCAGAAAATATGCAAAACGCGGATCAGCTGATTTTCATAAAGAGTCCGGGGAAAGTCTTTTCGAAAAGAACTCGACGTAATAAGTCGGAATCCAGGTCGCTATTAAAACGAATTGTGGAAACGAAAGTTTCATTTGCTCACCACAGAAAAAAAGGTTGAAAACACAAAATCGACAAAACGAGATGGAAATCGTATTTTCCAAGATGATAATTAAGTGAGCCACGCGACATAAAAACACTCGATGCGGGAAACTTCGCCGTCAGTGCCGAGCGGATTTCCATGAGAAAAAAAGGCAGCGAAATAATGAAAGAAACGGCCGAGTTAAAAATAAATCGACCACATTCGGAAGACGGATTAAAGAACGAAATATTAAATCGTATCTTCATTGTGTTCCTTGTCTGGCTGCCAAATGGTTTTTAAATATGTCGAGTTGGATATCATCATAGCGAGAAAACACATTTTTACTCGCAAAAACGTAAATAATAAAAGAAATCTGGGGGGCTGCTTAAGAATGCTTCAGATAATTTCATTTACAAACTTATTACACCATCCTCAGTTTATACACTTAACAGAAACGAGTTCAACTATAAAATACACATAAAAATAATAAAGAATTTTTATACGAGATTATTTCATATTAACGTGAATATAATACCACAATTTATGACGAAATTTGAGTTGATAATACTCTACTTAAGAAGGAAATCCTTGAGAGAAGTTATTCGAGTTTTCCTCAAATTACTAAAGATAAATAAAGTAATGATCCATTTAATTCATAGCAACATATTTAAATTAAAATGGTATGAACTACAATTTCAGTATTCAAGACTCGTATAACGGATACGCCCGCATTAAATGATTTGATGACAACATTAGTGATAAATATATTCCAGGTCTATTTTTATTCAATAGTCGACTCGGTTTACTGTTTTATGAAGGACAGGGAATTTTATTATTATTTTATATCTTCCTTCAAGACACATTAATGCATATGCAGATGGAAAATCAGCATCTCGATTGTGACTTGACGATGATGAACTGTATACTATTAGAGAAGCTGATCTACGATTACTTTAAATCTGATGGATTTTCATGACTATATATGGCTGAATGACCGCGATACCTTGTATGCAATACATACCATTTTTAAAATCTATTAGTTTTTATTTAATTTATCTCTATTAATTTTTATTATATTATTTTATTTAATTTTGCACTAAATACCTAGTATTTGATATTCGTTGCTTTCTTTTTATGTTATGATTTATTTTACAAGACGCAAGCTAGTCCGAGCCAATTGTTTTTTATTTAAATAACAAAAAATTTTCAAGAAAAAACTCCAAAGGTTTGGCGGAAGAGAGACTAATGTAGCCTAACTTAATTAGCCCATTGATAATTACTACTTAAAGATAAAATGCCCCAAAAAGCCTACCCTTTTGGCAAGATACTATACCATTCACATGCACCATAAGTTACGTTTTCAAAGAAAGACTTCACCAAGAGAGCGATTTAACCGGGAGAGTATCAGCGAATGAGAGGAGGTACCTAAAAGATGAAAGAGACGATATGCAGTTTATTCTCCGGTAAAAAAACAATGGAAATGTCTTTCAGCCGAAGGGTTCGTATCTCCTTTGAGAGCTCCCTGGAATTATCGAATGGACATTGATCTTGAAGTCCCGAAAGACAGTCACTTGTCTATTGCATTTCCTTCGATAGGCTTCCCTTGAGAAATGCAACGCCTCCCAAACAGAGAATGAAATGACCCATCGGAGAAGAGGCGAGAGAGTCAAACAATAGAAAGAACAAGGCGACAAAAACAAGAGGAAGGAACGAAGAGAGTGCGGGTGGCAGAGAGGAGAGGGGGGAAGTCATGTGACAAGGGAAGAAAAGGGCGCTGGGATCTCGTCGTTTTTGGAGAAAAGCCAAAAATGTCCGTTCACATATATAACCACTTCTTTCCCTGCAGTCCATGAAAATCGTGGGCTATCAAGAACTGACCGTTACAGCCGATGCTGAATTTGGCGGCATAGAGTTGGCACAAAATTGAGAATCCGGGTTCGAATCCTGGTTATGGCAGGACTTTAATATCAAATTGGATGTAAGATTGGTCTTGCGAGAATAAAAGTTTCCCCGCTAAGTGGTGATAATTATTATTACCAGATACTTTTAAGCTACGACATGACAATTTCAATTCCCGCTGAAAATGAGAGGCAAAACCAGGCGATGGAGGAATACGGATCTATGTGATTGTATGTAGAAACTAAGAGGTTAAATCATTTCTTAGAGGGGGAAAATATCGAGTAATATCCAAACATTATTTAATCTAAATCTAGGATTCCCAATCCATTAACGCAGAACTCTGTAATCTTTTCTTCTAAAGTTCCCTTTAGAAATATTAATCTGAAAATTCAACAATAGCCTGACTTCGAGTAATCACATAGCATTCATCTTCAGAAAACACACATCAGTTTCCATTATAATATATTGATCGAGTTGACAGCTTCAGTTTCAACGGAACCGGTCGTAGTAACCGTAATGAAAATCAGTTGAAAAAGTTACTCTGGGCTTTCTTTAGCTGGCTTTCTTTAGCTTTATTTCATATAACTCTAATCAAACACAAACTTTACCATTATAAAATGTAACACAAGTGTTTCTTTTAAATCTAACGTTTAGTTATTTTGTAAACATGAAAAGTACTGAACTAAATACGTACATTTCAGCTCAGCTATTATACTATTCATATTCAAAGTATGATGATTTGAAAACTTAACTTTGATAGCCGTTAATTTCAAGCGAGGCTAGTATCAATCCTGATAAATTTCAGGGAAAACACTGAGTTTACATAAAGTTAAGGGAACACTAACTCGACTCCACACAACTGACGTTAGGGAGAGATTCTATCAAAACAGGACTACGTAACGGGATTAGTAGCGAAATAGTAAGATACGGGCCTCCAATTGGAGCAGTCATGGAAAGGCGGAATCTCGATGAGGCCTACCGAAACCATGTCGGAACAGTACGATGAAGATCCCATTTAGTCTGCGCATCCACCATTAGGGAGAGATGATGTTTTCTTTGGGCATCCCAAGGGAGAGACAATGAAGCCCGGAGTCGGTCCATTAGTTGAGCCACCGCGAGTAATAACGAGCTGGATTCGAATATACGGCGACAGGTGCGAAGGCCTCTTGGGCATAGTTGAAGAAAATTTCCTCTCTTTCGGGGATTCCACGCTAATGAGAAGTGAGATGCGCCCCAGGAATCCTCAACGTAACAACGGTTGCGCACTTTTAAAGTCGTTACCGAACGAATAGCGACGCCTTTCCTGGGACTGTGTTCAGAGTGCTCTTTCGGCACTCCGAGGTAGCTGCGCGGGAAAATAAGCCGATACGTTGGAGAATTGGAAAATGTTAGCTGGAGGCCGTGATAGGTGAAGGACTTGTCGAGAATATAAAAATATAAACATTTGTTACGGATACTAATTTTTCCTTTCCCATAAAGCAACATAGAGTGCACGCAAAATTTAAGAACGGGAAGGGAAATAATACGCAATAAATTTTATTATTATTATTCAAATATTTAACGCTGCAGATAGGTAAAAATTATATTAAGAAAACGCCATACGAATATAGGTGTAAAAATCAGTATGATTTAACAGGTTAACATTATATTTGAAAAACGAATAGCCAATTCAAAATGGTAATTGAGTACCTTGACGACTAAAGTAATTTTAGTCAACACAAAAGTTATGTCATTAAATTCGTGTGCATTTAAGATTCAAATATGAACACGATTGAAACGGAAAAGACACCAAAAACCGCCACATTATAAAGATTTTAATCAGAAAGCCAACAAAAAATTTTTAGGAGTAATTTTCTGACTAACCATTATACAGTATTTTCGGATCGTTTAAGTCTGTAGTATGATGGATTTTAAAGTGATAAAATTTTCATATAAAATACCTGAAATATTCCTTATCTTTTATTAAGGGAAAATAACATAAAAAATTAATATTCCAGCCTTCGTTCTCCATGGGATTTAAGAGCTAGCCATCTGGAACTGATGTCGTTAAGTGTAATGACAATGCATTTACTTACGATACCGTCCGCGTAAAAACCCGCTTCTAATTATTAGACCGCTTAACCCGAAAAAGAACCAGGTTACTCACCTGTAAAGGAAAAGAAATCACAGTTATTAATGCATTCCCTTATCGAATACGTTGGATCATTAATAATAATCAAGAGAGTGACTAAGGGAAAATGCTGATACCAAGGATAGGGAGGAAATGCTCGAATACGTAACAAATCATCCCTTAAGAGGTTTTTAAAATGCGTATTTCATTACACCAAAGGCAAATCAGGTAAATAAAGCTTCCACAAAACATGATATATTATTCTACAGTATCATGAATAAATATAAATATATTATAATATACAAACATAACAAAATACTTATTTCGCCTTATTTCCCCATTCTGCTGTATGAATCAGATTGTTTTCTTCGCGTGGTCCATTCTAAAATCGAATTCAAACTCTTAATTTAGCCAAGCTTATAGCTTGTTACCCTCGAAATACTATATTATAAATTCACTCAGTTGTTTCGTATGTTCTTCAAAACCTTTTCTACAAAGGTAATGTTCAGAGCTCTCTGTGAAGTGGCGTTTAGTTACTTGTCTCCAAAGAGCTCCACGACTTGTTATGGTTTCCTCTGTTGAGGTTTATTCTTGAAGGTTCTCTTTAGTTTCTTCTAGCCAGTAAATATTCACTTGCTTCTTATTGATTATCTCAAATAGTGTTTTAGTGATTCCGTTGCTGTTCTTTCTGCGTAAATATACATCATATTTTAAGCTATTCCCGCGATCGGAATCAGTGAACCTATTTATTTTATAATTCAACGATTTTTGAGAAACTGAATGATTTTTCTAAACAAAAGCCAGAATACTGCAACTTTGTGATTTATCCAGCGGAGGATGCTCATTCATACGTAAACCTCAGGAGTACTAACGTCTTTAATCGATTAATTAATAGCCAATTAACATTATTATAAATTTTTAATTAATAGGAATATATTCCATGACTAATCGCATGATAAATTAGTCTCTTTCTTAACTGTGTTGCAACGTGACTAATGCTTTTCTTATAATAACGTTATTGATCCTTAGGGACTAAATGTCATTACTAGGGGTTAATTGGAGCCTAGGAGTCTATAGGAGGTCGATGAAAAAATTAAAATTACTTTTAGTACACATGTTTATCATAATTAAAGGATATACGTTACAAGACAAATTTGAGAGACTGGCTTCTGATGTTCATCTTCATAACTCATAGAAGATAATGAGCGTCCCCGAGTTGAAACATGTATTTCGTTTTAATATCCTCACTTTCTATTGGTCTCCCTTCCCATGCCCTAAAAGACAATTTTACTTCCCCTGCATTCCCAGCCGTGGAGATAAATTTAATACTCTATAGTTAAGGGACTGAAGATGTGACGATTTCCAGGCTATAGATTCGTAATCACGATACGAGAAATGAAGTCGCTATAAAAGAAGCGATGGGATCGAGAGGCGTGGGTCGCCGAATAGCCCACTTTGTGAATGTTTCCACTGCGGACCATAAAAGGATCGATTGGTGGCACCTCTAGGAAGAGTGAGACCGTGACCTCTAATCCCGCGTGCGTGCACGGATTTCACACGACGGTATTCCGCTTGCGTGTGCACGGCCACGCGACGACACGCGCGGGAAATACTGCATTATCATCTTTCGGTCACAGCATCCCTATGAATGCTGTTGGGGAGATTGGTCGCGCCGATTGGTGTGTTTCAGATGAGAAGAGCATCAGAGACGTACCTGATGGACGATATAATAATTGCTGACTTACATTTTTTCATAAACCCGCAAAATAATTGTCGGTTTCGGCAGTGAAGGGGTTAGTGTATTACCCTCACAATGACAAGGTCCCAGGTTCGAATCTTGGTTAGGGAGTGGTTATTACTGTTGTGATTTTCAAGGACAAATTTAAGAGTGGTCTTGTAAGACTAAAATGCGACCAAATAAAATCGAGATCATTACCATGAAGGTTATTAAATATTTCTTTGGTTTAATTTCTATAAGCTCTTTCTTTAAATCTTTATTGGCATCGGATTACATTTAAAAAGAGATTTTCATTGTTTCAATCCCGCTCTGAAGTTAAGTTGTTTTAATATCATTACTATTATAAGTACATGTTAAAAATATTTGCCGAAAATTACATTTTCATCTGAACTCTTTAACTGTAATAGTATATCCATGGGAAATAAAGTCCAGATTGTAGCTCGTAATCTACTGCGGTACCAGAGAGAATGCATGCAAAACATTTGCTATGAAATTAAAGTTATTGGAACAAATATTACATACTTATAAGTAAGCCCTAGTTAATCTTGACTACAAACGACTCTTTAATTAATTAGCTTACCATTAGTAATAGATCAAACACTTGATGCTCCACCATTGCATACTCTAATATTTTCAGATGGTACATATTGATTGCCCTAGATTTGAGTATCGAGGCAAGGGTTACATGATCGGTACATAAAAAAGGCTAAGTAAAAATTTTAGCTAAGTTTCGATGAATACTTCAAAATAATCATAAGTAAGGCGTACATGGTGGTATATATGTGGTTGCATGTGTATAGTGTTATGGTGTTCTTAACGTTCTAATGGCAATAAAATATTTCAAGAGCAAACACTTTGATTACATAAAATAAGTATTTCATGCCATGCCTTAGATTAATTGATCAATTCTGAGATGACATAGGTGTCATTCTTTGAGGAATAACATTAACGAATCTCAAATAAAGTGACAAAATTAGTAAGCAAATAAAAAATTCAAACCTATGGTGATTATCTAATTTAATTTCAACAGCATTAAATATAGATTTTCTGTATTGGGTTCTGAGAGCTAAACATAATTATTTGGGCGTTTCAAAGCACAGAGCAAGTAATCTCAGGAGAGGCGATTCTTTCCGCCGATATTATGGTCCATGATTAGCTTCGAAACGGGCCGTTGTGATGCTTTTACCGCGACGGTTGAAGGCCGAAAACAGCGAGGACTCATTATGGCAAAATATTGACGGGGAAAAAATTGGAAATTAGCCCTTCGGCGTGCCTATGCATCCGAAGATCGCATTTAAGGTATTGATACCCTTGGAATCTCAGAATAAAATGTATTTTATAGCAGGGGCAAATTACACGTTTTATATACATGGGGCGAAATTATTACTTTTGATTACACACCCGGAGACGTGCATACACATTATATACTCAGGCAGACGAAAGAAGATTTTTGAATAAATTGAGGAAGGGATGTTCGTACTTGAAAATGCCTTAAGGGAAATAACTACGATATTCAAATAATATTCATTCGGGATACTGATAGTTGCTCATCAGTGCGTAGCAGGGCATGATTCGACCTTCATGGTCATTTTTATTTCTGATGTCCGCATTGTGTAAATGTTTTTCTCGAGATCGTTCTTTAGAATTTGAAGCACAATTTAGTGTTAGTACACAATAAGTTATGTTTCGTCAAGCACCGTTTGCGGCAAAGAGTTTTCAATTCCTATCCTAAGAAATTACATAACATTTACAATGCATAAATTAATTAAAAATAGTCCGAGGTATGTATCGTTCCCTTTCAACCACTCAAGCATTCGCAGTTAGATATATATGCGCACTTCTGACTTTTTACGGCGAGAACTGAAAGATAATCGCTTCTGTAACTTTTTAAATAAGTTCCCCCATTAAAAAATTTCCAATTTTCAATTTCGCTGGTGTTATCATGAGAAAATAACATTAAAAAGTGCTCTCTTTAAGTACACCCTGCGAATAAACTCGTTTCCACACGTAGAATTTCGAGAATACACTATTTGAAGGAAAGCAATACGTAACTCAAGCCCGGCTTTATAGTTTATTTATATGAACTGTATGTTTCTTTTTCGGGCGAATGTTACGTATGCGCGGCGTTACGACAGAAAAACGTTCTCTACCTCTGGCATAGGAGGTCGTCATTTTCTTTTACCCATTCATATACATTTACGCCTTCGTTAAGTAGTGTTTCATGATATCGAAATTATTAATCTAAATTGATTAATTAACAAAACTTTTCAGTGTTGAATGAAAGTGATGCTGGGCATAACAATGTGATTTATTTTAGTTTATTACTGTTTGATAAATTTAAGCAATTTTTAATATCTTTCTACTTAAAGCATATGTCACAACAGCTTGCGAATTTATTCCGTAATATACACGTACAAATTAATTTCAAATCGTGCTTTCACGACAATGGAGAGACTATAGGAGGGCTAATTGTTCAAAGATTATTTCTCCTCAATGCCTAACGCATCTAGAAACAAGAAATAAATATATAAACATAAAACTATGATAACTAATAAAAACAGAATCGGCATAAATAGCACATATATATCTACAAACAGCCACTTTGAAAGGCGACATTTTCCACTTTTTCAAGCTCGCGTCGACAGCGAAAGTAATCTCAGGTAGAGGATGTCGCAACGGACGCAAACCATCTGAAAATTCGAGAATGATTCCTCCGCAGTCCGTAAATCATGATCACATCATACTTGGAGGGAATCGAGCGGAGAGTAATAAACGAATTTCGAGGCAAGGGGTAGAGGTAATTACGGGAAGGACGGCGGAATCAAAAAAATGCGATAAAAAATATCTCTCCGACTTCGATGGGGGAAAAAACCCGTTCTGGGCCGAGAGATTTCATTTTTCTGCGTCGGCATATTTTGGTGGATGACGGGAGAGTGAGGGGACTTGGAACTGTATTTGGGAAAGCCTATTAGCGGGAAAAAGTGACAGGGGGATGAAGACGGGGCTCTTGAGTGATGCGGTCACGTCCTCGGAAGCGGATATTGGCAACAACAGAGGTCGGCGAATGGGCAAAGAGAAAATTCGATTCGCGGTAGGAAATGGGTTCGGCGGCAGATGGAGTTAAAATTCGGTTGCGTGGGAAGGACGAAACCTGTTCATAAAATCGGAAAGAGACAAAATTAAGCTGCGAATGGCGAGGGCCCGCGTGGATGCAGCGGATGAGGGGGATTAAAGTTAGCAACAGGCTCTCCGGAGATGATTTGCATGCATTTAGCGAGGCTGCTTAGCGCTGGGTGTGCTACAACTTGAATATGCATGTAATGTATGGAACTATGCCGACTATTGTTGTATTTGTGAATTAGAAAATGTTCGGCGGAAGTTATTACGTTTATTTACCTTAATATTAAATTGGGAATTTTGGTGCCATTCCTTGCCATTATGATACTATAAATAGAAATCCTGTTAGTGTTTAATTCTAGTGGATTAAATAAATAAATTGATCAGGTAACCAAACTGTTATTATGTGATTCCACAAACCATCCAGCAATTACTACGTTTTATAAAGAAATATCACGACAAATCAATGAGCGTTAATCACATGTTTCAGACATATCCATCATGGGATCCTTTGCAGTGAATTAAATTTAAATAAGACTTAATATACTCAAATTCAGGCCAAATACATTCATGGAAGATGTTGCATATATATGAGTAATATTTGTTATATAGGCTATTCTAAGGGGGCATAGAAGGTAAAACAAGACGATTCATTAATTATTTTTTCCGCGAACGATACGCGAATGTAATCGACTGGAGGAGTCGAGTCCTGATGCATACTCCCTTCGAAATACAAAAGGTGGCCTGCAAGGTACACTCCTGGCCAAAATTAACGCAGCACCTCCCTTGCGATCCTTACGGCCGGTGCTGCGTTAATTTTGGCCAGGACTGTACATAAGCTGATGTGATTGAGATTACAAAAATATGAAGCAAATAAATAATAAATAATATGTAATTACTTTACTACATTCCTAACAACTCATATTCAGGCGATAATCATGGCTATCTAAGCTATAAATAGTTAGAAAGAACCTTACGACCTTTGTAATGCTTGAAGACTTACACGACTTGAGAATCTGCTCTGCACAACGGAGAAATGTTCTCAAGCAAAACGGCAAAGTGGCACTACCGATTTCTCATCGATCAATGAGGTAAAAGCCAACTTCAATAAATGAACATTTCGCCTGAACTGCAACATTAAACGGGAAGTTGAAAAGGGTAATACATTGGGAAACATGAAAGCGAAACAGGATAATACGTGTCGTAAACTACCATTATGCCTAGAAAGAATCGAATTTTGCGTCATTTTGTATCTACCATTAGGTTTATTTCCTCACCAGAGATTACTTAGTAATAATGGAATAATAATAATACTGAAGAAAGTTTCCGGAAATAACAGCAAAAGCCAAAATATTTGAACCATTGAGTCTACGAACAATACCAGAATAAAATTTCTAGATAAAGAAGCAAGCAATTTAGGAGGCAGGAAGTATAGAATGGATTTCCAGATAAAGATTGGGAAAGCGCTGTTATTTTTCCACGAACTCGAAATCAATTAGATTGACTAGACCTGATAAAAACCATGAAAGAATGTGGACTACCTTTACTAATGCAGACTATCTTTACGACAGGTTATCGACCGAGAATGGTGGCTATAAGGACACGATATGCGAATAATATAAATCGCGCAAATATAGTACTTGGAATAACATCACGAAAACCAAAGCACCGAGATAACCTATGAATTAAGGACTTATAGACTTCGAGAAATTGGTTATCGACATAAACCAATGATTTAAAAATAACAAATATACAATACGGGAATTAATTCGATACCAAGTTCAGTAAGTTGCAAAAGGAAAGTATGAAAGTAGTTCAGAATTATTTTCAGAGAGAATGAAAGTAGCACAGCCTTTTTGTTATCCTTTATCATACATTTTCACAGTTTCAGAACAAAAATAGTGGTAGAATTAATACGTCTCTCCAGTCATGCAAACTCTTTCTTTCAATTCTAAGAAAAATATCATATTTTCAAATAATTTGTTTTTCGACCTCGTTTCTTACGAAAGGTGGAAATTATTATTCGTTGAACATGGGTGATAGAGAATGTGATGATAGAAAGTGGGAGACCTGGGTTCGAGTTCCAGCGATGTCGTTATTTTAAGCAAGCTAATCTAGAGGTATTCTTCATGAGTTGAATTAGCTATTAGTATATATAATAGATACACAATGTACTGGATATTATTTCGATGATGCACAAGACATTACTCAAAATGAGTACTCCAATTACGGCCTGACGTTCTAAGCTAATGGCTTAACATATGGCCTTTAAATCACACATGGTTTCTTCCGAAGTCCGAGAGGCTTAAAGCCTTAAATCTTATTTTCCAAAATATGCCACGATGGTTTCTTTATGGCGAAAACCATGTACTCTCTTCTCAATTGATACACTTCGGACACGAATTTTTTGTGTATTCCAGTGGTAGGATCAAAAGAAACCACTTCAAGACTACCTCTCCTGGGGGGCAACTCCCATACGGTAACAATGGTCAATTCACTTCTTTTCTACTCCAATTTTCTCGGATATCTCCAAAAATTTGCTCTTTCTCTCCTTTTACATTATCCTCTACATATATTTAGCCTGCTGACCTTTCCCTCAATAACAAACAAAAGGTTGGTTAGGCCAAGTTAGACCAAAACGAGCCCCCATAAGTTCCCATTATCCGTGTATTCCGGTTGGAGGAACAGGCCGCAGATGCGTCGCTCCAAACACCATCTGCTCTATCTCTTCCACTTCGCAGCCTCCCCGATCGACCCTGGATCGTGGCCAAGGAGGGACACTGCAACATTCCATGTCGGACAATGATGGCTGGGGACTCTCCCGATGTATGTACCCGTGACGCGCGAAAAATAAGCCGGAGAAAATTTCGCACTCATTAAATATGCGCATGTATAAATCTGTCTCCGTGGTCTCCCAAATAAATATGACACTTGTAAGTTCTTCATCACACCATCTACAACTACATTAACACCATGCAAGCCGCATATCGTGATGGGTGAATACCAAAAGGTGAAATTAGAACACTTTTTAATACAGCACTGACAATTTATTCCTTCAATTTCAATAGTTCTAGCGAGGCATAATTAATACTGTTGTTGACGTTTGCTCCATACACATAAAGAGCTTTATAATGACAAAGATAATGTTTTGCACGGTTTATTTGCCTTTTGGTGGTGAATTTTTCACGCGAATATTAGCATAGTGCCTACTCATGACTTCAAAACTATTTCTCCCTTTTCTTTGCATTCATGACTTTATAGTTGGAAACTGCAGCCAATATTTTTTGGATCGAAAAAGGATGTGCTACTATCAACAGGAATGAGATTGTTCCCAGCAAACCCACGTAATCATAGAAAGAAATTATCGAATGGAGTGGTGAGAAAAATAAAATTGACTGACAAACAAAATCATCGATAATACCACAGTTCCCTCATCCAAATGAATGCGGTGTAAATGAGGCAGCCATTTCAGATTAATCAAAACGGCACGAGACTTAGCAACTGAAAGAAGTATAGAAATCTTCAATATTTAAAAATTAAAACATGATCCCTTGTAAGCTCAAAATGTGGATGTATTTAATTTATGAGGTTTCGACATGGTATCTGAGGTGGCTACAGGAAAATTCTTCGAAAACAGATTCTTTGAAAATTGATCAAGATAAAAATCAGAAGATATAAAATACCTTATATTGTATTAACAGATTTGGAGTTTTATGAAGAAAAGCAAGCCAAAAGAATTGATTTTCGGAGAATATGTAACCTTCAATTCGAGAAATTAGCGCTGCATCTGAGGAGGATTAAAAAACAAATCAAATGGCTTTCGTAGGGTTATTAGGGGTCACGTTTTACGTATTCTGCGTGCTTTTTCCTAGCTATCTCTTCCCTAAAATATATACGAAGGGTTAGATGTAAGAAGAGACTTATAAGTCTCAATAACGCCCTAATAGAAGACTTTTTATTATTATTTTCATTTACGTTTCTGTTATTCTAGAGGGAAAGATACAAAGATAAAGCAGCTGATACAACGCTATGAGACACAGATCGATTCTGGAGCCGTAGAGATGTAAATCGGAAGTTTGCAATGAAGACAGCGGCATGCCGAACCTAGTATCGGACATACTGCTCCAAATTCCAAGCCTGCTGGCAACGCTCCGGACAGCATCAACGGAAGATCAAACTACAGTCGTTCAGGGGGGCGACGTAGGCTCGCGAAAAGCCGCAGCACATGGCCCAGCGCAACAGATCGGTCGCCGCTCCAACACAATTCCCACTTGACTCTTTTGGGCCTCTTCCCACGCACCGGATCACGTGGTCGGAATTAGAAGGACGGGGTTTCAAAGGCCACCGGGGAAATAAAAAGAGTATAGGGGTCAAAGGCGGCGTCGCAGGAGGGGGCCCGTGTGAAAAGCTACATCACCAAGAGGGGACGGACATGCAGATGCTACTGGAGACAACGTGCGCTCCATTCCAAATTATTCGCTGCAGGAGGACGGTGCAGCGAATTCGAAAAATATCTTCCCTTTTAGTCCATTGACTTCTTTTATACTTAATCATTCGCTGCATTAAAAATAACCATGACTACACATAACTATAACGTATATTTCCATGTCTAGCAATTTTATACAACAAATTTCTTCTTAGCAGCAGCAGTATTCTTGATTCTAATACTCCAGCAATATGTTCTCATTATATTTTACAACGTAACTCAAAGACTTCGTACACAAATGACAGCTTCTTTGGAATCATACTTGTCATATCACTGCAAAGATTGACAAATCTAAAGCCTGCGATGACGTCTAACAAGTTTAGTTTAGCCTTCTACTGAATTCTACTAACTTACTATATCCTATTATATCACCTATTCATTCATTTTATTCTATTTCATTGTGAAGCACAAAAAATACAACAATCATGTTAAATATACTCTATACCAAAATATGAGCATGACCCTACATGAAATAACAAAATTCAAACCATTCACTACAATATCAACTTCTGCAAAATATTACACATAAGATAATTTCTGCACTAAGTACATAATCATAATTAACATAGCTGGTCACTATTACTCGTGTTGATTACCAGTGAGAAGTACCGACATAACTGTAAAAACGTGTTCACGCACGCTAAACCTTAATAGATGGAACACGAAGAATTTCGCGTTAAGTAAGACTTCATCCGAGTAATTTAAGGAAAAGATAATTATCGAACGTCTTCGCAGTCACAGTGAAGAAAAGCAATTGGTTCCACTGTCAGGAATTACGACGCCGACTTATTTATCAAAATATATCAAATTTTCAAACATGTACTCTTGAAGAGATATATACTATATGACCTCGAAGAGGCCTTAAAAACCAGGAGTGATTATTGACATTTATGCCAAGGATTGCAATATAATCACAAGAATCAGTATGAAACGGCGATTTTGTATTAGGTAAGTATTGCTCATCGATAGTGATTTGGAAAACAAGTTTCTGAAAGTGGTGCATACGTAACAAAATATCGCGCACTAAAATCTTTTCACACGTTTCGTTGGTAAGGACGCATAGTTATCAAACATATTATTTCAATTCTAACTATCGCAACAAATTCAGATATGAATGATGTGCACACTGCCTAAAGCATATGCGTTTATTTTTTAGGGAAAGGATAATAATAAAATGTAAAAGGAATTGATGTCCTCCAAGTACTTCAATACGTTAAAGGCTTAAAACTCCAATAGCCGATTATGTCGGCGTTCCTCTTCTCATTCACCGGTATTCCGAGAAAAAAAAGGACACCGCATTTAACAGCCGTGTTAAACATTTTCTTTCTTTACTCCACTTAAATACGTCCTTCCTCAAAAACTTATTCGAGCAAAGTAAAGTATTAGACGTATTAAGAGCCAAATTTGTATGTTACAAATACATAGAGGTGAATGATGCTGGTAGTTCCATTTTTTTCTAATTTTATACTGATAAAATTTTAATGAATACACAATTCATTTGTCATTCGTATGAGCGCCAAATTTAAACTGCCACTCCATACAGCCGAGTGGGCAGCGCTTTCGGCTTCTGCCGTGAGAATGCTAACAGCGACTAAGAAAGGTTTCTTTCAGTCAATCACATCAGTCTTAAATTTGTGGAATTCGCTCTTCAGAACACATATCACCACATAGAAACAGAAAAAAAACTTTATCTACGAGGAATAAAGATTGTGTATCAATTTTATTTCATGAAGGTTCTTCAAGTGTGCCGCAAATGTACGTTATAGGAAGGAAAAACGTTGAAGGAGGAAACCCATGGAGGGATTGCAAACGCAACCGTAATCCCCGTTATTACATCGCACCAGAAATCCACGAATGTACTGAATGCTCGAGTTCATCGGAAGACGACAGACGTTGATGGCGGAGAGAGAGAGAGAGCATAAAAGAGCGGAAGATTGCAACGATGAGATAAAGGAATGAAAGGCGACGAAGCGTCCTGAAAGGGTTTCTGAGATGTCCATCGCAAAAGGGAATGAGCGATGGGTTGAAAGGCTCTTCCTTTCACCCAGAGAAAGAGCACACGTCCGGAGGAAGGCTTATACGGGAGTTTGGAGAGATCGACTTAGGAGGAAGGGTTCCATCACATAACCCCACAAGACAACAAAAGCCCACAGCACAAGAGCCCACGGATAAAAATGCCCGCACGAAAAATATCCCACATCGATAAAAGAATACATTTACAAAAGCGAAAATGATAACAATAATTATTTTTTCGTTATTTATTGCGCATATTTTAATTAAGGATGACCATTATTACAATAAACTTATTTTGCAAACACTAAACACGATAGTAAAAATCATCCAATTTATTGAGCGTATTTTAGTCAAGGATGACAATTTTTATAATACACCTTTTTACAAAAACATACAACCAGGATTCGAACCCTTGACCTAGCAAGGTTAGCAAGAATACGCCACAGAGGCCGGAATTTTAAGATAATGGTGCGATGTACAATACAAGATTGCATGCATTCTACGACGGTAAACGATGCTTATGCAACATAACTTCTTGCTCTTTGGCGCTTCTGTCCTTGGACAGGTTTTAACGGTAATGTTAAATCCAAAGCATTCTGTGTTGAGCCTTTCTCTTTATCGCTGCATAATTCCTTCCCTCTTTGATATCCGTCAGTATTCCGAACCTCTTCCTTGCACTTCCCTTCTATTATTAATTTTTGCACCCCCTTCCTTCTTAAGATAAGCTCATTTAATTTTGCTTCCCTGTTTTTATCTCTCTCAGAATACCCCTTTCTTCTCCTATCCTCCACACTACTTCTCAATTCCTAATTTTATCTTTCCATCCAATTTTCTCAATTCTTCGCCATACCATAATTTGTTCCGAAGCATTATAAAAACATTAATAAAAATTAATTTAGCTATTACAACAATTTAACATAACATATATATCACATTTTAATTGGAATTTTAAATATAAATTTGGCCATGTGCCCATTAGTACCGGCTGCGGTGGCGGAATGGTTAGCATGATATCACTTCAACCCCAAGGTCCCGGGTTAGATTCCCGATGTTTGTAAATAGTAATAATTATTGAAATAGATGTAATTGGGATATTTCTATTTCCATTAGGAAAGGTATCACTATTATGTTGGCGAATACGCATTTATAACTGCTAGGTTCTATAAATGTGTGGTTATGTCAAAGTGCGCTTTTGTTAATGTGCGCTTTTGTTAATGTGCGCTTTTGTTAATGTGCGTTTTTTCATGTGGGCATTTATGCTCGTGGGGCTCTGTAGCAAGTGATTTTGCCGTGTGTAGTTCAGTCTGGTGGGCTTTTGTCGTGTGGGCTTTAGTTGCGTGAGCTTCTGCCGTTTGAGGATATGTCCGGTCACGGAGAGGACGATAGGAGGGAAATGGCGTTGATTGGAGTGGAGAGGATTTGCGAAAGTTCGGACGCTGGGGTTGATTAGTGGGGTACTCTTCCGAATAGACAAAAGGGGGGCCCACGCAACACGTCGGGTGGGGCAGTGGAGGGCCTCTTTCCGGGACCGAGAGGCGGCTCCCGTAGCCGGGTTGCGGGGGCATTACTCTGTGGGATGATTGCGGGGACAGCGCGGTTGGAAAATGAAAACAGCTAATTATCTGATGAAAGAGAGAAGGATGCGATGGCATTATCTAGTGGCGTGCACGGAATTATTCTTAGCACTTTCATATCCTGTGCGGTTTGCGTCAGCGAAAGGCTCCCGGATGGCGAAGTAAAAAGTAAAGTTAAAACTGCCCTGGGTTCGAATCTCGGTATGGGTCCGCATCTAATAAGTAAACTTCATCGTGTGGAATACCTTTATTATAATAATATGTCTTTATTAGGGCAAGGTTTAGATTAAAATTCTTCTCTTCAATCTAATCCATAAGTCTTTTGAGGGATATATGGCCACGAGAATTTCACTATCTGTGAATATGGGTTAGATGGAAGAAGAGACTTTTAAGTCTCAATCTCGCCCAAATACAGACGATTTATTATTATTATTATTATTATTATCTGTAAAGCATCCACTTTGAAGGCCTGTTAGTGCCTCAACACCTCTGACATAAGCTACTAAGAGCTTGCAGAGAGGAATGAGGTTCACTAGGCAGGACGAGGAGTGAGGTAGTTTGACCTTACTTTCCTCACTCGGCCAGAATGTTGTAAGCGGAACCTGTCCTAGCAAGTGAAGCACAATGATTCAACCAGTAACACCATTCTCGTCAGTCCACAGGCATAGACCTTGATCAGAGCAAATATCCACTCATATCTCAGTAGCTTTCACTTCATCACAGCCCTGACCAAGACAGAAACAAAAGTAAATGAAAGTTACAGTTTCCTCTATCCTGTACCCATTGACAAATGAATATGTTCCACTCATCAAAATATGGCAGCAGGAACCCTTCATTAACTACGGCACATTACACTCATTAGAAATATCATAAATACGCGAATCGAAAATTTATAACGAGCTTACGAGGTTTCCATTAATACTATGTCAAAGCGACATAATAATCCGCAATACACTACTGAATGTACGAGTATACAAAATTACGGACAACGCGGAAGCTGTTTTACACAGAGAGAGGTTTAACAGAAGGAATTTAGGTTGAGGATGAAACGAACTCGAATGGTCCGAAAAGGGGTTCATGCATAGTCATGCGCACGATATCCCCACTTCCGATTCCTTAATTAAAATGCAAATTCTCGCGCATATTCCGTAACTGCGCCTAATGATCTTCTAAAGAAGTTTGCGGTAAATAAACGACTTCATAAAGTGCCCTAAATTATTTCCCAGAGGCGTAGGAACGCGTTAAAAAATCTCGAGAGATTCCGTAATTATTTTCGTCTGCATATATTTATAGGAAAAAATCGTTTATTTGAACCTTGGTTTGGAATTAAATTTAAAAACTTATATCAGCATATATCTTTTCCAGGGAAGGATTGGATCTATTTATTTTCTAAACTAATTTTAAGTAAATTATAATTTGTAAGGCAGATTAGGATTTGGATAATTTCAGCAATCAAAGATCTTAGTCGCAAGGACTACTTTGAGTCCTCAACCAGAAATTACTCATTTTAAAAACAACAATATGTACATCTTTTTTGGGGCCCCCTCATCGGCGAGGCCCGCAGACTGTGCCCAATGCACCTAATAGCTAAACCCAGTAATGAGAGAATTTTTCCAACATTTCATTTAAATGTGGATCTATGTAACGGTCTATTATAACTAGAGTATATTCTAACGAGGAAAATGGTTTTTCTTCCATTAAATCACTAAATTCGCTGCCATTGTCTTTATTTAAATTTACAGCAAACAAAATAATAATTTAGTTTCCTCTTACTTCTTGGAGATTTTAATTCATTTAAGATACGTAATTGAAGATACCCTCAAAAATGCATATATGTATGCATTTTCAAGATGTTTTAGTCGTAATTCGACAAACTCAAGAATGGAAAAACGTTATGGTTAAAAATAACAGAAGAAGCAATTTATGATCACAACTTCCAGACCTCTACTTATCTATATACTCAGCAAGAAATCTATATTGGTTTCCAAAGAAATTATCTAATAGAATATTGTAAATTTTTGAAAAGTGGAAACATCGCATCACTCCAATTAGTTTTCCATATATTTCCTCTCGGTAATGAATAACACAATACTGGTTTCTAGCATACATTCTATTAGTATTTCCGTAACAACGAACGGTTTTACTTCCTCACTCAAGTGGATTGGGATTTAGGAAATAATTCTGAAATTTTCCGAATAGAAATTACTGTGTTTTCACAGTAGTAGTAGTAGTAGAAACCAATACATCGATAGTAACACTTTATATACCAACAAAGAACGTTATAAGTACTCATAGGTACCAATGAAATTTGTTAACTGGATACAAATCCACTAATTTTAATGCTAATCATCAATCGAGCACTCAAACTAAAAGAAAGGGGAAGACATACGTGTAAATATAAATAACGTCTTGATAGAAAAGTTAAACTAGCCAGAGTGGATATATTCCAAATAAACACGTCTTGGGAAGAAGAAAAGGATGCCATATCTACGAGGCGGGCCTCGAAATACGGGGGTATTCTTCGCAAAAGTAGGGAAGTAAATGGAGGATATAAAAGCGGGGATGGAAAGAGAATCCTTTCGGACATTCCTAACACGAGCGACGAGGGTAATCAAACTTCTCCTGGCGGACGTTGACTTACTCTCGATTCTCATGGGGGCGCCAATGTCGCAAAAGAACATCAGACAGATGACAGTCGTCCCAAAGGATTAACAGCGCAGCGGTGGGGAGAAAGATGGATGAAATAAAAGCGCTCTTCAAAGAAGGCAAGGGAGAGATAGAAAGATAAAAGGAATGTAATGGGGGAGTATGAGTATACCGAATACGGAAATATAAGTACTAATAAGAACGAAACGAAATTATCTGAATAGGGCTCAAGGAATGAAAAGTATTAGCGATAAAAGGAAAGAAACATGTATCTTCAATTATATTTTTATGGGATTAAGAAGTAAGGCGGAAACAATTCAATGAATATTCTGAGTTTCGCCGTTCCAAAGCCGTACATTCCGTCGTAGCAAAGGTATCACCAATAATACTTTCAAAACAGGATAGAACGAGGATTAAACAATCCAATCATGAAAGTTAATTTACTAAGCAATTACATTTTGATGCAATCACTAATCGACGATGCCTTACGGCACATTAAGGAAGCTTACTTTTAAATACATTCTGCAAATTCAATGCTGGTTAGATTCGTTATTTCGATTTAAGCGGTTTTAGAAATACACAAATCAATCGATATCAATTTATCTTACAATTATTTTAATATATTCTACACGTCGTTTCTTTAGATTACGTTTCTGTCGCTTTTCTATGGAACAAAGCCAAGCGTAATACATAATCAATTTCTGTAGGAAAAAAGATCTTTCTTAATAAAACTAATATGGAGCGAATGAAAGAAATCAGCAATAAATATAAGGAGCCGCTAACAAATAAGGTGATAACTCTCCTGTTCTATTATAAATACATATCACTTATGATAATCGTGCCTATCGTAAAATGAGAATTTTGACGAATTGTATCATTAAATGACCGAAAAAAATAAGATAACACCTAAGATATCAATTTATTAATCTTCCGCAAATGGCTAAGAATGAATAACATTACAACAGACAACATGATAACAAAATACAAATTTAAAAATATGATAGTAACCTTGATTAGAGATATTTTAATACGATACTAAATTATATTAGATGGGCTTCCTTACGAAGACTGCATACGAACATATACCCCCACAACTGAAGAAAAATAATCTAACTATAGGAATACATAAATAATAGATGTATTAGGTAAAAATTTATAAAGGCGATACGTTCTGTTTCTCAATCTTCCATATTACCACATATTATTAAATAAAAATATAATTGTCATTTACTTTAACAGAGACATATATTGATTATGGAAGTCGCGATGCCCGAGACATTAAAAGGATCAAATAATTAACGTCTGATACGCAGAGATCCTCAGGAATATCCCATTCATCTTCAATTAAAGTCCTTCACTCCCACGCGTTAAAGGGAAAACAATGATCGAGACCGAACCACTGTATCCTTCGTGTTTACGTCCAGAGAATCGTCCACATATTCAAATACATGGGAATGGGCGTGGCGTGGGAAGATGTGGTCGTCGTGGGGGGCCCTCAGGGGTCGCATGTGGGCGGCCACTTCGCAAGGGGCCTCAGCGTGAGGTCGGCCCGACGTCTTCAATTAATGCCCGCCTTTTTCCCATGGGAATATGGGAGGCCATGAATAGGACAAGGGGCCTTTCGGAATCCCAGACGGAAAAACCTAATTGTTATGTCTGTAGAGACCTGTACGGTGCCAAAGCATTTGTAAAATGGATTCCCGCTCGCATTACTCGAGGAAACGAACACTTGGGCCATTACATAAATAAGGTATCGTTTGACCGAGACATAACATAGGGTATCTCAGGTTAACCATATCCACAAGCCAACTTCAAGGGGTTAAGTATCGATAATTCTCTATCCCAATCTTCTAATTATAGAGATTTTATTACAAGCACATATAAACTTGCTCGTGTATCCTTGAAAATATAGAATATATAAAAGTATTTTACAGGAAAAAAAGACTGTGGGTTTTATTTTTTTTTTGCAAATAAAATTATTACAACTGAAAATGTTTACATAAATTACAGCAGAGAAAAATAGTGCCCTAAATGAAAATTACGATCTTGTCCGATTTAGAGTGCTTTGGTTCGTTGGATCTTGGCTAAATATTAGCACTTCAAAACAAGCACCCATATCAAGTAGGATTATCTATTTCGTAGCGATATCGAACTATAAAGCAACCGGACTTCTTTCTTTGAAAACAGAAGCCTGATTTTGAAGTCTCCACGAATTCCTTCCAAAACAGAGTTTCGAGTTGATCTCTAAGGAACTGTTTAGCTCGTCGTAAATGCCATATTGAAAATTCAGGATCATCAGAAAAGCTGAGAATGTGCCACATTACATGCTCAACACATATATATTTGTACGTCTTCTTAAGTGTCACCGATTTTTTTAAAACTTTTGGGAAAAAGCAAGTATGTGAATAAGTGAGTTCTTATTCTCTTTCGATATCCTCACGGAAAAAGTATAAGAAACAATCTAAGTCGCAAAATCTGTACCAAAAAAGGTTTAAACTGTATCTGTTTCTATAATCTGCCTTATTTTTTTGAAATCGCATAATAATAACTGAATCAAGATAAAGTAAATCCTCATAATTTTTTCACAGAAACGAGAGATAAATCGAGTCCTGCAGCACAATATCACTAAGGACGAATATCAATATTTGCTTACCTTTCTTCACAAAAAGGTTCAATTTACGCAGCGAAATAACGTCAGAACCGTTTGAATTTAAGGCTTCTATCGGTCAGACTAATGATCTAATCTCCTTGAACAGGATGAGCACACAAATTATAGGACCATCTTATTGATTTCATTTCTTGGCTCGTAGAATAAAGGCTCGAGTGTTACACAAAATCGTAATGCCCGAGATGTCAGAAATATCTTACGTAGATTATATTGCTAGGGAATCATATGTGAGCAGTCACGTACAAGCTTTTACGTAATAGTAAACTGAGGAATAACTACTGTCTTTACGTAAAAATCCTTGTGGTGGAGAGGGAAGTCATATCGACCTAAATGAAGGCTTAACTTGATCCGTTCTCTCTCTAACCGAGAAAGGACAGTAATGCAGCAGATGGGTTCGGGTAATTTTAGCATCTAAGAAAGTTGTGCTGTCCGAAATTAAACTTATTGATTGATAACGCATTAGCATGTATGTGGGAGTTATAGATGGGCCCTAAGTTAAGTAGTTAAATTAAGGAGAAAAAGATGCATCGGAGCAATTCCTAACATCTATGCAAAAGGTACAGGGGAGGAAAGGATTGTAAATAACCTCAACCACGAGTAAAATAAAATAAGTAAGAGAACTCTAAAATCGTAAAAGCGAAATTTTATTAACAACCTTTTTTATTATTTTAAGTTGTCAACCTCAAGACTTAATAGCTTTTTGGTCAAACATCTATTTATAATATTTATTTTTTTCATGCTATCTTTCTCCTTAAATTTTATAACACGTTAGAGTTAGGTGAAAGAATAGTCTCAATCTCACCCAAATAAAACATGGTTTATCATTATTATTTTAATTCTACGAGTAAGAATGTAAGGGCAAGATGACAGCTTTAAGAAAAAGGGAAAATACATTTTCCAAACTATGTACAAAACAAGATTGAAAATAGAAGTACGGAAAGACTCCACAAACCGCGGAAAAGAGAAAAAATAGAAGAAAATTCCATATGATAACCCTCATCATCTTATCACACTATCATTCAACCGTTCCTATATCCTATGTTGTATACATAACGGAAAAAGAGTACAGCTAACGAGTCTAGGAACTTAAGTGATCCACATTCAATCGAATATAGGACATTTTGATCACCCCGAGCCAATTTACAACCCGCAGCGAAGAGAAATTGCCGCGTTCCCAGCTGGAACGATGACTAGGGAGGGATACAACACAAAGACGCATCGGTTGAACACGGGGAATAATGAGCGAAGATTGCTCTTTCGCTCGACTGTAAAACGCAAAACAATTCATCAAGGCAAATAGAGAAAAGGGAGACATCTTCCCGTCGGAGAGGACATCGCCAAGAATCCGGGGCCTCGAAAAACCGCGTATATTTTTACCCGAGTCGGTCTCGGGTCGCATTAATTTAATGCTGGCGAGTCTAAGTAGGAAAAATAAGCGAGGAGGAATTCAGAGAGGTGAAGGCAGCCAGACGGGGAGGGGCGGCGGGGGGCTGACGAAAGAGAAAAAGGGCAATGTGACACAGAGAAATGGGGAATTTCACCCCATCGGAAAATGAAAGGGGCGAGAGCCAATCAGGGTGCGAGGGGAAGAGCAGAGCGTGGACCGAATCCCATATCGCAGCGAACGAAGGAACTTCGGCTGGAACGGCTTTTTAAGAACTTTTTCTAAAGGACATTTTTTTTAAGCGAAAGATTTAAGATGAGTGTAAATCACTTAGGTAGTACTCTTACAAGTACACCGTAGGGTTACACAACTAGGAACTCTGACGAGCTAAGCGACTTGAACTACATTTAAGGAGCCTCGCATAATGCAAGCCGATCTTTTTCTTGGGGTTTCCCTTTAACTCAGAAATTGCTACCTGCTGAGGATCGGCGTCAAAGAGCTGTAACAATCCGTGCACTTGCCTACAAAGTGGCACAAAACTTGGTCGACCTAAATTTATGCAAAGGAACACTCCAAGTTAGCTCCACGAACATTATTCTAAACTAATTAACTATTTCTGTAACAACACAATGAAAAAAGAAAAAGGGTTAATTAGGGATAGTGAATTGGAAAACGACAAATATCTATAAGCAGAATTCATTTTAGCTTAGGAAATTATGATTATCCAATCAGGAGAAACGTTCAATTTGAATCGATAATACCCTAAATATGATTTGTCTCAAGCACAATATTTTCTAATTACTATGTGAACATTATACTCTTTGGAGCTTTCTATAATAGCGTCACTTATATTAAGCATAGATATAATTTACATACTCTCTGGAGCTTTCCATCAAAATGAACATCATCTTGCTGTGTTACACATTTTTCACTGAATGGAGGACATTCATTCAGCCATTTGCGTGGCAATGTACGCTGGTAATCTTACTTCTCACAGTTCTATCACAAAGCTTTCATAACATCCGTCTCTTAAGAGGGATACAATGGCTTCGAAAGAAAGCCTCTCTTGGATCAAGGGGTAGCAAAGGTATCAGCAGAATAAGGAGGGAAATCATGAAGGTATGTAATGATAAAATGGAAATGGAAAACAAATCGAATTGAAAGAAAAATTCCACGGAATACGGCGTTGTATGGGAGGAAACAGGTTATGATTGAGGATGCTTACTGATATACTCCAATCTTCCCAATGTCATTCGGTCAATTAAACAGATATTTGCCAATAAAATAGTTCTAAAGCTTTCCTCGACCTTGTCTCATAAATAAAAGAAGGAAATGAAAATTTAATGAGATAGATATTGAAAAATATATACCCTACGAAAAGAACGGAAGTAAGTACTTTAGATGTTGAACAGAAGAGCGTACAATTACGAAGTAAGACCGAAAGTGATTATATTGGTACTAAATTTAATTGCGGATACGACGACTGGTAATGAGATAGATAATAATGCTAACAGGTTTCTTTTAGTACTTGAGTTAATTTACTGTCAGACGCATATACTAATGATAACCCAAAATTCCGAAACAACTTTGATTCCAGACGGGATTCGAGATCGAGACCACAACTTACAGGGATTACGGGAAACTAAAATTAAAAGGTTCAATAAAAGGTACTCGAATAGAATCGACCCCAGTGCTTATAAGTATACAAATGAGAAGGGCTCCCTTTGCCGAGACAGATGTAAGCGTCCGAAAATAGCGCCGCTCGGATTTCTCGGAATTCTTAAGGAGCGCAGTTTACTCCATTTAAGTCGCTTTTATGGACCAAAGCCCATGGTTCTCGTCTTCGGGTCTGAGTACCTCCTTCAATCTGTCTCCTTGCCTTTTCATCCGATTGCAGTAAAAGCGGATACAGCCACCTCGCTTGTCTTTCCCTCGCCCCATTAAGCATTTCTTAAGCGGCGTAGCACGCGTGCACTTCATCGCGTTTCTTGCACGGGACCGTCTCCAGTGACCGCGTGAAAAAACTGCCCTCTGTGGAGTGCTCCAGCCACTCAACAAGTCTCCTCCATCATTCTCTCGGAATTCCTCCCATTGCAACTCTTTTTGCTTTCTTTTGCTTAATACCAAGCGACGGGGAATCGTCAACCTGTTCGGATCCGCGCACGATTAGCGAAAATGCAATGGATGAACCTGGTTGAGCCATATTTTGACCTCTCATCTTCTAGGCGTGCAATTTGAGTTCGTGTGGGACTACCAGTCCCTGAAAATTGGCAAAGACTAGGGAATGGAATTTGGAGAGAATTCTTATGCACGGAAAGTGCGGTATCTCGAACAAGCAGCGTGTTTCGCGGCCTCTCAAAGATGTCGAATTATTTTCATGACTAATATTTAAATTACTAATAATTCTAATAACTATTAAATAATAAATTATATGTGCTGTAGGAGAAAAAATACACATAAGGAATGGGAAGAATACCTTGTTTATAATTTATTATTGTTTTATTCTATTTTAGTTTTTCTTCGTCTCTTATTTTCATTCAATATTTATATTAAAAAATATATCTCATTGTCAAATTATGAAAAATTTAAAGACAAAATCCTCAGAAAATGTATTATTCAATCATTACTGATATTATGATATTATAAATTTATCTGATATTGAATGCAATGTTCATATTGTGCTTAATCTGAAAAGCTTTTTATTATGTTCAATTTTCGATAGCACGATTTGATGATTTTTATTGTAATTGTATCAATTGGACTGACTGAGCATAATAACTCCGATATATTTCGTAATTTTTTTTGATTCCCAACTACCTACCGACTACGTACATCAACCTTGACTAACGAGCTACCTATTTTTTCCCTTAATATTCCGTCAGCAGTTTTTTTGAGTCGTCTCTTTGATTACGTTTTTCTGCAATGGAAATATGATTTCTAATAAAATAACATCGCATTTGTTCTCCTAAAACCATTCTAATGTCCCTCAACTTTTGTCTACTTAATGTAAGTACCTTTCTTCTCAACTACACAATTATGTTATTAATGTTTATTTATTACATGGACATAGGCCAATGGTTTGAATGTTAGATACGTATTTTTAGTACTGATATACACATATGGTAGGTGATGAGAGAAAGTTTTAAAAGGGTAAAGAGGTAGGAAATCGTTAAAATGGGATCGATAAGATGGTAGAAATGGAGAGAACTTCGTTGTGGAGATTATCTCGAATCACAGAAAGACTGTGTGTCATGGGGAAGAGGCAAAGCGAGGGTGTGCATTCACGCGGTGGAGGATCGGATTGAGCGATGTAACGGATTAGCGAGACGGGGATGCACCTCCCCATTTGCCACGAAGATTGAAACGGCGAAGAGGCAGCAGACATTTGCATATGAAAATCCGTAGATCATTCCAGACAGATATGGAAACGGGCCTACAATGGCGACGTATATCTGATACCTTCATTTCGGGAATGAAGGCAGCAGTCAATATTCAGCCTTTAAATCGGTTATATAGCATTAAAGGAAACAAAAAATAGTTTGATTCATATATAATTAATTCCGGGTTAAGGATATAATTAAGTATTCCGATAAAAGTTATTTACACAGCGATGCAACCCCAAAGTCTCGGATTCGAGTACCAGCTGATCAGATTTTTCCCTGCGTGGGTTCGCCAATATTTATTATCATAGATATGAATGGAGGCTTCATGTTTCCATTACAGAAATATTGTTCATTTATCAAGGATGATTAATTAAAAGCAATGCTTTATTCACCGAAATAGAAGAACGATCTTGGTCAAACGGCACAACAATAGCACAAATCCTTGTGAATATTTGGATTTATATATCGTAACATACACGTTTTAATACTATGTTCATTAATCAGATATACCAAAAAATTGAATCAATGATAATTATACGTGTTTACCAATCCTTAGTAATAATTACATCCACAATCCTTTAAAAAACCTTCAATATAACCGCTGATTTATTAGCGCAATAATAGTAATAAAACGTCTTTTATTACGCGAGATTGAGACTAATAGGTATTTTCTTACATTTAACCCTTTATTGATAGATTAATAGCATTGATAAAACAGTACCTAATAAAAATAACACCGGCCACGGTGGCGGAGTGGTTAGCATGCTTGAATGATGGCTCTAAATCCGAGGTCCCGGGTTCGAATCCCGACTATCCGGATTTTACCGGTTAGGGAATGGTCGGATGTGTTCGTTTATTGTTGTGAGTTTGTCTTATATATTAAAACGTATGTAATTGGGGAAACCGGTTTCCGTTGTATAATTAATCAATCAATCAATCAAATCAGTGTTAGACTTGAAGTGACAATGGGGTTGAAGGTAAAACATCGACGAACAAATAACTCCTTTATCCCCATTAGTTAGCCGTATCCAGTAAGTACAATTAGGTGTGGATATTATTTGCGGAGGGGTGGAAAGGTGGTTATTTTCAAGTAATATCTCGAGGCTGGCTCGAGTAGGCCATTGTGCTAAACAATGAGCTGATTCTATGCGCGAATGAAAGAGGGTCCTCTTCGCATCTCTCGGAAAGGTATTGTGAGATGATGGCTTATGCGAGATGGAAAGAGAACAGATCTCTCAGGGAAGATATTAAGTCGTCGAAAGGATATGCCGAGGAATTCGATGCAGAATTCACTCGGTTGACTCCATTTAAAGAACTCCGAAAGCTGCAATTCATGAAAAGATTCTCCTACCAAGGATCTCTGATCCACACGAGTATTCTTGGAAGATAAATTCGAAGAAAGGCCGTGACGTTTAGTTGTAATTCCTTCATCGACTATCCAGATGTGATCCACACAAAAGACTCCTTCTTTCAGAACGAAGATTTCCCTATGAACGAGCAATACAGCAAATCGAATGTGAATTGTTAACAACCAAGTAAATCTGTGTTGGAGAGACTGTTTGAGACAACACTTCCGTCATATTTAATCAAGAAACAGCAAGGAATAATAGGTTAAGATAAACAGTATCCTTTATGCGAACGTGTACGTTCATTTTGCAATATCGTAAAAATATTAGCTGGCTCTCACACGAAGCTTACCAAGAACTTGTAGAAAACAAAAACAGGAAAGAAACGAAATCTAGGGCGGTAAGAATGGTACCGACGAGAAATGGAATGCATTATCTATGAAAATGAATTTTTCAGCCATTTCAATCAAATTTCAATTTTTATAATCTATGTTTTTCCACCAAGCATCGCTCCGTTTACAAAAATTCAAAAGATATGTATTAACGCAAAATGTACATATAAGTCAAAGATATGTAGCTACGATATAGTTTAAAATGGGATAAAAATAGTATACTTCCAAAAGAATATAACATTTTATAGGGATAGATAATAATACAATGCAGATTGTTCACCAATTTCTAGAAATCAATTCAGATGAATAATACACAAACGAATTATTCCTGTATGTGCCATTGAATTGTCAAGGTGATAAAATGAATGACCAACTCATAAGGCTTCCGTTAAGGTCAGGTGAAGCGGAGTCCCAGAAAAAATATAACAAACAATAAAACAGATATATTAACAAGAGCTGCATTATGGATATTTCAGTTCATAGAATCGAGAAGAAATACATGCGTTCATTACGCTAAATACGACTTCCAAGTAATACCTCACGAAAAAATCACGGGATGTGAATTAGGACACTGACAAACGGTGAATATCGCAACAGTTAAGTTCTCCATTAATGCCACGAACATAGCGGCATGAAACACAAAAATGAAATTTTCGTGACTGACACACAATATGCACTGAGTTAATTTAAGCTAAACTTGAAGGAAACGACAGGATGACGCTATATTTAGAACGTGATTGAAATGAATTTGTAGCCATAAGAATAAGTTACGAGAGAAATTGTTAAACAAATTCTGATTAATTTACGGACATAAATTTGACTAATAACTCATCTGACATATGTCCTATTTTTCTCGTACTCAGTAGTAAGCACCAACTAAATAATTGTTTAAAGAATCCTTCAATTTTGATTAAGCTGCTTGATATTTTTTTATATATTATCTTTTGTTTGGCGGGTGGTGATGAATGTCCGTCTGAAAGCCAAAAATACGCAAAATGTCATGTTCTTCCTGGAATCTACATTATGAGAAACGGAGGAACCGAGGTTAAATGATTCGCGCTAGAGAACGTAATGCCAATATTAATTACTTCCTCCTCATTTTGCCAAAATAACGTAATCCGTCTTATAAATTCGTTCCTCTTGGTTAGAAATAAATCTTCTCGGGGTAAAAAAATTGAACTTGAGAATTTTGAGGCTCTATTAGAGAATTCCACAAATATCGAATATTAAAAGGAAAAACAGATCGGAAAATTCAGAAGGAACGCGAACTCCGCAGCGAGAGGGCTTCGTAATTTCGCGAAATGGAGAATGGAACTTCTGCTCGTTAATCTTCCAGGTGAATGATGAATAAAGCAGAGAAATTGGGATTTTTCATCCAAAAAAGCGTTAGGCGGTCGTAATGGTATATAAATATAATTTTTAACGAATCTGCGAGGATACGAAACGAAATAAATGTGTTTTATGCGAAATATTCAGCTATTTCAACAAAAATATTTAACGAAAACAAAATTCTAATACATAGCAAAAAGAAATTCGAATTATCACGCGACTAGAGAAAATATAAAGCGACTGTAGAACAAGAAGAACTTAAATATGATTATTACTAATACAATAATGCTAATAGATAAAATTATAACAGGGGGCCATGTTCGACGTAATGAAAATATTACTGAGAACAATTATATAAAAATGCGAATAACTAAATAAATTCGGTATACATCTCAAAAACCAAACAAATCGATATTAATTTGCATATAGATGCAAATGCAATCGCCATGAATTTTTCACAATCAAAATTATTATATAACACTTGCTATAGAAATATCTATACTATTTACAGCAATTAAATGGAAACAATCACTCTTTGCAGCATAACACTAAAACAAATATTTAAAAAATTTCAATTTAAGAATTTTAATTTCTTATAATATTACGATTTTATTAAAACAGAACGGAATCGCGTGTATTACTAAGAGAGAACCAGTTTAAAATATTCGTTAAAAAATTGGTAGGGAAATAAATAGGTACCACTTTCTTTCGGGAAACTAGATCATTGATTGAATTTTAGCAAAATACACACACAAAACGAAGAGGGCGACTAGTTTCGATGCATAAACATCCTCGAGGAAAGAAGAAGGCAAAAACACTCATATTTAAGACCAGACGTAGAGATAAAAATTAGCAAAGTTAAAGATGTTTGAAAACCTACCAATATTACCATACTCCTTCTCTGAGATTTTGAGGGAAAATAATTTAGAAGAGGATGGCTTGAATTGGGAGATCGTAAATAACCTCCTTCGTCCTATGGAATGTTTCTATAGAGGATTTATCTCATAAATTTGGCGTTGGCGAAATAAACAAGCGAGACAAAAGACGCAGGCGCTGTGATACTGGAGCGAAAACGACACCGAGGCCGCGTCATCACGCGATAGCGCTCGGTGACGTAAGTGGGAAAGAATGACGTCAAAGGGCAGCGCGGAAGAAGCAGTTTACGGACGGGATTCATCGGCGACTTCCTTCCGGACGAGTGATGCATTCCTGTTCCGAGAAAGCCTTTCCGGCAAATGCTCGCAGAAGAGTGACTCGCGAAGACCTGAAGTAATGGAGGAATAAGACGCCTAGTGGTCCATGGCTTGCAACTTGGAGGTGACGTCAACCGGCGAAGCAAAACCCAAGTCATATCGCGGAAGTGCTTTTTCTAATTCTACGCTCGGGAATATCTGTTATCTCTTGAGAGACTAAAATAAGCGATAGATATTGTGATGTGGGGAAAAGGAATTAAAAGCTAAATCAGAACCCACGGCGATTGCAATCAATCATGAGAAATGTAAACCACAAACAACTTAAAGAATTAAAGAATTATGTTCGTTGTTGCTGTTGCCTCGGTGAAGCACCTCCTAATAAGTTCATCCGAGCTCAGGAGGACTTCACCGATAAAGGGCAACAGTAGCTAAGCATGAAAGAAGACAAATAACGGATAAAATATAAGTGGAATGTACAAATGAACTTAAAAATGAATAAATTACGATGAAAGACTTTTATCATTCTCAGAAAAATAGTGCACAGTATAGCTTAACTTATTAGGGAAAATTTCGGAGAGTAAAATATGAATCCCTTAAATTTTGATGATAAAGTTGACGAAAAAGGAAAACTTAGAAATTAGAATTAAATACGATACCGGAAACGATCCTAACCTAATAACCTATTTTATTTCCTCCTAGCACATTAAAAATCGTGAGCTCAGACATTAATAATATACAATTAGAAATGAAACGAAATTATATACGTCAATTTCCGTTATATTCATTTTATTCCGCTCGGTAGAAGCTGCAGCGGCACAAAGGGTCGAGAGAACAAGGAATATAAATGACACTTCGAATTGAGATGGTAATATGAGAACTAGATCATAAGGCTCTATATGTTCCAATGTATATTTAGATTGAATCTTTTACTGTGAAATATTTATGTAATATATTTTGTTTCACAACTGGCATATACACAAAACTGCGCACGTAATACTAATAAGATTGAAATTACCACAACAACCTGATTTAAGTTCCATATTTGCAAGCAGCTGGTAATTTCTCAGCCCCAAAATCCCATAAACACTTTAACCAATGAAAACTTTTCGGACTTAATCTTTGCTAGGAAACTTATTTTTTGAGTTTCTTATTTCCTCCGAATCCCTCACCAAAACCATAGAGAGGTAAGATAATATTGATAATCACGGGGAAGAGTTGTTTTTATCGAGCCTGTAAGTAACAATGAAAGAATATAGAGCTCAACCACGCGATAAAAAGAATTCATACAGCGATCGTTAACACGAGGAATGGAAATGCAGTGCGTAGTCGCAGACTTAAATCTCATTTATAAGAAAATGAAGGTCCAAAGGAGAGGACGGCATTTTTGGATGAGAAAAACTAAGAATCAGAAAACTAGGAAAAAGAAGTCTTTTCTCACATGGAATGACGACTGTGATGACATCGCACAAAACGGACGCGAAATGATAGTCAGTTGTTAACAATAAACAAGAGGAAATACTGCAACCAAAAAGTAATTGCAAAAGAGAGTAAGCGAAGACGAGGGTGACTCGAATTCGGTGATTTTGAAATACCGACAATTCAGTTTCCATGACGGAAACACTAATTCAGAAATGATGATTTACCATTTTCCGGATTTAGAATAATTCCGGGAATCTATGATAAAATCTATCGATAGACAATATAAGTAGGAATTTTGGGTCAGTTTGACTTTAAAATGATGCTAATTCATAATCAATTAATTTATCTTACCAGATTTTTTAATTTAATTTCCGATCAGATAAATCCAATTATTTGTTAAAATCTTTCACACATAATCATAGTTAAGTATAGTATTTTGATAAAGGACAAAACTTTCAGTTTTCTGATATTTAATTCAGAAATATTGCTAAATCTCACCAATTAAACGAAAAAATAAAATATGCATAAATACATAGCTACACTCGTAAATCTAAAAATTACAACGCCTGAAAAGAATTCAAAATTAAAATTACGACTTATTAACTTTCTTTCCTTGAACTTTCAGAAAAAAGGATTTTGACATTGCTTTCTGCATCCAGAAAAGATTGAAAGGTGTACTTCCTAAACAAATGAAAGAAAACAAAACTAACGGACCAACGATGAAAGGTCAAAGGGGCAACCAAATATTCCCACAAATGAAATCGTAAGGGTCCTGAGGAGAGGTCTTGGATGTTTGGCCAGACTGTAGGCCCTAACTCTATTAAATGCGATACGTAGGTTCCATTTAGTCTTATCCTTGAGGCAATTTCTAAAGCCCAATCTCAACAGATGACAAACCGGGTTTTCTCTGGACATAATTTGACTTTCCCAGAAAACGGAAATTTCGTTTTGCCTCCGGGATCCCGAGAAAATAAACATTACTCAGAGAGTTGGAATAAAAATTTCACGAAATTTAACAGCGAATGTTACGAAGAATTACGTCTGTTTCTATACCTTATCAACTACGATTATGATTATTTAAAGAAAACTTCTACTGGGCCTACGACTCTGGAATCGTGCATAACTGAAACAACTAATAGAATTCCATCAAAAACAGCTAGGTGAGATGCTGGATGTCGATCTATGGAATTTAAAGATAATTTATTTTTAAACAATACTTGGCTTCTGACTCTAGAATCAAAGATAACTGAAAGAAAAAGACTGTACTTTTACCACAGGCTTAATAAAGAGTATTTTACTGTTTTCACTGGTCTTTCCTGCAGAAAAAGTATACTCTTGTCTTCCTTTCATTTTATTGCGATGGAATTCCACAAAGCTACGATTTCCTTCTTGGAATTCATAACTGAAATAAATAGAATCATTTCGTACATGATAGACGAAATGTTGGGAATGTCTGGACATCGAACAAGCTTCACTAATCTCCGGCCTAATCTAATCTAATCTAATCTAATCACCGGCCGTGGTGGTGGAGTGGTTAACGTGCTAGCGCGTTAATGCTCCAACCTCACGGCCCCGGGTTCGAGTCCCGGCTAATCGGAATGTTCCGGTTAGGGAATGGTTGTCTGTGTATGTTGTGCGTGTGTGTGTGATTATAATAAAATAAAATGCAAAAAAAAATGAATACAATTAAGAAAAATTTGTAAAATTAGAAAAACTATTCCTCTAAAACACATTAGCCTTCCGAGGCTAAAATTCGCCCAAAAAAGAAAGACGGCATTATTATTATCATTAATCTCGAACCGATCTATTTTTCTATCGAATTGAAATTTCGTTCGAAAGAGTAGGACTATATTCGAAACACTGGTCCATCAAAATCAAATAAAGAAGAATAACCCAACAGATCGTTCTCGGGACAAATTAAATTCAGATCAGTAGATAATACAATCACAACGATCGAAGCGTATTCATTAGACAGCTTCGACAGGTTACATGCTTAATGAAGACGATTCTCCAAAGATCTGAAGCGTCCGAGAGGCAATGCAGACAAATCCGCGAGGATGCGCCAGCATTATCCCCCAGACGCATCGGAGAAGACGAGCGGCAAACGGGTGAGGGAGCAATTACTGCAGTTGCGTATGGAAGGACGTTCGTCAGGTAAAGAGGGGGAAGTGGTTAAGATCGATGCCTTGTCAGTTCAACGAACCTTACAACATCGCCACCCACGGCCCCATATCGCCCCTCTCGGCCACCGAATGCACTTACCTTTTACAGCGGAGCCCTTACTATACCACGATAAAAAAGACGGAGGCGGGCCGCAGCGTGCATCTTAATGGCGCGACTTACTCGGAAAAGTGAGAAGTTGAATGCGTGCGGAGACGGAGAAATGAAAGAGGATCGTTTCTTATAAAAAAGGCGCCAAAAGAAAGCTCCCGTGTCCTTTTCTCGGAGTTTCGGAGTCTGAAAGTTGTGGCGGTGGAATCCCGCACTTCAAAGGGCGGATATAAAAAGATGTCCCGCAGACATGAGTAACGATTAAGGGAAGTTTTTCGCGGTGAAAGAAGGTGAGCGAGATTTTCGGCGGAGGAGGTTTCTCGGTAAATGCGCAGGCATCGGTAAAAAGGGTGCCCCCGTCCATGATTTATGGATGGGCTGGAGATGAGGTAAGAGTGGTCTCCCAAACACGACTTAAATAACAATCTTCTTTCATAACTGGTCGAAACCATAGAGTCAGATCCTTCTTCCAACACGTTTCTTCCGCAGAAATATACTGTATCTTGCCTAGTAATTCTCATTCCCTTCTACTAGCTCTCAAGACTTTCTCCATGTATAGGATGTAAATATTTATCTTTTCGTTCTTTTTTCTTTTTCTGTTTTCTGTTCTTGTTTCTTTCTGTATTTTCGAACTCTATATTCAATCTAAACTTGGAAGATATATAAGTGATTAATTTATATCATATTAACTTTTACGCCACAAACATTATAAATAATGTTTTTCGGGACATGTACGATGCAAAACGGTAGAATTGGCCTTTTGAGTCAACTGCAAGCACCAATATAGGACTGATTAATAGACAAATGGACTAAAAAACAAAGAAGAAAACCTTTTAAACCTTACCAATCAGCCAGAGCTCAATCTACAGCAAGAGAGTGAGCGATAGACGCATTGCATTGCATTGTTTGCCATGTAAACAAACCCATAGTAACGAACTTTATTGTTATTGTGTAGAGTAATCAATAACGGCACGAAGCCATTATAACTCAATAATTATTTTGTAATTGTAATAAATATGCGTTTTAAATTCCAAATCAACTTCCAAATAAAACTTTGAAGAAATGTACTAAGCATGCTGAATATAATACCATTATGAAATAGTATAAATGAAAACGACATTTTAACGTGAATATGTCGCAATAACCAGAAAAATTGTTTAATTATGATATGACTCCTAAACGGTGGTTGATATCGATAATTTTTTTCAAATAAAACTTATAGAAAAATACATTTAATTTAAACAAAAAATACTATGAATTTTATTCACATTGGTTTAAATACGATTTTACAAAGGGTTAAGAATGCATAAAAGTAATAAAAAAACCACCCCTTAAAAGTAACGATGAATGGCGTCTAATACTTGTAGTCCACGTCGAAAATCTAAACACACAATTCCATCTAAACATTAATTAACCGAGGCTGCAAAACAGCGAAACCATTAGCCGTAAAAATAAACAGGTAGGGTCACAGCGAGATGTTGAGAATCCCACATCAAACCACTTCGCGAATATTTGGCGGAGAGTACGAATTCTCCACAGCGAAAGTGGAAATTCACAGTGAAATTCTCTTCGCGCCTTCAGATGAAAAATTGGGGGAGTAAGGGGACAGGGAGCGAAGAAGATCGTTCGTTATCGTCGACTCCATTAAGAAGACTGCATGAAAAGAAAAAGCGAACCCAAGCGCCGGGGCAAATGAGCCAAAAGGCGAAAACAAAAAAGACTCGACAACTTCCACCATGTGAGAGAAAACAGATACAAACGGCTGGGGGGCGATGGTATAACAACGAGACTGAATTGTGAAAGAAAAGCGAGGCGAAGGAGAAAGTAAAAGGTGTGACGAACAAAAACGATAATACAAAAAGCAACCAGAAGAGCTGAATGAAAGGGAAATAATGGGAAATGGTTGCACGCTTTGAACTTACGTGGTGTGATGTGAAAAAGATGAAAGGCATGCCAAGAGAAAACGGATAAGAAAAGAATGAAGGAGAGAAAATGCAGGAGAGGGGAAAACGATAGAGGTGATCAGGCAGGCAGAAAGTAATATTGGCTGGAAGCAAATAAGTGAAGGTAAATATTAGGAGGAACATGGTAAGTGAAAGGAGTAGAGAGTTATTGAGATTACGAGAACAGCATGCGACAGATACGTAGTAAAGACGTATAAATAAAAGATGATGGACCAAAAAGATGAAACAGGAAAAAGCTTTTCAGATGATATTAAGTCATACTTTAAGCAAATGCGAGAACAGTATACGACAGAAACTTGGCAAATACTACAAGACAACAATATAAATTAAAGATGGACCAAAAAGAAGAAACAGGAAAAAACTTCAGATGATATTAAGTCATACTTTAAGCAAATGCGAGAAAAGTATACGACAGAAACGTAGCAAATACTACAAGACAACAATATATATTAAAGATGGACTAAAAAGATGAAACAGGAAAAAGCTTTTCAGATGATATTAAGCCATACTTTAAGCACACGCGAGAACAGTATACGACAGAAACGTAGCAAATACTACAAGACAACAGTATAAATTAAAGATGGACCAAAAAGAAGAAACAGGAAAAATCTTTTCAGATAAAACTAAGTCATACTTTAAGCACATAAATTATAATAACCTATTGTTACTGTTTTTATAGGTTTTTCTCGCATTATCAAATCAGACATTCATCATGTAAAACCGATACGTGTGATGATTTACGTTTCCGGAACCTGAACGTCGACAGATGAGTAATGATTGCATGTGATCACTGATAACCATCATCTAAAGTCATCGACGAAAGCTATAAATAGACGAGTGAATACCGTCTAGCATGGGCGAGAATTGACTAAAAGCCTTTCGATCCAACCAAGTAGGGGAGGAGGAAAGAAAGTAGAAGAAAATTGGAAGGTAAGAAGTGAAAGGGAGTCCGTTGGATCCCGGAATTTCCTCTCGACGGCGCATCGCTATTTCGTCGTGCCGTTGTAAGGGTCGACGAGGGTTGGGCGTCGCATACGTGCGAGGCATCCGCGATCCTCCCCACCGACCCCGCTCGACCCGAGAAGACGATGGCAACGCTGGAATGGAACGCGGCTCCTATAATAGCGGAAAATGGGATAAAGAGAGAGGCGGATGGAAACAAACGGCGAATTAGAAAGCGGCAGGTGAGGACGGGGGAGCGGATGAGGAGCCGGAACCGCGGCGGCCATTTCTGCGAGGTTTACGCAATCCCCCGAAAGAATCCTCGGCAGCAACTTTCTTCTGGGGAGGGCCGAACGTCCGATTTCGGAAATGGCAACAGAGCTGAGATTCCGCGGGCGTTGAAATTACCGCGAGCGGAATAAATATTTGCGGCCATATCGGGAAGAAAGGACGCATTAATCTTAATGATTCCTGGCATAAAAATATCAGCGTCCTGTGATTTACGTTTTCCAGATATCTGAACAGAAACGAATCGAGTAAGTGTTAATTTTTGCCAATGCAAGCATTTCTTTCTGTGAAGTACTCAAATTTCTATCTATTTTAGTATTTAGCCAGTTGGAACCTCACAACCATAAGCTATCAACTAGCTATTATCATTATATTAGAGTTTAATCTACATCCATGTTCATTATGAACAATACAGGGTGATTCAGAAGTCCAGTTACGGTTACGGGAAATCAGAACTATTTTATTTTTCAGCATAGATACGTGTGTGCCGCGCTTCAAATCGAGGTCACATTGAACATTTGTAGCGATAACAAATAAAACTTATGTAAATGTATTTAGTAACAAATTTCATCTTTGCTTCATGTATCTATCTTGAAAAAAGTTCTGATTTTCTGTGATCATAATGAGACTTTTGTATCACCCTGTATATTAGCTATAAAGAGCTAGTATTAGTAGGGGAAAAGGCTTACTAGGCAAAATGAGGAGTTGGGTAGATGGCCCTTGCTTTCCTCACCATACCAGAATGCCATGGACGAAAGGAGGTGGATAATGGAAGTTGTGAATCAATGTATGTGGTAGAATATGTCCACATAAGAGAAGCACAACGACTCCACGACTGACACTTTTTTAACAGTCAAAATACATAAAAACGAGATAATATGCAAATAAGAAAGATCTTACAGATAAATGAATAAGGTGGGATAAACTACTAAAACACAGGAAAAAAGTAAACGCAATTATATCGCTAAAATGATGATTCCATCTGCACAATACACCACTCCATTTTTTAAACAGTTGAAACACAACAAAAGAGAGAGAATATGCAGATAAGAAAGATCTTACAGAGAAATTAATAAGCTTAGAAGAACAACTACAAAAACACTGGAAAAAAGTAAACGCTTTCTGATAAATATATATCTCTTCGACATCAAAGAGGCACTTAAAATAACAGACATCATAAATCTACATTAATTCAATCTAAACAGTATTTCAGCGAAATGACTTTCAACTGATCCATGTTTCTAAAGGCAGTAGCTCAGTGATTCAGCCCAAATACAATTTCCCTTAAATATTGAATACATTATCATGTAAGCTGTACTGTACTTACTCTGTATCTTATAGGAATTCTCGAATGAAAACGGGAAACTTACCTGAAAAGAAAAACCAAACATTAGAAACACATCAAACACGTCATTGAAAAAATCAGTAATCAAATACACACACAAAAAATAATGAAATATCATTACACAGTGACGTAATGTCGACAATTTAGTCTTGTGTATATTTTGTAAAAACACATGTAACTTAAATATGTAAATGAGTTAGGTCGTTGATGGCTATTGTTGATGTTGCCATGGACTTGTTTAGATGGCAATAATTGAAACATTACTGCGATTGTATTGAAAGGGAACGAAAATAAAAGCCATGCGAAGTGATGTGAAGAATTTAATTTAATCGCTAGCGCATCGACAGAAAGTTCTAACGATAAATTCGTATACATATTCTCTTCAGCTTACCCAAAATTAAGTAAATATCGCCAGGGTCGCAATTTACATCGAACGCAAAATAAAACCCTTCTCGAGGAGGAAAGTTCGCCTGCTCAGCGGAACACAGGGGTAAAAAGAATAATATTTTCAGGGCGTTTCGACAGTGGCAACATCAAAGAGCGCTCATTCACTTCGCTGTCATAAAAAAACGCACAGATAATGACGTCCTCTACGAGAGGCTCCGTAAACCGCTTCTGGTTTGCTGTCGGCGCCTTTGTCAGCAAATGACAAGAGTGGAGAAGGTAAAAGAAAGAGAGAGGATCAGATGGGAAGTGAAGGAGGGATTCGAAATAGCCAAGGAATATACTGGAAAAGAGCGTAAGGTAGAATGAAAAGGTAAGGATATAAACCGAGGAAAGGATGAAGGTGGAGAAAGCACAAACATCGACATTTCCCTCGAACATGTTTGATTCAAAGGAAATATTTTCCGATGAAAGTTGACACACAAAATATTTTCCTCAACCAAATTTTTCATTAAAATTCCAAACGTAGCCAAAATCATGGGAAATGTTGAAATTTTCAGAAATCATTATAAAGAATGATCAGAAATAAATATTAATATAATTAGGAATCGTATGGTATTGCAAACAAGGCTGTAGTAACAGGATACTTCAATAAGAATAGCGGCTATTTTATTGCTCGTAAAGCTTTTGTTGAGCCGAAATATTTCATAAAATAAGAGGGAACAAAGAGAAAGATACAGTTGTCCCAACTTGAAACGCGGACTACACTTTAAAGAAAATCTTTCTTAAATAAAAACTTTCTAATCTATACTCGATCGGCACATTTTAAGACCAAGTTTGATGAAATGCCAATACAAAATTTAACTGGGGTTTAACCCCACCAGATCGTTTCCATCTTGAAAAGTCCTCAAAAGATACATAAGGGAAACCACCTCTGAAGAGCGACTCAATTGACTTTTACATGAATTCATTAAAGTCACTGTCGATTACAATATTTCAGTCCTTGCTGATAAGACAAATATAAGGCTGTAAAATGCAAACCAAGAAAAATTACTGGAGCTAGAAAGGCAAACTTGTTTTTCAATTAAACCTTTTTTATCATATACTTTACTTTTTAAAATGAGCTCCATATACAGTGCAGATACCTCGGTAGAAAAAAAAATCTATCTTAAGGAGCCCTCTCCTATAAAGGTTTTTTGCCTATGTATTGGTAACGCAGTATAAGAGAACGGGAAGCCAAAAATAAAACTGCCTGGGTGAAAATAAAGAACGACGTAAAAAAAGATCGAATACAGTACGAACCGGACATTCGCTGATTGTGACAGAAGATGAGATGGTCGTTGGCGATCCTGTAATGCTTGTATTCAACCGTACACTTCCCTAATAAATCAGAGATGGGAGGATTCGGCGTCCGAATCAGACCCCAGAGATTATTAGGGATGCTGACGCAGATGCTGCTACATAAACATACCGTCGCATTACAGAGGAGAACGTTCTTTATAGCCGATTTGAACAATCCGAAAGGCTAATTGGACGATAAAGAATTCTCCTGATACCTCGGCATTACATTCACAGCAACAACTGCATTCGTTATAAATAAACGCAAGCAGTGAGAGGGTAAAGATAAAGGGAATTAATGACGTAGAAAAGGGATTATATATCGGTGAGGTTAAAACTAAATGTAAAGGGACTTGGGATGTTTGATTAAAGCCCAAATAATTACGTTAATGCAAATGTTTGAGTGGGTAACTCGCCGAACAAGGAGTAGAATAAAAATAGTTAAATACACTGTGTCCTGCTTTATATATGTAGATTAAGAAGATTCGTTCGAACGCCAGAAAATCTAACGCAAGGATACATTGATAAAAGGGGGTTTAGACTGTTTGTCTGTTGGTGTTTGGCAAGTTACAGGCAGCTTGTTTTATAGTGTTATAGTTTACACACGCCAAGAGATAAGAAGTCTATACCTTTCTTTGCAATCTATCATTGTGTTGGATTCTCAAGTGTTCGAATTTAAATTAACCTTTATAAAGCTGAGCTTTTCTGAGGGTATTTTGGATTTTTTCCCAGTTTACTCGTTCGTTTTATATTGAAGTCCGCAATTTTTTCCTAATTTAAACTTTTCATGCGTGTTATAGGAAAAAGCACCGTCGCATTTTTAATAAGCTTATTCTACAGGGTTCGAATTAAAACTGCTACTACTTCCGTAGATTATACATTTCTAATTAAGTTTGGTTATAAGGAATATTCGTACGAAGCTAAGACAAGCTCCAAACGAAAGGGAATTGATTGAAGACTTGTTTCTGTCGTAAAAAATCATTTCTGAATCGAAATTACCTCCATGAAATAGATGTCAGGAAAAGAATATCACAAAGCTACAGAGGAAATAAGATTTAGGAGTACAACATCAGAGGAAATCACGACCTTTCAGTTAAGGATACAAAAAATTACATCAAATTCCTTAACAGAAAGACAACTTTTTATTTCTCAAGAACTTTTTGCAATTTCAATAAGTTGTACCTTTATTTTGTTGCTCTAAAGGATCGCTTAACCTTTTTTCTTCCCATAAATCTTCTGAGGATCATAACTTTTGCGACCATTACAGGGTCGAATTTTCCACGAATGCCCAGAATTTACTGTTGCTACCTAAATGGCGAAACATGCAGCAAAATGGTCGGAAGAGGTTGCATTTCATCAGCGAGACGGAGGAATCGATGGAGAAGAAGTGCAGATGAGACGGCCAATGTGGGCCAATGCATCATGGATTCGGAGTGCAGTCTGAACGGGCTTAATAGCTGAGTTGAGGAAAAGAAGGGACATCGCGAGAGCCAAAAAAGTGGTCCAATGGCAGACGGAGAGTGGCGCCGGCGGTCTTGCTGGCACGAGGCCCTCCCCAGACAACTGCAGGACGGCAGACCACTTTGAATGGAGGCGACGTTTAAGGGGAAGCCCGCGGCCAATGTCTTACTTTATTACGAGGCAGTCTTTTATTCGGCGAAGATATATGTGTACGTAAGAAGGATATACCCAACCCTTTCATTCATTTAGTGCTGTCTTCTTAATAATTCTTACATTGCTATAATTTTTTTCGAATTTATACATATTTGACTTCAGAGGTAATATGAGAGAGAGGCCCCACATAACCTCACCGAATTAGAGATCATATAATAATGATAAAAATTAGATAAAATTAAAATATTATCCAATTGCTCTCAGAGTTTTCTGTTTCAAGACAGACGTTAAGAGCCTATGTAAGCATATGTTTAGACATTTCAGAATGGTAAAACAACACACTACAAAAGGCATCGATATGGATAAATAAGTTCTTTCAGATCGGAAAATATTAGCGTTTCCATCGTGGAATTCCGATTAAAATAAGGCGACGCCTTCTGAAAATTCTACTTTCTTTAAAAATGATGAAAGACTTCGGAGTAAACTTAAGGAAGTGTTTACTGAGATAAGCAAGTTACGATTAAATACCCGACCTTGGACCTGGATTAAAGTGGACGCACGCCCAATGTATTTTACTATAATCGGATAGTAGTCTTTCCGTGCAAAAATGAAAGAAGATAGATTCTATAAATTTTATTTTGAAAACATATGGATAAATAAATTCCATCCAGCGATTTATCGTATACTACATAAGGAATGCTTATAGTAAAAAGCAAATTGATTTTGATAATTTGGCAACATTTATTCATGATTCTTGAGGGGATATAGACGAGGAATTAAAATCTTTAAGAGAGCATATTATCGACTAAATGTGAAGAGCTCTATGCCACTAAACCTGTGAAGCAAGCACCAACGACTTTTACGGGATTTTGAAAGATAAATCAAGAAAACTGCTCCTGAATACCCTCAAAATGAAGTGCTATCGCCGTAAATGTATTAAAGAAGTTCCACCTATCACTTTCACAATCGTAGTAGTAAGCCGTCAATTTTGAAAATGATTTTACTATTATTTTGTTTTTATGCAAACTAAACACTGGAGCCACAACCTACCGCTAACCTACAACTGTATGAAACATAAACAATCATGTGTTAAGTATTCTGCCCGAAAGTTGGTTGGGACCTTCAAATACAAGCACTCAAGAGCTAGTATAGAGAAATGAGGTTTACTAGGCAAGATGAGGAATGAGGTACTTATCCATTGGAAAAGGCAATGCTTCTTAAAAATATGGACTATTATAATTGAATTTCTCAAGGCATGCTTTGAAAGAGGAGAGGATGAGATTATAGTTTTAGAGGGAGGTATACATCAAACCCTTGATATGAGCGGCGTTTCACAAACTTACTTCCAAATACGACATTCGATGTCCCTAGAAAATACACACACGTGGCTACTGCTAACAATGAGCCTAACACAGGGCGAATTTCGAAATAGCATTTATTGACAAAGGGTCTCAAAGTTGCTGTGAAGTCGAAGAAATGGCACAGATAAAACATCCGAGCTAACATACGTTTGTCAATCGAAGGGAAACATTCGAAAGTAAATAATCGGTCGATTAGCGGGTACGCTTTCCCTTATCGAATTCCATAGTAGTAGATAAGACAAAAATGCTTTCGCCGTTGCATCAGCCTTCCAGATTTTCCTTGACTTACATGCATTTTTGTAATCTAGCAACCAGCGAACAGATAAGAGGTACTTCAGTTAATGACTTTTTCCCTGTCACTAAATTAAAATAAGAAGCAAACATTATAATATCACGCTACAGATAAATTACAGCCGCAAACTCAGTACTTCTCATAAAGATAGGTAATAATCATAAAGGTGTATGGAATCACTAAAAACAACGTTCTGCCGAATGTGGATAATCCAAACAAGATCGTAGCGTTATTAAAAATATATGAATTAAATATCTGAGGAGGTTTCCAGTAATCCATTTGAAAAAAACGCCACAAAAATGTAATTACATCACAGAGATACAAATATTACAAAGTTCGCGCATTGATTAAATATATAAAGATATTCCATTCTCTTAAGTCTTTCGATAATACTGTACTAGAGGAAGATTATTTTCAACACATAAAAAGTACGAAGTAGGAAAATTCTGAGGCGCAGTTCAAGAAACGCATAGCAAGATGTTTGAAGAATACAATTAGACTTCTCCTCCGTAAACTGTTAAAAAGCAACGAGCCCATGGATTGGTAAAGAAAGAAAATCAATCAATAGAATACTGAGCTTTATTTTTCGGAAGAAACTGTTGGAGGAGCTACTTCGCAAAGAAAATATTTAATTTCCATGGGCGGAATAATAAATTGCTGTCAAAAAATGTAAAAGCTTTCCATTTTACCATTTTTAATAAATGAAAATAAACCAATTTAAAAACAAAATCCGAGAATAGAATAATGCTCTTACACTGGTTAAATAAAATAGCTGATGACTTTTACTCCGAAAACAATTTTTGATTACGTCAGATACTAGATATCACGAGGATTTAACAGGTTTTCCATGTTTACGGACATGTAAGTGTAACACAATGAACTGCCAGTTAAATCAAGTACCCGTAACTGACGATTTGTAGGCTAATAAAAGATTTGGATCGCGAAAAATACTTGAGATCAAATGCATTTCGCAAATCATTTTCCACATGGTCTAACGAACAAGCGAGTTTTTGACGAAGATGGAAGAGCTACACAACGAACAAGGACAACTATCCGTCCAGGAATCGTTACGTAAGACGGTGGAATTGAGTCCTAACCACACTTGCGAATCTCACGGGTCACCCTGACCACAGCTGGGAATAAGACGCACAGAGGGAAGGGTCCATCGGTTTGTTTTCGGACAGAAGTCATCAGGGAAACATCGCGGCTGAACGGAGAAGAAGATAGAAACTGCAAATGGATTGTCTACTCGTCCACCGCAAGGAAGGAATACGAACGGGGAAGAGAGGAGGGGGTGTAGCATCTCCCTCGTCCATCTCGGACGGATATCCTGTGACTCCCACGCGTATACCTTTTTCCCTTCCCTCGTCTCCTACACAAATAAAGAGGCGCCGAACCTTCGACCGCTATCACACACGGCCAAATCCCATCAAAGCCTCTTCGCTGCGCCTTTCTTTGACTAAACATTTCGGACGAATGTCGAGCGATTCCACTACGTTCCAAATATAAGCAAACACGTGGATCTTTCTGGAAATTCCAAGTCCCCGCGGGGTTTAAAGGAAAGGGCCGAAAATGGGGAGAGCATTTAAACGCGGTGAATTGGGTCTAGAAATTTACTCTCCGAGGAAGATATCTCGATGTTTAAGAACTCGCTTAGGTTTACACTGATTGAAAATTCCAATATCCAGCACGTTCCTGTTGAATGGTGGGCATGCAGTTATAGAAGATCATTCAGTAAATTATTTTACCCACTGTGATGAAATTTATATTTTTATTTCTCTTAACTTTCATTCGGGTTACTTGCTTATGATGTACGGGAGAGAAAGAAAAAGAAGAAAAATCAAATAAAAATCTAACAGGCATTATAAAAATGGTAAGTGCGAAATGAATACCATTAATAAATTATCTCTTTTATGCAGAAAAAGATTTCAGAGTCGCTTTCACTGGAGAAAAAGCGGGACAAGACGAAATCGAATCAATCTACAAGACAAATTTCATGAAAGTGATGCTGTTAATAAGCATATTCATTAAAGCCACGCATTCTAAGTCCACGCATGGTCATATTATATTTCGATTCATTTTTTCACATTTATTAGAAAGAATTCAAGCAGACATGTTCTCTCAAAGTATCTTTTTCTACATTTACCTCGTCCTCGTCCTTTTGCGACGTTGACATTTTTACTGCTTTTTGAAGTAAATACCATAATATTGGCAAACTAAAGGATAAAACACGAAGAATAAATGAAGGAGAAAAATACACCCAAATGTTAAAAGACAATAAAAGTGATAACAGATACCATCGGTACTGCGAGTACATTGCAGCACTCGGACGCGGTGTATATAGAAAGGATTTGCTTGATTTAGGAGGTACCGTTACCTCATTGCAGGATAGGCTATATACTTGTAGTATGATTACTGAATCTACCATAACTATCAATGACATTAATTCAATAATATGTTGTATCAATATTATATAAAACATGTATGTACATAAAACATTTTCGTCAATTACATTTACTAATAATTGGTGTATTTATATTTTAATAATTTCAAGGATGGACAATTCATATTTCTAACACTTCTTAGCAGACAAGTCATAAAGCATCGCTTAAAAAATTAAGTAAATTAAGAAAACCAACAACTTAATGTATACAATAGCAATACAACACAACCACAAGACACGGGTCTCAACGTATGGCATCGTAAATCATATTCATAAAATCATAGACCAGATGATGATGCCAAACAAGTCCTATGATAATAATAATGCCATACATCGAAATCTGGGTCGTGTTTATGAATTGCGATTAATATAAATTAAATCTTTAATGCAACTAATTTACTATACTTCGTTTGGGAATATTAAAAAGTGGATGCGGAAACCATCGACGTTATTTGCAAAAAATATAGATCGCATTGCAATGTGAACAGGCCTCCACTGATAATAGTTGAAATGCAAAAACTGACAAACATCATAAAATCCGTAATGACCTTTCCTACCCATGTCTACGGGTCACAACAAGTTAACACTTCCTGAGCTAAAAAAGCAGACGGAGATAAAGCGAACAATGGAGCACTTGAGGGACCGACGCCAAGACGAAAAACAAGATCATGCCGGACCAATCAAGCTCCATACGGAGCAAAACAAAGAGAGAGTAAATGAAGGCGCCATCGGTGTCACGTGGACTGAACGGAAAAAGGGAGAGTCGAGTACACAAACGCCCACGCACGGGATAAGTGGCGGGTGACCAGCGAACGAGTACTCGTTTATTCTGTTTGAGGGAAAAATGCGTTGATATACGAGGGGCGATTTATGCTTCGTTATTACTGAAGGGAGTCTCAATGTTATCTCAAACCATCAGTCCTGATTACAGTGATATATTGCCTTAAACAGTTACTCCGCGAGCGAATTTAGAAGCTAACGAAGATTGTTTCTCTCTTTTCAGGACTCGGCAAACGAATATGGATTCGGTTCATGATTTGAACCGTTTCCACAGGGAAACGAGCAGGAAGTTCTTGCCCAAGGAAAAATAGAAGCGAAAAAAATCGATATGACTGGGGCTAGAACCCAGGTCACCCAATTTCACCAACTATTCTTACCGGAAGAATCGAGTGAATGTTCCTGAGCAACACTTGAGGAAATTTCGAGATTAATGATGTATGTTTAGTATATATGCATATAATTAGATCATATAAATAGAGTGCAAGCGAAAAAGCGCTTACATGAGAAGCAAGCGCGGAATAATAAAAACCGAATTTATAACGAAAAAATCTGATGTGGCCAACACATGACTTTCTCCGTATTTATTGAAAACATAAGCCTATGCCGGTAATATATAAATAACTCTAAGACAATGAGTGTTACAGGAAAATGTTTCATACAAGCTTTGTAGTAAAAAACATTATCTTCAACTTTGGTACATAATTGTATATACCAAAATTGCAATCTGATAGATATATCTATGAAAATCTTCCTTTTCTGGGTAAACAACAACTTCCGGTTAACCATTATTGAAGAATAACTCCTAAACAATCAGTGTTACGAAAAAATGTTTCATACAAAAGTTGTACCAAAGTACATTATCTATAACTTTTGTAAATAATTTTATATACCTAAATTGCATTTTGACAGAGATATGTATGAAAAACTTCCATTTCTGGATTAACAACAACTTCCGGTTAACCATTATTGGGGAATAACTCCTAAACAATCAGTGTTACGAAAAAATGTTTTATACAAAAGTTGTAGTAAAATACATAATCTACAATTTTGGTGTGTAAATGTATATACCTATATTGCATTCTGACAGAGATATGTATGAAAAACTTCCATTTCTGGATTAACAACAACTTCCAGTTAACCATTATTGGGGAATAACTCCTAAACGATCAGTGTTACGAAAAAATGTTTTATACCAAAGTTGTAGTAAAATACATAATCTACAATTTTTGTGTGTAAATCTATATACCTATATTGCATTCTGACAGAGATATGTATGAAAAACTTCCTTTTCTGGGTAAACAACAACTTCCGGTTAACCATTATTGAAGAATAACTCCTAAACAATCAGTGTTACGAAAAAAATTTTAATACAAAAGTTGTAGTAAAGTACATTATCTATAACTTTTGTATGTAATTGTATATACCTATATTGCATTCTTACAGAGATATTTAAGAAACAAAAATTTGTTCCGGATAAACCGTAACTTCCGGTTAAGCGATATTCTCCAAAAACTAATCAACTTTTGGCATTGTTAGGGAAATCCTAAATATGAATTTTGAAAATGATCGGATAATTACTTTTTAAGATAGAGCGCACACAAACTTTTTAACCACAGACAGACAGACAGACCGACAGACAGACAGACACACAGACAGACATGTTCGGGAAAATAGCTTAAACATGCTCTATGGGCCCCAAAACATCTATTTCCGTCGAAATCTGGAGATCGAATTTTTTTGCGAATACAATACTTTCTCTATACTACGTATAGGGAGAAAGTAAAAAGTAGATATAACACTTTGTCTACTTCAAGCCGTAATTGCAAGCGAGCGATCGGGGAAGTCAGTGACACCAAATAATGACGGAATGAGAAATTGAGAAATAAGGTGGGGAACTTGTTTTTAAATGCTCATTTCCCAGGATTTTTCTTGCTCATTATGTTGACGTGTGTTTCATAGTTAAAATATTCAGTTTTTTTATTTTAAACTGTTTGTTTTGAGACTTTAAATGTTTGAACACTCGATAATCAGTGGTTTTAGAAACTGCATGGGAAAAGAGGTGTTTTCCAATGCGGTCTTGATCTCTGACAAACTAACTACATTACACTATTGAAGATTGGAGCGGTTGACAATATACTTGTGGTTTTACTCCCTTTTGCATTTCCAATTCTTATGTCACGGACAGCTGCGAATAACCTTCACATTATTTTATAATTAGACGGTGGCTTTCCGACAGAAAATTTTAGTAAAACTTCACTTTACTTTTAGAATAATTTTTATACTTTAATATTCTCTTTGTTTCGATTGGAATTTGACTTTCCCATCGTCGAGGTGCTTCTTTTACATATCCGACTTAGATCAACCTTGTTTTATTTAGTCTCTCTGACTTTCTTCCCCAATAGTTCACTTTAAACCGAGGAAGGGAGTACACAACTTGGTCAATCCAACCTTAAAAAAACAATATATATATAACAATAAGTATGAGGTTCTAGTGCAGGAAATTCAGACATGCAGAAAATTCTTCATTTCACTCCCAACGCGATAACGAGAATAAAATAATTAAGCTGGAGGAGCAAGGACGTAATAGGCGGAGTTGGTAGAGCGAAAGAATGGCAAATGACGCCCCCGTCAGTTCGCTGACCAGCGCTCCTTTCAGTATGCGGCGGATGGAGAAGGCCCTGGGAAATTGATAGCCCTTGTTTGGAGCGACTTATTTTTTCCCGACAGAGTTCAACGTCCACGTTATGACGTCTCTAACCAAATCGGGACGATAATGCGAGTAGATAACAATGAGAAGGGAAATCGTAAGGCATAAGAGCTCACTCGTCCAGAGATGAGGCTCACCTTACGGAGAGACGTCACGCCATTGTGGGCACATGGGCACCAAGGCCGCGGGTAAGAGGGGAAGGAAGTGGGGGGGGGACGGAAGGGATGGGCAGACGACTGGCAGGTAAGCGGACGAATGAAAGGGTTGGCTGTAGGGACATGTCCGAGAATGCGGAAATTATCCACGAAATCACCGCGATTGAGAGTTGCTAACAGCTGGGGAGACGAAAACTAAAGCCAGAACAGTAGGGTTAGCTAAATATTGAAGACAAAGCATAGGGAAACGGTAAATGATTTGATTCGAAAGGTACTCTTTACTGGCGAGGTTAGGTGAGCTTTACTGTGAGCCTCTCTTCCGTCTAACCTCGTACGTTGTTTAAATATTACAGTTACTAAAAATTGATCAGTTGAAAGAAACACAATTTGACTGCATCCACTACTTGTATTTTATTTCAGCTAGTCAAGAATAAGTTCCCCCATATATCGCCAGAAGTCATTAATTAGGGAAATGTTGATTATTAAAATTACAAAGTTAATTTGCGAAACGAAATATCGAGTGAGATAAAATCTCTGCAACTTAGAGTTGTCAAGGAACACGAAAACGTAGTTGTAAAATAATAAGGCAAACGCAATATGAAGCTAACAAAACAAAAATAAAAAGTAAATAAATAATGAATTAAAATATATAAAAGAAAAAAAATATGGTAAATAAAAAGCAAATAAATATTTGTTTGAAAAATAAACAAAATTGGAAAAGAGCCACCATATGGTAGGACCAAAAGGACTATGTAGTCCTTTTAAATGTTAATCACAGAAAGGTCAATCAAATGGCAGTTAACTAATACATACACAATATATGAAATGATGAAGATCAGAGATTAAGTAAAAAGTAACTTGAATAGATCCAATGGTGAAATGAGAATTGATAATTTAAGGATTACCCATAATGATGATTAACTTCTTAAATTGACGTTAGGAAAACTACAGAATGTAGGAGAGAAAAAAGCACGTAGGAGCTAAAGTAACAGAGTTATGGATAGGGCAAGGTGGAGATTAAAACTGATAAGGAAATATGAGAAATTGAGAGCCAAGATGGGAAAAAGGAAGCGGGAGAACAATGGTGAGGGGAAAAGTGGGCAGAATAATGAGGGTACATAAAATATGGCTTCAAAACATACCGAGGGAAAAGACGTAATGGATGGGAAACTGCATGCTGTACACCTTGGACTTGAAGAGGGAAAAAAAAGAATTAAAAAAGTATGGGAATCGAGTGAAGAAAATTCTTAGTCCATAAGCAGAAGAAAGACGCAGAAAAATCGTTTTTCTGTATTATTAGAAGGAGCTATTAGAACATCGCGTCAAATTTAACCAAAACATGTGATTTTTCATCGTCGTCGACTGTAAACAATTATGCACGTATTTAAAAAAAAATAATTATTACACTGATAAGTCTACAAGTAATTCCCGGTTTTAATTATACATATTGGTGTTAAATATAAGTACTGCCAGAACTAATATATTATATTTAACTACCGATAAATTACTAATAAAAAACCACTTTAAATTAAAACAGCTCAATTGAAGAAGAAAATATACCAGAATAAACAATCGCTGATAGGTGATAATGCAAGCCAGGATATCAAGAAAAAATCTATAAAACCTACGAAATGAGCGTCCTGCTCTACATGTGAAACATGGACTATACCAATTGTAGAGAAATAAAAACATTAGGAGCGATGAAGAAGTGGTATTGCAGAAGAACAATGAAAATGAAATGGGCAGATCTAACTTCGTTGGAATGTTAGATGGAAATCATCGGTAAAAAGAGGAGGAAACTTAATCGGGCACACACTAAGGCACAACGAGCTTTCGTAGACAGTATTGGAGTTGTAGAGGGGAAGAATTTTGGAGGAAGACCTACTTCGGACAATGAGAGCCGGACTTTTAATATCTTAAGGTCTTTATTGATGTGGGATTGGGGCTGAAAAGTCTCTTCTTCCATCTAACCTGTCGTCAGTCATTTTAATAAAAGACAAATAATAAATAAATGTATAGGAAAATAGAGGTAGAGAGGAAAACCTTAGGAGAGGATGTAAAAAATCCGAAGGTATTATCATAGGAGAAAAGATCCACAGCAGGAAAACACTCACAAAGGAAGGGAGGATGTTTAATAGTTAATGTTAAGATTAGGAATTACGAGGGAAAGAGGTGGCTTGAAGATTTTCAAGAGCAAGCTGTAACAAACCAATCCCAGAATGGTTAACCATTGATGATACCTGTTAACACCGATTAGTATCGAGAGTTTCATTACGATGAATTTTTGAGATCCATCGATAGTGCAGCCTTTTTTTCTCGTATCTTAAAACATCCACATACATTTTAAAACAATAGCACACTCTCAAATAGTAGTATTTGATTTCCAAACGGTATTTATGCGTAAGATGGTTAACCTCATAGTGCGCACGAGGCAACCACGTTCAGCATCATGAAAATGAACGTGACAAAAGTGAATCTCCTTGAATCGGAGAGAGAGAAAGGGCTTCTGAAAGGAGAGTAGATGGCGGGGGGTGACATGCACGGGTGGGCCTCAGCGGCAGACAAAGGATGAGCCGGAAATGGAGGGATGAACAACGGTTGTTTGGTGCGGAGACGAGAACCTCTTACTTTCAACAGCACTCCCGTGGAATTAAATCCGAGGCGAGATGGGGAACGGAAAGAAGGCGAACTGTAATGAATCTGCTAAGAAGATCGGACGAGATGAAAAGCCAAATCGATGCTGCGTCTTTAAATTATGGACTGCTTAAAGCTACTGCTACTCGCGATAGACTTTTCTGTGATCAATAATTAACAAAGATTTCCCCTAAATTCAATTGGTAAGAAATATTAGAAGAAGCAGTAACACCTGAGAAGTTGTTTCTCAACATAATGTATTCAACAAAACTAAGTTTAAAGCTGTATTAAATATTTCAATAATAGTTCTAAAACTTTTGTAAGCCGAGAAGCTGAACCTTGGATCTGTATGCATACCCCACGAACCGTATGTGGGGTAGGGCAGGGGGTGTAATAACACCATCTTGCATGCCTGCATGTGCAAAAACCAACTTACATGCATAGAAAGACATGGTAAGAAATACTACCATTCGTCTACGAACATTTTAGATACAGAAATAAACTTTCACAGTAATTAGTTATTTCTAAACAAACTCCATAACTTTTCTTTATATTATTAATCCAATTCTAAAGTTCTCCATCATTATACTGCGGCACAGAAAGGAATGAAGACGCACCTGTTCATATGGTTTCCGAACAATGAACTGCCGAACAGCAGTAAGTCAAATGTAATCAAATGCGGATGGTTTTAAGTTTAGAATTACGTGATAGGATAACGCAGAAATAAAGAAAACAATAAATTTCACGAAGTGATTACAAGAATAATTTATTTCCACAATCATTAAGAATTTAGGAAACACAACCAAGGATTCGAAACCTAACATCACCAGGGTGAAGAAATACATAAAAATAACCAGATATTCGTTGTATTTTGCCCGATGATGAAGCTACCCAACGAAACTTAGATCGCCTTAATTAAATTCGTGTAAATTGTAAAAATGAATTATTCTTGTAAACAGTTTGTGTTACTATGGTACTCGACAAACTAAAGACCGGTACCATCTAGAAAGAGATCCATCTATACAGTATAAACTTCATTCTTACATTATCCAGCAAAATGTCAATCCTGTCTATACTACCTTCCAGTTTTCAAATCACTTATGATGGCTTGTAAGAGGATCACATTTCTTACACATTTTCCCCCGTGCTGCAAATGTGCTTCGCATCATGTCACATTTGTGCGAAGTTTCATGCTCAGATGAATACAAATGCGATCCATAGGTTAAACTCGAAGTTTTCAACAGTAATCTACAAGTGTCACACCGCCTAGATAAATTGGAACGCAGTATAGAGCCCACGACTGACTGGATACACCAGTAGTTCCATAGAGCATGAACCTTTCCGATAAAGATACCAAACTTCACGCGCTCACTCAAACTCGGGCTTCATCAATTCCCGTCAGACTACCTGTTAATTATGGACGCGCGATTAAGCTCGAGAAAAAGTCATTTTTCAGCAATAAAAGAGCAAAAAACCGTCCCCTCGCGAAAAAAGCCCTCTTAGAGAAGGTTATCCATCAATTCCTTGTCCTGTTTCGGCTGCTGTAACATCTCCCGCCGCGTGCGAGCGAAAGAATTAAATAGCAGTCTCCGAAAGGGGTCACGTGGGTGACCTTAACCCCTCATTTTTCACGACCCGTCATCCCAAGCGACTGCGTCGAATAGGGACATGATTGAAGGCTGCCCGAATTGGGCGCCGGGCGGGGGCCCCGTGGGAAAGGGCGCCCGCGCTCTTGGCGCCGATCCCCTCGCTTGTGGGCCCCGCCCCCGCTCGGACGTTCCATAACAATGCGAAGACGTCATGAAGATGTAGTCTTCGGAGGAGGAGAGCGGTTTGGGTGGGTGGAGGCGTACGCGGAAGGGAACGATTTTTTCCTCCGAGTTCTCGCTGTTGTTCCTCGAGGGATGCCATTAATCTCCCCGAGTAACGCTCTCGGCCTAGGTTCTCTCCTCGACAAATTGCTGTGGATTTATTTTTCGAGGCGAAATCCCGAGAAAAGTCGGCTCCCGAGACGAATTTTGGGGAGTAATCGCGAGTAATATGCGGAGACGATGAAGGTTTCGGTCGGTAAGTCAACACAACCGAGTCGGCACGGGCGAGAATTCGAGGATAATTAACATGAGAAATATTTACAGCGAACGAATACGATTAAATTACTCAAAAGTTTCATTTATAGTAGCTTAATCGTATAAGCTGCCGACCTCGATGGTGGAATGTTTAATGCGCTAGCTTTCTAACGCAGAGATCCCGTGTTCAAGTCCCGGCTCGTAAGAATTTCCGGGCTAAGGCATGGATGTGCGACTTCGTCGTGCATGCGCGTAGTTATTAATTTTAAGAGTATTCTCGTAATACTAAAATACGCCATAATTTAGTCAAGATTATTATAATAAGCTCACAGACACATAATATATAAGATTAATAATAATTAAGGAGTAAGATTTCGTTCGAGACAGCAGCTGTTACAAGTAGTATTCGTTGACAATGTAAACAAAATACGATCAAACAAACAATACATAGCTATAATCAATCGCCTCGTTAAATAAGAAGGGCCGGCTAGGAGAGTCATCATAGAAGCATAGTCCTCACTCTATAAAGGCAACCTCCTTATTTTGCAGAGGGTAATAAGTTGAATATTATGCTGTCGAATATTATGCTTTACTTCTAAACTATTACTTAACACAAGGCCAGAATAAGCTCTTTCGTAGTAGTTTGATTATAATAGAGATATCGGTAAGGAGGAAATTTTCACCTTGGACGTCTTTGCACAGTTCTGGAGAGAAATACAGAAGAAGCCATTACTATGAATGAGATCGAAGGAATGAAATCTTGGATGTGAACCGAAATGATGGAGAAAATTTAAAGCAAAAGAAAATTAATGTTATGCATAAGATCGTCATCGATTTCAAACTAAATTAGACGATACATCCTTAATAGGGCGATTGATTTGATAGCAAATCATTCCATCTTCAAGGTACGCCGAAGTCAGGAAAGAGCAATCTACTTGCCATGATGTTAGAGAGATAAAGTTCTTCCTATTACACCCCCATTCCTTCACCGCGTCCTTATTTCAGATCACTGATAATGTGCGACTAGGAAGAAACTTGCTTAACGAGGCAAATAAGTTTCTCGGAGATGGAGAAAGATATACCCGAAAACGACTCCAGCGAATAAAAAGAGATGAATGATAGAGTTATGAATAAAACATATATTGTGAAAGACCAAGATGTATAAAATAATAAATAAATGTGAATATAAAGAGATTTCATCAAATACTCTCACACTCTGGTGTATTCATTCGTAATTCATAACCTTTCATTTCTCTGGGAAACATTCATTAACCTCGAAAGTAATTTAACTTAAATTAAAATCGAATTTTGAAGACGTCATTCGGTGAAACTCCGTCTCAGGAATGTGAACAAAATACATTTTTAAACTTTCAGAAATAAAGTGCAAACTTAGGTTTTTAAATCTTTCTTTAAAACTTTAAACGACTAAGGGTTATAATTAACAAGATACTCATTAGTCTCAATCTCTCCCAAATAAAAGTCTCTGTTATATTGTTATTACGTTCATAAAAATATAAAATATACGCGTTAATGCGTAATCACCACTCTTACTTAAGTTACTCGACTACTTTGAAACTTTTTATTTTATCCTTTATTATAAAAATGTTGATAATATACATATGCCTATATATTTTTAACTAAAATTAGCAAGAAAAAATTGAAAAAAACTATATATATATTTATTGTTGCCTTGATAAAGAGTTGAATAAATCGAAGTACAAGTGCATTAATAATTAAATATGAAGTTTTGTCTGTAATGTAATGAAAATAAAACAAGTCATTAGACACTTTTCCGTCAATAAACATATTTTATTAAACAAATAAAGGACAGTTTGTACGCCAAAATTTCTAAAACTTTCAAGTGGCACGCAGTTTTTGAAAGGTTGGGAACCCCTGCAATAACCGATTATTTTCCAAAAGTTGACCCTTAAATAATTTGATTCGGTATAAAGAGTACCACTACAGTACGTACCAACAATTCAGATAACAAAAATGCACTATTTCCACCGCAAAGCTTCATAGAATTTCCACTTCTGAACTCTGACAATGAAACGAGAGTTATTTCCAACATGGCAATGCATTGAGATTCGAAAACCTGAGGTACTGAGTTACTCTGGAGACTTTTCAAGAGCCACTGTCTGCGTTAAAACAGTCCCACAAACAAACACTGGGTGTTCATGCGAGAAACCGCTGTGTCCATCAACACTGCCTCCGGAGACGCATCGGCCTTGACATTGCGAGCACAATGAGAGTGGAAGACGTTCGCATTTTTTCGCTCGCCCGAGAGGAAGACAGCAGTAGCGAGAATCATAGAAAATAAGAAAGGCACGGTGGAGCAGAGAATGCAAATGCCGCCGAAGGGGAGTATCAGTTATTGGAAGAATACCTAGAGAAGCGACAGACAGATCTGTTCTAAGCTCGCCTTTACGTGTTGCGAAGAGAAGATTGAATTATTACACCCGTAAAAAAGTATTTCAAAAGTAAAGCTTAATAGAAAAACGCTCTAATATTTCTCTGATACTTCAATTGTTCATCACTATCAATTTGCAACTCTGTTACATCCAAATACAACGAAACTATACTTCTTCAGTCACCCAACATACTAACATAGATCATGATCCAGCAATAAAACCCCTAATATTTACAGGTTTATTAAATAGATTGATAGTTATATTACTATACTGAATTACGGTTTTGTAGTCAGTTAGATACGATAAAAACGTAGACGAAATATTATAACGTGAGTAATAAATCTCAATTTTAGGAGCACCACTTTGAGACACTCTTGAGGCAAGTGAGACTATATTTTTAGGGCGGAGAAGAACGTATAGTATTCCATTCCCATATAATCCATCCTTACTGGCTAAAAAACTGGAACGCATAACAGGAAAACATCAAAACGTACATCTTCGCCGAATCACGGAGCGAAGTTTACGTTCTACGGAGTGCACAGAATAATAGCGATGGCAGAATGATGCATTTCAGTACTGTAAAAAAATTTGCTTGGGTAAAGAAAGAGACTTTCTCCCCAGCTGCGTAGGAGATGATAGCAGACATTTAGCAGAAATACTCAATACTGAAGGGATACATTAATCGTACAGATTTCAGTTGTCATTTGGCAGTCAGTGGAAGTGGTATTCGCTTCTTCTGATCACCACTTAGGCTCTTTTCAATTGATTTCCTCCCAAACTAAAGATTTGGCAGATCCTGAAAATACTTAGATTTATATGTGATTAAAAGTGGAATTATTGAAGAGAAATCGCAACGAAAAACATCCATTTCGAGTCAAGGCTTTTATGGGACATTTTTGAAGTTTGAGTAAGCATACCTTTTAGGATAGGAATTTAAATCGAAACAATCCTTCGTGCGGACAATAATTCTCTAGCGCAAGCCGTGACATTTTTACTGAAGGATCGTACCACAAAAAGATTTTCTCTGAAGCAATGAAGGATGGGAAAAATTTATCTGAGGAAAATTAATGCGAAATGCAAACGTTATAAGAAGTGGGATTTCAAGACGAAAAATTAGCGAAGAATTCCCAAACAATATTCAAAACGCAGACTATGCAGTCCCTGAAAGCAGACTCGAATACAAAGTTGTGCGTAGTTACAAACCGGACGGTCTTTATAATATTCCTTTTTGATATAAGAACTACACCATTAATAATCACCACTCAGGTTCGTACAACCTGGGCATCAACGCAGTTTTAAACTGTAAAGGATTGCAGCACAGTATTTGAATCACTACAACTCTGATCGTGATTAGGATGTATAAACAAGCCATGCATATTTATGCTTTACGGTTTGGTAGCATGCCCACTGGGTACGCCAAGCAGAAAAACAGGGCTTTTTTAAAAAAACTTTGAGAGGGCACATAAAACAAGGAATCTAGCGTCTTAATCGAGCTTAAATTCACAGGTGATAGTTCTCTAGAGGCATGAGCTAATTATTTAAACCAGCAAATGGTGCTAAATGAGCTAAGATGTCGCCGCACCACAAATAAAACACACATTCTATACGAATTTATATTCGATTTATGCGCAGAAACAGCATCTTATCCTGAAAATGCGTTCCGCTCCCATAGCTCTTGATCCTCGAGGTCTCGCATACTTCTCGAGGCGCGCACCTCCTGAAGCTCAATTATGCCCAAGGTTATTCCGGAGCCCATCTCGGGCGTTGCGTAATCGCCATTACTACATCCTCCCATTGCATCGACGCGATAAATCCGCGACATTTGACGCCTCTCACTTCGCGGCTTAGAGAGGATCAACGGAAATACGAATGGAATATCCACGCCGCAGAGTGGCGTCATTGCAGCGACTCTGACCTCCCGTAACAGGACAACGATACAGGGAAAGTGATCTTCTTCGATCTCGGGTGAAGAGCGCTTGAAAAAACCAACGACGGGGTTCCGGGTTCAAGTCCCGGCAAATCGGTTTTTCTGGTTATGGAATGGCTATCTCTGTGTTTTGCCAGTGTTGTATCGATCCTTTCCCTCTCCTATGTATTAATGTCTGTGGCGTGTTGAAGAAATTTATAAAAGGGGTCATTGAAAATCTCTTCCCTGATGGATAATTTGGAGAATATTTTTCAATGATTTATTTTCTTTGTTATCTTATCGATTTAAAATGTGCTTAAGCCAAATTACGCTTCTTTACGATACATTTTAAAAATTTATAATTTAATATGAGAAGGATGGACTTCGTGGAACACCATGACAACCGAATCAGGAATCTAGACTAAAGTATGTATTGAATGAACTATATATGCATGTAGTGTTTTGAAACATGATTATTGTCTTATGTTATTAGTTACAGATTAACGTTTACAAGAGCCTATAAGAGTAATCCCACATTTACCAAGTTCATATGTAGCAGTGACTTCATAAAAAGATTAAAAATATTTAGTGATATTTACCGAATTAGGAGTTTTAACCGAAATTATCGCGCAAATTGTTGATTTTTAACGAAATGACTATACCAAACAACGATTTTATCTCAAATTTGCATACTATTCCGATTAAATATGAGAAATTTTAACCTATTCAGCGAAAATACAATGGCGAGGAACCTCTCTGTGAAAAGGAGTGATTTTTCATAGAAAAAGTTACCTTGTCTGCGACGGAAAGTAATCACATATTAGGTAGCGGGTGTCCATAAGCGAGGAGGAAAATATAGGGGCAAAAACATCTCAAATTAGAATGAATTCAGCTATTATATGTAAACATTTACCAGGCTAATGAACTATTATCCTGCGGAAGGAGGCCAACTTGCATGTATTATTCAACCAAAATCTCTAGCCTGCAACACCATGAGTATCTATGTGGAGATATCTTCATACAATGATGATTCTGATGTTCGATTGAGTGTTCCTAAGGCCAAAAATAAATTAAAAGCAATGAGGTTGACTATACGATCATACATTTCCCATACCCAAATTCTCCAATGGAGATTTTAATGTGGGCATTATTCTTCCCCAAAATTAAAATGCACACCACATACACGTCCGCGACAATTCATGCAATCTGAAGAAATTTGATTATATATCATATGATTAAAGCCTTCATAAAGATATTACCTTTGGAGCTAACCATATCCCTTTATGAATTTTCCATGCGTAAAGCATTACTTTTACGCAGTAGATGAGACCATTTCAATCTGCAAGGCGTATTCACCACAAGGGGCTGACTTCAGCGATTTGCAACTGCTCTGTAATGTACATATTTCATGGTTGGTCGTCCCCCGCACTTGGGAAGACGCCCAGCCACTTGCAGAGACGTATCAGAGAGTTGCGAATAAAAATTATGCATTATGAGCGACCAATTTGGATGAGATATGAAACGGAAATGATGAAAAATTCGGAATGTATGGGAGCTTTGAACAACGGCCAAACGTTTCCACCCCTGGACACACTTGACACACCAATCATTAAGCAGACCGTAAATCAACCTACGAGTTTCAATGTTTACGCGCTTTAAGAAATGCCTTGGCTTCTTTTCAACAAGACAAAAAGCATTAATAAGGATAAATGAGCGGGGTTTAGTTGGAATTCGATGCAGACCAACGAAAAAGTTGGTGAAAAGGAGTCCCTAGGGGGCAAGAAGGAAGGCCAGATAGTCCTCGACATGTATATTTATTTCTTTCTGTTGTATAACATAACTTTCCTGTAAAGGCCTCGAGGCGATTCTTGTGCCTAGATTCTCAGATCGCTAAAATCTGCTTCAGCTTCCACAATATTACGAACTGACTAAACTGCTGAATAAACGGACTGAAAAATGTCTTCGAGTGGTTTCATCCAGGATTTTAAAAGTTTAAAGGTTATTTCCTTTTCTATTTATTTATTACTATCCTATTGTTTTCAGTAGAGCCGTTGGGAGGAAGAGAAAGCAGAGAAAAACATGCTAATAAGTAAACAAATCTACCAAAATACTACGAAACAAAGACGTTGATATGAGGAAATTCTAACATTATCACATTATTATATGAGAAAATTCTAACATTATCACAGCAAACCCAATACTGTCTAGCTGCAGATTATATTGCCATCGGCAGAAACTGATCAATAAATTTGCCAAAGGGGATTTAAGACATGGTGAATTGCTCTTCGACGAACTTTTAATGTCGAGATAAAATCAGCAGGCATATAGTCATCGAAAAAATTTCACTACCGGATTTTAATACAATATTTTTGTCATACCCTAGGCAAACCTCATTAATTGTTTTTAATTCATTGGCTGATTTAATCGAAAAGTATATGCAAATAAGAATATTTGGCCGACTATATAGGAATGTACGTACATATGTATACTGAGAAATGTATAATATAAATTGTATATCCTCTTATACCTTTAATGTATACCTGTTTTAATGTATTTTCTTCTTTTGTCTTTTTTAAATATTCTAGACTTAGTATTTTTAGTAGTTTTACTAAGTATTTGCTTGTATTTTTTAATTCTTGTCTCATTCCGAATATTTGACGATCTTTTATTCAGCGAAATCCTGTTCATGCTAATTTAATGGTAATATTTGACAAAGTTAGTTTAATCTAGTGAATATTCTATTTCTCTATTATGTTATTTTCATGTATATAATTTTTATTTTTTACTATTGATACATTTCCTGTCGTTACATTTGAAACTCATCTCGCAATTAGTTTCTATTTGTAAGGTACTAATTTTTATGTAAATATGTCATCACTTGTTCTTTATTTTTTGTATAAATCTATCAATTTTTCTTCTTGTCTTTTATAACTCTTTTAACCTACTTACATCATCAAATTTAGTTAACTATAAGTATGCTTCGCAGGTTTTCCACACTCCTCTTCTAGTGAGCGTTTTCCTGCAGTGGTAATTTTTCCGAAGCTCTTAGCTTAGGTGTTTTAATCCGCATAGTGGTTTTCTTCATTGTACTTTTTCAAGCTATCTATATCCATTCATTTCTCATACAACGAAGGGTTAGATGTAAGAAGATACTTCCTAGTCTCAATCTCGCCCTAATAAAGTCCTTATATTATTATTATTATACCTGATCTTTATTTACTAACAGAGATTCTAATTTCTATGTGTTAATTATAATATGAAATTGCTAACACTAATCATAAAGGGGGAATATCCCTTCTCCTGGATTTGCCAACATCCATCCGGCTGCATATACAAAATGAATGCAACAAAAAACCCAAACAAAAAAAGGAAGAACGGAGACAAACACATAGATACACAACATCTGGAAGTTGATCATCAATACCACCCGGTAGGTAACAGAAGATTGAAAAGTCTCCGACAGATCATTTCAACAGCCTCAAAGCACGTGGTAGGTTAAAAGGAAGCAAACGAGCAGAATTGCGCGAAATTTCATTTCGTCGAGATGCGGACTGAGGTTCCCTCGAATGGATTCCGATAAGATTTTCGCTTTGCTTGGAATGGGATGGCGAAAAATGCAACCGCACGAGGACACAGGAATCCTCAAGGACTCCGTCGGGAGACACGCGTCCATTTCCTCTTCAACCGCCATTCCACGACTCATTTCCACCCGAGAATGGATCCGAGTGTCTTAAGTGTTTGCTAGCGGCGGAAATGACATACCCGCGCTCCGACGCCTTACACTTTAACAGATTCGATCTCGAGTCGATCAATTATAAGACTGATTGAATATAAAGGGAAAGGAGTTCAGAGAAGTCGTAGATCAGTGGGATTACCTCGCCTTAACTCCATTAACGGCTTGATCAAGTCTACAAAGGTTCTTTTCGTCCAATAATAATCCTAAAATATTGTCATTATATTATAATAATTTATAATAATCATTAATTATTCTAATTGTATTATTGAAATAAGTGTAACCATCAGCGGTACACCTTGTATTATGATAATTATAATTCTTAATTATATTATATGTATAATATTATTATATATATGTAGCGTATATTATTTGCATGTTTGTAATTATACCATGTTTTCAATTCTAGGACATGAAAATAATATGTTTTAATCATCTACCAGTACTTTAGTGCAGGTTTTTGGCTGTTTTCTAGCTGTGGATATTTTTTCTGGAGCTTCACTAAGAGTTTTTATATCCAAAACTATTTTTTTCACAATTCTATATTGATTTTAATTAATTTTAATACAATTTGCTAATATTATCTTTTTCAAATTGACCACGGGTAAAATTGAATATGTATCTTAAAAGTCTCAACTTCGATCAAAATACAGATATTTCTATTTACATAATCACCTATATTAGAAACAGCCTACTTCACTTGAATGTAAAATAAATGATTACTTGGCAATTTAAAAACGTTACCTAGCAATCTTGCCAATAAAAATGCTTGAGAGTTAATTTCGTGTTTCATTTTTGAACAATAACAGGTAAAAAATATCGAAAATTCGTCCATATCCAAATCTGTGGAGATGTTTGCTTCAATAAGGACAGATGATGAACTTTTACTTTATAAATATCTCATTGAGTTTGGAAATGGAAGAAAGTTTTTCAATCAAATACGATGAATTGTCGTTTGAACGGAGATAACTCAATGAAGATGGAATTAAGCTTTACATAGGACGAGGAAGGGTGCACCTTGAAACACAAACTGAATACCTGCATGGAAAGTGGGAGACCTGGGTTCGAGTCCTATTCCCAGTCATGTCGCTATTTTTCACTTCTATAATAAAATTATCAATTTACTTGGTCGTTAATTGATTTCATCATCTTTGATACATAAAAGAGATAAATCATAAATTAATATTGTCAACCTTCAATCCGTGGAATTCGCAGTACGAGGACGGGTGCAACTGGAAACCATAATTGAATACCTGCCCGTAGAGTGAGAGACCTGGGTTCGAGTTCCAATCAAATCGCTATTTCTCCCTTCTGTTTAGCTTAGAGTAAACAATTTATTAAAGGTTCGATTGTTAAACAGTACAATCTAATCACTTATGGAACAATCAAATTCAAGTATCACTTCACTTGGTCGATAATTTATTTAATCATCTTTGATACATAAAATTAAAATTGTCAATAGAGTGGATTGAGGAAGAAGTTACTTTGCGAAACTCCATTATTATAATAACGGTAGGAATAACTAAGTAAACATTTCACAAAATTTCTTGATTGCGACCAGTCTCAATAAAGAAATTTAGTAAAATTTTATCTTAATTATTCTACCTTCAGTCCGAGAAATGCGTAGTGCGAGCCGAATTAAATCATTTTTTTTACTTTTCATAAACTTGGAATCGGGTCGCTTCTGGACCGGACCTCTCATCGAGGCCATCGACAATCACCTCTGGAATGAGCAAAAACAGAAAAGCCACACGGAGGGACATCAATCGGACAGCAGCCATCTAAAAGAGAAAAAGAGAGTGATTCCGCAACTAGGTCAATATCAAAGGCGAGCTGCGCCGCCCTCGAAGGCCTCGCGAACTACACACACGTCTTTGCGAGTCTTCGATCCGTCGCCTCCTGATTTACGATGGCCGAGATCGGCGCACGCGAGTCAAAGCCATACAAAGCATCACGTGCGACTACAACGATTCCCACGGACGAGTCCATTGGCAGCCCAAAAGGACGCCCGCATACATCCCGTGGGTGCCTGTTAGTTTTAGCGCACCACCCCAAATCTGGCAATCGGCCAAAAAGTATTGGTCGAATTAAAGATCTTTACGGTCAATAAAGGCCAGAAAAGGAGCTGGGAAATCGTCCTGGGTGCAGCATCATAGGGGATTACAACGTAATAATAATAATATATATTTCACTTGCAAAAATATACATGCCAAAGAAATCTTAACAAATAAGTCGTGAGATTCAGGCATCCCAGAATAAAATCTGTTATAAATTTACAAACTACGATATTTCAATCTGTCCATAATGATAAGTCTTTACCGAGGGGAAATAAGTGATCTCTAAATTCTGAGGTTCTCTCACAAGGTGAAAACCCTGAGAAATGACCAATAACCTTTATTGCAGTTGCGTTAACCGAGTTTGACCGAGGAATTATAATAAAATGTATTAATAAAATCTACAGAGGTGTCCTTGATGTTGAGGAAATTCATAATATAAAGATGATGAGTAATTTTCCACAAATTAATTAATAAGTTAAATTAAAAATTGAATAAAATATTAGTAATTTATTTCGAATTGAATTAAATATAATGTTAATTATTTAAAAATATAATTTTATGAATGTAATTCATATATTTGTGGAAAAGTATACCTTATCTTCATATAAAACGCATTAAATTGAGAACACGCAATACACGACCTAACCCTTATGTGGTCCATTAGAACATCATTCAGAAGACACTGCAGTCCTACGAGCTAACATTAACTGATACCTTAACTTGAGATCAATTTCAAATAGGGAGACGATTCCAGGGGAGAAAAAAGCTCTCCATCGAGAATTCTACAAAAAGAACATATTCGTTGATATGAAATTATAATTTTTCCACGTGGATACAATTCTTTCTTACGATCAACTTTGTCCACCAATCGACGCGATAGAAAGAAATATTTCCACGAAGAAGCAATAAATTCTGAAAACATGGAGATAATTTTATCTTCGAGAGACACAGGCATCAAATGAACGTAAAAAAAAACAATTCAACGAATAACAATAAGACGATACCACCGCAACTATTCTACAAGGGAGGAAAAAAGCCTTGAAAACGAAGTGATCAAAGTGAGATAGCTACTGAAAGGAGGGTTCTGCTCGATAAAAAGTGAGAAACCCGAGCGTTCTTGCGGCGCAACTAATGGAAGACAGAGCGCATGAATTGCGCAAACAACAACATCGCATCTGAAGAGGCGTCTGAGGAGTTGTTGACCGAAGGAAAAGCAATAGCGAACGCGTGGCGACACTACAGAATGCCCCGCTGGTGAAATTCGAAGCTAATTCGCTCCGGACTTGAGACTAAAAAAATCAGTCTACACAGGGAGTCCATTAAAACCAGCGACATCCGCTCAAATCTGATTGTTAACGTCTCCAAGGCGATGAAAGAAAATGCAAGAAATAACCATCAGGGGTACTGGAAAAAAAGAATCCGACAAGCTTTGCGGAGCTATCTGATAGGAAAAATAATTCCCGAGAAATAATCACACGCCAAAATAGTAAACATACCTTCAAATTGATCCTATCCAAACATACGTGTAAGTATAATCTCTTCAGATGTAAGAAACTCACCATCATATCATTTTATGATTTAATTTGATTAATTTCAAGTGATCGCCGATGAAATTATATCTATGAACATCTCAAGTAACAAGAAGATTTCACAGAAAATGCACGAGAACTTCAAAAGAAAATTGGAAAACAAAGGATTTCGAACATACACAAAGATAATTGGGATACTGTGAAGTAAATCATTTTATATACTATCATTTGCAACAGCCCTAAAATAGCATCAATGGAGAATCAAAGACAGCATAGCCCTTGATATCTCAAAACACAAAGTACTCTAGGTAACTAATGAAAAAGACGGCACAAACAATCCCAGGAAATTGCGATCAATTTAAACTGATAATTATAAACTTAGCATTTCTTTATGAGACTTGGCAGGATATTTTGAGAAGAAAACCTTTTTCTCCAATACAAATTTTCGCAAAACACTTAAATAACAAGCACCTTTTAAAACTTGCAACCAATATGCGATAAAATGTTTAATCATTGCAAAGCAAATAAGAAAAATAATTATAGGCTGACAATATCCTACAATACCATGGATATTTTCTACCGAAAAATGCCGCTACAATTATTACATTAGAATTAAAATTCAAGTATTCCACTTAAGATAATTCTCTGCGATTAAGTTCAATTTCGTACCAAGGGAAATTTTAATTTACTCCTCTTTTATAGAGAATAATCGATCTTTTAATTTCTTAAATGAATTGGGAAATTATGCCAACTTCGACCTCCACTACGTATGTACTACGACTCATCTCTGCAGACAGCAACCTCTGTTACAGTATGATTATCATTCATAAAATATTACTAGAAATGATTTGCCCTAAAATTATCAATCAATCATAACTAAATTAGCCTGATTCATACGATTTATTCACTTATGTGGTATCTTGGAATTTATGGCATATTTTTGGAGTTTTCTTTCATTTCGTTGATTTTGCATCGCCATTTTAAAACGTCTACTTAATGTCTTCAGAATGCACAAAAGTTTCAAAAATGTATCTTTTGATTTATAGTAACCAAAGAGGATGGATAGGAATGATACATTCCCCGTTTACACCCCTGTTGGCATTTCTGGTAGTTCATCCTAATATTTCTTGGTCCATGAAATCCGAATTTTTCTTGCGCAATCTGTAGACTCATTTCTTTTTATAAAACTCAGCAACTACGCAGTCTGAAACGAAAGCAGAGACGTGAAAGCCAGTCAAGAATAACTCATAATTCGTTTTACCCAAGTCGATGAACTCCTAGAACATTAACACCAAAGACGGGGGTAATTCAAACACTCGCAAGATTCTCTAAAAGCCGCCATATTTGTACCACGGAGGAACGAACCATCGCACAGGGGGAACAACTCCATTTTGATCTGAAACTTCATCATTTTACTACGCAATGTTTGGGAGCGAGAGGTGGGGATTCTCCGAAAGAGGAACTGGCCGAGAGGCGCCGGAGAGAAGAAAGAATCGGCGCGAAAATGGCGGCCCTCGGCCGTCTGGCGCCCACGACCACAAGAGCCTGCGGAGGTGCGCGAAACGGAGGCGGGAGCATCTCAACGGAGCGGAAGTCAATGACCGGCCTTGCGATCGAGGAGTGGACAAGGGGCAGAGGGGGAGGAAGTAGCGGCTCTAGCGACCACTGCCATGTTTTTTATTTGCCACGGAGCACAACTGCAACCTTGACAACAGACGACTGTTTTTACATCTTTTTAGTTATGCTCTGGACGTACATCCTGCCGGCGTTGGTCCAAAGAATAAACGCCGAGGGAGCGGAACGCTACGAAACAAATATCCCGACTCTGGGAGATAAACACGACCGATGTTACATGGAAGTATACGACCACAACGCGCAATAAAATTGAAATGGCTGCGGGAGAGATTGATTCGAGGCGATTAAAACAGCAAACTGCATCGAATAGTAAAAGTGGCGTGACCACTTTTGGTGTCTTCGCGGCTGTGCTATGCTGAGGCCGTCGGGTTCTGCTGAAAGACGTCAGCAAAGTTCTCTCTCGAAGGACTTGGGATACCAGTAATGCACGCAGATTCCCCTCCGCAACAGGAAATCGATTCATCATCAGAAATAAGAGGATATGCAATGCCAATATCGTACTCTGGATGAACATATCTAAGAACGGTTAATTTAACTAGAAGCATCCTAGAATAACTTGCAATTTATGTAACAAGGAAAGCACACATATTCTTATCCAATTCTGAACAGGCAATTACCCCAGAATCAATCGCATTCTGGAAGAAAACCTCCAAGGATTGCCGAAAGATGCGTTTAAAACCGTCCCTTATCTTACGTTTTGTGAAGCTCTCCATCATAAGGTTTAATTGGTTGAAATAAGGTTTTTCGCTCGGATATTGGGTAGGTGATTTACAGTATAGTCCTTGAGTCTATCAGAGAGTAACAATGTATGTCTATGTCTATGTCTATGTAAGAACCCTGCAAGCCGCCTTTCGGCGTGTGGCAGGGGGTGCAAGCACCTTGACTCTATTTTCCTAAACGGTTGCTTTCGCGTATACTTCGCGGAAAAAATGAATTTTTGAAACGATTCGTTTTAGCATCTATAAATATAACGAAAGAAAATTAAACTAAGATAAGAAAATTTCGATGAATCAGCGGGTTATTCTCAACTAACTAGACTGGTATGAGTATGTATAGCGGGTTGACTTATACTCCGATTATCAATTTTCAATTGATATTATTGAATCGAAAAATAGGCCCATTTACACTATTCCCGATACACTTTTTTATTACTTCATTTCCTGTATCACCACGAAAATATTCATCAAAATCCCTTGACAAAAGTGAGAATCCTCCCAACTAAGAACGATCCCATTTTCTAGGACCATGCTAGGTTACCATGTAAATAATACAACAATGGAATGATATGTCTCACATTTTGGGATGAGAACTTACACAGTTAAACAGAAGCATTAGACAGAAAAATATTGGAGACTGCAAACATTTTTCGCAAAGGGACGAAAATTTTTGTTTCCGAAAAGACCTTGAATCCTGATAAACACAGCGCCGACAAACCTGTTAAAACCCGAGATTACTCTACGTAAACACTTTTAACTCAAGCAAATAAAAAAATATGAGATCGCATAATAGGTTACAGAAACAGAAAGGTACAAATTAACATATAGCAACCAAATAGGAATTTTTTGTGTATAACTTCCAATCAACTAGGTGCATTACCTGGAAAACATTTAAACTTTACGCAAAATGAGCAAACGGTGTTTATAGCTATCAAACATGCAAATTATTGTAACAGACGTTTCTTTGAAGATGATTTGTAAATCAAAGGTCATCAAATGTGAAGGATCAACGGTAACCGTACTAGTACTTGGGAAAGGTTCCTCGCAATTCTATCACTTTTCTTATTTCAACATTACTAAATTCGCTACTTAAGGAGCTAAATTTGCTAAGGATTGTGTAATAACTAAAACTAGAAAAATATAACCCTGATAAGTGCCAACTAGTTGAGGAATGAGCTACGACGTCCCTTGTTCAGTGAGTACCGAGCAGCAGGGAGTTTGGTAGGTAATTCAGGAAGGACGTCACCTTGTTGAATTTCTAGAGCAAGAATACGTTGAATAAAACACTGCTTTCAAATAAATAAGAAAAATATTACTTTTACTATTGCGCAATGTGCATTCTGGAGATAAAAAACTGTTTTTTTCAGCAAATCCTCGCTAGACTAGAAGGAGCCATACCTGAGGGATTAGGGCAAAATTAAGCACATCTCTCCCTAAATTAAAGCCAATTAAGGAGTTATGTAACTAAGTTAAGCATAATAGAAATTTATCATTATTTACTTATCGTAACACCAATATCCGTCATAAAGATGATATTACTTCTTGGAAAGAAATCGATTTTAGTAGGAGGCGAGTACTCGAAGTCTCTAATCATAAAAAATATCGATCAATTCGGGCGTTTCTGAGCTACATGAAAGCTGAAATGGAGCTAAAATGGAAGCCACTACAGTAGTGACGAGTATCGACCAACTTCTCTTAACCAATATATCCGCTGGTTCGAATCTCAGTGAGATGAGACCGGATTGGGGCCGAAGCGATAACAGAGGCAGCAGCCATAGAATCACAGCCATCGACCTTGGCAAACTTTTAACGCTTTCCGAAGATAGAAAGGGGAGAAAGTGACCAGCGCACATGCTCGTACGCACATGAGGACCACGAAGGAAACATCAAAGAAAACACAGCGAACGATTGCATACATACCCAGAGTATAAACCTCAGCCGGAGGAGCATTGTCCTTTGTCTTATGGATCTGCAACAAATTTACACCTACGTCAACCGAACGGATTTTACAATGAGTGCCAGTTCAAAATCCTTCCTCTCCGTATATTGTGCCGCAAAATTCGGTTGAATTTGCGAATAAAATTATTGCTGCAATGAGAAAAATTTAGCTAAATGTCACGTAGAAGGATACGGCCCTTAAAGTAAATGACGTGGAGTCGGAGGTAGAGTCAAGAAATGTTGATAAATAACACTAAAACTTTATTAAATAAATATAATAATAACATAATATAATAATATAATATAAACCTGTTGTAACATGCTTGAGTTGCGGAGTAAAAGAAGGCCATGGAAGAGAATTAACAATCAGCATATTAGATAGCACCACTTAAGTGGACTATTTTCCTGGAAAACAAGATCAAACCTCATTCGTGGATTTAATTAAAACAATTACAGCACAGACTATTCAAGGGACTGGCGAGCAACTAGTTTAATGCAGCGAAATAGAAAAAAACAAAAAGCAATGACTCGATGATAAAGCATTATTGCGAATATATTTCGACTTTAAAGGAATTATTTTAAATAATTCTCCAGGAGAAGAAAAGGCATCGTATCCTGGATCACATAATAGCTTTAGTTGGCTAAACCAAAGCGGAAATATTGCTTTTAAGCTCTTTGGTTCATAATATACCTGAAATATACAAGAAATACATTGCGCTTGAAATAGGAGAGCTGAGTGGGTAACGTACTCGCTTTCAGTGAGGGCAGTCCCTGGTTCAATTCCCGGTGGGAGCCGCGTCATTGCTTCAGCGTCGAATAAACAATTCGGGAGGCTACTTTAACAATTAGGAAGCGATCTAGCATATCGACCCTTGGAATTCATGTATCCTTTTGCGCATGAAAACCAAGGGACGGCAATGAATGTCACGCGTCAAAAGAAACCTATAGATTTGCGTCTAATGATGAAAAACATCTGATCATCAAGATTATGAGAATGACATACCTTGCTCGGTAGGAAAAATATCTGAATAACCGCTCATTTAAATCGTTTACCTGGATTTATTATCCCAAAGCGGGTTAGAATTTTTCATCTTGATATCCAAAATATATTTATGGGAAAATGAATATGCAAATTGACGCGCGAGGAGGCCAATTTCGGGAAGGTGGACATCTTAAGCTGTCGCTGTGCCGCTGCTCACTTGTTAGGAACAACTCGCTGAATTATTGTGGACGAATCGTAAAGAGACAGGGGAATCAGTCAAGAGGACTACCGAGTGGCTCCAGGCGCCCTCTGGGGTCTAGAGGTCGCATCCTTAAGAGCTGGACCACTCTAATGGGATCTCCTCGGTGATAAAAAGTAGGGAAGTCTCTTCTGAAGAATATGTAATCGCATTGAGGAACGAGAAGTCGCTTAATAAAAGTCACTCTCAAGCGACCTGTGCAGAGCCTGACATCCTTCGATGGAGAAAGAAAGCGTTGCGAGTAAATAATTTTAAGAAAGGAAAGTAAAAATAAAGCTCGACTTCCGGTAAACCCGTTTACTCCAAAAACTAATCAACTCTGACAGCACACACCACAGAGCTATATATGAAGTTTGGTGTTGATACAACTAATAGTTTTTACGTTAGAGCGCCCACAATCACACACACACAGACATCATTCCGAAAATGGTCAAAACGTGTTCTAGGGACCCCAAAACATGTATTTCCTTTGAAATCTCGAAGTCGATTTTTTCATGAAAACAATACTTCCTCTATACTACGTATATGGAGAAAGTAAAAATTAACTTGGGTTAAGCTGCTGAAAACAGTGACGGTACATCCTCGAAACGCAATGGTTACCATGCGTCTTCGACCACACTGAATATTCTGAACCACGGGAAGCTGAGAATGTATTCAAGGCACATTCTCTTCAAAAAATTACAATATAAGTAGGTGAAAACATTAAACTAGGCAATCATGCACTGAGAATTTATCCTCTTCACTTTGGCCAAAAGCGGCGAAGACGGTACTTATCTTCATGTTGATTTATTGAAGAAAAGGCTCTGCAAGGGATAACTTTATGGAAGCAGTTATATGATCAGAAAAGTACTTAAAAACGGTTACAATGTGTAATTTTAGACGCTGCAAGATAAAACCTTACTTAAGACATATATTTTTCAATTACAGTTAAACTTCTGTATCCATATTTCTGTAATAACTCCTCCGAAAAGTGCAATTTTAAAAGCTTAGGTAATACGTACGCAAACTAAAATGATCGTGGCTCCATCCAAACATTCTCCACATAAACATAAAATCTGAAAAATAAATTACATCCATCCATTGGACTTCAGATCAAAAAAGCCTACTGTTTTTTTGGGAAGTAAAATTAGACAATCATAACAGCAAGCAGGCAATAATACAAGTAATAGTTCAGGGAACCCTTTAAAAGACAAATCATGGTAAGATAAGGAAAATATTTATTTATTGGATGCAAAAGTTTAACCTCTAGTCAACATTTTATAAAATGAAGAAATAATAACCGTAATGTAGATGAGTATTCCATTCAACATGAATTAAGAAATGGAGCAAATTAGACAAGGTAAAATAATTGATTAGCGTGCAGCAGAGGTTATTATTCTATTCGGAAGCAGCTCTCGGTAGACAACTGAAAGTTATATATTTGGAATGAGGGTATGAAATTTTTTTAAATACACTCGAATTCCAGATATCGGTGGACGAAGAGTGCTACTTTTAATAAAGATAGGAAATCCGAAGTAGGCTGATCAGTGTAGCAAAAACCATAATCTTTATACGACCTATTCAAAAGTGTTTACTTAATATCCGATTTCATCCTCTAATAAATTGCGGGCGACTCTTTGCTCGCCCTTGCGCAGGGCCATTCTGCCCATAAACCAAACGAGGTATAATAAAAAATAACATAAACGCCGTTTTCAAAAGCTTTTTTCATCCGCAGAAGGGCTAGCTCCAACAAGTCGGAGAGCGGCAGGGGAAACGTTAGAGGAATACGTCGGGTATTAAAAGAATTGATGATGGGAATAAGGCAGAGGGTGCATTCTCACACGCATTTGTGCAGCGACAGCGCAGCCGCGAGTTTACTACGGGAGGAGAGACGTCTTTGCAAAAACGCATCTCAGACAAATTCTTCCGTTGAAGAGAATATAAATTGCGGGACAGAGCGCATGAAAAGTGTGAAGGGGGCACATCAAAGGCATTTGGCTACGTGACAGCATCAACGTAATTGCTCGCTAAACACGTTCAAGGAGCTAGGGCGGAAATCTGCAAGTAGATGTTTGCAAAAAAGGGAGCATTCAAAGCTATGATGAAAAGTTTTGTTGGAGATTTATAAACGTCCGTGTATTTTCCTGGGCTACAATACCAGAAGCAGAACTCGCCCCCTCTGTGAGTGCATTATGATTGTTTTTAGTGCATCTGTTTCAACTATAATAATAATATTTGATTTGATCAAACTTTGACATTGCGAGAGTACGCATCTAGAACATTACGCATAAGGGAAAGGGGCTTCGAACACATACACTACTAAACGTTTCTGGCCTTTATGCCCACCACCTTTATGGCCACCCGAACTCCCATCATTGCTTCGGTACCCAAGAGAAATCAAATAACGCCGCTGTATGTCTAAACAACTAATATTTCCTAAGAGAAAAATGTACTAATAAGAGGGATAAAAAAATAAATTATAATAGTGGAAATTTTCAGCAAAATCACAGCGTATATAGATAACAAAATATAAAAGCTTAGATTAATATATAAATCAAACTGACCAAAACTATGTTTCTTCGATAATTGGAACTGGCCTGGGATATATAAATCAATAACAGCGCAGCAATACACTTTAGAATTAGAAATCAGTAAAAGCATTCTAATAATTATACTGAGCGGGTCATTTAATGCCAAACTTAGCAAATCTAAAGAGTTTGAGCGAGTAGAGTCTACATAGATCTTCTTAAACGTAAATCATTTTTAAAAATTCCATTTTTTTTACATTTCATTTTGAAGCTTGTGTAACTATGTGCCGTAGAGACGCAAGTAAGTTTAACCCCATTTGTCAGGCCAATAAAATACATTTTACAACTACCACAATAACATTTATAATTTCATAGAATAGTATGTACTCATTGCACAGTACAATTCTTTCAAAAAGCATTTTCATATTCGACATCCATTTATTTACACAAAAGAGCAATTTCCAGACTCCTTCTATGATTACATCGATGAGGATTGTTCATGGCATACGACGGTCTAGGTGCGCTAGCAACACTGAGGTCCTGGGTTCGAATCCTGCTTATTGCATGGTTGTGTAAGGGTTAATTTGCAAGTGAGGTCTCACAACACAAAAATGTCACGATGAAGGCGAGATTACCATAATCGCCGACTTTGCATTACCCCTTGGGTTCTTGACAATTAGTTTCCATATGAAGATATTATTATTCTATCAAGAAATTAGCGCGCAAATCTCTCGGACAATCATTCCTCTGATAGCCACGAAAGAGAGACATCATTACAACAGCTGCCGAGTGACCTAATAACTTAGGATCATAACAATAAGGCGCTGTTTATAGGACCTTGCAGAGATTGACCCCGTTCCGTAAGACAATTGCCGTTTGCACATCTTTTCAAGGAAACAAAGACTTCTTTCTTCCTAAAGCTAAAAAGTTAAAGGATGCCCTATCATCTAGGTTTATTTTATTGTAGTTTATCCGCAGAAATCCGATCCAAACGCTTACATGCAGTGCAAAATGCCAAGCATGCTTGCCTATCCCGTACGCCAACTTTCGCATTTAGGAATAAATTAATTAAATTAGACTAATCCAACTATTATCTTACCAAACTTACCAAAATACAAGAATACACCAATAAGAAAACAGTTTGAAACATTTTTATAAATATATTTATTTAAGTAAATGGAAATCCAAGATAACGAAATAATTCATTTACCTTGATTTAATTTAATTCATTTATCAACTTCTATTTAGCTTCCGGGAAGAAAAAAAAATCCCTAAAACGGCTTGTTAAAATGTTCTGTACGGGTAGCCTAGATGGTTAAGGCAGCCTCCCGGATAGAGGAAGATCCCGGGTTCGATTCCCGGCCCAGTCAGACTTTTATCAAGTCCGTTTTTCCTTGGGAATTTAATGGATGTTGTGTAATGATACAGTTACATGCAGGATCTACATGGATTGCATAAAAATGAGAAATATTATTTTATGTTCAAATTGTTTTTGTACTGCGTTAATCATGTAAAGAAACATGCACTAATTTGCAAATGAACAATAATAATGAAATGGTAAATCCATTTTTGTCACCTACTAATACGTACTTCACCTCGTCAGAATCTAAACTAATAATCAAACAAAATTAGTCCAAGAGGAGGGTCATTTTGTAATAACAATCATTTCGTAAGAAATTTCACATATGGGCTCAACATTTTTGGATTTCGATACATTTTCATTGCTCTAACCAATTCTTTTAAGTTGCAATTAAATTTACTAGCGGTAAACACGAATTCTTACTTCCGAAATGCTACCTTATAAACTTAACGAAGAAGCGCCGAAAGAGATACATCGATAACTCTCTTTCCATCCTCCGAACTATATAAATCCCGGGCGATAAAAAATGTTTCTGATCATCCTGCGCGATGACATTGCATTGAAATGTGAATTTTGCAGCGATCGAGCAGTCTGCAATTCCTCTGCCGATGGGAGAACTGCATAAATGCACGTGGGCCGAAGAGGCGCGGCTGGAATTTGCTCCAATGGGATCAAAGGCGCACTTCTTCCGAAGGTGGCGGCGGCGAATCGTTCGTGTGACGCAATGCGTTGCGCGGATGTGAACTGGAGCGACTCGGGGGCACAGCCCTCCACGGAGGATCCGCTTGTACACTCTTCAGAATAATCGATGATCCCGAACGAGTTCATACTTTTACTCGACGTGCGTTATCCTAAGCGAGGGGGAAATTTGTATATTCTCTTTGCGCACACCCGACGATATCGAATGTTCTGTTTTGCCAGATCTCGGCTGTCAGTAATTAAAAGTTCTTTCATCTTCCGTCAGCCTCATCAACGCCCTTCTGAGTTATCTCCGTTTCCTTCAGCAGATATAACTATATGAATATTCCACGCTCTTTAATTTCTGAAATTGTAATACTGGCATAGTTAAAGGTGTTTCGACGGTTTAAGTCATTTTACACCTGGGCTCCAACCGGGAATCGAACCCGAGACTACCAAAGTCGAACTAGCTGCCCAGTTGGCTCTCCGGGACACCCTTGTCTGCAATCCTTCGTATCTTTCCACTGTAGATATTGTCATGAATATGTCTAATTCGTTTGATTAATTCTTTCAGTGCAAGAACGCGCTGATGCGCCAAGCGATTAAATTACATTCATTATATCATTCCGCATAGCTTTCATTTCCGTTCCCTTTCGATATACGGCAGAGATTTCAATATTGATGTTGTCTAAACAAGCACATGACAACCATTTCAACATCAACAATGATCACCAACGAACTTATTTGCATATTTAAGTTACGAGTGTTTTGAAAAATATATACAAGCCTAAATTATCAATACTACGTCAATGTCTAAATGAGGGTACCATTTAAAGGTCCTGCTACCATATCCGGGCGGATGAAATTTTTTTTCATTCCTCTCTTGGTACAAGATAGAATAAAATGTGTCTTTTATTTACGTTTGCCACTTTATTTTCTTAGAATCCTGTTGCTGATTTTTAAACGATAATTTAGCTTTACTTATACGTAATCAGCCTCATATCAAACGCAATGATTTTTATAGAGGTTTAAATAATCTTTCACGAAACAGAATCTTTCGCACAAATCTAAAAACGTCTTCAAGGAAAAGGAAACGGAATTCAGACACGTATATCGATTGTGAGGGAAGATCTCTCTCTACAGAGGATAATTTTAAACAAAATAGGGTCCGTTTTTGACATGCATACGATGTCAAGTTTCTCATTTAATTGATGAAAAATCAAAAAGTAAGACAAATGGTCCATCAACAAAGATAATACTATCAATATATGAATTAACTCTGAAGTCATGAGAATACGTTTACTCTAACGGCTTTGGAGCTTGTTCCCTCATTGATAATACTCCCAACATTCGCGTCCCATCTTTTCATTTACAAAAACATACTGCCAAAAAATAGAAATGTCTGCTTGTAGATTTCAACCAATGTTACCAAGTTCGCGAATAAATTTTGAATGAGACAAGAGGAAAACCAATCCGAGAATACGCGATGATTTTTCAGCCTGAGGAAAATTAACGCCGCTAAGGCTCAGGCTAAGACCTAAGTGGTTCTCGCAGGCGTAAAGCGACAAATAATGACTTGATAACAATCTTCCAGTCTATATATAGGTGTGATGGGGACACCTGAGTATCTCAAGGTTACTACCACGGACACCACTGCATCGCGGCGCTAGCATCATTTTCATTATCGGTCGCTGCTTCTCGAATAGTTACAGGCTAACAACACGTCAGATCAGAGATATAAGGATGAAACGCCACTTTCCCTCGATTTATAATGATATTCTACGCGTAAATTAATCCTGCGTTCAATGAAATGGGAGTTAGCCATGCAGACAGGGTTGGAAATGGAAACAACAATGAGGCGAAAATGTAATGAGAGCTCAAAATTTTCTAATCATTGTGATAATTATTTTTGAAAAAATTGGCTGAAAATCAGGATGCAAGACTTTGAATATTTGAAAAAGAGTTATGAAATTTCTCCTGCGAAACTATTCCTCGACCTTCTCTATGTTAAGTTTACATCCGACGATTAAGCTTAATATATAGAATTAATAAATACAATAAAAATTATAATAAAATAGAATATAAAGGACTTAATCGAGTTTAGTTAGAACTAGATACTTTACTCACTCATCATTTAAGCAATTTTCAAAAAAATATTTAAAAAATATAGATATATTGAGGTTCAGCTGATATTAAGATGGCAAAAACAGAGATAATGAGGAAAGAAATTCAGGATGCGTGGTGCCAAGTGTTCTTTTATAAATACTTTCAGGCTTATACAATTCAATTAAATACATTCGTCATTTCACACAGGGGCTTTACGTATTCCTGTATTACCTCTTCTAGTCCTATTGATCGGCGATATTGCTCAAAGAAAATACGAAGTGTTAAAGAAATTACTCCTACGTCATAGAGATTATTACATTAGCGGAAAATTCTTCGCGGAATCACATCCATTGACATGGACCAAATCACTTTCTCAAGGAAATTCGATAATATAGATTGTAGATAAATGTGGTAAGCACATAAAATCAAAACTCTACAAGATTTTCTTCGCAGGAGTAAGTTAAAAAAACTGTAAACAAACGCATTTCTTTTAGATACACAGAGAGATGGAGAAGGAAAAAGGTAACGGCGTTCGTTAGCTAAAGCAAACAGTTCGCAACACATGTCGGATTGGTAACGGGATTGATTAGGAATTTCGAGAAAGGATGGGGGGGTTTAAAGATCGGAGGAGATTTTCAAGTGCTCTTTGATAACTAAAAGACGGGATTACCTCAGATAACTGATAAGACCATAGGGGTTTATTTAGGAATGGTTGATCCGACAAATTGTTCCTTAGTCTTGTAGTAGCATTTGTAGTACTATTGGATAGATTTACTCACATTGCTAATTATGGTTAAGGATGAAATCATAGTTTTAATTGCCAGTAAAGGTTTCCAATAGGTGGTGAGTTTTATACAAACAGCTTAGGAGTTGAAGAGGTAATGGAGAAATTCTTTTGCTGGTAAGATCATCTGCAATAACAAATATGTAGTATTCAAATATAACCAGTACATTTCATACAGGAATCATCAGTCGTTTAGATGAATATAATAGAAATACGAATAGCAATACGTATAATTCAGGTGTTTGAAAGACGTATTCATTGTTAATTAACTAAATTTAATTAAAATAATGGCATCCATGATAAAAATTGAACGGAATATGGAACTTCATAGTCCTAATTTTGCTAAATTAAGAATGAAAGTATTGTACTAAGTCTTTTATTGTAATTTAATTATATCCAGAATCTTCCTCGTATTCTCGTAACGCTTGGGCATTCTCACGCGAATTAATGCATCGACGAAATAAAGCTAAGACGACTGCGGCGTAGGATGAAAAAACCACGAAGGAAAAACGAGGGGAAACGGTGATGGGGTGAAAAGCACTCTGAACTCGAGGAGGTTAAAGACATGCTGCGAAGTTGAGAAATCAAGTCGAGATGTCTGGGAAATTTGAAGATGCAAGCGAAAGGCAAATAAGGATTGGAAGCTGACAATCGCAGCCGCTGGGGCAACGTTAAAAAAAGTGCATTGCTACTCTCTCACGCCCTTATGAAATCAAATGCACCAATTGACGAAAGAGCAAGTAAGGAAAATTCATAGACTGTAGTTAAAGTAATAGTATAATATTTTCGAGTGACTTTCAATTTTAATCTAAAACATATTTTTATCGGGAGGAAAAAAATGGCGAGGCATGTTAACATAAAAACATGTTTGATGAAACTTAAGGCTCTTCGACAATGTAACTGAAATTGATCTCATAAACCAATGATATTTACAACAATATTGAATAAATTTTAAAGATTGACATTTGTCGATTATAAACTAGAAATGACGATTAGAACTGGCTCATGTTACATTAGAAAATGAAATAGGAAATAAGGAATTACCTTATCTACCTCTTATATTACTAAATCTTCAACTTAATTTAGGCTTATACGTGATCCATAATGAATATTCAAAAGCATCTTCAAGCACCTTCAAAAAAGGCACGATAGAAGTAATTCTACCGTGCGCACAAGGACAACATATTATACTTGAACACAAAATAATTGGCTATACAGCCAATACGTTTAATAGCTCCACTTTTACTTGAAAACTATCTCATCGACGATTGCCTTTTTCAGAATGCAGCAAAATGCGCCATCTACAATAACACTTTAGGAGCACATAAATGGAATTGGAATTCCCAAATCACTAAAAATAAAAACATACACATAAATACATACAAAACATTCACTCTTGTGCCCTTCCGGTAAGTCTATTTATTTTATCATTCATTCCCTTAAAACCCAAATTATTTTGAGTTTTTCTTGTATTTTTTTATTATTTTAATACCAAATTCAAAAATGTAATAACAATTGTTAGGCAGAAAAGAGACCAACCTGGGCCTAACCTTGACATAATAAAGAGTCCAATCATTCATTCTATTCCTCAGGCCATGCATGTCCCTTTTTTCGGGGTATACAACATGTACCCCCGTGTAAATTCATTCCAGCAGACGTTTGGTCTTTAAAAGCAAACTCTTCCGGAGATATTTTCATTGCCACAGATATACACAAATACAATTCCTTAGATAAGATTCCTAATCTAATCCATAGAAAAAAGAAGTCTTCTAACACACATCAACATCAAGCTATATCCCATGTGAAACATAAGTTGAATACGTCCCTGCTAACATATCTTGATGAATAAGATATTTTAAATGTCTTTAGGTACTGGATAGAAAACAATTAAGTTTTGTCACAGTCTAGATCATGGTTGTGATAACCCGAAAGCTACTGAGGTATGAGTTCTATGAATAATGCCACTAATTAAGGTCCTTCCTAATGAGATGCTAAGAAAAGCTATACTCTCAGAGTCATTGTGCTTCCCTTACGTTAGAGAAGGTAGATTACCAACCGGACTTAGGACTGAATACTGAGAGACGTCGAATCCATTTCCAGACGAATGGTGACCCAAACGCAAAGCTTATCATTTCCAGAGCGTAGGCGTCGAATTAAGCGAAAGCGCTGATGGAAATCGCCTCTCATTTACCTGGCAAATTCCGAAGCGGTGGAGAGCTTTCAAGCATTTCGCACGTGGGCGATAACATTGCGGAAAAGGAGTTGTCAATCGATTCTTTTTTGGCTCCTCTGGACCCACCCAACTCGCCCACCACACGCAGTATTCCACGTGGCGCCTTACGAGGAATCGCACTATGAAATCCAATAAAAACACACGGACGTGGCGACCATCGTCCAATAGCTCCCATCTGCATAACACTGTTTGCATTGCGAAAAATTCCTTGCGCGAAATTTGAAAATTTCTGACGAGGAAAAAGGTGAGCTTTGATAAGTTTCGCGACTAAAACATCCACATCGCAGTTTTTTAATTCTTAATTTGAAGGTTTCGAAGAAAATTCAAAGATTTCACTTGGCACTTCCTTTGTTTGTACTATCCTAAAGCATAGCCCATACAAAAATTTATATACAGCCGCGATATTTACCTCGAAAAGAGGCAAGTTTGGCAACGTAGAAAGAAGACAGATTTAAACTCAAAAGCACGGATAAGAAAGACAGAGAAAGATAAAATACCGAATTTTCAAATTGCGGAATGAACTCCGGAAAGTTCATAGGTGAATAAGAATTAAGAAAAATTACGAACCATTTCACTTGTAACCACTTTCAATAGTGTTTTAGATACAGCTCATGCAGATAAATTTTATTCATGACAGCTAAGAGTAGTTCTATTGTATTCAATAATACTCATCAAGGCATGAAACGCATGGAAAGCATAGCGAAAACTAGACAAAGATCAACTCCAGGTTTATGACAATCGTGATAAACCGACATCTAGCAAATTATTTCCAAGAATTAATGAAACAAATTAAATTCGTTCTTTTCTACGGGGACTATAAAACCCTACCGGTTTCGTAAGCGTACTTAAATCTAAATTATTTTCAATACCGAAGTATACAATTGAATAATATGAACGCTTTGTCATTCGGAAGCCATGGGCTATGACGCAACAGCTACCTGATAACTGCAGAAATTAATCTGGTTAAAACTAAAGACACGACAGTATGGAGTACCGACGTAAGGAATAACCATCCACACTCGGAAAATGTTTATTAACAAAGATTAACCTCTACCGTCTCTAGCTCAAGAGAGTTTCCTAATCCGTACCTGTACACTATCAGTGGCATAAGTCATAAATGCGAGGGTAACAACTTCAAATTTGTGAATGCTTTATTCCAAGGATATATAGGAATAAATAACACCGCATTGAATTTTACGTACACACTGATAAAACTTATTTTTGGTAATAAACGTTTCCCCCCAGTTCTCAAACTCATACAAACCAACAGACAAGACATTTTTATTAGAAATATCAATAAAAGTATCAGACACGGAACATGTCAGTTATGGGAAACATTATATCTGAAAATATTTCTGTCAAATATGATTAAAACGAAAATTCAGATCAGATTCTACGTGATGAAAAGGTACCTCATCACGTCAAACAACAACAAACTAAAGCAAAGCATTTGACACAAAAAAGGAACAGATCAGTCAAAATAACTAAGTAAAATTTTGTATTATAGAAATGCTTTAGGCATAGAGCAAAGGCTATTAGATTTCTAACAGATGTCCGCATATTAATCTATAGAATGGGAAAACTATGTATAAAGCAATATAAAATTCGGCTTCAGAAGTAATAAAAATATATTTATAATCCATCAAGGATAACTCAAAATTTTTCGATAACATTCTTGATAAAAAAGATAATTCGCTTCCCGGTATAATCTCACTAATACGAAGTCTATAAAACCACTTTAACTTAATATTACCTTTTCCAGTGACAGTTCTACAGCATTTTTCTTTGTTGTTATTTAGATAGCGTTACTAAAAGTTAGGGCTGAACAACTTGAGTTTAAATAGATTTGAATATAGAAAATAAAGTAACAAATACTACGTCCGAGGAAGGATAATCATAATTCTAATTATTTACTGAACGCAGTCACAAATAAACTCTTCCCAATCCAAAAGTAATTCTTATCCATGCAAACACGCAATTGATTAATCGCCGATTACTATTCACGACTATTTTCAATACTTACTAAACTTGTGAGAGAAAGAGTAAAAGACAAGTACAATTTAATAGAGAGATAGAGCAGCTGATCCACGGTGCTCTTCCACTTTTTCACTTACTGCACACGATAATGCTACCACAAAAACTTGACCCGAAAGAGGTTACCGTTCCTATCTCGCCACCTTAACTCTCCAAGGACGCTTTGTTTAGATCTTATCCACTGCTGCAGAACGACCTTCCGACGAACCAGCAGAGGCGCACCGACCATATCAACAAAACATACAGAAGAGCTGTTTGCTATAAAAAGGGTTGGAAGAAGAGAGTTCGACGACAGAATTTTCCGAGAGACTTGAGTAACGGGGGATATGGTCTAGAATGAGGGGATGTTTGGGGGGCGAACACCGAGCAATCTGCGACGGGAGACCAGCCACGCCAACGGTTGAAAACTACGCTACAAAATATTAGAAAGCGATAATTCCAGAAATATACTCTCTCGGAGAATTGGTAAACAAGGCTTTCACAAATCAAAACGATTGAATTTTCTTTTTAAGCGAAGAAACTACCTTACAGCTCTATCCTTCCCAGCCCAAACAACCGAAAGAAATTAAGTTATTCAGCATATGAAAATATTTCGGATTCCGTACATAAGCGTAATGTAGAATTTTGATTCTACTCCACTCACATGACAAACGCGATTTCGTCACACAAAAGAACTATTACGTACAGTGATAACACCTTTCCCGTTCATTGAGGATTTGCCAATCATACGTCAAAGTCAATGCGGTGTGCCGTGAGGTTTACATTGATGTGTTCTTAGTAGAACAAGACCGAATAAAATCGATATTATTTGCAACGAACGCTACGGTAATTTCGAGAAAGACTTCACGTCCCACTTTTACCGAAAAGATTTCGTAAGTTAGTGATTGGATATAGGACTCAACTATTGATTTAGCGTAATTCCCTGCATAAATTTTGACATTAAAAGAACCATTACGCGATATATAGGCAGGCTCATTGCAGCTAAAGAACTATGCATCGCTGTCTTATTCTAGTCAATAACCACATAGATATATAAAATAATTGCGCATTAGCCTGGAATCCAAATTCTACCAGTTCATATTACATGATAGACAGTAAGTACTTCCGTGAAAACACGACTGAAGTAAGTCTTGCATTTATACGCAAGATGTAGTTTATGATGCTTTGAGAAAATTCGATTAAGAATTACTAAATAAAGTTACGGCCTAAAAGATAATTCTGCATCGTGAACTGCAATTGCGAAAGGTGATAGCAAGAAGATTTGTCGTCTCTTCAATGATAGTTCTTCGTAAAATACACAGACATATTTAGCATATATTTCCAAGCTTAGTCCGACTGAGACCCAGATGGCCAAGCGAGACGATTACAGACGGACAGGCAGGTGGTGGAATAGCGGCTGCCGAGCACGAGAGGAAAGGGGGGGCAGCACGATGCAGACAATGGGCTTCCCTCGCAAATTGAACGTTATTTCTTGGAAAGATGTACCGAGCATCTTTTATTAATATCACCAAATAATTACTTCAAAAGAATGAAGAAATACATCATTTTCCCTCACTATAACACCCGAGCAACTGGAATGGTAACTCAAGGAGGTTTCATTAATCTTCCTAATATTACTGTTGAGTACCAAATTACCACTGGATTGTCGCAAATAGACGTATCTTTACTCCATTTCAATTATTATTTCGCTCACTCCACTGCCTATTTCAAAGACACAAGACATGATGGTTGTGTAACGTATTCACCATCAATTTATTTTACAACACACAACTTCTGAAATTGTTTTCGAACATCATGTTATTCGAAATATGTATAATCTGATAAATTACACATGTTATAGCTACAATCGTCGGTGAAAGATAACTTAACAACTCGAAGGAAAGGTGCCAACAAAAATTTTTAAGAATATATAACATACCATTAGAAGACTTGAGATCTCGATGGATAAGTGATATAGGAGCTCCATTGTGTAGATAGTTCATTCCACGGGCGATTTGGATAGCCCAGTCCACCAACACGTCCGGTCTGATCTTACGACCAGCGAGCACACGGTTCAAAGACCCACCACGAGCATACTCCATCACCAAGCACAGATTAGGAATCTGCAAGCAAACTCCTTCCAAACTAACGATGTTTTCGTGCTTAAGTAACCAAAATAGCTTTGCCTCTTGTCGCACATTTTCCATGGTGACACTAATATCCTCATCGGGATCCTGTCGAGCAGCTTTAACAGCCACTTCCTGACCTCTCCAAAAGCCTCGGTATACTTTTCCAAAACCTCCGACTCCTATCACTTCTCCGAGGTCCAGCTCGGAGAAGTCGATTTCTACGGGCTGCACATCCTCTATTACCCCCGACACATGATTGAAAATGTGGTCCTCCTGAGTAACGAAATTGGCAGGGAAGATACCAACTTTGTCCCCGATCTTCCCTGTCCACCAACCTTCGTCTCCAGAGATCTTCGAATCCTTGGAGAGCACTTCCACAATCTCACCGCGCCGGAGACTAAGTTCGTCCTCCCCTTGCGCCTCATAGTCGTAAAGCGCCGTCCACAAAGACAGGTTGTTGGTGTTGGTGCGACCACTTGCCTTGTTGTTATGATTTCTAACAGGGCTGTTGTTGTTGCTGGTTTGTTGTGCCGTGCTCGTCGTGTTCGGGGTTGGCGAGGCAGTGCGACTGTTGTCGTTGCTGCACACTTCATCTCGGCCATTGCTGTTCCCGAAAGCCGACTTGCTGTGTTCCATGGACGTCAATAGTGGAGGCATTCGTTGCGTCTGGTATGGACTGGGGACCCTCTCGTTGGAATCCAAAACTTGGATGGTGATGCTTCTTCCCGAATGACCGGCGACAATGCCGTCGTAAAGGCCAGGTGGTCACGATTATGACACTTGCTGTTCAGAGAGCTCCCTCTGGACACCGAAACAATCAAACCACGAACTAACCCACTTCTCATGGCCTACATTCACGTAATATAGCCACTCACGGTAAACACTGATCGATATACACCACTTCACAGTAAATTACATTCGAATATGTACACAACAATGGATGTTCCTTGAAAACTCCTTTAAAATACCACAATTTTCAGGAGCGCTCATTCTAGCCTGTCACTGCCGTCCGCCATGTTTTGGTGTTCTGATCAAAACAGGGTGTGACGAACGCTTTGACTGGCTGTTAGTAAGTCACGTGACTAAACAAATTTCAAGATGGCTGCCCTAGTAGACATTGATTGTATCAGCGCATGATACTAATGTTATGAATTTTCCGCTTGTCATCGACAGGAAGTGGGTGTAATGCACACCAAAATGAGAAAATACAAGCATGGGATCACAAACGCTTGAAATTTTGCGCCAGGGTGTCTGGGCATCGCTAACAGGCGGTTGGTTTTACGACCCCCACCAAGAAATATTCTGCAACACATTTCACTTGTACATTTGGCTATTTCTCCTATGCTTACCTTTCACAATTTACTTGGTAAGTTAAAATTAGTTTTATAATCTAACTGATTTGTTGCTCTTATGTTATAAGTATTAGAAACATTGGCATAAAATTTGCATTTATCTACGAGCGGAATGTAATCTGCATGACTAAAGGGAATTATTTAAAGAGGTCATAGTCCAAAGTTCGTCATTGGCTTTGGTTACAGCGGAAATGAATGGAATGTATTAACTATTGTGATGGAAGTTTGAAAAAATGAATTGATATTCTTTCGTGGAATGTAAATATCAGAGTGTTTAGAACCAAATCTTCAATCATTGTTTTCGCGAATACGTTCACAAGCTATTACCGTGATTATTCATCATGAATTGCATTCTCTATTGTTGATGTAAGTTTTTGTTTAAAAATTGTATTTCAGTACTTCCCTCCATCAGTTTTTGTATGGATAACTTATATCTCTACGGTAGCTGTGCTGTTCGTTACTATAAAGGCGGCCAATTATGGTCTCCATCATATGTACGACACTTCAGAATGTATCCAAGAGTCAGATGACGATGACCGTCCAGAAAGCGAGAGGAGGAGGCAACAGCAACAGGCTCATGGACAGAAAGCGAAGAGGTATGTCTTATTTTTATGTCATGTATTGAGTAACAAACTGGGTTCACCAAAGCAGTTTAAGCAAGATGTAACACCACTCTATAAAATCATTTTATCGTTTTCATAAAACAATAGACCTAAAATATTGTACATTTTCTCAAAATTCAAGACTTGTACTCGATGATAATTGAATGAATGTTATGTTTCCTGCAGGGAAGAAGAAGGGATTGAGCTGCAAGTGCTAAATACCAAACGCCACAGTGAAACTCCTCCAATGGGTTGCAGCTCTCGTACATCTTATGTTGAACCACATGCTTGTACTGATGGAGACAGCATTGGTTCATCTGAGTATGTGGCTATGAACAGAGCAGCTCAATCAACAGTCGATGAAGTTGTTTTTAAAACCGCCAGCAGTACAATAGGTAAGAACAATATGGGTATAATAATTAAATAAAGCATTTTATTCAACATTAGTGTAAAAAATTTACCCTCTATATGCTTCATTGTTCCCCTATTGTTGATTTTGTATTGTGTTTTGAGTATAGATTTGTTGTCAATTATCTTGGGATAAATAAGTTATAAAGAAATTGCTTTGGTCTGCTATTAAGTATGGATCTTTTTTTTAGATTTAAAGGTGGATGTCCACCGTAAAAATAGTTCAGAAAGTAGTGAGGAAGTAACTCTAAGGCCAGTTATTGAAAAAGTCAGTGTTCACAGAGCAGAGCAATGCACTCAAGCAGAGGGAGAATTTTACAGAAGTAAATTACAAGGTGAGTTCCTCATTGAATGCAAATAAAGCAATGTGTTAAATTCTGTAAGATTGAGGTGCTTTTTCTTACAATAAGTTTCTGAAGCTAGTTACATCTTAGAGTATTAACCATGAATACTTTGAATCTCAACTCTCCTCTTCAAATTTTTATTTGAAATATCAGTTGTTCTTTTCAATTGCTAGTATTTTTCTCAAATCCCTTTTATTTCATTCTGTATTTTGTAAGCCAGTGAGTATTAGCTATAATGCAGTGATATGAATTAAAAATGTAATGGTAAGAGATAATAGTCATCTTTTTATTACCAATTTGTTTAAGATCTTGTGGTGGTGCAGTGAGTGCAAGCTTGTAATAGAATTTCAACTCTTTTATTTTGATGATGTTGATAGCAAGCAGCGAAATCTACGAAAAATTCTGGAAAAATAATATATATTCGTTCTTTATGTTTTATGATTCCAACAAATATATTATCAGTATGACGATAAGAAAAAAGAAATTTTAGCATTATACTACTATGTATCTTTGTGCACAAGACAATGTTAATTACATAATACTACTGGAAATGCTTACTGCAGTATTAAAAATATAATGAATGTGGAAAATAACTCTAAGAATTGAAGTGCCTGTTAAGAATGAATGATAAAGCAAGAGGTAGAAAATTCCTTATTATCTCCTAATTACATAGCTGTCATTCACTAATTTTCTGCTTGTAGATAGTCGGCATTAGTTAGCGGTTGGTACTTGGCACATTTACTCTTTATTTTATCTACTACTTCTGTTATTTATTTAAGCAGTCACTTGAATTGATCCAAGGTTGTTCATCAATTTGATGATTTTTCATTTAAACAATAGTTTGGAATGGACTGTGTCGACTTTCCTTTTTCATAATTGTTATTTGTGGTTTAAGTAATTAGATATTTTGTTTGTTAATGAGATACCGTAAAACATATTAGTCAAACAAATCTTTTTATTCTGCAAGATTGCTGTAATCTAACAATGATTTTCCAGAGAGTCGGAACAAAAGGCAACATCAGAGTGGGATAGTGGTGTCCATAGCAGAAGAATCCAATGGTCGCAATGACAGTCAATCCAATAACGGCACGAGAAGGAGAACTCCAAGCTTTAGAAAGGCTCCATCAAACTCCAGACAAGGGTCGTCTGATTCACAAGAGGAGCGCAATAATTCATTGGGACAGAGCGAAGGAAGACCTTTACACTCAGTGGTAAGCTATGAATGCTTGCTTGATTTCTCTTTAACTTTGATTCATTTATTCCAAGATGTTGCATTCTTTCATGTTCAAAAAGTGAATGTATTTGTCAAGCGTAATATCTTGAGAAATCGATAAGTGATCATCTATTATAGATATCTTCTACGGATTAAATTAATGGAAATTTAAATTATGCTAGTGGATGTGTAGTTATACCAAAGAATGCATCTGTTCATAGTAAAAAGTACTAATATTATAAATTATATAGTTTATACTTCTCTTAAGCCATTAAAAAGAAGGCATAATGGACTTACTTTTTAATTGATCACTCTCTTATAGTTTAAAAGATCTTGGTTAGGGAAAGTGATAGATTTAAGATCTCAGTTTCTCCTGTTTGATTGCACGTGTCAGATTGCCTCAGGTTAACTAGCAAGTAATGTTTGGTTGTTGGACGCATCTGCCGTGCAACCACAACCGGACATTACGTACTTGCTAACCTGGTAGAATCTGCAAAAAGAGATACATCTATGACATGACATATATGCAGAAAAACTGTAAACTTAATTAAAAACCAATTTTATCTTCAGTAATTGTTAGACTGTCTATCTGTTTATGCTGCATTTGTTTTTAGCTGCTTACAATTAGTATAATTTTTTCATTCAATTACTTATTTCCCTTTTAAATTGTATTATCTGACATTCTTTCGTGTCATTTTTCTCTGCTGGTCAATTATTTGGTCACTATCTTAAAGGACATTCTCCACTTCCGTAGTCATGAGTCTTTAGAATATTTCTATTTGAGTTAATTTATGCTTTAAAATTTACAAAACTTCATCTAATGAACCAGTCCCATTTACAATGAGACATTTCCTCCTCAACTTGTGCCTGCATAGGTGTTTCTCTAAGCTTCAATTTTTCATTCTCAACCCTAGAATCTTTTCTCTGTAAGACGTGTGCTGATAATGGAATGATGCACGTTTGTCAGAACTCTTGCTTGTTGAAGAAAGAACATTACATACAAAAGTAAATTATTATGTCTATGCCTCATCTAGTTGACAGTTTTCTTAGTGGCTATGTTTTGATCAAAAGAGTTAGTATAAGTTTTGATAAATTACAAGAATTTTTTTTTTCTAGGAATCTGGTTTGGGTGGTTCTGGGGGAACTGTTACGTGGGATAGGGGGAGTGGAAGTACAGGAGGTGGAGGCAATGGTGTTAATGGAGGTAGAAGGTTTTCAAATGTGTCAAACCATGCTGGAGGCAGTTTGTCAGGCAGTACGACCCCACCACCACCCACTCCTTCCATCAAAGGAACTGGGTCCCTTGAGTTAGGACACATGTTAGAGGGTGAAGAAGATTCGCAGGCACGAGGCACCTCGCACAAAGGTAAGTGTTACGATTATTATTATCATTATTATTCTGCATGGTTGAAAATTTAACATCAACTCCCTCAATCAATGTAACTTCTACCACATTGAAAATTTGTGGCCCTTTTGTGCTCTGGAAAGTAATGGGAGAAATTCCTCTTGAGACAAGAGGAAACAGAAAAACTCAAAAGCATGAGATCTAACCCTTATATTTAATTTGTGGAAAGTGGACTTGCCTAAACGATGAAATATTATGTCAGCTAAGGAGACATGTGCAAGAATATCTCTATACTACATTGGACCAGTATTTCTGTGATTAATTCATGACCTGAGAAAAACTGGGAATATATCAAGATATACTTTAGATACCTTTTATGGTACTTTATAAAGTTCTATATCTACATTTAATGAGTATGTTCAAATAGCAAAAACAGCTGTTATTTGGCAGTTTATGACATTTGGGTTATGTTACAAAATTAATAATAATAAATCGTTGTTATTTGAGATTGAGACTAAAAGTCTCTTCTTCAATCTAACTCATACATCATTCTTTGCCTCAGTAATATGTAATGAGAAAGGATTGAAACATTTTTGAAGTAGCTTCGTTAATTAAGTGTAAAGAATATTTCAGATTATTTAAATTGTTATCCTGATGCTATTTTAGTCACATTTTATTCTGGAGAAATTTCTTGTTGTTTTATAATACAGTATACCTTACAAATATACTTATTTATATTAGAGAATCCCCCCTTGGGAGCCCTTTGGTATATAGGAGGCATTTCTTAGGAGTACATGAAAAGTGTGTATGTTATGCCATTTCAAAAGGATAAAAAGATTATTAACACAGTCTATCAGTATTGAAAACATATCCAAGCTCCTTCATATTTCCATTGCCTGACAGCTAAATGATCATGTTTAATTTTGGAGTGTTTTCTTCTCGTGATTAGTTAGGGGTTTTGGTAAAGGAAAATCAAAGCCTAGAAGGCGTGGGAACAAAAAAGTCAAGTGAAAACCCGAGTGATCATTCATGCATTCATTGTCTCAATAATCCTAGATTCAAAAATATACTTCATGAAGATTGCTATAGATTCTCTTCAGTTTACCAATTATAGTGCTTTAATGTACACTTTATACTTCCACTGTAATTTCTTTCTGCCTTGAATACAATGCATTAGTTAATTAAAATCAAAATTTTAACAATAATTATGCTTCACATACACAATCTTGATCATAAGCCATTATAATTTTGTTCTCCTGTGAAATTGGTTTGAATCCGTGCTATTTGTTGATGCTTTTAATGAATTATACAATCCTAATTCTCTAAAACATAATGTAAGACTGAATTTTGCGCATTGTTTCATGTTCTTTGCTTTGTTTAGTTGTAGTGCAAGTCAATTCAGTAGAGTAAAATTATTTATGTGGGCTTAATATTTTTCGTGTTCCCTGCTAGAAAGCTAATTTTTACTGCCTTAAAATATGCATTTTTTTTAAGATTCTCTGTACCCTCAAAAGGAGGTTTTTTTACGCATCAGTGTAATTGACCCATTTGTAACAAACTTAGGAAGTAGTGAAAATAATTTTGTTCTATAGCAAAAAACGAATTGAATCTTTGGTGTTATTTTATGTATTTCTTGTGTATATTTCATTCTGGCACAAAAGTTATTTTTATTCTATTTTATTTTACTCTTTTAGTCTAGCTTTCAGACTACTCTAACGAAAATTCCTAACATGACTACTGCCAAAACATCGAGGCAGCTAAGAATAATTTCACACTGAAATTTTAATTCTTTATCTATGCTATTTTGGTGCTTTACTGAATTTAAGAAAAACTAAATTTTTTCATTGATTCATTGGATATAGTGGATTACATTCTGGAGTTGACTCCAAAGCTTCTGATTTTGGATTAAGTGATTGTTATGATGCATCCAAGTTTATCTAGAACCTTATTTGAAAGAGAATCTGTGTAGAAATGTATTAGGAAAATGAATCAACTAGTCCTTTATTTAGGTGCATCCTTCAGGCAGGTTTATCAGTGCAGTTGGAGGTTCCACAGTAATCGTTCAAGTTCAATTCCTAATTTCATAGTCCTGAAATTTTCCATTTCTATTTTAATTTGAATGTTATCTTAATTTAAATTCTATTTGAGAATGTACTTGTTGAATTTGATTACAGCAGCATTGAAAAATCCTGTAATCGAATTCCTTTAAGTAAGCATTGGTTTTTCTTGACTAGAGCATGTCTATCCACAATCATATTGAAATAATGGTAGATGCTTGTTCGTCTCAATCTTACCTTGCAGTAAAGTTGTATTGTTATGGTTGATAATCCATTCTAAATTATTTTTATAGCTCATGAGATTTGGCTATGTAAGTATTAATTGTATCCACTGCTATCCATAGCCATCTCTGAGGAAGCAGTTAATATATCATTAAAAGAGATATTTAATCTGCATAATCTGCATCAAATATTTATTGAATTGTTGCTTGGCAAATAATAATGTGTAACTTACTAATTAACTATATTTTTGCCCCACAAAAATTTTCTTTATAAATGATTACCTAACCCCTTTAGCTTCATGCCTTAGAAGACACTCATCTTTTTAAATAGCATCCTACTAATTACTGAACAACAACAAAAAGATGCTTTATTATCATTTTGACTAACTGTACCAGGAGACTGTGGGAGTTTCATTTGAATATTCCTTCTCCTTCTAGAAGAATACAAGTCAGTGTCTCTATTGATTTACACATGCCAAATTATATTATATTAGGAATTATTTGGAAAAAAAGCCTGTGAATTTAATGGCAGAATAATAAGTAATTTAAATTGTGATTTTCAACATGGTGTGCCTCACAGAACTTCAGAAAATTATTCTGCGATAGATGGGAGAGAATGATACATTTTATGCTCCATAACTACAATTTTCTTTGATTTATCCAAAGCTATGAGATATGCAATGTTTTGGGCTAATTAATTCTGTAGATTGCTCGAGATATTGCTTGGAGGGTGTGTTTAGGTTTAATTTGAAAACATTTTTTTAAATTAACCCATATCATCTTTATGTAACCTTGAAATAGAATCACTTTTTTTGATCTCTGAAACTATATTCACAGGATTAATTTATTGGAAGCAGCAGAACTCAAAACAAGCAAGAAGGATATGCAGTGCATTGGAGGCAGGCTTGTCCCTCTCTGGATCATCAGGCAGTGCCCATCCAGTGGGGAGTGCCAGCTCCCAGTCTCCCCTATCTGGAGAGCCATCGCACAGCGGCTGCCAGAAGGGTGGATCGGGTAGTGGGAACCTCTCTTCCTATGGCAGTGAGTCATTAGTCATCAGGCACTTGAGGGACGGAGAGGCCACCGAGGTATTCTGTGTTCCAGAGAGTGATGAGGAGGACGGTGGTGCAGAGGAAGATGAGGAGGAGGTGGACGAAGAAGATGAGGAAGAAGAAGGAGTGAATGGAGCTGGGAGCAGGTCTCCCTTGCTCATGCGGAGCCAAGACACGGCTTGGCCTCCGGGTGGCTCGGAGGAGCGTCAGAAGACAAAGATGAAGAAGTTCTGGACTTCGAGAAAAGGCTCTGGGAATCAGACTCCAGGGGCAACAGGTATGGCGATTGGAAACTCATCCAGTTCCTTGGGCACCACTTCGCTTGAAAATGCTCGCAATGCTGTTCTGCACATGTACCTTTCGGATAAAGTGAAGGGGATTGATGGGGAAGGAGACCCCGAGAAGGGAATTGCTAAGAGTGAAGGAACTTTAGATGAACCTTGTGAACTAGTGAACAACAGTGAAAAGCTCTTTAGACGCGGCTCTGCTTGTAGTAGTGAATCTAGCTGCAGTTGGATAGCAGGAAGAGCTGCTTGTGGAAGCGTAGGGGTGGCCAATGTGGCTTCGAGTTGCTGTCTTTCTCCTCCTGATTTAGAAACTCCTAACTATGCTATTGGGAGCGAGATTGAGAATGAAGGTATGTTCATGTCTCGTAGAAAATTCCATATTTAATCTTGAATTCGAACCTGAAATCTCTCTAAGTGGAGTTGAACTTCTTTTGTATCTTCAGTTTAAATTATCTATAGTAGCCATATAAATTTCACATGAAATTTATGTAGATGAAACCATTGAGCCTTGGCTTTTCTTTTTTTCATTCTTCCAGTAAAATTTTTCCATGTTACCTGTCAAGTCTTTTAAATCAAAATAGTGATAAGTTTTATCTTAGGCTTTACTGTTACCTTAGCCATAGAACTTGAGATGGGATCTTAAGTAATTAACGACTCCTCAAGAAATACTTTTTAAATTAGAAAAATGTGATAGAACTTGGAAAATTGCTTTATTTTACGTTTAAGGAATTTTGGGCTTACATAAATTTCTTAACTTTGAAAAATTTCAGGTATTGTGTGCATTCAAGTTAAAGATTTAGAATTATACTGCTGAAAGGGTTCTCTAAAGTTGTAGATTTTGAGGTAGAGCATTTCCCGAATTTTTTCTGATAGGATCTTGTGTAGTATATAATAGGTACCTGAAAAGAAATGATCGATAAACCTATCCAAAAACAATTATTTATTGCGTCATTGTTAAGCTTAATCAAAAACGAGAAATTTCTTTTTTTACGACGAAAAATGTGCAATTTAGGTTTATAAATTCCTAGTTAGATAATTCTACAGGTATTCCAACTTCCTAAAACAGGCAGTAAAATGTACTGGAGGTGAAAATGAGGTAAATTGTGGCAATTTTTCCTTATAAGCTGGCTAATAACACTTGATGTGATTGCTTATGGCTAAAGCTTCCTAGAGCATTTTAATGGCCTAGCTGCTGCAAAATTTTGCATTTTTTAAATAACGTTTTTTCTTTAATAACTCCAGCTTATCATTCTTATGTTTCTATCTTTTTATTAATTTAAGCTCATTTATTTAGTCTACTGGAAGAGTTAATTACAATCACATCTACGAGATGAAAATAATTTCTAGCGGTAATTTAGTTAATTATATTATGTAACAAAATTTTCTTTATTGACACTTTAGGAAGCGCTCAAAATCTTGGATGGAATACATTATGAAAAAGTGGAAATAATTGAATTTTATGACCAGACTTTAAATTCCTAAATTTTTCATATTTAATAGAATTTATGATTTTATCTTATAATTTGAAGCAGTTCTCTTCTTATATTGGGTATGGCTGGCATATTTTATTCCATCTGCGATTTCATTGATCGTGTGTTCAGTTTTGTGAGATTTATAACTTCTGATAAGTAGTTATGATGATTCAAACCTTTAGAAGATATAGTCTCTATCCAACTCTATGAGAGGCCTAGAAAAGCTAATTTATTCTCATTTATTCAAACTGCTTCTCTTGTAATTATTAAATTCTTAACTTGAATTTAAAAAATAAAACAATTTGAAGGTCCATGTTTCACTTTTATAGTAACTTTGGTTTAATTGATATTATGCCATATTGCACTCAAATGAAGGCGTCATATATCAAATCAGCTTTTGAACTTGAGTTTTTTAATTTAATTTTTTTTTATCAACAAAGGATCTCATGATAAGTGGGAAAGAAAAGTTTTTATATGCATGATTTTTGGTTCATAATTCCATCCTCTATAATTATTGTCATATCAGCTTTTATAATTGGAAAGCTCTGTAAATGTGTATTAACTTCAAAGAATCCAGTTTCTGTTTTTAAAAATATTAAGTCATGCCATCTTTTGTCACACACGATTTGGCATTATTCTGTTTTTTGTAATTTTGCCATGTTGGCTAAGTGAGTGTCATGTCTAGAAAATTGTATGAATTACTGTTCACTATCTGATTACTAACATGTGAATTTAAAATTTCAGCTGACATTTATACAGAAATTTGTATTAGCCACATATAATCATCCAAAATATGTGTTACTGCTTGAAAACTCAACTAAAATACTAAGACAAAACTAGTACCATTAAATATATATTCTGTGGAAAAAGAAGGCTTTATCATTCTTGGTATGGCACATTTCCACAAATTTGCTTGAACTGCAACAGTATATCAACATTCTCTCATCATTATTTTCTTACTTTTATACTATAAATCTTCAAATGCTCGAAAAAAGTGATTTTTGATGGTCCAAGACAAGAAAATGAATGAATGAATTAGTTTATCTCAAATTACGTCAAATTTGGCCTAGAGCCCCGAGGTTAAACATTTGTCCTAAAATCAGGTTAATTATTCATTTTTAATCTTGCCAAAATATGGATTGCCTCTTCCTCAAATTATCACTCCACTTGCGTAACTAATATAGTGGATAACATTTTACACTCCATGACCATATTTTGATTGCCTCTAAAAAAATCAGCTACATAATCTTTTTCTAAAATATTAATTACACATGACCAGATACAATGATGTATGAAATAAATTTTTGTGGAAAACACTAGTGCTTTTCTGATTTGCTTGGATGTAGTTCAACAATGTCTGGCCAGAACATCTACAATTTATTTGAATGCCTCAATCCTATCCTTTTCTCTTTTCCCCAAGGTCCATGTTAGGAAACTATGCATAAACACACTCCTTACTAAACATCTTACTGGTTACCCTTCAACTAACTCTAGCGCCAAGCTGCTGCATAGTAAATTTCTTTTCCTATGAAGGTTTTTTTCCTTCTTCCAGTATCCTTCACTTCCTCATATGGTATTTTTATATGCTTAGGTGACCCTGGTGAGTGCCATCCTGCTGACGATAAGCAGTCAGAGGAGTGCGTCCATAAAGGATGTGCGTTGAAGAGGCAGATACCAACTGAGGGAGGGAGACGCAGGGTCCCCATTCGTGAAAGACGAGGGGGTGGGGAGAAGTTAGAGACTGGAAGACGCAGAGGGGGAGGGGTTGAAAGGAGCCCATCTACTCAGAGGCAGACAAGAATTCCTCAGCAGCAACATTTGGCACCACTTCCTCCACCTGCCCCTCCACCAAATGGAGAGCATCCAATGAACCAAAGCCTTATGGGACTGGATTGGCTGTTTGAGCACACAGACAGTGAGTCTGAGTTGCCTGCCTCCAAACAAGGTGAGTGTTTTCTTTGTGAATTTTTGTGTGTTAGGTGTGTTGGTACACCCATGTTAAATGTATTAATATTCAAGATGATATTGCTTGGATTTAGGAAATAAATGTAAATCATCCCGCAGTTGAGTTTTCCCATAGAAGCTACCTCAAAGCTTTTCTTTGTCACCTTATAAATGTATAGTATGCTGTATTTGTTCAGTGTTGCTGTAATCATTTAAAGAGGTGTTTATATTCGTAGAGTTACATGAATAGGTGAAATGCTAAGGATAACCATGGTAGATGTCTATAGATATGGAAATCCTGTTGAATGTTGTAAGTTACGTTAAATTAAATTTAAAATTTGCATTTAGATTGAGTTTTAGTTTGTGCCAGCTGTGGTGGAGTGATAGGCACTCCAGTCCCAAGGTCCTGGGTTCAAATCCCAGCTAATTGGATTTTTCTGGTCGGTGAATTGTTGTGTGTGTTTGTATGCAGTAATAATTATTGAGATGGATGTAATCAAGATATTTCTTCCTGTTTCCAATAGAGAATATTTATTAATTTATTTCTTTGTCCATGAAGTATATACTTTCAAAAATTTTAAAAAGAGCAAATTGCTATCTATATCTGTAGGAAAGGTTTATAGTGGTTCCCATACAACTGTTTAGTTAACTAAGTATGGCAAAACCCAATCGCTTTGATGTAGTTTATTTAAAATATATTGTGTGATTAATATAAATATCATACATAAATTGTGTGATTTCTAGTGTTTTCTCCAAAAATGCTCTTGCTACTGTCCTTGTTTGGTTTGATTACCAGTTTACCTATCTTTTAATTCATAATCGGCATATGGCTGACATATTTACAAAGAAAATACAATTATAAAAAAACTAGATGACCTGGTGAACTTTGTACACCTAAAATTGATTTGATGGTAACACTTCATAAGCGATTATCAATCCTAATCAACTTTCCAACTCCAATTCATTGAAATCGATAATATTGGTTGCATTGCGTGCGGATTGAGTTTCGTTTCATTATTAAATTAAACTCGTTTGTAGTTCAAATGAATTCATTGTCTTTAATTTTCATAAATGCAGTTAATGTTCAACATAAAGCTTTTTGGTAAACAATGTTTTGTTTTCCAGCGAGTGAATAAACAAAGATGATGGCTTTCCGATCAGTTAGGTTTTCTCGTGTATTAGCTCGCCACGCATATGACTGACTATGATGACCTACGTCAGCTCGTCCTCTCTTTGGCATTGTAATGAACACTGAAAAATGACATGAAATTGTTTTCACAGTCACTCAAATATGTCGAACTTACCTTCAGAAGTTTACAATATTGAAATCCTCACTCTAAGTCCTCAAGTAGAGAGAGAGAGTAAAACCGTTTTATAACTCTGACTAAAAATTCAGTAAACAATTACATTGCTGTAAATAAAACTTGGTTGCTACTGACATTTAAACAAAATTATAAAAAATTATAATTTAAATGTTTGTACTTTTTTCGTGCGATTCTTCACAGGATATTGTTTGTAACAGCAAATGTTAAAATCTCATGTAATTTTTTCTTCTTCATAAAGTGTATCACTTATTATCAGGATTAATTTTAACTTGACTTATATTCTTAATGCATTTTGATGGATAAATACATGAACTTGGAATCAACAATTGCCTTCATTGTCAAGGGGGATGGGTTGTTTACAACCTCAAAATTTTGATAAAATATTCCTGCATTTTATCAAAATTCTTAAAATTTAGATTCCTTAACGATATTTCACGACGATAATAAGAATCTTTATTCTATTCTGCTTCTTTTGGTGCTTGATTCGACTTTGTACGACTATTATTTCTAATTTAAATTTTCAAATGAATTAAAGCCTGCAGCGAGAAAAATGAACTTTACGTGCATTTCTTATGGAAAGGCTGTTTCGATTTTTCGGCTGCTCATTTTGGGTTTTTCCTAATTTTCTTTTTTCCTAAACCACCTCCAAACCGAGGCAAACAAAACAAAATAAAAATATTCAAATTGGTCGAGCCGTTTTCGAGTTTTAGACGACGTCACAAACTTCATTTCATCTTATATATAAAAAGCTAGTCATCTATTTTTTATATATAAGACAATAGACTGGTGTACTTAATCAGTTAAAAGAGTTTGTGAAAGTAACGTTTGATATTTTTGCTGGCTAAAAGAGTTTGGTTTCCGTTTTCTTATTCTATATAAGTGTTAATTTAAAGTTCTTAATCATCAATTTATATAAAGTGTAGAATTATATTAAATTCTCAAAAATATTAACAGTAACATTATATGTAATTATCATAGAGTATTTTGATTATTCAAATCATAAAATTTTTTTTAATCGAGTATAAATTCTTAAATAGCTTTTATATCCCTGTGTTTTGTTTTTGAGCAGAAACATTAGGTACTGTTGTTGTTTAATTGTTGTTTTATTGGTTGGTTCTGAGATAGGCTTTATGCTAGTTACTTTTTTCCATTGAGTTTCAAGCTAATGCGTTTATACTTTTGGATAAATTAGAACTAATATAGCCAATGCAATATTAAAACCTTGCCAGTGTTGCTATTGCTGCATGTATGGTGTATTTTATTCAGTCACATAATTCTTAAAGAATATTTTTATTTAGTTTCCTTTGGTGTTATCTAATGTTACTAGCTACCCAAAGAAAATCTTTACATTTTTGCAATAAGGAAATTCTGAGATGTTTTTATCATCCTAAAATTTGCATGAACTTCAGACTAAAACAATCTTTAATTTTGTTAATAGACAAGCGTTAATAGCTCAATCGAGTGAAACTCTTTAACTTTAACATGTATTTCAGTCTTGATGTTTACTACATGGATATGTAGTCTTTGCAATGAATTAATTGTCATTAAAAACGTGTATCACTTTCATTTTGTTCCCATTATATTTTTATCAGTAATTGTACTAAGATATGCTTTATTAAGAAATTGTGAATAATTGTGTGCTAATTTTAATGAAAACATGATGAATGATGACGCTTATAATGGAAACATTATTTTATTATTTTTATTTATTATGTGAAAATAGTAAATGTCTTTTATGATGTATTTTTGGTAAGGTAATGTAGCTACATCCAACTGAAAAACCAAGTGTTTTTGCAAAAATTTTCTTGAAATAATTACCATCCTTGCATATCAGTTTTTTATCTCAGCTTTATTTTTGTAAAGGAATTATTCTCTCTTAATATTTTCCTTAAATTCTCAAAGCTAAGGAATCAGAAGAATTGTTATTTGGGTAATCTTCATGCAAAAAACTCAGCACTTTATACATCTTGTTGTATTCAACCCTCTGGACTCTTTAGGTCCTTCCAAAAGCCCTTCTAACCCTTGCAGATTAATTTATATATGATTTTATAAGATTTTCCGTATGAAATTTTTCAATGATTGGAGCCTCTTTAGTCTTAAGAGGTAAAAATTTCTTTTTACTGTCAGTTCATTTCGTTTTATTCTACTTCTTTTATTGCATAAAAATTATCTATACTTAAACTTGTTGTAATGATAAAGGAATTCCTCCTGGTAGAACTGAAGTTTTTCTGGGAGCACTCTTTAGCAAAGTAAGACTTAAATTGCTCTTTAAGGTATGATATAATGAAACTTTTGTATTGCACAAGAAAGCGTGCTCCTTAACTCAACCTTGGGTTTTTCACTTCTTGCTCAAATGTTCTTTAAGGTGTAAAGTTTAATGTCGTACATTTTGGAAGAAATTAAACTAATAATACAGATATTTTTTGTTTGCCTAGATATATGCTTTATAAATATTTGTCAGTCCCTGCAAGTATGCCATGAACGTTTGATGTAGCTACTTGTCAATCTTCATAAATGTTTTTGCTGTTGTAATTTGAGTTTTATCAGCTTCATTAGAATGCACTCCTTTAACATTTCAAAGTTATGGCGAAAACATAATCACTTCTCTCCTCTCAACGTATTCATTGTTGTGACAGTAATCCCGTGTAAACCCCTTTTCTTCTGAGATCAAATCTCTGGCTGTCCTGTTATTTTATACGCTCCCTTGCTTCTGAGGGCTGTGTTATCACTGTGTTTTATCTCAACATTTTGGCCCTGCTTGCCTATCTTTCTCTTCCATTTCTTGCCTCTGCTTCCTTCTTGCTCTGTGCACGACAAAGGACGAAAGACTGTTGACGGAAGTACCACTGCCTTCTGGAATTACACCAATTCTGATGATGAAAGCAACAGCAGTCCAGACTGCCCTAGCGGTGGCACCGATTGTGAGTAGTATTCTTGTGTCACACTCGACCGTTCTTTGAATTTTTTCCTTCCTTCCTCCCCTTTCTCATATTTTTGCTTGCATTGTTCTGCCATTTAGGTATTTTCCCATTTAAGCTTCAACATTTTTGGATTTCTTGAAATTTTATGCCTCAGTTTATCATAGATTGTGATTTCAGTCTTTCATGAATGTGTGATTATATTTGTGTCTTGCCTTTTAAGGTGCCCAAGCTGCTAAAGAAACTGATTCTGGAAGTTCAACTACATTAAGCATAGAAAATGAGGTGATGAAACTGTTGCCTGAAGCAGGTATTCCTAAGAGTGCAGGTGATGCCGTTGACAATGATTCCAAGAGAAATCAGGGAGCCATTCCAAAGAGACGTGCTGCAAACTCTATCTCGGGTAAATATTTATCTCTTGCATGCAGATGATTGGTCATTTCATGGTTTGAAGGCTCGCGCGCTATAAAATGCAAAACGTTTTGTTTTGGCCTTACTCCTTTAGTAAGATATGAATTGAGGGCAAATATGATAATTTTATGGCATTGCTTAGTAGATAAATTTTCAATTTAAACTTCAATTGTAGACTGTGTGTGCATTATTTTCATACCTATCACTTTCCTTAATTTTTTAAGGAATAAATGCTATGCTTTTTTTACCCAGATATTCTTATCATTTGGATCATGGTGATTTGTTATAGTAAGCAGTATGTTTCTTATAACAGATCTAAGCTAGCAGACACCTGAATGCTTAGACCTTTTAGCTCTATATATTGTGCATTCTCTTCCTCTTATATCTAATACTATAATTTATGAAGCCTTTTTTTGTCAAATCTTATTGCCTTGTTGTAAATTATGCACGACTTCTCTAGATTAATCAGACTTAATATAACTTATATGGATTTAGTTTTTTAGACATTGATTTAATATGTCAGTAAGAATTGGTGATGAAATATTTGTTTCGATAAACTGGAAGAAGTTATCCAATGCCTTGAAAGATTTTCAAAGTGCTAATTTGGCCCACTGGAGGTGAAAACCCAAGGACCAGTCTGTTAATAGATTTGTCTACTTTATTAACTGTTTTCTTAATATCTTTTTATTGATATGCCTTAATGTATAACTGTAGGCTATTTAATGCTATGAGGAAAGTAGCTGTGAAAAATGATTTGTCTCTCTTAATAGTCTTTCATAATTAATTGTTACTTTTATTCTGATGTGGTGTTAGATTATAATGCTCTTTAGACCTCAAAATTTCCTACAATTCATCTCCTTCTAAGTTTCCAATATTGATTTTGTCATGTATGGAAAGTTTATTTTTCTGTTTCTGTACCATTTGTAAGTCTGGGCTGATAGTAGGTGTGTTAAATCTACTTGGCTCCAACGGGCTGGCAGACTTAAAAAAGTCAGCTGATAAATTATTTAGATAATTATGCATATTATACATTAATTTACTTTTTGCAAACGCTTTTTGCAACAGGATACTTGATGCTGTATGAAAATTAGAAAGCTTAGGCAAGATGAATGTGGGAATAAGCCTCAACACAAGAATGATTTGAGGTTAATTGTAAAGTAATTACATCCCAATAAAAAATAATGCAGTCATCTCATATGCATTGTTTCTTTTAGTCATATGCTGCCATCATTCTCTTTCATTTTCATTGAATGAATTGGGATGGCAATTTCCTTTTGTTTTTGAATTCTTGGGAAATAAAGTTTTAATGAATTTTTTTAAATTAACCAAGGTTTTAACAGTGTATTTATTTTCCTACTGTATTTACTGTAATGATATTTTTATTGTATTGCATGGAAAAGGTACCTCTCATTATTACTAGTGCAGTATCATGAACTTAATATGCTGTTTGTAACAGCAAACAACCAATTTAAATTTTAAATATTTGTTCTCCATTTTCAAATGTATTGTAACTTTTGGGAAAACTCTAATACATAGCATTTCATATCAAAATGAAATCTTTTTTTTTATAGGTCAGCTGCAGGAAAGTTTAGAGGATGCAAATGCTGGAGCGAGAGAATACCTTAAGCTTGCCAAAGGGGTTCCTATGGAAGGATTAGAATGTCTTGTGACACCCTCTTCTATATCTACAATTGTCGCTAGGCATAGGCGGAGACCAAATCCATCAAACCATCAGTCAGGCACTACCCATCACCATCCACAGTACCACCTTTCACATCCTACAAATATCACTGCCGTCAAAGCTGTTGTCATTCCATTAAATAATCAGAACAACAACAATGAAGCATCTTCTTCTGGATCTAATAATGAATTAAGTACACTTTTGCCTGTTAATGCAGTTCAACCTGCTGGTGCGGAAGGTTCGTCAGATCTTGCTCGACAAAGCAGCACAGAACACCGAAGCAGTGGTGACATGCGTAATAGCCGCAACAGGCACCGCAGACTGAAACGCTCTGCTCATGGTAGTGCTCTTAGAACTGGTTCTATAACTTCTAGAGGAAGTGTAGGCAGCCGAGGAGGTAGAGAGGAAACAGCAGTTGTTGCACCTTCTTTCTCTGCTTTGTCATCTAATGTTCCTATGACATGCCCTACGACACCCGCAGCACATATAGCAACCTCTCATGATGATACCACAGAAGGTGCCATTCATTGCTTTCAGGATGAATTTGGGAACTGGCTTACTTACACTTTTGATGAACGTGGTACCGGCACTGCCTCCGGAGTGGTACCTCTTGCAAATGGAAAGCTCCTTCATTCATTTCTGAAAACATCTCATTCCCGATCATCTGCAGGAGTTACATCTCGGATAGGTGAATCTTCTCAGTCGGTATCAGGTGCCACATCTGCAACTGCCATGGCTGATTCCCGCAGTAACTCTTCAGCCTCACTAAACTCTAGCCTCACTGTTATTCTGGACAGTCCAGCAGCACGTGCAATGGGACGTGGGGTGCCCGTGGCCAAAGTAGTTCCTACTCCTAGTGTTCCCTTCCCAACCTTGGCTCCTGGTGCATCCAGCAGTGCTGGGACCGGAAACAGGGCGGCCAGTGGTGGTATGTATATCTTCGAATCTGTGCTACCTATGCGTTCTTCATCTGTTGGTGGTGCTCCAAGATCATCTCGCAGCCCCCTTCACGTATTTACAGATTCCCTGAGACAAGCTGTGGCTGTGCACGGAAGTGAAAGTATTGGTGTAGGGTCTGCAGTAGCTGCTGCAGGTGGGGGGCGTTCTTTAAGTTCTCAAGCTGATACAGATACGGACCTGACTATGTCCAGAAACCAGTTCAGGTTTGAAGCTCCAGCAGCCTCATCTGCTCTGTTTTCTGGCGTTCATCATCGTCCAAAACATTTTTACCGTATGCGTTTTCTGCCATGCTTTAGGAATGCAACTCTTAAAGTTCGGTTTGACCGCCTGGCATTACTGGCCCTATTGGATCGAAACAGGACCAGAACAGAGGCTTCGCTTTCTGCCATGCTTGCTGTTGGAGTGGCTGCTCTTGGAGCAGCCCTTCTGGCGAGAGGACTCTTTGCAGATCTGCATGTCTTCCTGTTCTGTTTTGTGATGGCTGGGTGCCAATATTCCCTCCTGAAGAGTGTTCAGCCTGATGCAGCATCTCCTACTCATGGTCATAATCGTATTGTGGCATTCAGTCGTCCTGTTTATTTTTGCCTCTGTGCTGGTCTTGCACTGGTTCTTGATATTGGCCTTGAAATGTCAAGGGGGAATCCTAATAGCATTCATTCAGTCTATGGCTTAATGTTCACTAGTGCAGAACTAATGAAAGTCTTTCGTGATGGACTAATCATCTTTCTTCTCTGCTTTCCTATCATCTTTAGCTTAGGTTTACTTCCACAGACTGATACTTTTTGTATGTATCTCTTGGAGCAGATAGAGATGCATGTTTTTGGTGGAAATGCAGCCACGAGTCTTCTGGCTGCATTCCATTGCATTTTGAGGTCTATGCTAGCAATTGCATTCTTATATGGCTTTGCATTTGGGGCACTGTCGGAGCCTAAGGCTTCTCAGCATTTACTGTTTTCTATATTTTGTGGTTTATTGGTTGCAACTGCATATCACCTCAGTCGAAGTGCATCAGACCCTTCTGTTGTGTGGAGTATAGTCAAAAGTCTTCTATGGCCTGAAGATGATGACTCTGAGAGTGGATCTGAGGGTATTCCTGATGAAGAAAGGCCAAGAAAAAGTAGTACAGTAGGACATAAAAACACCAAAGAAGAAGGCAAACCTGAAGCTGTGATAGATAGGTCTATGGGAGATGCGACTCCTCATGCTGCTCCACCAACATCCTCCAGTCCCCCTTTAGGCTCTGGGCAAGAGGGTGCTGATGAAGAAGAACCTGTGGACCCCCTTCCAGCCAGACTGCGGGCAACTGTACATGCCAGGCTGCGTTCAGATCTTGTAGTCTGTGCATTAACTGCAATTGTGGTAACGGGCATCCATGCCAGCACTGTTTTTACTGCCCTTTCGCCTGAACTTGGTCCTGTGCTCTGGGCTGCTGCATGTGCCCTTGGATTGGCTCTGCATTACATCACCCCTCAACTGCGCAAACAGCTGCCGTGGCTATGCATAGCTCATCCAATATGCCGTGCAGCTGAACATGAACGCTTTGAGCCGCGTGGAGCCGCAAGAGTGATGTGGTTTGAGCGTGCTTATGTACTGCTGTGTTTTTTGGAGAAGAACTTGCTGTACCCAGTGCTCTTCTTGGCTGCCTTAACAGAAGATGCTGTCCCATTGGTTACTAAATGGGGGCCTCTTGGTGGTCCTCTCATCATCACCATCTGCGGACTGAAGTGTTTGAGGCGCTCTTTCTCTGATCCTGCTCCTCAGCATCTTGTTCTAGCATTTGCAGTCCTCCTTTTCCGGGTGGATTTTGCCTCCAATCCAGATGGGCCTACGTCCGAAAGATTCCTTATGGACTACTTTGTCACAGGAATTGCCTTCTCTAAAGTTCAAGAGCTTCTTCTTAAAGTAAGTTAAAAAATCATTACTATCAGCTATTTCTTTTTTATCCTGACTAAATCATAATGTAAATCTTATACCAGAGCTAGGAAACCTGCAGTCTTATTTGCACCTTCTAAAGAAATGCTCTCCTTTAAATAATATTGTTTCCTATTTTCATAAATTACTTCAAATGAAAATAATATGGAAAATATTCTAGCTAGCACTTTTTTTAAATATTTTTTTTCTTCTCGTACGATACCAATCTCAAAATATTTGTTTGTAAATCAATGGCAGCCTGATGATGTTATATGCCCTATGGTCTCTTATTTCAGCTTATGTTACTTGCTCCCTTCGTTGAAAAATGTTTCCCCATAGCTGTCTCATAACTTAAAATTTTTCATTTTCCAAGCATTAAAGAGGTTGTTTTACTTATTATTTTCTCTCATATAATTTAATATTCTTAATATAAGCAATCAATATCTAGTTAATTATCTTGTTAAGTATGTATTGTCATAGTTTGAGTCAAGTGAGTACACATGCTCATTTTTTATTTTAATGCGTAGATATTGATGATGGTCTTGTAGTTTTTATGATGTTTTCTATTCTAAAATGCAACAATATTATTCAAAGGATTCCTTAATACTATGCTTTGCAAAAATTTTCCCTTTAATTTTTAATATCTTATTTAATTTCATAAAAATTTCTCAATGAATACTATCTCCACATATTTTAAAACCAAATTTCTTATATCTCTTAAGTACTTGGCATGATTACTTTTGTAGGGTTTGAGTCTTTTATTAAGAGTGAATGCAATTGTAAAATTATGATAGTTATTAATTATATCCTTGAAATATGGGAAAATGATATCTTGCAGGAAAAAACATTTTCATTTGGTTGTAAATTACTCAATTCATCTGTAGGTAGAGAATTATTGTTGTCGTATCCTTTATGGCTCAGGATTTGAAATATGCGATTGCCTTCTCCAAAAATTGAGTGAATGGAATAGAATGAAATACTTCTTTTAAGAATTCATTTTTGATTTTTTTATGCTCTATATGAATGCAGTTGTTATTTTTATTGTTTGCGTATAAAAATTTGAAATTCATTGAGGTCAGCTAATTGTTGTTTCTTCATGTTTGGTCTCAGCAGAAATTGCTATTTATCTGGTATTGGGTAGAAGGCACTTTAAATGATAAATTAATCCATTAATGTGCCTTGAATGGATAATCCTTGACATGAGTTATTCATTACTCAGGGTGTACGAAAGTTTTTGATGTAACAGATTATCATAATATTTTCCTACCATTGCATTTTTATTAGCATATTTTTTGTCTATGTTTCTAATACCTCTCTATGTTTACAGGTTCAGTTTGTGGTGACTTACATAGCGCCATGGCAGATAACCTGGGGATCAGCATTCCATGCCTTTGCTCAGCCGTTCAGCGTACCGCACTCAGCCATGCTGTTTACACAGGCTGTACTTTCGGCTCTTCTCTCCACTCCCCTTAATCCCTTCCTTGGCTCTGCCATTTTCCTTACCTCGTATGTGAGGCCCGTCAAGTTCTGGGAAAGGGATTACAACACAAGGAGAGTGGACCATTCCAACACTCGTCTCTCATCACACCTGGAGCGCAACTTGGGTGCTGATGACAATAATCTCAATTCAATCTTCTATGAACACCTGACTCGCTCATTGCAACAATCTCTATGTGGTGATCTAATACTAGGTGCGTTTAATTTTGATATTTTCATAGATGTACTTTGATTCTTCTTTGAGTTGAAATGGCATTGTTGAGTTATTGTTGGCGTTGCCATAAAATGTAATGCACAATCCAAAATTTGAGCATCGGAAATTGTAAAATCATTTGCTTGCAAATCTAAAGTGCGCAAGACATGCGGCCGCACCATTCGCAGCACCATATGTGTTTACTATACACATACAAACTGCTTTAGATATACATGCGTACACAATGTAAACGAAATACTGGTAGTCGTCTACGCCATCCTAAAGTCCTATGTAAGTGTGTACATAACCAATTAAAAATTGGTCATTTAAAAAGTTTGATGGACTAGCCAATTCCCTTTAAATGAAAAGCTATTGTCTAACAATTAAGTCTCTAGTCTTCTGGGGCCCTTTCAGTGAAAACATCGATAGCATAGGTGAAGCGTTTTAAAACCTAAACAGTTGCATGCTCTTTTCGAGTAAATACGATACGTCATGTTAGCATAGTAAACTTAAACTTAAGATGTTGTGGTTACTACTATTACTATAAATTTTATTTAATGTGGGTTATTTAATAAATTTTAGTAGTATTTGTAAATTTTTAACAGTGAAACCTACCTCAAAGTTGTGTACAAATACAGCCATATTCTACCTACTAGCAATAAATGTTGGTGTATATGGAATTTTTCCATACTGATAATTTTATTTTATTGTATAGAACTTTTTGTAATGCTTCTCATCTTGTAATTATCCTTTATGTATATAGTAACTGAATGTAATGGATATATTTCAGGACGTTGGGGACCTGTCTCCCAGGGTGACTGCTTCGTTCTAGCATCTGATTACCTAAACTGTCTGGTACATATAATTGAGTTGGGCAATGGCTTGGTTACTTTTCAAATGAGAGGGCTGGAATTCCGTGGTACTTACTGTCAACAGAGGGAGGTGGAAGCCATTTCTGAGGGTGTTGAAGAAAATGATGGTATGTTGGTTTCAGTATATTTTTTAGCTTAAGTATTTCCCTAGAAAAATTGCTAGTGTTTTTCGAATAGCATTCAGAAAGTGTATCTATTTAATAAATTTCTGTATTAAATGCTTCTATTATTATTATACTTTAAATCACTGAGTTTTTGACATTTTTATTATTATAGGATGCTGTTGTTGTGAGTTAGGGCATTTTCCTCATATGCTCAGCATGAATGCTGCTTTCAGTCAAAGATGGCTGGCTTGGGAAGTTACAGCAGCCAATTACATCTTAGAGGGTTACAGCATTTCCGATAATTCAGCTGTTTCAATGCTCCAAGTGTTTGATTTTCGGAAAGTTCTCATTACTTATTATGTCAAGGTATGTATCATTACTCAGTTTGTTGCAAATGCACTTTGCAAAACTGATTAACTTTGATGATATTTTTTCACATTCATTTATCTTTGTTATCTGATGTTTTTGCATAGATTTAATCATGTTAGGTATTTGTTCTTCAAATCCAGATGGGATATAATTACAGTTCGCTAGTCACACATTGTCATGGTCATATCCCTGTGCCATAAGTACAGCTTTATTATCCTAGCATGAACTAAAATCATTAATAGGGGGATAGTTATGTGGTAATCCTGCATGTAAAATAAGATAAACCTGAATTTTTTTCCATGAATTGAAATGGTAGAAATAAAAGTGATGTCTGCTAATTCATTATGTTTATTTGACTATTGTGAACTGAAAGTACAGACCCTCAAAAATTGCTCATAATATATAAGTGATCAGGTATTGAAACATGAACCTGTGCTGTTTAGAGGAGTTATTATATTTACAGTTATTTTAACATAAATGCAAGAGTTATTGAGATGATACAGATTCGGAGTGCTTCAGTAAAAGGTGATTAGAAGCTAGGTTGCAGTTGCCAAATTGTTTCACAGAAAATTTGTTTAATGGATGACATAACAGAAATTACGCAGCCTCTCTTGGGTTGATCTTATTAATTGCGAAAAATTTGTCTCAAAGAAAACTTTTTGTATATTCTCCCTTTTTACTCATTTTCACAAACAGTCAGCTATAGTAATATACAAGTGAATAAGATCATGGGGTTTACATCCCTTGTCTCATGCCAATAGGCAGCTGGGAAAATTATTCCGAAGTCTTTAGTGTTATCTTTTCTTGTGAATCTTTTTTATCACATCTAATATGTAGTAATAGTATTTCATTAGGTTTGTAAGTAAATTCACAAGGTAAGTTTATCTATGTTGATAAGAAATATTTTTGTGTTAATAGTCCCATATCCTCCATCTGAAGACTGATAGTTTTCAAATAATCTGCTTTCTCTGCCGATGCCCTCTTTCAGTCCCTTCCTTCTTGGTCTTAATCATGTGTAACTTGAGAACAAGTATTTACTTTTATCTCTATGTAGTATAATAAAATTTTAGACTGAAATCAAGCTTTTTTTAAATTAAAAATTCATGTTATATTTTATTTAAAAATAAAGCATGCCTTGAATTTTATTTGCAAGTGAGTTTTCCTAGTGGTTATTCTATGCTTCCTCTAATCTTTCATATGCGTATGCTATCTTTTCTTTAGTTTCATTAGTATAATGAATTAAACTTATTTTATCCCGTATTCCAGAGCATCGTGTTTTATGCAGTGAGGTCACCTAGGCTTGAAGAATGGCTCAGTTCTCCTACTATTCTTGAAGCTTTGAGGCCAACTTTGGATCGTAGTTTTGTCGATCTTGATCCGGTATTTAATATGAACATTGATGAAGATTATGACTTCCGTGCTTCCGGTGTCACCAGGGCCAGCTTTTGTAACGTTTACCTAGATTGGATTCAATTTTGCACTGATAAAAGAGAGAAGGTCAGTACCTTATTGTTTCACAACTACTTTTCTGTGAATGATGAATTTTGTGGGAAATCTTACCGTAATATATGTTTTTAATTTTTATCGAGGTAAAAATATACTCTATTGTTTACATTTTTACATTAAGTTTTTGTCCATGGGATGAATAGAAATGAAAAATATCAATATGACTGGGAATTCATCATAGGTCTCCCTCTTTCAAGACAGGTATTCTAGCCACTAGAATACCATGCTGAGTCAATTCTGCTCTGTTATCTGGATAACTCGTAAGAAAAGTTGCACCCCTCATTTTAGCGCAAACAATTGGCAAATGCCTTTCTCAAGACGGCAGACTCATAAAGTTAAGCAATTAAGTCCTAGTCATATTGATATTTTTCTCTTGTTTATTCATGGATTACTATATGTATGCCTCTAGGAGGAAAATTAACTACCTTTCCCTATCCTTGTGAATTTTTATATTAATTCTAGCAAATGATATCTTTCTCATTTTTCATTTTTACCATTTAGTCTACCTACTTACATTATTGCTTCTACAAAAGTAAAGTGAGTAAAGTTGTCTTTTCTTATATACATTAGTCTTTTATCCCTTGATAGGGTCATATAACCTAGAATTTCCTTCATTGTGTCCTTTTTCATGTATAGATAACTAAGTCCTCCATTTCATCAAACAAAACTTTTGCCATTGCCTTACCCTCTTTTAAATCTGAGCTGATCTTTAACTATTTCAACCATTTTGCCTTTTTGTTTATAATCCTAAGAATTAGTTTTGCAGCATATGCTATAAAAATTATTGTATTCTAATTCTGATGTTGATGTACGTATTATTTTTCTGTAATGGAATCTCATAATTATTTTATTCAATTCCTTCCCATCTTATTTTTTAATAAAGTATTATTAGAGTATTGAAACATTTCTTGCTCTACCCTTCCAAGTTATTTAAAAACTCATTTGAGAAATCACTAATGAACACTGCTTCATTTCCTTCCATATTTTTTTACTTTCTCTTCAATTTTACTCTCTTTCATCCCTGTCCCAAGATCTTCTATTTCTTACTCCTGTTCTTTCCCTTTCCCTTGAAGCAGGAAGTTATCTGTATAAATTACCATTATATGCTATATGTACCTTAATTTTATGAAAATAAAGTATTGGTTGAATTTTTATCGTTCAAACCTACCTTTTGATGATGGTGATTGTTTGCCTAAATTGCACATTTTCATTTTACAGTCGATTGAATGTGGGAGGGACTCCGTGTTAGTTTCTCTCTGCTTTGCCTTGAGTTTGTTAGGCAGAAGGACCCTTGGAGCTGCATCTCACAATACAGTTTCTAGGTATGAATCTTTTTTAGATTGTCTATTTGAAAAATTTCTTTTGAAATTAAAATTTTGCGTAATTTATTTACCATGATTCATGGAAATGTGATATTATTTATGAAGAGATTGTGATGTTGTTATTGTTCTATTTGTAACATAAATGTTTACAGAAATTTTGTATTGGCTGTGCATTTTATTCAACTTAACCAAATAGCATTTCGTTGACTGATGACTAGTGCATTCACACATAAATATTTAGGTGTAGTTGTTTGTAGAAAGGTGATGGGACCATTAAAAAATCATTGATTGCCTTTTGATGCAAGTATCACACGACTATCGGTCAACGTCTCAATGCCAATGGGTTTATATTGGAGTTTTCATACACTTGACTGAGAAGTTGTTCCACGAATGTCAGTCTTTTATTTGATCTCAGCATTGGAGGTGCATATACAACACTGCCAAATAGCCAAAAGTATTACTATTGACATTGAGTCATTAACTGATATAATTGAATAGAGATATTCAGAATGAAATTTAACTTTGCAGAAGCATGCACCTTAAACCCAAAGTTAATTAAATATTAAAATAAAGTTTTCAATTTTTTCACTGTATTCATAATCATTGAAATAGTACTCTGATGTTAACTATGAAATACAATTGTGAGAAGAAGTATTTTTGGCCCAATTAACCCTTAAATTAATCTATTGCTTAGTATGGGATGTACACTGTTTTGTTTTTCTGTTCTTATTTGCCATATGAAGCAAAACACAAGCAGTAGCTTTTCTGCTGTGCACAGAGTTTATGTAAATAAATTGATTAAATTCTCATGATAACTATTGAATAAATGCACACCTTTCACAACTAAACAGTCATTAGTAAAGTCACGAAACCTGCCCAGCTTGACTAAATTATGTATTTACTAGGCCTTTGTATAATTCGTCCATAAATTTTACCAGCAAACATCAGAAATGAAAGAGAATTGAAGATTAGGTCTGTGCTACTTTCTTTTAGTGTGGAATTCTTCCTGTATGGCCTCCATGCGCTCTTCAAAGGAGATTTTCGGATCACTTCAGCGAGGGATGAATGGGTGTTTTCTGACATGGAGCTGCTAAGGCGTGTTGTTGCTCCTGGAGTCAGGATGTCTCTGAAATTGCACCAGGACCACTTCATGGCCCCTGATGAGTACGAAGACCCTGCAGCCCTTCATGCTGCCATTACTGCTCATGATCGCTCTCTAGTCATATCTCATGAGGGAGATCCTGTATGGCGCAATGCTGTTCTTTCTGGAACCCCATCTCTTTTGGCTCTGAGGTAAGGAAAGACCTGAAGTATTCTCATTCTAAAAATACAGTGTACCCATAAAACTCACCTTCATTGTCTTACATTGAGCATGTTAATAAAAAATTCCATTGTCGTATAAATAGAAGAAAATACTTGTTTATTATAGATGAAATACGGATTGAATTTTCCACAAGTTTTTATATGTCCCATCTTTAATTTATTAAATGGAATTCTGGAAATCACTGAGGGCTCGTATCAGTTATCATTATCGTAAAATAGACAGATATCATTAGATTAATGTAATCCAATAATTCAGACTTTTTGTGGTACTACTCCATTCTAAAGAATAATGAAAAGAACACCTTTATCACTGAATAGTATGTTATTAATAATACTGAATAATGTTTTTATTATTAATTAATCTATGGTTATTGTGGAAGCAATTACATTATTCATATTTACTACAACTATCTCTTAAAAAGTTATGCTTTATCTAAAAAAAAACCTTCTTATTTTTTTGACAGGCATGTTCTAGATGATGGATCAGATGAGTACAAAGTTATAATGTTGAACAAACGCTTCTTAAATTTTCGTGTCATCAAAGTCAATCGAGAATGTGTCCGAGGTCTGTGGGCAGGGCAGCAGCAAGAGCTGGTTTACTTACGAAATCGTAATCCTGAAAGAGGGAGCATTCAAAATGCAAAGCAGGTCAGTTGTAAAATTCACAAATTACTTTTGGAAAGCTACACAGTATACTTACAGAGTATTTTGTACTTCATGAAAGTGAAGTTGTTTACAGCTTATGATTAATATTTTTTTCTTTGTTTATTTTAGGCATTGAGGAACATAATAAATTCCTCGTGTGATCAGCCAATAGGATATCCCATTTATGTCTCTCCATTAACTACTTCATATGCTGAGACTAATGAACAACTTAAAAGCATACTTGGAGGTCCAGTGAGTCTTGCTGCAATGAAGGAGGGCTTAATCAATCAGTGGCGCAGGTTAAGATCTCAATTTCTTCTACTCATGCTATTTGTTTGTGAATAGACAAAAACATGTTTTCTCATTTAATATTGTTCTGAAGTATTTGCAGATATTATTAGAGGTAAATTTGTACTTCTCATCATATAAGGGCCATGTCACTATTTGCCCTTTCTTGTTTAACCTCATCTTTATGGAATATGGAATTTCTCTCAACAGGATCAGAAGAAGATGTGGGGAAGGTTGCTCAAGTGGTGGATCAGTTCCTCAAGATGATGGCGGATTTGCACATGAAGGAGTATATGCAATGACAGCCACAACGCCCAACACCTGCAACATCCATTCTGGTATGAATAAATCACGCTTCCTCTCTCGCATGCTTATTTATAAAAATTTAGATTAGTATTACTAGTGGTAAGAATCTAGGTGAATAGAAAGAAGTAGACCTAGAAATGATCTAGAATTGGAAAATTGGGAATTACATCTCTTAATGGGTTAGGGGTTTAAAAATTCTCCAGAGGTCATCTTTGTCAATGTTTCACTCTACATTTCAAGTGGTTCTGGAAAAAAACTGAAAGGCTCAGATTACTGACCTTCTAAGAACCTACTATTTACATTTCAGTAATCATTTTAGCCAACTTGTTCATGTTACTGTGAAAAAGTTTATATCAACCAAACTAAATGGGAATTAAAAAACAAATTCAAAGAACGCTTGTTCCACTTCAAGCCAAACCAAATGGACAAATCTAGTGTTGCACAAAATGTACAACGACATTATCACAAAATTACTTTGGATAATTTAAAATGTTAAAAATCCATACAGCATACTCCAAATTAGACACTTATAAACACATTACCAGAACAAAAAGAATATTATAAACGGCAACCTGGGCCCTATAGCATAATTCCTATATGTACTTCTTCTTTGAATTATTTTTAAAAGCCAGGTAAAAATTAAAAATTCTTTCTTCTCACCCTCTTCTATGATATCACTCAGACATATCCCCAACCCTCCCTATCTCACCTCAACTCCAGATCTTTCTCCATTTATACCACATTGTTTTTGCTCTCTACCCCTGAAGATGATAGCGTGTTCATTGAAAAATATAGTAGAAGTCAATTTTAACATAAGCTGATAAAAATTGGAAAAGTACTCGTTATAAAGCATACTTGTTATAGCTGATTTCTAATACCAAATGTCTGTCCTCTTGAATCCAAGGGCAGCAAGTGCGGCAGATTGGAACTGTAAGGTTTTAGATCCTTATGCAAATGCTTCAGAATGGGTAAAAAAGTATGTTTATGTAAAAAATATTATTTAATAAATTGTAGCCAAAGTCCATCCTCCAATTTAAAATATGGAAGATTATTGCTCAATAATCGTCAAAAAGTATCTATTATATATAGACGCTTCTCTGGATATACCTAGATATATATATACACTCAATCACTCACTGGGGATCAAAATTGTAACCATGTTCCACAAGTGCCACTAACTTGAAATTTTTACTACGTATTTGCCATAACGTGCAACCTGTAGAAAAAAGCCGACTTTGAACCTCATTGTCATTGGTTCGATTCCAGAAGGCCCCAAAGTCGCGATTTTCTCCATAAAGATACATGGTGGAGATTTTCGAAAATTATTTTGAGGCACTTCCCGGCAAAGTAGAGAGCTGAAATTCGAGGTATCGCTGGAAATCGTTCGTATCCGATGAAAACCATTAAGACATCATCGAAGATTATCCTTGGTTCGACGCTAGGTCAGGGCAAATATTCTCCCATTTAATTTACATTGCGATTTTTATGATTTTTTAAAAATCACTTCCCGATAAGATGGAAACTTGAAACTTGGTATGTAGATAGAGATTGTAAATATCTTTTATGTACGTTGTTGAACGTTCTGCTGATTGTCCTTGGTTCGATTCCAGAGAGCCATTTACATTCCTCAATGCATTTCTTATGGAGATAACGGAAACAAATTTTAGGTACTTTCCGGCATGATATCGACTTCAAACTTTGTGTAAAATAAGATCAAGTCATTCTGTGCATTCAGAGCTGCCAATATGTCCTGGGTTCGACACCAGGCGTCTCTACAATCAGTAAGTGATCCGATTTTTAAGAATTATTTTGAACCCCTTCCCAATATCATTAAAACTTGAAATTTGGCATAGATAGAGATCATAGATACATTTCAAAAACATGCTTTAGATTTCCTAGATCGTCCTTGGTTCGAATTCAGAGAGCCATTTACATTCGTGAAAATTAGGACGTCATTTGAGGCAGTTGCAGCCAATAACTCTGCTTGAATTTTCACACATAGTTAGAGATGGTGATCTTCTGTTGTGCTGCATAGTAATTCACCAGGAAGACCCGGGTTCGATGCCAGACGATTTAATTGCAGCAAATTTTAAAAATATTTTCAATCCTTCTTTTTCTTTTGAGGATTGTCCTGATATGTTGTCGATATGAAATTATTGTTGTCCATCTGCTTGCAGTATGCAAGCTACATTTTATTCGTATCATTAAATAATCTTATCGTCTATCAAGTTGCTTTCTCGAGATGCTTCATAAACAATGACTGTGTTGTGAATGAGGGAGAGAGGTTACCCTTGGAATCTGAATCAGCACTACTTTTATCTCGTATTCTCCCATCTATCCTGAATAAAACAATTCGGTGCCAATTTTTGTACGATAAAAATCCCAGGGGTGGATGCCAATATGATGAGAATTCAAAAATGCCTGCGCTGACTAGAGGGGTTCTTGCCAGAAAGAAAATAGAGAAGAGGGGATAGGATTTACTCAGGGACAAAGGAGAGAGTGAAACTCATGAGAAGTCTCTTATCAAAGCTCTCTGAAGCATTTTTGTCAAGGAAGGATGAGGCGTGTTGTGGAAAACAAATGCATGGATTAGGGGAAGATAATTTTTGCATTAAATTTTTTTTCTGCTCTTTGGAGAGATAATGCTCCTCAGATTACTGTTTGCTGGTTAGACTTCGTCTCTCAATTCAATTGATGATTCCGAGATATGCCTCCTGCAAAACAAACATAGAAACGTGATACACATTATACTGATACATCAGAAAAAACCGCTCCTTATAATTAACCTATATTAACTTATATTAACTCCTTAACTTCCTATCTTTTCTCCTGTGAGACAGACAACTGCCAAAAAGTCACTCGCTATAATGCAACTCTTGTTATATGCCATATACTCATTATAAAAGACTTCTACTGTACATTCGGTGCTTCTTAGTAAGTCAGTAATCTATGATTTTGCATTTTTTCCTGAGCTGGTAGTAACATAGGTAAAGAATGCTGACAAAGATGGCTTAGGAAAAATTTTTAAACCTCTAATTTATTAACAGCTGAATTTCTATAGCTAGTTTACACTCATCTAGGTTCTTTTTACTAGAAATATGAACCTAAGTGGAATTTTAAAACTCTTATAGAAATTCCATAATGATTTTGTGCTGAACTCCAATCCCATATTCTTTACTCAGGCTATGGTCATCCCATTGGAGGACATAATACAACTGGAAGCCAATCTATGGAAATATCACAGGTGGGGTGTGTTGGTGGAGGAGGAGGAAGTGTTGGAAGAGGAGGCAGCCTTGGCAGAGGTATAGGTGGAGGCTCACTTGGTGCCAATCGGGGCAGTGTTACCTCCACCAATAGTGCATCTCTTGGGAAGCCATCTAGTTCAACACTTGCCAGTTTGGCTGGCTTTTTAGCTGAAGGTGCTGCAGCTGCCGTTTCAGCCAAGGAGGGCTCATTGGGGTCTGGTGGTCGTGATAAGGAGACACCAGTCATGGTTCCTCCGTTAGCCGTCCCTGAGAAGGAGAAAGAAAGTGGAGAGAAAGAGCCTGTGTATCAGAGAGTCAGGGTTAGTATTTGTAACGTCATTGCAATAAATGTATTTTGATTTATGACGTTAGTATCTATGCCGCAAAAATTTCTTCCATCCATTAAGTTAAAAGTTCAAAGTGAAAGTGATTCTTCTTTTTGCATGAATTCCTGATTGGTGGACGATTCCATATGAAGTAGATATGTTTTCCCTTTTCTTAGCCATTAGTGATAAATTGCTAATACCACATATATCCTAGCATTCAAATTTCAGGTTATAATTGTAGCTGTAACATCCTAAGTAATGCGTTTGGAAACTTGGAATCTTTCAATTACAGCACACCCTCTAAGCATTACATTTTTATGTTTAGAAAATAAAAACGGTCAAGAATTACTATATAATCTTGAATTTAAGATGCATCTTAGTTTCAATTTTGTCTTAGATTATAAATCTAAAATGCATTATTGCTAAGAAGGTATCCCTGAGTTAATTTACGTTAATTATAAAGCTGTGATTGTGTTAACCCTCATCCCGCTTAGCATACTTTTCGTAGACAATCATTAAGTCTGTCCAGACATTTTGGGATGTGCAGATAGCAAACATCATGTCTTACAATTGTGTTATTATTATTTTCCCCCTGGATGGCTTCCAAAAATTGAATGCCTCTTAGATAGGGTACTAAGAAAAACATGTGATGGAAATAATCAGGTGTAAATGTGTAAAGAGTAGGTTACAGATGGAAAAAAGATTTGTCTTCATTAGATTTTCCCAAAATTTTTATTTCTGCTTAATTGAGTATTACCGAGCTATGGACTTAAAGTATAAATATTTTAGCAGTACATGTATTAAATCTTTTAAAATGTTTTTATAAATTCAGTGATGGGTTCACAAGGACTTATCACATATTTTAATTGCTCCTAGTTAATTTACTCTTTCAGTTGAATATGTTCGGTCAGCTCAAAAGAGTCTTTTGCTTGAAAAGAATGCTGTAAAACTCATGCGTTTCCCATAACAGTGCTGTTATCTTCATGAAGTAGATTGTAAGGTGCTTTTTGCTTTTGCAGATTGTGGATGTTAATCAGGTGTATGATGCCATCAACCTGGGTCGTCGTATTGATGTGGCATGGCCGGATGAAAGAATGAGGGCAAGAGGAGGCCGCTCTCATTGGAGAGATTGGCTTCCAGAGAAGGGCATGGAAGGACAGGTAACTTTCTTTCTAGCTTGTCTCTTGGCAGGCCTTTTCAACCAATGCTTTCCCCCACTGCTTCAACTGTGAGACATGTTTTTGAGTCTGTAATTAATGGTAAAAAAATTGTCATTCATTGTTAGCTGAAAAACCATGTTATTTTAAAATTCAGTGGACTAAATACATGCTCATTTAAAATTATCAAGAATTGAATTGAATGATATGGAACAAAATCAATATTTGCCATCCTAAAGCTTCAGAGTGAAACCTCAACCTTGCCTCACTTTTCCATTCAATCATGAAAGTTATTAATATATAAGTAATTCATTTAAGTTTTCACAATACTTTTAATTATCAACATTCGGAATAAAACAGCCCAAATCCAATAAAGTCTGAGTAGCTCTGTAAATGGAAGCTAAAACACGAACTCTCCATGTAAACCAGCAATATTTATTAGAAATTTTGAATTAAAGGATATTTTAGCATATTTATTAGCCAAGTAATTTATGTATATTTATATTATGACTTCCTATATTTTTCAATTCTCCAATTGCAGTTTGGGAAGCTATTTTGAATCAACTTTAATTAGAATTTAAGATTTCTTTCTGGTGTCTCAATTGATTTTTATCTGTTAAATAATCAAAGGCTGTAACTGTGAAGAATTTAAGCCAAGTAGTTGAGAAAGTTCTCCTATCCTATTTCAATGTGCTGGTTGTGAAAATTATCATCAATCATCTGCAAATTACACTTCTTGAGATGATCATTGTTTCATTTGAAAAATTTTTTTTCCTTAAGTTTTATTATGATTTTTCTTTTCTCTGTGTATTGATCATCATAACAGCAGATTGTCAATATTGATATATAATTGCACATTAGCCTTGTTATGAATCCTTAAATAAAACATCTTATCAGGAAGTGCATGAAAATAGTTTTCAGAAATTGCTTCAATACATATGAATAGTTCTTAAATATATAATTGCACATTAGCCTTGTTATGAATCCTTAAATAAAACATCTTATCAGGAAGTGCATGAAAATAGTTTTCAGAAATTGCTTCAATACATATGAATAGTTCCTTACATTGGTTAAAGCAATCTATAAATATATGACAGTCATTATTATAATAGATGAAAATAAAAGAACACTTTGTAGTAATTCCACAGAATATATTTCAACACACGACCGATTTCAACTTTTAAAAGTCAGTCTTCTACACCAGAAGATGACTTTTAGAAGTTGAAACTGGTCGTGTAAAGAAATATATTCTGTGGAATTACTACAAAGTGTTCTTTTATTTTCATCCATAATGGAATTCCACCAAGTAACGGCCAATACCATTCAAAATATTATTATAATGAATAGTAATGCATTTGCAGGTGAACGATGATCATATTTGTGATAGTTTCCCATTGTGTTAGTTTGGTATTCTGATATTGATCTATTCTCATAGATGGAGCTTTACAATGCATTAATTTCGTATTGTTTCAGGTGGTTCATCGATGGGTGCCCTACCATAGAGACCCAAGCAAGCGCTCTCACGTGGATCGCATTATTTTGTTAGTTAAAGTTGATGATAAGTATGTTCCCATTGCCGAAAGTGGTGTGCAGGATTTGGGTGCTGAGGTCTAGAATACCTGTCCAATGTCTCCTTTGGCCTCACCCAAGGATCTCATGGTATCATTCCTTCAATTTTTCATCCCCATCTGATTTCTCGCATCTGTTTGGCGCAGTCCATCACTTATGGTTGGTGCTATACTGTGACACTTGTGGTCTTAAACGACGGACTCATCTCCAAGTCCAAAGTTTAGACAGAGCTCAGAATATGTAATATTTTTTTAGTCAGGAGGTTCTTCCTTTCAAAAGTCACATGTTTCATTCCTTGTGCTGTTCGTTTTAGTTCTGCTGAAATTGGAAGGTGCTTACTGATAAATCTGGTCATTCGTAGTCTTCTTTCTCCCTTTTAGTTTCCTCGTTTAGTCTGCAGCGATGCTGACTTGGTTGGCTGATTGTGTGATAACGTGCACATTATATTAATGGGACACTGACAGTAGCGTTATTTTAGTTTAAAGGGAGCCAGGGTGAATGGTTGGACTGTTTTTAGTGTGCACAAGGGTCTTTAATTTAAAGTGGCTGTGTGATTGATGAGGAAGGGTTTCCCTGTTCCACACCAAAAAAGTACTATTATTATGATTTTTTAAAGATGTTTTAAAACAAACGAGAGAATGGTTTCGTTCTCTTTTAATCGTGTTTTCTTTTCAAGAAATGTAAGATATTGCTCGCTTGTTGATATTTTTAATTAGAGTGAATGTTGGTTTCTGTATACATGAAATATGTGGTGAACCAATGTTTACTTTGGGAAAGGATAGTGGCTTGTAACTTAAAGTTTTTACACTTTTTTTATGTGTACATGCTTATTGATGTTTTGTATGTATGAAATGTGATGTAAAAAAGGAGGAAATCGTATAGAGATGAATAGATATTTATTATTTATTACCAAATAAAAAAAGGATTGTTACTGCTCCAATTTTTGATTGAAAGTGTAATAATTGGGGTGAACTTAGCTTTTTTACTGGTTGTACAGTTTTGAAAATAATTTCACAGGATGCCTTAACTATCAGACTGATATGAGAGCTATGTAAGATTTTCATGCCCCTGATGAAAGGATGCACGATGTGAAATGTTTGGCTGTGTTGTGAAGCCTATTACAAGGAAACTGCTGAAATATTTAGGGGCAAATACTCATGCTAAATGTTGTACATATACTAGTTGTTTATGATCTTGTGTTGTTACTTTATAAACATGTTAGGGCTGTGATGCAAGACTTGAGTATAAGCTTAAGATGTTTTATTACTATCATCTAAGCACTGTGAAATTAGAAGTTTCTTCAGGTGTGGTATATTTGTGATTGCAAGGGAATTGTCAGATCTATGGATCCCCTTGTCTTATCCATATTTTGCTTCTCTGTAGTTTTTTATTTCATCAAAATGTACCTTAAAACATTTGAAACTGATTTAGCCATCCTACAATAGAAAGAGGAAAATTTGAATCAAAAATATCCCGAATCCAAATGTGTCATTGTGAGTACTGAAGGAAGTTGCAGTGTTGAGATCTTTAGTTAGTTTTTGTATTTGCTGGTGTGCGTGATCAAATGAGAGAATGTTGCTTTTAACTATTTGTTGATTGGTAATTCTGTTCCATATGGAGGTAGTTGTGCTTTGAATTAGGCATCATGATCTCTCTGTTTGTGCCAGTATGTTGTTGTTTTAAGGCTTTCATGAGCTCTTCTGTTGATAAAATATTTGTTTGACATTAGCCCAAATTTTAATCCAGGTTTTAAATAGCTCTTTTTACTTTTAATTTCACAGGAATGCTTACATTTTAATATGATTGCTCTCAAATCTTTTTCTTTCTATGTTTCACCTTTTGAGTCGGATTTTATTTTAAGAGAACGTTTGTTTATTGTAGTAATAGCCTTTCATAAATGGAAAATTTACCTAAGGGCAGACTTGCATATACTGTGGCGTTTTAATTACTGAATTCTCATGTATCTTATGCTCAAAAATTCATTTGTGGGCTAAGCTTGTTTTAAGCCTGAGTTGATTCATTCTAAATCTATCAACAGACCCACAGTATTAAGTTGGGAGTATTTTAATTGCGTTGTGCAAGCTGAGTGTTGCATTGAATCTGAGAATGGGAGGAAATGTGGTCAAGTGTGTTGTTTTAATTTTTTACTTATGATCAGATGTTACAAGAGGTGTGTGTTGCGATTGATGTTTCCTTGAATGAATGAACTCATTACTGTTTGAAAAATATATATTTATTTACTAATTGCTGTCACAATATTTTATACTTATTTTAGTTGGTTTGCCATCAATGTTGATACTGAATACCTTCATTTTTGTCATTTTCCTAGAAAAATTCAGTAAAAATGCAACTGTAAATACTGTTTACAATGTTGTTTCAGATCCCTTTGTGGGCTTCTGTTGAAATAGATAACCCATAAAGGAATGAAATTTTGCAAATGCATTTTTGATTTGTCCAATAAAACCTTCATCTACCTTTCAACCTTGCAAGAAGTAAGGTTAACCAGAAAAAACACAATCTTCATACACAATATGTTCATCTCCAAAAGTTTCATTTCATCGGAACATGCTATGTTGAGAAACTTGATTCTTGAGATCTCCAAATGATTTAAAAAATATTTTCCCATGATCTTGGAAGATTTTTATGTACATAGTTGGATTTTCTTAATAAACAATAAGAAATGTACTTATAAACTATCATACAAAACTTTTTAAATTAGTTGAAGTGTTAGATTATATTTGGAATATTTTCACTATTTTAAAATTATTTTACTTCTCTAGTAGTTTACCAAAACAATTTTTTGAATGAAATGTTGTGAAATACACTTGATGTAATTATTTTTAAAGTTAATAACAAACATTCCAATGGCATTAATATAAATTAGATGTAACTACATGGTAATTAAATCTAGTAACTTTGGAAGATAAAATCTATGAAGTGTAATGGAAGATCTTAATGCATGAATGAGAACATATATTTGCTAATCGGAAACTCTCTGTGAATTACTCTTTTTACATTCAACAATTTCTGTACAGGATTTTAGTAACTACAGTGTAATTACTGAAAATATTTTTGGGAATTGATGTACCATATTTGACGGCATATAAGACGCACTGGCATACGCACCCTCATTAAGTTGGCCACTCACAAGGGAAAAAATTTTTAATATTCCGTGCGAAAGCGCAGTAGCACAATAACTTAAAATGTAGTTTCTTTTAGTTGTCATGTTTCGTAAAAGCCAAATGTTAACACAATCATTGAATGCAATTATGAAATAGGTAGTATAGACCATCTGGGCTAAAAATAGCATTGAGTATTGAAAGTTAACGTGTGGAGGTTGAACCTTCACATATAAGACGCAGGGAAATTTTTCGAGACATGATTTAGGAAAAAAGGTGCATCTTATTTGCCGTTAAATACGGTAACTTCATTTTTGAATTGATGCTGATTAATATTCTTTTCACAGCTGCAAAAAGAGATTGTTGCCAACACTTCTTTTCTGGTCCATATCCGTTTGAATACTAACGTTTCTAGTTTTGGAAACTCATCTCCCATCTGAGATGGATAATTTTCCTTCAGAAGATAAGTTATTATCTTTAAACTGTGACATATTAATAAAGTTGTTCTGGAAGCCTAAAGAAGTATGAGAGGCACTCAGGTTTGGCTGTGCTTAAGAACTCACACTGATTTCTTTCTTGTCTTGCACCTATCACCACATGTGCTTCCTTTTACAAGGTTGTATCTACTAAAAACAGTAGTCCTTCATAATACTTTTTGTAGGCTTTACTTTCTTAATTTTTCCTTCTCAACCATTTGGAGAAGTTCGCGCCTAAGCACCTTCCCAGCTGCTGACTTTGGTATGGAGTCCAGGAATCTAATTCCACCAACTAGTTGCTTGAAATGTGCAACTCTAGTTGATAAGAATGAATGTAGGTCTTCTGCCTTCAGATCACTACCCTGTTCATCATTAGTTCTAACCACAAAAGCTGCTGGCAATTCACCTGCCCGTAAGTCAGGAATACCAACCACTGCAACATCAGCTACTCCAGGATACTGATGAAGTATCTCCTCTAGCTCTGTTGGAGACACCTGCATAGGCAGTCAAAGCATTATGTTTTAGTATTATGCATGAACTTTTCAATAGGGCTTGTCCACAGTTTTGTGTATCTTCCCAAACCTCTCAACATACAAGTCCGAATACAATTAATAAATTAGTTTATTGTGTGCTCAGAAATAATTAAAAGCTTTTGCCCAACCTTCAGCAGTGTTTGTTCACTTAGTAATTTATAACCACTCAAAAAACAAGTTAATGATACGATTAGAAATGAATGAGTTTATTTCTTGCATAGAAATAATCTAAGTTTTTTTCTACATTAAGGCAAAATTTTTGCTACTTGATTAAACATCTCAACAAAAGTATAATTTCTGAACTAGGAATTTCTTCTGAAATACATCTATAGTTTAGCATATGAAGGATATTTTGCACAATTATACTCTGGAAAGTGATCTTAAAGATTTAGATGGTGATGAATGTCATACCTGGTTTCCTTTGACTTTTATCAGTTCTTTTACACGGTCCACAATGTAAAAAAATCCATCTTCATCAAAATAAGCAATGTCACCAGTGTGGAGCCATCCTTCCTCATTTACAGTCTTTTTAGTAGCTTCTTCATTGTTCAGATAGCCTTTCATTATCTAGATCAATTAGAAATGTTTAAAATTATTATTCTTTCGTATGTGTGTGTTTGTAATGTTTGTTTGTGAAAATCATCACTGAGAGGTAAATTGAATGTCATTTGTGTCAGCAAGTACCATATCTTTAAAGAAGAAGGTTGTGTAATAGCAAAGGTAAATAGTAAATAGAAACTAACAAATTTTAGTGGTAGTAATCCTATGGAAATGAAGGGCAATACATTTCAGACTGTTAATCAACGGAATGATCAAAAGAAAAACAGTTGAATTCTAGTTATTTGCTATTGATTTAGGTTTATCAGTCAGTTTAGTTTATAGCCTTGAAAAAAAGTGAAGAATTTTTCAACTACCCTTCTGTTTCTACTTATTCTTGGCTCTATTTATGCATCACAATTAATAAAGCAACAAATCTGCATTATCATTTCATATATTTTTTAATATAAGATGAGTAGCTCCTAGAATATGCTACACCAAATATTTAAAAATCAAATAGGAATATCGATGCTTAACATGGATGAAAAAAGATCAGCAAATCCTGAGAAGTCATGAAATTTAAAGAATGACCTAGCACTACATTAATTTAGTTTTTTTCTCTTTTACCTGTGGTCCTTTAATGAGAAGCTCTCCTTTTGAGAAAGCTACGACTCCTTTTCCTGAGCCATCCATTATCCTTCCTTCAGTAAAAGGCATTAGACACCCACAAGATCCAGTCTTGTGGGTCCCAGCCCATTTAGGAATCAGAGTAGCTAGTGCTGAAGTCTCTGTTAGTCCATAGCCTGAAGATACAGTTGAACAGGGCACAATATGTTATGAAATAGCAAATCCAATAATAATATCAGGTAAAGGATGAAATAGCTGATATTTAATGTGTAAAATAATAATACATTGATTGAGAGTATTCAAATTAATCATTGAAAATCTTTAATATTTATGCATGAACAGTGATAATTTTCCCATCTATGAGATAAATTGGTCATACAATAAAATATAAGTGCACTGCATGCTCTCCATATGTTATATTAAAACTAATTTACTATTAAATGATAATTATATATCTATTCATCAAACTGATGGATGGCAATGTTTCCAAATGAAAAATTAATATTGGGGATTTGAAATACATACCTGTGATATCCATCATGAAGGAATCAGAAGTTAATAAGGACAAGGTGCTGTACACAGTTTCAGAAGTGAGTGAAATAGGATGTTTGTTTTCAATTAAAAAGAAGTTTGATCAAGAATTTGAAAGTAGAGGTAGATAAACCTAGTTGAATGATACATGAATAATGTCTACATCCATATAAAACAAGATGATGTTGAATATTTTATGAACATTATCTTATATCATAAGTCTATTAAGATTATCAATTACTTCATTTTATTTGCTTGCTGATGAATGTAATGAGGAGCCCATCAAGACTAATGGCTACATGTTCCCTACTTGCTAATTTAGTGCTGTTCACAAAATGTTTCCAAGTGGTAAAAAGAATTCATTTCGCTAATATTTCCATTGTATTTTTAGAATAATTCTTGCAACGGATTTAACTGCTAAATTTACTATTTATAATAAATATGACTATTTTATTTGTTTATGATAGATATATTCACAAACAGGTATAAATTAATATGTCAAATGAGTATGAAAATTCTGTTGGATACATTTAGGAAGAAAGCATGAAAGATACATACATCTGTATTTGATACACGTCAAATGATTGGGAAATCAATGAAAATATGTAAGTGGAATATTCGGTAATTTTTTATAGGTTGCTGTCAAACATATATTCATATTTATTGTTATTATTCGTATATATAACTATCCATAAATCATTACATATAATTTGTTAAATTGGCAATTCTAATGAGTTCTATTATAAAACTAAAATTTACCTTCTCTAAAATCAACATTTTTTCGCTCAGCTCTCTCTAGAAAGGCATCTATGATTGTTTTTGTAGCTGGCGCAGCTCCACATATTACCTGGCGAATGGAGGCCAGATCTTCCGCCCTGACATCTGGATGTTTTGCTAGAAAAAGCAGCAGAGGTGGCACTAAATATACCACTGAAGGCTGAAAAAGATAAATTTGAAACTCAAAGATATAAACAAAATTTCATTTACAGTTTCATATTTTTATAGACGATCAATGTATGAGATAAAAGAAAAGAAAATGTGAAGCAGAATTGAAACTTAACTGTAAGGTGTGAGAATTCTGTTGCTAACGATGGAAGCAAGATTATATGTAAAGCGTGATATTTTGATTGAAAATTCAAATATGATTACTGCTTTTATTTCTATAATCTTCAGCGTATCATAAAAATCAATGAACTTATAGGTGAAGAAACTTATTTACTAATATCTATGTTTTCTTACTATTAGTTAAATATTATAATACTGCGTAGTAAAATTAATCAAGTTTGAGTTTTCATTTTAACCCTTCATAACAGTTTATGAGTCTTGAAAGTGGGATCTGCACTCATAGGGAATAATTTAATCACATGCCAACCTGTACAAAACATAAGAGAAGAATCTAAGATGCCAAACTCGTGGAGTATCTTTTATAAATTTAGGTTAGGATTATGAGTAAGATAAAATTAAAAAGAAATAAAAATCTTTTTGACTGATAACAGGTAAAGAGAAAAAATATTCAAATAGAAAAATGAGAATGACTATAAGTTTTAGTGAGAACTTTTATAATGACGGATAGAAAAGAGTTTTTGTGGAAGAAATGGATGAGTGCTAGCTAGATGAATGTTGAGAAAGGTTTTTGATCACCAAAGAAAGCTATGGAGGTTGGAATACTTAGAAAAACTCAGGCAAAGACCACAACCAAAGGTTTTTATAATGTAGATTTTATGAAAGAAATAAAACTTCACTGAGAATACCAGCAAGGCAGTTCCCAGACTAAACATGATTTATAGGATTGATACTGGCTTGTCAGCAAAATTTAATAATTCCACATCCATGTACTTGAAAGACATATCTTCTCTATTCTAATTAAAGTTTTTACTTAGAAATATTTCTTTGATGAAACAGTCTCTTTATTAGAGAATTCTTCATCAGCAGTTTACAATGTATCTATTAAATTGACGACGCGATGTGAATCGTGGCTCAAAATTTAACTAATTAGGAAATTACCTGAAATTTTCTAATGGTCTCAACAAAGGTGGTGGATTCAAATTTTGGTACAGTAACTATCTCTCTTCCAACTCGAATGCTCAAGTTCATAAGACCATTCATTCCATAAATGTGATAAAATGGAAGTACTGCCAGACAAACATCATGTATCTCTGGGTCTGTGAAAGATATAATATATAAACATTATATTAGGTTATTACTAGATATAAAAGTTATATTATGAGGATTACTCAAGTCCTACAAAACTCCGTCTGGCAGAGAAAAATCTTCAGTATAGTATCCCTTCAAGGTCCTATAAAAGACTTATTCTACATTTTCAACAAAATAATAAAATAAAGTAGCAAAAATAAAAATTTCTCCTAATGAAAAGGAGCGTGGGATAGGCATGAATAGTTGAAGAATGTCTTTCTTTATTATCATTTTCAAATTTGTAATTGGCCTTGAGCACAGTTTATAGTTGTTGGATTTTGTACTTTGTGTAGTATTTATTTATCCAAAAAAGTGCACTATAAAAACTTTCATGTTTAGTTTTCTCTTCAACCGGGCCCTTTAAAATCGGGTACTGCATTTATTTGAAGAAGTATCCGATACAGAATATAAATGTGTTTTTATTATATGAATTTACATGTTTTGAGAACTCTGAAACTTACCTCCAGTGTCAAGAATCTCGGGATGCTCTGCCATTTGGATTGCTGAGACCAAATTTGTATGTGACAGCATCACTCCTTTAGGAAGCCCTTCAGTTCCACTGGAAAATGGAAGCACCACTGTACTATCCAAGTCTAATGGCTCAGCATGTACAACAGCTACAAGAAGTAGTGATTTTTATTGATTAGAAAATTTTGTATTTGCCATAAATTCTGTAATTAAACACTACAGCAAAATATTTCTCTCAAGAAATTAGGTGAAATAGCAGGTGAGCCCTTTAAAACTGAATAAAAATAATACTTAGTCTATCTAAACCACTAAACAATTTTCTCTTGGCAAAAATTAACTTCCCAGCTTGTATTTTTATTTTTCAGAATGATTACATTGTTTCTCCTACATATGAAATATATGCAGACATTCTAGAGAGTGGTGGTAATAGTACGTCTGCTCTGTTAGAAAATACAGTAAAGTCAGTCTAAGATGGAAGCTCAAAGGACCAAGTAAGTTATCCAGCTTCAGGCAGTTCAACAAAGTGCCGTTTCAAGAAATAAATATCAATTTAAAAATTTTCCAATGAATATGGTAAATTTATTGGTATGCAATTAAATTTATTTTTATAAACAAGCGGCCCATTGGCTGAATAAATTATAGCAAATGCTATGCCAGATGAGCGTGGAAACACCAAAGGTGAGCTAAGCTCAAATAGAGACCCCAAGCATAAACAATTACTCAATGGAGTTGATGATAATGAAAAATGATTGATATTCATAAATAGTTTCAGTTGCATAATTGATTGCAGAGATAAGGTGAGTTTACTTCGCTTATTCTGGAGTAGTACTTATTTTTTGTTTACCTTGGAAATTACCCATTATTTGGGAAGATAAATTTTATTTTCTTCTGAACTATATTCCATGTTAAGAAATAAAAATGTTTCCTTTTTTTCAGTTCACCCAACATACTGTTTTAGACCAACATTGAAATTTTTATTTTTATATTAGGATGAACTAAAAATGGCCACCAAGTTCTAAATAGATACTTTCTCTGACACTTACACAAGTGCCAAAAACACTTGTGTTAAAACTGTGGAATAGAAATTCTGTTTAATAAACCACAATTTCAATGAAGTCAAAATGAAAAGATATCACTCAGGGTTAACAGTAGACATTGATTATTGATGCATTGAGGTGCTCACTAATGCAGTTGTTCTTTTGGAAAAAAGGGATGAAGAAACAGTGTCTTTGGTATTGGCATTTTGATTTGGCATTCTTTAACATTTTTAAAAGTTTGGAATGAATATTTCCTGACTTAGAAGCATAATAACACTCTTACCTACTCTTACTCTGACAAATTAGTTTCTTATACCAATTAAAAATTTGGAATATGATTATTTTTTAAATATTTGCTTTCAGCAAAATAATTATAACACAACATTTCTTTTAAATTAACTATAATTATCTGCATTCCATGAAAGCCTGAAATTAATTGATTGGTACATTTAAAAATACTCACTTAAATACAAGATAAATTGTAGATATTTATGGCAAAGATAATAAGAATTGGAATTAGTAAAAATTCTCGGCTGAAAGTTAGCAAGAATGAGCGATTACTTACAGCCACTGTTGGACATTACAGTTTTGAAACTGAGGCAGTCTTTGGCAATGAATTTGGAATCCAAATCATCAATCACTATGATGCGATCACAGGATGGCACATCCTTAATTGCAGCTTTCGCATTCTCCAAAGATCCTGCTTGTGTTATCAAAATCTTTGCTTTTGTCATATTCAGTTGTCTAGAAATTTCTCCTGCAATTCAAATAAAGTAAACAATACATTACCGCCGTATACTCGTTGTTGCTCTGGAGTAACTAAAACTGTTTCCAGGCTTTGATTTCCTTATTTTGACCCTTGTTTTTGACGTTCAATTTTTACATATAGATAGACATTCGCCATGCAGAATAGCAGAAATATTTCGTGCTTTAATTTGGAAACATAAATAACCCAATAGAAAATGTCTTGTTATCCAGTTAATTTAACTAATCCCATCGAACAAGTTATCGGTAATTTAATGAATAGGTTGGGAATTTTGATTTCTTAAAGATGAAAACGACTGAACCGCTTACCTGCCGTAAACGAAGGGTTGGCAGTCGTGACGGTGACACCGGCTTCGATGGCACCGTGGAATACGAGCGGATATTCGGGGCAATTGTACATTAATAGAGCAATGACATCGCCCCTCTGTAGCCCTAGGCCACCGTCTTCCTGCGGTGTCACGAGAACCTGGCTAAAGCGCCGGGACTGCTCCCGCAGCTGTCGGTAGGTGTAAGTAAGTCCCGTGACGGAGCAGGTCTGCAAATATTAGAGTAACAATTTGATTAGCACGGTGTGTGTTTGGTCGGACTCTCTTATTTTTGCCTAAATGTCATTTCTGGCTTTATAGGCGGTAACACTCAGTAAGGCAGATTGAACCCATAGTAAGGCTAATAACACTCTAAATAAGGCTCGGAGACACATTTATTACGCAATAAGGCTCTAAACTTGGCTAAACTAAACTAAAATCTAGATATGTACATTGGGGATCGACGGCTGCTGCTCCTTCTCCTTCGACGACTTCTTCTTTCTTCTTCTTTTGGTGCTAGGAAGATGTTTATTTTTTTGGCACTCTAGAATGGAGAGAACCATTTTTGGTTCTTTTATTCGTTTTAATTTGGTACGTTGCGTGGGCATGTACCTCCATAAATGTTTGATGAGAGGATTGTTAATGTTTGAGAGGTTTCTCTCAAATTTTTCGGCGATGTTGTAAAGGTATTCCGTAAAGTGCGGAATGTTATGGTAAGTGAGGATTTCACGGAGTGGGACCAGGTTGTTCGTGGAAGTTGCGGCCCTGATGCATTTGTTGTAGAATGTGATGATCTTCCTTATATTTCGTTGTGAGGTGTTGCCCATACAAGATACATTTATACTCATGGCTCTGAATGTGATGAGACAATGTAGGAAGGGATATCCGTTTCCTTCCTCGAGTTTTTTTATTTTTCTATATTACTATATTTAAACAGAATGTAAGCTGTACGTCTGGTTGGTCTTTTTCCTACATACATGACATTTATTCAAGAAATGCATTATACTACATAAATACACGAAATACATACATTATGATTTAATATTTAAGTGAAATTAAATACTATACAAAAATTAAGTATACGTGGCGCTTAAGTAGTAAAACATAATAATAACTGATATTCTATCTGCTTCTTGTATTTCAGGGTTCATTACAGGCTTTCTCGGCTACCGTAGCGGTCACGGGGTAGATCCCCACATTATAGGTCTGCATGGGCCTGGCCTAGGCCCGCGACCCCATTCCCGGCCCGGTCCATGGGCCGGGCTCGGGCCGGGTAAGCAGGCAGTCTATTAGGCTCGGGCCGGGCTTGGGCCCGAGGATAATTTGGGAAAGAAAGAATTATTCATCCTTGAAAAGCGTTAGTTTGTTTCATAAGGGCAAAAGCCTTTTAAAGTTGTAACGCAATGCTTGAACAAAAAGCTCAGCATTGGTGAAGGAGTAAAATAGTTTATTTGCTCACAAATCACAGAAATTCATTATGACATGGCGATTTATGGAAATTTCGGGCTCGGGTCGGCTTGAGAACGAAAATTTGCATTTACGCTCGGGCTCGGGCCTGGGTTGAAATTTTCGGCCCTTGCAGACCTCTACCCCACATACGACCAAAATCCTGTCTTATTCCTTGCTTTTAGAAGTGAGGGAAAAGTGTGCTAAGAAAGAAGTACCAACCAAAAAAGTAAAATTTTCGCTTTCACGCAAGTAAAAGCAACATTTCGGATCATGACACCAAGTTAAGATCTGGACTGCGCGTTTGCCTTTAGTGAAGGCGGTCCTGAGTTCGATTCCCGGTGGGAGCCAATGTGCGAAATTACCTAGGCTGTTGAAGCACTTTTAACAATACTACTACTACCTAGATAAGAATCGCGATAAACATCTTTCATTAATAAGCTCGTCGATTTCCTGAGTTCTGAATAAACTTATAAAATATCTATGAGGATGATCAAAATAGAGTCCAGTTTCCTATTTAAAATACTCTAACACCGTTTATGGCTATGTTAAGTGACTACAGTATACTATAATGCAACGTTAGTGCATTCATCCGGAAAATATCTTGCGCTCAGTCCTCGAATTTCTAATGCGCCTCGTTGGGGGGATTTCACTTGTGGGTCAAACGGGCTCGAAAGTGGGATCAACCGCCGTGACATACCATATAAAAGTAGCAAAATATTGTCTTGCCATTCTTTCAATTCAAGAGTTCGTTGAGCTTTTTGAATTAATTGAATTTTTTTCTAAACTTATTGTGAAAATTATAGCTTTTCAATAACGGATTGTTATCCGGAAAATGTATCAAATCAGGAAACGTATATAAAAATCATAGGTCTAGATAGAAAAACTGCATAATATACCTTGTCGGATCCTCTTCATGATGAGACCTTAATTTAGTGCAGGGTTTCCCAAACTATGTTCCGCTGAACCTGAATACGTGTTCCGCGGCCATTGTCTCAATGGAGAGTTGGAGAATAAAAGTCATTAAATTCTTTGTTGATTCATATTTTAAGTTTTTATTACTATATTATAGTTTTATATTTAAAAACAATTACCAAATAAATAATTTGTTGTAATTAAATGATTTTTTAAATTTTACAAGTAGAGCTACCTAACCTAAAAATAAGCATAGTGTTCCGTTTAACTTCCCAGGTTTGCGAAGTGTTCCATTGCAGAAAAAGTTTGGGAAACCCTGAGTTAGTGCATAATGCAAATCCTGGCTGTTTTAAGCAGTCACCCTGAAAAATATATTTTTAAAAATTTTATCACTAAATACAACAAGATTCCATTAGGAATTATATCAGAAATTTGGACTATAATTACGTTTGAACGAATTCAAGACATTCTGCAGATATATAACACCTTAGAAGATCTTTTAGTTAAAAATATAATTATTTTGCTATTTTCTAAATTCGGATCGGAAAGGGTTACCTGAGTTGTGAGTTGTATCCTATTCAGTGTTTATATATTACGATTCATTGTCACAAAAATTCTATGGAATTATTATAAATTATATTCTTCTATTCTATGAAATTTCTTAATTTTCTCGTTCGATGGCAGCCATTTTCTTATCTTCGTTATTATGTTTTGAATCAATCGCATTGATATCTGCCTGTTTTATGGACTCGATGCCAACATTCCTGCAGCATTTCATATGAAGATAGCGCACTGCTTCATAACGTCTTAATAGCATTGCATGTTAAACATAAAATTGGATCGTTTTGTTTGCATAATTCTGGCATTCTCTGGGTAGAGGAAGTATAAAATTTAGAGATCGTTCACGTAGATATCGGAAGGTTCTAATGGGGTTTTCCCCCCGTTCGTAGCTTCCTCTAATTCTTCTCATCTCAGAGCGGAAGTCATACCAGTGTGGGTGCTTGTTTTATGGTCCTGCGCTATCAAGAAGGAATGAAAATTTCTAGTTTCTGCTTTTCAATCCTGAGATTTGGACGTGAGCCAGGAAATTCATCATGAGAGTTCCCCATGATGGAAACTATGCAACAATTATCATATCATTTAAACTAAGTAAGTGCTAATACCATTGGTTGGACATGACCCAAACAATTTTGGAGAGCTACCCAGGGGTCTTACTTTGGCAAATCTTATCCCAAATGTGATAAGCATAAGCTGTTTACTGTAATCCATTTGTTTGGGCATCTATCGACATAATATATTAGCTGTACTCCGATTTTATCGAATTTTCAATGTTTAATAATCTCCCTGGCACGATTTTGAGATTTAAGCTCTGACACTAACGAAAGCGATAGTTTTTTGAAAGTTTGCTGCGCTTTATTGTCGGAAAGGATTAATTGAAGTTTTATTTTTATATCGGATTCCAATTAACCGATAAACAAATGAAAACTATAAAAATCTTTCATGGTATTCATATCCGAGAAAGACGGTACCGTTAAATTAATTCCTTCATAGGATAGAAATATTTATTATCTTAATAAAATGATTATATTTAATATATTTGATTAATAAACAATTATCATGATATTATGTCAAATACAATTATTTGGGTTTATATATTTTACTGCGTTACATCCTCTACAAAACCTCTGCCGCGTCAGAATTTCATATCGAATTATATTTAATTAATCAAATATTCGGTGAGTCTAGCTGCAATAAAATTTTTGACACGATAATATAAATCTCGCATTATCAAAAACTTATGAGTGATACTAAGAATACAATGTCTTTTACATTATGACTGGAGTGTCCTCTGGAAGAAAGTAAATCATTCAAATTTAACACATCGATTCGCTAATAACATACGGTTAAGGCGTATCATACTCTTACTACTTATTTCCCAAAATGTACTGCCGCACCCTTGCACATATGAATTTTATTTATTCGTAGTAAATGAAGTTGTGGAGAACATATACATTTTTTAAAATTGAAATTTGAAACACGAATAAATGAAAAGGTAATAATATATTTATTTGTTTTCATGATTATTCCCTTTGATCGTGCCGTACGTTTTCTTTAGAAAATTCAATAGTTTTATATTTCTCTTGAAGAAGATTTAGAGTTTGCATCCTTGTCTCCTCATATAGACATCGCTTTAATATTTAGGAAAGCTCTGATTCTTATTTACCTTGTTCCATGTCAATTGATACATCGTAATTTCTCTTTCGAGTTTCAGTAAGATATAAATATCAGTTCTTCTTATTGATTCGTAAAACTCGGTACAAATACAAGAACTGACGTCCCCTGAAAGTAATATTTCCTAAAATTTATTAATAACATCTTCATTTGATGATTTCATCACACGGCCAGCAAATATTTCTGAAAGTTTTCGTAACGGCATTCCTCGGGAATGGAAAATTGTGAGATGCAATGCGGAGGTCATTCTCTTATCTTCTATAAATGAAGATGACCAATTTGTGCAGAGATGCGGAAGACGGATTTTTCCGAGGTAACTTTCCGTCGAAATAGATAAGATTTCCAATGATAGATTATACCAGCGGAAGATTACTGACCCAAGGGCAAATATGCAAGAGAATGCGCTTCGCGAGGCATGATGCTAAATCATATCGGAACGAATTAGATCATGGGAAAATTTCTTTGAAAGACGAAGAGGGTTGAAAACTATTGTTTGATAGATACTGAATAGATGATTTTCCTCTTAGTAGATATATTTATTAATATTTCATATCAAACTCGGAAAGAACAATGTATGATTACATGAAGGAATAAATGTATTCATGCCCTAGACGAAACAATCAAGTAAATCCAGTATAGACTCATAAATAATGAAAAGAATACTTCACTCAGCTGTTACTCAATAGTTTCATTTCTAAATAGTTTCTCTCTTTCCACCTCTGTATGCGTATACAATCTTCATATATTTACAAGGAATTAATTTTATTTAGCATGAAATTTACTATAGATTCTAAATCTTTATCTGTAATGCTCTTTTATTTGAAGAATTTTCTATAGTCTAATTTAACTCGGTCAAGTTAGAACAGTAATTTGTTTAACTCTTTGTTCAGTTTTTAGTTAGATTATACTCAAAACTTTGATTTTTTTATTTGAGAGGAATTTTTGGTATTCTGAATTTGAAACTTTCGGATGTGTAATCAGCATATTTATGCATTGTCTAAATATCCCTCAAAATATTGTCTCCTACATTTTACTGCTCGTATACATGCATACTAACAAATGTCTTAATTGGGTGAGATTGGAACAAAGGAAGTAATATTTTCCATTTAAGTTACAAATAATTACAATAATTCTGTATATACTTATATTTGTATAATAATATGTATAAAATAACGCTATTATATAGTACGAGTAATGACGCTGTGTATATATAAAAATAATAATGTTAACTTATATATAGAAATATATAAGTATAATTATATATATAATAATATATATGATAATAATATAAAATTATATATAAAAATAATATTTTAAATAATAATTTCACTATCGGAAAATACGTACAATTCTTTATTTATTCATAAACTAAAAATAACTAATTGAAAATTTGAAGCTATAAGTAAGATCCTCCATTATGAAGATATGCAAAGCTTTTTGTCTTTAGTAAATAAAAAGAAGAATTTTAATGGATATTATATCAGAATATATCAAGATATTTACAAAATATATTTATCTCATGCGTTGGGTATCTAATTGAAGGGAAAGAGTGTTTGAGAATTGTCATTGCCAATGACAATAAAAACGAGTGGTTGAGATAACAAATGTGTACCTTGAATTTCCCCATTTTTTTCCTTGCTCTTCGAAAGTCTTAAGGTGAAGCGCCTGAGTTAGTTATGAAAAGACTTTGTGAATCTGCTGAAATGTTAATGGTCTTTTTGGCAATTATCTTCTTAAAAATATCTATCGGAATATATGCGGTATAATTTCCTTCGTGATTTATCAGGCTGAAACAGAAATTAAGTTGCGCCTTGAAATTGCGATATGAAGTTTTCTTTTATAATGTCAAAACAATTACTATCAATATAATGCATCTTGGGTCTCTTTGAGATGCCCTTTGAAAATGCACCATTTATCTTCACGTGACTTTCAGGTGGAGATTCTAACGATATTGGCATAAAGACAGAAAGTAAACAATCTATGGGCATTTTGTTGACTGTACATAAAGTGTTTGCTTAATAGGACAGTTCCTCACGTTTAAATCTATTTTTTCTTAAAAAGGTAACAGGTAGTTCGACGCTATTAATTGTTTACCACGGCATGTAAATCACGACAAAATCAGAAAAATTTTTTTGACGAAGAGGTAGATGTAAGAAGAGGAGTTATAGTCTCAATTTTGCCCTAAATAAAGTCCTTTATCATTATATTTTTCTCCCGTACTACGCCTTTAGCAGACGCATCAGCGAATGTAGACATTTCGGACCCAGAGAAGTTCAAGAAGTAACAAATGGGCACAGAGACTGGAAAAACCTCGAAGACCTGTTGCTCTATCACAGAGCAGTTTTCTTTACGAAAATTACGGTGTTACGCTCTCAAAATTATCATGGGTTAACTGTCTGTTAAGTCTTCAGTCCAAAGACTGGTTAGAACCTTATCCCCTCTAATATCAGCTACCAAGAGTAAGCAAGGGGGAATGAGGCTTACTAGGCAAGATGAGGAGTGAGGTTCCCTTGCTTTCCTCGTGAAAGCGATAAGCTATCAGCAGAACATAAGCGACGCTTAATGTTTCTATGTGTTACAATTTCTTTTCTATTCCAAGAAGATCTGAATCTATTTTCCAATTTTTAGAAAGTCTTGTCAAATAACTGCAAACGGTTAATGAGTCCTCTTGCGCGTAACTTCAATGAGGCAATTATTTGGTGCACCTGCTGTTCATGGTGAGGTAGTTCATGAGAAGAGGCCATAACATTCAGCGTACTCATGCCTCAGCTGGTTTCTCATCATACCAATGAGCAAGACTTTGAAAAAAGTAAATGAAAGATACATTTTTCTCTATCCTGTACCAAACGAAAAATATTTCGCTCATCAGGATATGGTATCAGGAGCCATGGCTCAACCATCCGGGGAAAGTTCGTCGCAGCTCTCCACGCCGTCACAGCCAGTCGCAGCACAATTCCAACCTTTACCTGCCCCTCATAATTCAACCCATCTCTTCCTCTTTAATGCCTCCCTTTAGCCATTCCTTCCAATTCTTTCTGAAGGAGACTATCGCGCCTTAGTATGTGTCTGAGTGTGTGTCCTCCTCTATTTACCTTTATTTTCTAGGGACATCCTTCTTCATTTGCTAATCGAAGGATATATACTTGTAGTTCTTTACCCGGTTTCTCATTTTATAGTCACCATTAGTCTAGAGATAGATTTTTCTGGTAAAATGTCATTTTAGCTTGATATTTTCCGCTCATTCTTTCTTTCTATAATGCATGCATTTCTTGAATGTTTTTCTCGTCAGTAATGATGATAAATATGAGAATAAAATCCTATACATTCCCTCACTGCAGGAATAGCCTCGCACCACATTGTCTCTCGCATTGTTATTCTATCTGACGATCAAAATCGCGATTTATTGCATAATTAGAATGCTTTAACTACAGATTTCAACTGTCAAACTGGCTACAAAAACTAGAATGCTCTGTGGCTTCTTTCTTTGAAGGTGATCTTGCCTCCTAAGTAGCATGATTCATCCCTCCATCATTTGCATCTATTCCTAGTCATACCTAAAAATCCACCACACTAATTTCAGTTTTATTTATTTTGAACTCGTAATTTCAGATACTCTTGTCCAACTCTGACTCTTGTGGATTAATAATCTCTCAGACATCTTTTCACTTGACGGAGTCATTACGCCTTACTTCGACATATTTTCTCGCGACTGAAAATTACGATGGAAACCGTATTTTATCGCCCGTAATTACAAGAATGTCCCGTGCAGTAAATCCTTTAATCCGCGAAGCGTTCTACTAGCGTTTTGCAGCACAATTTTCTAACTTTATCTATGAGATAGTGTGTTTTGCAACAGTTCGACATCGCGGGCAACGGTTATTTCTCTTATCTCGCATTCGTAAGATCATTATTTGCAGTTTTCACCTCTCTCGAGATAAACATCGTTCCCCATCACCTATCCTCTTCTAAACGCAGTGAAACGCTAATCAAAAGTGATGGATTTTTTTAGATACCAATTTTTTTTACCTTAGTATAGCCGAACTGCCTTTGAAAATTTATTCGCGAAAGACCCTTGCGTTTTTCTATCGTAAATATGGATACAATTTCTGATAAAAGAGTAAGAAATTAAACCGAACTGGTGAAGGTTATCAGATTCATTGTGTACATTATCTTGGCGTCCGTGACAATGAAAATGGTATCAAAATAATTATACTATCGAACGAGACTCTCATGCAATTCTTATATCTGTTTATTTTTTCTGGAGAGTCCTTTCGAATGCCACCAATTTCCTATCGGAGATTAATTAAACATGTTTTCCATATATAGGTGCTTTTAAGATGCATTCCGTCCATTGCAGAAGTTGACATTCATTGCCGGAGAGATCTTATAGGAATCTCTAATGGGTGATGACAAATACTAAACGAAATAAGATTGATGAAAACAGTCATTTTTGATTTTGGAGGAATTGCAAATTATTCCAAAACCAGTCCTTCTATCCATAGTAAAATAAGTTTGAATTGACAATTGTTGATTCTATGAACAGCATTTTATCTCACTATGTACTCGGACGCACGAAGAAGAAAAAATGGAATGTATACTTTATCGTATCAACTAAGACTCATATTTAAAAAAAATGTATAGCAAATATGAAATCGATTGTAAATCTATATTTTTCATATCTTCAATTGTATATGCACACATAGTATCATATTCCTACACGTATTTTCCAAACAGACTTATAGGTAGCCCGTTTTCGATGAGCTAATGGTAATTGTCATTGGTTCAAAATCAGCGATTTTCACACTTAGTTTTGTGACGGATGTTCGAAAGAGGCGGTGTAACTTTAGCGCTTCAGTCATCTGTTTTCAACACTACAGTGCTCTCTGCTTGGATGAGTATGTGAAATATATATAATCTAAAACTACTTTCCTATGTTTAGAAAGTGTTTGTAAATAACTACAAAAGGTTAATGAGACCACTTATGTTGAACAATTATAATTTGATGCACCAGCGGTTCGCGGGGGAAAAATTTAGCTTCGAGCTCCATGCAATGACAGCTTACATTCGCATTAGTTGCTCGCTACGCTTCAGATACGGAATGATTCACCTGGCACCACACAATAGACGCAGGAATCATATGCATCGCCTGACTTCTGACTTCTTGCCAAAGGAAAAGTCTGATTATCATAAAAAAAATCACGTTTCACATGCTGACTTGCGAAAACTGACGCTTGCTTCGATAACTGTAGTTTGATCGAATTCAACACCAATTTACGGATATCCAAGCAAATTTTAAGCTTCTCTAATGCAGTTTTAAGTAAAAAATTCATGATAAACAAACTTTTACTAGACCACTAATTCAATATCCGAATAACACGACCTAGGCTTCGTATCAGACCTGATGATGTAGCGACCCTTCTAAACCTAGGTCGTGCTATTCGGATATTGAATTAGTGGTCTAGTAAAAGTTTGTTTACCATGAATTTTTTACGAGCTATTAAGTACCATAAAATTAACCCTGAATCGGTATCGCAGTTTTAAGTCTTAGTAGAGGAAGTTATTTGAGACCTGAGAAAATCTTTGTCCTGCTTTTTATATGCACTCAATTGAAAAATGTAATCCTAATTTGATCAGTTTATATAAAGGCATGGATTTAAGTATAAAATGGATAAAAATAATATGAATCTTTTTATTTTTATCGTGAAACAGGTGGATTTCTCGCACAATTGATTTATAAGATACTATCTTGATTTTTATCATTATCTCAAGTGCATTGCGATTGTGTCCTCTTTAAGCACGAATCAAATAAAGTTAAATGTTTAATATACACGAGTTATATTGAAAGCGATAAAATTAACTTCTAAATATTATTGATGTCAATAGCTTTCCAATTCGAGTAATTTTAGAGCTAAAATCTGACTGAAAGTAAAATTTTAGTTACGGTAAATTGTTAAAAATTCAGGTCTATTGGTGATTTGAAAACCGGAATTTAATTAGTGTACTCACCAAGGGCGGCTAACTAACTCTTCAGGCCATAGTAGTCCGAAAGTAAGTTTTAAAGGAAACTCTAGCTTAAATATTTTTGCCTTCGTGTTTTAAACCTATTTAATACTGTGAGCTCATTGTAAGACAAGATATTATTCAATCATGCTTCATTAAATATTCGCACGCTGACTTGCGGAAATGCTTTCTTTCGATGACTTTTATGTGGGTGAATTCAACATCAATCCATATTAATGTCATTTACTTTCCGTTACGATTATTTTTAGAGTTAAAGTCCGCCGGAAAGTTAAATTTTACTTGTTAGCGCGTACCTCTTGGAAAGCTGTCACAGAAATATTTCCGGGGAAAACTTTCGCCTCCTAGTTTCTCCAAAATTCGGGATTCGTCAGAGCGTTTTTAATTTTACATTTCTTGACCTCGTAGAAAGTAATCTAAAGTCGTTGTGTTGGTTAGAAGCTAGAGAAATAATTCGTCAAGTAAGAGTAGTAAGTAGTAAGAGTAAAATAAATAACAAATGGTGAAGGGTGCAATTAACTATCACCAGGTACTATATATACACTAAAGCCATTGCAGAAAACCAAAAATAATTGTGGAAACTATGAAGTTGGTCACTCTCTTTTTCTTTTTGGCCTTCCGCGAAATAACGCTTCATCATACTGATATAGTTTTGAAATTTCCGATGATTATGAATACCTTCCTGTCTTACTCTCCCCGAATGTTCTTACAATCACAACACACCCACCCGAATTAAAAGAATAAGGAATGATTCTCGATGTGTTTTGCAGTTTAGTTTCGCTGACCTTTGTTTCCTCGCCAGTCGATTCACTCCAACTCGCGATACTCCCTCCTCGCAAAGCCTTTCGCAACAAGTCGCTTCAATACTCGACGAGATTTTCAGAATCGCGCCCATACGAAGCTGGAGCTATCGCACAAACGGAGGACTCGATGGTCGTTCACCTCTGCGCGAAAACAAATCTCAGGGGGGTACGATAAATCACGCAAAACCAAATTGTGGGCCAAGGTCGGCGCGCGAACCAGGGAATCGTATTTATATCGGAGTAAACAGCGACCGATTTTGGCCCGCGATTCCACAAACGGATCCCGCGTCTGCCGCTTCGGTGCGCCTGCACCCGAATTCCGGCCCAGAAAGCACTCACCACAGCCTTCCTCTCTCTCCATTCCCCCATCCGCTCCCACACGAACTCCGTCAAGGTCTTCTTCACCAGCTTCTTGTCCTCGCAGGGGGACAGCACCACGATGCCCTCAGAGGCGCTCTCCCGGGTCCTCAGCCTCTTTCCCCCCGGGAACGCCGTGGACATCGGCCGCGACGCCGCCCTCGAGAAGCGGAACCCGGCCGCCGTGGCCACCATCCACCGCGACACCGACATGCTAGCCTCTGGTCCGCAAGCACCACTCTGCTCTCCGGAACGCCTTCTTCTAATCTCCCGCAGCGCGTCGCCCCGATCGCCTCCTTCGCTCGCGGAGTCGATGTGCCGCCGCGTGCACTTCGGGGATGCGCTGGGGGAGAAATAGGGGAGCAGTGGTCGAAAGTCCTGGTTGTGTCACATTGCCCCCCTCCGCGCATGCGGTCCACGGACTGCCAATCGTGGAAGGGCGTTTTGGCACGCTTCCCTACCGACACTCGGGCAGTGGATCACCTACGATTCATAGGCGACGGTGCTCTTGGCATCGCTGCCCCCGTGTTTATCTTCCTGCCATATTCTTGGACGCATCTCCTTTGTTTTGAGATTCTCCTCGTCTGGGGTGGCTAACACGTCTTCGCGATCGACGCGGGTGCTAAATACTAGAACAATCGACTGCATCCCTCAAAAATCGATAGTTTGATCGCGTCCGACCTGTTGACTTAATTTTTATCCATGATTTACGGCAGGGTTTTCCAAACTGTGCTCCACGATATAAAGCATTATTACAAATATTTTTTCTAGATTTTGTCCATAATAACTTTACGTATGAATGATTCATTGCATTCATGTTGTCACTGCAAAACGTCATGCTTGCTTAATCATTCTTAATTATTATTGATTTAATCAATCACGAGTCATGACTCTAAATTCAAATAAATTCCTCACGAAACAAGTATTTTTATTTTTTATTACCTGTCCTTCGAATTACTCAAGGTCCTCCGTAAAATTCAAAGCCCCTCAGACTACTGCATCAGAGAAATAGTTTGGGAAACCCTGATTTACATAAAGATTCCCACGAAGCCCGAGAATGAGACCCAGCACGTCACTTGTGATATGTTTATGTCACGATAAGAGTAGAGCTGTTCTGCTGTTAGCTCTAGCAGAAGCTCTTTAAACCAATCCTCTTCGTTCAACGTGTCCGATGAAAATGTAAACTCAACCGCCGACACTCTCGCCAAGTCACTCTCCACCAGTTGTGATAAAACGAAACACCAATAAACGGATCACGAATAAATCACATACGAAGTGACTGAAAGGGAAGTGCGGTAGAAATGAGAGACCGGCGAATTCTATGGAGAAATCTCCTGTTGGGGTTGCTAAAATTGCATGGAAGGCTAGGGAAAAACGTTGTGGTTTCAAGTATCCGTAACTCCATGGAAAGTTCATATCCATCTTAACTGAGAGTTAGCGATTCGTCGGAAAACGAATAAATCAAGAAATGAATTTAAAAATAAATATAACATAATTGACCCTAAAGTAGTCTGAAAGCTCTTCAGCAAGCTCAAAACTAAAGTATACTTATAAGCGTATTTTATTTAAATTTTGAATATGCTACCTTAAGAAATTAATACATTTTTAATAATTGTAGAATTTATAAGTCCAAAGACAACAATACAGTTGTATAGGGTACGTCAAATAATATATAATAATAATAAGAATATAAAAAAGAAGGAAATGTTGTAAAAATAGATAAACAGAACAATAAATCAGTCAAAAGAAATCTTGCCGGCCTTGTCCCTTACCCTCATCATAATCTATTGATAATCCTCCGTGTCCATCTCTACTTCAGAACCCGCCTTTCCTCTTATCCCTCTCTATAGGGGAATTCTTTCCAATTCCTAGCTTTATCCAAACCATGTCCTCAGCGTACCCTACTCCCTAGGCAACCTTTCCCGTATCAGTGTCAAATCTTCCCTTCCACAATCCTTTACTCGAGATTCCCATTCTTGTTTTTTCCTTTTACTGACTTAGACTGACTGACTCTCCGTTACTCCCTCCCACTTCCAGTTCAAATTAGAACCCTCACCCACTATGAAGTTGCTCGGATTAAATGAGAAGCACGTAGGTTAACATTAGACGGTTCGAATTTGCCTATGATAGTGCGTATACTCCTTTGGTAGAATTGTCATTCTGTAGGTGCCTAAAAAGAAGTTCCTCGAAGGAGTTTATCCAGAATTTTGGATTGGGAGGCTCAAAAAGCGTTCCTGCAACCATATTCTGACGAATGAAATATATTTATTTGCTATTTCGTACAGGTTAGAGAAAATGTATCTTTCATTTACTTTTGTCACAGTCTTGATCATGACTGACATGAAATGAGATATGAGTGAATAATTGCACTGATCAAGTTCTCACCTTATGAACTGACAAGAAAAGTGTTACTCATAGTCATTATGCTTCACTTGTGTGGACATGTTCCGCTGTTCTGGCTCAGTGAGAAAAACAAGGGTAAACTACCTCACTCCTCATCCTGCCTAGTATACTTCATTCCTCTTTACAAGCTCTTAGAAGCTAATAACAGAGGGGTTGAGGTACTAACCGGAATACTTTACAGACAGGCTCAACAAAAAGATTGTAACGAATGGCATATGGACAATACTTTTTCTACCTTTTTATTTCACATTTTTATTCCCACTTTTCTGTTCTAGATGTTCTCACTATTTTTTAATGCATTCCTTGTCCCATACTCTGTTCCCAAATTATTCCTTTATCTATGTATATTTACTTTTGTCTTCATTCGTTATTATAAAATCTTCAGAATCACTTTCACTGTAAAAAACGAATCGTAATTGCCTATTTTCCATTTCCTCATGTAGTCCATTTTATATTTATTCCGGTCATTTGTCAAGTTTTCTACCTTTTATTTCTCTTAGATTTTCATTAACTAGTTTGTCACTTTCTCCGACTCCAAACTCAATAATATTTACTTAGTTACTACTCCTACTCAATAATAAACTGGATACTTAAGCTCTCTGTAGGTCAGTGGTGCACAGTCTTTGTCCTTAAAGGGGTAGCATATGAGATAAATTTCAAGCTTGGGGGCGGCATAAATAAAACTTTCCTTGCACACAGAAATTATGCTGTGTGTAATAACTGTCTAACACGTCAATATATACATAAGTTATCAAGAAAATTGTTATTAGTTTTCAATTAAATGCTCGAAAATTTGAGTTCTAATCATTTTATTGCATGATAATTTAAAAGATTGGTAAAAAATTAAATCCTGTACAGTTTTTTACTCTCATCTCTCTATTTTTATCTCATTTCTCATCCTTAGTAGATGGTTATTAAAAGTTGGAGAGTTATCGAGATTTTTGCTAATATAATTTACATTATTAAACTTTTAAATGAACGATGGTGGATAGCATAATTGATGGTTACCTTTGCTCTATGATATGGAGGCAGAATAATGCATATTCAAAATAATTTCCGTAACCTTACTTCATTGTACTCATAAGTTTCGAGATACCGCGATGTTACTCTCGAGAAGTTACTGTACGTTGAAATTTGTTTTTAGCTAACTCGCTTTGCTATCGGCCGTGTGTGATCCGTGTGATCCGTGTGATCTAGGCGCCTATCTATCCAGCTTCCCATCATAAGAATGAGATCCCGCAATCAATTATGTAGGTAGGTATTTCATTAATACCAATTAATTTTTCCGTACGATTGAGAGTGTGTTTAAGTGAACTTGAAATATTAAGACTGCTTTCAGAACGTTATTTGCCTAGGAGCTTTCACGAACACGAAAGAAAAGTATGGTATAAATATTCCATCCGCTTTTCAATATTTATTTTACGATTGCAATTTAAGAAGCCATTTGGTGATAATTTTAAAGACTGTTAGAGTTTGTTTCAAATTGAGTTAAGAAAGGTTCCATTCATACAAGTTGGAGATTAAAAGATAAGAATATTATATCTATTTAGTGGTGTTATTCCCATTGCTTTTTGGATCTCATGTAGTAACAGAATCTGTAAATACAGGGTAGAGCTCCCTAATTTGTACTCATTTTTACATTTTATTTTATATAGCTCAAATTGTTTGTTACACAGTGATTTGAATTATTTTATTTTGTACAGTGTGAAGTTTTACATAAAATCTGATTATAAAATGTTCAAAAACACACCGTCAAAAGCAAAATATTTCTGAATGCATAAATATCTGCAAGTGGTACAAATTAGGAAACTGGTTTCCTAATATATTATTATATATATATATATATATATATATATATATATATATATATATATATATATACCAGTGGTTTCCTAAATAGAACCGAACATTTAATCTTCTCAATTGAATTTCAGATCAATTTAATAAATATATTTTACTGTACTTGTAGACCTTTTGTCTATTGAATCCTTTGGCCCCAGCCATGAAATAAGCTGTCTGAATCACAATCTAGGATGTTTCTTCATCAAAGCATAGAACCATCATTCGCCAGCAATGCCTTTTTCAATGTCAAAGTTATGAGCTATTCCGTTCCTTTTGCAACGTCAAATGCAAAATTTCTAACATCGGGTAATATTAAACTAAACATTATCTCTTCATATTTTAGGATGTGTCGCTATAATTCCACTTCAATTTCTTCCGAAAAAACTTAACTGCTCCAATTTTCAGCGTGCTCTTTTATAGTTGTCTTTGGACGGCTATAAATACGGACACATTCATTTAAGCCATTATCTCCATTTAAATCTGCTGCCACAGCTAAATTTGGCTCATCTACACTCTACTTTCCATATTTTCCTTTGGGAGCCACACTTTGAAGCAAATTAACTATTTAATAAATTATTCACGGTAAATAACACATTAAAGATGCCTTCCCATCAAAATCATCCTGCCCAAAAGCACTCTTCATTTCATGCTCTCATTCATCGTATAACTCATATCTCAATGTCGGATCTGATTTTAATAATGAACTTTCAACCATTAAATATATTGCAGAAAAGAATGGGTTTGAAGCTGTATTCATAGATGAACTTCTTTCGAGAAAACTGAGAAAATTATAAATTGATAGAATTTCTACCCATTCTACACCTCAGCTGGATGATCCTTCCAAATGGTATAGTTTTAAGTTTACTGATAATTATTCCTTAAAAATTTCCAAGGCCTTCCCAAAAGAATTGATTAAGCCGGCCTTTTACAGTAAAAACAACCTTCACTCATTCTTTGTGAACAACAAGGATAAAATTAATAAGGAATTAAAATCCGGAATTTAAAATTAAAGTATTCCGACTGTGATGCTATTTATGAAGGTCAATCTGGGCGCAACTTTTAAATCCATGCTAGAGAGCATCCTTTGTTATTAATTCCCCCGCCTCCCACTTTGCTCAACATCTAAATCTTTTCCGGCATTCTTCCTCCTTTACTCCCGATATCCTACACATTCTTCCCAAAAGTCCGAAAATGAACTTCTTAGAACATAGGGAAATTTCGGTTGATATAATTGCTTCCGAGATTGTCGTCAATGAAATTATTCCTGTGCCTCACTCACCTTTGCACCACCCCCCCGGAGAGCTCCCTGGTCCCTAACTCCACCTGCTAACCCTTACAGCCTTCACTTCTCCCCCCTCTACCCACTCCTTCAACACTCTCGCTCGACCCCGCCCACACACTCCGGACTTCCCCACATCCCAGTCCCCATATTGGTTCCTTATATATATCCTTGCATTATAACTTCTTCTCGCCTGAAGATCGAAGTTATCTTACGAAATCGGTCGTGTGTAAAATATACGGTGGAAAATAGTACAAGTGAAAATTTTATTTCTTCATTTAATTTCTATGGAATTCCACATAATCAAGCCTACTACCATTGATTTTATTAGAATATTTTTCTGAGTGACATAAAAAATGCTTTACATTACTCTTTGATAGGATCAATCACAGAGAGTCAGAGATATTCGTTTATAGCTAAAAATAAAAAAAATCGTCTTTTACGGTTATTCCATCCGATTCTCTCAAAAGATGAGTCCGAGAGTAAGAGGAAGTAGAATGAAAAAGAACGGGGTTTCGTAAAAGTTGAAACAGAAGCTCAGCATTCACCGCTCCAAATAAGAAGCCTTCATCTCTCATTTTACACTCGGCGTTTGCTCAAGGAGTCAATACTCTTTCAAGTGAAAGCGACCCTTGATGAGCCTCTCTCAACCTCTCTTTAATCCTTTACCCTCCCCATCCCTTCGCTGCAGCCGTGAATTCCCTCAGTTTCGTCATCGCCGTTTGTTTTCGACTGGGAAACAACTACGGAGGGGCAATCTCTTCGACTTCACTCTTCTGCTGCATCCTCGTCTTCTCTGCTTTTGGGTGGTGGGCAGCGGTCTTGCAGCCAAACCGCCAATTCTCGCCTTGTCTTCTGATGCAGTGGAAGTGGCCAATTTCGGAATCCTACATTCAAAGAGAATCGCGTGGGAGAGCAACTCTCGATTCCATAGCCCCCGACGCTTTATCGAATTCCATCTTTAAAACGAGATTATGAAAATTAGTATCGATTGAATAGACTCAGACATAATTGAAATATGCCTCAGTCTATATTCATACTCTGAATTATTTACTCCTATCCGATAATGCTTGAATATTAATTTAATACGGCTGCGAAATTTAAGTGACCGATTTCGTTCTCTTCCACAGCTAACATAAATTGTTGTGGTCTCGTTCACCAACTTTTTACTTTCACTGTTTTTATTATTTGCTTTTTTGTGTATAATTAGGTGTTTTGGTTTCTGTTCACAGCTGATGATGTAACTTTTCGCTGAGAACCATGAGCGTCATAAATATATTTCTTTTATGGTACATTGAGTGTACTGTTTAACGAGAACCCTTAGAGGTATGGGAAGATAATATTGAATAAAATGATTGGATTCATTAAAATGTGAATGAGTTTAATTCTTATGAACACCATAAATTTATTTCATAAATAAATTCAAATAAAAGGTGGAAAGAGCTGAAAACGATGTTTATCCGCGATACATTATACGTAGAAATCAAAATAAAAAATCAATTAGAATTAAGTACTTAGCCTCGGAGAAAGCGCTATCAAAGATTTTACCAAAATTATATACTGAATGAAAACCAAAATATGTCTCATTTGCCGTTTATCGGCTAGTATAACGCAAGCTCTTAGCGTAGAAGTTAGTTAAATCTATAAATAGATGAGAAAGCGAATTTCGCATTTTCCACAAGATTTTCAAGTACGACTGGTTTCGGCCTTACAGCTATCATCAGGTGATTATCACTTATCTATTAAACTTCTGTATTTATCTCGTTGAGTTCTATTTCATCACGTGTTATATTCTTCTCAGCTATCAAGCTACTTTTCATTTTAAATTCGTCGGCACGGATTGGTATTTCCGCTAATTTTGCTTTAAAGTTTTTTCTGTTTAATTAGCAAGGAAATCATCGAACAAACAGATTCATTTAGCTGTGCTTATTATTTTTGAAATTTTAAATCTTTCTACTATGATATTTAAGTCCTTTTACTTAAGAAACCAGCGAGAGCTACATTCCTATCCTAATGTGCTACTTTTGTAGACCTGTAGTAATTACCTTACGAAATAACCATTGTCTTATCTTGAAGGCAATTATTTCGACGACCTCCTTGCTAATAGCCAACTTACGGAGAGTTGGTATCATCAAAGTTAGTCATGGTCACTAGGGAAACAAATATACTATTGAAAGATCTTTCCCTTGATTATCGAGCATATATTCTCCAATATTCCTCACTAGAGTTTGTTTCAAACAACATTAGAATACTAATTATCCTGTCAATAGTTATTTTTCCTAACGTTAAATCAATTCAAATCAAAAAGTTTGCGGTAAAAAAGAATTTCCTGAACCTTGTAAACAAGGCGAAGAATATTTTACGAACTCCTATATACGAGTATATAGTATTGATGGAATCTGCCATCACTGTGTGGAACTCCTTTAAAAGCAGGTAGATATAAAAATAAAAAATCACAAGAACAAATCATTTTTAATTGTACATCTATTCCTGCTAATAATTTTAATTGTAATAAGAATGAAAGAATAATAAGAGAACTATTTCCATTTTGAATGGGAATTTTCAGGACATTTTTTGCTTATATGTAAAAGTGAGATCGGAGTCATAAGAGCTTACTTATCACTCTTTTACGTAAATACATCATTATTTAACTATGATTTACCGATGGAGTATGTTAAGTTTATATTTATTTAAATAGTAGTAAAATATCTGACTACCCAAGTAGGTTTTAGGGTACAAAAAAATCAAGAAATACCAATGATTTTAATCACACTGATGATTAACTCGTATTTTATCCTGTAATTCTTACTTCCTGCAGAAAATGCTCCTTCAAATTCTTTAGCACATGTAGTTAATTTGCAAAATTTAATCCAAAGTAAAAAAGTATATTATGAGTGTGGATCTGGATGTGTCGGTGTAAAGCTATATAACCTGAAAATGGAAATGGATGTTTAACTCACAGTTGATGAATAGGGTACACAATGCATCAGCATGTTGTTATCATGGTAAACGGTGAGTCCGCTAATAAACAGTTAGAGATTAGAAGGAGCAGGTTTATTGCTAAGTGTCGCGATAATTCAAAGTCCGTCGCGGTCTGCGTTTTCGTCATCTTCTGAGTTCCGGGTTCGATTCCAGACTAAGGGACCGGTGCTTACATAACTGAAAGGTGGGGTCAGGTATGGCCGCAAGGTGAAAAACATAAGCACCATTCATGGGATCATATGATCGTGAGTATGAGTAATCGAACCAGCCAAATTAATCAGAATAGAATAAGGTATTTCAAGGATAGTAACGAAAATTTCTATGCGTCATTAGGTGGCTAACTCAGATCCACGTGGTGAACTTTGCTTTGGTACTTCGGTTTTTATTGATGCTTATCTGACTATTACGACACTTCCCACCTGATAAGAGTCATTAAGATACTTAACTTACGATAGACAACGAACTCGGGCAGAAGGGTAAAAATAGAGCTCGATAGGAATGGAGAGATAAAGTCATTCATAACGTTTATCCTTGGTCACATTTTACATTATTTTTCAAAGTGATTTTGAGCTAGATGGAGAATTTTAGAAAGATTTACGTTAATAGAATGTTAGTTCGAGATGTATGTTATTCTTTGTATTCGTTAAAATGTAAATTGTACTCCATACTTTCCTATTAATGTTTGCGTTTTCTTCTTTCTCTTTATTTCTTTTTTGAAAGAGGAACACTTATACTTTACCACAGTAATTTAAGCAGATTCTATTATCTCTATTATATCACATTTAATTGGGTAATTTCGTACCTGTTTGTGATAAATATTATTATCATAGCAAACATTTACTCCAGGTGTGTCCTAATGGGTCTCATTGTAGTATTTTTCCAGAAAATAAGTAAATTCCGCTTTTATGATTTCATTGCTCTTTCGGTTTTGGAAAGCTTAACAAACAAGAGCTGCAGTGTATATGTTATTGTCACAGATGAGAATCGGTTTTGATTTATCTGTTATCTTAATTGATATAGTGGAGTAAATATAATAGTTTTTGCTCAAAAATGTGTGTAATTGTAGATCAAAGGTGTATAAATCATGCTATTGCTCATCTAGATATCCTTGAAAACTTCGAGGTTATAATGTAGCAAATACTATTTTTGCAATCTATGATGAAAGGGTATCCTTCTAGGTAAGTGCATTCCGAGCGATTTAACAAAAGAGGAATTTCAAGCGATTCGATTCATCTGTTGAAAACAAACCTTCACCTTATTTGCGATTGATTTTAATTTAATTTACTTTAATTATTTGCTACAAAATTCTTCGTTTTGCGGAATTCTGTCAATTCCGTCCGTCGTCTTACAACCTTGTTTATCATTACTCTTGGTCGTGCGGCGCTTCTTCCAAATTTATTCTTCTCTATAATATATAACTATAAAATGTTATGATCCATATTAGGGTGGGCCGAAAAAGCGTTTTTTTCCAGATCGAATTTAATCAGTGGTTAATATTTTGGAAAATTTTGCATGCGAGATCCTCATATCAGTACACAACTTTCCCGCATAAGGCAAATTTGATTTGGAAAAAACGTTTTTTCGGCCCACCCTAATCCACATCCTCCTGATCTTATTCGTTTACCTTTTCTTTACTCTCGCTTCGAGTTCGTCCATACATAAATACTTTTACTGTATTCTTTGCCCGAATCTACATTTAACTAAATTATTTTATGCAAGCAAGATATTCATTCCACTCATACAAAAGAATCACTCCTTCGTCATTCATTTCCGTCCATACGTTATGGGATTTTATATGAGCATGGTATAGGATAGTTTTATTTCACCTACGAACACAGAAAAGAATGTGGAATGCTAAAGATCATGTAGATGACTAAGGAATCATTAAATTATTATTTGAAAGAAGGAAATTTCAGTATTTTTTAAATGAAAAATTAGTGTTGGATAAATTCTAATGTTTATATAACTTGTAAATTTAAAATGAATTAACATATTCTAAGAAATCCTTAATTTTTAGCACTGGGTGATATATACTAAACGTGTAAGATATTAAGAAATCACATCCGGCCTTAGCGTAATATTCCAATGAAACTTTTACTTTTTATTTTCATAGTTAGTGTAAAATAGTTCATATTGGCTTAAGGATCAATCAGCATAAAGGTTTAGTTTCACGTAGAGAAAAAGTCTATTTATGCGAAAGTATAGATCCCAGCATCAGGTTGATAAGCGTGTTACTTCATCACTGTAACACAAATGAAAGAGCTTTATATTCGTCAAATGTCTCTCAAAATTATCATTTAAATACAGTTGGATGTAAAGGAATTTCTGCCAGAGTACAGGTTGAATGATAATACAAAAGATTCATGACCATCGGTAATCTTTTACATGAGACGCATCTCATTTTAAGCAAATGTCGATATGAAATACTATAAATAGTAAATATTAGGGTCGATCTTTTTCATCTGCACGTATAATTCACGCATTTTGGTTCGTCATATCGAAGAAGACCCATAATTAGTGGTAATGTGGTTTTATTAAAATAGTATTGCATTTATGAATTCACGTTCTTATGTAAACAAGCACACATCCTTTCATTCATGAAGCACACAAGGTAAAGAACAGTGTTATTAATGTAATTATAATAGATTTATACATAAATATTTCTTTCGCAAGGAAGAATCTTGCTAGAATATCTGGCATCATTGTCACACATGACATAAGTATTTGGTTTGTTTGTCATTTATAACCCGAATTGTACTCTTACGGAGAGGTTCACGACGTTTCGTAGGCCATTCAAACCGTTTACTTTGCTTTTCGCATTAAAATAGTATCCATATCATAAAGTTTTATCACGTCTGATTAAGAGTGAATGGTTTTAAATGTAATATTACATGCATGCGTAATTGAAGAACGTGTGGAGCATTCTTTCTTTAAATTACTACAGATTGACAGAGCAATTTTACCTGTTATTTTAGCTCAGTTGAAACATTGCGACTTTTTGTGCTGAAACTCTAGTTTGGATGAATTAAACCAATTCTTTGGTTATCGGTGAAATTATGATTACCCGACGAGAATTTACAGGGACTTATACTATTCATTTCACGTCTCGTACCAAGAATTTAGTGATATATTACGCATTGGAGGCCATTGTCTCATACCAATGCCGAATAATTTTTACGATTTCTAAAAATTCCAAATTAAATTTTGTTTAAAACTTATATTTCATTCCGCCGCTTCCAATCAGCCAACATAACTTCAAAGTTCCGCCAAATCTCAAGAAAACCGCAACACTTTCCATAAAACTGTTCGTTACGATGAACTTGTTTTTGGTATCACTTGTTTGGAAATATTAACGACAGAAGTTCCAGTCCGTCCCCGTTCAATCCGGATTGGATTTAATTCGACTGATGCCCTTGTTGTCAATTCAAGGAATTCAATTGTCGTGCTTTACGCATTGGAGGGGGTATGAATGTTATAATATAATACTGGTAGATTCACTGTAAATAGTTTTTATCACTCTCCGTGGATACTTTTAGCTTCTCTTCCTGAAGATTCCTTCTGATCGGGCGACTTGGATCTTTCCGCCTGCTTTTCCTCGAAACCGTGGCGGGACGCTCTTCTAGACGCCTCTTCGGCGACGGCCAACATGGAGTCTTTGATAATTTTCAGCGTAAGCACTCCTCTCAGTAGCTTCACCGTGTTTGAAATCCACGCAGAGAGAAGTGGTATGGAATCCGCCGAAGTCTCTTCTTTATGCCGCGGCGTAGCCTCGCCTGTGGAGTGTTGTCTGCGGGAAACCCACGCGGCTGCAGAACCACGGATAACGAGACGAGTAAGCTTGTAGGTGCAGAAGAAGAGCACAGCCGCTCCGAAGAGAAGGCCTAGTAGAACATCGAGGCCGCTGATCTGTGCTGAGTTGTAGTTTCTGGTGGCCAGTCGAAGGTGTGGGGCACCTTTGTGTCTCTCTATGTACTCTATGAACCAAATCGCTCTCTCCATAGGAGTCTGTGGATTGTCCAAAAGGATTTCTCGTCTGCTGAGAGCATTTCTGCGGTACCTACGGAAGGATCAAGTAAAAATTAGAATAGAAGAATTAGATAGGACTTAGGCAGAGCTTAACCCACTCAATGCTACTGGGCCATTCCATGCCAAGTGGTCTGGTGGTCCCCGCTCGACCATCACGGATTTCAATGAAATTTTGTATGGACATTCATACATATCTCTTATAAACATTTGTAAAGTTTTACTTTCGCTGATGGTAAACTTGCTGAGAATTAGTAGTTTGTTTGACCCCGTGCCGCAGGCTTCTTCAGTATGACTGTGAGATTTCGGTAACTTTGAAGCATAGTATCTCAGGGAAATGTTTTATGAAGGAAACAAAATTTGGCTACCTTGTACAAAGTTTTGCGCTCTATCAAAAAAATTGATTAAAATAACTGTAAAAGAGACCATTTTGCAGAAAATTCAGCGCAAAACTGGCCCGAGAAATTGCGGATCGAAATAAATTAAAATTTTGACTGCTTTATATTTCAGGAATTAAATATGTAATCAACGTGAAACTATGCGTATGATAACATATCAATACATGGATAGCGAATGTAAAATGCCATCTTCCTAGTACTTTCCATTATTTTTAAAATTGAGTCAACATTTTACAGTTTTTGTGAAAAAACCAAAAATGGGATATTTTCACCCCACTTTTACAAAAAAAGACCATCTGGAATTTCTTTCGAATCATTTCATTAGAAAGAGAATGATTTCAACCCTATAAAAAAGTTTATCTGGTTTTTCATCGCGCCCTAAAATTAGGAATAACTTTGAGGATGAAATATGTGAAAACGGCAAAAATACGTTATTTTCTGCCCGCTCTTAGAAAAAAGACCTTTTGGATACTCCTTGAATCAATTCCATTTGAAAGAGCATGTTTCAAACCTCTTTAAAAAAGTAGATTTGGCTTTTCATCGCGAGCACATACAGCCCTAAAAATATGAACAACGTTGAGAACGTGCTATGGTGGCGCCACAGGCTACGCCACACGGCGTGTGGCGCCGTGTGTGTGGCGCCACCATGGATGTGTGTGAATGTCCATACAGAATTTCATTGAAATCCGTGTTGGCCAGGCGGGGTACTTCTCTGAAATCAGACCACTTGGAATGGAATGACCAACTGTATATTCGGCAAATCGATTCCGGACGCGGAATATTTTTTAGTTAATTTATAATTTTCAGTTATTTTAACATTTTAAAACTATTATTGATTTATTTAAAGGAAAAATAAAGTTTTTATACCAAATTTTAGACATGCCTTGAATTCAAGGCATCAGCGACTGGAGGGAATTTGGTTACGCAACCCCGCAATACACGGATTTATTTTTGTACTATACAGTAGTAAAGGAATGTTAGCTATCTACGAAAAAATTAAAAGAGAATCAATTTTCAATTAAAATCAAATTGATCATGATTTTATTCCAAAAAACAGTCGATGCAGAAGACAGGACCATCCTTATGGTCGGGACACAATGAAATTCTCCAAAAATGCAAAAATGCAAAAACCACAAACAAACCACTTTCAGTACTGCCTAGGAGAGTACTAAAACGCTGAGCGAAAGAAAGAATCTATCCCGCGACCCTTGGCTCCGCAATTGGCCAGCAAACGTTACGGGACCCATGCCTTGAATTCAAAGCATCCGCATTGAATGTGTTGGGCTAAAATTCCGAACTCAGAGTTGTAAGAACATTTGAATCATGGTTCGTATCTTCCACTGAGAAATGTCTCGTAGAGAGTTACCACGACTGGAGCACAATAAATTAAGCCCACAAAATGAAAATATTCGGCACAAAATTTATTTATAAATTATCGCAGATCTTGTACATCTCTATATTGATCATAGTGATCTAGAAGTTTAATTAAGTACGTAAAGAATTGCTTAAGAAAGGTAGTGTTTTATCAACATGAACATTATTACTATGAAATTTTCAAGTAAAGACTAACCTTGGTATCGTAAAAGGAATCAATTATTTCATTTACGAAATAATAACACAGGCACACAAAAAAAAAGTTCTGAGCCCGAGCTCTGACCCTTGGTTCTCCATGTATTTTTGGCTCCCGAAACCGATCCCGGAGTCGGTATAGCCCATACGTTCCGTATTTGCCAGCTACGGTCAAAAACATGCCCAAAATTGGGCCATTCTCTGGGAATAATCGCAAAGCTTTATCTCTGTGCCATTGAAAATATATATGCATATACGGAACGTATGGGCTATACCGACCCCGGGATCGGTTTCGGGAGCCGAAAAATACATGGGGAACCAAGGGTCGGAGCTCAGGCTCAGAACTTTTTTTTGTGTGTGCCTGTGTAATTAAATACTTTCATAAATATGACAAAAATTACATCGAATTGATTTGATCAAACAGATTTGCCCAGAGAGAGAAAAACTTATTGTGTAGAGTCCACAAAATTAGTTTTAATGATAACGACCTAGGTTTCGTTACAGCGTAGTATCTTCACGTGAAATACATAGAAAATGACCGTAATCTATGACCAGAGAGGACGGGGGTGGGAGAGAATGCTGAAAAGGTGGATGTAAATATGGGAAGAGATACTCTTGAACTACTAGAATTGCCTAGTTTTTCGCAGGGGTTCCAATTGGTACCGCGAAACTCGGAGAAACTCCGAAGCACGGACGTATCCCTAGTCCCCGCTCTAAATGTTCAGGCTCTCTAACTAATCTATTGATTCAGAATGCCTCTGAAGCATTCGTTTACCTTGGATTTCGTATGACTTCGTTGAGTGCTGCGAAGATCTCCTCTTCGGAGGCTTCTTTGGCGAGTCGAACCCCCATTCCTTTCTCCACGAGCATCTGCGCCACGTCCGTCTGATCTCCAAAGATGGGCATTCCGACGACAGGCACTGCGTGGTACACGGCCTCCATGGCACCGTGAAGACCGCAATGGGAAAAGAATGCTCGGCACCGCCGGTGACCTGTGTAAAGGGTGATTTATGACTTGGGTGGGAACCACTTATGGCCCGGTTGACCGAAGGATAAGACTTTTTAACCGGTGTGGTAGATTAGTTATCTCCCGTATGGTGTGGAGTATCTCCACACCGTACGGGAGGTATCTCTTTGGAGTGGAGGAATGTCAAAGATATTGGGACAAACATTGCCAAAACAGAAGGGTTCTTGAAAGGATAGGATTCGATAGCGTAAGATGGTAAAGGGTGATGGATTCCGAAGAAGGGATGAGGAAGTAATAGCGGTTGTTGATAACTGTCAAAAATACATCATATAGAGGACCTAACATGAAGTCTTAATGCAACCATCGTATCTTAATCAGTTACTGATACTTAATGAGAGAGAAAGTCTGAAATATCATTTTTTGCATAAATCTAAAAAAGCTTCAATGGGTGCATAGAAAAAAACGTAAGAAACTCTTGGTGTGAGGTAGAAACAGGAAATTTCTCTTGGACTACTACAATAAAGATGAAGCGAATATGGATTTGAAATACGTAGATCGTTTAGAACCGGATACTATGACCCGAAAAACTTGAAGGAATGCAAAACATAATTTCTTTCTTTTTCCAAGGATAAACAGGGATGAAACATAGCGACATGATCTTTTCTAATTCTTGGGATTATTCTGGCGCTCTCCTGTAAGTGCTATGACATTACCTTTCCTCATCTTGTTATTCCTTTTCCATACGTCCATTTCCATAATGAAATTTCCCTAATTTCCAAATTGGCCTTCCTTTCTCTGATTACATATTATATACTTTCTTGACCCAAACATGAATGAATATCATTAAGATATGACGGATTAACTTTTTCCAATTCATCGAATTCTCAATGCATTTGCATTGGTAGGATTAAAATTTTAATTTAATCAAAGAATAGGTCCTATTTTATCAGTGTATTACATTGCCAAGATACACTAGCTACAAAAAATTTGATAAATTTAGGATTTAGTAAATCCAGCTCGGACCAATATATTCCATTGGGGTCTAACAATCTTCTTATCTTAGGTTTTTAAGCACTTATGGACACAAACAAAAAAAATAGGAAAAGATAGAAAATATGAGATAAGAAGTTACGGGTTTGTTTATTTAATATGGAACCACGTTTTGACAAAATACTTCCTCAAAATCAGTCCCAGCCTTCTCATAAATTTATTTTCGATTGCTTATCGTTCGCTTAGTTTTAATCTGAAACAGTATAATTAACCTAATTTTATTCATGATGTAAAATTAATCTTTTATGGACATTATTTTCATGTTTTGTGCGCTGATAATTGCTTATTACCACAAGACAAATTGTGTTAATTAATGAATCATTTTTTGCCTATTTACCCTTTTTATGTCATTAAAATTTGTAATGAAAGTTATAAATATTGCTTTTGTATTAATCCGAAAAATGTACATATGCGAAATGACCTAAGATGTCGAAGCAATATTATGTAAACAACAACTGTTACGTCGTACTTGATATGCCCCTAAAAAATTACAATTACCGAAAGAATACTGCTTGAGATAAAGGCTATAATACTGTAAATAATCGGTTTAAACCTAAACATACAATATAATCCCTTTTTATTCTGTATGCTTATTCTATAGAATATCCCCGTGACTTTTTAACTTTAACATAGCTTGTGCACAGTCAGTACAGTCTGCCCGTTAACTGGTTTAAACCTCATTCCCTTTTCCATTAGCTAAAAAGAGCTTTGAAGAGGGGGATGAGGCAATTAGGCAACATGAGGAGTGCGGTAGATTGATCGTGCTCTCCTCATTTCTAACAACATAGCTCATTAGATAGATTATCTCTTTGAGGAAATGACGGAATAAGAGAATAGGTTACCGAGAAGGTCTTGTTGAGGCATCCACCTCATCAATTTCACATTTGGTGGTACTTCTTCATCTTCGACGGATCCGTCGTATTTCATTAGCACCCGCTGAGGTAGACGAGAGAAAACTTTCAAGAGACGACGCAGAAACGCCTTTGGCGCCACTGCCGCATCGATCGTAGCGCCCATCGAAAACACGACGATGCCTGCAGAACCAGATCCCTCCACGAACTCATCCAAGTCCTGAAAAGATGGCCCGTGAGAATTTGAATCAAGGAATTCACATACATTTCTTATTTCTTTGGGATTTTACTCTGGAATTTTCATGCATCGACAAAATCTTATGGCAACAAAATAACATCTCCCTATAATTAGTGTTATTTGAAATCTTTTCCATTTCTATATTGATTTAGAATTTATCGCAATCATGTTAAATTGGCATTAATCGGCACGTAATTGGAATCTGAAATGTAATAAAAAGGATGAATGACGTAAAAATCAGGTTTCAATATTCCCATGCCTGTGAGGGAAGTAAGTTAATGATGGATTAGAGGCGTATTATTTATTAAAGAAGATATGTTGCGGATAATATCCAGTAATTGCGGGGAATAAGATGGCTATTCCATCCATATAAATACACGGGAAAAACATTTTCATTTGGATTATAATCATCCACACTTAATTAAAATAAATGCTGTAAAAATCACTATTATTGGAAGACCTAATCTTACCTACATCTACATTAACAATACTACACTGCAGACAGCCTTTCGGCGTGCGGCAGTGGTGTGAACACCACTACATATTTAGCTTGTTGTTATCGTGTATTGGAAGACCACCTCTGACTGAATTAAATTTGTACTTCTATCCCTAACTTTACTCCCTTTAGCGTATTACTTAATGTATGTGAAACATCTCAGGGGCTATATATAGCGGCTTCTACGAAAAGCTAAGAGGAACTGCGCCTTACTCTTGAAGTTAAAGATATCATTTGCATGATATAATAGAAAACACGCACATTTCAATTACTTGTAAAGGCATTGGATTTTTCAATCATGATGTCACATTTTCTTTGGAGACATTATAACCTGCGATTCGTTCACTGCTTGCAATAAAATGATTCCCGTAATATTTTTAACATTTTCTCTTTGAGGAAATTTAGAAGAATATAGTTGAAAACGGCTGTTGAACAGATACTAGGATGAAAGAAATAGATGACCAGTAATTATTACGGAAAAAGCGACCCCGTTAGAATATTAAAAATTTTCGTTACATTTAGCCATTAAGAAGCATATAAGAGGATCTTAATTGTACTTTGAGGTACTATAAGGTGCAAATAAGGAGAAATGTTGCACATCATGCGTCATGGCACGTATAGCGTGCGATTAAAGCTGATTCGTGCATGTTTGTAAAATGGACTATTGAAAAATACGAAAGGTTAGGTAACCAAGAGGAAAAATGTTGTTGAATTATAGTTCCTGTACTGAAAAGCAGTTCATAGTAGGGCAAAAGACAGAAAGATGCAGGGAGACCGCCGAGAAATGATATCGCTGCTCATTTGCAGTCAACGCACTTCGTTGGCTTTGATGCCGCATGATCTTATGAATAGGAACTAAGCTGAAGTGATTACCCGAATAACAGAGGTAATCTGCGGCACGGTACCTGAGGAAGCGGCTTGGGAGGTCGGCACTGCATGCAGCCAATATTGATGACATTGGGAGGCAGGGCTCTCGGGTAGTCTAAGGCTACGTCGGAATTCTCAAGAACACCTGCGATATCCTCCAATAGTCTTCTCGGGTGAGGAGCACCCGGAAGGTGTCTTTGGATTGCTAAATGCGTCCACCAGAACTGTATCTGAAAATATAAAATAAGGCGATAAATACAGTTGAACAAAGAATTCGAAATAGTCTCACACCATCAGTTTGTACCTAAGGGATATTAGAAGGAATACGCTGGTACATATTTCAGCAAAAGTATCATGTATTCATTACACATTTCATTTGTATTTTGATGCACATCTAAAAATCAGTGTTATTTTCATAAATCATGTTTTTATTGATGGTCAATGCTGTAACAATATTCACCGCTACCTTCCTTAGGTGAGCATTTATGTATATTTCAAAATGCATCTTAAACATAAATAAGCAATCGAATAACGACTATTTTTATGAACCTAAAGAAGTAATTTTATTTTCCGCTAGGCTTGTGTGAGATTCATCTTCTTAGGGTTTATTTAAAAAAAATTATTTTCATTGTCCAAGTATTAATTATAAACCATTCTATAATGTTTATCCTTATCTCTGTTTTTATCTTAATGAGGAAGTAAAGAAGGAATAATTTTATTGCTACTTCATACAATTTCAGATTGAGTTCTATCCTCCAAATGGCGCCCTGCAACAAAGTTGGCTTCGATCAACATTTTCCTCTTTATGAATCACTTTTAGATGAGCCTGTCTCTATGGTTTCTGAACATATTTATTCGATTGTATCAATGTCATGAGTTCATTACGCAGTAAGGATTGGCTCAAATCAATTATCAGTAGTTAAACTTTATTTTTGTAGGCGACATAATCATGAGTAGGTGTCAGTGAAGCTCCAGGGTAAAGAAATTGGAAGTTGTTCCACACTCTCTCCTGGATATTTCCATAATAGATTTATAGTTGGTTTTGGGAAAGTATAATCGTATTTCAACGGCAGCGGATCATTTCTAAGCAATTCAATTGTATGCGACATATACGATAAAATCGAGGTTGAGGATTAATCAAAAGCAAATCGGCTGAAAGGCAGATAACGTCATTTGCGGAAGTCACATCTGGGGCAAGCGGTGAATTCATCATACATTATCATTCAGAAAAAGAAATTGGAACAAAGGTGTTAGAAAATTAAAGGTTTATTAGGTCCTGAAGCCGTTTTGTCGGTCCGTGCTTTTATGAGACCTATTATGGAAAAAAACGGGATTCCTAGGATCACGAACTTGTCATAGCCAGAGCGAATTTCGGAAATTAGGGACCCCAGACGTAAAAACCACTTTAAGACCCCATCAAGAGATTATTCACCATAAAAAACGACAAAATCGTATTTCTTTTTGGTTCTCCTTAACTTGAGGCTAAGGCCTAATCTAGCTACTCTACTAACCTGCGTCTAATGAACAATCTACCCCTGGCCATAATGCTGGTATGGACATTTTTAAACTAATCTATATCCAAAAGTTATTAATTTAGGATACTACATACAACTCTTCTTACCGACATAACCATTTGACCTCCCATTCGGAAAAACGCACTGTATAGCCTTTCCCAGTATGTCATGTTGTCAGTGAGTTTGGTCATCATAGCGGGGCTGTTGGCCATAAAGGGTGGCTTCCACACCCCTGCGGCGTAGTCGACTTCACCTCCACTGAGGGGTAGAGCCCAGTAGGTCACAGTGGGGACCTTAAGATCGTTCGCTAGAGCAAGACCGCATTCGTTGGCGAATGAATCCACGACGGTGATGTCGTATTGCTGCAGACGACGTCGGAGGCGTCCCTTTCGAGGAAGCAGCAATTTGCAGACTGCGTCGTTGGTGTAGAAGGCAGATAAGGGCACTTGAATGGGGCATAGCCCAATCCTCCACAGCCTCTCAAGGGGCAGCTGAAATCGCCCATGTCGTCCTTTGGTCACGAATGGAACGGAGCCATCTTCGTTAGGCACTGACAGGGATATAACAGTGAGATTAGCTGGTACCTGAAAAGAGCAGTGAGCTTTATCAACAGCTGTCTCTCAGTGTGTTTCCGGTACGCAGGAACAACTGTGGCAGTACGGTGAAGTGTTGGGAAAATCTTACAGAGATAGTTATTTCTACTTATAGAGTGAGGGAAAAGTCACTGAAAGAATGACAAAAGTGGTAATATTTTATTTATTTATTGATATTCGAATAGAGCTATAAAATTATCTTAATGCAGTAATAAATATTTGTAGTCTAGCTGCATAAGTACTGAAGTAACAATATAAATAAATAGAAATAAAAGAAAATGTAAAATAATATACAGCGATGAAATATTTTTCCGGAGTATACATACATTTCCACAGTAAAATTGTAGTTGTCGGTTTGATTTCAACCATATGGCTTAATAAAGTGGAAGGTAACATTATCCACAAGGGAAAGACGCCGTCAAAAATTTACTTCGGCGCTACAAGTCACAGCTTATGATTCTACATATGAATGATACGAACATGAAGTCACTTCTGTACTTGACGTGAGAAGATAGGATATTTCTTCAGTAATTGAATTATATTAGAATCTGCTTATCGTAATAGTGAGCATAAAATAAGATCGGAAAATCTTGAAATTTAGCTAACGTGCACTGTCATTCACTTAACCGAACCCATAAGGTACTTAACTCAATTTGGCACGTGCCCTCCTGTACTACATATTATTATATTTATAGCAGCATTATATAAGTTTACCGAAATATTTCGTATTTTTAGCTAATTACTTGAAGACCAATGCAGGTAATTTATTCCGCTCTGCTATACTTGAATTTAAAATGATGTGTATATTAATGTTAGTTCTCTGCAGATTATGGTTGCTTTTGTGGTTATAACTAAATCATGTGTATCATCATCAGAAAAGATGTAGTAATTAATTACATAATTACATGTACATCTAAGACCAATAAATGTATAGACAATGGAATTTGGAAGGATTTCCGGATTTAATCCTAAAGGAAAAGCTTTAATACTACGTAGTATATTTACGTCGGGATAAGTGAGACTGTGCTTATAGTAGTGACGCTTCAATAAACAATAAACGCCACATCCGGCTCTTATACTGCGACTGCTCCCTCTTTCCAGAAGAAGATTGAGAGAACAACGAACCCCAAAAATGTCTTCCCAAAATTTTATTCCGCTAAGGGAGTGATAGAAATTCTCAGTCTCTTTGGATTCCGAAATGTTTGAAGTGTGTTTCTTTGCTTTTTCAATTGGCGCACCCACAGCCCACGAATGGAGACAAACAGGCGTACGCTCGGTGATAAAAGTTACTCAAGGTTTCTCAATTTTTCTCTTTTAATTCTTTCTCTCTACTTTCTTTGGCGGCAAAACGGTGACAGCAGGGCGGCAGGTAGTGTATAGGAACATCAAGAATTTCTTGAGTGAAAATCAAAAAGGTAAAACGAGATATTTCTTATGACAAACTTCAAAGTTACTAAAAGGCTGTTGGTGTCGGCAATGAGCCTTTCTAGAAATAAGTAGGGCCATCAACAAATGATAGCAGTTCTTTGATTAAATTACCTTTATTTCGCATTTCCACAGCAAGTTTAAAATAATTAGCAATATTTAAAAGAAAAAAATCGAGATCCTAATCGAAAGATAATTCTATGTTAAATTTTCCAGCAATTTAATGATAGGAAGGAATTCTATAATAACATCATACATCTGAAGCTATTAATAAAACAAATAAATATTAATATAAAAAGAGAACAAAATAGATATATGTATGAAGATGAACGAATTCGCTGCTTGGCCCTCATCTGCAAATAAAATCATTGATATAAAAAAATTATCGAATTCCACGTATTTTGGATATGGCACAGACTCATACATTGTCACTTATTTCTTTTGAAAACAATATGGGGAAATAGAAAGATATTTTTGTGACATTTTCATCCCTTTTCATATTTTGTGCCCACACAGACGTATTTTATTAAAAAATAATTATTATAAGTTTTATTTGAAATCAAAGAAATTGATATCTTACGGTAATTAGCGCAAAACGTTGGATTCATAGTAAAAAGTACGGATCAATTGAGCGATATATAATTAATTTTATTTAAATAATAATTTATATAGAAGGCTTTCACAGAGACGAGTAAGTGCACTTTGCAGGCATAGGAAGTTCATGGCTAAAATTCCTCACGGAACTAAATATGAAGATATTAAAAGTCGCAGTTAGGGTCCCATAAATCAATGCAAGAAGCCTCTAGGAATAGTATTGTATTAATTACGTTTTTATAATAGGGAAATATTAAAATCTCTGACATCACTAAAGCTTGAGTAACTAATCGCACATCCTAGAAATAATCAACGCTGCAGAAAACTAAAAATATTTACATAACTTAAGTATTTAATTGGGTAAAATTGTAAAATTTTCCTTCCACACGAAATTTAATATAATAAACACACGAATATAGTATAATGAACATTTAAAATGAAATTATACTCTAAAATAAAAAAAAATAAAATGATAACGATATTATAAAATCCACAGAGAAAAGAGTGGTTTGCGGCGATTGGATATCTGTACAATTTTATGATGAAACCAATGAAAATTATGCTTACAAAGTGTCATTTTATCGTATTCGTCGGTAATGCCTTTACATGCCTTTTTCTAAACTACATTAATTTAATTTGCAAGAGAGGATTAGAGATAAGCTAAATAGATAACATGCATACTACTCTGAAAGTAAATAATGAGAATAATCAAATAAATAAATCTCAAATTAACATTAAATGCTCAAACTTCAGTTGAGAGGCAAACTTCCTTATACATACATATACACACACACACACACACACACACACACACATATATATATATATATATGTGTGTGTGTGTGTAATCGAATTTAAACGATTTCATTCACACCGCGCCTTATCGAATTATTCTCTGTTTCTCATAGAGTAATGAAGTACATCAGTAGTTTATGAATGCAGCCAAGCTTTATGAATAGATGCTCTGTGACGAGAGAAATTTATTCAGGATTTATGCATTTCTGTTATTCCTGCGAAGTCATCGAAAGTGTAAGGCGTTAGACCACTTAGAGCATTCAACCCAGTGGTTAGAGTGTTGGTGTGAATCTGGCATTAGTTCTATCGGAAAGGGAAGCGGTTTGGAAGGGACTTATCGACACAAATGTCTACGGACCACGTTTCACCGTTGCCTCCTCACCATGACAGTTTTGTGTTTTTACGGCCTGTCTTCAGAGTTATACGGTTTTACAAATTAACGATGTCAGTGAATGTGGTACCATTATACGGCTTAATTTTATGTATCATGATGCAACTGAATGGATAATTGACACCCAATATAAATTACTAATATTAAATGGAGGTAGAAAAAGTCCGACGTAGCCGGGACTCGAACTCGATTTCTAGGATGATAGATGTTAAATTCTCATCCTTATACGCAATAACATATTTTGTGATCACTTCTAACTTCTTTGTTTAGAATTACGGGGCGGTTGATCCGGTGCTATAATTAGCTTCCTTCTCGATTAGTTGAGTGCTTACTTAATAATTTATTTTAAAATTTTTTTGAATAAATAAACCTCAAGATTCATGATATATTTTTGAAAAACTCTTATTGAAAATATGTAAGGGTTTATAAAAATTAAAACATTCAATTACATTCCACGAAATACAAGTTAACAGCATTTTCATTTAATCAATAAATTAATTTAGATTACATTGCAAGTTTGCCTTCTGGCCAGGTGGCAATGTTTAAAGGGAGCATAAAAATGATTTTAAGCCTGGCATTTGCCCAAAGACGGGGGGAAACCCCTCCAGAAACCTCCCGTACGTACGTAATAATAAATATTCCAATTTAATTTTTAAATCATTTAAAAGCAACGCGGAAACCTGTTTATGAAACCGCTCGAACGGGGTGTCGGTCAAGCGACTGTCGGTCAGACGGAGTGTTCTCGTGGTACAACAACCTTTATTTGGTGTCCTTTTCGTCGCTTGCCACTCTCAAAGCGAACCAGCGTCACTTGGTGCCCCCGATGCACCATCTCCTCCGCAAGGATGCGCAGCTGCGCTTCGTGGCTCGCACCGTGCAGCGGGCTGAGCATCAGGACGTTCAGAGCCTCCGTGGGCTCAGAGAGAAGCGTGGACATGAGCACCGCTAGCGCTATCATCATCGAGGATGCCGTCTGTATCACCATCTGAGAACGTAAAAAAAGCCGCTATACGTACGAAGAATAGAAAGAATCCGTCTGTCACCCAATTAAGGAATTACTTTATTGCGCTCCTCTCCGTTTTCGCTTCGCTTTCATTTTCATTGTGTAACTCGCGAATTTCGGTGGAAGTGAAAGGTTACGGAATTGTCATGGGATGGCGGAAGTCGGCACAGTCGCCTTAAACAGCCTTTGTTTACCATTTACAGTTTAGAATACAGTTTAGCGAGAGGGTCCTGCGAGGTCAATTAAGTAATATAGGAAAAGGGTGCCATGAGGGAAACACGTAGGAAATACAAATAATTGACGCGCGTTCACAGTGTTTCTCCATCGATTAAAGTTATTAGGCAAATATCTTACGAATATGTGTCATGAAGAGAATCAGAAACTCACCAAACTTAATGTAATAAGTTTGCGTAATTTAGTTCAATAGAATATTTAAGATGCGGGAATGCTTATGAAGACACAGAAAAAGGATATACGAACAAATAGGAAAAAATAAGGTAAATTTATCTCTGATAATCACCAGACATTCTCGTAAAAATAGCCAGCATGTCATTGAATTTAATTGACTCGATTTTTCAAACATTACCGAGGTTAAGAGCGACTAAAAAGTTACTAACGTCATTGTTTATATTTGTTTATTTATTTATTATACAAAACCACCGCAGTTAGTCGCGAGGGCATGCGGCTACGTTAACATATATTATTAATATAAGCTTTCATAAATAAAAAAAAGAAAAAATCTGATGTGGCCAGCACATGACTTTCTCCATATATAAGATGTAAATATTTATCTACGACAGTATTTTCGAACTCTATATTCAATGTAAACTTGGAAGATGAGTGATTAATTTTTATCATATTATCTTTTACGTCACAAACATTATAAATAATGTTTTTCGGGACATATTCGATGAAAAACGTTGAAATGGCCTTTCGCCCCAGCGCCCAGAGCGCCCACAACGTACATAATCAGCAACTTCCGGTTTATCAGTATTTCACAATTAACTCCTACACAATCAGTGATACAAAAATAGGTTTCATACAAAAGTTATAGCAAATTTTATTTTCTAAAACTTTTATAAATAATAGTTTATACCTAAATATAATTTATGGAGATATTTTGAAAACCGGAAATGAGCTTTGAAGAATGAAGCTCGACTTACGATTAACTGATTTACTCCAAAAACTAATCAACTCTAACGACATCAACCAAAATACTACACGTGAAATTTGGTGTTGATCCAAGTTACAGTTTTTATGTTAGAGCGCCCAAAAAGTACATAATCAGCTACTTCCGGTTTATCAGTATTTCACGAATAACTCCTAATCAACCGGTGATACAAAAATATGTTAAATACAAAAGTTATAGTAAATTACATTATCTAAAACTTTTATAAGGAATACAATATACCTATATATCATATTTATGGAGATATTTTGAAAACCGGAAATAAGCTTTGATGAATGAAGCTCAACTTCCGGTCAACCGATTTACTCCAAAAACTAATCAACTCTGACAGCACACATCACAGTACTATATATGAATTTTGGTATTGGTACGACTAATAGCTTTCACGTCCTTTCGCTCCACTATCACACACACACACACACACAAACACACATCATTCCGAAAAGGGTCAACACGTGTTCTGGGGACCCCAAAACATGTATTTCCGTTGAAATGTCGATTTGTTTCATGAAAACAATACTTTCTCTATACTTCGTATATGGAGAAAGTAAAAAAATAAAAAAGAAAAATATGCAATACATACATGAATTATAAGAAAGAAAAACACACACACCGCTGTGAATTACCTATAAGTTGGTATGAATTATAAATAACCTCAAAAGAGCATATACATTACTTGTCTTGTACTTATCATGCAAGAATTTATCAGGGTTCCTGATAGGCCTTCACGGCTACCCTAGCGGTCACGGAGCCCAAGAAGTCCCCACCGTACATCACTCTACCAGGCGATCACCTACTTGTCTCACATTTCGTAACTAGCTGGCTCATTCTTCAAATGATTCATTTTATTTACAACCTTGATAAAACATTTGATAATTTTTGGGAAAGGTTGGAAGACTTCTGCAGGTAGACTGATTCCTCGATATTCCTCGATAGCTCAATTAAGAAATGAGTATTTCCGGTTAGGGGTCGTACACAAACTACGTAACGCAATTTTGGGGGAAAAGGGGGGGTCCGCCAAGGCGTTAGGGTCCTGGTATGTGGGGGGAGGGGGCTCAAGGTTTGCGTTACACCACGGTTTTAGAACTGCAAAAAATAGCAACATTTCTGCATGTTCAAAGTTTGAATCTAAAACTCGCGCGAAATTTACCGGGGAAAATTGACAACTATGATTCGAGCGAGCACGAGTGTCGAACGGAAGTAGTCAGAGTGCGGGTGGAGAGTGGTAGGCTGTACGGGTACTGACATGACTGTGGTTTTTAAAATACAATTCCAATTTAAAGTTGAAATTGTTTATTATAAAAGTGAATTATTATTTGTAACTAAAAAATTTTCTTTCCTAAATATAAGACCAAAACTTTTCACTAAACACTCGCCGCGTAACGGAGTTGGGGGAGGGGTCCTGCCTGGCGTTACGGTCCTGTTACATGGGGGAGGGGGGATCGAAAATTAGAGAATTTTGAGAAATTTGTGTACGACCCCTTATCTGTTTGTTAGCTTATGCATCTTACTTTGTATTATGATAGTGCTGTATTTATGATAGTGCAATTATAAGTTTTGTTGCTAACATCATGGATTACAAATCTGAAAGGAAAAGTCGGATTATCTGTGAAGAAGCCGATTTGGAGAGCTGACATTTCCGCATAGACTGCATGCGCGATGGGCTGTTGACGTGCCAATATTGCCGCAATCGAAGCAGTTTATCGTGCGTAGATGGAGGATAATGATTAAAATGTCTGCCACGCATCCATCGGGATTGATGTCCCGAACGTATCCTTGCAAATATCATGGCTTGATTGTTTTCGCTACCAGATGAATTCATAAACAGCCTCATACATACAGACAAGGAAGCTAAGGCAACGAATTAAGCGGTCATAATCTCAGGGACTCTCTTTTAACTCGTCTTCACTATACTCATTTCGCTCCACTTTTAGAAAATGAACAGTTCCCTGAAGACACCGAATCTCTGGATCTTGTCTCGACTTCAGTCAAAACAAAGGTACGTGTTTTTCCTGAATTGCTTCGCAATTTTTAAGGTTAACAACAACAAGCAGCCGAGAGAAAGACAAAACAGTTTCATTAAACGAGGACATTAATGTGTTGTCGAAGTTGTTCATTCTACTCATCAAGAGCTTCTCAACATAGTGAGACTACCCTGGGCATCATCTCAGTTTGGATCATGGGTTCCCAAAGTGGTCCACACAGATTTTTTAAGGGGGTCAGGGAGGAAAAAAACGAGGGTCCAAAATTTCTTTCTATTTTGAGAGTATTTTAGAGTTTTTGGAGGCCAAATATCCTAATTTAAAAGATAATATAATCAAATTGGATCAAGATATGGCTTTGTAACAGAAATGATCAATATTACACAGGCTCCATATAAAATAGTCCATGGAAAATTAAAACGGGTCCACAGGAAAAAACATACGGAAACCACGGACCCCTAGGGGGCAATATTTTTGGTGGTCCGCAGACGCACATTGTTCACATTAAATATCAAATTGTGTTTGACAATTATATTATAATTTTGATGATGAAATTCATTTCTCTGTGCGAATGTCTTAAAATAATACTATTTTCCTTTGAATTAAAAAACAATAAATATATGAGTTTATAATATTATTGTTTGATTCATGCCAAAACAGAGAAGGGGTCCCTGAGTTGTTTCCCCTTTCAAGGGGTCCACGGACTCGAAATTTTGGGAACCACTGCTTTAGAGTATTGAGCTAAATGTCTAATCGGTATCTCGATTTCAGGGTGGTTTAGAACTTCATCTTGAGGAGACAAATTTTAAATGCAAGAAAAGTCAGTGAAATTTGGAAGGAATGTTAGCTTTGGCACTACTATAATGTAGAAAGAGGTGTACAATAACGACGAAATCTGGTTTTATCTGACGATTCAATTTAAGAGAATCTTTCCATCATCAGCGCCGGAGGAGGAAATGACGCAGAACGGCATAGATAGAAACCATTCTTCGTAAACGGTCGGCGAACAGAATCTGTCCTCCATTTGAACTTAAAACACTCAAAAGTAGAGTTTCGACGCAGATTAAAAATCGTGTTCAAAAAGGAAATACTTTGAAGAAATGTTAATGTTTAAGGAATACCTCTGTTCCTGGAGCAATCATACCCTAACATACAGTGGCGGATCCAGGGGGGGGGGGGCTATGGGGGCTGTAGCCCCCCCAGAAGTCACCTCGACGGCTTGAAACTTTAGACTGGTGACTCGATGACTAATTCAATGTCAAAATATTTATTACCATGTTTTCATATCGTATGAAATGAAAGTGCAATAAGTGAAACGCTGTAGACTTCAGAGTGCAACATGAAGAATAATTACTTAAATGTATCATCGTTCATACTATTGAGACGTGAAGAAAATATTGTTTATCTACTGTTCCGGGCCCCCAGTCCGGATAATGAACATAAAGTCTGTAAGCTTTTTATCAAAGATCTTTAATGATCCCCAACTGTTCCAAGAGCAACAATACAGCCAGAAATCAACAAACAAACAAATAGTTGCCAAGGCCTCACCCATCACATCTACAACGATAGATAATAATAAGTATAATTCAAATATGTATACTGAGTTTAATTTTATAACATTTCTTACAAACATCGATAAATAGAAAATGAATCTTTAATCCCAACTCTCAAGCCCCCCCACAGCTCGATCCTAGATCCGCCACTGCTAACATATCGAAGGACTTACGAGGACAACGTAAATCGATGTGAGCCGATGATGAGCAGAGCTGCCTTGAAATAGACAAATGTTGCCAATCACAGGATGCAGTGAGTCACAAAACTTCTGGCAAGCAACAAGGATCCTGAGGATCTCCCAAGATCTCACGTGCAGTATCTTTTTAAGTTTTACTCAAACGCTCGAGCGGCCTTCTTTCCTTGGATGGCATCGCAAAGGGTTGTTCGCGGTTTGCGGTTTGTCCAGGAAGTCATTTACTAAAGCGGAATTCCCTTTCTCTTCTTCTACTGCGATTTGTAATTTTACGGAAAGCTCACCAAGGGACTCAACTTCTTCATCGCGACCTCTTGAGCGTGTCAATCATTCAAGAGGATAATTTTTAAGACAGTTTATAATTGTGCCTATATAGCAATCTCCATACAGTTTTGTGAGTTATCATAAAATTCACTAATTTTGCATGATGTATCAATCCTGGGATGCCCTTTATTTCTCATTATATATGTGATTACTTCTTCATTTTTAGAAGATCTTTCTCTAACGTAATAGAGTTTCTAAACCATGTGTGACCATTTAAACCATTCTGAGTTTGCTATTCATTGGTTGACAAGGGACAAAATATATGTTTTCATCTTTTAGATAACAATTAACAATTTAAATTGGAATCTCTACCACCAGGTGATGCACCTACTTTCACTAAAACTTCTGTAATAATTATAACAATAATAAATAGAGGCCGTAAGACATTATTGATTCTTATCTCCCTGTGTGAGATCAATTCCTGAAAAGTTTCCTACAACTGCGGGGAAGATAAAAATTGTTCAATGTTCTGAAACGTATCGTTCGAGACCTTCAATATTGTAAATTTAATAGATCAATGGTTTTCATCTTTTACTCTCCCTTTTCCTGCATCTTTTGCAATTTTCCAGAATCATTTTCCGTAATCTTTTTTTAATTTGGATCAAGGATTGCGCAGTCTGTTTTTTGTTCTAAACGCCATCAACTCATGCCAAGTTTAATGGCTCGTCATTAGGTTTTTGTTCGGAATGAATTATTAGCGGATCGTTCGTCCAGGTTCCATTGCCTTTTCAGGGTCACAAAATTGCTCTCAAAGACAGTAAGATTTGATAATTTGAAAGGTCGGAATAATTATTCAATTCCCTTCATTGCCGATTAAACTCAGCTCGTAATTGGCATTCCTATATCTTGAAACGTTTCAATATTTCTCAATAATTTTTAAAATTTCTAGTTCATTCGCTTAATTTAACTTGCTTATTTCACATAATTTATAAAGCTTTTTCTCCAAAATTCATATAAATTATTTATTTTTGGGGTACATGGGACGGTGTTAAAAGAAGAAAAATGTATCCATTTAAGGTCGGGCATCTGCAAAATCACACTATTGTTGCATAATGGAAACAAATTATCCTTTATTTTGACTTTGAACAATCTGAGCATAAGCTATAAGTTATGATGCACAAACGATATTAACAGCCTAAACAATATTAATTTCAAATCAACTAGTTCCTCATCCCTCATATGCTTGAAAAGCAACCTTTCTCAATTCATATAATGCACATTTTTCAAATTTCATATCTTTTTAGCCATTTATGTAATGTAATTTTTTTCAAAATTGTACCCACTGTAGTTTGTTCATCTACTTATTATTTGTAGTAAAAATAATATCTTAATCCTATTCTTTTAATTTTTGCCCATTATTCGTTGGTTCTCTCCCTCTTTCTCTATTTGCGTTTTATGGTAAAAACAATTTGCATCAAAACACTATTATACATGAGATTTTATCGATAACATAAGAACGTTAGAATATAACGATTTGTATACATTACGATAATAGAATATGAAAGATGATGATATTAAATAATTTTGAAGATGCTCTAGAATATCATTATCCTGGTAAGTAAAAATGATATCACGTTATCTTCTTAGCATTTGTCTAGGAGGGTAAACCTAAGTTAAACTGTAGTCAGCTGTATCGTTAAGCGAAATGAATTAAATGCAAAACATTTAAAACGCCGTAAATATAAAATTGTTATGAATATCTACTGTTATCTAAGAATACAGATGCGCTGGTGAAATATAAAAATATCGATATTATAATTATTTATGTGATGAAATCAAACATAGAATATTCCTACAATCCCGGCGAACGATGAATCCGATATTTTCAAGTTCATTGATATTTGGAATATAAAAAGTAACTGAATATTGACCCAGGTAGCTTTAGTTTGGCAATTCGAGCCAAATTCGCTTAATGACTTCGGACATTGCGTCTGACTAAAGGTAGTAATCGTTTAGGTTTGGAAAAAGTTCTTGTTCGTATATTTAGCTTTTTGAAAGACATGATGGATAGAAGAATGGTTTCCGGCATGGAAAGCTCCTGGATTTATTCCTAATGCTAGTTCCGGACTCGTAAAAATAAAATTCGTAGCCGAGTCACAGTGAAACCATGTTGGCACACTCGTTAGACTAGAAAATGGATCGCAGTCACCTTAACAAAACAGGCGTTTAAGAAAAAGGGTATCTGTAAGACGGATGTGGAGTACTAAAGGTGATTAACTTATGTCAACTATGCACACACTATACACAATAATGTACACCACAAACAAAGGATATCAAGATAACGGCGATGATAAAAACAAGAAACAGAAAAGAAAAGAAGTAACACATAAATAGTATTAGCAAAACGAAGCACACATATTAGGCGAAGTTGGAATTATAATAGCGTTCATTGGCGTAAAAGTATTTCGCTAATGACAACAATACATAGACCATCATCATCACAAGTATTCTACCTGTGTGTAGGTCCTTTAATTGTGCTCTCCTCCATCATTTCCTGTCTAGAGCCAATCTCTTCATTCTCCCATATTCATCCATTTGTATCAGGTCATCTTACATCTTTGTTCTTCTCCTTTCTTTCGTTTTTCTTCCTTTTATAAATCCTTCTAACACTGATGCTATTATTCCATTAATTCTAGACTCATGTCCTAGCCAATTCCCTTTTCTCTTCCTGATTATCTCCTTGACTGACCTTTTTCATTTACACTCTTAAAATCCCATCATTTCTTACTTTGTCCGGCCATTTTATTCTTACTGTCTTCCTCAACGTTCACATTTCACATGCTTTTTAACATCTTTCGTCTACTTTTCTCACTGTACAAGTTTCACAACTATATATTAAAACACTCCAAACATAAAGCTTAACTAGTCTTTTTCTTAGTGCATAGACATTACAAGATACTAGATACTTCTTTAGTACCACACAAGATATATAGATACACCATAAACGAAGGATAACAAAAACGATGATGATGATGAAAACAACGATACAGACGACAACAACTGGAAGGAGCAGCATATGAATAGTAATAGCATAACCAAGTACCAATGGCATCTCGGGCGAATTCGGAATTTTAATAGCGCGCATTGGCCTAGGAAGTAAGAGTATTTCCGCCTTTGCAATGAACGCCCTCTCGTAGTTCACCTTCTGATTCGAAGGGACGTAAATCACGCGAGCACGAACGTGCGTTGGCGAGTGCACGAGGGTGCATCTTCATTTGGATGCGAGCGCACGGAGTTGGTGCCTCAAGGGATTGCCCATTTAACGCTGCAGATGAGCCTTTTGTCCACTCGCAAGGTCGTTTCGCTTATAAACAGTAGTGCCCCATTTCCTCCTCATTGATGGCGATGTTAACTTCCCCACACGTGAACAGATTGCGTATGTTCCATTCTCCGAAAATGAAAAGTTTCACCCTTTACATAAATTTATTAATGTTCGTGCTTTTTAAATGCTGTTGAATCGGACTGCGTCCACAGTAAAGTGGAAAAAGTTTGCTTTTATTGAAACATTAATTATTCCCAAGGGTTCTTTGTAGATGACTACGATTAAGCGCAATCACTTTTTGTGGTACGATTTAGTATTTTCCCTTCGTACGATTCAAAAATCTTCTGAACAACTGTCAATCGTTTTGAATAAGAAATAAAATGAGAAGTTACAATTTGGTGGATTTTCCTGTTGAATCTTTGAAACTTAATAATCGCTGAGTCCAACCTCAAGAATTTCTCCATTTGCGATTTCCATTACACAATTTTTAATGTTTTGTATTCTTGAAAGTCAATGAAATATATCATTTTTTTGAAGAACCACTTCCATAAAAACTATACGCGACACTGTTTACTTTATAACACATATATTTTAAATTCATTACCAACCGTTTTTAAGAGCATTCACGAAAGCTTTGATGCCAGTGTATATAATTCATCTTCTATGACTATCCTATAATTCGTAAATTTGGTTAAGATACCTCAAATTAATTTGTAAAAATATCAAATCTCGCAAATAATCTGGGTGCATATGTTGTATTTAATTTTAAATTAGATAATTAAACCATTGTTCGTGAATTAACTCGTGAGATACTTGTTTTATATAATTTGTTAATCTTTATCAATCAGTGACCGGAACAGATCAAGAAAATAGGATGATGTCAAACGACAGAAAAAACACATGTAGAGGCTGATTCGGTAAATATCAGACATCTAGAGAGGCAAATGACGAAGGATGTCGAGATAGAAAGAGCTGAACTGGATTTGGGATACAGTGAGATATTGATTCCCTTCGTGTACCACTCATTGCAAAATCAAAGTTGTCACACACCTGTGTGACATTTAAGTGAAATAAAATAATCGAAAAGTGATCCGCCTCCACACAATGCAATATGTGCATGTGTTATTCATTTGCATATGCAGGTGGGTCTTATTGTTCTGCTTTCGAAATAGTACGCCAACTGTCGCGAACTCCGCCATATCTTGAGCTGACTCACTCATCACTTCGACGCTCAATTTCATCTATTATCCAACTCAGAAAATCACGCATCCAATTATATCATGCTGAGACATAATTAGCATAACTTTGGATCCATCCAATCATTAAATGATATTCAGAGGTGACTTGGAAGAAAATATGCTCAGGCCGCAATTTTCTAATCTACTGGATATTTCTTCCAGAACGCTACGTTGAACATGAATCTTTACTGAGAAAAGGATTGTTATATCAAAGTAAAAAAAATACCTTTGAAGTAGCAAACTACTAGGTTTATAGAGTAACATACGTGATCTTCCTTTACGAGCCGTATAGCATGACTTAATTAAATAATACAGGAGATTCAAAACGAGAACATTTAGCTGTGTTAGTCAATCAGTTTTAATCATTGCTTTCAAATTATCATTCCTTGTATTAAAAAAATATCTTTTTCCACTTTAGTTTAGCAAAGCACAACAGTTAACAATGGTGTCTAGTCGCGACAACCAAATATAGTGTCGGAAGCCGATTGGGGAATTGAGATATAGAAAGTTTCTCAAAAATGAATGAATGACGAAAGACGCTTCTTTCCCCTGACCTAACTCAACTCGATTTCTTTTCTTGTATTGAATTCATTCATGGAAAGCCCAAAAATTAGTTAATTTTAATTGAGGGAGCAATCCGTCATATCACACTTTTAATCCCTAAAAGGTCCCAAACTGCGGCGCGTAAACTGCTTTCATGCGTCCTGCCGACGCATAGGGTCCTATACTCGTATATTTCTTACTGCAATACTGATTATGTTTACATTTAAGAGTTAGCACTTTCACTTTTAGTTAGTAATTGCATATTCCTAATTTTACTATTAGGAATATGCCTCTTCTCATTCTCTCTCAAATGAGAAATGTATGAAATGTTAACCCAGAAACAAAATAAATGCTCCATCGGATCCAGTCCACCATTGATTTTTCATCTGATCGCCTGCCCTTTCCGTTTGTAAGTTTGAGATATCTTAAATTATCTGCAATGAGCTACGTAATTTGTTTCATAACATTACTCAAATTTATAATATTTTTATCACACAAGTTAAGCGGTTTCCGTTGTCCCGCTGGTCTCAAATCCAATGAAAATTTCAACGCATCAAATCGATATATATGGTAGAGAAGTTTTCCGTCGCTAGCAGAAATTGATCGTTAAGTATTCATTATTTTATTATATTATTCATAATTGATTGTTTATTTCTATCATGATAATCCAATGGAGATATAAAAATGAGGCGATACACAACTGTAGCATAGACAGAATAATCCTTTGATTTCATATTGGAAATTTAATTAGTTTATTTAGTTTCACGTAGCGATGCAGAGTGACTATTTTCCTAACTTTTAACTGTCAAAAAGTTGAACAGTTCAACTCGATGAAATACATAACCACTTTCAGTATTGCCCAAATATATTTTGGCGATATCATGCACAGAAAAAAATTACACCAGTTATTACTTAGTTAATTTTTCATGCTTGAAAGTTATCACAGACAGGCGGAGGAACTTTCCATGCGAGAAAGGTTGCCTTCAAGTGGCGAATTATATTGTTAGAGGTCATTCAAAAAATGTACGATTTCAAGGTGAACGAGGAGGGCAGCAGGAAAGCGAAAACAGGAGAATCAGCTTTTGAAGGAAACCTACTACACATAGTGCTGCATACTATATTATCATTAACATCGCATATTTTGATTTGGTCCGTTCCAGATAAATTTTAGTATAGTTTCCGAATCTCCATTATACGAAGGTTTATCCATTCTAATCAAAACAATCATCGTTGACTATGAAGTTAAAATATGTTATAACTCACTGAAAATTTATTGGTGACATAATTTCTGTGTCACTATTCGCTCTTTGGTAGATATTTTTCTGTTAGTCAGTAATTTTTGAGGACCAAGGCCAGTCAAACTCTGAAAACAAATTTATTAGAAATGATCAAGAGGCGTCAGAATAACAGGTGATTTACACTCACTTGAGCAACATTTCGTTTCTGCGCCGTAACTAAAAGTATCAATGGGCTTTTCTTAAGGAATCGAACATCACCAATTCCACCACGATGCAGGATAGAAAAATGGATTTTTCTGGAAATGACTAACATGGATCACAAATTGTTTTACCCAATGTTGAAACAATAGATTAAGTATATGCTCTTTCAATCTCATTCTTAATCTCAATCTTCCGTAAACCTCATACGAAAATGGATAGTATAGGATAAGAAAATCCATAATAAATATTGTCAAATTTTCGAAAGGCTATGCAGAAAGACATTAAAATATAATCACTGTAATTATACTTCTCAAAGGTTAACTACGACGCTTTCATGTAAAATCGTTTCCCTATTGCTGAAATGGTACTTACAATTACCCTAAATAGTAAATTTTCTTTACGATAAATCTGAGTATCAAAATATTAATTCTTGTAAACAGAAACTATAAGAATCTTACCATTGGTTTGTGTCATACCTTTACTATAACCATTTCTATCTAAATTGTTCCTAGCATTCATTGAGCAAACGTCAGAACACAAGTCTGGATTTAGGCTTTGATTTCTCAGCACACTTATTTATCTTTAGTTGAGTATATATTTTGGGAACGGATATAATATATTCTGCAAATCATAAAGAATAATAAAGCAGGGTTATCATTTTAAATTTTAATGCAGTTCTAACATAGCTGTAGTTAGTTCATACTAATGATGGGTAGTGCAATTATTCATCAGTGAAAATAATATAGTTACAGTTATAATTTAGCAGTGTACAGGAAATATTTTAAAATTTTTCATAATATACTTATAAAGTTAGGATTTATTTTATTGATGATCAGAGCTACTTTTTAAGCAATATTAGGATTTAAGCTTTATGGCTACAAGTAAACGATGCAAACGATGAGAGATCGAAATCTATATGACTGATTGTAACCTGCGATGTAGACCTATGTCATAAAAAATTCGTGCATCGGAAGTTTGAAGGAAAAGTTATTTGTGACGAGTATGATAGCTTAGGTGGCTCGATGTTTACTCTCTATGTACTGAGAATAGTTACTCCGTTTGTTATTCTTACGTGTCTATAATCTTTAAATTTATAAGTTCCTCCACTAAACGTCTTTTTATACAGTAGAAAATTATATGAGGCTGCAAGCCTGTATTTTACGTAAAATTTGGTCAAGAATCATTCTAGGGGCACGTTTCGGTTCTTTTTAAGGGGTAAACTTCGCGTTTTAAAAATAAAAGCAGAAATCATAATCACAACAATATAAACACGCAATCACAATAAATAAGTCCAGATGATGACGTTAAGAGTCAAAACTTAGGTTGCAAATAAATTACTTCAATGGTAAGGACAAAAGTTATTTTTCTTTCTTCACGTTCCTACCACATAGTCGTGCCTGAAGCAATTGGTAGTACCGCCACAAATAATCTAGTTCCGTTGTATTTCATACATTTCGCTGCACGAAGTATTCAGGATATTGGTTTTCAGTGGGGAATAAACTAAGAGATTCACTCGTAAATTTAGTTATTACCTTACGGAGACGTTTTCAAGGGAATCCAGTTTCGTCTTTTGCGGCAGTTTTTCTTTTTTCGGTCGTTGAAGTCTCCGCTACTTCCTGCAGCTCTTCCTATGGGCGGAGATCACTTTCGGTCTTACTTGAGCACAGGGTTAAGGGAGACCTCCTTGGGCAGGCGTCGGGAGAGGAGTGTGCCAAGGGATGGAAGAACAGGTCGGAGAGGGAGAGTGACGGCGAGTGGGGGAGGAGGAGCGGAAAACGCACCATCTTCCCCCTTCGGCCCCGGGGGGATGGGCCTCAGGAATCCTGGAGTTCCGAATGTCGGAATGCCGCCCTTCCCACGGGTCCCTTCCAGAAGGAACTTCTTGCGGGTTCCATTAGGGCCCATAGAATTGGGAAGAAATGCCCAGGAAGGTCTTACAGGGCAGATGCACCTGTATAACTGTGCCCGAATGCAAGATACAAGAGATCCCTCACGTTCAGTTTCATAGTCCAAATCAAAAAGGAATAATGAACCACGTTTGATAATGACCGGAAATCCTAGTAGGCGTATTACAGATGTTGACTTGAAGGCCAGTTGAAAATATCTCTCAAATTTTCTACGATATGGAATTATCGATTGAAAAGACACCCTTTCTGGAGTAGTGTATCAATGTCTTGCAGACGTTGGGACCTAGAAGTGAGATTGAAACTTCAATGTAACATATTTTGATACCGATGGATCTTAAAACATCGGAATTAGCGTTTTTTGAGCGAAGAAACAGTCAAATAGTATACATACTATCGTATTTTCTTTCTGAAAAGACTGCGATCCAGTAAGTTACATGCATAAAATAAAATAACAAAAGACGCGCATTAAAAGTGGTTCAGATGCCCGGTGGGAAGCCGTACGGAAAAACGCAAGGTGAACCACTCAAAACTGGTCCTTGAACATAGATTTGTGACAAAATATAGGGCAACATTTTCCCCTTGCCCTTTGAGAATGGCCCTTTAGGTATACACTTTCATTAATTTGTTTAAGTCATCCGATAACCTAAATTTGATTTTAAATATTACCATCGCTACAATAAAAATGAGACTTAACCTCCTGAAGCATGAAAATTTTATTAACTTGGTGGCCCTCTTTGTGAAACTTAAAAAATTTAAAGATTTTGATCACGTAAGAATAACAAACGATGTAACGGTGTAACGATCCTCAGTACATAGACTGCGATCAACTAGCCACATACGCCATATTCGTCACATATTACTTTTCTCTTCAAAGAGATGGTATGTTAATGAAAAGTACATGGACATAATTAAAGATCGAGTTCATTGGGAAATTAATTAGGGATATTAAAGCTCATGCTGAATGATTGTATATCTGCGATTCCCGTACAGCACTGACCAAGTGTGAATCTGTGTATCTTTTGTACCAAGTTGAATCGTGGTGCCAGCGAATCGTCGTTTTGTACTTATGGATGACTGAAAATCTATTGCCGAAAAAAGAGGAAAATATCGCAGCCTACAGCTTACGGATTCGAGGTCAGAAGTTTCGACTTCGAAATCTAGTCTGATCCTACCGTACTAGGACACAGCAAAGCCTTTTTTGAAAGCGATAGAAATTCTTTTTCAGTGACGATTGCGGCATGTTACTTCTAGATACAATATCATATAAGATAAGATCTAATAAATGATAAGAAAAGTATTATAATGTTAATGCTATGAATTTGGCAATATCTTTTTCTCACCTCTCAAGCAAAGTTAAGTTGTCTTCAATATTTTTGAAAATGAGAAACAATTTAATCACTAAGGAAACATTGGAGTTATTCTGAATACAGTGGTACCTTGGTTTACGACGGCCTTAGTTAACGACGGACTTGGTTAACGACGAGTTGCTGTAACCAAAAAATATCTTGGGTAACGACGTAGGATTTGGCTTAAGACGCCTCGTCGATTGGTCTTTCCGGAGTTTCACGTTTTTCAGCACGTCTATTTATAATCACTATATTATAAACTAATATTTGGTGTACGTTACGATGTTACATCATAAAAACATACTGAACAGCAGCTAGCGGAGAGTATTAAAAATAGTTCAATGCCAAATTGTGGCTAATTCACATAGGCACATGTTGTCTCACTGGAGTTAAATCGGTAAATATTATAAGTTTTGCTTCCAATAACTGGGGTGCATTCTCGACGCCGGGAAATACGGTAATCCATTACCATTATTATACCTGTGGAAAATCGCGCCTTGGATAACGACGTTTTTGGTTAACGACGATTATCCTGGAACGGATTAGCGTCGTTAGCCAAGGTACCACTGTATTTCGATTTCCTCAAAAAGAATCCTTTCTTTGAAAGCTATGGTGATTTTACCAATTTGTGACCCAGTTTTTTGCATAGCGCTTTTTGTTGTATTCCTAATAGCTCCTGAATAATAACGTGACTTAAAATACTTCACGAGCTGGTTATGAGCCCCATAGTTATTTCTGAAATTTTGATTCATTATCTTAACTAGAAAGGGGAAAGGTATCCTTCAAATTATTACCTTATGGCACCATTTTAGGAAGTTTTTCGAATTATTCCATCTAATATCGCTTACTTGCAAATTGGTTGGCCTGTCTATGTGAGAGTTTCACAAGGGAATGACACTGAATTAAAACATAAAGCCCAGTAATTTCCCTCTTTATAAAAGCTCAGTTGACCGAGAAGGATCCCAAAAAAGAAGGACATCGAAAAATAGTGTAATTTTTTATTTTTACTTTTAGTTTTCAAGGAGACTATTTGAATTTTTTGGAAATAACGTTTTGACGGTCAAATTTAGAGCTGTAAATATTCTAGAAAATGCGCCCAATCAAATCTTCTATCAACAGCATCTTTTGATTATTTCCTAAAAGTATTACTGCTCTGGAAGTTGAAAGTTTCGACCAAACCCACCATTTCGGCCTTGGTGGCAGCTTTCCATAATACGAGAGAAATATAATAAAGAATTCTTGTAGAGAAATAAAAACCTAGCTATCAAAGTTAAAACCAGTCTCCTATGTCTTGCATTTGAAATGTTTATACACATATATCCTTGTTTTGGGATGTTTTTCAGTACCGTTTAAAAACAGTTACCTTTTCCATGGTATGGTAGTAAAAAAATTGATATTTTTGATTGTGATGCATTAACGGTGATGCGGGCTCTCTGCTTGGTAGAAAATATTTTACTCGGAGAGGTTAAAAATTATAAAATATGCGATTTGTATTGCAATTCTCGTTCATAAAATTTATTCAAAAAGTAGCAAAATGATTCATCGTATTGTTTCGAAAGAAACCTACAACGAAGTGCGCCGATTATCTTGCTCGTTTCTTGATAGACCGAGGATATAGCTCCTTTTAGAAGAAGTTGGTGTAACGACTTCGTAATGTGTATTTGCCGAATTCGAGGTAACAGTTGAAACCTTTTACTAATGACAGTTTCTTTGTTCCTTCGGCGGTAAAAATCCAACGACGTCCTTCAAATATTTGCAGGGTAAGCCAACGTTGAGATATCCAAAACTACGCACAAACTAGAAAAGTAAACTTCTGTAAGAATGAAACGGTTGACTCGCGACAGGAAACTGAATTATTGGTAAAAAATACACTATGAACTATGTAAGTATTGCCTACAAGTTATCTATTGCGCGACTATGGTTTTGATGTTGTGTCACACCAATTGTCGCATCTTCACACTTAAACCGAGGTCGTCTACTAATTCATGTTTTTAATAATAAATTAATATTTTTAAAATAAATTAGTATTTTTCGACAGACGTCCGCGTATAGGATGATTGAATGATGACATGCTGAATTCCTTAGTGAAGGATTTTGGTCATATTTTCTCTTACATGCATATTATGCATTTCTCTCTTTCTTCTCACTATTTCGTTTATTTTTACGAGTAAAAAGAGTTTCTTTCGGTTATTGGTAAAACAATTATTACTATTGCTATTCATCAATTTTGCTGTAGGAGAAGTATGGGAAACTTACCGACCATATTACTCGTCGCGTTGGTCCTCAGGATCGTAATCCTTCCTGTGGTTATCGATTGCCTACATTTAGGTGTCTTGTTTCCTCTAGAAAGCCTCTTAACTACTCAACCTTTAAAATCCTCACTGACTCTCCCCGAGATAAAGCGCTACGCTCGACCTGTGAAGATAAACCTCTACAGATAGATTACGAGGGTACGTACATATTCGTATTCCGTAGCGGAAAACTGGCGCCATCCATTGTTTAGGGGCGTTTGATCCTTTTATCGAACCTCCGGCCGAAGCTGAAAAATATTCAGTTGGCATTTGATGGATAGCTATGAAAAGAAAATTTCCCATTCCAACTTCGTAGCACCTCATTTTAACTTCTGGTTCTTTTCTAAGTTTTTACGCTTCTGCTTATGCTAAAATATGCATTTATGAAATATATAACACATGTGTATTCTCAGCAATGACAAAGAATCGAATTTTCATGAAAAAATTGGTGGGGAAAAACCTCTTGGGAGGGAAAAATTGCATCGGCTGTCTGAACTTAAATCATGGTCAGTATTTTGATTTGTTGTTATACGATAATTAGGATAAGATCAATGCATTTTTTCTACAAACAACTGATAAATATTGGAAAATACGGAATTTTTGGGTTTTTTCGGATTTTCCGGAAAATCTGAGACTGATGGACAAAAACCATTTACATCTTCGAATTCTACGTAGAGAGTTCTATTAAGCCTAGAAATTTTACTTAATGTAATAGAAGAAAAGCTTCATTTTGTAAACCCAAATGTATTCAACATATAGCGAAAATGATGCGGGTAAATGAAGAGAATATGCTTAAGGCTGAAGAAAATAAGAACAATCACAATATATTTAAATACGTAAAAAAGGCGAGAGACATAGATGAAAAGGAGAAAACACTTGGAAACTTGGAATTCAACACTTTTGAAGACGAAAACTTGGTTTTCGGAATACTTATTAAGTGGTCTTGGCTTTCGCATGTCTCCCTTCAACATTGGACCGGCCCACACAGCTGCTGGAATCACATGTAAGGTTTTGGAGTTAATTTATGCATTGATATTATTCTAACAGCCTTGTCGCGGCTTTTCTTTCCAAGAGATTTATTAGATATAAGCGTAAAGTTCTCAATCCAAAGCAATAATCTAGAATTACATTCAAAGATGTGAGTAATGTATGTTTAGCGAAATCTTGATCGCGGTCTTTGGTGTTGGCTCTACTTCTAAGATCGTATCTCACCGAACGTCTTTTAAAAGCATTCGACTGCAACGTCATAGATACTGGAAAGCTTTAGAGTAGTGCAGAGGAGAGAGTAAACGTTTTCACGGGCTGTTTGTTCTTTGCATGCTAAGGCAATCGGCAGAAAAATCTAATACGATCCTTGCCAAGTTTTTCCGTCTTAGGTGATTTTGCACGTAATACGCATAGCTGTTGGCAATCCTTTCCCTCTTCTGGTAACCTGTCCCTAAAACTTCCTCTGATAATTCAAAGTCACGCATTTCACGCAAAATCCGATGAGGGAATCTCTTCTTAACTAACTAACTCAAAAATTTATGTTTAATGATTCTTTACCATTCAAACATTCTGTTATTATTAAAAATGTTACAGAAATTATGATTGCGTTGCATAAGGTTTTAAATACTTTCACGATGTCGAGATCATATTAATTTTTTTTTACTTATGAGAACAAATATATATTCAGTACATTGGAAAGCATCGGTGGAGGGATATACATAATGAAGAAATAATTTTTCGAGTTGGGAAACAGTTTAAGTTACTAATGAAACAGTTCTCTTTGCGAGTGAACCGCACCTACATTAAACGATGAGAAGTTGAGAGGAGCGCTGTTAACATTCGAGGATAATTTCCTTAAAAAAATAACTAACGTATTTTTTCCGGCAAAAACGATAGTTATATGGTCATGTAGTTCAACGAAGGAAATATTAGTCTTTTAATAATTTTATTCTCTGAAAGTAGATACTTCCTAGAAAAGATATTAACAGAAATAACCTAATCATGATGTAGGGCTAAAGCATGGTTTAAACATTCAAATAACATTCAATAAAGTATTATAAATAAGATATACAAAAATAAAAATAAGCCATATTATATGAAATGTCATTCATTTGCAGAGAAAGTTTTAGAACAATGAATTTTTACATATGCAAGATAAGAATTATTGGTAGAGACACTTTTCATAGTCACTAATATTTACTAAAAATTCACAATTAATTTCAGATAAGCTCAGATCAAAATATCAAACTCATACAAATGAGACGATGAATGAAAATTAAATCGCTGATATCTTTTTAAAATGTGACATGAGATGTTAGCTGATAGAGTAATTTTCTCAGCGTCTTCAGTTGTATTTACTTTGATTAATCCTTCCATTTCCAGGGATATCTAGTATGTTGAAAATGCCTTTTAATTTTTTTTCCTCTAAGCAATTAATACTAAAAAATACACTTTTTAATGAACAATTATTTCACTGATGCCAGTTAGTTCGAGGATGTTTTGAGAACATTTTCAAAAATGAGAACTCAATTGAAGACGCACGTATTGAAGCAAATCGTCACGAAACCAATTCAGCATACATGGAAGCTAACATCAATGAGGCAATACAAACTGCTTAAAATTCCTTACCAAGCTTCCATCTAAACCTCATGCCTCAAAAGTAACACCCAGAGATTGAGTTTTAAAAATCTTTTGGGACCAAATAATGTAGCCTGATGTGATGAAGATGATAGAGGGCCTATCTCTTTTGTTTTGGGTTCGCTGGGATTGTTACCCGCCTTGTTCCCGCCTCAGCTGCGGTTGATTGCGGCTTGCGGCGTGATAATTTGGAGTGGCAGGCGCCCACTTTTCCTCTCAGTTTTTTATTGTGGGATCATCCCTTTACCTGCTCCCCATGCCTTTCCAAAAGATAGATTGGCTCTGACCATCTTTCAGTTCCTACCTCAACCAAAACCTTCTCTCCCTTGGGAGTCTATCGTGTATACGACGAACGGTTGACCTTGCCATATAATTGACGTTTGTTTTTGGTATAGTCACGGTAAAAGCTGACTATATTCCGAAATATATTATATTAATATTTCTCACCATCGATTGAAAACTTTTTACAAATGGCGTTCATCAACCGTTCTTATTTCCCAGGATGTTCCTCAAAATTAAAGAGTTAATTCGTAAACCATAACATCTGTAGCCAGCCAGCTTACACGTTCTCCCTTCCAATTATCGGACCTAATGCATAGCTTTACTCACGTACCTTCGCTCTTGCATCTATTTTTAGATTTTCTGATCTAATCTTTTCCATATAGTCGATGCTACTTGGGCAGTACTTAACGCATTCATTGATCATGAATTCCTTTCAAGTACTCCTTCTAATTATATCTGTGTTTTATGTCTATATTCTTTGTCTTTCTTCTTTTACAGAATGTTCATTTGATTCGTATTGTATATCAATGCGCGTTTCATATTCATTCTGTTAGTATCCTGATACTTTTCTTTATTTACGTTGCCTGTAATTGTTGTCAATATTTATTCCTGAACTGTATAAAAGAGACGGCCATATCTGTTCATGTCATTAGTTTCTTTTCTGGCCTTTTTTCTCTAATATTTTTTTCCATTTTTCATCCACATCATAAATGACAATTTAAAGCGCTCATAGATTTGGGCGCAATACAACTCGTTCACATGTCCCGTAGCTCAGGGGAATCCAGGTAAAAATGTCACTGTAAAAATGCCACAGTGAAAATGCCACTATCTTCAAATGCACTATATCTACTTAATTAAAAATGTTGGCAGAGGAATAAACCTTTTTGTCGAGGTTGACATAATCATTTTTGCAAGATTTATTTAACAATTCTTTTATCAGCTCTTCCTTCACCTGTTCAGAAAAGATAAATCTCAAGTAAATGCAAAATTAAGTTACACTTCCTCTCTAATGGGGAGACTCTCACTTTTTTCCGGGGATTTTGATGGAAATATTTGTGGTGATGCAGAAAGTAGATTAATGAAAAACAGTATTGGCGTTCGTCTAAATGGGCCTTAATTTTGTTGCAATAATTAATTGAAAATTTACTATCTGAGTATAGGCAACACCGCATTACACACATGCGCTAGACCAAATCTGTAAGGAATATCCCGCTGTTTCCGAGTAATTCTCAAATCTTATTTTTATTTCAATTGATATATATTTTCCTTAGCTGTCTTCTTTCACTTGATACAATAGCATTCGCAATCGCCAATTTTCATTTCACGACTACCCTAAGAATGTGAAAGGAACTTGCGTTCGACTGATTCAGAATTTCATAACTAAAAGTAGCGGATTACTTCCGGAATTTAATAATTATACCAATCACTAGGTGCTTTATAGTTGTGTGTCGGATAGTAAACACTCTGCTCTGACTACTAATACGCTGGCAATTCCTTGGTTAACGTACATACGGCCATAAATGTTATTGAAAATCTCGCAAGTGTGAAAATATCCAATAAGGCACGTTACTTGGGAAGGAAGCCATTGAGAGATTCATGGAGATCATGGCGAAGAATATTTATATAGAATAGGATATGAGAGATAGCAAATCTTCAGAAGAAGGTACGAAGGTAAGAAGGTATCACTGGTATCTTCAAAAGAAGATACCAATGATTCCAATGAGCTATCACCGAAATCACTAATGTACCTTCGAGCTATATTGCTAGAGAACATCCAAAATAGTCGCTATCAACCTTAAAAAGACTAGGTTTACAATTATTACAACGCATATCACAATTCATGATGTGGAGTGGGGATATTGCAAATCAAGGAACACGATTCGTTAAGATGCAAATGAAAAATCAATATACATATGATAGGTTTTGTGAAGCAAGAAAGGGAATGGAGCACATCACCTCCAGAATGCTCCAACAGTGAGCTTTATCGGTGGGTTATCAGCACCCGTCGGCAGAATTCAATGTCACTGGTTCGAGATCTTGGCTCGATCAAATTTTTAATTCAATTTAAAAAAGAATTTTGAATACGACGACGGAAAGCTACGAGTTATGTTTCCCATAGAGACGTCGTGTTTCCAGAAATAACCCTAAAGACAGCGGAACTTTTCATTTAACAGACATCAACTGTTGATAGATTACCACGCAGATTATAAAATTGATACTAATCAGACAGAGTGTGAATATAGTTAACATATAAACGCACCAAGGAGAAAAGACAGTACAGCTATGGATTGGAAATAGGGAAAAATAACGCATTCATACACTGCACAGAATGCGATCACAGCATCTGGTAAAATATTACGTTAAGTTTTTATCTTCGTGCAGGAAGTGGGAGGCATATTTTGATCGTAAGTGAACAATAAAGAGGCAGAATTAGAGAAAAAATATAAAATATTTCAGTCACATCTTCAAAATCTGGAAAATTGTTCTAAAATATTTATAAAGTTTTCTTTAAAAGCAAAGTAAAACCGTGCGTATCCACTAATCGTCTTTTATTCATTGCTGATCCATGGAGCGGCCAAACAAGCTCTCTAACCTGTGATCAGGTAGTTTTTCAGACGATGTACTAAAGGCAAATTATGTTTGTGAAAAGCAATGCTTTTTAAATGCTCTTTGTATGCACATGTATGCGTTTTTGTCGTTTTTATGAAAATTTTCAGCCAGATTATTGTAAAAGAGCTTAAATGTGATTATTTACTGCAAAAGTAAAGATTATAAAAATAAAAAAAATTATACACTCACATTGTTTTACCTAATTGCATAACTAATACAATTTCATGAGCTAATTGATACTAAAAGTCACCAAAATGAGAATCCTTAAATAGAATCGACTTCAATAAACATTGATATTTTAGCACTGAATTCAAATATTCAATTATTGATAAAAGTTAATTAAATTTAATGATTCATTGAACTTTAAATTCTCACGATAATGGAAAATAGTTAAAACAACTATAATCAAGTTTGAAGCGCAAATGCCATGTGTCGGAAGAAACAAAAAAGGTCTTCTAAGCCTCTAACGATACTCAAACACAAATGTGCAGGCTTTACATCACACGCATGCTCACGCGCCTTTCACAGGCTCGGCGGTCCCACTCTAAGGGACATAAGTTTCTTCTCAAATTTATTCTCGTTTTCCAACTGAAGGACGTATGTCTTCGAATATTCTTCCCTATTTGGTTAAATGGTATGTTTGAGTACATTCATTCAAGACCAGAGGTTACGTCCAGAAAGATGGTAGATCTGGAAAGTTTCCCAGTAACCAAGGAGTTGCCAACGTATATGTATTAGAGGTTTGAAATCTCCAAAGCCGTCTTCGTCGGCGTTCCTCCTCTTACTTCCCGGTAATCCGAGAAAGCAAGAAAGGAATGCCTGCACTTTACGATGCCAAACGCACCGACAGAGACGGCTTTTGGAGATTTCAAACCTCTAATTCATTAACAGCCGTGTTCCAATTTTTTTCTTTCTTTATGATGTATGTATAGTCACAGCTGATTGTTTATTGATCTGAAACACAACTATAAAACACCTAATAATTGCTATAATTATAAGCCATTACCAACGAATACCGAATGATTCGAGAAAGCATTTTTACTGCAGTGCCGCCGACCCTACGGGGAGTGGAGGGTGCGGCACGAATCAAAATAACGTGTATTGTCCAAAGATCGTAGATACGAGCACGGGAAGAAGGATACACGGGAGACGAAAGAAGGCGAGAGGCCGGCTATAACTGCTTTTCGGAGACCCCCATGGAGGGGTCTCCCTTTCGGGGAGCTGTGCCTTAGCCTACCAAGCTCCCTCCTGACTGTGTCCTGCCCTGATGGGGCCTTTATATACCTGGTTTTGACATTTAGCACAAGGAGAGTGGATCTAAGTTTATACCAGGTATTTGTGGAAATGGGAAGAATTAGAAAGTGACCAAATAATGACTACTTTCGAGAGCAATAGGCTGAGAAACAACACGGACCGAACACATTTTTATTCTTCCTCTTTGCCGAAGGACCGTAAGTGGAGGATAATGGATAGGAGGATGGGGAGTGCTCATATCCGTGGCATTACATTACGAACAATTATTCATCACAATTTTAGCGAGGCTCTCCGTCATCGAAGTTCATTTGGTTGAAATGAGGTTATTCTATCGGATATCGGGTGAATTAATGGAAATATTGCCCTTATACCTATCAGTGAGTAACAAGTAAAATATATATCAATTGAAATAAAAATAAGATTTGAGAATTATTCGAAAACAGTGGGTTATTCCTTACAGATATGGTCTTGCACGTGTGTGTAATGCGGAGTTACCTATACTCAGATTGTACATTTTCAATTAATTATTGCAACAAAACTAAGGCCCATTTATATGAACACCAATACAGTTTTTCATTACTCTACTTCCTGCATCACCACAAAAATTTTCATCAAAATCCCTGGGAAAAAGTGACTCTCCCCTTGTAAGACACTATTATAAAATAAAATGAAGATTTTACAAATAATAAAATGATCAGAGGCAATGATTGAAACCTCTGCAGAATCTAAATAAAGAAGCATTTGATGAATGTCTATCAAAAACAAAAGAGAAGCGAAGCATGCAAGATTTTCTTTTGGCTCTTTGAGGTAAAGGCATTGTTGAAAGTGCTTTGACAGCTTCAGACAGTCATTTCACATGGACTCCAATCCGTACTCTAACCAGAGATCACATTCGTCAAAGTAAAAGCCCACTTTCATAAGCAGGAACTCCTCTTTCAGGTCAAACATACTCAAAGAGCTAAAATTTTATGAAAAATGTATGTCATAAGTGCTGATTTGTAATATCTTTCTCTCTCTCTAAGAATTGTGTAAACAATTTTCATCAAATATACAATTATTTTGTCTAAAAATACCCATCTAAGGCATATAAATCAAATGAGAGATCACTAATTTTAAACAATTTTATGAGCCAATCCTTTGTTAAAAATTCACACTATCTTAATTGAAAGAACATATGCATAATCACTTAAACAGAATTGCCCTTGTTTAATATTTTGGGTAAGTGATAAAATCACTGAAGCCTATATAAGTAAATTTCACTTGCCTATGCATTCTGGCTAATGCACTTTTTGCATAAAGTAATTGATTCTTAAAATCACATAATAAGAATTGCGAAGACTTTATAAGACTCATAACCTTTGATGGAATATGTAATCTGCAGTAGAACTTCCTCTGAATAATAAATATAATAAACAATAAAATTATCCATCTCCCAATGTTACCCAAACTCAACCCTTGCCTTATTGCCTTTCTTCTCTCCAGTTGAAAAGAAAACAAATAAAAATCAATAATAACTGCAGAGGTTAAAGGTTTCTATATTGATCTAGCTTATAATGTAGCTAAAAAGTTTTCAGTTTTTAAAAGTTTAAAAGTTTTTAAAAGTTTCAGTTTCAAAAATTATCTTCCCCTAATTCATGCATTTGTTTTCCTTAACACTCCTCACACTTCCTTGACAAAAATGCTTCAGAGAGCTTTGATTAGAGACTTCTCATGAGTTTCACCCTTTCCTTTGTCCCTGAGTAAATCCTATCCCCTCTTCTCTTATTTCTTTTTGGCCATGACCCCTCTATTCAGTGTTGTAATTTTGAATTGCATTCCCATCATTTGGACATCCTCCAATGGGATTTGTTTTCAAATGAAACTGAGCACCAAATTTTCTGATCTGATAAGAGGAATACAAGAGATAAAAGCATTGCTGATTCAGATTCTAAGGGTAACCTCTCTCCTTCATGACACAGTCATTGCTTATAAAGCTTATGAATAAAAATATCTTGAGAAAGCAACTTGATATGAATTAGGGGTACCTATTCCATTTTATGATCAACACTCTTTCATAGTTGATCATTTAAGGAGAATCCATGCTGCAATTAAGTTATGGTATATGAATCAATGTTATAATAATTTTGACACAAATATACTTTTTTATGCATTCTGAAGCATTTGCATAAGAATTGACCCTTCCATTCTACTACCCTTGGATCAAGAGAACAAACATTTAGTTTTAGAAATTGGAAATAATGGGTATACTTTATGATAAGTACTTTTCCAGGTTTTGTCTGCTCTCATTATTACAGATTTCTATTGTATTATGAATCATGAAGGTGGAGAAGTAATCATCGATGATCTCTCCAGTCAGTAGATAATATCTTCCAATGCAAGCACAATTCACAAGTACATGAATAACTCCTACATTATTCCTAATACAATTAAAGACCTCTGATACATCTTCCTCAAATGGGGAAGATGTATCAGAGGCATGAGATTCATCATGAGATATCAGCTTTAACTTCATGGAGTACTCCTTTTTTTGTAGATAATGCCTCTACCATTTTCTTTGCATGAATAAACATTGTATTAATTTAATATTGAAACTAAAAGGCATTGGGAAGAAATTGGAAGCTAAATTATTAAGTATAAACACATATGTTTTGTCCATGATATATATTTTTCTGTAAAAAAAATTTTGTTGCATAGTCGTAAAATTTATTTTCTATATGCAATATTGTTAAACTCAGTTTTGATTCTAGTTTGCACAAATAAACTTGAGTTCAAAGAAATCAGTTTCTTTGAAATTAAGACTTTTTTTCACATTACATTCTAACTGAGAGTTAAAATGAAGAATAAAATTAGCAACTAATCATTTTACAGCTTTAAGTATGAATTGAGCACTAAGATGATATTTAACTACTGTAATGTAACGTTTTAAGGTTATTTAGGTTCTTTTTTCACAAAGGAAAAATATTTGTTTGTCATTATTAATACTGGTATATATTCTGTATTTAAATGTATTTCATCAATAGTTTTTCAATTGTTGAAAGTCAAACTGTGGGTTTAGACAGTATTTAATAATACTAATAATAATTCAATTAATAATTTAATAATAATAATTTATTTATGGGCAGAGCCCTATTGCATGAAGAAATACAAAATTATAATAAACTTCAAAATAAATACGAGTATAGTATAGGGGAGACCGGGGCTGGTTGGCCGAGTTTTGTTTTCGGAATTTCTGTACGCATTTTGGTTTGACTTTTTGAAAAACGGTTTGCTCTGTCATAAAGATACAACCCTTGAGCATATATGTGAATATTTTCATCCATGAAAAAAAATCAGGAAAAAAGTTATAAACAATCAAATGCGGAACCAAAAATCGGCCAACCAACCCCAGGGCCGGCCGGCCAACCTACCTATGGCGGAATATTCAAATTATATTTGATTCATTTTCCGAGAAGTTGGAAATTCCATGGCCAGGCATGTAAAAAGAAGAAATACATGGTAATTCTTTTAAGATTTTTAAGTCTTTGAAAAGTATAGTACTTTAAACATATGCTTGCGATACGTAAGTAACATTTACTCATATATAGTATCTGGAGCTAAATGCAAGATACAAAAAATAAAAATAAGGTTAATTGTAGTTCTCATGATGTGAGCAAAAGGAAGTTACATTGTGAAAATTATATATTTTACAAATTATTGAACAGTAATGGAGGGAAAGCTATTTTCCATGTAGGACTAAGATTGGCATCTATATCCTTTCATCAACTTTTAACATGACAATAAAAAAGTACATGTGGCTCTCATATGTGAAATTCCATTATTTTTAACTAATTACTTAGTTCCATTATTTTTAACTAAGTAATTGCCTGGACAGTTAAAAGAATGATATGTGTTCAGAGGAATCTCAATACTCGCACTCAAATAACCTTGAAGTGGAAGCCCTGAGATATAGGTGTCGTGACCTACCGTTTTACATGTATCGTTAAAATAACTTATAGAGACAATATCAATCCTGGGAGCAACTTCAGGTTTGTATTATCTGAAAGAGGATGAATAGTGTGTGTTAGAAAAAAAAATTAATTCTCCTACTTGGTGTTCCTTTTTTGTTATTAGAAGTTGAAAAGGTGGCATTTAACAACAAAAAACATAAGCAGAGTAGTAGTTTTCAGTAAATTCTTCAATAAATTAGTCCAACATTAGCCCAAACCTCATAGCAATTCAAAGTTGATAATGTTTACAATGTTAATACAAATTTTAATTGCTTTAACAAGTTATATGTGAATTTTACATGTTTTTGAAAATGTCATTTTTTGGTCATATGGCATTACTGCCAGTTTTGAACATATATAACAAAAAAGTTGACAAGTGAGAATCTTTGTGATAACAATTTTGAAAAATAGAGTTACATGCTCATGACATCTTAAATTTCTACTAGCTATGCTGCCTTATTTAATTTTTTATAGGGGTACAAAAATGGTTGATCTGCATGTTTTGACTTATTGGCAGATATTTACTTTGTGCCAAGGTGCATAGAAAAACTCATATCTTAGAAAGTAGAAGCATTTGGGCTAAAATACTTTGGATTTTTCTTAACTAAGGTTGGAACTAACTACAGGGAAAGTTGCGTGACAATCTGAGATGGTGAGGTTAGAAACCACCAATTTGTGGTTGAGTTGACATGGAATGACCCATGAATCATAGCTGTCAGTTATGGAATCAACAGATATGGATAAGCAAACATCTAATTATACACTGAACAAAATACTAATTATGCATTAATACTCAATTAGTAGTGTGGCACAAATATGTCACCAACTGGAATCAATATTTGTTGAGAAAAAAAATGAAATCACGATTTTTACTGTGCTTATCAAGTTGAAAAAGTAGACTAGCTTTCATAGTGGCTGGTACCTCTCTCAAATATTTTATTTTAAATTTTAGTTTTTTAATTAAAATTTCCTTCCTAAAATCAGGGTGCATGTTAACACAAACAAATACACTGATTAATAAATTGAACTTTTTTGGCTAGCAAGAGCATATCTCTTTCTTTGTGAAAATTGATTAGATTGAAAATTACGAAGTAACTCATCAATTTTCTGTATCTATTGGAATATATATTCAGTGCCTTCTCAGCTTCTCAGTTTTTTAGTTGCCCAATTCTGAATATTTCTGGTGAATTAAGTATGGTAGGCACATTGAGACATAATAGAAATCTGTACCCAGCCTCCTTTCTGCTGCATAGAACCAAGTATGTAAGCAAGGATTGAAGTTAAAGGTTTGACAAATGTTTCAAAAGAGAAACAATTTCTTCCAAGATTCTTCTTGATATTATGTAAAAACTAAAGATTTACTATCAAATGATTACTTAATTTGATAGTTCTCTTCAATCAGCATCTGCTGTAATAAAAGAATTTCTGTAAGCTGTGAAATGAAAATAAAAATAGAACTAATCAAAGTCCTAGCCTCCTAACAGTTCTACAATTTCTGTTTATTCAGCTTACATCAAAAGACAAAGTTAACAAAATATCTCAATAGACTCTATACTCACAAAGTGCACATTAATATTTAAGAAGTCATTACCATATTTTCAATAGACAAAAATTTACACCCGATTCATTTTTATTTTACATGAAAATAATTTGTAAAGGAAACTCTCAATTTACATCTATATGCAGTATCAAAGATTTGAAGTAATTTAGTTAGATCAAATATATAAGTGAAATAATCAGTTAAATGAATATCATATGATAATAAATCGACTGATCTTCAATTAGATTCCAAAGTAATTATAACGAAAATTCTTTTGATGCTGTCTGTGGGATAATGACCAATTTTAAGTTACGGCGGTAATAGTTTGAAAGTAGTGATCCACCTTCGCCACTCATGGAGATAGCGCTTTAAGAAAAGCGAATAGCGAGATTTTAAAATGCGTCTTGGGCGCGCGAGGCACGAAAGGCACCTAACCAGGGTTGTGCAGGTACTATCCTTGGCCAATAGAGGGGCCTGGAGGATATTAATCCCTTCCCCGCCGGCTAGATGGTGCTGGTGGCGCTTTCCCGAACGACGTCGCTATTCCTTCTTACAGTCGGTTTACGTTGAATTTTTTTTTATTTTGAAAGTAAATTATTATTAAACGTAATATTCGCGTATTAGGTAAATTTCTAGAAGAAAAATTTAACTTTATATAATATAATATATATAATTTATTTATTATGTACAGTGGCGGAAAAAATTATCGCAACACTTTGCGAGCGCTTCAGTGGCTTTCACAGAAACTATTTGGAATTCTGCTTTCTGTGACTGACTGGCAACACCGAGGAAAGCCTCGAAAAGCGGTAATATTTGAGTCGGAGCCTAGAACATACACAAATTTCCTCTCTTTCGAACTCTTCTTAGAGCATTCTCGCTATCTCTCCCCGAGTTCGTCATGTTTATTTCGGCGTTTCTCTTTCACAGATAGTTATCGTATTTATAGAACGATAGGTTAAATATATATTTATTCCAATTTCAATCTTTAATGCAATAAAATACATGGACAATAATTGAAATTTAATTCTTAATAATGTGAAGAATACTATTCGGTTTTCATAATGCGTAGCAATAAGGAATAAGTGGGATTGGAGTAGGAATACGCGATGTGGCGATTCTCACCTTTAGAGAACGAGAATTTTGGAGTCTAGAGGAAAATGATGTTTTACGAGATTATAGCGAGAACAGATGGCCTATAATGGTCTCTTTTTCTGGATAATTTGTGCGCTAAAAAGGCGTTATTTTGGTAGTTTGGTTTCTCACTCGAGCATACGACTTACGGCTGCCTGCTGGATATTAATGTAAATGTAATTCTTCAAACGTCCAGTTGAAACATAGGATATTCATAATTTGTGATACACATTCCGAGGAGGATTTTTTATTACAAGTCTTATGTTTTCAATTCAGCAATTAGAATTCAATAAGTCGTTAGAGCGATTACTGAGTTACTAACTATGGCACAATGTAAAATTTGTATTTTGTCTACGGAATATAATTTTTCGCCAACTTAATCATGCAGACGAAGGAAATTCGTAATATAAATTTATATACACCATTTGTCACCTAGAATACATGAAATCATTGTCCGTCCGGAGTTAAAAGGAAAAATACCAATTCCAAAGTTAAAACAAACATGATTTCATAAAAACCGAACAATTTCTGCGCATATATCGGACTTGTCTTACCTTTTGTAACAGGGAGCTCGGTGACCTTGGTCATTAGTCAATTGTGTTGCCTTCGCGCGGAGAAATTCACAAAGAAATGCATTAAGGCTTTGATAATTCGCGAGGAAAGTCTTTAACCACAAGTTGATCCCTTCAAAGTATTGCAGGAGCCAATACAAAACAAACGTTGAAATGAATTACCTCGCGTAGAAAAGCTTTCACCATATGTCGAGCACTTCCAAAGCAAGTATTGTAGGGTGCCAGGTATATTTTTCCTTTTCGTGCCTATTTAGCTACACTCAGGACCCTCATTTTACAGTCGCCCAGTAGAAACTATCCTCTGGCTAATTCAAAGCTCCTTCCTCACCATGGTGCTAAGGAAATGAGATGTTATTGCACTCGTAAAAATATTCCCAAATAATATTATTATATTAGCGTATTTTAGTAAACAAAGACTTCCTGATAAACAACCCAAGTTTTTAGTACTGATACGCATTTTATGAACGTCTGACTTTATTAAGTTAATTATCCAGCATTATGCTGCCATAATAAAATTATTAATAAGCTGCTAAAATGGACTACTCAGTTTGTTGGGAAGTGTTATAAATATAACTAATTGCAAATTAAGAGGTGATTTTGCAGCTGTCTGACACATATTATTGGCATAGGAAGGGCACGAGCTCGAATTCCGCTTAAGTTAAATGAGTTTTTATCTTAAACTTCTCTTGTTCGGGAAATGAACGAATGTAAGATATGATTTCCACATATATTTATACACCCTCTTGATGAATAGATATATTTACCAGAGAGATGCAATTCATTATGGAAAAATAACCATTGGATATGAAAGATTCGGAACCGATTCATCACCAATTGTCGGTCAAGAACATGTTTCGTGTGTCAGTGGAAATTCCTCTTCTACGAAGGATTCGAGGTCGTTCGCTGAAAGACAATGTCCTTTGACTCATTTTCCACAATTAGAGGTATTTGACAGGGCCACCTGATTTCTGGAAGCACGATGAACCTTTCGCTTTCAGTGCAGCGGATTTTCGAAAGCCTATGCGTCACTCGCAACAACAAACCGATTGTAAGGCAAGGAGCTCGGGCTTACTTAGGCTTATTGGCCACTATTTCTTCATTTATGTCTTCACGTCGATAGACGGACAACTAGCGCACCGCGCAAGTGAATCTTTTTCATGTTTACGCTTAAAAAAAAGCCTGGAGAACTATTGACATTCTTATGCATATTATTATTCATTGTTCGTCTACAACCAGGACAATTTGCGGTTTCACACTTTACAATTTTCGGCGGTAGTTCCAAACCAATTATATACATTTAGATTTATATATATATATATACCCAGCGAGCTGCCAGATGGGTATGGTAGGGTTTGTAATAAACCATCATCACGTAATCTACTCTATCAGCCTCTCTTATTGTCTGGGGAAAAAAGCGACCAAAAGTTATAATGTTTTGTGATTACCTCCCTGTAACGTTTTGTCGACGCTTCTCAGAGTTCGCGATTAGGTCTTTATCTGCACTAAAATTTCATTTACTTCGTCTTTTGGTTCTGAACCGATAAAGCTTTCGAAGAGCTTCCGTCGGTTATTAGATCTTCTCACCTGGAGCGAATTACAATGAAGAAGTGGATAACTCTATGTCTATGAGGCTGAATCATATAGAGGAGAATAAAGGAGAATGGATATATTACTAATCATCCTATATTTTTCTTGATTCCAATATAATTCTAGATTATTAATCATAGTGCATATGTGCACCCTGTATCCGAGTCTTAGAGAAATACGAATACATATAAATATTTTCCACTTCCTCTAAATTATATTAAATAGTCTCCTTCTTTAAAAAACATGAAAATTGAGTATCATTACGGGGATGAAGTTCTATGGCGGAGCTGACATTCTTTCATAATCATCTATGTGTAAGAATCTACGGATTCTATCGAATGTGGACATGAATATATAGATGATAATTAATGATTGCTTTGTCGCAGGGGCGCAGCCAGGATTTGTCTATGTAGGAGAGGGTTTTAGACAGTAGAAAGAGCGAAAACATTTCTACATTTCAGGGCCGGTATATTCATGCACGCTACATGATAGAAGATATGTTAAATTCTTTGAAAAAACTAAAATGCATAGAAAACTAGGATATGTTCACAGATATGTGGCAAAATTAAAACCTTTTTGAGATTTTAGTTTGTAAAATTAATAATTGAATAATAATGATGAATAATAATCCTTACTGATATTTGGATTTCCAGTTTTGATAGGGCCATTTTCTCTTTTATTGATTTTACTAGGTGTAAGGTTTTTTTATTGTAAATATTGATTTCGAGTGCCTTTGAGAGTTTTTTTGAAATTAAAGGAAGGTTAATTAAACTTTCCTTTAACTGTTAGTGAATGTGAGAAGAAATAAATTAGTGGTAGTGATTTAGGAGATGATATTGAAACGTAAGTATTATGGAGGTAGCACTACAATTTGGACAACCCAGTTACTTTGAAGGAAACCGAAGACCAATCGTAACGGAGACGGATGAATTTTTCCTCTTAAATTATATGTTGTTTTATAAATACGTTATATTCTGATTATTGAGTTAAAAAGTCGACAACTAAAAAACACCATAAAAATATGTCTAAGTAAGAACCCTTCAATCCGCCTTTCGGCGTGTGGTAGGGGGTACAGGCACCTTAACTCTATTTTCCTAATCAATTTCTTTCGCGTATCATGCGCGGAAAATATGAATTCTTGATACGATTACTTCTAGCATTTATTTCTCTAATCTTCCTCGCAGTATCAGAGCGGCCCACATCAACAGGGAGGTCGCATTATATCGATTGCATCATTTGAGAACCTAATTTCTCTGAACTTACTTAGTAAATTTATCCTTAGAATTAGTCTTCTATCTCTTAATGATTACCATCCCGCGTACTGCATCATCTGAGTAACACTCACCGTTTTATCATGGCAATTCTGTACAAATCGTATCGTATACAACCAATCAAACAAATGCCGTACACGAACTGTAATATAAAAGTAATAATCAGTGTAATCGCGAAACAGTATTTTCTCGTTTGGCTAGGTTGAATAAAAGGAATATGAGTTTTTTTCTTTGAAACACGATGAGCATCCCCTCAACGATCTACTAGTTAATCTTTGCATTCTATTCACTTTTCCTATCGCATCTCTAATATGTTCTTTCAGGGATAATCTATAGCTAAACGTGACACTTAGATATTTTGTGTGGCACACTAACACTAAGGGTTGTCGCGAAATTTGTTGCTGCGTGGAAATAACGTTTTTGGATGATATCTAACATCCTTACACTTTATATACATCATTCACAAAAAACTCTAGGTGCGTCTTACAAGATTTATCTTTATGGAATCCGTGTTGGATCCGAATGATTCCTATCTTTATGGTAAGAAACTGAATAATAGAGCTTGCTATAATATGCTCCATTATTTTGCAGAAATTCGAAGTTAACGAAAATTACCCATAATAATCTGATCATTCTTAGGCCCCGGAGTGACGTTTAATTTCTTCCACGACATTGGGACAGTACCCTCATTAAATGATTTCTGATAGAATTTCCTATCAATCTGTTGCAGTGAATTTCCACTAGCATCAACTTATATCTCTATGGAAATCATCTCCGAATCAATGCGCGAAGTAAAATCGTTAACTCGACCATCATCTTATTAGAAACATTTCTGGAAGTACGGATTAAGTAAGTTAGCTATTTCTGCCGATTTATTTAAGGCAATTCCCTCTTCGCTGATAAAGCTAGACATAGAAAACTGACCACCACGAGTCTCTCACACTTATGACCAAAATTCTTTCTAATCGCCAACTAGTGATTTTAACAGGGTTCGAGATCTATATTCCTGGTATTCTTTTCGTGATCCTTCCTCAAATAGCTTTTGCACTTCTCTATAGTTTTGATCACCAAGCTCATGGATCTCACCGCACGGTTTAAGTTTTCTCAATCGCGAGTGAATGACTCCTATGCAACGATTCAAACTTCTTCCTCGTCTCACCTACTGTTTAGACGGAACATATTAAACTAAATCTACTTTGATTATCCGTAGAAACTCTACCAAACTATCGTTTACTGTATTTTCACCCGAAAAGCGTAAAAAATTATCCAAGCCTTCGTTCAAATAAAACCTTAAACTCAGAAATAATTGCTTTGCGAATTACATACACTTGCCTCACCGGCTTAAGAGATCTAACCGCTACTACTTTCATGCCTGCCATTATGACATCATGGTCTGACTGTACCGTCAACTACAGCGAGGCTAGTTATTATTTGTGGTTGGGAAGTGGCTAGTAAATCTAAATTGATACCTTGCCTCGCACGATTCGTTCGAGTTTTAGTCATATTTACCTTATCTAAAGCATGCAACGAAAAAGTATGATGTATTTCGTGAATTTTTTTCCCACTGTTAGTGCTGGAGAATTTTAGATTATCCCAATGAATATTGGTTAGGTAAAAATCTCTTCCTACGGCGATGATTGGATCTTTTATTTTCTCGAAATTTTTATGTAAGGCCTCGGATAAATCAACAATACAACCTATTTTTTCATCGGGAGGACTACACAAAGAACAAACATTAATCTTACTTCCGTTTTGTCTTTGAATCGAGCACCAAATGATTTCGCTCCTGCTATTTTCTACTAATTCATCGCGCTTACTAATTAAATGAGTCCATACTGCTATAAAACCTCTACCACTAGATTTACATAGTCATATTTTCAGTATATCACATAATTGGGGGAAATATCTCACTTTGAGTAATATCCTCGCGTAACCAAATCTTTCTAGAATGATTTCCGCGCAAGTTCTCATCGTAAGGTTAAAGATTTCCACCTGTTTATTACGTAAGCTCTTGCAATTTACTATTATTATTTTTAGATCTCTCAGTTCGCACATTAAAACATGGTTTTCTTTTTCGAATAACCTTTATCTTTTTTTTAAGTGAATTTTTCTTTTTCACCATTGCAATTTTTCTATGTTTTGGGGCTAAGCTCATGCCCACCCTTTTGCTTATTTAAGTGGGCGTTAGTAACTATTTCTACTGCTAAATTAAAGAATAACTTTGTCTGCGTATATTCGCTCTATTCTCTATTCTATTCGCATCTAAACCGCAAAACAACGTAGCAAACGACATTTAAACTACGGTCTTCATGGAGGGAGAGGGGTTGGGAGTGTTTCGGAAGAGTCCGTAAAGTGCACACAAATTTTAGTAAAATCAGCGAACAATAGCTGAGTATGGTGTCTAATATATGGATCTAAGTAACCTTGAGAAGTATTTTAACATACGGAAATCAAGATGATCAAATTGGAAACGGAGAATTTTATTCATCGCTACGGAGAAAGTAGAGAAGTGAATACCGCCCTCTTGGAAACTTAATACAAGTTTAGATTATGCTGCCACAAGTATTTTCGTAAGTGTGGCCCGTTCTACAGTGTAAAATCTGTGGGGCACCTGTAATTCGTCGAAAGTGTGTGATTATGTTTACACTACGAGGCGAGTACGGAACATCTAATGATTGATTATCGGACATTCGAATCATCATTTTTTATTTGCATTAAAGATTCCAATTGTTGGTATAATTTCGATTGCATTCTAGCTCATTAATCAAATATATTACAGCTCTGGATAAATTAAATTGAAATTAACTGTTGTAGAGTAATACACTCACTGAAGAGGAAAATCGTATTAGTGGTGTGATGAATGACTGTAACATCAATAGAGATGTGGTACCGTTGCAATTTATTATATTTTTTCAGTCAGTATGGTTAAAGTGCATTGATGTCTCATGAGAAACACCATTTGTTATTACACAAATATTACTCCCTATTACATATAGCCTGATAGAGCTGAAAGTTGTTTATTACCGATTCCACTATTTAAAAGTTAATAATAGTGATGACAATTACTGTCAAAACGTTAATTGCTAAAAAGCTCTTGGAAAAGTTGAACTCCTTCAACACACGGATTAGAGTGGATTCATCGAAGGGATATATTTTTAATACCTTAAGCAGTGTAAAACTACACTGCTCGAGAGAAAATAGAAAGGTAAGAATAGGACGCATCTTAGTGGTTTCTAAATTCGAATTTTTAAGTGTTGAATTCTCTTTGCAAGAATTCAATTCCATCACAATTCTAGTATTTAGACCTTTAATTCTCGAAATAATACCTCAAAATGTTCATTTTAACGTCTGATATTTCGCTATCAAACAATCTTGTTTGTTACTATCTCCCAGTGTATTATATTGACATTCTCCATAACTATTTTTATCACAACTGACTTTGAATAATAAATGGCAAAAAATGAAGACAATGAGGCAAAGGCACTACTTGGAAATCTCGCGAAGGTGAGTCTTAAATTTCTGCATATAAAAACGAAACTAAAAGTCTATTTTCCATTCGTATGGACTTTGAATATTCCCGGTTTTACTGCCTCTATACAGAGTTGCCGAATTGTCGGAGTTAGAGTGATTTCAGTTAGTTTCCACGTAATCCGCGCTCTGACGCCAACTGGTGTTGCGATAATTGTTTCCCCCACTGTACTTTCTATAAAAAACGAAAACATTACATTTTCAAGTCATTATCACAATTAAATAGGCACGGCAATGAATTAAAGATTCGCACAGAAAATTAATAGTTGCATCGAGTTCGCCTTCATTTTGTAGGTTACTGAAAGAAAAATAAAAGACGAAGAAAACTCCAGGAAATATGCTGTAAATACAAAATTTTATTGATGTAAATTCTTTTAAAACATAGACATACATATATAGATACATCCCTTTACAACTGCAAATGACAATGAAAAATGTTTTCTATAGTTAAATACGAATGAAATCTGAACAAGTCTAATAGAATTAAAACAATTAGTTAAATTGAAAGTACAACCTATTCCCCATTCACTGATGAAAGAAGAAAAATGTATATTCACCATGAATAACAAATATTTTAGAGAGACTTCTTTTTACTACAAGTTTTTAGTACAACTAGAGGAATAAAGTTCTTTTAATTACACTTCTCACTGTATTCAACAATCTATCTCAACCATGTATAGTTATCATATGCCTATAATCTGCATCAGGTTAGAAAAAACCATCAACCATCACTGGATAGACACAGATATTAAAAAAATTAAACAGCAAATATTCCCAATTCAAATCAGGGAAATAAACAACTGCAAAAATTATTAGTAAATCCATCAGTCTAAACAAACATTTTCACCTCAAAAGGGAACAGAATACTAAATAAAATCAGTCAGACAACATCCATATATTTAGACTAAAAATTTCTCACCTTATATGCCAACATTCCCATAGATTTTAAGGAAATATTTAGTAATTCACTGAATTGATCTGAAGGATGTTAATGTTAAGGATAATCATGGTGTTTAACTTCAACTATTGACAAATGCAATACTCTAAACTAATAATAGATTCTAATATAGATATAATAGTCAAAATATACATAAAAACACTTGGCGGCTTTAATTAAGTTGTCAATAATGAAGAGTAATGAAAAAAAATAGTATTTATGTGGGGGAAATTTATGTCTATTTTTGATAAAGGCTGAAAAAATATTTTAGCCTATGATAAATGATTAAAGCTACATAGTATATGTACGAGTAATATCCTCCGATGTTGTGTGAATAATTAAGTACATCACATTTAAAACCAAATAATGAAAAAAGTAACTTCTGCACAACCACCGCAAATTTAATGTTCTAACAATATGACTCCTAATAATTCATAATATCTTTAGCTGTATATGAGGTGAGAATGTAAAACTGTCTCATATGGTAGAATAGGAAAAGTATGAGAACATAATGAATGAATGTACAGAGCTAGTACTGCCTTAAAAATAGATTAAAATTCACGAATATGAAAAGATAATTCATTTAATTGCCTCGCAATACCTACAATATCAACAAATAGCTCAACATAAAGAAACTATTGCGAAAAATTCCTTATGATATCTGCTTTCGTCACTGTAGTTAAGGTCTTCCTCTTGTGGAAGTGATTTCTCAGCTGGAGCACTTTATCACAGGATAATCCTTCTAATAACCAATCTCTTTCTCTTCCATAGAAGCTTTTTTATTCTTGCAATTTGTCTGCAATGAGTTCATTAGATTTCTGACACATCTCATTGTCTTGCTCTAAAGAAATCAACAGAAACCGAAGTATTAAAAATTTGCTTCTCACTACAAACCTATCCGTGCTAAGTAAAATACAAAGAAACAAACGTGAGTGACAAATAAAACTTTCAATGATAGTAGTGGTGAGTTTTAAGAAGACTAAAATTCATTCAGATATAGGAAATTAAGTTGTTTGCGTAAAGTAAATAAACACAACCATAAAAAAATGTGGGAAAATTTAATCAGAAATGCTTCTTATAAGCAAACTTAAATGTTAGCTTATTGAATACTAAAAAATTACTAAAGACGGTAAAAAGCTTGGTAAAGTTTTGGAAGAGGTACCAGCTTGGTAAAGTTTTGGAAGAATACCATCAGGGAGAAATTCTATATCTCCCTTATACGTTGATATTATGATAAAAAATTTAACGCAAATTAAAGATAAAGAATAGCGGTATAATTATATGTTTATAAACAATTTCTAGTACGTATGGTTTAGGAGATATTTCATCCAAATATGACCGTTTTTGGTCGTTTTTCGTCTGCTAGGACGCCATCTTTGATGTTTCCTCGGGTCTCCGCTAGGGCGATTGTGACTTATTTCAACTCTAATGAACTCCTAGGGAAAAAATTCCTTTTTCGGCAAAATTCGCTTTGTGTTATAAAAAAGATAGTCACCCTCTCGTTCGGTTTACAAGCTATAGTTGGTTTGCAAGCTCATTGGGTTTCCAAGGTCTTTCAAGGTACTTATTAATTCTTATTAACATCACTTAATTTACTTATTTATCAATTCAGAATTATGATGAAAAAGTTTTTCATCGCGGATGGGTTGAGTTGGGTGTTCCAGGCTCCCTTTATTATATGATCATTCATTAAAACAGTCATAATTTTTCTTAAAATACCTTGGAAACCTAATGAGCTTGCAAACCGAACGAGAGGGTGACTATCTTTTTTATAACACAAAGCGAATAGGGCCAAAAAAAAATTTTTTTCCATTTAAATTCGTTCGTCGTAAAATACATCCAGAATTATCGAGAAATGTGTGAGTTTGACGTTCGTGCGATGTTTATGCGATTTGAAATGCGTTACGTATTCGCTGTTTCGGAGATGTGAAACTGGGCGTGTGCTGCGACATCTAGCGTCAGAACGCCATAAATAACGGTTGAAGAATGGTCTCCGGAGGCCATTTCTGCACCTCAGTCACTGAAAGTTACTTATCGCGGTAAATATAGCACGTAGCCGTATGTTAAATATATGTACATAAAGCGCAATATTGAACACATGTGCCAGTGAAGTTTCATCGAAAAAGGGTCAATTTTAGTACAAAAAAAATAAAACGCTGACGGTCCTCTTCCAAAACTTTACCAAAAGCTTCACTTACCTTTCCTTTACCGAGCTTAACAACAGCAGATAATCTCCGGACTTTCAACATTTTCGCGGCATGACTGTACGGTGTACACATACGGTATACGGAAAGGTGTACGTGCAAGATTTAACCTAACCGAGACTTTACGAAGAACATGAAATACGATGTATAATTAAAGGTCTCCGGAAGAAGAACCAATATCTTCGATAAATCATATGGATTCTCCTGTAAAACACAATTAAGAAATTATATCAAGGTGGAATTCTGTTTGGAACATATGATATAATAAAACAAAGCTAACTACATTTACTTACAATTCTGCTTCTTCCGAGAGTGAAAAGGTGGCATTAACTCACTACTTCTGTGCTGTTACAGTATATGGCGCAACATATCTCATGCTATATTTCCGAAACCGTTCTCGATAACTTCAAAACATTCCGAAACCCATCAACCGTTACTAAATAAAGATACTACCAAAGAAAAATAAGAACAGATTGAGATTAGTGCACTAGTGCTGCCATCTCTGCTCTCTGAAAAGGGAAGGGACTATTACCTGATTTGACAAATGACTGTGTTGCACAGAGTTGGATCCATAGAGTAAGGATGGGGTGGGGCGAGTGTTGCGTTCTGCGCATGTTACAGGATTGAACGTAGGAGACCACGTGACTTTGGTCCGCTTTCGGAAATCTCGCCGGTAAGTTAAGTGAGAAATTCGTGTACTCAAGTTGTTTTTTTAAGTATTTATGTCCTTTACGGACAGCTGATGCTCTGAATTCGAGTTTATTTAGTTGGTCTATAGTCTGGCTAATGTAACTCAATATTTATTTTCGGTATCTGGATGAAAATTAACCGTAAAAGATTAAAGGACTTGGGAATCATGGTTTTCAAATGCTGCGCATGGAACTGCAAGGAAAAGTACGTTAAATAAATCACTTTTAACTCGTAAGTTTTGTGTTTAAGGTGATTTTAATACTTATTTAGAATTGTTTTCTTATCATTTAACTTTCATTTGCCATTTACAGATTATGTAATAAGGTAATGAAGTAGCTTGCAAATAGGCGATTGCGGCTATTACTACAGAGTATTCCATGTGACAAAAATAGAATATAGCAGTTTTTACGGTTTATTCTTGTTTGTCGATGATTATAACAAGATAAACTTTGTTTTTCCGTTTAGGAATATTATTCCCTTCGGTGCATATTCAATATTATTGCTTGAATCGAGTTCATTGGAGCGCTCGAGTATATTAAAGTGTCGCAAGCTTTTCTCGTTATTTATAATTATTAATATTGACTTTATAGCTTCCCAGTAGATCATGAAAGGAGAAAACTATGGATTCTCAGCTTGAGGAGAAAGGATTTTGTGCCCTCTAAACACTCTAAAATCTGGAAAATGGAAAACTTTCCTGGAACCCTACATAACGTTATTTTGCATATAATTATTTTAATTTACATAAATAACTTGCCAAAAATTCTTTTATCAAACATCCCTTTATTTGCTGCCAATTGTAATATTTGTCTAGCAATTACGAAAACCGTAGAAACCTTGGAGATTACACCGCATTAACCTTACAAGTTAACCTTACAAAATTGCACGTATGGCTTCTTAAAAGTAAATTACAATGCAATGCTAGGAAATATAAACTAATGAACTTCAACTGAAATAAATTGAAATTCAATTACAACATGTAGTAATGTGAAGTATCACGTAGCAAAGAAATGGACTCCTTTACATGTCTTGTTTTAGAAGCATCTGTGAAAAAGATCTCGGATGGAGAGATGGCCTGTTGCGTAAAATTAAACTTTCTGAATCTTTGTCTTACACTTACCTTCTGTAAACATAGCTGTATTGTTTTAAAAATATGTATTACTAAGAAATGAAACCTGAGGGTGGCGTTTGCCGAAACCGGTCGTTTTTAAATAAAAAACACAGTGTGGAAATTACGAAGTGCCTTATTTATTTCTTATTATGGCTTTCCACGAAGTCCGGCCTAATACCATAGAATTTAATATGTATTAATTTATAATTTATATCTAAATAATGATACTTAAATATGAATGGATTCTTAATGTGAGAAGTTGTCAGTGATGTGGCAAAAGGATGTTTCCTAAAACTTTGTTAAAGAAGTGATTATTAAATATTATCAGAAAAATCCCACTGTAATTTCATTCCATTCTAAATCGTTTCCTTTATTTGGAGCTATACCTATACCAGTAGTTGATTCAACCGGAGGCATATCAAGGTACAGTTTCCAATTTATTCAATTTACAAATATTCGCAAAAATCGACGAACCTGTCTCGTTTTGAAGACTCGTAACTTTTGAATGGACGAAGTTAATTATCTTGTTCTTTCATTCGTTGAAATACATTGAGTGCGTTTCTATTAAATTATTCATGAAAGTTCCACATTGTTTAAATATAAAAGAAAATGTTAACTGTGATATTCGACCGCTTAAACCCAAGTTTGCCTTAGTTTTAAACGTTACTCTAGCTATATGTGTAATTTAAACTTAACAACACTTAAACGTCATTTTTTCCAGAAATGTTCGAAAAAATCAACGAAAACTGGGAATTTATTCGAAACTTTCAGTTTTTTTGCTCTCTTCCTTTTCTTGCTTGATCTTGCTTTTCATCCGAGTAAACCTAGTCGAAATGATTCTCTTTTTTAATAACTCGACGAGAAGTATCTTAATATTCCACTTAAACGTAATTTTCTCCGGATATGTTCGAAAAACTCAACGATAACTGATAATTTATTTGAAATTTTGTTATTTTGTATTTATCTTGCTTGTTACTCGAGTAAACCTTGATGAGTTGATACTCGTTCCGAAGAACTCGACGAGAGGTATCTAAATATTCTTAAACAATAATAAATATATACCCGACGTTGATTATTATAATAAGAAAACTTTAAGTGGAAACTCTACTATCTATTAAAATAATATGCGCATTAACTACGTAGTTCATAGTTACTTAAAAACTCGATTTTTCAAGATGAAACTCCACAGCGTATTTGAATTGCCGCTAGAAAACGGAAAAGTCACGTGGTTTGATGCTGTAACATCGGCTCGGCTACTGCGCAGCCTGTCCAGCACTCTACCCCATCCTTACTCTATGGTTGGATCGAGCTCATTCAGCGGTAGATTTTGGAGTAGTAGAATGTCGTGGTAAGTAGTGTTCGTTGTAAGATTTGCGCTCGTGCATATTTTTAAGTTATAGTGTAATGAGATGTTATGCGGTCGTTAAAGATACCTTTTTATATTGTAGATATAAAGGTAATGGTCTTCTAAATGTTTGTAATTACTTGTCAGTGGCCAAAGCCAAAGTATTACACCAAGTGTATTTGTTAGGGCCCGCAATTATAATTTGCCTTTTGAAGGAAGTCTTCCGAAATAAAACGCTAAAATTAACTTACATGCATGTATGAGTATGTTCCAGTCAAGCTTAATTAACAAAATCTCAACTTAAATAGTGTTCGCAATAGTTTTGCTTAATTTGATTACCATGATGTAGCGGTATAAACTGCAACAAAGTTGGTGCTTTGGACTCTGAGCAACAGCTGTTACATTCCGCCCCAACTATCATTAATTACACAGAATGACTTACTCCAATCTACTAAACATTGTAGTAACTGCTATAAGCTAAATCTTTCTGTATTAAGAAAGACTCGCTAATTTATTCATTACATGCTCGGGGTTTAGGAAAAGTTATGGTGAAGGCTTCGTTGTAGAATAGTTTCCCCGCTAAACCTTGTAGTAACTTCTATCAGGTAAATTACATTTGTTGTAATATAGTTGTGATTGTATAATACATGTTGTTGTTAGTATACGTAACAATTTTCTCATCTTATATGCATTTGGCTGAAAGACTTAGCAATGCTAGCATTTTTTGGTTGATTCCACTAATATATGTTATGAATATATTCATGAAAATAAGATTATTAAGCATTAACATAAGAAAAGACGAATGATCTTACAATTAGAAAGAGGAATGAAAATATTATATTTTAATAGAATTTGTTAACTACCCTCTTTTGCTTTGTATTATTTTCCATCTACAGCCTAATAACCTAATCCCCTGTACTATCAATGCTTACATGAATTATTTAGTTGTATTATTTTGTCATACTGCATTTATTAATTACCTTTTTTGTAGCAAGGGGAAAACTTTGACAACTCAAATCGTGACAATGATAATCGTTGTTATTCAAATCATTCTCAAAAGTAATAATCATTTTCCATTCTGTTCTGTTTCAGATTAAGAAATAATATGAAGATCCTCTTTGCAATTCCTTTGTTTCTTAAACTAGTTGAGTAATTAAAGGAAGTCTTCTACTTTAAATGAGGGCATAGGTGAATTTTACCTTTATTAAATGAGAATATCAAAAACGTTATTAGTGAAGCCAGTATTTGGAAAAATCCATGTATTTACTGTCAAAAATTTCAAAGTGACTCAGCCAATTTAACTTGGGAAGGATTTAATTAATTGCTGGACAACTGTAGACAAATTATAAATGTATTCTCTTCTAATTCTTCCGTAATGTAGTGAAGGCTTTACATTTTTAGAACAAATGTTTCTAAGAATTTTTTAGTGCATTTAGTAGATTATTTTTGGATATCTTTTCAAGTTATCTTGCAAATGTGTTTTTAGTTTCTTAGGCTCAACAATAAGGTGCATGTTTCATTTTTTCTGCATATTTTCTGTAGAGAAACTATTATTTAAATTTTGTATCTTTTCCTTCTTCATCTGGGTCTTTCCTGCTATGCTTCAACCTCAAGCATCCACATGTGGCAATTTCTGTAATATCCTGGAGGTTGGCTGTAAAGAAGAAGAACCAAATTGTTGGAAATGTAAGTTATTAAGACCAAGAGATCAATATTTAGGAAATGAGTGGGCCAGGCATATGGAGACTTAGAGCAAGATTCCAAATTTGAATTCTGGGCCTGTCTCTTCCTTGGAAGGTCAGTTATTGGGAGATCCTGAGGGAAGCAGTTTTCCCTCCTTGAACCTTTCTGCACAGTTACATTGTATCATTAATGCATGGGCAGTAAACTGTCCATTCTTTTGAAGTAGATGCCTCTACTTCATCTTTCTTGCAGCCTGTTCAACCCTCCTTTGCACTGCATGATTCACTGCTGAAGGGAAATTTATTTTCAAGTGGTAACTCATTCCTTGTTTTGTAGTGGTAATAAGTGATCCATATCTCATTTTCTCTACATCCACTAATCCTTAAATAGCTAAACCATGATATATTGTTAGGTTATTAATCATTTTTCTCTATGCATTGGCAAAGATGCATTTCTCTTATTTACATGTCAAATGTACTCTTTTTCGTTTATAATGAATCTGCTGCCATATTATTTTGTCTTGTGTACACCAATATCTCTGAATCCCCCTCCAGAATGTTCTTTGGACATGGCAAATATCTCAAAAACGACATCTACTTCCACTTTCCCAGCCCCAGTATCTGATCAAAAACATGATTTTAGTCAAAACATTCTCCCATGTCTGTCACTGTCACAATCGGGCAGCTTATGTAATAAATGGGATGTACATAGAAATGCTTGGGAATCGATTGCTGAAGGAAATGGAACTGAATTCAGCATTATGATAATGTTCCTGTGGATGAGAGATCAAGCATGGCAAAGAAGTCGGTAGCATTTTGGACTTCTTTTGTATATTGCAAGTGCCATCCTTTTTTCTTCAACTCCAGCTTTTTGGTGCTCTGTTGGAAGCCCATAAGTATGCATTTCTGTAGTTATTGCAGTAAGGGATAATTTCCCTACTGTGATTATGGGTTCATTTGATTGTGGGATTAGGAAGGGAAGGATCTTGCGGCTGCATGGATGGTAAACCCAGCAATATTTGCTCTCTTGGTGAGGTAGGCATCAACCAGGATCATACTGTGTAAATCCAGGGCGTCAATTTTGTAATAATTCCATTACGAGCGGAATGGAATTTCCGAAATTCCACCACCAGGCAATATTCCGAATGAGATGGAGTTTGTGGAATTTTACGAATTTGTAAGCGATTTCAGCGTACGACGGGAGGAGTAATTCCGCTCGGAACGATATTGCTTAATTTCTCCAGTTTTTCCACTTCGCTGTCTTGCTTGACTAATTTCTCATCCATGCGCATGCGCATTGACAAGAATTGGTAGTCTGCTAGCTCTTAGTTCGTTTATTTTGATTTCTTTAACATCGTAATATAGTCGAGGGGAGACAATGACAGCTAATAATTTCATGCAGGATTATTCATAAATGCACATAGAAGCAATTTAGCGTATAACCAGTGAATGGGTTGCACTTCAATCATTTATGGCGATGATTGAATCTTTCATGTGCGATTGTATATATGGATATTTTCCATGTTTAATGCATAAGAAAAGGCATTATTGGGTGAACTTGAGTACCATGATAATTGTTGGTAATATTGTGAAATGAGGAGGGTATACTTCCCTTTATAATGACAAAATACTTTCGGTGACTGAATGAATATAGTTTCAAAGTGTAGCCCATGTTGCACTTTCGATAACATGTCGTTTTTGGAGTTACTTTGTTTGTATTTTGACAAAGACATAGCAAGAAACTTATAGAAAGTCCATAATGCATTACATCCAGTTATTGTGTAGTCAATAGCTATACTTCACTCAGTGCAAAAGGAGGAACTTGAGACTTTTTGAGGTCATCCAATCTAAACTGTAAAACTTTCAACCTACCTCTTTCACCTGTATATGAACTGTTCTCTTTTGTATGAACTCATTTGTGTAAGTCTCTGTAGTATTTTCTTTTTTTAAGGTTAGTTGTAATACTTTTATAAATGTATCTTCCGTTCTTTTGTTATTATATAATATGTATGACTTTTGAAAAGGGCAATACATGCCCGCGAAATAAACTGTTATTATTATGATTTTCGGTTAGATTTTTCATTTTACAGGGCAAAATACAGCTTTTCCATCTTTTTTATGAAAAGACTGCAATATTGTTTTATTAATTTGTGTCATTTATGAATATTGTAGAGTAATTGTGCGAATGCAGAAATATATGTATTTACCTTATTGTAAATATGTTTACTATATGTTTATTAAGGATAGCTCTTATCAGAAAGCTTGATTCTGCAAACAATTATTATGTTGCTGTTTCATCTTGCAGAACTTACTTTGGTGGATTTTGGTATTGTAGCATGGCATTAAATACATCAATTCATCATATCAATAAATAATACTCATTCAATTTATTTCACTGTGAAACCTATGCACCAAAAAGAAGTTTCATGCACCCTTAACCGATGACGCAATAGATGCGAATTTGCAGTCAATGCAAGGCGGCTTCTCCAATTTAGTGTGAATTTCTGTATCAGGGTATAGTTTATAACATGGCAGCGTAAGTATTGATGAAAAAGTATTGAAAAGAACGAGTTTTATTTAGTATTCAGCGAGTGGATCTCTTTAAATGATGTAATTGGATCGTTCGGTCCCTTGCATCGTTAAAAAAACCTTCCATTGAGAATGTTTATTATGTTATTTGTTTTTACTTAATGGGCATATTTTAAGTCATACAATAATTGTATTTGAAATGTACTGTTGATTATGAATTTAATCCCAACCGTTGGATTTCTAATACCATTAAAACATGCTCTTTGTATTTACTATTGAAACTTCTCTTTGAGGTTTATTCATTCCATTATGAAAGTTCTCTTTTTGTTCATTGAGTCATCGAGTTTCTTTTGGTATGATATTAAACTTAAAATTGCTAAAACCTATTGGTTAGGGTACACACAAAAATAGGCAGCACCTCCTCTTTCAGGGCTTGTATGCATTGAATGACTTATAGTCCAATTCATTAATTGAAGTGACATATTCTAGTAATTTGATAAGTCACGGGTTTTTGTTTGCTATTTTTAAATATAACGTATATCTAATGAATTACTGCAATAATAAATCAGTCAGGTTACTATTATTCTTTGAATCCAACCAATATCAACTCTCTCTCTCCACACCTGCATGGATGGAGGTTTTATAATATTAATTGTTACTTGAATCCAAGATTGGATCGTCATTCCTTTCCTCCTTGCTCCCTGCAGAAGAGAAACAAAAACCACTCAGAGGCAGCATCCTCCTCAATTTTATGGAGGAGCATAAAGATTTAGCTCGTGGAAGACTCCAGGGTCCCTCTGCTAAACACAGAGGGCAGGAATTATGGCAACAATTAGGCGATATTTTAAACTCGGATAGGAGTGGACCCCAAAAACCTGTGCACAAACGGCAGAAGGTAATCAATGGAAATAATTTCTCAGTAGATATTCTTCAAGTCTTTATTCTTTGATCACAATTACCATTTCCATACACTATCTAGAGTTGGTGCGACTGGAAAACTTACACCAAGAAGAAAAGCTTAAAAATGAGGAGGAGCCTGGAAGCAACTGGAGGAGGTTCTTCCAGCGTAAAGGAATTAACACATTTAGAGGAGAGGTTGCTGGCATTCCTAGGGCCTGATGAGGTGGCAGGTGATCCCGTAATGGTAGAGGCAGGATTACCTATGGAAGAGGTAGTATCGGAATGAAGTTAAAGCATTGGCATTCACTTTGTTTAATTACATAATGTATAATAAAATGAGAGGAGCAAAATAATTCACTCTCTTATAACTTGATATATTTATTTCAGAGTATTGAAGAGGAAATAATTATGCCCGATGAAGCAACACAGGAAGAGATTCCACGTGCTGCATCTACATGTTTTGTAAGTTAATCGTTTAAATGTTAGTATGTAAAGGTGCTCGACATTATTTTTTGAAAGCTTGGACGTTCAGTAAATAAAACTCCAATTATCTTTGGTTTCAACTCAAAAGAAATGGTTTTCTATTTATTGGGATAAATTTGTATGTTTTCAATGTTTATTTATTTTTGATCAAAGGAAAATCCCAGTTGCATCAGTCTTATAAAGTATTTACAAAATTATGTCCATGTGTATAGAAATTCATTATATTAAATTTTTTTAAATAAATTACACAAAATATATGAATGGTATCTCTCATTAAAGTAACATCAACATCTTTTTCTTTTAATTTCCAGAAAATAGCTCCAAAGAGGAAGAGTGAAGCGATGCTGGAGATGGTGGATTTAGAAGAAAGGAGGTTGGCATTAGAAGAAAATGCACTAAAAGTAAAGGAGGAGAAGGTGAACTTAAAGAAGATAAAACTACATCTGGAGGAGAGGAAATGGGAGGACCAAAAGAAATACATAGAAAGGGCCCTTAATTTATTTGGGGATGCAGTGGAAGCATTGCAGAAATTAGGAGATGCTACTATCAGAATTTGAGGGGTTGAAGTTAATCACTATGAATGAGGAAAATGAGAAATAAATGCAAATAATTATTTACATATTACCAGTTCTTACCTTCTTTTGCCTTCATCCATTCATAGGTGTTCTTCCTTTCGGTAGGTTCATGCACAATCGAATATCCTCATGAATCGCCATCTCCTCAAAGGGGTTAAATATAAGGCTATGAGCCTTATATTTCATCCCAGCCCTTCTGTTATCCAGCAACTTATGTCTCTGTCTTCCCCTCTATTTTTTACCCTGAATCCAACCCTCTCCCCTCAATATTTGGCCCACCCTTTTCTTCTGATGATGCTGAATCACGTCAATTAAAGCCTTTGCCTTATCTTCTTCGAAGTAATCCATATGAAATTTAAGAAAAGTATTTGAGCTACCAGCAAATGCTATTTTTAAAAGTCAATGTGCATAGTTTCCATTGGTATGTCATGGTATAAAGCTTTTTCTGCCAATTCCACATCCACCCAAGAGGTTGACAGTTTGGATGCATTTCTCTTATTTTTGGAAAAGAGATCCCCAATAGGTATATGAGAAACCATTTTATTGAATTCCTTTAGAAAAGAAAAGGAAACATGCCAGTATCCATTATAAACAAGTACCACGAGAATATTAAATAGGAACTACAGAAAATGCTGAGCAACAATTCTCCTTCGAACTTCTACAGCTCCCCTTGGAGGGTTGAAGTCATCCATCTCCACTTCATCCAATTCCTCCATCAGCATTTCCTCAGGAGGTGGCACGTTATAGTGGAAAGCCATGTTATGCAGTACTGCACAAGCATTAATTATGAATCCTGTTTTGGGTGATACTTTACAATGTAGATGCTAAATTCATTGAGATAATTTGGCAATTATGTCAGTCACTTACCTGTACGCTCAGGAGTATAATGCAATGTCCTGTCCTTCCTCAAACACCTAAACCAAGACTTCCATACCCCAATGCATCTTTCTACACAACTCCGGGCTTTAGACTGGGAATGATTGAATCTCTCCTTGTGGGAGTCTTGAGGAGGATGCATGAAAGGAGTCATCAGCCATGGCTGAAGAGGGTAACCAGAATCACCTGAAATTTCATAATTGATATTTTCTTTTTGAGTATAGATTTCAATTTATACTTAAATGCTTCTCACCTATGAGCCAGCTACTTCGATCACCCTCCTCAAACTTCTGCTGCATGAAGCGACTAAGCCTTGATGCTCTCCATATATATGAGTCGTGTGCTCTCCCTCCATATTGGGTGTTAAGAGCAAGAATCCGCAAATCGTAGTCTGCCACCTGTTATTTAACAATTTAAAAGACAACAGTTACCAAATGGTAAACGCTTAGGTCTTTCAATTCAGAAAATACATACCAGACATCTCTCAATAGAAGTCAAGTTCCAAATCGGAATGCTTTTTCAGGGTAAAAGACGTATAAATAAATCAATGACACTAACAATTTGGACATTCTTGGTATGGTAACCCTTTCTATTATGGAACAGATGTTACCTCTCACGATTGGGCGGAACTATGGCGATGTGAGTGCCATCCACAGCTCCCAAGGTACCAGGAAATTGTGCTTCTTCCATGAACCTTAAAGTCAAATTTTAATACATAGTACGTGAATAGATCATTAAGACACTATAAACGATCAATAACAGTTACCTGCTCTTTATCTGCCGTTTTTCAGCTTCAGCAACAGGGAATTTCACCCAGGTGTTAACCAGACGCTGAAATATAGCATCGCTCACCATTCTGATGCTTTTGCATACTTCTGCTTGCGACATAGCATGTAGAAAGTCTTGGCCTACCCTTCTTTGGTAGCCTCCACTCGCATAAAAATTCAAGGCACAGAGAATCTACAAGAATAGAAACCACGCGTATTTTTCATAAATAAATCACTGCTTACTTCAATAAAATTAATATTTTGTCAATTACCAATGTAATAATACCCTTAAATGCACGGGAATTTTCGTTATCCTTATAGAGTCTCCCAGGTGAGGCTTCAGAACATCAGTTAAATAAATAACTGCCTCCTGAGGCAATCTAAACAATTTTCTAAATTCAACCTCAGATAGAATGAAAGGATTAATGGTGCCTCTGAGGGTTCTGCGAATACTTCTTCTCTTCTCCTCTTCCATTACTTCTTCGTACAACATCATTGCAAACAAACGGGCCGCCATGATTTTTGTCTACTAATAATTCCGCCTACTTTTTGTAGGCGGGAGAAATTTTTCCCGCCTGCGGAATTTAATTCCGGCGGAAACCGGAATTATGGGTTAAAAAATCGCTCCAGCAATTCCACTCGGAGAAAGCGCCATGATGACGTATAATTCCGATGAAAACTGAATTCCATTCGGGTCGGAATTATTACAAAATTGACGCCCAGGAGTTTTTACTTGATAAGGGTTTGTCTTCAGGACCTTTGATTTTCTTGTTCTTCTCAGTAGTTGGTATGATTGGAATTGGCAGAATGGTTTTTTGTGCCAGTGTCTTTCTGAGATCAAGATTGCTATTAGTGGCAGCTGTGTGATGAACTCCTGGCCCTTGGTAATGACTCATAGGATTGGTGTTGGCTCTGGTGGTGATCCTGCACCACCTGATGATTGCCATCTGCCAGGAGTGTAGTACCTCCTTGACTCGTCAGTTGCTTTCATTGGGGTGCCCTTATTGTCTGGGGGAGGGGGTCATGCTGCTCTTGTTGGGGCTTGGTGGTGGAGCAGGCCTTGCGTGTCAAGGAGTGACACTCAGAATTCGAATTGCAGGCCTTTATAGTTTCTTCCTTGTAAGGGAAAGGTCAACTGCTGGTATATCCTCAGAAATGCAGTTCTTCCCACTTGAGCCTTTTTTGCACACATAATTGTATCATCAATGCCTGGACTGTAGAGTAATAATAAGAATGTTTATTCCTTGTCAGTGATAAAAATACATATTATGGTACATTAATTGAAGGAATATAGGTACCCTATAAGTAAAATACACTTGCTTCAGTACTACTGACTCTTCAAGTTTATCGAACTGCTTAAAAAAAGGATTTGTTGAACTCCCACTTAATTAAACTAATGTGTCTTGACAGAGAAACCAAAAATACAAAAGTAATAACTTAAAAAGAAAAACGTTTATGATGGTAGTGGGTAGAGAGGAGGGAGGCAAGCTCGGGCTTCTCGCTGCTAGGGAGGGAATCTTCAAATGGCTTGGAGGGTTATAGTAGGAGTGGAGTCCACCACTCCTAAAACTCCAGGCTGAGGATGTTGGTATCTTCTGTCACTTCTTCTTTGTTAAGCACCTTCCTAACAGCAGCCGATAGATTCTTCTTGGCGAGCTCCTGGGCTCTCGCATACTCCCGGTGATGACGGTGCCTCTTGGAAACTGGTTGGTCAGTTTCCAACCGTGCAGAGCGAATGGGCCTCCTTGTGGAGCAAATCATCCTGGCCCCCAGGACCTCCTTCAACCACCCTTCCAACTCACGGAGGGCATCCCGGGGGTCTACATCCAAACTGCCCAGACATGCCAGGAAATCAAACCGCCAGACTGGAGGAAGGGGGCCTGTATCTCTCAGTCGGGACTCAATGAATTCTCTAATCTCCTCCTTGTGTCTGTCTGGCAGCGTTCCCCGATCACGCTGGGCACTGGGGGCTCATTGGAGCGGAAAAAGCCCAGAACCATTTCTTTGTAGGTTTTCTCTCTCGTTTTTCCCTTTACAGATTCCTATGTTCTGCGAGAAAGCCACTTTAGAATATACTGATTCATGAAGCGGGTTCCCTGGCGCATTCCTTTAACTTCAATTAGGGCCATAATGCGCTCCTCCTCCCCCGTCTATCTTCTATGCATTCACTCCACATCAACCCGTTTGTTAGCTTCTACGGGGTGCATTCTCCGCACATGGACTCCAAGGCTTCAGGAGGACAGGAACACTCTCTCACACTGGCCACACACGAACTGTGCAGGCTCTGGATTTGGCACATTGGGGTATGGCTGGAAACCTCCACTTCATTGCGGGGGGTACCTAGTGGGGTTGCCCCTATACCAGAGGCTTTTTTAGAACTAGCTGCAATGAGAAAGGGGCTAGAGTGCTGCAAACCCCCTAGCCCGTAAAAAGCCAGAGCCCCGTTAGTCCCCCCCAAGGGATTCATTGCCTCCTGCCCTGGGAGCTCAAGCCCTCTTACCATGCCAAGGTGGGGTTGGCATGTCCCCGAGGCTCGATTTCCTGTATACAATTGTCTGAATAATTCAATGTTAGGTTTTAGGATCACAGCATTACGTGATCTCAAATAATATTCATTCTTTCAAAGTAGATGCATCTACTTCCTCTTCTTTCTATTTTTGTGGGTCAACTTCAAAGATTGACCATGGGATTAATGCTTGCTTGCATGGAGAGCACTACTCAGGGTGCTCTTACAATGCTCTCGTGGGGTGTTAACCGTCTCTGCTAAATGCTGTGGAGGGAAAGAATTGACGGTTAGAATCACACCATCACATTTTTGGATTTGCATACATAGAGAAGGGGACGTTTATGGCATCCTAGCAGGATGCTTTTCCAAGGAACTCAAAAATTTGACAGTACTCACCTACTTCTTCACAGAGGTAGTCGAGATGTCTTGTCACACATGTTCCTTTACTGTTTTCGGGGCGGCGCAGACATTCGCGTCCCCTGAGGATGGCCTAACGTTCCTACAGGCGCACGGGTGCCTGTTGCCGAAAGATGGGCACAAGTGCCCTCGATGTGCACATCAAATGATATATCATGAAAAGCATCACCTTTAGATCTGCTTGATCTGTTTTTTTAGTTTTGATTCTATTTTGAGATTTTATTGAAGCATATTGAAAATCTGTCATGCAGTGCTTCAAGTTCTTTGTCTTTGCATTCTGTATTAGTCTCAATATATGTGCATGAACCAATTCCTCTGCTAGGTGTTCCAAATATACTTTGCTTCTCTCTAACTTCTTCTTGTTCCAGTTTGGGTATAAGGTTGTAAATAAAACGAAGCCAGCAATTCCACTTACATTTAAAATATTCACAAAGAAGGCAAATGGCCACCGATTTGTTTTTCTTTGGCATGTATATGAATGAGCCATTTGGTCCATCAAATCTGTATTTCCTTTCATTTCATTATAATGCAACATGATTTCCGACTTGCTGTGCCTTTCATCACTAATGCTACTGTCATGATGCATTGATGACAGCAGTATTACAGATTTTCTTCTTTTGGGGACAAGAAACCATTGTTAAGCTTTTTTTAAACCCAAATATGGAAGAAAGTTCCGGGCGAGATTGATTTGGCAAAAAATTAGATGGTATGTAGGGCTTGTTTTTCCTGAGTGTTCCTACCAGTGTTAGACCACTATTTTTCCAATTCAGTGCTAACTACAAGGTCGTGAAGAAATTATTGCAAGTGACGTTCCAGTTGGAGCCATAAAACGGGACACAGAGCTTTTCCACTACTCGTTCACCTAGGTTAGGCAAAGCTCTCACTCCATTTTCCTTTCCCAGGTAAGGTAAACCCCCTAATGGGTAGCCTGTTGCCAAATCATATATCCAAAATACCTTCATGCCATATTTGTCGGGTTTGGATGGTATATATTGTCGGAAAGGACAACGCCCCCAAAAGCCAATCAGTTGCTCATCAACTGTGAGTGAGAGTCCGGGCACAAAATAATTTTGAAAATTTTTGTTTACCTCATCCCAGACGAAGTGAAACACTGCAAGTTTATCTTTTTCTTTTCTATCGGTGAGCATGGTTTTGTCGTCAAAGCAAATGTATCGAAGCAATTGCTTGAAGCAATTTTCTGACATAGTTGCACGAAAAATCATGGCACCATACAACTTATTCCACAGGCAACTGACATTTTCTTTTGACGATTTAAGGTGTCCAGTCACCAACAAAAGCCCAAAAAATGCATACATTTCTATATCGTCTGTAGGTTTTTAAGCTATTTGCAAATTTCTCTCTAAATGCACTCGTACTGCTTCCTGATTTGTGCATGTAGCAATTTCACGGATAATGTTTTTGTCAATGCACCAATGAAATGCATCAATTGGGTCCTCAATAATTTCTCCCGCTTGGAGGATGACCTTGTTGATGGGACCCCGAACTAAATTATGCAAAGGCCTCCTACCTGACAACTGGGGTTTGCAGTACCATAATGTCTTGTCTTTGCTTTGAGGGTGGAGTTTGTCTGATACTGCATTCTCACTGTCTTCGTCCTCAGGATCATAGCGATGGACCACATTGTCAAGATCTGAGTTCTCACTCAAGTTGTCTTCTTTACTCCTGGAATCCCTTTCACTCTTGTCATCACTTAGCAGTGGAGTTGATTCGTCATCACTGCATTCAACCACATGTCTAATTTCATTATCAGATAAGAATAGCCGAGACATTTTCAGGAGAAGCTGTTTGTAGAAAAGTGTTCACATCAATGAAACTCGTATTGAAAATTACAATAACAACAATGAGTGCTAACTGGAGAAGACATATTGGTCTTCTAAAAGATAGATGTTCCAAGGTTTTAAACATTTTAAGATTCTTAACAAACTCTTCATGGGGTGCAGATCGAACCACAATGCTTCAATTATACAGAGCATTATTCCGCTCTAAGCTGGACTATGGCAGCCTGATATACTCCTCAGCTCGCCAATCATATTTAAGACCTTTGAACTCCGTTCACAATCTTGGTCTTAGGCTGTCTACAGGTGCGCACAGAACCAGTCCAGTTCAGAGTATTTACTGTGACTCTGGAGAACCCCCCTTACAGGTTCGCAGAAACATTCTGATGTGCAGCTATTTATCAAAGCTTTTATCTATGACTTCCCACCCTGGTTTTAACCTTGTTTTTAAAACCAGATTTTTAGATGTTTTTAATCGACCACCAAGAGCAACAAGACCTCTTGGGATCAGATTTTACGATTTTATTCAAGAATCTGAGATAACTCTTCCAGAGGTATGTGCAGCAGGCTTTTCACCCATCCCTCCATGGAAAGTCCCACGTCCCAAATGTGAGACAAGACTGCTGTTGCACCCACGGTCATCCACCTCTGATATGCAGTACCAGAAGTGTTGAGGGATCACGCTTGTGAACCCGTGGATTGACGAGGATACAGATGGATAGGAATAAGATACATCGTACCATGTTAAGATCACAACCGGAACTGATTTATTTCACGTAGAGAGAAACAGGCTTACAAACATAATAAAATTTACATACCAAAACAAAAGACACACTAATGCGTGGGATTTACTCAAAGGATAACTCAAAAACACCCCTTTTAATCCCGCGATTACATCATCACATAATAGGAATCATATCTACAAATTTTTTAAACATACAACTACCTAAGGGCTTAGTGAATATATCAGCCACCATGTCTTCAGACATAACATGCTGGATAACAATTAATTTCTTACTTACTAAGTCCCTAACATTGTGATAAGCAATGTCTATATGCTTAGTTTTTCTATTAAATGAAGGATTATTTGACAAAAATATAGCCCCTTGGTTGTCACAATTTAATTTTGCAATCAGTTTTTGAGTACTAGACTGAGCCACTGAAGACTGTTTTCTTGATTGCCACGAAACTGGTCCTCCTCCAAAGGTAAAAAGAAAACCAGAATAAGATTTTCTATTGATAGGATCACTTCCCCAGTCTGCATCACAGAAGCCCATCAATTCTTTCTCACCCTTCCTAAAAGTTAAACATAATTCTTTAGTACCTTGCAGATATTTAATGACCCTCTTGGCACTGGACCAATGTGAATTGTCAAAGTACTGATTGAATTGACTGAGATAATTAACAGCTTGAGTAATATCTGGTCTTGTCCATATGCTTAAATACATTAATGAACCAATAAGACTTTGGTAAGGGACATTTGGTTTTTCACCCTCATTTTTCTGGAGGTACACTCCCTTTTCCAGAGGTGTTTTCACCGGATTGCAATGAGACATTCTAAACCTCTCCAGAAGTTTTTCAAGATATAGTTTCTGTGACAGTTTAATCTCACCTCTCTCTCTATTTTGTTCGACACTCACCCCAAGAAAATGCTTCAACTCATCAAGGTCTCTACAACTAAACTTTTCCTTGATTTTGCATTTTAAATTTTCTTTCTCCTCTTTGTCATTAGACACAATAAATATATCATCAACATGAATAGCCACAATTGTTGACAACCCTTTTGTACCTTTCTTTACGTATACACATGCATCACTCTTAGATCTTTGGAAACCAACAGTAATAAGAACGTCATGCAATTTTACATTCCAGGCTCTAGAAGCCTGTTTGAGTCCATATATGGCCTTTTTCAAAAGGCAAACCTTTTCCGGATTGTTTTCATCAATATAACCTTCAGGTTGCTCCATGTAAACAACCTCCTCAATGTCACCATTTAAAAATGCAGTACATACATCAATATGGTCCATATCCATATCTAAATTGCTAGCTATGGACAAAATTACCCTTAGACTCTCTGTTCTCACCACTGGAGAAAAAGTTTCGTAATAGTCTAAGCCATAACATTGAGTGTACCCTTTTGCAACTAGTTGTGCTTTATACTTATCAATCGCCCCATCAGGTCCCCTTTTTAATTTATTCACCCATTTATTTTCAATAATATTTTTTCCTGCAGGCCTAGGAACAAGAACCCATACATTATTATCTTTTAATGACATCATTTCCTCATGCATAGCATTTTCCCATAGTTTTCGACATTTTCCACTTGAAGCTTCACCTCTAGTTACAGGCTCATCATTTAGCATAATTGATGCCTTATATGCAATAAAGTCAGGATGCTCACAAACCTTTCTGACTCTCACAGGATACCTTCTTTCAGCACCTTCAGTTGCTACAACACTGGCTCCTTCTTCTGAATCCATCTCTGTTGTCTCCATTGATTCCTCTGTGGTATTGGTTCTGGATTCTGTAACATTTCTCTGTACAGTGCTGCTTTGGGAAATTTGAACATTTACATCTCCAACATTGCTCAATGTTTGAGATTTTATCTCATTGTTCTGCCCACTCAGACAGGGAAAAACATTTTCTTGAAAAGTGATGCTCCTTTCAATAATAACTTTACGTGGGTTATTAGGATCAATTAATCTATATCCTTTCTTCTCTTCATCATATCCCACAAATATACATTTCAATGCTCTATCCCCCAACTTTTTAGAATTTACTTTGGGGATATGTACATAGGCTTGGCATCCAAAAACCTTCAAATGACTAACATCTGGCTTTCTCCCAGTCCATGCTTGAAATGGCGCCATACCTTTTAAAGCTGCAGTAGGGGAAATATTCTTCAGGTACACAGCTGTGTGCACTGCTTCTCTCCAGTACTTTACATTTAAACCTGCATCTTTCAGCATTGCCCTGGCTTTCTCCATGATTGTCCTGTTTGCCCTTTCTGCAACACCATTCTGTTCAGGACTTCCCGGTATAATCAGCTGCCTCTCTATTCCCTCAGTTTTGAGAAAATCTGTAAATAATTTAGAGCAATACTCACCACCATTATCTGATCTAAGAGCTTTGATTGCATTTCCTGTTTGCTTCTCAACAAGCTTCTTATATAATTTGAATTTCTCAAATACTTCATCTTTCGTTCTTAAAAGTGCAACAAAGGTATACCTTGTTTTATCATCAATAAAAGTGGCAAAATATCTGTGTCCACCAAATGACACTTCATCTAAAGGTCCATAAACATCTGTATGCATGTAGTAAAGCGCGTGTTTACTGGTTGGAGGCCGGAAGTAAGACTGCCAGGCAGTTGGCTCCTGGCAGTTTAGCTTCCTCTTTATTCAAACAATTGAGCATCGCAATTACATGCAAGTGGCAGCACATGAGCTAGCAGAAACACAACATTCCTCTCCTCCTTCAAAAACAAAGGTTTTTTTATATATATAAGATAAAAATCGATAAGGAACACAACACAACATTACATTTTAAAGGCACTAGGATACAAACAGAATGCCTGAAGCAAAAAAAAAAGAGAAAAAAAAAACACGAGATAACTCTCCAGGAAATAAAATTGTTAGAGCATTGGCACATTGTCACAAAAAAAAATTTACTAGATAGAATATTGAAAAACAGTTATTATAGGTTTAGTCTTTCCCTCTTCCTCCTCTCTCTCTGAGGGTATCTTCTTGCAGTCTGAGAACAGTTGCCTTTTTCTTTGGCCACGTCACTAGATTCACTTTCTTTTTCACTTTCTTGTATTGTTTCACCCTCATTTGTTGTATTTAGGTTTTCACTATGGTCACTAGGAGCACAACAAACCACTTGGTCGCTTAACTGTGGGCATGTGATCACTGGGGGAGGTGGGACCCAAGAATCGATGGATGGTCTAAGAATGTCGCTAATGGGATTAGTATCACGCACTCTTCTATCTGAAACACTTTTATTTTTACAAATGTCAGTAGTGGGATTAGTGTCACGCACTACTCTATCTGAAACACTATGTTTACCCTCAATGCCCCTGATCTGATTTAGATGTCTATGCCATATGAGACCACTATCTGTTTCGATCACGAAGTTTCTGGTGCCCTTAACCGCCACAACTGATCCCAAAACCCAGTTTTCCTTTCCTCGGTATTGTCTGGCAGCCACTCTGTCTCCTACTTTAAACTGTCTGATGCTCTGACAGGGTTTACCAACCTTACCAACCGCCCTATCACTAAAGCCTGGCTTCATTAATATTAAGCGAGACCTTGGTACTCTCCCTAGCAGTAGCTTACTGGGGGCTTCGCCTGTCGTTGTGTGGGGAGTTATTCTGCTGTAGAAAAGAAAACGAGGTAAAGCAACACTAAGAGGAACACATGAATGCAACATTGTCTTAACTTTCACTTTGAATTCTTTTACAAGGTTTTCAGCAGCACCATTAGTCGCTGGATGATATGGTGGGGAACGGATATGCTCAATACCACTTCTAATACAAAATAGCTGAAACTCTTCGGAAGTAAACTGTGACCCATTATCTGTGACTATAATTTTGGGAAGACCAAAAGTGGCAAAAATGTCCCTTAAATGAGATAGAATCTCTTCTGTTCCACTGTTTTTAAGTTCCTTGACTTCAGGCCATTTGGAGTAATTATCATTTAAAACTAGGAACATTTTATTAAGAAAAGGTCGAGCCAAGTCCAAGTGCAACCTTTGCCATGGCTTTTCTGCAGGCTCCCAAGTCTTGATTGGAGCTTTGTTGGGCATGGGCTTGTTGACTATACAATGTGAACATGATTTGGCTAAATTTTCGACATCTGTGTCTAATTTTGGCCACCATACATAAGACCTGGCTAACGATTTCATCTTATTTATCCCCAAATGACTGGCATGCAATTCACTTAATATTTTACTTCTTAGTTTACCCGGAATAATTACTCTGTTCCCCCATAACACACAGCCTTGTTCTAGTGTCAGTTCGTATTTTCTAAACCAGTATGGCTTAAGTTCATCATTTACCCTTGATGGCCATCCAAACTTGCAATAATCAATCACCTTACTTAGTGTTATATCTGTCCTTGACTCCAAACTAATGTTTTCAACAGTGATTGGCAAGAATTCTTTCTCAAGCATATTCACTAGGAATATCTCTCTGACCTCCCCTGAGTTTCCGCTTGCTTGAGACATTCTTGACAACCCATCTGCTACTTTATTTGCCTTTCCCCCCACATGCTCAATTTTATACAAATACCCTTGCAGAATTACCGCCCATCTTAGAATCCTGTTGGCTGCCATTTGTGGGATCCCTTTATTTTCCCCAAAAATGAAAATCAGAGGTTTATGATCTGTTCTCAGGGTAAACTCTCGGCCATAGAGATACTGATGGAATTTTTTTACCCCAAAAATAATGGCCAATGCCTCTTTATCTATCTGAGAGTAGTTTTTTTCTGCTTTTGAGAGTGATCTTGAAGCAAAAGTAATTGGTTTTTCCTCCCCATTTTCTAACCTATGCAAAATAACCGCTCCTAACCCATAAGGAGAAGCATCACACTCTAACAGAAGTGGCAAGGTCTGACTATAGTGAACCAATACTTTGGCTGATGAAATTGACGTTTTAATTTCTTCCATGGCAGCACAACACTCTGTTGTCCAAACCCATTTGTTTTCTTTCTGAAGCAGTTTGTGTAATGGGGCTAAAGTAGTGGCTAAATTTGGCAGAAACTTGGAATAATATTCAACAAGCCCCAAAAATGCCCTAAGTTGGGAGACGTTTTGAGGGATGGAAAAATTATTTATTGCCTCTACCTTGTCATTGGATGCATGGAGACCTTCTTTGTCAATGGTATGCCCTAAGAATTTAACAGAATCTTTCATGAAGGTGCACTTCTCTTTATTAACTTTAAAACCGCTATCATTTAGTCTCTGAAGGAGTGCTTTCAAGTTTATAAAATGTTCCAAGTCATATTTCCCTGTGATTATGATGTTGTCTTGAAAACATGCAACTCCCTCCAGTCCCTGCAAGGTTTGATCCATGGCTCTCTGAAAAATTGCAGGGGCAGAAGCTACACCAAAAGGCAATCTTTTATACCTAAAAAGTCCTCTGTGGGTATTTATGGTGCAAAGCTTTTGGGACTCTTGGTCTAGAGGTAACTGTTGATACGCTTGTGACAGATCTACAGTAGAAAACTTTTGTCCACCTTGTAAATTGCAAAATAATTCCTCCACTCTGGGCAATGGATAGCGTTCTATTTGAAGTTGAGGGTTAACCGTTACTTTGAAATCCCCACAAATCCTAATATTACCATTAGCCTTCATCACTGGAACAATAGGGGTGGCCCACTCACTAAATTCGACAGGATAAATTATATCGAATTCCACCAATTTTTGAAGTTGCTTTTCGACCTTTTCCCTCAGGGCGAAAGCAAAAGCTCTGGAATGACAAAAGACTGGTTTTGACCCCGCCTTCAAAAGAAGTTTAAACTTTCCCTTGTTAAACGTTCCTATTCCCCCATTTCCCAGATCTCTAAACTCGTTCCACAGCTCCTCGAATGTAGGATTTACTGATTTGGACAGGCTATTAAATGGCAGAGAAAAGTTTAGAGCCTTACACCAATCTCTGCCCAACAATGGAACTCCCCCGTTAGGAACTATATAGAGTGGCAAACACAAACTCTCTCTACCTTTCTGTACTTTGACCCATGCACATCCACTAGGAACAATTAAATCATTTGAATAGGACCTCAATTTCACGGAAGTTCTTCGTAAAGGAACATGCGAAAATTTCTTTTTAAAACAGTTCTCGGAAATGGCCGAAATTGCTGAACCTGTGTCTACTTCCATTCTGATTCTTTTATTTTCCACTTCAATGTCCACAAACCACGGCTCAACGTGCTCTAACGTACCTTTAACACTGAACATGGGAAGGTGTTCCTCTGCATCGCTCCATTCCTCATTCAGCTGCTCGTCTCAGGAAACTTGGTGGAAAATTTCTCTCCGCGACTCCTTCCTCTGCCCACGTTTCCTGCAGACAGCCTTAAGATGTCCCGTCTGTTTGCAGAAATCGCACTTATAATTGCGATATCTACAATTAAGAGTGCGATGTCCTTCTCTGCCCCAACAACTGCATTTCTTGGTGGATGGATCAGGATTCTGTTTCACACTCCTCCCAACTCGTCTGTCGTGAACTCTGAAGACATCCGCTTCGTTTCCGGTAGGGACCGCATGACCGTTGCCTCCATCCGTACCGCAAATCACCACGTTTTGCGTCGCTTTCTCCCGCGCATACGCCAACTCTACGGCTTTCTCGAACTGCAGCGATTCATCCTCTAAATAAAGTGACTGCACCGTTTGCGCGTTTCTCAGTCCAAGAACAAGTTGATCCCTGAGGGCCTGATCCAAGAACGATCCGAATTTGCAATACCGCGAGCTCTTCCTTAACCCAGCCGCAAATTCTAGTGCGGACTCCCCTTGATTTTGCACCCTTTTGTTGAATTTATGTCTTTCCGCGATGACCGACCGCTTGGGTGCGTAATGAGCCCTTAAAAACGACAAAATTTCCTGAAAACTGCGTTCTGCAGGCTTTTTCGGTTCGCAGAGATCCCTTAAGACTTCATACGCCTCCTTCCTGAGCGAAGATAACAAAATAGCCTTTTTCTTTGCTTCGTCTACGGGTTCCGACACTATGTCCTTAAGAATAAAGAATTGCGCGAGCCTTTCTTCATAAGACTCCCAATTATCTTCCCCGGCAACAAACCTCTCCATGAGGTTGGCCATCCTCGTCGCCAATGTAGTAAAGCGCGTGTTTACCGGTTGGAGGCCAGAAGTAAGACTGCCAGGCAGTTGGCTCCTGGCAGTTTAGCTTCCTCTTTATTCAAACAATTGAGCATCGCAATTACATGCAAGTGGCAGCACATGAGCTAGCAGAAACACAACAATGCACTAGCCCAAGAACATTGTTAGATCTACTTGCAGGACCTTTTGGAAAAGACACTCTGGTTTGTTTTGCCTTGACACAGCTATCACAGACACCCTTGGAAAAAGAATTAAAAACAAAACCATCCACAAGCCCTGAAGACATAGCATGCATATTCTTAATACCCAAATGAGCAAGCCTTTTATGCCATAAATCATTTTCTAAATCATTTGTCACTTTCAGTGCCTTTGCCTGAGAAACATCTAAATCTAGTTTATAAATACCACCTGCTTCCTGTGCTTAAAGTAAAGGATAGGATGAAACAGATATATCACATTTCTTAAAAACTTTACAACCTAAATCATCAAAAACAGTTACCAATCCTAATTTTGAAATAGCACTCACAGACAACAAGTTAGAAGTAAGATTAGGTACATGTGTTACATTTTCAATTCCCTTAAAACCATTTGGACCATCAATAATTACATCACCCAAACCAGCAGTGCACAGTTTTTCATTACCAGCACAGTTCACAACTTTGCTCTCTATTGGTTTATAATTCTCCAGCCATTCTCTATTGCCACACATATGAGCTGAAGCCCCAGAATCTATATACCAGGTACCCCTATTGCAAGAAGCTGACATAGCAGTTAATAAACTCCACGAAGAGCTTGAATTATCATGACTCACATTACCATTATTCACAGATACACTGTTATTGTTCACTTTGCCCCTATTTTTATACCAACACTTTGAGGCTTTATGCCCAACCTTTTTACAATTATAACAGATCACATCACTATTTTGTCTATTTCTTGAAAACGGTTGTCCTCCCTGGCTTGTGTTCTGTTCACTTTGATGCATCTTCTGATAGTGCTGTTCCTTGGGATGATTGGGTATCACATTGGGCGGTGCTGCTCCTTGTCGACTGCTGGGAAGCCTTCTCGATGACTGTTCCCGACCACCTTCACCTCGGTAAAAGTTTCTCCTTTGGCTTCCTCCTGCCATAAACGCCTTGGAAGATTCTCCAGCACCCCCTTCTTCGACTGCCTCCTTTTGCCCTTCTTGAATCAAAGCATTCGACACCATATCGAGCGTTAATTCCTCCTCTCTCGTGACACTTTTCTCGATGAGTTGACGAAGCCATTTGTATTCGGGCTTCAGATTTCTTAGCATCAAAAACGCCACAAACTCGTTATCTACAGGTTTACCAGTTTCTGATATTTTATGAATAACATCTCTCATACTCATGACGTAATCATACAAAGAGCTAAAGTTCACATGTTTTGTATCTAACAATTGGTCCATGAGCCCAATGCGCCTGAAAACCCCTTTGTCCTCAAACACTTCACTCAAATTTTTCCACGCTTCAAACGCAGTTTTCGCCGTTCTGACGTGAATTAATAAATGTGGCTGCACCATTAGCGATATTTTCGAGCGAGCCCTCAAGTCTCTTTTCATTTCGGGCAAACTCGGATTTCGTCTCACCTGTTCCGACGGCTCTTGCAGCACACAGTCATAAAGGTCGTCCAGGCCAAGATACAATTCCATCAGATACTTCCAATTCGCCCAATTTCTTTCACCTTCGAGCTTATCAATTGGAGGTAAATGACTAGACGCCACGGTAACGGTAGTCGATGGCAGCATGGAGGGAATGGACTCCCGCTCGGACTCCGAAATCTGTATTCTTCCATCGTCTCTGCCAGCTGCATTCATGCTGATTATTTGGTCTTCATTCAGGGATCCACGACGACTCATTTTCAATAGTCTATCCTCTGGCAACACGTTTTGAGTTCAGGTGTACGCCACGTGGTGATACGCCTAACTCCTTACCATCGCAAATACGAGTCCACGAAAAATATAAATTCGTAAATACTTTTTAACTCGTAATGCTTTTCGTCAATTCCACGCAGAAACTACGTTCTGGGCCCATAACCTGTTGAGGGATCACGCTTGTGAACCCGTGGATTGACGAGGATACAGATGGATAGGAGTAAGATACATCATACCATGTTAAGATCACAACCGGAACTGATTTATTTCACGTAGAGAGAAACAGGCTTACAAACATAATAAAATTTACATACCAAAACAAAAGACACACTAATGAGTCGGATTAACTCAAAGGATAACTCAAACAAGAAGAGCTTTTTAGAAATACTTAATCTCTATCCGACTTACACCCCTGTTATTACTGATGGCTCAAAGTCTGAAATGGGAACTGCATGTGCATTTTCATCCCAAAACCATGGCACCTTCAAATTGAGGCTCTATCCAGAATGCAGCATTTTTACAGCAGAGCTCCTTGCCATACAAGTGGCCTTATCCAAAATAAAAGGCAGGCACAGTAGGTATATTATCTGCACAGACTCCATTAGTGCACTACAGTCCTTATCAGAATACTTTCCCTTTAATCCCATTGTCCAAAAGATACAGGCTTCGCTCATAGAGCTTAAAGAAAAAGATACTGACATTCTATTCATCTGGGTTCCTGGGCATGTAGGAATATAAGGAAATGAAAAAGCAGATGCAGCAGCAAAGGCAGCTTTGAGAAGTTGAGACAAAGAATGGAATACGGTACCATCTCAGGACCTTAAAAGCTCCCTGAAGAAAAAAGCCATATTGCAGTGGCAAAAAGAATGGAATGATCTTGCCGGGAACAAACTGCGAGCTGTGAAGGAGGTCGTAAGTCCTTGGAAATCCTCTAACAGGCAGTGTAGAAGAGAGGAGGTAATTCTCACTCGCCTTAGGATTGGCCATACTATATTGACGCATTCTTATCTCTTCACTGAAGAGAAGATCCCTCCCCACTGTGAGGATTGCGACTCCCTTCTTACTGTTCGGCACCTCCTGCTAGAGTGTGTGAAATATGAGGGGATACGTAGCGTGTTAGGGATCAGAGGGGACTTGTCCTCAATCCTTGGAGATGATGTTGACCAAATTTCCACAGTTTTATCTCTTCTAAAACAAATCGGACTGCTGGATAAACTCTGAATTTGAGCAACAGGGAATTAATTAGGAAAATAAGTACCTATTTATTTATGTTAAAAATATAATATCATGATACATATATCTCCTTTGTATATGGTGCAACATGACCTTTGCTGTCGAGGCACCTTATAACCCTTAATACTACTACTACTACTACGATGAGTGCATTGAGAGTGCAGTCCCTGACATAGCAACGAGAAAACTCGCATATTGCTTAGGTGCAAACGCTTCGGGTGACTTCAAACTGAGACCATTGTTAGTTTACCATTCAGAAACACCCAGGGTGTTCAAGCAACATAGTTATAAAAAGCAAGTTGGGTGTGTTCTGGCGTTACAACAAGGAGGCCTGAGTGACAGCTGTTCAATGAATATTAACTGTAAGTCTCTCTGTCCCCTGATTGTCATTGCACAGAGTTACAGCTTCCTTCACACAAAAAAGTTCCTCAAGTAAGCCCTGCAAGTATATGGTCTCCTTGCATCCTTCTGATAAGGCCATGTAATCAGCTTCTGTGCATGTGCATGAAAGGGCTACAGTCCTTCGTTTCCTTAACTCCCATGACACTGCCTCACCACTCAACATGAAAGCAAAGCCTGCATAGAACCTTCGATCATCCTCACTATTTCACCAGTCAGAGTCAACATACCCCACAACACTCTCCCCAGTTTTCTTGTATGTCAAGCACAAATTTTTCGAGCCCTTCAAATATCTTATCACACGCTTTGCTGCACTCCAATGGCTCTCATCATAACAGTTGTTAAACTGGCTCAGTTGACTACAGGCATGAGCAATGTCAGGCATGGAGTTCACTGCAATGTACATCAGCGAGCCTATCAGCTGCTGATATGGGTATCACTGCATACTATCTCCTCCTGGCTCAGCTTTCCTCTGCTTCTGGCTCGGTTCCATTGGCATCGATACAGGTTTGGCATCCTCGATGCCGAACCTCTTCAACATCTCCTCCACATGTGGTTGCTGGTCAATTGTGATAGTCAGCTTTGCCTGATCTCTCTGGATGTGCAGCCCAAGACAGCTCCTTGCCTCCCCAAGATCCCTCATTTTAAATTTCTTTAAAAGATTGGTCTTCAGCAACTGTGCCTCTTGTTTGTTGTTGGAAAACATAAGGAAATCATCCACATAAATGGCAACAATCATGATACTATCATGATGAACTTGGTAGTAGATACATGGGTCCCTCTTGGACTGAACTAGCCCCTCTTGTACTGAACTAGCCCCTCTTCCAGAAGAGATGCATGTTCTCTTGTTCCAGTTTCTCGAAACTTGCTTGAGTCCATAGTTGACCTTTTAAGTAAGCACACCTTATTTTCCTTCCCTTCTGCACATACCCTTCCGGTTGTAACAAAAGATATACAGAGCACAATGAAACTTAGAGTTCTGTAAGGGATAATTAACATAATTAAACTGTGAGTGCAAATAATTAGAAGATAGAAAATTTGACAATGGGTATTCCTTGTGGATGCATGGAACACGGATAAGAAATCAGAATTTTTTATATAAATTAGGTTTATTATATCCAGTTAAAATTAAAGGAGATTAGTCCTGAATTTTTCACTCTTTAAAGCTTGTGCCACCTTGTAGTTCAGAACTTGGAAAGAAACTGAAAAACATTCGGTGACTCAATAACTACTCTGAACAGCAACCAGCTCGGGATGTCGACAGCGAAATATTAATTAGAAAATAAGTTTCAACACTAAATATAATAAGTAATAGTATTAAGGTCACAAACAATATCATACAACAAAATATCACTTAAATTGAACTGCTCATTGAAAATTAGTACAAAAAATCACTCAATACGAACGTCAATTCGGGAAGACTCTGAATTTACTAGACGTCGCAAAACTCTGTCAAAACAACCGTCACTTTCCATGCGATCTCCTAGAACGTTCAGGCCAGTCTCAAAGTTTTTCGAATCTCTTCCTCTAGACTCACCCTTGAGCTCACGGTCACACAGTTGAGCGGAACACAGACGTTGAGAGCTGGCTGGCGCGCCTTTCAGAGGTGGCGCGGACGACGATCATGTCAAAACTCAAACTGTTCACAGTGATTTTGTATTCTTGCACCATTTGGTATAAAAAGCAATCAAGAGTTGAAGGCACCACCCTTTGCCACCCAAGACAAGCTACTCCAGCCACTCACGCCATGAACGTCACGGGATTATCGTAAAAATTGCACATCCCCCCTTGCCTTTTGGAAAATTATGTCCATCTTCTTTCCTCAATCAAAACAAAGGGGTCATAGTTTTTAGTTTGGCCAATTGGGATAAGTTCACTGGGCATTAACAGGGAACACAATGGCACTGTCTCAATTATGATGGCCAGGAAGAAACAATGAGTTCACTGGGCATCAGCTGGGGACACAATAGTGGCAGTCTTAATAGATACATTATATTTTAAGCACATTATTTAGGCATCATCAATTCAGAAATAAATTGTAACATAAATACTAACTGAAATATCAATGGATTATATAACTGGCAGGACTAAACACTTTGCAGTAATGCAATTACAGAAAAATAACCTTTGTAAATATTGAGCATAAGGCATATTCATTGGCAATAGACTTTTTGCCAGAAATTAGGGCCAAAATTAAACTAAATGAAAAACATTGTGGACTGAGATAATTTCCAAGGTGTTGGAATAACTTTCAGTCAAGAAGACAAGAGAGTAACAGAAAGACTCTTCTGTTTATTAACACAAAACTGCCAGTGTACAAAATTGGGTGCCTGATGCCTTGGAAAACATAGAGAAATATTTATTACAGTAAAACCTCTTTAATTCGAAACTGATGGGACCAAAATTTTGGCACTTCCATATAGAGAGGTTCACATTAAAGAGGTTTTCATAAACTAACATTTTAAATGGATATTTGAATAAATTTGGCAAAAGAAATAAATCCACTGTACAGCAACAGCACTTAACAACACTCTTCAATAAAAAAATAAGTTCTCTGAGTAAATACATAAATTTGCTAAAAATTCAAGAAAATAATTAACTAAAAATGCTAAGTATTCCATTAACTATAATGCAGAGAAACACTAGTATGAAGGGCTTCAGTGGCTCGGATACTCTGAAGTTGTTATATCAGCAAATTTGTTTAACTCACGATATAGTAATCATTCCAATGCATTAATATACGAACATTATAAGGCATTATAATTATAAATATATTTTCATGATGTAAAATTATATTAACTTAGCCAAAATGATTATGGAAATAGTCCTACAAATTTTAGAAAACATTCAGATTGTTTCACATATTTAATTTTCTACATTTTGTTAAAGTAGGTAGAGATATCTCTCCCTTTCATTTTTGAACTGTATTCAGCTCCAACAGCTTGTTCTACTTTATGAAGGAGGCTTACATTTTCTGTGCTTTTTATGCTACTTAGAAAAAACCCTCTAAAGTTCTTAATGCCTCTTGAACTTCCTTTTTATTAGGAATTGGTATATCACATGCATTCTCATCTTCACTCTTTTCGTCCTCACTGTCTGTACCCTCAACATTTTCACTACTCTCGCTTTTGGATTCACATGTGACCAGATCGTCATCAGCATTCACATAGTCAGTAAATGATACAGGAATATCAATATCTTGTGTAAGGGAAGACCATTCCCTAGGTTCACCTGAAATGGTCTCATGTAGAACAGCAGATTCCAACTCTTCCTCAAAAAATCGAGCTTTATTAAAACATTTTGCAAATACTTAAGCTTTCCACTTCATTGCAGGCAAAACACAATCTATGCATTGCCTGTAGTAAATTCCACTTCTTTTTACCCAAATCAGCTGCATTTTCGATGTTTTGAAGATGATATCGAACCAGCTGAGCCCTGTAAGCCCTCTTCACTATTGAAATCACTCCTTGGTCCAGGGGCTGCAGCTTGCTAGTGCAGTTAGAGGGAAAAAATAATGTTAACATTCTTAAGTCTTTCTGTTTCTTGTTTGTGAGCTGAACAACAATCTAGAAATAAAATTATCTTCCTACTTTGGGCCCCCATTCTTGCATCAATCATAATAACCCACTCGAAAAATAAAGATGTTGTCATCCAGGAGTTCTTGGAGCATTTGTAAAGGCAGGGAAACTTCTAAGGTGCTAACCTTTGAAGCACCTAGGTGTCATAAATTTTCCAATCACAAGTGGTTCAAATTTTTCACTGCCATCGGCATTGCAGCAGAAAAGAACTGTGAATCGTTCCTTGCTCTTATTTCCTCCATGGCACGATTCCCCTTTAGTAGCCAAAGTTCTATCAGGGAGTAGATTATAAATGAAACCTGATTCGTCAGCATTAAATATTTTCTTTTTTTGTAACCCTTAACTAGTTCAGCCAAGTTCTTCTTCCTATATGGGAGAATGGGAGTCCTTGATCCTTTTTGATAGTAATGCGCTAGATTTTGTGAATGAAATAAAATATCTAGGAATATTTATAGAGTCCCATTTGAATTTCAGGAGTTATGTAGACTATATTGTAAAAAAATAGGCAAAAAAATTGGGTATTTATCAAGAATAAGTAGATACTTAAGCCCATGGAAAAAGAGTCTCATATAAAAAACAATAATTTCTCCAATGCCCTTCAGTGGATGAAAATTGAAGAAAGAATTTCATTGCATGTACTACAGTAGGTGCATAAAATGTTACATAAAAGAGTACCTAACTACTTATGTAAAGAGATAACATGTAGTGACTATCATAAATATGCAACTAGACTGCAATCGAATTTAAAAATTCATTAGTTTAGAACTAATTTCTCAAGGAAATCATTAATAATTGATGGATTTAATCTTTTTAATAGTCTTCCTGAATGGATTATAAAATGAAAAAGCATTTAGAAGGGTCTGTGCAAACATGGTAAAAAATATGTAAATATTTTTAATACAGGTTCAAAATACTTTTACTTTGTTCAAATATTTACTAATGAATGTTTATTATTGTTAAGGTGTGGATCTGAATATAAAAGTCAGTCTTTATTTTAACAACTTAGGCTTTATTGCCAACAAAAGTTAATGTGGTATAACATCATTATCACAACTACAGAAGACTGACAAAGACTGAGTGTCCTGCAAGAACTGCTCCTAACCTTTACCCACAATGCATAAGCACTCACTCGTGCATGCACAGCACAACAGTCACATGTTCAATAGTAAATGTACAATATATACTCAACAGGGATACTTAACAATCATCATATTATGTACATTATGTATTCATTATATTATTGTATGTATATATTACCTATTATATTATGAATAACTGTAAATATTAGAATTTCATTCTAAATAAACTTACTTACTAATTTAAGTGGAAAGCAAAAAAATACGAAAAATGTTTCTTTGTACCTATACCTAGTTCTACTAGATTTTTTGGTGTTGCATTGATGCTAAGACATTTTTAATAGGCAGGCAAAAAATTACAAAAATATGCATAACTATGTTTATAGGTTTTTGTTTTATGTATGTTTAAAAATATATCTCTGTATTATGTTAATAAATTTGTGTTACTTACTTTAATGTATTCTTTCAATGAGTTGATGAGAACCTTCAAAGCATCTGGCAGCATTGCGGATATGCTCTGCTTTGATTCTTTAAATATATATGTTAAAGAGTGGGGGAAGTCAAATGGCACCAGAAAGTTGAAGTTTAATTGTTACCATAGCATTTCATTGGTACATTGTACCTTTACCATTGTACCAAATTCTACAAATGCAATAAAAATGTGAGATCAACCTGGCCTTGTAAGGTAATGAAAAAAATGCTATTCTGTAAAGTATATAGTTATCACAACAACTAATGCAAGGATTGTCTATATTTAAAGTTTTATAACCTTTTAATTCTGCATAATCTTAAAGGAAAATCTGTCTGAGTAGTGGAAAATAATATTTTCAGGGAAGAACTTTCATAGTTTTACCATAAATGATTTAGTTCACAATGAAACAATCAGGTGATAATATTATTTTTATTTCTCTTTTTTTTAAAGAGATGACAATCAAAGTACAAATTTTCATGGCAGTATTTTATAAGTCATGATTAAAAATCACATTTTGATCAGGTAGTATTTTTTTAAGTAATAATGTCCAACAAATTAGACCCTATTGTGTCACAGAGTGGGTAACAAAAGATAAAATAAACATTCTTTTAAAATAAATTTAATTCTTCTGTTTTTAAAAGCTTTCAACAGTAGTCTTCTATTGTCTGTCTTAATTTCAAGCATGCATGTGAGATAAATTTTGATATTTAAATCTATTTTTCTATTTGATTCACTGACAATGAACAAATAATCTTCGTACTCCTGAAAACAGCTTGAGATATGTTTATGCTCGGTGTTAAGGAGTATGAGATACACCAATTTGTGTCAATGAGATGATGATATTACTTAGCAGTGGTATTATACTTTGATTATCAGATGATTTTATTGGGACCTCACTCGGACATATAAATATCACAGAGATAATGTGACTCCAGCATATTTCATGCTGATGAAACCACTTCCACTTCAGATAATTTGGTTTATTTTGTGGAGGAAAGAATCAATATAATGCATGGGATGAATTCATGTTATTGGCTGCACTAAATGGAAAATTTGTTCTATTATACTTTCAACATGGTTTCTCCCAATATTAGGGACTTTATAACTGGTGCTTTAAATTTATCGTACATTTTAGATTGACATCCAGCTAAATTTACAATTTTGGTAATAAAAATATTTCGATCTTGAATTCCCACAAACCAGTAAATAGTTTTCTTTGTTTTATAGATCTTATTTACAATTTTTTCTCAGAGCCAGAGAGCCAAAGGTATGTGCACCTTGGAGAAGAGGAAATGTGAGAATTTTTGGTAACAAATAGTAATTGGCTCTGCTTCTACAAGCAGCACAGCACTTCCCTGATGGATCACTTTGTTCTTCACAAATAAGGAGAAAGGTAGGCACACTAGGCACATCTCCTTGCACACCAATCTGATGGCACAAATCTCCCTTGCCTAATGCCTTTACGGGGTTGGGAGACAATCCCAGTAGCTGTCATGGTATTGCAAGCAGACTGGGGTGGAACCGTTTGCTACTACCAGCATATACCCCTGAAGGGCAGAGTGTTCTCCAACTGCTCCTTGGCTGTGGGTTACCACCAAAAAGGGAACTAAGCCTTCAAAAACAGTATGGAGCCATTTTTATCTTCAGATGTTTTGAAGAAAGAACTTTCACAGTTTTTTGTACACTAATATGATACGACAGGTAATTGTGAAGAAGATGATCCATGCCAAGGTTGTGATGAATCCAAGGTAGACTGTCTCCATTTCTATCCCCCAGCCTCGGAACATGATGCTTCTTAATGATTCGGTGGCCATTGTACTTGGGAAGCAGTAAGCAAAGTATCGGAAGAAGCGTGGCATTCCTTCTAGAGGCCACATTGCCCCTGTAAAGAAATGAAAAGTTTTATTTTCATCATTTGTTGTCTGTTTGTTTGCAAGTGAATGTATGATTGCCATTCTAGCATAATCATAGCATGCTATTGTTCCAGTGCCAGGGTCCCAGATTGGAATCCAGGAAATAGATTATTGTGTTTGTGACTTGAGAAGGATTATTTGTAAGAGAAGCTCTATACTTATGTTTCTCTTGAAAAGTATTATTTAGTCCATTTTATGGAATTAAAGAAAGGATGTACCGTACTTTGTGGTTTGCTAAAATGTACCTAATAATATATTGATTAAAACGTTAAATCTATTTATTAATGCTTGATGATCACATTTAGAAAATATATACCTCTTAATTAATAAATTTTATAGCTCTAAAAATGTAAATTTACTACTAAGCTTTATTTTGCTGGCTAGTTTTAAAATATTTCAAGAATGTTATTGCTAAATAGTAAAATAAAATTTATTAGAAAATGTAAAAAGTTCTAACGCATAAGTATCGTATATGCTGGCGTATAAGTCGACCCCTTAAATTTTGAGGTGAATTTCAGGTTTTAGGCTATGTTCAGCGTATAAGTCGACCAAAAAGATAAGGCAACACCACATCCCCAGCTCTATTTTATGGCAACAAAAACTATGGTATCCATAAATGTAAATATTAGCAATAAATAAAATAAAAGCAGGCAAAGCAACAGGAATCAATAACATTCCTATTGAAATTTTTAAATATATGGACGAAGATTCAATAAGAACCTTAACAACATTTTTAAATGATATATTCTATACAGGAGTTTTACCAGATGACTTCAGGAGAATAGTTATGATTCCTATTCGAAAAGAAAAAATGCAATATTGAGTGAAAAATATAGAACAATTAGTTTGGTTTCACATGCATGTAAAATATTATAAATGATAATTCTAAAGAGAATTAAGAAGCAAATTGAAGATAAAATATCAGATGATCAGTATGGTTTTAGGGAAAAGAAAGGAACATATGATGCTATAATGGAGTTAAGGCTAATTTTAGAAAAGAATCTAAAGGACAATAAAAAGACCTTTTTAGGTTTTATAGATTTCAAAAAGGCATTTGACAAAGTTAACCAGAAAGTTTTAATACAAATGTAACATAAAATTTGAATAGATAACAACTGCCTAAAAATAATTCAAATAATGTATAATAACCAGGAAGCTGCTTTCAGAATAAATTCTGAACTGACAGAACAGTTCGAAGTAAAATGTGGAGTAAGACAGGGGTGTATAATGTCACCACTTTTATTTAACCTGTACAGTGAAGAAGTTGTAGGGGAAGCATTAGAAGAGATTAAGGGTATATGCATAGGAGGAAGGAATTTCAATAATATAAGGCGTGCAGATGATATAGTAATCATGACATCTTCAAAAGAGGATTTAGAGTTAGCAATGCAAAGAGTTTATGAGGTGGGAACAAAATTTGGATTGAACATTAATACCAATAAAACAAAAGTAATGATGGTAGGTAGTAAAAAGAGCAACAGTGACTGCAATATAAAAATTAATGACAAACCAATAAAACAAGTCCAACAGTTTAGATATCTAGGAAGTTTAATATCAGACGATGGGTACTCCAGTAATGAAATAAAATCAAGAATTGGAATGGCAAAGGAAAATTTTTGGAAATACAAGGATCTAATGAGAGGAGAGATCAACATGAAACTGAAACTGAAAATGTTGAGGTGTTTGTTTGGCCGGTTTTCTTGTATGGGTGCGAGACATGGACCATCTTAAAAAGTATGGAAAAAAGTATATAGGCATTGGACACATGGTTTGCCAGAAGAATTTTAAAAATTAAATGGTCAGACAGGTATAGCCTATGAAATGAAGAGAAAAGAAGAAAGTGGAAATACGCGGGACATGAGGGGATCATCAGGGGAGAAAATCGTGACAGCTCTAGAAGGATGGACAGTAAGGAAAAGAAAAAGAGGGAGACCAAGGATGGAATGGTTAGACAATTTAAAGAATTGGACTGAAATTAACAAATATGAGGAAATGAAAAGGAAAGCAAGTAGAAGAGAAGAGTGGAGATCCATCAGAGCTAACCTCCTGATAGGAGAAGCTACCAATTGATGATCCTAAAATGTACGGTAGCTTAAAGAATGTTTACTGCATAAGATTAAGACCCTAGAATGTTTTCTTTCAGCAGCCGTGTTAACCTCCCGCCTCTGCTTACACAAGTTTCTTTCGTTGGTATCATTGAGACTACACAAATAAAAATGCGCCACGAAACAGAAAGACAATGGTATTAAAATTTATTATAGAAATAATGGTAATATCAAATAACGACACTGCTAAAACAACTTCCATTAACTGCTAACGCTAAGTCGTATTCTAACGATTATATAAAAACAACCATGATGTGCTTATTGATCTTTATTTTGTAAAAAGAAAACATTGAAATATATATTAAATTTTTGTAAAATACATGTGACGGAATTAATACAATTTGAAAAGAATAAATATGCGTCAAATTTATTTTAAAGATATGAAAATGGTTTATTGATTTAGCTCTTTTATTATGAAAACATATCATGACATAACATACTTTCTGCCACAATTATATTTCGTGATGAAATTTGTTTTATATTATATATAAATTAATTATACATGCCAAAAATTAGTTTCAGTAAGAAATAATTGTGGTGAGTTGCGAGATTTGTGTACAACAAGTGTTAAGCAGGCAGTATCACGTAGTACCACCTATCATCCTCGGTGGTACAGGGTTAAATTTTATGTTCGGCGTATAAGTCGACCCCTGATTTCTGAGAATTTTTAGGCTTCAAAGGTCGACTTATACGTCGAAATATACGGTATATCCTGTAAGTATATATAGGCATAATTTTGATTCATTTAAGGGAATTTAAGGGTTAACTACTTTTGAATTATGAGTAAAAATATACATCTTTACATTGACTTAAATCTAACGTAATTTTTTAAGAAAGAAAATGACTCACCGCTAGTTACAATCATTGGAATGAAGCTCCCAGTGGCCATGTAATTAGCTTCTGATACATGCTTACTGCATATTGAAACGAGGAATCCTGAAAGGGAGAAAAAAATTGTGCTTTTCTTCTGTTTTTGATTACACTAATTCTTATATTCACTGTTATAATTTTCTTCGTCAAATTTTCACATGTCTTACCAATCTTAAACAATTTTCAACCTGATAGGTTAATCAGAAAAGTGAAACTATGTATTTCATCATTATTACCTAACTAAAATGTACAGGGTTGCCCAAAAGGTGCATTTGAATGATTAAAGAAAAAGATAATCGATTGAATTGCACTATAGCCAGTTTAAAAAAAAATCTCTATAACTAAAGTTACTGATTTTCCAAAAACATTGAATTAAACATTCATATCGCTTTCCATTTTTCTTTATATTGCACCCCGTTATCTGTTTCGTAATGCAGTTTTCGTTTTAATTACAGTAATACTCGTACTATACGTAGATAATTTTCTAAAAAGATATAAGAAAACATGGCTGATGTGGAGAAATTACTTGTGTTGGTGAAGTTCTATTTAGTACCCGATATTTAAGATACGTTTGGAAATAACAGATTAAGATCATTTTACCGAAAGACATCCCGCTCATTCCTTGCAGGAACATATGGATTAGAAGCAAAAGCACGGATCCTTTTAGTTCAACTTGGTAGACAAAGAGCATAAGAATTGCCACTTCCAGTATTTGACCGCAGATAAGAAGTATCTGCCACTCCAAGTGAGATTCCAGAAGTTGCCATGGGGTTATTCCTGAAAAAGAAAAGATTCCAATTAAGTGTATTTGATATTTAACAATTCAAATCTAATGCTTAGTTTCTGTTGCTGAATTTGGTTTGGTTGAATAGTGATGACATGAACATATGCTATGTACCGAGTTACAGATAGAGTCTTTTAACCCCCATAATAAATTCTTAACTATATTCTTCCCCATAAAGATGAATGTGTAATGAGTAGGTTTAAATTGATCTTACTTATCATAGTTTTAATATAATGTAATTCTGGAAAACATCACCTGAAATTAGTGATCGCCTTTTAAATTTGGAGCCTCAAAACACTCACGTAAATGCATTTAATAATGATTTTTTAAATAAAAGGGCCCTCTTATTACAAAAACGATTCAAGAGCAGAAATCTGGACAGATTTTTGCGTTAAAAAGCAATTTTACTAGCACCCTTCGGAACTATGAAATCATATGCTTTAATTATTTTACTAAAGAATTATTTCACACCATACTAAAGTAAATGTCTTTACTTACCCATGACCATAGTTCTATCCCACATTCCCTCCGTCCGCTCCGTGACAAGGAGAGTCGCTGTTAACCCCACAGCCAAGAAAAACACAGTTCTGGAATGTTAAGGGAAGAAATACAATTGAGGTGATGGATTAGAATCGAAGAAGGAAATCATAGCATTCGAAGCAATGGTGACAAAGAAAAGTTTACGTCTTTTCAGAATTTTATCATCTGCAACTCCTTATGTATTTCGTATGAAAAGCTCACAAATGGTATAATGCAGTATGCCTTATATAAGGTAATATACCTTACCGTATATTACCTTAGAATTTATAAAGATTAAAATTCAGAAAGGAAACATTACACGTCGATATCAAAAGGATCTGTAAACATTGGAGTGCATATTAGAGTGAACCTGTTTATTTCTACTATACCTCCATCCCATTTTCTAGTTGGGCAAAAATTAAGAGTATGTGCTGCCCCGCTATCACACTACGGATTCTACCTATTCCCACTTGGGTACTTATCTGGACACCTTCTATCTCCAGTTCTGTATATCTGTTTAAGGCATTCCAAATCTCCCTTGGAAGGTTCGTACCAGTTTGTTGGCCAGCCGGTTTATCAATTACGATGCGTCCAATTAGTTTATAGTACTGATTCAGCGAAGCCGTAAGTATTTATAGCGTTTTTCTTTCATAAATTTAATCCCACACTGAATATTGAGAGCAGAGAGGTGTTCCAAGTCTGGCAGGGCAGCTGTAAACACTAAATAATTTTCGATTGTACGGTTATTAGAACGAAAAACAATGTTAAACCATCTGATGCTAGCATTTGTTTTTCACTTTTTATCCCGTCACTTTGAGATGAAAGTGTGTTTGTTTTAATATACAAAGTTTTGGTTATGCCAAATAACTTTATCCTTCGTTTTCAGTTTCGTTTAAGTGGTAACATTGATTTCCCATCTTTCGATATAGTTTATAATTAAATGTGTAGCTAGCTTCTGAATATTTTCAGAAAACTCTTCTCTTTAATATACGCTATTTCAATATTTATTTTATTCTTCGAAACAGAGAGAAACACTTGAATTCGATTACTGTGCACTTACGTGATTATCACTGCAGGGGTGGTGAAGGACTGGAATGTCGGCTCTTTAACTCCGAAGACCGGGTCGTTGAACTTTGAAAGAGAGAGAAAAGGTGATTGAACCCGAAAGAGGGAAGACAAAGCTAGAGCGAATGATAAGGAATAGTCGAGATTAATTTACCTTAATTGCAGCTGAGCCAATTTTAGGGTTCAGCCCACAGTTCGTAAACATTTCGTTGAGCAGGTCATGGAGGTCGATATAGAGTCGTCTTCTCAGTAATGTTGACAGTTGTTGGTCTGAGGATGGATAGTATTATTTAAATTAATCAGTATATTTATACAAAATATTCTATCTTTTTTCTCTGATGTAATCAAACATAGCTTCTGGTTAGCATTCTTTAAATTACAAACTTTATTCACAATTCTTTTTCAAGCTACCTTTGATCAGGAGACTACACCGTTTTAAAGATCTGTTTCCCTTGAAGTTACAATTTTGGTAATATATTTTAATTTTTTTATTGAATTAAAAGATATCTATAGGTAAGCTTACGAAATGCAAATGCCTAGGTATCGGAATATATTACTCATAGTTTGAAATATTACATTCCATCACCAAAGAATCTCAACATTCGACTAACTATGCAGTAAACTATGGAAGCATATTTTTTTGTACTAAAGTATCTGGTATAGTATTTGAACTGTAACAATAATTATTTTCTCTTGGCGTTAAGCTCTTTTTATAACATCGATGAGTTCAAAGGTTAAAGCGACAGAAAATATTGCATATTTTTTACCATCAAAGGAAATATGTTCCAAAGATATTTATTTAATTAAAACAATTCGATTTCCTGTAACAATATGTGCGTATTGTCCTCATAACTCAACCCTAGCTTGTATTCAGGTATAAAACCCTTATAGAGGAACAAATACCTATTTTCAAAGGTAGTTAATCAATAAACAATCTCATGGATATTACAAATGCTTAAATAAATTTCAGTTTCAACAACTGTGTAGATCAACCGTGAAAACGTTAATTTTCTTCCCATGGAAAACTATTTTGCGATATCCCTGCAGTAACATCTTAAAAGAAAAACATAATTACTTCCACAATATATACAGGGTGTCCAGGTTAAACATAATAATACAAAATGTAATAACTTGAGATATTTATATTAGCGGTCTGCTTCTACAAGTTTAGTAACTCAAAATATGTTTTGCTTGCTTGATGATGGCGCAATTGCCATTATGGAGTAATTTTGAGGCATTTCTTGGATAATGAATTCCCAGATCTCGTGATTGAGAGAGGTTGATTGCTTGCCCTCCTAGAAACCCAGACATGAGGCCACTTGATTTTTTCTGTGCGTGTTAGCAAGTGTACCAGACACCATTTCGAGTTCCATCAGAACGGCGCAATCGAATTTCGGCAGTTATTGCAAAGGTTAGGTCTGCAATGCTGCAAAACAGTTGGGGAGAGTAAAATACAGATTGGATGTCTTTCTGCCTCTAATGTTGCACATATAGAGGTGTATTAACTATGCAAGAAAACATTTTGAGTTACCATAATTCTAGAAACAAACCGCCAATAAACATCTTAATCAACTCTCAAGTTAATATATTTTGTATTATTATGCGTTTAACCCGGACACCCTGTATTTCTGTCGGCCGGTTTCGTCTCCATGTTGACATCGCCAAGCTTTTACGATGGTTTCAAGGAAATTCCACCAACTTGACCACATTAATTTTATCTAAGTGGATTGACCACATTAATTTTATCTAAGTCTTGGCTCAGAAAAAGCGTTATTGAAAGTGTTAAGATTAATTTCTGTTCTTACCGCTCATATCCAAGTATACTTGGACGTCTCCGGTGTTGATTAGTTCCTTATCTGCTTCTACTCCACGGTCAACCCTTTCGTTTAGCGCCTTCGTGAAGTTCTCCGGAATGATAACTGCACCCCACGCGCGTCCGCTCCGAACTTCTTCGAGGGCCGCGTGGGTATCCGGAAATAATTTAGTCTGCAAAAGAAAAGAGAGATTAGTATCGATATATTATGCCCAAATACATATATACACACCAAACCATAATCATAATACTAGGAAAAATATATATGAAATTATCCAATGTATTGGTTAACGTTGTACGAACATTGTCCCTTGTAAATGGGAATTAAAAAAAATTAGAAATTTTCCTGTCAAACTCAGGGTGAAAATTAGATGAGAATTTTAATATTTTTGAGAGGGTTGAAAAAAGTTTTGATTGAAAAATACTACTATTCGATTTATGAATTTTTATTTTAACCGTTAACAAAATTTGGGTGAGAAAAATGGTGTATTTTTATATCAAAATTTTATGTAAAGTAAAATATGAATTTATATTTTTATGTATCTGGTTATATAAAATATGTAATATAGTATGGAATGGAATTATTTATTGCATTTTTTATTGTATTATGTATAATTTAATAACCACAGTGCATCTTACGAGATACGTGTTCAATTTTAGTGTACTATCTGAATAGAATCGTGAATTTTTTATGTCAATAAATTTTTGCTACTATTCAAAAGCCTTCATTATTTATTTGAGTGAGGTACTTCTTTACCCTGATGATGATAGCATCGCTATTGAAATGTTCATCGGGTGTTTCTTAGACGGTCGGTAATCCTTTCTGTTGTTTCCTGAAACCGGTGGCAACGAAGTACGGAGCTCTGACAAAGACGGCTATTGGAGATTTAAAACCTCTAAAGCAATGAAAGTATCATCAGCATCTCCTTTGGAGCGATTCTTCCGCATTTCTTCTGATACACTCTCGTATCCGAGAGCGACGAAGACGTAAATGCATCTCACCATCAACTCCTCCGAGCCACTTTCCCTTTCTAAATCCCTCGACGTCCTTCGCTGAGGTTGAGGTAGGAATGGAAGAAAGGTCGAAGAAGAGGACGGAGGGAGGACGAGAGAGGTGAAAGCGAAGCCACCGGAGCGAAGTGGTGCCGGAGATTTCAACGTCCGCGGAGATGGAATGAGGGCTTGCGCAAGATGCGTGTTCCTCGCCGTGAAAGTTCGTAACGGTGAACAAATAAATGAATTATATCACATAAGAATGGATCATTGTGTATTTTGTTTCTCGCAAATTATCTCCCTAAGCCTGCATTCAAATTTCCGTGGAAATGAGTCTCCTTACGAGGTAAAGGATTGTTACCTCAAATTGAATGTGCCTTTGAATGTCACGCCCTTATTCTTCTTAAAAATCTCGCGTAGAAGTAGGTCTCCATTCGTCAGCCGTTCGTATTTCTCCTATAGCTGCCGAAATTCTTTGTGAATGTAACTGGCCCTTGAGTATTTCCCTTACAGAAGCTATGTAAGTAACTGACAAGAGTGACTTTCACTCTAAAACTCAAGTATTTAGAAGTCGCATGCTATATATCTTAAGTCGAGAAAAGATTAAATTCGCAAAGAAGTTGTAAGAAAATTTTGTTTCGCGACATTTACGTATTGTTAAACTGTTACACATAAACTCAAATAACGAGTAGGATGATATATAAGGTTGATTAAAGTGGTCGAAAACTTTAAGAAAATTTGAGACATCTTCATACCTCTATTCAGGTTAAAAGGTACATTTACATGTCCGAATACAATGAAAGAAATTAAACATCGATAGGTATGAGTCGGGATGAGTCAACAGGACTTTTGAGAGCGGAAAGCCCCTTACGTGCACCTATTTAAACCTACTGAAGGGTTGGGATCTCCGTAACCTTGTCATAGTATTCATTATTTCAACAGCATTCATGTGCTTATAAGGCGATAGAATTGATAACTCGCTTGAGATATTTCTTCCTTTAAAACTTCCTGTCATTTCTACTACCTAACCTTCTCCTTTTCTTATTCGTCCAAGTTTTTATATAGATGCTTTCGTTATTTAACTTAGCGTATGTTAGTTCTCCGCGTATTTCCAGATCATCGAAAATTTTAGGAATTGATACGCGGCAAACTCAGAATATGAGCCTCGCTCTGTTGAAAATTGGAATGGAAATGTTTATTTAATCATCTGAAAATGCTCTGTTGAAAAATAAATTGAGAACTAAGGTAAATACTTATGGTTCATCGAAATTACAGTTTAAATAAGAGGCTAATGGTCATTAGGATTCAGTTAACATAAATATCATGTATTGTTTAAATATATTTCAGAAATTTCTTGTGAGAGCGAAAGAAAGAGTTGAAATGCGCGTTAGGCCGTGTATCTGTGAGTGGGAATCGCCACTATTGTGTTCACATTTTGTGTACCGTTACGTAAACAATTTTTGAGAGATTTTTTCTCTCCTAACACTAAAATACATGGCGATTAAAGCTCTAAAATAGCATAATACAAGGTTACTAAGGAAATATTAAAAGCTTGTTTCAAGCCTTGTTACTCAAAGGAATGATATTGATCATGCACGGTAATTTCATTGTAAGTTTTAATGTTGTCGGTTGTTTGAATGGTTTCGACTCGAGTTTTCTCTCCTCGGAAAAAACTGTCAGATTTAGGGCAAGCGCCTCCTTTCACATTGTTTGCGACATCGGTCTTGACACCTGTTTGAGTGCCTCTTATCTTGAAAGAATAAAATGAACTTATTTTCATAGATCTCCGCAAGCAGATGTACCACTTTTTCAACTCGAAGACAGTAGTCAAGCGAAATGTTTTGACTCGTAGTTAATGTATGCTCGCAAATACATTTCAAAATTTTGAAGGATCAGTACTAAGGCGAGCATATAAAAAGCAGGCTATGTTGGTCTATATAGTAGACTATTCTCATAATTTATTTATTTATTTCATATACCCCACAAACATCCATTTTATGGACTTTTACAGTGATAGGCATTAACAATAACAATCCGATTGGCCGGGATTCGAACCCGGGAGCGTGGGGATGGAGCGATACCGTGCGAACACGCTAACCACTCGGCCACCACGGTCGGCTTATTTACAAGGAAGATGAAAGTCTTAAGAAAATAAAGGAGAGGGTTTATCCAGGTGAAGGTTATCATCTTACCTCCATATATTTGCTCGCCTTCAGTATCTCCAAATATCTACAGCTAAGAGACGAATCGTTACAGAAGCCTTTGGTGTACTCGGTGCAGTCATTTTGTCCGGAATATCGAGCTTCCTGGTTGACAACAGCTATAGACAAGTCCGTAGGGTCACCTCCAATAGCAGCAAAGTACAGCACGATTTGGAATATAGGAAATCCGAAGACAAATCCAAGGACTCTGCGGAAGAAAAGAGATCACAACGTTATTCGGTCTTTTATTGCACAAAAATGGTCTTACCTTAGTACCTTAAGATAAAAGTTTCCATTCTGAGCAATTATGTTAACAAATATAAAACAACAGAGCACACCACTTATCCATTATATACGATAGTTATTTTTTAGACCATCGATTTGGAAGCCATAAGATAAATGTTTGTTTTAAGCGTTTTCAAGCTTTGAAACAGTTATATCATGGTCGATTCCAGATGGGTGATGGTGCGATCAACCCTTTCCCTTTTGATGACTTCGCAAAAAAACATAAATTTGTTTGGGTTTTGGGAAGGAACTCAAATTAAAATCTAATAGAACGCATCCATCGGATTTTTTATTGTAACATGGTATTTTAACAGTCAATGGTAAGCTTTAGGGTGCTATAATTTTTGATTTGATTTAATTAATGTAGTAAACAAACTTTTCCGTCACTTGGCAAATTCATATCTTTAACATATATTTATATTAGAGTAATACTAAAAAAATCCTCCTTAACTTGGCCATACTTATTGTCCTATGATTCCGGTGAGTATATTTTACTATCACACGTAAGTTTGAAAAAAATCCACCGGAGAGTAAAACGATTGTCTGTTAAGTAAGGCTACTTGCCAAAGAGTATTCCCCCAGATGAGGAAAATATAAAGACACGTGAAGTATTTTTCTAGGAAAATCTATTTTCTATTGTTACGTTCGTAATAAATGAGGATAATCTGAAAATTTTCTGTACGTCGACAAAATAGAATACCTTTCAAGAAATATTAGAATATTGCCTGGTGTGAAAAGTTTTAATTAGGTTAGAAAGTGTTGGAGATATTCGTCGGCACTCGTAAGTCAGATAAACTGATTTCAGTAAAATTATAGAAATGTTCATCTCAATTGTGAGTAGGCATGATATTTCTGCAGATACTATCTAAATCGTTACTCTGAAATTTCTCTCATGTCAGGTTGGCTTCTCTTTCAACAATCTCATGAAATCGAATGTCACAACAGAATAAGAACCGTTAGACTCATATTTACATAGAAATAAAACTACGCAACGTCGGATACAGAACGAAGTAAATAATGGAGGAGTATACCTTTTGCTTAGGTAAATTGGTAGCACGATAATGCCTCCCGAATCTACACAAGGTTTAGTGCTTAGTATACATCAGTTCGGAATACCGCAGTATATTCAGGGTTGAAGAAAACGACGCAAAATTTCGTAAGCTACGCAAGCGATTTCATCGGAAAATATGTTCAGGAGTAATTCGTCGTCGTTTCTCTGCTTGCGATGTCGTATGAGGAGAACACATTGCACAGCAGTTGCCGTTCAAAAGGACGGAAATGAAGGTACGAATTCTTGCCTTCGCCTTGAAATATTCTCACCTTAGAAAATTGCTAGCTCACTCGCCGAGGATAAATTCGAGTATTTATCAGAGAGAGATAGAGAGAGTTTATTATTCACGGCCTAACTTCATCCGATTCTTAACAACTGAGGCAATATAATTCAAATTTCACGACCTCGTTTGTAGTATTTACTAACGTATATTATTAACACAATCCCGATTTATTTTGAATTAATTTCGCTTAAAGAGTACAAATTTCCCTGTTATTGCAATAATTCCACTCGATATTGAATCGGATCCATGTCATGAGTCGACAATTAACTAAATGTTGCTATTCGATTACTTTAGCTATAATCCCATCGATTCCAAAGGAGGATACACTGAGTTATTATCTTTAAGATAACTGAAGGAATTCATACAATGTACTCATATTCTATGCAATTCGTTGCAATATTATCCATACTATTCATGGTTATACTACGAGTTTCTTTCCAAATTGTATACATTGTAATATCGACAAAAAAACTTTCTGGACAACGCAAAGAAGGGCTCAGATATGTTGAATGCATTAAGTAGAATTGAATGGGAGTTTAGTATCGGGAGAGTGATGTGAAGCCGATGAAATAAGGGAAATTCATAGTTCTTGTAAGCCCGAATATGACCGTCCCAACCCTCAGATAGCAGCAAGAAATTTGGTTCAATATATAGTCAAGAGAAGCATCGTGAAAATTTTCGTATACCACAAGTTTGCAGGAAATTCTTTATGTTCGAAGAATTATTTAGATGTATATCCGGATTTTTTCCACATTGAATTGTCTTAAGAGAATACTCCTGCATGCGTGCTGGACTTCAGAAAATTCAGTTCCAAGTTCTTTAACCGTGATGGTTTAATCGCTGCTTGGATTATAGTTAACAAAGGAAAATGCATTGAATCAATAGCTTATTTTATTGCGACGTTTGGGTAATAATAAAAAACATGATGCAACTAAGGGTGATATTGTAAAAGTTAGTAGCGGTTCGTAAAAGCCAAGTGATAGATTGGATTTCCAACACTTCCATCTTTACTTAACAAAAGTTTTGGGCAGGTATAGAGGCGCATGGTGCAAAATTACATTTCTGTGCATGAGAGAAAGAATTAGAAGTCACATGAAGGTGCTGGTTAGATACAAATCATGGAGTATAACTTTGAATTATTTATTTACTGATGGCAGTCCGCATAAATATGATTATAATACTTTCTAATTGGTGGATAAGGATGATGGATGGTCTACTCACCCTGGATTCCTTATGAAGCGTATCGCGTTCTTGAAGTGTAGAGCTTTCCATTCTCCAAAAGCCGAACGCTTCTTTCTGGGGGATTTTTCGGCGTTGGCTCCTTGTTCTCCTGCACACTGGAATGTGAAAACAGATTTAAATTCATGTAGAATATTTTATTTAAAAATTGTGCATCTTTGGGGGGGATATTTTTTAATGTGACGTTAGGAATGACTGCACGCAAAGATCATAGATACGTACGCTATTGCCATTCTGAAACCTCGTTATCGCCGTCAATTCATGATCCGATTCCGTTCCATGGTCTATTGGAGCAGAGGATGCCACCACCTGAGATGCGAAATTGGAACAATAATTAATCACTCTAATTAACAAAAGAGAATGCCGAGAAATATTCGTCACAGGAAAACATATTAAAATTAATTTTCTGGAGTGAAATCTGGTGGAGTAAATCTCTATCTTCTCTATCTTCACATTAAAAATGAATCAGGATGAATTAGTACTTTTCTACAAAAAGATATTTAGGACTTCTGGTCACCTGATGATGATGTACATACATCAAAAACAGGTCGTGACTTCTGGTCACCTGATGATGATGTACATACATCAAAAACAGGTCGTGGAAATAAAAACCTTTTGCGTGAAAGTAATAATTTGTCTTGATCCACGATGAAAGAGGAATGAAAACAACGTACACCAGTTACCACAGAATTTAAATGAAACGACCTACCATGCAAATTATTAACAGATATCAATATCCAGGAAACTACAAAATATTACAGATTTTTGTTGTTATTTGACAGTTGTCAGCCGTTTCCCATCATTTTCACTTCATCTTCAGTGATACATTGTCCTTTGACGGTTGGACTGGAAATTTAGCGATGAATGATGTTTCTGATGGCAGCAAAATATAAATTTTGCAAACAAGTCATAGAAGCTATGATTAATCAGAATAATCGAGTATAATTGTATTGAGTTTGATTGGTATTTCAGAAGACTAATAAAATACTGATCCAACTTTCAAAGAACATAAAGATAAAAACATCGTTTATTTCTAGTGAAATCGTAAGGTTATTTTAAGGATGACGACTGTGTTTCTTCCCAAATATACCTTCAAAATACCTTTTGTGACGGTAATACTAATTGTGCGTAAAAAGTGCTTTCAAATAATATAATCAAGTAACTGAGTTTCGAGTTACTTTAAGGAATTCCATGAAGATAGGAAAATAAAATAGGAACCACTTTTCTCTCTTAGGACACTAGAACCTATTTTAATACAAAGAAATACTTAGCGAAATACCACAGTGTGTGGTAGAATGATGTACCGAGACTTAAATATTTGTTCATTAATTTCAATTGCTAATTTTTAATTGTTAATGCTTCCTCTTTATCAATGCTTTTTGGCCATCTTTCCATTTTTATTGGAGGCAAAAATAAAGAACAGCCGCCGATACATCTGTTCTTTGTCTGTCGCAGCTACTCCGTCTTTCGTGTATGTGCTGGAGCTGAGCGACAATTTGTCAATGATCCCAGAAAATGCGTATGTGTGAATTTCTACTTCATGCGGAAGGAAGGCTATAATAGAGTTGCTTCATATATCCGCTACCCGTTCATAAACAGAATATTGAAGTGTGACCTTTATCTTAGTACGTTAATACAGCTATCATTCTCAAATCTGAATGAAGTTCATCCCAGAAACCAATGGAAAATCAAGAATGAAATCCATGGAATAAAAGAAATTTACTTTTCACAGTTACACGAAACATGATCGTGAGCTTAACGTGAAGGTGAAGGATTATCAGAAGACTATACGGTTGATCACCGTATTTCAATCAGGAGTGGATTTTTTTTGGCATTCAAAATTAACACTTCAAAGTAAATATTAAACAAAAATATATTTCAAAGGTCGATGGTTGCATATATTATCAATCTCAAATCTTCATCTGAAATTATGAATTGCTATACATTCAAAATTTAAGCGATCTTCTGTTTATGACGTAAAATTTAACTTCATCACTATAAATCGTAAACTTTAAAATTTTAGGTAAATTTTCATAAAGCAAACGTTACTTTTTCCATAATTCGTATTCATTCATATCATATTCATAATTCATAATTTTTTTTATTAGGCTTGTTCGTAGTAATATTGGTACATACATAATACTTAGAATACTAACATGTAGGGATAGATTACGTAGTATTCCACATTCGGTATTTACACTATTGGTCATCATCCTCAGAGTACAGATCAGTGCAGAGTTTCTCCGATTTTATTTACATTTTGACCCATGGTTATAAATAATAGGGATTTTAAACTTTATTAAAAGTTTCAAGTACGAAATAAATAGGTTTTCTAGGGTAAGGTTCTTAATAATAAGTCATCTGAAACTGTTGAAAGAACACACGAGTGACTTGGAAGTTTCTTGGCCATAAGTGAGTCTATTGAAGGGCGGAGGAAGTGCTACAGAAAACATTGCCTCACCATCTCAGGAGAATCCCCTGCATTCTGTCTGTGACACAACTCGAGGAATACCTCTTCCAGGTTTTCTGCGTTGTGAAGCTGAAGAAGGTGACTCGGGGAGCTTTCGGCCACCAACACACCCCCTCTCATCAGACCAACCTGCAGCACAATTGCGTACATATAAACACAGTCGAAACACTATGGATGTTTTGAGTAGGCAAAATTGTTTCTTAGGATATTTGTTTCAAAATATGAAGTATATTTATCATAATTACGAAATAAAAGAGCTCGGTAATTTCCACAAGTATATAATGCTTACGGAGGTGGTATACCTTTCGGTAGTTTCGTCAGCATTAAATACATCAAACCCCCATCTCGAAGGCTTCCAAACGTTTTACAGAAATATAATAATAAAACGGGCAAAATATACTCCTGCGAAAATTAACAAGTTATTTTATTATTTATTATTTTCTTAAGTGTGGCACCATTCCACAAATTCGAGCTTGATCATGTTAAATATTTAGCTGAAAAATCGGTAGAGGACCAATCATAATAGCGAAATACTTCTGAAAAATTGTAACGATTATTCCTATATGACAATCATAATTAGTGTTTAAGGATGTGAAAGAATTAAACACCGAATAACAGAATTTTTGATCGAGTATGAATATAATATTATCATTCGAGATTAACAGTACACATTAACCTACAAGCGAATAAATCTTCCTTTGAATTATTTTACTCTTTTATATAGAAAAACCGTCAGTAATTACGTAAAAGCTGCTTAAATTTTCCATCGCTCATATAAATTGTTGAAATTGAAGAAAATTCCATTATTTCAGGAAGAAGAGACTCTTTTAGCTGATTGATGAATGCAATGTATTCTGTGAGATCTCCCCCATTAAACGTATTAGGGAAGGAAATACATTTTTGTTAAATCGTCAAATTATTTAATGTTTACATCTAAAATTACCCGGTTTCACAATCCAGAAGAAAAGCATCGCAAAAAAATCAAATTTACATTCAAGTGGACAAGTTGATTATATTAGAGAAAAGTTCTGTTTCCTTTATAACTTAATAGTCCTACCTATAAGCTACCCATGGCAGTTTACTGTATATTGAAAATACTCACGTACTATGTAAATATAAATGACCTCAGTCTCAGAAAATACTTGCATGAGAGACAATAGTGTAGGTATCAATTATACTCCCTAGAAGCCATTTTCATTAATTAGAATATTTAACGATTCAGTGAAAGCTGGGCTGTGAATCTAAATGCTTATGCAACTCACATAATCTGCTTGCCTAGCCTCCTCTATGTAGTGGGTTGTGATGATCACAGTCCTATTGCCTTTACTGGTGATCTCGATTAAATAATCCCAAATGCTGCAAGTAGAGGAAAAAAACGTTAAATATAGATTAAAGTACTTCTCTTAGGAATATATCGATACAATGAATCGTCATATCGTATTAAGGGAGATGATTAGTCGATAATGAGAGCTCATGTATTTGATAACGCAAAAATTGAGGTGATTACGGTCAATTTGGAGTCGACAGTTGAGATGACCAAGGAAATGTGAAGAATGTTGACAATTAGAAAGGATCGGGTGCTTGGCGAATGTTGTGGATGAAGTTCTCTCGGGTTGCAAGACGGGTGGTTTCTGCGATGCCTCTCTTGACTCTCTTCTATGTCTCTCGAAGAAACCCGGCTTGCAACCCGAGAGAATTTCATCCAACGTTGAGAATTGTTTTGAAACATGCTTGTCCTTCTTACTGTTGGCTTACGGTGGCCATTTCATTTCTTACGTGCAAGTAAGAAGTTGAATTAATTAGAGGAGGAATAAGAACACACATTTTTATCCATCATGTGAATTTCACATCGTTACTTCAAACCGAAGATCGAAATAGAAAACAGTTCAAACGCTTTTCAGGAATGATCTCGTTAAGTTCAATAATTCGCACAACAAAACCAACGTAACCTTTCCGTTTTTTACTCTTGATGGAATGGAATATTTCTGCCTTCTCCTTTTGAATGCGCAATTCTTTTTTATTGTCACCTTATGATTCAGCATTTCTCTACAATTCAGGTCATTATTTCCTTATCGAAGTGTTTGGTGAAATTGGCAATAACGAAGTTGCGAGCAGTTCTTTTTTCCAAGATTTTTCATTTTGAACATATTAATGGTGGCAGTAGATTGTGAAAGGAAGAAGCTCTAAATTTCAGGGATCAAGACATTTTATCTCCAATGTATGGCAATCAATTTAAGGCAAGTGGCACTAGGAAGATGACCTTTGCAATGTTTCAAGGGGATTAATTCAATCCAAATATTAATCGTATAATATAGGTTTACCTTTGTCGAAGTACTGGATCTACGCCGACAGTGGGTTCATCTAGCACCAACAGCTCTGGATCATGCAGAAGTGCTGCCCCCAAAGATACCCTTCTCTGTTGCCCTATGCTGTGGGAAAATAACGATAGGTTACAGATTAGCTCGAAATTTATACGTTTGTTTTAAATATCGGGGCAACAATCCTATTATAATTAACCAATTTCTACTTTTATTTCATTTCATTTTATTTATTTCAAATTTAAAGAACTCAGAAAAAATGCAGTGTCCCTTCTTCTGAAGACGAAGAGAAGATATCTTACTTCTTCCTCAACATTTCATGAGAAAGCAGATGAACAGGTTTCAATGAGTTACCGCCGTCATTACGTAACTCTTTAATTTCAAGGTTTTCTCTTCATTTTAAATTATGTTTACGACAAGGCAACGGCTATGTCTCTGAAGGTAATATTTGATAGTTTTTGGCCCAATTCAGATACGGTATTTGCGAATTTGCATTTTTGGTATTTGTCTGTGAATTCTGGAGATGTGGATGCCTTAAATTTTCTAATAATTAAATTGCTATAAAAAGCACGACTCCATTTTAATTTAAACTCGAAGATTTAGACTCACCTTAAATTCTTAACGTAGCGATTGTGCGGTGGAAGTTTGAGAACCTCTTGTAGGACTTCTATCTTTTTCTCAAGCTCATCTGCTGTCATGCCGTAAATCCAAGAGAAGTAGATAAACGTCTCTTTGATGGAGAATTCGTCCATAAGAGCGAGTTCCTGAAATCAATAAAACTAAATGGTAACCGATATTTGCTCGGAATTGTATAATGCCACCTCATAAGTAATATTAATTTTAATTATTTTGAATATCCACGAAAGAAAAGTAAAATTTTACCAAGAAGCATGTTCGTACTATTTATGGAGCATGTAGTACGTTAATCAGAAAAAAAAATCAGATCAACTAACCAATATTCTTGATGTTCTTAAGACGTTCTTGAACCAAAGTGCATCAATTATTATTTTATTCTGTTGCTATTTTTACTTCTGCTCTTTGAACCAAAGTTCGAACCAAAAGTTTTGAAAAAAAAGCAAATTTGAACTTCTGCTCTTTGATAGTAACATTTTGATTCTGTTTTAACGCAGTTAGCGGGTGGGAAAATCACGGAAAAGAAACAAAAAACTCTCCTAGCAAAATATATTTCATAGAGAGAAAATTAATAACTCATTTTTGCGTCTACTTCCTGCCACAGAAAATAATTCAAAACAGGCTCATCGAAACCGCAAAATCTTTCTGTTTAATGGTTCGTAATCGTTCTGTTCGTTTGCGTATTTCCTCCTCTCCTCGCGAGTCTGCCTTTCAAGGCAAAGGTCTTTTTCCTCATGCGCTCACTCACCTGCGGCATGTAGCCGACCCTATTGCCGGGTACGCCACTTCCGGGATCTCCGGGTCGCCCTCCAAGCACACACAGTTCGCGAGCGTCCACACTCTTCCGGCCGACGATGCAGCCCAGGAGAGTGGTTTTACCGCATCCGCTGGCACCCAACAGTCCATAGCTGTTCAGAAGCAAGGGATAAGTGATTAACACGTGGATGAGCACTTAAGGAACTCGGCTTCGTCGAGAGAATATTTGGTAGGAGCGAAGAATAAGTCTCCTTGCTTTGCTGTTGCCAATGTTGATTTTTATTTACTCCTTACCTTGTATATGTATATATACTATAATTATTGTAAAATTAATTTTTGTTCCACTGCAATTATTTTTGGATATATCCTGATTTTGCCTTTGGGAGGCTTTCTGGCATAGGGTATCAATAAATATCATAATGCTATTATAACTTGTTTATCTGGTAGCCCTGAGTATTGCATAGATGATTCAGAATCCGGTGAGTGTTATGTAAATTCTTCAGAACGCAGGATGGGAATATCTATGATGATAGAAGATTTAAACTAAGGTTTAATTCATTTAACGAATTAACGTTTAATTAAACACGCTCTTGTAAATGTTGATAATATTATGCACCGTATAAGTTACATTGACCGTTCTGAGGCTGAAGAAACATATGCTAGGAGTAGTCGTTGCAGCTCACTTTGCCCGTCATTTCGCACGATTCCCCCAAGTAATAGATTAAGGAAGTAGAGTATAGAGTGGATTTATAATGCTTCTTTTAGTCCCTGCTATCTCCCCGAATGCGACTTCCAGGATACGTATGTAGGTGTAGAAATTATTTAGGAACGAATTTACATGTTATTAGGGATTTTTTTTAAATGATGGTAGTGGAAAATTCATCTCGAATGAAATTTAAATTTATTAGCTTTTAACAAAAACAATACTCAGTAGAGTTTTACAAAAATGCCGAAGTCTTTAGGTTGTCTCTGAGTTTCAAGGA